>OX465427.1:8300138-10700138 GCA_950005045.1 Agrotis exclamationis
TCTGTGCCCTCTGTTCGGGCCTGAAGCAGAAGAGTTGAAGGATGCTCCTTCAACGGGGGGAGTATGTTAACGCCCACACCCCGCGGGGTGCGGGGGGCCTCGGCAGCGTCCCTACTCCACGCGCCCGAGGGTATAAAAGACGCGCGCACAGGCGCGAGCGCCGTCGGACCTCTAATAAGATAATATTATATACTTACGTAGTACATAAGAGTACCTCTTGTAAAAGTAAAAATCAAACGAAATTAAATGTATTTTTCGACAATCGCGAGTTCCTTTTTCAGCTCCGCACACTTACCCCGAACATACAAAAACCAAGGCTTGAGGCCATAACATGAAAATGCTCGCGCCTGTGCGCGCGTCTTTTATACCCTCGGGCGCGTGGAGTAGGGACGCTGCCGAGGCCCCCCGCACCCCGCGGGGTGTGGGCGTTAACATACTCCCCCCGTTGAAGGAGCATCCTTCAACTCTTCTGCTTCAGGCCCGAACAGAGGGCACAGACGATTTACAGCTCGTCGGATAGTGCCACTCGCCGTCCTCACATCTGCTACTCTGGATACATCGTCCTTGCCCCTTTGTAAGGCTTCGATACGTCCGATTCTCCATTTCAATGGGGGCAAATTATTTTCCTTTATAATGACCATATCTCCAACACGTAGCTCCGTCGCAGGTTTGCGCCATTTTGTCCGATGTTGAAGTTCCGTTATGTACTCATGTTGCCATCTCAACCAGAAAAGCTGTCTCATACGTTCCAATTGTTCATATCTGTGAAGTCGATTGCAGTTAATATTGGTCAGGACTGGAGATGGAAGAGCTATCAGCGGCTTACCGACGAGGAAATGCCCGGGAGCCAGGGGAGAGAAATCATTGGGATCGGAAGACATAGGGAACAAAGGTCGGGAATTAAGTATAGCTTCTACTTGGACAAATAAAGTTGAAAGTTCCTCGTAGGTTAAATGCCTGTCTCCTAATATTCTTTTTAAATGGTATTTTGCAGACTTCACCCCGGCTTCCCACAAGCCGCCAAAGTTTGGGGCGTATGGAGGTATGAAGGCAAACTTCATTCCTTCATCAGAACAAAACTTATTTATTTTATCTTTATTTACTATCAAATATTTATTAAGTTCATTACTAGCTCCTAAGAAATTTGTCGCATTATCACAATATAATAAACTGGGTTTAGAACGTCTTGCTATAAATCTTCTGAATGACAATAAAAATGTATCTGTACTTAAATCACTTACGACTTCTAAATGAATAGCCTTGGTTGTAAAACATATAAATAAACACATATAACATTTCGTTATTTTGCAACCGCGGCCTTTCCTATCAGTGATTAAAAAAGGACCAGCCAGATCAACACCAGATATTTCAAAGGGTGTTCCTGGACTTAAACGTTGCTTGGGTAGATTACCCATAATAGGAACTATAGGCTTAAATCTAAATCGCTTACAGACTATACAATTATTTGCTACGCTTCTAGCCACCTTTCTACCGTTGATAATCCAATATTTTTCTCTAACCGATGATAACAACAGCTGTGGCCCAGCATGCAATAACCGGCGATGTTCACTCTCAAAAATGAGTCTTGTTAATCGATGTTTAGAATCTAAAAGTAAAGGATGTTTTTTATTGTACGGGAACGTTGAGTTTTGAATACGACCTCCTACGCGTATAACTTTAGACTCAATGTCTAGAAAGGGGCTAAGCGATAAAATTTTACACTTACTGCTCAATGCTTTATTATTTAATAAGCACACATACTCGTCGCTAAATGACTCATGTTGAGAGAATTTTACTAAGTACATCATACTATCGTTTAGTTCATCGGCACTTAAATAATTACTGGTGAGTCTACCTTCTTTATTTTTTATTCTACAATTTTTAACAAATCTCAGAACATAAGCCATTGCACGTTGAACCTTATTTAAACTTGAATAACGTTCAAATTCAATTAAATTTTTATTGATCATACTTTTTACAAATGTACCTACGATTTTTACTTCAGGTAAGGTTACACTATTTAACTTATTACTGTCTACTTTAGGCCATTGGGACTCATTTAGGGATAAAAATGGAGGTCCATTCCACCATAACCTGTGAACCTTTTTATCCATACGATCTACTCCTCTGGAAATGAGATCCGCTGGGTTTTGATCTGTTGGTACGTACCTCCACTCAGAACCCTTTGTTAACTTATTAATTTTGTTTACTCGATTTAAGATGAATACTTTTAATTGTTTTGGCGTGGCGGCGGCACGTAACCAACCGAGCACAACCATCGAGTCTGTCCAGTATACACAGCGAGCCACAGTGCATCGCAGGGAGTGAGTCACCTTTTCCCCCAACTCCGCGGACAACAGCGCTCCGCATAGCTCGAGCTTGGGGATTGTTAGACCTTTTAGTGGGGCGACCCTAGATTTGGCACAAAGTAACTGTACATGGGTTTCTCCAGCAGGATCTATTGAACGAACAAAAACACATGTCCCATAAGCACACATAGACGCATCAGAAAAAATATGAATTTCAATATGCATTGCATTTTTACACATGACATGCCTTGGAACTTCTACTCGAGTTAGAGAATTCATGGTTTGTACAAAATTAAACCACATTATCTGTACTTCATCGATTACGGGGTCGCCCCACTAAAAGGTCTTAGGTTCGGCAGCTCCATAGTGTTAATATATTATCTTCTATTGCAAAGATTTTTGATCCTTTGGGACTTTTAAGCATATTTGTTATTAAGGCTAAGATAATCTTACAGAAATTATGGATTAGTAAATTAGAATGGGACGACCCCGTAATCGATGAAGTACAGAAGGTGAAGTATGAAAAGGCATCCTAACGCAAAATCTACCATTTTCAGTTCGATACGTATTTTTTACAAAGTGTTTTTCACAAAATTCCTCTTCACTACTAAAAGATAAATTATCTACACTAACTATTTCCTCAACCTTCCAAAATTTCTCTAACTGTTCACTTATACTTCTAGTTAAGTTACAGGTTACTTCATTATACGATTTACAAATATTTATGGGGCCCGTAACAAGCCAACCTAATTTACTACTATGCAATGTGGGAAGACCTTTACCCAGTCTTATTTGTTGACCTGTTAGCAGTTCCCAAAACAAATCCGCTCCAATTAATATATCTACATCAGCGGGCTCATAAAATCTACTATCTGCTAAATCGACAAATACGTCACCGGGAATCTTTAATTCATTTACATTAATCTTTACATTTGGCAACATATTCGTGATTTTTGGTAAGACTATACAGTTGATTTCTACAGAAAAATCACTACAAGTTGATTTTATTACAAAACTACAATTTTCTACGAATTGTAACTGAGTATTTCCTATACCATATACATTAAGGTCGTCCTTAGCACGATTGCGGGACATTCCTAATTTATTGCAAAAACTTTCCGTTACTATGGACATCTGACTGCCCGAGTCCAATAGTGCACGGGCGACATAATATTCATTATTTGTTTCGTTAACTACGTGAACGAGCGCTGTTGACAAAAGTACATATTGAGTGGCGATCGTAGATAAGGAAACCGGTTCCGACGCGGGCGCCGCGCGCACATCTACAGCGGTGCTTGCGGCGGTGGTCGGGTGATGCGAAAGTATCGATGCAGGTTCGAATCCGCCTTGACTTACCATTCCAACTGAAGTTTGAAGTGAAGTACCAGTCGAGTTTTCACTGCGGGAACTCGAATTTTTATCTACAGATTGAGATTTATTTCTATGCAGTAATACGTTATGTTTATATTTGCAAATTTTGCAACCAGATGATTTACAATCGTAGGCTCGATGACCTGGTTTAAAACAATTAATACATAATTTATTCTTGGAAACAACCTCATTTTTTTCTTCTAAGCTCATGGAAATAAATCTCGTACATTCAAACAAACGATGGTCCTGTTTACAAATTATACAATTAGATCGATCGTTATTACTCGCCTGAGTGGATGCAACCAAACTTGCTACTTTCTCCCTTTTACTGATAATATTTGATTTATTATGCTTTGTTGTTTCTAATACATCCGCTCGGTCGCGTAAAACTTAAAAAACTCTTCGAGGGTAGGAACTTCTCCTTTATGTTCCTCCCACCTTCTACTTGTTACGTGATCGAGTTTTGAGACTGCAAAGTGGATTATCACCATGTCCCAATGTTCTACAGGAAGTTCTAACGTCTCTAAACCTCTCACATTTTTCTTTATACTGTCAATCATGTAACGTAATGCTTGGTCGGACTCCCTAGTTATACCTTCCATATTGAACAAGGATTTCATATGATTACTTATTAAGAGACGTTTATTATTGTATCTCTGACATAATAAATCCCACGCCAAGCGATAGTTATCGGAACAAAATGATATTGAATCAATAACCAACGCAGAGCTACCCTCTAATGACGATCGCAAGTAGTGGAACTTATTTATTGTCTCAATAGACTCATTATTATGGATTAATGCCTCAAATGTATCCCTATATTCTAACCAATGATTATAATTCCCATCGAAGGTGGGTAATTTTATTGTGGGTAATTTTATTGAACCTTTATATGTGTTTCCACATTCGAAACTATCGAAATGCCTTGAGTTTTGATTTGCTATACTTTTCCTTCGAATATTCAGTTCTTCTAATTTATCTAAAATACATTGACCTTGGGAGATTAAAGAATAAAATTGACCTTCGAATTCCGAACGTACCTTCGTTTGTTCGTCGGGATCTTCCGCTTCAAGTTCAATTTCGGATTGTAAGTCATCGAAAGTGGAAAAACATGTTTCTAGTTTGGTTAACCTTAATCTTAACTCAGCAACTTGCTGATCTGTTAACTTTTCTAGAGATTTTACCTCGTCTAAGTAACCTTTAAAAATTGTTAATCTACCCTTAATATAACTTCTCTTCTTTATTGGGTCAGAAACTTTCTTAGTGGTCTGAGACATTGTTATAATACGACAAATTTAACGTTGTGATAATTGCAAACAAGTATACACCCAGGTTCTAAATTAAACAAATGGAATTCGAAGAAATTAATTTTACCGTCCAAGTAATTAGCACGGGAAACAAGATGTGGGTAGATTATAGGAAAAAAGGAACGGGCTCACCAATTTGGTCTGCGCTTTATACTCTCTTTGTCCTTCAATTTCCATATAATTGTATATTTGTCTTGTCCTTGCGATTTATTTGAGTTCTTCCTTCGAAATCCTGGTCACGGCACCAAAAATGTTATGGCCTCAAGCCTTGGTTTTTGTATGTTCGGGGTAAGTGTGCGGAGCTGAAAAAGGAACTCGCGATTGTCGAAAAATACATTTAATTTCGTTTGATTTTTACTTTTACAAGAGGTACTCTTATGTACTACGTAAGTATATAATATTATCTTATTAGAGGTCCGACGGCGCTCGCGCCTGTGCGCGCGTCTTTTATACCCTCGGGCGCGTGGAGTAGGGACGCTGCCGAGGCCCCCCGCACCCCGCGGGGGGTGGGCGTTAACATACTCCCCCCGTTGAAGGAGCATCCTTCAACTCTTCTGCTTCAGGCCCGAACAGAGGGCACAGACGATTTACAGCTCGTCGGATAGTGCCACTCGCCGTCCTCACATCTGCTACTCTGGATACATCGTCCTTGCCCCTTTGTAAGGCTTCGATACGTCCGATTCTCCATTTCAATGGGGGCAAATTATTTTCCTTTATAATGACCATATCTCCAACACGTAGCTCCGTCGCAGGTTTGCGCCATTTTGTCCGATGTTGAAGTTCCGTTATGTACTCATGTTGCCATCTCAACCAGAAAAGCTGTCTCATACGTTCCAATTGCTCATATCTGTGAAGTCGATTGCAGTTAATATTGGTCAGGACTGGAGATGGAAGAGCTATCAGCGGCTTACCGACGAGGAAATGCCCGGGAGTCAGGGGAGAGAAATCATTGGGATCGGAAGACATAGGGAACAAAGGTCGGGAATTAAGTATAGCTTCTACTTGGACAAATAAAGTTGAAAGTTCCTCGTAGGTTAAATGCCTGTCTCCTAATATTCTTTTTAAATGGTATTTTGCAGACTTCACCCCGGCTTCCCACAAGCCGCCAAAGTTTGGGGCGTATGGAGGTATGAAGGCAAACTTCATTCCTTCATCAGAACAAAACTTATTTATTTTATCTTTATTTACTATCAAATATTTATTAAGTTCATTACTAGCTCCTAAGAAATTTGTCGCATTATCACAATATAATAAACTGGGTTTAGAACGTCTTGCTATAAATCTTCTGAATGACAATAAAAATGTATCTGTACTTAAATCACTTACGACTTCTAAATGAATAGCCTTGGTTGTAAAACATATAAATAAACACATATAACATTTCGTTATTTTGCAACCGCGGCCTTTCCTATCAGTGATTAAAAAAGGACCAGCCAGATCAACACCAGATATTTCAAAGGGTGTTCCTGGACTTAAACGTTGCTTGGGTAGATTACCCATAATAGGAACTATAGGCTTAAATCTAAATCGCTTACAGACTATACAATTATTTGCTACGCTTCTAGCCACCTTTCTACCGTTGATAATCCAATATTTTTCTCTAACCGATGATAACAACAGCTGTGGCCCAGCATGCAATAACCGGCGATGTTCACTCTCAAAAATGAGTCTTGTTAATCGATGTTTAGAATCTAAAAGTAAAGGATGTTTTTTATTGTACGGGAACGTTGAGTTTTGAATACGACCTCCTACGCGTATAACTTTAGACTCAATGTCTAGAAAGGGGCTAAGCGATAAAATTTTACACTTACTGCTCAATGCTTTATTATTTAATAAGCACACATACTCGTCGCTAAATGACTCATGTTGAGAGAATTTTACTAAGTACATCATACTATCGTTTAGTTCATCGGCACTTAAATAATTACTGGTGAGTCTACCTTCTTTATTTTTTATTCTACAATTTTTAACAAATCTCAGAACATAAGCCATTGCACGTTGAACCTTATTTAAACTTGAATAACGTTCAAATTCAATTAAATTTTTATTGATCATACTTTTTACAAATGTACCTACGATTTTTACTTCAGGTAAGGTTACACTATTTAACTTATTACTGTCTACTTTAGGCCATTGGGACTCATTTAGGGATAAAAATGGAGGTCCATTCCACCATAACCTGTGAACCTTTTTATCCATACGATCTACTCCTCTGGAAATGAGATCCGCTGGGTTTTGATCTGTTGGTACGTACCTCCACTCAGAACCCTTTGTTAACTTATTAATTTTGTTTACTCGATTTAAGATGAATACTTTTAATTGTTTTGGCGTGGCGGCGGCACGTAACCAACCGAGCACAACCATCGAGTCTGTCCAGTATACACAGCGAGCCACAGTGCATCGCAGGGAGTGAGTCACCTTTTCCCCCAACTCCGCGGACAACAGCGCTCCGCATAGCTCGAGCTTGGGGATTGTTAGACCTTTTAGTGGGGCGACCCTAGATTTGGCACAAAGTAACTGTACATGGGTTTCTCCAGCAGGCAGAATCCTTCGGCATTACTAGACTTAGTTCGTAATTAAATTTTTATTGATCATACTTTTTACAAATGTACCTACGATTTTTACTTCAGGTAAGGTTACACTATTTAACTTATTACTGTCTACTTTAGGCCATTGGGACTCATTTAGGGATAAAAATGGAGGTCCATTCCACCATAACCTGTGAACCTTTTTATCCATACGATCTACTCCTCTGGAAATGAGATCCGCTGGGTTTTGATCTGTTGGTACGTACCTCCACTCAGAACCCTTTGTTAACTTATTAATTTTGTTTACTCGATTTAAGATGAATACTTTTAATTGTTTTGGCGTGGCGGCGGCACGTAACCAACCGAGCACAACCATCGAGTCTGTCCAGTATACACAGCGAGCCACAGTGCATCGCAGGGAGTGAGTCACCTTTTCCCCCAACTCCGCGGACAACAGCGCTCCGCATAGCTCGAGCTTGGGGATTGTTAGACCTTTTAGTGGGGCGACCCTAGATTTGGCACAAAGTAACTGTACATGGGTTTCTCCAGCAGGATCTATTGAACGAACAAAAACACATGTCCCATAAGCACACATAGACGCATCAGAAAAAATATGAATTTCAATATGCATTGCATTTTTACACATGACATGCCTTGGAACTTCTACTCGAGTTAGAGAATTCATGGTTTGTACAAAATTAAACCACATTATCTGTACTTCATCGATTACGGGGTCGTCCCATTCTAATTTACTAATCCATAATTTCTGTAAGATTATCTTAGCCTTAATAACAAATATGCTTAAAAGTCCCAAAGGATCAAAAATCTTTGCAATAGAAGATAATATATTTCGTTTTGTGATCCTTTCGGTTTTATCTACATGAACAGAGAAATGAAACTTATCGGACTGAGGAGACCATGTTAACCCTAACGTGCTCGTGGTAGTTTTAAATTCGGTAATTGATTGTTCTTCATGTAATTTATTTTCAACAAATAACTGATTGGCATTAGACCTAAATTTTCGTAATTTAAAACCACCCGAATCCAAAATCTTAGTAATTAATCTACAAATACGATTTAACCCTTCCTCAGTCTCATGGCCTGTAATCAAGTCATCCATAAAAAAATCATGTTTCATTATCTCGCGGACTTCCGGATCATTACATTCAATAGCCAATTGAAGAAGACAACGAGTACTTAAATACGGCGCGGAAGCGGTTCCGTAGGTCACCGTGTTTAATTTTAAATACCTTAAGGGTTTATTCTCACTGTCCCTCCACACTATCATTTGTAAATGTCTTTGACTTTCAGATATTAATATCTGCCTATACATTTTTTCGATATCTGACGTCATAACATAATTATGTTGTCTAAATCGAAGCAAAATACTAAATATATCATCTTGAATCACTGGTCCAACCATTTGAATATCATTTAGTGAATAACCGCTTTCAGTTTTTTCCGAAGCGTTAAAAACAACGCGAAGCTTCGTAGTCTCACTTTTTTCTCGAATAACCGGGTGATGTGGTAAATAATATCCAAACTCGGGTTTACATATTTCGGACAAATGATTCAAATGTTCATATTCATTTATAAAATCTACATAGGACTCTTTCACCTTAGGTTGCCTTTTTAATCTTTTTTCTAAATTATTCAAACGAGATCGTGCCTTTCCCAACGAATCGCCAAGTACAGAAGGTGAAGTATGAAAAGGCATCCTAACGCAAAATCTACCATTTTCAGTTCGATACGTATTTTTTACAAAGTGTTTTTCACAAAATTCCTCTTCACTACTAAAAGATAAATTATCTACACTAACTATTTCCTCAACCTTCCAAAATTTCTCTAACTGTTCACTTATACTTCTAGTTAAGTTACAGGTTACTTCATTATACGATTTACAAATATTTATGGGGCCCGTAACAAGCCAACCTAATTTACTACTATGCAATGTGGGAAGACCTTTACCCAGTCTTATTTGTTGACCTGTTAGCAGTTCCCAAAACAAATCCGCTCCAATTAATATATCTACATCAGCGGGCTCATAAAATCTACTATCTGCTAAATCGACAAATACGTCACCGGGAATCTTTAATTCATTTACATTAATCTTTACATTTGGCAACATATTCGTGATTTTTGGTAAGACTATACAGTTGATTTCTACAGAAAAATCACTAAGTCTAAAAACGTTAAAAGAAAACATAGTAAAAATTCTGCATGCCCTAGAACCAAAAAATCGAAGACACGTGACACCTTTCAGCCCGGTGAACGGGCCGTAATTCACTAAGGGGTGAACTGGACTGGACCAGCAGCAGCAGCGTAGTAAATTACTGCCCATTCCCCGGTTCATAAAGGAGGCTTGAGTTCCAGCAATTGAGACCTCTTTATGCTGATTATGCGTCATCTTTATCATCATTTATTTGTTCTTATCCCAATTCATATCCATTTGTCTTTTTTTTTGAACGTATTGCCTCCCAGTAGGAATTATTTCTGTATCGTGGGTGTATGTGTGCAGAAACAGCCACAAATATTTGTTTTGTGCGGGGATCAAATTCGAGACACAGAGCGTAGCACCCAATCGCTGAGCCACTACACCAACCGTGCCATTATTTCTTGAGTGCGAGTGTCATGTATTTACGAAGTTACCGTGGGATATCTTCCGACTAAAATGGGAGTATAGCATTATTGTTATTGTTCTCACTCAGGCCCTGTGCGGGTTGGTACGTATAGATGCCGCATGTCTTCGAATTTTTGTTTCTAGGACGTATCGGTTTCCTCATGATGTTTTCTTTAATCATTTTGTGAACAGTGGTGATGAAATAAATAACACAAAGTAATGCGAATCAAAAATACTGGGTTGGAATCCACCATCTACAACTCGTAAGTCGGAGCTGTAACCACTGGGCCACCGGCTCGCCGCTGCTCACAAAATGGGAGCAAATCCAACAAAAGCTTGTGTATTTAAGAAACAAAAGACTGTTACTTTATAAGTAACAAGCAAATATAGGCCATTCTAATTTAAAAGATGGCGCAGACTGATAGCATATCAGGACTTGGCTGGCTTCCGATGGCAGGTGCTTGTTTAGCTTCACTTGGCTCCTCATTGCAGCCATTTGGCTCCGACATTTGGAAAGGACAGTGCGCAATATAACGTTGGCAAGAACGTCCTTTATGTAGCCTAATGGCTGACTGTTGTTGTTATCTTGAATGTTTTTTGTGTAATGGAGGCTGGTAGTGGTAGCCAGAATCATTAGTCGTAATTTTAGTGTGCATTATGTCCTGAGGCTAACTATTAACCAACCACCAAAAAGTGGAACATTGTTGAAATCAAAATTCGAATACGAAAAAACCATCTTGCGGTCCACTTCGGACAACGGCACTACAGGCAATCCTGACGACTTAACGATCCCATTGGCGATGGTAGGCCTCTTCAGGGCCGGACTAGAGCTGTTCTAGAGCCAGACCAGTACACCACTCTGTCGGAGTTCAGCACCAAACAATTTCAAATGTCTTCCGCCAGAACGCAGGAGTTCTAATTACTTTTGGGTGTTCTAATTCATCTTAGATCGCATCTTTGCTTCTGGGCTAGATTAAGGCCCAAGAGCAGTGACCAAAAAAAATGCTACTCGGCGATGTACATCATCACTGCATGTCATTTTCCCAACTGTCGTCAGTGCTCTGCACAATATCAATATTTTACGTACGTAACTTGACGGCATAAAATATAATGTAATAAACATTGTTGTTTTTTAAAAATGGAAGGCAATGTCAATTTTAAGTGTGTAACGCAGTTATGTTGTTTTGTGTCATTGTTTGTTATGTTTATGACGGCCATAATCCGTAAAACCGCTTGATTATCTTTAACATGTGTTATTTTTAAATACAATCAACGTGCAAAGTTCTGAAAATTGTATGCATAGCAATGAAAGAGTTTTATGAGGAAGTTAGTTTTATAAATGTTGGGTTTACTCAACAATGAAAACCATTTGTCCATATTATTTTTAAACTGTCCTTTTTACAGTCATACCAATAAAATAATCTATTTAACTTTAAACAGTCTAAATAACCACAATAATTCATGAACCAACAATTTATTTCACGAAAAAGCCGTCCCGCAATAGCACTTAATTTTGCAAATTCAAGCTCCAACTTAAAACAAACGAGTGTTTAATTTTAACAAATAATTATCTCGGCATAAATAGCGATGTCATTATTCAGTTGTCGGCCAGTCGGTGACGCTGTCGGCCGATAATCTTGCTCTACATGTGCTAATTAAAGGACATTCCCTTACACAATGATCCCGGCTGTCCGTTTACGGAACATGAAGGGCACGCCATGCGAGCAGGTCTTTCTACCCAGTCAATGACTGACTACCAATACTACCACGTTGTAAAGTAAGCTTTTAAAGTCTTTTGAATGTGTGTTTTGTTTTACCGCATTATTTACAAACGATTCTTTCAACCAAAGAAACATACATTGCGGCTTCAGTATCCAGTTGATGAATCAGCTTCGAAATTCACCGGAGATGGTATTTGCATTTATTGTTACGGACACATGTTGCGGTTCGGATCTGTTACTCAGGGGCGATTCAGTGATCGTCTCGTGATAATCGCGATCACGGGGGACTGACATTTCTTTTATTTTATCGCAAACGGTCGCCGTAAGATAAAGCGGCAATAAATAATGTGGGTAAGACATGGTGGGTACGTGTGCACGGTTGCGCTTTTCATTTGTATTATGTGCGTAATTATGCCTTGAACAACGTTCAGTGAGGTTTATTTATGGTATCGATTGCAATGGTAAGGGTAATCGATTGTTAAAGGGTAGTGATAAGTGTAGTGCGTTAATGGTGTGAGATTGATGATGATGATCTGTTTGCTTTTTGTGCTTCATTTTTTTTTTCCAATTTATCACCACCATAGCTTTGGCTACTAGGTATTAAAATAAAACCTCTTATGACTTTTCTGTAGTCTTGATTATGTTTTAAGCCTCCTGCAGACACACGCGATTAATCGCGCTGCGACAACGAGCCAAGCTAATTTCCACTCTAAAAATACTGCGAATGGACCGCGAAATGTCGCCCCGCACGATTAATCGCGTGTGTCTGCAGGAGGCTTTATTGTGCCATGATAATTATGTTAAAACTATGTTTGGACTCCACATAAATTGGTAAAAAACAGCCACACTTCCTTTTGTCTGCAACTAAAAAGAACAAAAAACACCCATTGATAAATAGAGTTATGCAGTTTGTGTTATCTTTCAATCTCTAGCAGATAGATATAAATATTCTATATGTGTTCGCACAACATGTTTCGAGAAATCTTTTTGAAGAAAAATATCGGTAGCACAATAACTTTGTATACAAAACAAAATAGGACATCATGCGCGACGCATCTCCTTCGTCGCGTCTTATTCCTGTGAATCTTAAGCTGGGCCTCGAAATCGGTGGACATCAATACCTATTTTTTGTAAAATACTGTCACGTTCCACGATTTCTTGTAAGTTTGTAACTTAGTGATATTGGTATTGATGTTGTCAATGCTTGTTCTTGTAGGTGTTGTATTAAACATTAGCTTTAGAGTGATATTCTAAAAAGCGCCTACGCTGCTTCGTTTGCTGTTTTTTTTTATTTGTCTCCGATGTCATTTAAAGAATGGAGGTATTGGTAAGTCATTTAGATCTTCCGAAAATAGTATTGATGTAATTATGATGTGATACCTATTATATAATTATTATTGTAAAAACTAAGTGTATAGACAAATCAGCGAAGAACTGAGTGCTGTAGATAAATCGTTGTTCAGCAGTGGAATGCTATGCTTCACTTCCTTCAATGTCAGTAACAAATGCTCTCTTTTTAAGCTATTGCATAGCTTTTATCGCGGGCTCTGAGCGCGGCGCGGCGCTGCGACCGAATTCCCAAAAACCTAACGAAAAAACCCAAGGAAAATACCTGACACCACGCATCGTCTAACGTCGTTTCAGTTCGGCAATCGTAAAAATATCCGTCATAAAGACAATTTACTTTTTCTTACTGATTCTAAACGGCCAGCTACAAAAGGAGTTTTCACAATGAAAACTACTTACCTACTTATAATATTCTCCTACAACAAAGCAGTTCTTCATTAAAATAGTGCACCAAAAACATTTTTAATAAGTTATATTCTCGTTTAATATACGCGGTAGTCGATTTTTTTCTTTTAAAATAAAAAAAATGTTATGCAATAGCTTCACCGCGGCAGTCTCCGAGTGCCACATGTATTTTTTTTACTGTCACTAACACTATAAACGGATATTGACCATGTTCATTACTACGAGTTTATTCGTGATCACTGGCAATAATCCTGAAGTATCAGAAAATTAAAAACAAACATATAAATATGGTAAATATCCCGATTTAAGTTCTAATGACACTGTGAGTTACCATCTGTTAAAAAAAACTATTAATATCGAGTTAGTTTTTCTCCAAATACTTTCTACCATAGGTACTCCATAGCTAACCTCGCTATGATTACTTATTCTGTGCCACACTCCATTCCCGCTATCCTCGAGGCCTTTCCTAGTCCCAGTTCCTATTCCCGTCACGTGTTTCCTACAGGATGTGTTACTGATAGGCTAGCGATACACGAATTGAACGAGTTTGAGCCTCCAAGACTCCCCAACAAACATCTAACAGTATTTACGCCAACAAATATGCATTATTTTATTTTTTACGTCTTTTTTTACCTTTTTTGTATGCGGACTATGTCCTACCGTCATCTGTTTCTTCCAAACTTTTAAATTGTGGGGGAGACAAAGTGGTTTTCGGAAGTTATTGGGACTGTATAGGGTGGTGTTTAAAGTATTGATATTGTATAGGCGTCGTGCACGCGAAATTTGAGTAATTTTTATCAAAGAAGTAGTTTCGATATCTTTCTCTAGCAAAACGATTTTTTTTATTTATTTTATGCCTCTATCACAATTAACCATAATTTTGTTAGTAATAATGCTTAGAAATAATGCTAGTAAGTCAGCAATTCAATTTCATTTTAATATAGTAGTGAGCAAACCCATTAAATTAAAATAAAACCCATCTTCTATCAATCCTGGAATAATTCCAAGATTTATATTACTTAATTCAGATTACAACCTATCTTTGTGCCTAATTTTATTGATATCCCTTCAGCCGTTCTAGCGTCATTGAGTAAGTAATATCAATCAAGCCAACCAAACTCTCGCATTTATAATATCAGTATCAAATTTAAGATTTCTGCTAGTCGAAAACTTAACAAAATCAAAACTATTATCTTTAACTTAAAACTATTATTTATCCTACAGAAATATAAAGTATTCGTAACTTATCCAACATCGCTAGCACGATACCGATGACGTTTATTCACTTCGCGTAAGTCAATCTTTTTATTTGTAACTCAGGAATGATAACTTTACATTGTTTTCATATTTCATAGAATAGCTGCTGCTTTCGAAGGTTTTTCTGTTGTTTAAAACATGAGTTAAGTTGCGACTGCGTTGATATAAATCACATAGGTACAATTGCCCCATCAGAACCTACCAACTGGCCAGCCGATCACAATCGAATCCCGGACATACTCGACTTCTTCCTAACAAAAGGACTCTCAAGACAGTACATGAAGATCGAGTCATGTGCTGATGGGTCATCTGATCACACCCCAGTCTTACTAACTATCAGTTCAACTATAATTGAAGTCGAGAGACCCACAAGATTATACAACCGGCATACTGATTGGCCCTCCTTCAGGGAACACATAGAAGAAAATCTTGATCTTAATATCAGACTCAAAGAAGCTGAAGAAATTGAAACAGCAGTAGTGCAATTTACTAATCTCATACAAGTTGCCGCGTGGAGAAGCACGCCTACTACTGAACATAGGAACCAGCCCGCAAACGTACCGTTAGAAATAAAGATCATGATCCAGGAGAAACGCAGACTACGCAGAGTATGGCAGCTGAGCCGTCATCCGCAAGACAAGACCGCCCTCAATAGAGCCATTGTAGAACTGAAGGACGCTATAAAGAATGCCAATGACCTAACAATGCAAGCAAAGTTAGAGTCTCTAACTGCTACTAAAGCCAGCAACTACTCGCTCTGGAAAATCACCCGTTCTTGTGACAGACCTAACGTACCAAAAACCCCAATAAAAAAGGAAAATGATTGGGCCAGAACTAGCCAAGACAAAGCGGACTTGTTTGCGGATCATCTAGCAAGCGTTTTTAAACCGAACGTAACACTAGACAACTCATCAGAAGAATATGTTGATCTCATCCTAAAACAAGACCTTCAAATGGACCTTCCTCCTAAACCTGTGTCGCCCGCGGAAGTCATTAAAACGATCAAACGGCTGGACAGTAAAAAGGCACCAGGTTACGACCTGATAACTAAAGAAGTTTTGCTTGAACTACCGAGAAAGGCTATTGTCTTCATAACCATCATCTTCAACGCTATGTTACGAATAGGGTGCTTCCCGAGTGCGTGGAAAGTCTCAGAAATCATCATGATACACAAGGCTGGCAAATCAATGACCGAAAAAACTTCCTATCGACCAATCAGTCTATTGCCTACTCTATCCAAGGTACTGGAGAAGATCATACTTCACAGAATTATACCAAGCCTCTTGGAGCGCAAAGCGATACCAGACCACCAATTTGGCTTTAGAGAACGCCATGGTACAGTGGAACAAGCCCACAGAGTATGTGACGCCATAAGAAAATCCATAGAACAAAAGGAATATTGCTCGTCAGCGTTTTTGGACATCCAGCAGGCGTTTGACAAGGTCTGGCACAAAGGCCTACTATGCAAGATCAAGCAGAATATTTCTCACTCATACTTTCCAATATTCAAATCTTACCTCGAGGATCGCATATTTTATGTGAAAGAAGCTGACGCCACTTCTGAGTTCCGACAGATTGACGCCGGGGTGCCACAAGGATCTGTTCTCGGCCCCATGCTCTACACATTGTACACTGCTGACTTACCGCTAACGCCAGGGATAACCACAGCTACATTTGCAGACGACACCGCTATATTGGCAAGTAATAAAGATCCAAGAGTGGCATCAGAGAACCTCCAAAAAGGCCTCAACAAAGTAAACGAGTGGCTCCAAAAATGGAAAATAAAAGCCAGTGCTGCAAAGTCAGTACAGGTGACATTCACCCTCAAAAAAGGAGACTGCCCACCTGTAAAGCTGGGCCAAAGTACTTTACCCCACAGTCACCATGTCAGATATCTTGGCCTACACATCGATCGTAAACTAACCTGGGGGCACCACATCAAATGTAAAAAGCAGGAGCTTCAGCTAAAGTACAACAGCCTATACTGGATGCTAGGTAGGAACTCGAGACTTTCTTTGGACAACAAACTGCTTATATATAAAGTCATCCTAAAGCCCATTTGGACATATGGTCTGCAACTATGGGGCAGTGCAAGCGATTCCAACATAAATTTACTCCAGCGCCAACTGAACAAGATCCTAAGAACAATTGCAAAAGTACCATGGTGCATAACCAACAATGAAATTCATGAGCACCTAGAAATGAAGACAATCAAAGAGGAAATACGGAGTTTGGCAGCTAAGTACAAAGAACGGTTAATCCATCACCCTAACGAACTTGCTCGCCAACTCACTATGAACCAATATGTGAGACGACTAAAACGTCATCACATCCTAGAGCTAGAAGACCGGCAGTAGCTTTGGGCAGCAGATGAGTAGATGCTTCCAATGGGAAGCCACTCCGCATGACAGCATCACAGAACAGATTTGCTCATAGTCTTAGGGCTGATTGCAAATAAACGCAGAGAAAAAAAAAAAAAAAAAAAAAGTTGCGACTAAGTTTACTAACTCATGAATTAGTATAGCTTGAAATAATACTAAAGAAATTGACGACTAAGGAAATATTTTATCTAGAAAGTCAGTCTTTTTTTTTTTTTTGCGTGGTAAAATCATCAAATGAGTCTTCCCACCCCGGGCAGGGCGGGAGGGACTGTCAGACTTGTACTGACTAAAATCCACGGTGTCCTTCAATAGCCCGTTATGTCCCGGGGATACGGTAATGAGATAAGTCCCGCGACCCCGGCAGGCTTTGGCCTTCTAGAGGGGGGCCCCGTCATCATGCTGACACTCCGCGCGTGGAACACAACGTGCCGTCGACCCGGGCATGGTCCATGGTCGGGTGGCGAGTTGCCCTTTACTCGCCGCCCGCATGCCGCCCGCGCCTACGGTGGCCGGAGATCGTCCCGCGACGTCCGACGCCGTGGGCGTCTACCACTGCGGCTGGGGCGGAGGGAGGACGCTGTCCTCTCTCTCTCGCGGCTCGCCTCCTCCTTCACGAGCATAACTGCTTCGCAGAAGGAGGCGACCGCTTCCCACTCGACTCGAAAGTGTATATTCGACTTCCAAAGATATTTTTCATAAGAAAGTCAGTCTTATGAAAAATATCTTTGGAAGTCGAATATACACTTTTCTTTTACCTTTACCATACCTGCAATATTAATTTCAATAATAAATAAATACCTACACTAAAAGTCAAACATCATTTTTTTTTTCTCACGTCATGTCACTTGACGTTAGCTTAAAAAGTCGTTAAAGTCAACCGGGCAATCTAAATCTAATTTTTTGTTGCTCAATAATAATCAATATAATTATTGAACATAATTTTAATTGAACATTAATAATCACCGTCACGCTACTGAGATATGCATAACGAATAGCTTTACAGTCCGACGTCAAGCGACGTCAAGTCACGTCAATCAATATGGCCGATTCGGAATTGTCACTTGTAATCTGTCCAGCGATCGCCTAATCCATCGGCGTTCTTTGACGTTCAATTACAATCTTCTTATAACTCGAACAGATCGGATTAAACTAAAAGGTTGTTATGTAGACACGGCCTGACGTGATTTGAGTGTCAATGTTGATCGAAGAAAGCTTAGCTATTTGTGTTCGGGAAATTATTTTAATTGCGTTTGATGCTTTAGAAGTTTTGAATAATATCTGCTTTTTGGTGTTGTCTTGAAATGGAAAAACAGAACCCTTAAGCCTCCTGCAGACACACGCGATTAATCGCGCGGGGCGACATGTCGCGGTCCATTCACAGTATTTTTAGAGTGGAAATTAGCTTGGCTCGTTGTCGCAGCGCGATTAATCGCGTGTGTCTGCAGGAGGCTTCATTGGGTCAGTCGTGTGTCACAACCAATTTTCTCCGAATCTCGGGTTCATTAAATTTATATTCGGATACCTACGTGAAATTTAAGCACGATTCGTTAGCAGAACTGTAAAGAAAATTGGTAATAAAAAAAACTTTTTAAGTAAGGCCTCATTTTTATGTAAAAAAAAAAACATACACAGATACACACTATTACCGAAAATAGTAGGTACGTAAAATAATTTATAATTAACGATGTTCACCGTTGCAAAACAAACAGGAAAACGGTCCAATTTATTTTTGAAGTTTTTTCCTTCATGGAGGCACCATCATTTCGGTTAATTATGCTTAATCTTTTTAATATCAGTTTGACAGATCTACTAATTAATATTTCCAAGTTCTAAGTTCAAAAATTATTCCAAATTCCAAAATTCAACACAAATTGATTAAGAAGTTTAAGAGACTAGTCTTAATAAAGGAACAAACTTTACCTCTTTACTTATCACGAATTCTTTGTTCAAAACTTATTAGAAAGATCATTTCCTCGTACAATCTATTCCAAAAGATGTTCCATAAAATTTTGTTCGAGTTTTAGCGAAATGAATCCAGAGTTTTATGCCCCACAAAATTGAATTTAGTCCTCTTTACCACAGAGTTGTAAATTAATTGAGGGTCAAGAAAGAGCTTGCCGTTAGTTTGCATAAGGTATATTTTTAGCCTAGCACATAGCCTGTTAAATTCATTGAGCTATTATTTGCCGTGTTTAAGCAAAATAAGCTCCACCTGAATGATGTTAAGTTCATAATAGCTTATAAAATAAACACAATAAATATTACAGTAAGTATTTGAGTATTAATTCAAAATAAGCCTTACAATGACGAAGGTCTCGTTAACCTTAAGTTAAGCGGCTTTTGACGTCAAAATATTTTTCCGGGAAAATATACAGGCTGTGTATATTGAGCGCAATGCATTGTCATTGTAAAGATGCTTTGTGAATTAAATTGTGGGAATAAAACGAACAAAGTATTGTTATTTATCGCTATTTAAAGCATATTTTAATTTGTAATATCCAGATACCAACCTTTAAATAGGTATTTTGTAGATAGCTACGTATATACAGCTATTAGTTACCAAGTAAGCCAAGGTTATCAGGATCAAACCCCTATCAGTATTATATTACAGATTGTAAAATATCCCACACATGCACAATACGTTATTGTGAATTGTTACCAACGTATACAGGGAAATTGATATCAAAACTCGTTTAAGAAAACCTTGGAAGCTTTTAAAATAAAAATAATAAAGGATTCTGAGCGAACTTCTGAATTCAAAATAAAAGAGTTGGCCTCTAATATAAAAAAGAAAACAATTGAGAGTATAAGCTTCGTCTAAAAATTCTTGAACAAAAATCCCATTACAAACAAGTAAGTTTTTTTATCTATAGTGATTTAATACAAATACCCTGTATAAGTCCATCGGTATATACCGTCGACCGGCAAGAATTTAAGATGCTATCACAGTACCGGGAGCTTAGAATTTTATGTGACTTATGGTGTAATAAATAAAATAAACCGTTACAACGACACCTACATACGTCATCGGAACTACGTAATGATCACTATGAACTTTTATACCGATCTTTTGTCTATTAATGATGTTAAATTAGATTTGAAAGATGTGCCCGATAGATATGTTATTTGCAAGTGGGTTGAGAGGACATTATTCTTCATTTTAATGGCTCGTTTGTTGGGCTAACAAACGACTGTGATGGATCCGAGCCAGATTAACCAATGAGGTTTAGCATCAAAGAAGTAGTATAGATGCAAAACGATTGAATCGTATATTTTGACGCTTATTTTTTGTTATAGAGTCTATAGAAAAAAAATACATGTGGCACTCGGAGACTGCCGCGGTGAAGCTATTGCATAACTTTTTATTTTATTTTAATAGAATAAAATCGCCTACCGCGTATATTTAACGAGAATTTAATTTATTTAAAATGTTTGTGGTGCACTACTGTAATAAAGAACTTCTTTGTTGTAGGAGAATTTAAAAGTAGGTTTTATTGAGAAAACTCCTTTTGTAGCTGGCCGTTTAGAATGTAAGAAAAAGCAAATTGTTTTTATGACGGATATTTTTATGATTGCCGAAGTCTCCCGAACTGAAACGATGTTAAACGATGCTTGGTGTCAGGTTTTTTCTTAGGTTTTTGAAAATTTTTTGATTCGGTCGCCGCGCCGCGATCAGAGCCCGCGATAAAAGCTATGCAATAGCTTAAAAAGCATTTTTTTAGGCATGGTAGGCGCAGTGGTTGAGCGAATGACTGCTGCGCTGTGAGTCTCGGGTTCTATAACGGTTCGATTCCCGCACGGAACAAATATAAGTGTCAATGGTGATATACAAGTTGTTGTTCCGGGTGTGCGTGTCTGTGTAAGTGAGTTTAAATGTTTGTAAATTCACCCACGACACAGGATAAATGGCCAGTAAGGCAGATTCCTTTTTTACTTTTTATATTTAAAGTTAGAGTCATTAATAAAAGATAAAAGACAGTCTTCTCTATAAAAGTTAAAACTTCGAAATCACAAAGAATGCAAAATAAAATAAACATTACTCGCTTAAGTTACAATTTAATGTGACAAATAAATGTAAGAAACAAGTGAAGCGTTGGTAAAAGAGCTTAGTTGTATTTCGTTTTCCCTAAAGCTCGAACATTCACTATTATATTTCCACTGTTTCCCAGTATTTCTTGTATTTCTTGAAGTCACAACAGCAATAAAATATAAGGTTTAACTATATCACAATAGTACAAACATGACAGGTTCTTAGTGGCCCGCCTACGAACGAACACAGATCGGTTTTCTGAGGCTTACATTTATAACTTAGGGTCTTATAGTTTAGCTTTCGTTAGGACAAGTTCAGGGTTTCTTTTGTATTTCGGTAGAGAAATATAGAAGAAATTCTGGCATTGGAATTATTGTAATCATCAGTGGAATGTAGGTTCTAGTAGTATCTATGCGCAATGTAAGAAGTTTGATTTATTTGTTAGATAGCGAAAACACCACAGCTAAATGTCGTTATTTTTCAAATACTCTGATTGGGAGATCTTGTATTCTTGCGAGCGAGAATAATCCGGTGCAAAACTTCATTAAAAATATTAAACGTTCATACAGATTTCACCACCTTAACAAAATAAACAGCTTACTGCAAAAAATTAAAAATGAATAAAAATTCAATTTACATTCTCAAAAAATAATTGGACAACATCCGCATCTCTGTTGATGTGATAATTTTACACGAAACGTTTTAATTCAAAAAACATTCATGTGGACCAAAGATGATACTCAAAGAGTAAGCGTGAAACCGAGAAGACAGTCCCATAGTCCCGAACGTTTAAAGTCGACAGATGAGATGTCAGCAGAAAATTGGATTTCGTAAAATAAATATGTCGCATTCACTTTGAATTAACTACAGCTTCCACAAATTCAACCTTATCACCAACCACGCAAGCAAGAATTTCAATTGTTGGGCACCTCCTCGAAGATTTGACGAAAAGTTAATTTTAAGTGCGACTTTTGTGCTCACAAAAGATTTTTGTCCACTATGGGCGAGTAATGCATTTTTTTTTTGCAAAAAGTTATTTATTCTTCCTTCAGAGGCGCGAGGATTAATTTTGCGACAGCTGAAACTGTGAAACGATACCTTGTTACATATTTGAATGACACTTTCCAGTTTTTAATTTAAACGTGGCATCGCCAAATTGAGACGAGAGCTCTTAATCCTTTTGTTTCCCTTTGTTCAAACGTTAATCCTGTAAACCTGTGCCTTTGATGTGTTGTCGCCATTGTAACCGAGTTTCGACGTTAATTGTTCCTAATTCCACGTCTTTATCCACCTCATTCATCTAGTTACTTTTACTTTTAGTTAATCTGTTTTCTTAACTTTCAATTGATGTTCTGATATTTTAATCTTCTCAAGATTTTCTTAAAAGGTCTCTTTCGTCGAGGTCGTCGTTTACGCTTCCTTCGAAGTTGGTGGATTTCAAATTGCTTTCGTAGCCTATTTTGATATTCGGTCCCAGTGTCCGACTCAAATTACAGTGGACGAAGTTAATTAAGTTTGTTTTACGACTATTAAGGTAATTAGGGAGAGGCAGGATAATATAATTATTTATGTAAATAACTATTACGGGTCACGGCCCATATAGTTTTGAATGTTAACGTCGACTGTCGTATACGGGGTACTTTACGAGGGTATAAAGTATACGCTAATAAGCATCTCACATGTCGCTGTAAGCCGCTCGAGGTGTGGTCCGAATTTCGCGAGGCTTTGATGATGGCCCTTCGAAACGTTTTAGTGTCCCCAATCGGCTTTCGTAGATATCCGCTAAGTGAGCGAAAGAATGCACAGAGCTAATAAAACTGGATCTTACGAAACTCAAAGCTTTTAATACGGAAATAATGTCGTGCGCCCACGCGGGCCATCCTAAAATACGGATTCCCGACTTGTAAACTTGTGTAGCGTAACTCTTTAATATGAAAGCGATTAATATGTCTAATATTTTAGTTTTTGTCTATGATGATTTATAATTTCCTCGCTTTTATGTTGTTTATGTGCAATATTTGGTATTCTGACTTTAATCCGTTGATTTACAGCGGCCCAAATTGTTTGTTTACGTTTGCGGGCATAAATCGATTACTTTGTTCTCTGATGTTGAATAAAAGAAATAGAATACAAGACAAATTTAATATGGTCGGAGAATGTGTGGCATGCGTGTTCCTGCAGCAATTAAAAACAAAAGTAAATCACCAGTGTGGCCGATACAGTCCATACATCCTTAATCATTTCGAAATTCATTCGTTAACTTTGTGAAATTGTCTTTTTATTATGGTAGTGATTTATTTGACAGGCAATACAAGCCGAAGAGGCCAATAAATGTATCGAGTCAGTCCCGACCCTTGTTTTAAAAAGGTACACTGTCCATAAAATGAATATTAAAAGTATAAGAATTGACAGTTGTTACGAGAACTTAATATATTCCACTAACTTACGTATTTAATATGGTTGACTTGAAAAATTTTTTTTTGATTATTGATATTGGCAGTATTTTACGTGTTAATATATTTTTGAGTGACATTACGAAGTATTAAGGGAGAGGGAGGGTACATAAAAGTAGCGTTAAGTAAGAAAATATAATGTGTATTGCAAAATAATGAAGGGGCATTTAGTTTCCCAGCGGGAAGTTTTTAAGGACGTTGCATTATGATCAGGGATAACTTTATATTACAGTTTTTATGTGATTGGACGTAACGACTGCCGACAAAGAGAATATTTTTGATTGGAGTTAATTTCATGGTTTTCGTGTTAGTACCTTAATTATACCTAACTACTTGATGGTTCCCCGTTGATAAGAAGTCGTGACGATAACATTTAAAACTAAAAGAAATATTACTGACAGTAGGTAGTAATATCTACATTATGATGGATAATTTGCCAAATAACAACTTTCCTGATATTTACATATACTTACTATTACTACTACTGTTTTATTTGTATCTGCACACAGGTATGTAAAATTTTCTTATTCACACTGTGTCATAAATACACCTATGTGACGAGACAGTCTAACAAACAATAGGTATGCAAAAAGACCTTTGTATTTTTTTTTCATTAAGTAGATGCTTATTTTTTAAATGACTGCTTTCCGTTGTGCAACGACGCATCCTACGCCGAATGTGGCTTTATGCAAGGATGTGGACACGCCATAAACATTCCATCATGTCACACAAACCGAAAATAGCTTTCCAAAACAAACACAGTGTCAACATCCTCGGTTTCACAGCGTTGATTAAGTTCTTTATGACAAGCACTGAGGTAGGCACAGGATTCGTCTGTGCCTTTTCTGTGTTTGAAGTTGTATTAGCTTTAGTATACTCATACGCTGGCGGCTGACATGCTAGTTTGACGTTTGGTATGGTAGAGATACGGATGAATTAGGCCGGAATTAAAGGAGCTTTCACCACTTTTTGAAAAAAGAATTCAATTTGATTTGTTTGTGAGTGAATAATGAAAAATGACTAATTACATTAAAATTGCACTAATTTATGAAGTGCTTTGTTTTAAATCTATTTTCAGCATACGCTTTGTATGTATAATAATTTATTCAAGCGCAATATAATTATACCAATATAGTATACTTATGAGATTGACATATTTAACGGAATTAACGAGCAATTGTGGGTTAGTTCAATACGACCCGGGCATACCACGTCCAAACGTACGTACTTGACTTAGTTCCGGTAAAGGATATACTGTGGTATTATCGTATGTGAAACGGTATCGAACAAAACAAACGTTGTGCCGTCGTGGTCGCGTGTTTCCGTTTCCTTCCACAACTCGCCGCAGAGTTCCGTCTATTGCATCGCTGGTTGCATTTTGATGCGGTCTACCTGTTTAGCTTGATGTTAATGTATTATTAGCTTTATTGACTAAATGCGGATTGGTGTGAAATAAGCTTTGTTTGCTTAAGTGTTAGGAATGGGATAATGGTCTGTTGTTTAGAGGAAGCCGCTTTGATGATTTTTCTGGAGATCAATGAGCGGGAACTGAGCTTTATATCTGTAGATTTGCCCGGTATTGGTCTGTCATTTCCGTAACTATTGCTCAATTTATATAAAGCTATACTACGGAAAGATGAAGAAAATGTCGTAAGGAGAGTTTTTCGTATGAATGTGGCTAAAAGAGAAAAAAAGAGAGACTAAGGAAACAAGAAATAGTTTAAATAGAAGATAATATTGCTAGAATCGGTGCCTAAATCTTCATCTCAATGAAAAGATGTATGGAAGAAGAAGTTAACAAGCAGCAACCAGAAATAAATTGGGATAACGGAAAGTGAATTGTGACGGTTTTAATTGTCCATGGATTAATCATTGGTAGACCACAGCATAATAAAAGAAATTCAAATATTATACTTAGTTCAGTCCTCGATCGTACAGGTCAATAAAAATTTGATGATGTGTTTACGCTCAAAACTATTAAAAGTGACAATATCACCGCAATATGGCTGATGTGTATGTGGGTTTAAATATTTATTAACTTACCCACGAAATAGGAAAAAATGAATAGTGTGGATCAAAGTTTAAATAACAAATCATCACCTTTGCCAAGACTTTTCTCAACTACATTGGGGTCGGATACAGAGTTGAATATCGGTATTTCACTTGGAGCGACTGCCTATCTGATCTTCACATCCCAGTAACTGGGTGATAGGATACATAATTAATACTATCAAGCTTTTTAGTAAATGTAACGATTGTCAAAGACCTACAAATAACAGTCGGGACCAACCGCTTTACGTGCTTCGAGGAACGGAGGAAACACTGTGCTAGACAGTCACTCATCCACTGACGAACCTCTATAAGTGCGGATAAACCTTGCAGGTCGACTTGAGCGGTCGTTATTAATCAGCCCCTTTTTTTTGCGTGGTAAAATCATCAAATGAGTCCTCCCGTCCAGGGCAGGGCGGGAGGGACTGTCAGACTTGTACTGACTAAAGTCCACGGTGTCCTTCAATAGCCCTTTATGTTCCGGGGTCACGGTGATGAGATAAGTCCCGCGACCCGAGCAGGCTTTGGCCCTCTAGTGAGGGGGCCCCGTCATTACGCTGACGCTCTTTGAGGCGCGCGTGGAACACAACGCGCCGTCGACCCGGGCATGGTCTTTGGTCGGGCAGAGAGTTGCCCTTTACTCGTTGCCCGCATGCCCGCGCCTACGGTGGCCGGAGATCGTCTTGCGACGTCCGTCGCCGTGGGTGTCCACCACTGCGGGTGGGGCGGAGGGAGGACATTGTCCTCTCCCTCACGCGGCCCGCCTCCTCCTTCGCGAGCATGACTGCTTCGTAGAAGGAGGCCACCGCTTCCCACTCCGTCTCGATTAATCAGCCCCTTAGAATAAAATTATAAAATGATGAGTAACAGATAACTTTAACATTTGCGTCATTCTTCATTAGATGAAACAACGCACCGCTTTATCTTCAAGGCGCCTTCCTATCACTAATATTTCCGACAAGGCTACATGCTCAATCAATGCAAATGTTCATATCCAACTTCAATTATCATCCTTAAGGTGCTGATAAACTTGAGCATTCATTTGTAACAGAACATCGAGCATTCGCCACGAACAGAGCCAATCACAGAGCCAAATATCGCTATGAACATTATCACGATCTTTATAGCGAACCCTCTAGTGACTCGAGTCTCCGCTAGAAAGATCGTGAAATTATCGTCATGAAAATGTCAGACTTGACAGTCGGTCCGGCAAACAGCTCGCCTGATGGTTCATCAGAATGATTGCTAAAACGTTCTCGTTGGTTTTTCTGTAATGTAACATTCGCAAGAATGCTCATTACAAGTGAATGTTCAAGTTTATCAGCCGTTACGTCACTAGTACCTACGGTATCATTCGATTAGAATCGTGCTTTTGATCCCGACTCTAATTATAATCGAACAAGAAGAACATGCAATAATACATTCAACATGCGTCCTTTATTAGTTAACTAGTTGCGGCTCTCAGCTTGTATAAATTAATTTCTTCCATTGAAAAAATTGTTGAAATTGGATAAATAGTTTCAGAGATTAAGGACTACTTACTTACCTTTATTTTTAAGGTTGAATATTATCAGACGAGTCTTCCTGCCTTTAGGCAGAGCGGAAGGCTTCTGTTAGACTGGTACTAAAAGAAAGAAAGAAAAGGTATTTATAAATAGAAGGAAAAACAACAAAAGAAAAACAAGATAATATACATGGTTAAATTTTAGTCGTTTTAATCCTCTTCAGGGGTCATTTTACTCATCATAACGAACAACTTTTAGTATGGGATGAAACCTGAAATCGCAAAAAAAAAAATTGCTGCTCAGTACATTTATTTTCGCCTAACTCGTTAAAATGTACTGGGCAGCTGATTATTTTTCGCGAACCATGTACCTATACGAAAAAAAAACACAAAAAAAATCTACTGACTAAAAACGTACCATATTTCTTCAGTAGACCTTTACGTTTCAGGATCACGGTAGCCTGTTTAGAAAGTTCCGCTCTCACATTTAAACTTTAAAACTATTCTTCTTAATAATATTAGTCTGGAATAGTCCTTCGAGTTCAGAGGTTATTTACTTTACATTCCCATCAAAATCCGATAGTACCTAACAGACATTCATACATCAGCACTTTTTTTACGTGGTAAAATCATCAAACGAGTCCTCCCATCCAGGGCAGGGCGGAATGGACTGTCAGACTCGTACTGACTAAAATCCACGATGTCCTTCAATAGCCCTTTACGTTCCAGGATCACGGTAATGAGATTTAAGTCTCGATAAGACCCTGGCAGGCTTTGACCCTCTAGAGGGGGGCCCCGTCATTTTGCTGACACTCTTTGGAGCGCGCGTGGAACACAACGCGCCGTCGACCCGGGCATGGTCCATGGTCGGACAGCGAGTCGCTCATTACTCGCCGCCCGCATGCCCGCGCCTACGGTGGCCGGAGATCGTCTGCCGACGTCCGACGTCGTGGGCGCCTACCACTGCGATACATTAGCACTTAGCAATCATGTATCATAATAAGTTCTGACGATTATTCGAAAGTACAAATGTTACTATTGATAGATAGCACGTAGTAACAAAATCGAAAACTACATTTATGCCTTTATGCGTTACTTTCGCTGACCTTGAACGAACTTATTGAAAGCTATATGTCTAATTGTCTGTTGTGCAATCTTGATTGTGAACAATCAAAACAGGGTTGCTTCATTTTATTAGACGAGTAGGTGGCCATGATGTGTTTGTTATGTCATGGTTTATTTCGTAAGTAGAGATGTGTCGAGGGCAAAAATTAACAAAATGGGCATAAACTTGGCATTTTGGGCATAAATAAGTAAACACCCAAATAAATGTCCGGTCACTGGGGTAAAAACTAATAACTTTGATTAATAAAATTTAAGCAGAAATTTAACTGGGCAAAAAGCCCTGGCAAAAGGCATTTGTTTAGCTTTTACGGGCATATTTCGGGCATTTATTCAATGCACCTAATATGTCAAGGGCACAACAAACCCATTTCTTTTCGTAAGACGTAACAATGTTCACAATTAAAATATAGTTTTACGAAAGAAATTCAATAAAAATATTGATACGATGAACTGATGTTTTGATTTATGACATTTACCGAGTCATAAACAATGTCGGTGCCAAATGTCATCTCAGTCTGTGCATTAGTTTTCGCGTGAAAGAGTGACAAACAACCAAACATACGAATGTTTGTGATGATGGATGAATGCGTAGATGGAAGGATTCGTGTATAATAAAATCTATACATATAATAAAACAGTAAAAAAACTGTGTCTGAACATTGAATATATTAAAAAAATAATAATTGAGGGGGGTTTAGAAACTAATAGAGCACGAATCCAAAAAAAAAATTCTGTCTGTTTGTCTGTGTGTCTGTTTGTACACGCTAATCTTCGGAACTACTGGACGGATAAGATTTTTTTTGTTGTATAGATATTAAGTCGGAGCAACACATAGGCTATAATTTATCGTGGAAACTTGAACACCTGATGCAGAACCGCAACAGACCAGCTAAACTATAACATTTATAGGAATGACGTTTTAGCAAGAGTTATTCAGCCTGATGAGCACCCTCTGTTGACGTATAATAATTGAAGATCTGGAACACCTGTTGTGGAATTCCAAGCGCCTAGCTACACTATAACATAAATGAAGGAATGACGTTTCAGCAAAAGTTGTTCAATCTGATGTGCACTCTCTGATGACTTATAAAAATCGAAGGTCTGGAACACCTGTTGTGGAACTCCAAGAGCCCCGTTACACCATAACACATAGGTATAGGAATAACGTCTTAACAAGAGTTGTTCAGCCTGATGAGAACTCTCTGTTGACGAATAAAAATTGAAGATCTGGATCACCTGTTGTGGAATTCCAAGCTCCCAGCTACACAATAACATATGTAGGAATGACGTTTCGGCAAATGTTGCTCGGTCGTATGAGCATTTCCTGTTGACCTATAAAAATCGAAGATCAGAAACATCTGATGTGGAAATCAAAGCTATTGCTAATTTCACTGTATAATTATAAAATAATATAAGCTGGGAGTACCTCCACGCGGTGACGGCGGTAAGATTTTAGGAATGATTTTCAATGACGATAGTATATCATTAAAAATCTGACTCTACTGGCCAAAACTCCCATTTATTTTTTACCCGGGCTCTTGATATTGGACATCAGACCAGTTGCAGAATTTCGATTTTGACGACCCCGTTGTCGCTGGCATAAGCTAGTAGAAAATAAAAGACAATTATAGTCTGATAACTTGATGATCTAATAATTCGGGACATGCAAACGTCGAAAGCAGTGTCAAATATAATTTCGAATTAGTGGCGTAACTAGCCCTTTATGCGCCCAGTGCGAGCTTCTTTAACTGAGCTTTGGTCTGGCTAATTGTGGTTGTGGTCTGGCCATTTCTGTGCCCCTCCAGGGCCTACACTCTGTGCTTGGGCACTTTTGGCACACCACTATTTGACACTGCGTCGAAGAAAAAACGTCTATTCTAAACGTGTATTCTATAAATAAAATATTTTTATTTCGATCCGAAGTTCGAAAGCGATTAATGTGCGCAATAATTACCGACATGTTTGCTAACTACTTTTAATTGTAGGAGGAATCGATTCGTGATTTCATAATGAAGTAGTATTCGACTATACAGCAAAAGTTGATCCATAGAAAAAAGTTGCTAAAGCCACACCCTGTACATATTTGGAGGACGTCTAGACTGTTGATTTGATTATGACGATTGACGCTTAATTTAAATGTTTGTGGTTAAAAGACGAAGATTTAAATCATAGACTCTTCATTCTGCGTTAAAAAGATGGGGGGTTTCTGCCTTTTTCTATGGTTTAAAGGCGTAAGTTAATTTACTCGTATTTACGTGTGTAGTATTGTCTCGCTGATTCATATTGTAAATCATACACATAGTATTTATGCGGGATTTGTGAGCCCGTTCATGTATTTCGTTTGTACAAAATTCGTTAATTATAGTTTTAAAACCTTTTTGTACGACATACGCTACGTACGAAGAAACTGAAGACACTTCTACGATTTAAATCTACCAATGTCATGTTGCGTTTTCTTAATTATTTTCTGTCTTTCAGTCCTCCAGACAGTCTGAGGTTGGAATCGCTAGTTTTAGAAAGAAAACGCCAGAAACAAGATTCAAAGTGACATCCCCCTGATTTGTCGCAGAGCTTTCCTGAAAGTGAGTTTTGCCTGGTGAAAACTTTTAAAGTAATGTCTTGGTAATCTTGTACGGAGCTATATAATGTATATTTCTTAACATAATTTATTTGAGGTCAAAATACGGGGTAATAAGACACACATTTTAACCTACTCATGTCAATGGTTCTTTTTTACTCAATTCACTGCCATATGGTATTCTTATTGGCCATTCTCTGCTTTTCCACTTGAAATATAAAGAGCATAATCTCATAAAAGCCCCAACCCAACTAGACCTTGGAACCCAGTAGGCTTCTTATAGGTTAAGTACCCATGGTTATTTCAAGGTCCCATTATTCCAATAATTGGAATAATGGGACCTTGAAATAACCATGGGTTTATTATTGTTGTGTAATTCCCTTTAAGTGGAATGCAAAGATATAAATCGTGCGCCGTTAAAGCACTTATATGGTTATATTTAAAAGTAAATAAGCAGGTAATACAAAATAATGATTATATTTTCAGTTCACGAAGAAGAAAAAGTGAAGGGCAAAGGTTTTGTAATATCACGAATTTAAATATGGTTAATTTAGTTATGTAAGTTTTATACTTATATTTTTTCTTAGTTTACTTGTTGAAAAAGATTTACGAACAGTTTTTAAAAACGAGAGATGTGGCAAAGGAGTTTAGGTCAAGTTTCTTCATTCTACTTTAAAAAAAATGTCATGGATGCGAAATTGTATATTTATGTAAACGATGTTTATGTAAGAGATAGATGAGACCCTTGAGACGATCATAGGCTATTTTGAGGGGGTTCCGATCTTAGCTCAACTAACTCTAGGGGTCAACTGTTAAACAGCTATTTGTAAATATTTTAATCCTACGTTCTTCACCAAAGATAACCTGGTAATTGCTGTTTGTTTTCCCGTTTACCCAAAATAAACAGTAATTGAAATGTTCACGAAACCCTAAAGTGCATTCAGTTTTAGATTGAAACTAACAAAGGGGGAGTTTTTACTTCCTCTCAAAGTTCGATATATCAAGAGCGACAGCCCACAGAATCGACATAATTAAGTGACTTCAAAGTGAAATAGTGTACACGGCCGAGTGCACTGTCCAGGACAATTTGGCTGACGAGACAGAAATATACCGGGGCAAAGGAATCGTCGAAAGAGTGTTAAATACTGCAACTGGGAACAAACACGTTCGGGGTTGTCATTTTATTTTGTGTCTCGGCGAAAAATGTCGACTTGTGGGTTGGAACTCTTTTGAATGTTCTCTGGGACGTGCGAATTTGAAACCGCGTTGCTAGGAGTTTAAACTGTTGTTAGAATAAGTTGTGGTTTGACTTACAGGCTTTTTAGATTCTACGTGTCGTTGGTTCGTGAGTAAATAAATCGACTGGTCAACAATTTCACTAAGGTCCATTTTGCGTTGTGAACTTATTTATTCAATGCTAGAAGGTTGATCAATTACCGGTTCAATTTGAACCTCGTGTGTGCATAACAGTAAACACCAAAAGCCCTTACAAAGCCATTATAGTCACACAGAATAGCGCAAACAATTTTCGGTCCTCCACGTCTAATCCTGTACTGCAAACCTGTTGTTTTAGCTTGAAACGGAACTAAGCTCGACCACAGCTTCAGCATTCATTATCAAACAGTAGCCGTGGGTTTGCAATCCAAACAGTTGGCCTCTAAACCAACCACGTACGAGAATAGGCTTATGTACTTCTTCAGCGCTATGCCCCAAACAAGTGCATATAAAATATGCTGTCGTTGTCAAAGAGCTATTTGTCTCTTTCGGAATTGTAGCAACATTTCACGGAGATGTACTCACATTTTATCTCGCCTCTGTTTTTCTATTTTCCTCACTTGATGTATGGGACGCATTTCCGCACTTTCGAATAACACTCCTGTATTCCCTTTTATGTGCGCACAGCTTTAAAAATGTATTCGCAGTTAGGGGTGGGCTTTGGCGATACGAAGATGTGTAAAGGAATTATTCAAGAAGCCCTAGCATTTGGGCTTCGTTTGGGGTGTAGGCTTTCGATAGAAAAAGGAAAATTGATAAAACAGAATATTTTTGTGGACATAGATCACGCCTGGCCTAGAATAGATTGGACCTTTTTTTCAATCTCGCTGTAGATAAAATTGCTTCAACGACAAAAAAAGATTGTTCAAAAAAACCAAACTTCCTGCTTCACGCGTGGCGAGTTGTGATAATAAATTAGAATACGATGTCTCTATTTCAACGTCTAAACATAACATTAAATTAAAGTACCGAAATTGCTCAATGTTCACAACCGGTCAATTAACAAGGGGGCTAACACTACATGCGATAAGTTGTACGTTCAAATCAAACACACCACACGTCATATCAAGCGAACCTTATAAGAACTGTTATCAGTAAATAGAATCTCACGTCCGACCACACGCGGTGTTGTTTTTGCGCCAACAAATTCTAATCGCCCATAGTAATGACCTTAGTACAACTTTTACAAAACAAGTATTAAATTACCACTGTAATATATTACAATTACCGTTCGTGAAGCGTATTTCAATGGCCGCGATATCGATCGCCTAGCATTTCATCAGTGCGACAGAGGCGGATGCATTATCTAACCGAACTAGGAAGAGATTGCAATTGTTGATCTATCTTCACTGTATGCCAATTAGCCAATTAGAGAGCGCATACAACGCCGGCCAGTTTAGATAAGCGTACGTTTTCGTGGCCTCAACTGAGGAGGACATTCCTTTTGTGCAGTTAAATCATTAATTCAACTAAAGCAGATAATGTGTTTTTATTGGCGGCGCAAAGGTCGAGGCAATTTGTTCGTGTAATGTTCGAAGCTAAGCTTAATTTTCGAATTAATATGCAGCTTATGAAGTTTCTCATTAGATGAGCGTCGGGTGACAAAGTGTTACAAAGTGAAACGTTTATTTTGTTGACCATTTATGGAAGAGTTGTCGTCAACGTGATTCTGTTTGGAGCTTTCTTGTTTAAGTTCAGCGTAGAGGGCCGCTCGTTATCTTAGAATATTAAATTAGATGACAAGAAAACCAAGGGACTTATAAGAGTTACTAATTGGTATATTTAAATCTTACAGGATTTCTGTGAAAATGCGCTGATTGAAAATAGTGTCAGTCCAATGATGTTACACCAAAAACTATTAGGAAACTGAAGGCCCAGATGTGGGATGACACTGTAGGAAACCAGTCACAGTAAATATCAATTTGACTCTCACTCAGAATATTCGTCTGATTAGATTTAGTCCTTATTCAATCTCCAATAATATAAACGCGGAAAACTCTTCCTTCTCACATCCAAAAACAAAACTTTAAAGTTGTATTTCGTCTAATAATTTAAAATCAAACAGTTCGAAGCATGGCCCGCCCTATGGAAAGAAAGTTTCATAGCTGAGACTTAATTTGGCGAGTAATTAGATGTCACAGAGAGATCGTGAGGAGAGAACCGACGAATGTGTAGTGGAGTCGACGATTCGTGAACGGGCGAAGTTGTGTTACTATGCAGGAAAAGGTGAATAGTTTCAGTTGGTATATAACTATTGAGCAGTAGTTCTTTACCTTTTAGTCACGAGGGACCATTTGACAAAATTACTGTCTTTCCATGGACCAACCAATTATTGTATTGGTTCGGAAGTAATAGAAGTATTTCACGATTTTTCTACTGAGCTTCTGGCCTAAAGAACCTTCTGCAAGTTACTTTTTCTTCTAATAGAGACTTTATTTTTGGTACAAATCCAATCTCAGAAAGTACCACTAATTTTACGTTGACGGATTGGTAATCAATAAATGACTCAATTTGAAACAACTTTAAATAGATTCACGATAAAATCAGCAATGGCTTTTGTCGATTCTTAATTATTCTTATTTTCTGATTGATAAATTTTTCCTTTTGCCTTGGGATCTTCAAGTCAAGAGTGAATAGATTACTTCATAGGCAATCGCGCTTAAAGCCCCCTGCAGACACACGCGATTAATCGCGCGGGGCGACATGTCGCGGTCCATTCGCAGTATTTTTAGAGTGGAAATTAGTTTGGCTCGTTGTCGCAGCGCGATTAATCGCGTGTGTCTGCAGGAGGCTTTACCTTCGACCACAACATTGCTTTCCATTAGACGAAATAGTGATCTAACGTGAGCCTATCTTTTAAATAATAAGAAAGAAGTAAATGTTTCTTTTTATAGATGTGATATTTTTGTCTAGGTCATTTGTGAAAGACACAAAGCTGACGATGGAGCAAGCTTACCCAGAAGAGCCTGTATATTTATTTCCTGATAGACATTTAATTTGATTTGTTTTCAATTTGTACTTCTGTATATTTCTCTGCATCTCCTGAATAGTCCGACTATTTTCGATGATCTCTCATAAGCTGTTGAATGAGATGTCAGTTTAATTTCGGAGTGATTTGTTCGTTTGACAACTTTTTGGAGTCCATGGAATTAGTCTCTGTTGGATTACGATCAAACTACTTATGAATATCAAAATGACATAGGTACATAAGCTATGATAGTTATCAGAAAATGTATTTCATTTTGTTGCTTGTAACTTCTTAAAAAATGGGAATAAATATAATGACCACCATAAAATGCTTTGATACCCTTAGTTCTTTAACCAAAAACTGTATTCGAACACCAAATATAGTAAATGATCACCAAATCTTAGCGAGCAAATTAATGTGTTATTTCTGCCTAAATAAACCTATTATGTATAGATAATCAGTATATATGTCAAGCTAATACCTGAAGTGCGGTTACACCTAGTTTTAACCGACTTAAACTAGGTGTAACCGACCACATGCGGTTAAACGTAGATGTATCCTACTTATCTTCGGTTAGAACTAGGTTTAGCCGGTAAGAACTAGGTGCAGCCTCGGGACTTGCTGGCACCCCGACTCGGACAATTTGGGTTAGAAGAGGATGGCGTGGTCTGAAAGACCCCGTCATCTTCTGTAAACGCACCCACGAAGTAGGAGGAATTCTTGGTGGAGTAACCTTTTGACATAAAACTTGAACTTTAAAATAATCCAAGGTAGCTGATCTGACAAAATATTTCTTTTGACTTCTGTGCCGAAAGTTAACAAAGCAATCCAAAGTAATTTAATTTCCTATAAGAGTTATGACTTTTTGCGCATTAAATAAAAGCGTTAGATAAAGCACCGATCTTATAATTCAACATTTATTTTTTCATTTAGCGTGTGTTTTCCTAAATAAATAAAATAAATTAACAGTGAGCTTAATTTTTCCGCCTAATAAAAACAGTAATGGCGGTTCTCTCTTTAGAAAATAGTTTTTGTTCCGTATTATCATGATGCCTTTAGAATTCTCATAATGAGTTAATAAATGTTAGCATTTCCTGCAACGAGTACTAAAATAAAGCTTCATATAGGAAATTAGTTTTGTGTCTAAACATAGGTATTATCTCAGTACAATTTAAAATATATAATTTCTAGTCCATTTTGTCAGTGATGGAAATTGCTGTTTGATTTGTTTTCCTTTCTGTGTTAATGAGTGAGCTTCCTTAGTGCTTGTCGCTGAAGTGTTTTATAAAGGTCTCTAAAGGACAAAAAAGCTTAGTTGAAATGGATATACATATAAGACTCACCTTACCATACTTAGTTCTGACTTACAGACTATGGATTCCATCCGTGGAGGTTGTCATCAACACTTAAGTGCCAATTATCTGTTAAAATATTTCATCCGAGGATGAAACGTCACCAGTTAAAAAATGAAAGGGGTCGACTCACCCGCAAGTTCGGATGAGTAGTCGCACAGCTAATACCCTACTATAGCAATACTTTTTTTTTGCGTGGTAAAATCATCAAATGAGTCTGTACTGTCAGACTTGTACTGACTAAAATCCACGGTGATCCTTCAATAGCCCTTTACGTACCAGGGTCACGGTTACCAGGTGAGACAGTCCCGCGACCCTCTAAGGGGGCCCCGTCAGATTGCTGACAGCTCAGTGAGGCGCGCGTGGAATACAACGGTCCATGATCGGGCGGCAAGTCACCCATAATTAACCGCCCGCATGCCCGCGCCTACGGTGGCCGGAGATCGTCTTGCGACGTCCGTTGCCGTGGGCGTCTCCCGCGGCGGCTGGGTCGTGAGGTGAACGCTGTCCTCTCCCTCACGTGTCCCGCCTCCTCCTTTGCTAGCACGCTTCCCATTCCGTCTCGCCCCGCAGCATGGCCTTGACCAGTGCCGGGCGCGAGAGGTCGCCGCCTATTACCTCCGTGAGGACGCGGCGGTGCACGGTGCTCTGCCCAAGCGGGGCAGTCCTGTACCGTATGCTCCACCGTGTCCTCCGGGCGATCCTCGCAGTGGACTAAAGCTATACCTACTGCGATTATTATATACTTCATAATATGGGTATTGGGTATGTATTATTATTTAATTCTTACCTGATTTAGGTCAATATAAAGTGAGCAGTTAAATCTTTGAAATGGTACCACTTTTATCATTCTTAACTGTTCAGTTCTAAAGATCTAAGTTCTAAAGATCGCGCGGAAAGTGATTCTATACTTTTCTTACTTTCGCTAGAATACAATTTTTGCATCGGGGTTCATTTTAAAATTTAGGTGCTCACTAAAATAAGATTTTACGAAATTCAACCTGTAAGGGACTGTTGTTGGGGTTGATATTTTGTATGAAACTTCGCCACGCGGACTAAATAGCGGGCAACAGCTAGTTATATATAAAAGCCTTAAGTAGCTCCGTATTTATCCGGATAAACAAGCACATTTTCATCTTAATAATACAAACGGATATATTCGAACATTTTCCGGGAAAAATCTCGATTCGCTCATTTTCGTATTTACCAAACTACAGGGTAGGGGTGTATCAAAGAGCTAAATCCCGTGTTAACGAAGGTCCGCACTGTAATCCCGGGACCGGGACATACGGACACAATTAACAGGCTAGAGCATTGTCTAACATGTATATTAGTAGTTACAGGAATTAGTGAAAGAACGTACAATACGTACATTGCGGGATTTGTTCCTAATTTAAAACAAATACGTGTGTAATTAATCTGTTGGGTTTAGAGACTAAAATAACAGTGTACGTGAGTGTACTTATTATTTTAGTTTATAGGATTTGAGTTTCTGACTTCTTTACTTTATTCTAAAACCAACAGACCTGAGGCCCTATCATGATTTTTTCCGTTTTTATGACGTAAACTAAACTGTAACTTTAACGTTAATTTGATAGAAGAAAATTGGTCGTTCGTACACTTTAGGCGTTTTTTCCATTTTCTATAGGTATAATAATTGCAGTAAATACTTTAAGTACGCTGTAAGCAAAACACGGAAATCTTGTGCTAAGGCTTCCGGTATTGGAAACAATACAAAATCCAATACCTTATCAGGAAGTCGTTGTCAAATATGACTTGACAGATTGTACAAGCACATTTTGTTTGATCACGTGGCTCTAATTTGTCATACATAATTACACCGAGACTGTAATGAGATTGAAGTTGTTTGTCATAAAATCGTTCGAACCGTTAAATCGAGACAGAAGTCAAGTATAACTTTACACAATGTTGATTTTTTATTTCTACGTGGTACAATTATCAAATGAGGGCGAGACTGTCAGACTCATACTGACTCAAATCCACAGTCCCGCAACCCCGGAGATAATCCCGCGACACATTACCGCTTGGTTTCAGTATATTATTTCATAATTACCATTTTCAATAGCCATTACTTGGTTACGAACTAAAAGGGCAGAAGCAAAATTAAACCTTATAATAATCTTGACAACTAAATGACGTTCAATTGCTTACCCGCAAGTTTTACAAGTCTGGCCAAACGACATACACAGCGATGCATTGTTCGTATAAATTATCGAATATGTCTACGTGCACTTACGTGTATAAAACTTCATTTGAATAACTCACTCGCCGGCCATGTTCTATTGAAAGTCGCGTGCCTTCATTATGGATAGAGAGCAATTGGTTGTTAGCAATGCTGTTATGATTGTTAAGGCGGAAACCTTGGCTAATGAACGAGGAAGGGGAGAGATATCCATTCTCATTACGTTACGTATTTAGAAAGGCTTTCGATACACATGATCACAGTGTTGTATGGTAAAATTATGAATACAAAGTATCTTGCAAGTTTTTCTTATACGTCAAAATGTTTTTCTAAAGTGTGTTTGTTTTTCTTTTTTTTTCTCTTTCTTTGCCGACACATTGTGCAACAAAGTCGCAAGCAGCAACTACGCAATGTCAACAACCAATATGACCACAATAATTGCAAGATGGTTGCCTCTGAAACTTACAATATAAGCCCCAGCTAAGCGGCTACCTTTGTAATTTTTTATTCCATTGTATAGCCTTGTTAATGCAGATAGGTAAATTGTATGACAAACATTTAATGAGGTGTTTCTTGCATATAAAGAGAGACAACGATCGTTTATTCTTTATGTTTTCATATTGATACACCCAGTAATGGTTTGTTGAGAATTGTTTATAAATTATGTTGATGTGAATGGATTATTTGTAGCTTTTAAACGCCATCGCGGTTCCTTTTAACGTTTAGTTACAATGCATCCGGTCTTTCACTTTGAATAGTAATGAGTACGTGATCAACGTATATTTAATGCTTTTGAGTAGTTTTTTTCGTTTTGTGTCTTTAGATGATGCGTGGCAAATGGTCCTTAGAAATGTGTTGATTAATATTAAGTGGTGTTCCAAAGAAGAACTTGCGAAGACAGTTTAGGGTTGTCAGTTAGTCACGTCAGGAGAATCTTCCTTTACCAAGAATTGGTTGTATCTGAAAGGTTAACAAAGTCACAGAAAAGTTTCCTGTATTTTTACAAGGGACGATAAAAATACATTTTGGGGTGTACCACAAGGCAGTACATCGGTCTCTTCATTATTTTTGTGCGTTGTTCCCAAAATCTCATGAAAGGTTTATGTTCATCATAATGTTAATCAATATTAATAGGTCATTATACAATCAGCTTATTCAAAACAGTTAAGAAGTATTCCCATAGCATATCCTTATACTCAGCCACTTAATGCTCAACTCAGGCCTCTGTAGTACCGACTTAAGAATTTCAAATTAGCCACAGATTATTAAGTATAGATTGTTCCATTTACCGTTACAAGACTCGAAATTCGAATGTGGATTTTCTTTAATAAATCATGTTCTGGTTCGCAGAAGAGATTACATTGTGTTTGCGTAGTCGCTTGGCAGCCTTTACAGCTCATTGTTGCTTGATCATTGCAATATTTCATAAAGCGGTCTGTAAGACCAACTTATCTGTTGCCATTGCCGCGAAAGCAGAAAAAAAAGAACTGTTGCTTTTGAATTTTCAAAATTTGAATGTCGATTAAAGAATTCCTGGAATGATGACTCCTGTCTTTTCATTGTTTTTTACCTCATTGCATTCACCTTTATTCCTATCGATATAAGGTTTATGTCAGAGGCAACATGAGATCTAAAGGATTGTAACTCAATGTTTTGTGTCCTCTTTGTATTTTTGCTGACTTTGCAAATTCTGCCTTATAAATATAATTTAATAAGGTTCTGATATTTTTTTCTTTTTTTTTCGTTTTTTGTGATAATCACTCTGAATCGGTTTGATTCTTGAAACTTTAAAAATAAACATAAGCTTTATCTATAAACAACGGTCATACTGTGTTTGTTTCTAATTAAGTTTTCCATTAACTAAACAATCACCTGCTACACGTGTCAATGTACTCACAATCCTCGTTAAAAAGGAACCACTTACAAAGTCAAAGGTCCTTTTAACGACTCCAAAAACATCCTCAAAGACGGGACATAGTGAAACGAAATAATAAGATATACCAAACACTAATTAGTATTAATGTATTCTGGACACGATGACGGCGACGCGGCGACGAGAACTCTCTTTAAAAAATAAAAAAGGTCTAATCCAAAACACTCCTCATAGTAGTAAGCCTACATACTTTGAATATAAATTAGCAAGAACTCATAACTACAGCATACTTCATGCCTAATAACGAAGTAAGATGATGGACAGCCGTGGCTAACAAGTAATTTATAGCCTTATTATCATTGTTTTCTATTACGGAACAATAAAACCCAATTTTGTCTCGGCAGATGAGTAATTGTTTGAATTAGTTACGATAGAACCTGCAGTGAGCCACCAACTGTGATCCATAGAGAAATGAGGAATTCGAGGATAATGTCGCGTCTTTAATTTATGGTACACTTATAATGTCCCGTTGGCCTCGTGGTCTTAAGCATAGCATAAATATGTTTATACTATATGCTTATGGAACCATCTGCTTAACTTTCTTAGGTTCAGTTAGTAGATTGGGCATTTGGCAGCCCAAAGTTTCCAGTTGGTATTACGATAGTAGATATCGTGCATCTGAATGCATGTGAAGACTTTGGTTCTACGCCTGGTTCTGCAGTCGTATCGGATTGCTATCCAATTGGATTTTATAAATAGGAGAATAAGGAGTGAACCTGTGTTTGCGCATTCATAAGTTCAAAACCATTTCTGCGCCGAGGGTTAGATATCTCCCGCTATACTGAAATTTGTTGGAAAGACTTACAAAAAATAACCGATTTCAATTACTGTACAGCAGAAATAGTGTTTTAACAATGTAAATCCACTAAAATTCCGCCGTTGAACAACGCGCGAAGCTTTTACACGGTCCGTAATAATTAATACAAATAAAAGGAAAAAAGTATGAGTGTCCATAAATTAAGCGAAGCGGAAAGGGTCCGACGCATATCGAGGGACCTTTTAAGAAACCTGTACACTCGAATTCCATTCCGAGAGCCATAGTTAAAATGCTCAAAGAATAGCTATTCATTAGCGGGTGCGAGAATGAGAATTCTTCAGGCACTCTGAATATTCCATTCGCCGAGAGGCTTGTATTGTCTTTTAGAAAAATGCCTGAGTCTTTGCCTGGGTGCTAAATTATGTCGGCGCGATGTAGCCAACAACGCGCCTGACAAACACCAGAGGTGCCGACGCGGGAGCGCGAACATCCTACTTCATTATTTATACTCCATAGATTTTATTTGCAAGCTACACCAAACAATAGCCATAGTTTATTGCTATTCCATTAATTATGGTAATTTTAACAGCACTACACATTCATGCAATAGCTTCCTTTATTAAACTGAGCGTACAAACCAAATATAATACTACTGATTGTAGTTAAAACAATTTTAGCTTAATTTCGCCTTACCGTGTCAATGCAACGGCGCAAGCCTGAATTAAAACGACACGAGAACCATTAAGAGCGTGTAAAATTATTCAGCATCCTGTCGAAAGAGTCCCACAAAGTTTGCACTTTGCATATTTAAAGAAACACTGGCCTTATCTGGCTCATCGCCGATTCAGTTCACAGATATTCTCAGGAGAAAAACGGAGCGAACTAAAGGCCAAGATTCTTATGGCCCGGTGCTCGCATTAGGACAAAATTAAGTGCGGTTATGTGTTCAGCTGTCACATTAAAATACCATCGGCTACTTCACACCGCTTGTGAAAAAATAAAGCCGCGTAAGCTATTGGCAGTACAATTATTCGATGAATACTTTGCGTTTACTTTGTGTTCGAAATTATGGTCCCCTTGTTAATTTATTGACTATCGTGTTTATTAATGTAGTGTAGTTACTTGTGTTCTTCATTCTTTGTTTTGCATATTAATCCTTTACACCTATTTTTACAGCTAAGGTAAAATAATTTTATAGAGACTGTATTTTATCTTTTAATCATCGTTTAACGAGCATTAAATGTTTAATACAGCCCGTTGGCTTGGCATCATAGACGTGTATTGAACCAAAACAATTGACCAACCCATTTTTGGCTACGGTAGTGACTCAACCGTACAAGAAGTCATTTCCGTAGCGAGTCGATTAGTCTCGAGCATTGAGATCAATTAAATCGTAGGAACGGTCCAGTGATGGCGTGAGTACGAGAAGGAATCCCGCGGGAAGGTCGTGCGACACTGAGCTACGGGATTTTATTTTTTACGGGATAAAAAATTTGGGAAGTGACGCGTAAGTTGTATCCCAAAAAGAGGACTTCAAACTTGGGATGGTCATTTTTTCGTTGAATAGTTGATTGATGATGCTGGTGCTGTATAATAGAATAAATTTACCCTATAGACACTTAAATTGTATATTTTTGTGAATGAAATATCTTGGAATTTATTTAAATCATATTTTAAAATCAGGACTGCGGATGTAAATAATATTTTCGTACCACTTGCTCAAAAAAGTGACATTCTATGCCACAAAAAGCGAACATAACAATAGTCATTTTTAATCTGTTAAAAACAGGGAAAGAAAATTGTACTGAATTTCATTCATCCTCTAGGGGGAGAATGTGATTTAAATTTGGAATACTTACCGTTTATACTGAACTACATCTGTGTTTACACCATTGAGTTTGTATTATAAAGCATTATACATCTTTTTGAAAAAGGAATACGCATTTATGTATGCAGTTATGATTATTAAATAAAACTATGAAAACCGACGAGGCTGTATGAGCTTGATGCCTTTGCTTTTTCGACATAAAAATATTAGTCTAGGAATTTGCCGCGTTTTTGTTTTCTTCAAATACATAAACGTTAGGTTTATTTTAATTTATTTTAACTGTCATTATTTTTAATAAATGCTTATCTCATATTATTATTGTGTTATTTTTTTCGCAAATGGTACGAAAAGTAGACTATTTTCCTCGGTGATAAAGCTGTCTTAGTCTTGGGTGAACTTAAATCCCTCGCTACACTCAGGACTCGTCTTAAATCCCTCGCTTCGCTCGTGATTTAAGTTTTTAACACCCTCGCTGCGCTCGGGAGTAAACCTCGAGTCCTTCGTTACGATCGCGATTTAAATCGTCACCCGCGAGAGAAGACACTGCTTTATCCCCTTGGTTAATAATCTACTATTATTATACGTATAATATTGAACCTGGAATTGATCACCATCAAAAGTTGTTACTCTGTTGCTATAAATCGACGAATATAAATAGATTTAATTTCCCTACTAATAAAGTCATAACGAGCAAGCCTGCAAAGTAAAACCATAATTTATCAATTCTGATAAGCAAATTATATTATTAAAAACCATGTGTTTAAAATAATGAACATCGATGTACATATACAACATAATTAAAGTCTAATTACCATACGAATGTTCTGATAGCCTTAATATCATCTTATCTCTATAGAGTAGTCGAGTGGGTTATTCAAGTAAAGATTACAAGCTACAGCTGACAGCCGATAGGTGGGATAGCGAGTTTACAAGGCAGAATAGACCTTCGTGCATTCTTGGCAAATAAGACCCGGTTATACTGAGCCATATTTAAAGAGTGAAATTTTGATTTAAAGCTCTTTTTCGCTGCTAGTTTCTAGATTTTTTTACGTGAATCGAGAAATTATTATATCAAGCTCTTATAACCGCAATAACAATTAAAGACAGAGTAAAAGCATAGAACAGTAAAAGTGCCGCAATTATTTGCTTTGATATTTTATGAAGCTCTAAAGCGTTTGTAAAGAAGACGGTAGACTCAATCAGAAACCTATCAATAAAGCGAATTAATTCCGTAATTAACAAAATCTCTTTATTACTTAATCATACTGATATAATAAGTGAAGAGAGAGCAATGATTAGTAGTCTATCATTTCGTTTTAATTTAGACCCTCTAACAAGATTCTCGTGTCCGATTTCGCCACGCAAATAAGATTTCGCACGGCCAATCCAAGTTTCGGTACCAATTAAGTGATTGTTAGATCAAACTACACAATCCTGTTACGGTCGTTAACGTTGCCCATCTGGGCAACCTTCGGTCATGTTCGCTAATCAACAATGCTGGCTTGTTTGAAGAAATTTTGAAGAAAGTGAAAGCCAAGAAAGACGATGTAGCAATTAAAAATCAGAAAGATGACTTTGGTAAAGATAACGAAACACCTAAAATCGATTCACCCTTGTCTCCACAATGTTAAATCCAAAATAAAAAGAAAGACGCGCGCAGTCTACAAAATTCGCGCGTAAATGACAGAATACGCGTGTCTGAGTAATTTAAGAGTTAATCTTTGATGTATCAAGAAATGCTACAGAATGTTAACTTCTATAACCCAGTTCCAACCCATTCTTAAGTGAAAAATATTTTCCTTCTAATGCATACTCAACGTACGACAGTCACTTAATAAACATTGCAAGAGCTTGCAAGTCTCTGCAAGCTGATCAAACAACTAGCGGACGTGTAATACCACATGTTAAGTTCAATACAGAGGCGACAGCTACCGTTCCGCTCGCGAATTAATTATACTACCGTTAGCAATAGAGTAAATAAAACTAGTTTGCAGCCCTAAGGCTGATTATGATTTATAGGTCCACTATGAGATTATGTAGGGTATAATCTAAGACTTAATTTCAGTGTCAACATTGACTAGACTCTTGGAGAAATTGTTGGAAGATTAAATGCTTTCTCAGAAAGAGCATCGATGTTTAATAGTTTAGCTTGGGGCAGTTGTTACAGTATTGAAAAGATTAGAAGCACCTTTAATAGAACTATGATAAACATCATCCTATCTAACTGTTATTTCCAAATCACCATTTTTCTTTAAATGAGTAAAGATTGCAAAGGTAAATAAAAACCTGTCTCACTATAAATATTAGCTGTGTTAATTTTCATTTAAAACATAAAGTTTTTTCGTCAGGGAAACAGTTGATTTACTTGATGAATGATACATCATGTAAATCAATTAGCTATCTGCCAACAAATAACAAAACAAATACACACTCAATCTACACATTCATCAAAATTGTTCCATCACAAGTTTTCGATCTTAAAAATTGATTGCAATTAATTTTTCAATACTTTGCTTACGCTAATAACTCAGACTCATAGCAAACACGCTGGAAACTGGTATCATCTGCATAAATACAGGTTTACAAAATGAATATCTAGTAGCTCTATAATTTTTTTGTTAATCCGACAAATAACATGGCCATATGGATTATTGTAAATAGCAATTATGTCATGGATTGACAATCGGTTTGTAATAGCAAAAAAACCATTTGTCAGTACTCTAAAATGTGGATTAGTTTCACTCAACTTTAGTTCTTGGAATAGATTTCCAGCTAAATTGACTACTTTTGTCGCTCGTGACAATTAATTAGGTATAATGTTTTCCTTCAAATTCTTTCTTCGAATAACAATCAGTAGCTATTCGCCGTTTTGTTATTTGGAAATTAATTATTCTTTTTCAATGTATTGTTTTGTCTCGCTATTCTACTGTCACGTTATCAAGCACGTACACTTATTTAACGTAGTATTTGTACGAACACTTTGTTTCTTCTCGGCGTGATCGTCTATTTTTATTCGAAGTTTTTTATTCGATCGAGCTTTATTGATTTTTTGCTATCAGAATTCCTTCACTTTAATATGCTTCATCTCACTGCATAAAAAGTTGCTGTCTATTGTCTTTTGCTATTCTACATTGCCTCGTGTTCACATGTTTTGTTATAAGAACTGCTTTGTCATCGTTCGATGTATAGTTTTTGATTAGGTTTTACGTTTCAAAAATATATTGGTGGCGGTAACTGTTACAAGAGCCATTAAATCATTCTTATTATAATTTGAATCACCAATTTTCGTTTTACCTACAGCTGTGCATTAAGAAAGGTTCAATTTCACTATGTGGTTTACCGTTAGCTAAGTAGTGGTATCAATCATAATCTTCATTGGCGAGATTCGCTCGAGTATTTTGATGATTGTTATTAGTAGTTTTGAGTTATGAACATCAGTAGTGAGCTCGGTGAGTACCGCTTAATGGAATTTTAAGAGGCAATTTGATTAATTTCGTACGTGCAGAATTTGTGTTATGTCTACGTTAATTGGATGATTTTGTTTTCTGTAAGCTTTCTCGCTTAAATTCCATTTCAATTAATCACTTTAATTTTGCAATTAATTCTCACGCAAGTGGTAGTGGAAAATTAATTACTGTATTCGTTATTGAAAACAAAAAATAATCCTTTTAATATCTTCGGTGATTAATTTTTCACCATACATTAAAATTACAAATTGCAAAATAATTTACAGGTTTCCAACATTGACAAATAGGAATACAGAAATAGTATGAAACGTTGAATATTTACCGGTTCCAAGTGATCATATACGGTGTAAATAATATTGATATAAAGCCCAATAAATTGCCATTAATAAGGAAGCAATTTCTTTGCACTTCCACATGAAATATTGGTTGAGGCGGGAGTAGCAATTATTTTTTAAAGCCCCCTGCCTGCGCTTACAGACTTTAAAAATCGACAAGATATTTGTCTTGTGAAGCTTTAATGTCCATTTTCATACCGTTTACAATCAATAATGATCCATAAAGTGCGGGCACGCAATCCTCCGTAAGTTGTTAGGTGCATGATATTACAATGGTTTATTGCAAGTACCTATTACGACTATTTATGTTCATATAAATCGTGATTGGTTTGTTTTGTTAGTTATTTGTGGTAAAATAAAGCCGTCTTCCAAGCGATATGGTATTTTAGACCTATGAAGGGGAAAACATTATTGATTGCAAATTGTCGATGCTGGTGATTCTCCTGCAATTAAGAGGCAGTCTAATCAAAAACTTGTGTCTACAACTCTTGAAAAAAATAATCACAAACAACATTTTTATAGCAGTGTTCTTCGCTTCTAAAAATACTTTATACATACTATACTTTTATGGTGTTCGAATATCTTCATTGATGTTATGTATAAAAATAATATATATGTACGTAATAATAATTAAAAAAACCCACAAATGGTTTTACTGGCAATAGTAAAATCTCCATCTAGAATTTACCACTCAACCTATGTTAATACTGGGTCGTAAGATTGAATTGCAGGAACAGTGCTGCTATGTAAGCGCTAAAGCTGTTAGTCCTCATGCACTATTGATGTTTTATGTCAAGATCTTGTTTTATTTATTGTCTCAGTAACAAGCTAGTAAGCTTATCGCAGATCTGTACGACCGGTAAAAATAAATCAAAAGTAGTAATGGAACTCCTTATAAAAGGTTCAAGCGTCATTGTTTCTACGACAAACTAGGATGTGGTTTAAAGAGTCTGATTCTTGATCATCTTCCTACCCCTGTCCCTGATTTTAGTAGGCCTCAACGCAGTTTTCTTCTTCTATTTTCCCCTGTTAGATATCATAGCATTCTTTGCTCCTTTTTCTTGTGTGTATGTCACATGTCACATCTTTTGAAAGTGTTTAGGCACAGCTGTAAAGGACAGTGTAGGGACAGTTGTACTTCTGCTCGAAGGCATTTTGGTCATTCAGCAGGCACGTATGACCTCGTTGTCGGCCAATGAGCACTATTTGAAGCCCTGACGCAGCCAGAAGGTGTCGCGGCGCGTCCACAAGCCATGGGTACATTTGACCAACCAGCAGTTAAATGATACAGGCTAGCAGTATCAGGAACAGCTGCATCTACTGCCTTATAATTAGCCAATAAAGTATTTGATTTTATGTTGCTGGTCTTGCAAGCTTTGTAATCAAGCTGAGCAAGTACAGACAAAATGTCCTCAAGTCAAAGAAGCATGGGGATATGTACATCAGACAGACACAGATACTTGTTCATATGCCTTGTTGCTCAACTAATCACGAAATAAATTACTCATCTAAACGCAGCATCTCCATGTCTCGGGTACACATAGGTACCTATAAAATTTGTCCGAGCCGTCAATTCGTATTTATATTTCTTAGTGATATAAAGCGCAGCGACTATCGAATTAACTCGTCATCCCGTCGCGACATTATCGTCGCACGACATCGGAAGCCGACAAGTCGGTTGATCTGTCGTGTCGCGTGCGTTTTATTTTACGCACGGTGTGACGTGCGCCGGCTGTCACCCGGCTGCCTTTGCGTTAATTTAAAACGTAAAACGAATGTCATTTTGGTAGTTTGCGATACAAGATAAGAGTTGTCGGGTTCCCGGAGTTCGGAGGCGATGAGGGTCCTAGGAATTTCGTTATCAAAGTTTTTTTAGTCGTAAATCAATTTATTAATTTAAGTAGAGTTGGTACTTATTTCATGTATTGGAATAGAGGAGGTTTAGTAATATTGATAAAAACTTGCAAAGAAGCCGACATTTATCAGTTCTCTGGAAGTCACAGAAGTGACTCGTAGATTATTTAAATAATGGGTACCTACTTACAATGTTATGTTGGAAAGTAAAAATAAAATAAAGCGGTAGATGATAAAACTTTTAAAGACTGCCTACAGATAATTTAATTTGTTTTAAATTAATTTTGTAATAAATGCAACATATCCCCTACGGCTAAAGCCTCGCGCGGGCTGTTTATAAAAGATATCACTTAATAACACGCTGCGATCTGCCTACCGACTGCGAATACTATTTTTATGAACGTGGGTGGCGTTGTATACATTTGTATTAAAATATTTGTCTAGCTCCAGGCACTACGACTATCTAATTAACAGTGATCGACACTGAAAATGCCATTAAATTGTCAAACAACAAATAAACTCAGGCAATGCAGTAAAATTGATCAGAGACATTAGATGGCCCCTTTTCAATGATGTTATCATTACCTCTAATATGTTTCCATCTCTAAATTAATATGCAGACCGTAGTACATGATATACATTTCAATTTTTGAATCTTAATTAACGCTACTTTATGCTGACAAAAAACTAATTAAGAATGCGCAATATCTCGGTCCTGTCATTAGGAAGCAATAAAACATTGATTTGAGTATCACCGCCTCGCTTTTTGTTTAATCTACAAATATGCGTTTTACATTCGAGTTTCGAAAATTGGGTAACAATTTCTATTTGGAACGTAGAATGTGACAGTATTTTAAACGATTTCTTTTGTGTGACGATAAAAAAGTCTCTCTAAGAATATGTAGATTGGCTGTAAAGTGTCAAATGGAGTATAACGCATGAGCGCAATGATAATCGCGCCGATTCAGTTGGAATCGATAGACATAAGCCGAGCTTTCATTATTCTATTGCTTTTGATCGAAGGATACGTTGTCCGTTGTGACCGTTTGGACTTCGATGCGTGTTCGTATTTTATGGGGGCATAAATATCAGTGGATGGCCGTCGAAACGGGCCGACCGCGACTCGGGCGCAGGCCGCGGGCGAACAAACCGGTCGTAATTTTTATTCGCCGCTCAGTGAACAATTTTGGTAAATTTGTTTGCATGTACCGGGTTTTGTTTGAGCATTAGCAACAGCCGAGTTATGGATGCGATCTTAAATAACAATAATTGTGAACGTCCGAATGTATGAGAGTCGAGCGCCAGTTTATGGTGCTGTATTTTTTTTAATGACGCAACGTTGTTTGAATTTTAATATTTATTTCTTTGGGTGGGACATAAATTTTGCCAAACTAACAAACCGAACCTATAATTATTCCTAAGGCATGAAGACATCACCATTAGTTTTTATTGACAGGCACTCATTTATAGTTTTATAATTGTTTGTTCAATGGGTATGCATAATTATTTTTTTTGTCCAATAACCTGTGTTGTTAATCTATAATTACATTTTAAGAGTTTGATTTAATTAATTCTTCTCATCAGCATTGCTCTTTTACCTTCCATAGCATAAACGTTTGAACGTATAGAAAACTAGGCAACAGTCGCCAGCTGATAAAATCGATGAAACCAATTCTTGGTATCATCTTCACTGACATTAACCTTATCAACCGTACCGTACTATAGTTATCAATCCCAGTTCAATCATTAGTCCCAAAAAGTCCCACGAATGGTACCGCTAGAAGATTTTTCCATATACCATCTAAAGGTCTCATTCACTTCCTGATCTCTCCATCAATCCTTGCCGATACGCGTAGGCATATAAAATGATGCATTGTGCTTCTAGTCCCACGCATCTTTACGACTAATATAATCAGATAGGGTTAAAGAATTAGCTATCAATCATTGACGATAATGATATTTGACGGCCTCTTATGATTGTGCTCTCGATAATTTTATAAATACCACTTTTGATTGATACGATGCGATGCCAAATTTGTATGCGAAGTTAACTAAGCCGGGTTTTTTCTTGTGTTGGTTGACAAACTGAACGGATGGGTAGGTACAGGTTGTTATTAAAATAAGTATAGGCCGCGGTATAGTCACTTCCTGTAGTTACATGCTAACTAATTTTTTTCTATGTAAGAAGTTTGTTATCTTAGTATGACTTGTTGGTTTGGCGAAATAAAGTGTCAAGGTTTATCAAAAAGTACGTAAAATAAACAAAGCAACGAAATACAGAAAAAGTAATTTTTATAATACTGTCGTCTATGTTCAATAAGATTCTATTAATATATAAGATCTTATTGACTAAACTAGACAATAACGAAGAAAGGTAAGGTGTGTTGGCCTCATTTAAAACTTATTAGGAAGTAGACACGTATGAATCTGTTTTCCAGACTTACAAAGACCAACCTTCTGCAAAATGTCTGCTTATTTTAAATTGGCATATACGTGAAAAAACTAATTTTGTCTCAATTAGATCCATAAAGATACAACAAATTGAAGAAATTCTAAAAATATACAATTATCACTATCTTTACTCCAATGACTGTAATTTACAACATCATTAAACCTTTTTCTTAGTAATTAAAACCTCAATAATCCATAAAATGGTACATGCAGGCTTAGACAAGGGCCTACAAAAAGTGCACATCAATTATCATTATAGAAACAGGATGCCGAGTTGAAGAAAAACCATGGGAAGTATAGCGACTGGCGATCGAAGCCCGTTAATATCGACCATCGTCAAACCATTAAAACCACATTTCCACAGATTTTATGTTTTTAAGCATCATTTTTGCTTGGTAAGCACGATTTTGTCTGTAGGATAATTATTATTGAGATAAAGTACAACTTCTATGAAAAGAATGAGTTCTGTGGATTTTGGATAGACTCACAAGTATTCACGTATGTGGAAATTATAATGAAAAGACAAGATGGCAGATATAGCTCCGACGGCTGAAAGGTATAAGTCACAAAAACCAAATTGTTCATTAGAGCTGTTTAAAGAGTAAAGTTTTAGAAGTGAATCTTTGAAAACGCATATTTTCGCCTGGCCTTAAGCACAGTTTACTGTGCCTTAAGTGACAAAAAATCTGCGCAGCAATGGAATGAAATGCATTCGAATCAGCGGAAAATTTTAAGTGGGATGGCGTTTATAACTCATTTTCATAATGTCGCTTATACCTTGTACAAACTTGTACCATGTATAACCAAAAACCATTAAAAACCCACTTGCGTGTGGGTTGCCTGTCTCCAGTAAAACGCTACATTGCAATATATAATTCTGTTCTCGATAATGTCTGTGTACAGTCGATCACAACTTCTTACATCGTTAGTACATTATTACCTGCTGAGCAGACCAATCGCGAACAGCCTTGTTAAAAAGAAATAATCATTAAGTTCAATGTAATGTGACTGGCCAATCTAAAACAATTAGACGGTGATATTTCTGAAGGAGAAAGTCATAATTTGTAGGTATACTTTGTTTGAAGTAGGTAGTGTAAAGTATAATCAGTGCAAATTTGAAGTTCCTACCAGGGTTAGTAAGCTCGTTGTCTCAGCTATATGGTTGCAGCGCTGTGTGTCACTGTTCGATGCTCGCACGGGAAAAAAATGTATGGCCTATAAAGGTACTTGTTTTGTGTTTCGCTGTTTGTGTATGTTATTTAAAAATGATTGTAAAAGCACCTATAAAACAGTAAAATATTATAGCATTGGACCAACCTTAAAAAGTAAAGGGATTGTAGAATTTGTAGATTATTTTTTTCATTCCATGTAGCTTTGCGTTAGGACACAATTTGCCTGTCATGTAGCGATGATAAGGCCTCCCAGGGCGGGAGGACTCATTTGATGATTTTTATACCCCCATTAAAAAGGTAAGACACGGATTGATTCCCGGTTTAAAGAGACTCAGATTATACTGATTAGGGAAGCCGGTAGTAAGTTTCAAGGATCGGAGATTCGCCCAATAAATGTGGATGCATAGTGCTTTGTTCGGATCTGTGGAACTTCAGAACTAAGGACGACGACGCTTCGTCAAGTTTAGATCAAATATTTGAACCAACTCTTGTGGCCGTCTTTACAGTTTTTGAAAAGTGTATAGTAACAGATAAATTGGTGAAACCATTCCAAATGTTATTCGCAATTTTATCAGTACTTTTATCATACTAACGCACTCACTTGGAAATGAGAGAAGGCTCAGAGCACCAGATTCTCAAGGTGGTTTTTGCAAAATAAACTGAATTCTTGGCTCTTGATCGGTATAGTTAGAAGTCATGGGTAGAAGGCCTTTGGCCAACAGTGCCCAAGAGTGGGATGACATAGGCTGATAGTAACAGTAAACTGGGCTCAATTAAAACAACTAAAGTGGGATTAACATTTTCAGATCGCGTTTATTTTCGTTGACACACGTGGCAACTGGCAGACAATTGTTATAATAGTCAAAATTGGACATCGTCACGATGTGCTTTCAAGGGGAGTTACCACATTATGACGCTGTCTGTATACTGAAAATCTCTATATAATATGGCAATTTCGGCACGGCTGGCGATGGTTGTGCTGTTGACGTGTGCACTGCATTAGGCTAGTTGCTCAAAAAAATGTAATTAGTCCGTCTTTTAGATTATTCAAAAATAAGGGACACGTATTTTTTTATTTGTAAATTAGACTAAAAATGACAAAGATATAGCCTAATAAAGTTACGTGTGACGTCACGCCGCGTGGCATTTTTTCGCGCAGGGTGACGTCACACGTAACTTTAATGGGCTATATCTTTGTTATTTTTTGTTCAATCGAAAAAAGAAAAAAATACGTGTCCAATATTTTTTTATAATCTAAAATACGGACTAAATAGAATGTAATTATTTTGACCCTGGAAACTACCCTTTTCGAGGAGTCGGCTACCGCACGGGACAAGATATTTGTATGGTCTACAGGTAGTTGTTCCGCGTCTGGTGTCTAAATGTTTGTAAACGTACCCAAGATACAGGAGGAAATCTTAACGTGGAGGAAAGTTATAAAATAGCCATGAAAGTTACTGAAAATTGCTACGCTAAAGAAGTTTTGTTAGCAATAAAAGCTCCGATCAATATCTTAGAAAAAGAAACACCCACATTTCACCTTATAACCCCTAGCCAGGAAACTAGTCGACCCATTATTAATAACACCCTTTCAGGAATTCAGTCTATTAATAGATAGTGTCGAAGGTCTTGATATTAATATGAAACATCGCATGTCAACGGTCGCACGTGTACCATACACTAATCATACGGTACGGGTATGTGTGTCACCATTGAGTAAGTATGAAGGAGGGTATCAGGGTAGTCGTGATCTAAGATTTGTACGGTCTACTTAAACAAATTGCTTGGTGCGGAACGTTGTTATATCAACTGTGTGTACTTGAGAAATTAATACGAGTTTTATTATTGTTAACTTTCTTTTGTTTTGCGTTTGATTTATTTTGTTACTAGCTTCCCCCCACCTCCTTCTCCAGAGTCTCGTCTATTTGGGGTCTCAAGACTGTCTAAACAAGTAACCGTGACCGTGAAACGTAGGGTAATGATGAAATGAAATGAAATGATGAAATGACTAACGTAGCGCAAGCGCCAATAGGATGCCATTTGTTAATGGCCGCTTGCAAATGACGTCCTGATAGCGCTTGCGCTACGTTAGTGTTGTGTTAAGTATGCCTAAAGAGTGTATGTCCCCATTATACCTCGCGTCCCCGTCTTATACAGTTTCCCTACGAGTCTGATAGTCTCTTCTGCTTCACCCAGGGCCGGAAGACTCGTTTGATGAATTTACCACGTAAAAAGTACAAGATTTATATCGTAATTTAAGCAGGAAGCATGCCAAAGTGACTCGAATCTACCAGTCAGCTTTATCAAGTATTTCACACCACTTTTACGCTATACAATCCATATGTAACGTAGCGACTAATTCAAGGCAACATGTGTAGTGTATGTCCCGTATGTGACAAGATCAGTACTCACATTGTTGGAGATTCGTTCGTGATCTTAGATTGGGATGCCCTACTTCCTTCAGTGGAATGCAGTACCATTGATGTTATAGATCAACCACAATGAGAAGATGGTTCTTTACGTTTTGTTAGCTCGTCAGAATTGGTGTGATAAAACCAGGATTCGAAAATATAAAGTTTTCTACTAGGGATAATACCTACGAGTATTTTTTTTATTGGAAAGAAATAGCGCACAGTTGTGATCATTGGAAGGAATGGAAGCTTTTGCCCAGGAGTGGGACAGTACAGGCTAGAAAAAAAAATCTTATTATTTTTAGGGTTTCATACCTTAAAGGGAAGAAACAGACACCTTATAAAGACAAGGGTCTGGACAGAGTCTCAGGAAGGCGTAGGGGTACCGTATCAAGTTGAAATTAATTTCGACTACGGAGCCCATTGTACCGGGTCCGGCTCGCACTTGGCCAGTAATTTTTGTTATAATGCACTTGATTTGATTCAGATCTGGACTTTATTATTCGCTATTTCCGTTTCTACCACTCTATCTATTGTTAATTAAACACAATATTATGTGACCGGTTTTAAGTTAGTTTAGTCACTTTCCGCTTGGATACGAGCGGAAGTTTCAAATCATTTTCGGGTACACATGAAGTGACATTCAAAATGATTTTTGTTACTATTAAGATAATTATCAGTTCGAGCCCAAGATGAAGTATTAAAATATTACATTAATTTCAAACGGGAAATTACAGGTGACAAAATGACTAGACTTGTACTGACTAAAATCCACGGTGATCCTTCAATAGCCTTTCTACGTTCTAGGTCACCTGTTGAGATAGTCCCGCGACTCCGGTAGGCTTTGGCCCTCTAGCGCGCTAGGAGCCGCCAGACAAAGGCATAATAGTTACCGTAATCACCAAATAGTAGGCGTGAAAACACTCCACCATATACGGCATGTCGGTTTTATTAATTGAAATTGTTACTTTGTTCTCGAGATAAACTGCAGTCTATGCAGATTCCCGTTACAGCCGTGATTAAGATTGTGCCTGATAAATGACTGTAGACTCGCTATCATAGATAACTCCCTCTAGATTCCGCATACGAGGCAACCTGTGCGCGTGCATTTGACTTTTCTTAAGTTGATGTTCGTTTTTCATCCCCTCTGTATAAGCCTCGGTGACGCTAACAGTTTCTAGAAATCTACTTTAGATATGAATCTTACAAGGCGACTTGAAAATAAACAACCACGATTGGTGTAGTGGCTGAGCAATCGACTGCTTCGTTCGAGTACCGGACGAATCAAACATTTGTGTGGCCTACAATTTTAATTAATTTGAGTTTAAATGTTTGTAAACATACCCACGCCACAGAAGAAAATCCTTGTGTGTAAGTGGTCCCACTTAAAAAAAAACTCAAGTGCTCTGAAGTTTGGCGCGCATAGGTTGCCTGGTTTGCGGAATCTAGAGGAAGTTATCTGTAGCTTGCTATCATAGGTCGAGCTGTAGGTGTGCGACGGAATATCTGTTACTTTAACTTATGTGCTCAGATTACCGTATCATTTAAATTGTATCTGCCTCATTGGTCGCGTGGTATTAAGTTCACGAGTGTGGTGTGCGTTTTATTCTCATGTTGGGCTAAGTGATAATGGATTTTAGTACAACATCATGACTGTATTTCTTGTGAAGGTATAGCAGAGATGTACACCTACGTTGTATTAGTTAGTTTGTGGGACATGAACTTGATTAATGAAAGATAGCGTAAAGGCTCGAACAGACACACGCGATTAATCGCGCTGCGACAACGAGCCAAGCTAATTTCCACTCTAAATGTACTGCGAATGGACCGCGACAAGTCGCCCCGCGCGATTAATCGTGTGTGTCTGCTCGAGGCTTAAAAGGGGTAAAACTGTCGTAAAGGAACATTTTCAAACAAAAAAAAAGTTTTGGACTTCTTTTAAGAAATCACTTTCACTAAATATTATAAAAGATACTCCTCCACCGCATCTGTGTCTGTCTGTTCGCGATAAACTCAAAAACTACTCCTCCGATTTTCATGCTGTTTTCACCAATGGATAGAGTGGTTCTCGAATATGGTTTTAGTGTATAATTTGTCAAGTTTTTGTTTACAGTTATAATTATGCCTAGCGAAGCGGGTGGGTAACGGATATTGATTGTCTGATGAAATTCAAGACCTAATACTTGCCCAAATTGGGAGTCAAACCCGTAGTGCTCGCAACCGCTAGACGAACGTCACGGTTGCAAAATTTTATCATTGGTTGGAAATTGTGTCGCAAAAATAACAATAGGCCGCATCAAATAGGATCTTACATTGTAACAATGGCAAACTCTAATAACAATAACAATGTAGACTAGATTTTGATTACACGTTATTATAATGACGACCAAAATTACATACTTATACTTATTATTATCAAATTGGTATATGCTATAGGAATACACACGGTTACACATCAAGCAATCCTAAATCCTAAACTAGTATAATCTGACCGTTCAATGTACGAAAAGATCATATAAAACAGGCCTGTTGGTCTAGTGGTTAGTGACCCTGACTGCTATGCCGGAGGTCGTGGGTTCGATTCCCACCCAGGACAAATGATTGTGTGATGAGCACGATCATTTGTTCTGTGTCTGGGTGTAATTTATCTATAATATGTATGTATTTAGAAATATATAAGTTTGTTATCAGTTGTCTAGTACCCATAACACAAGCTCTGCTTAGCTTGGGACTAGATGGCGTTGTGTGATAGTTGTGGAATATTATTATTATTATACTATATAAAGCTCGATTACCACTCACTCACTGACATAATTGTTCTCCCAGATGGTGAAGGGGAAGGTGGGTATATTTTGACAGATTCGTAAACAAGTAACTCTCGTGAGTATGGGAAAAATCCCAAACCTCCCCTTTTCGCCCCCCCTCTCCCCCCTCCACGGCGTATCTCGGAAACTAAGAGACCAGTGTTTTGTTTTTTTACGGATTCGTATAGAGGAGGCTCGGAAAAGTAAAAACCATGTTTCAAAGTTCCCCCCTCCCTTGCCCCCTTCTCCCCCCCTTAGGCGGATCTCGGAAGTTAACAGACTTGCAACATTTTTTTTTTTCAGATTCATATCAAGGGGCCCAGAGTTGGTCAAAATCATTTTTCCAAACTCCCCCATCTCCCCCTCTTCACCCCTCCCCCTATCGTATCTCGGAAACTAAGAGACCGGTGTTTTGTTTTTTTACGGATTCGTATAGAGGAGGCTCGGAAAAGTAAAAACCATTTCTCAAAGTTCCCCCCCTTGCCCCCCTTCTCCCCCCTTTAGGCAGATCTCGGAAGTTAACAAACTTGGAACAATTTTTTTTCAGATTCATATCAAGGGGCCCAGAGGATATCAAAATCATTTTTCAAAACTCATCCCTCACCCCCCCCCTTCATCCCTCCCCCATCGTATCACGGAAAAACTAGGTAGCGGTAAAGCGAAGCGTAGCGTAGCGTAGGGATAAGGTCACGATAGCTTTCCGGTGGTAGGTAGGTCCTGAGTGGAGCGAGCCTGCGAGACCGAGTGTAGCGAAGGGGGGAGGTGGCGAGCGAAGCGAGCCGGCGACCTCCGTAGCGTAACGAAGGTTGAGTGGGTGAAGCGTAACTCAGGGGTGACGGACAGCAAACTTTCAAGTAACTCTCATGAGAAGGGCAAAAGTACCAAGCCTCCCCTTTTTGGCCTCCCCCCCCTCCCAATCGTATCTCAGAAACTAAGAGACCCGTGTTTTTTTTTGTTTTTACGGATTCATATAGAGGAGGCTCGGAAAAGTAAAAACCATTTTTCAAAGTTCCCCCCCCCTTTGCCTCCTTCTCCCCCTTTTAGGTGGATCTCGGAAGTAAAAAGACTTGGCACATTTTTTTTTCAGATTCATATCAAGGGGCACAGAGTTGGTCAAAATCATTTTTCCAAACTCCCCCATCTCCCCCTCTTCACCCCTCCCCCCATCGTATCTCGGAAACTAAGCGACGCGTGTTTTGTTTTTTTACGGATTCGTATAGAGGAGGCTCGGAAAAGTAAAAACCATTTCTCAAAGTTCCCCCCCTTGCCCCCCTTCTCCCCCCTTTAGGTGGATCTCGGAAGGTAACAGACTTGCAAAGTTTTTTTTTCAGATTTATATCAAGGGGCCCAGAGTTGGTCAAAATCATTTTTCAAAACTCATCCCCCCCCTCGTATCTCGGAAACTAGGTAGCGGTAAAGCGAAGCGTAGCGTAGCGTAGGGATAAGGTCACGATAGCTTTCCGGTGGTAGGTAGGTCCTGAGTGGAGCGAGCCTGCGAGACCGAGTGTAGCGAAAGGGGGAGGTGGCGAGCGAAGCGAGCCGGCGACCTCCGTAGCGTAACGAAGGTTGAGTGGGTGAAGCGTAACTCAGGGGTGACGGACAGCAAACTTTCAAGTAACTCTCATGAGAAGGGCAAAAGTACCAAGCCTCCCCTTTTTGGCCTCCCCCCCCTCCCAATCGTATCTCAGAAACTAAGAGACCCGTGTTTTTTTTTGTTTTTACGGATTCGTATAGAGGAGCCTCGGAAAAGTAAAAACCATTTTTCAAAGTTCCCCCCCCTTTGCCTCCTTCTCCCCTTTTTAGGTGGATCTCGGAAGTTAAAAGACTTGGCACATTTTTTTTTCAGATTCATATCAAGGGGCACAGACTTGGTCAAAATCATTTTTCCAAACTCCTCCATCTCCCCCTCTTCACCCCTCCCCCCATCGTATCTCGGAAACTAAGAGGCATGTGTTTTGTTTTTTTACAGATTCGTATAGAGGAGGCTCGGGAAAGTAAAAACCGTTTCTCAAAGTCCCCCCCCCCCTTGACCCCCTTCTCCCCCCTGCAGGCGGATCTCGGAAGTGAACAGACTTGGAACAATTTTTTTTTCAGATTCATATCTAGGGGCCCAGAGTATATCAAAATCATTTTTCACAACTCATCCCTCCCCCCCCCCCCTTCGCCCCTCCCCCATCGTATCTCGGAAAAACTAGGTAGCGGTAAAGCGAAGCGTAGCGTAGCGTAGGGATAAGGTCACGATAGCTTTCCGGTGGTAGGTAGGTCCTGAGTGGAGCGAGCCTGCGATACCGAGTGGAGCAAAGGGGGGAGGTGGCGAGCGAAGCGAGCCGGCGACCTCCGTAGCGTAACGAAGGTTGAGTGGGTGAAGCGTAACTCAGGGGTGACGACAAGCAAACTTACAAGTAACGAGTGGGGGAAACGTGCCAAACCCCCCTTTTTGCACCCCTCCCCCCCTCCCTATCGTATCTCAGAAACTGAGAGACCCGTGTTTTGTTTGTTTTTACGGATTCGTATAGAGGAGGCTCGTAAAAGTAAAAACCATTTTTCAAAGTCCCCCTCCCCTTTAGGCGGATCTCAGAAATTAAAAGACTTAAAACATTTTTTTTTCAGATTCATATCAAGGGGCCCAGAGTTGGTCAAAATCATTTTTCAAAACTCCCTCCGCTCCCGTTCTTCACCCTCCCCCCTACGTATAGCGTAGCGTAAGGATAAGGTCACTATAGTTTTCCGGTGGTAGGTAGGTCCTGAGTGGAGCGAACCTGCGAGACCGAGTGGAGCGAAGGGAAACTGAAAAATAAGATTTTTTTTCTACGTATTTTTCCAGGATAAAAAGTATCCTATTTTATGCCCAGGATAATAAGGTATAAATATACCAAGTTTCATCGAAATCGAACCGTTAGTTTTCACGTGATGCCTGCACATACAGACAGACAGACAAAAAATTTTTTAATCACATATTTGGGTTTGGTATCGATCCAGCAACACCCCCCGCTATTTATTTTTTCAATATTTTCAATGTACAGAATTGACCCTTCTACAGATTTATTATATGTAATAGATGAATAGTGGCGAGCCCAGTGTGCTTCCCTGTGGAACGCCAGAACTATTAGTTTTTTAATTCTGAGCAATATGTCGTCTTTTTATTTTTTACTACATATTTTAGAGATAACAGTTCTCTGTTGGCGATCAGACAGGTAGTTTTTAAGCCATTCATGCGCCTTGCCTCTTATGCCGTACCTCTCTAATTTGTATAGTAGTCGTTCATGTGAGACGAAGTCAAATGCTTTGCTCATATCCAAAAAAACAGACAGAACAGACATTTTATTGTTAAGAGCTTCGGTAATAAGTTTTACTAGGGAAAAACAGGCTTAGACTTGTTGAACAATTTTTCCTGAAACCAAACTGACTCTCCACAATGATGTTATAAAAAAAATTATTTTGATTATTTAGTCATACAATGCTTTTTCAAATTTTTTTGCAAAGATTGGGATCAGCGTAATGGGCCTATAATTACCATATCAGAAAGTTGTCCTTTTTGAAAAGTTGTTTAATAATAGACTCTTTTAGTTCACAGACCATGTCGCTTTGCATTTATTCTTAGAATTATTTGAAAAATTGTTGTTGTTTATCTGTTGTGATTTTGATATGCATTTTTTTAACATGTTACTGTAATTGCGGTATCTTTTCTTGTGGTAACTTTTACTTATAGCATCGTGTTGATATGCATAGTACAAAGCTCTCTTCTTATAGCATGATATTTTTAAACCTCTACTAGGGAGTCCGAGTCTACCCAGTGAGACAGTGATATGGGTGGGGCTGTTCTAAGCCACCCTAAGTCCTTACCGACAATTTGAAGCCCTTAGATATTGTGTAAAACCTAATGTAAGGTTGCATAAAAGAAGCCCTTACGTTTGAACGATAGAAAGCCATTAGTTTTTTTTATTGGTTTATTGGTCTTTTTGACGAGTATTTCAGGAATCACAATTTATAGGAGAGCGTAAATATGTCGTGGAATACATTAAATGCGTTATTACAGTCTGTCTCTTCGTATACTTCACTAAAACTTAAGGCTGCTAAGCAGTTCAAAATTTTTTTTATGTTGCTCTTATTGTATTCTCTCTTCGTATCATACCAGAACTGTACAGTTTTTGACTTACTATTATGCATCTCATCAGGGTAAAAAGTTAATTTTATGCCTCCCTTCTGAGTAATTAATAAGGTTTTAGATTGTATAGGGGGTTCTTAAGGGGTTTCAAAATCTTTTAAGTGCTCTAATGGATTTTAAAGTTCTTTTAACTATTCTAAGGTATTCTCAATTTTTTTTTGTTTTTAATTTTGTTTCTTTTTTTTTTGAATTAGTTTTATAATGTTTTAGGGGGTCCTGTTTTTTTTATTCTATTCTCGATAACTTCTCAGACTTGATTTTATTCAAAAATTTTGACATAGGTATCGTTTTCGATTGATTTGGAGGTGCTGATTTAGAAAATGATCCAAAAACGAAAGGAGGGCACATAAACAAATTGTAACAACGTGATCCAGCTTTGAATTTAGATTTTGAAAATAAGAATCTAAAAACGTGTTCAAGGCGTCGCTTTCTGCAGAATATCCACTAAACCTGACCACTATATTACTTCCCATCTTCCAAGTTCATCGTGCTCTGCTGGCGCTGCTGCTGCGGTTGCTGAAAACCTCAAGCGGCGTAAATATAGTAACATAAGTAGTAACTATATTTTTGAGCCGTTTGGGGTTGAAACTATAGGGCCATGGGGTCCGAGTGCTCACAGACTCTTCAGAGACATTTCGAAAAGACTTGTTGACGCTTCCCGTGACCCAAGAGCTGGCTTTTACCTTGGTCAGAGGCTAAGTATAGCCATACAAAGAGGCAACGCCGCCAGTCTCTTGGGCACATTACCAGCTGACAGCGTTGAGGATGAGTTTTTCGATGCTCTGTAATAGTGTAATTTATTTAATTGTTTTTATGTCATAGTTTTTTTTTATTTTGTAAATATTTAGGTTTAATTAATGTATTTTAGTTTTAATTTTAATTTGATGTCCTTTGTAAATATTTAGATTTAGTTGTGTATAATTATGTAATTTAAAATGAAAATTGAATAAAAATTTTACCTTCACAAACAAACATATTTTTAGTTGCGTCATCAGCTTTGATTTTTGTATAGAATAGAATATGAGATCTGGATGGAACTCCATTGATGCCGTAATAGTCTACTTACTTATTCTGCAAATTTACACGGTGACATTCGTGTCGTTACAATCTAGCATTCAAGATCACTCATAGAACGTACTCCGAATTCAAGTTGCATGGATCACAGAACAGAATCCGCAGAACATTCTTTCGAATCATAGACATAAACTATGGATACGCTTTTACTATTTCGACAACGATGCTCAATTCGTATCATCCTTTGACCATGAACAGAAGACACAAGATTGTAGAAAAAATATAATGCAAAAAAAATGCAAACCAAACAAAAAAAAAAAAAAACCATGCAAAAAAAAATGGAAAACAAACAAAAAACAACGAACTAATATGTACACTATACTTAGTCATTATAATTGCTCTTTATAAATTTTAACTATAATACATATTAAAATGTCAGTAGGTAGCTAAGAAAAACGCTAGAAAGCATATTGCAAATGTGGTTCTTAAAGAAAACTTTCCAAACCGAGTCAAAGTGTAAATAAATGCCTTCTGAATTGAGACGGGTCAGATTTTTTATATTTACCTATATCTTTGAATGGAACCTACAAAACTTATATTATTAAGGAACTAACTTGTGGCTGGATAGGCGTCACGGCGTCCTGACCTACCGCATGACGCAGGTCCTCACCGGACACGGAAGTTTCGGGAGGTACCTGTGTCTGATGAGGAAGGAGGAAACGCCTGGGTGTCACCACTGTGAGGATCGCTCGGAGGACACGGTGGAGCATACGGTGCAGGACTGCCCCGCTTGGGCAGAACACCGCCGTGTCCTCACGCAGGCGATAGGTGATGACCTCTCGCGCCCGGCATTGGTTGCGGCCATGCTGCGGGGCGAGACGGAGTGGGAAGCGGTCGCCTCCTTCTGCGAAGCAGTTATGCTCGCGAAGGAAGAGGCGGGACGAGCGAGGGAGAGGACAGCGTCCACCCCTCATCCACGCCGCAGTGGTAGACGCCCACGGCGACGGACGTCGCAAGGCGATCTCCGGCCACCGTAGGCGCGGGCATGCGGGCGGCGAGTAATGGGCGAGTCGCTGTCCGACCCCATGGTCGGACAGCGACTTGGTTCATGACCAAGCCCGGGTCGGCGGCGCATTGTGTTCCACGCGCGCCTCAAAGAGCGTCAGCATAATGACGGGGCCCCTCTCTAGAGGGACAAAGCCTGCCGGGGTCGCGGGACACACGTATACCGCGACCCCGGTATACAAAGGGCTACTGAAGGACACCGTGGATTTTAGTCAGTACAAGTCTGACAGTCCGTCCCGCCTTGCCCTGGGTGGGAGGACTCATTTGATGATTTTACCACGATAAAAAAATAAAAAAATAATTAAGGAACTAATTTAAAAAGAAAAAAACCGGCCAAGTGCGAGTTGGACTCGCCCATGAAGGGTTCCGTAGTAGCAAGCATAGATTAGGGATATAATTATATTGAGATAAGTAAATACACAAATAGCAAAAATAACTTTGTTTTTCATAATTTTTGTATGAATGACAAAGTTATATTTGCGGTTTTTTAAAATGTACTACATCTCAAAAACTGCTGAATATATCTCATCCAAACCAATTTTCGTTGGAATTTTTTGTTGAGATCTACATTATATTTTTTTTTAGTTTTATCATTCTCTTATTTTAGAAGTTACAGGGGGGGGACACACATTTTACCACTTTGGAAGTGTTTCTCGCGCAAACTGTTCAGTTTAGAAAAAATGATATTAGTAACCTCAATATATAACAAAAAAATAACATAAAAAGTCATTCCTGAAGCTTTATGAACTTAGAGCGTTGTATTGATGATTTTGTTCATTATAATTCTGTTACTACATACGTCTTACAGTCGCGATCAATATTTTAATCAACATACAACGTAGCACTGGCCTGCAAATTGCAAAAAAACCAAGAAATTTTGAATTTCGCGGGTTACCTTGGAGCATTCACCTTAAAGGAATATCATACAAGATTAATATTCTATTCAGTTTACACTAGAGGTGTATTTAATAATAATAAACAATTTATTTCAGGTAATAAAGACCCATAGATAAAATACCTTAACCTAAATATACATAAATAAAAATATACACAAAAAAAACTAAAACTTTCGGGATCTGCCATTGTCATTTACTCGCGTACTACAGCAGTAACCGGCTCTTTATTTTTTACTAAAAGTAACTGAGACATCCCACACCTTCGTGCAACACAGCAGTCCACGCCTTGGTATTTTTTTAATAAAAAGTAACTAAGACATTTGGTATCTGCCATTCCCATTTTCACTCTCGCGTTCTACAGCAGTCCCCGGCTCTTTATTTTGTACTCGACAGTTAAAAGTAACTGAGACATTTAGGATCTGCCATTTAAACCCACACCTTCGTGCAACACAGCAGTCCACGCCTTATTATTTTTTATTTTTATTAAAAAATAACTAAAACATTCGCTATCTGCCCTTCCCATTTACACTCTCGCGTACTACAGCAGTCCCTGGGTCTTTATTTTTTACTTTACAGTTAAAAGTAACTGAGACATTTAGGATCTGCCGTTTAAACCCACACCTTCGTGGAACACAGCAGTCCACCGCTTATTATTTATTTTTTTAATAAAAAGTAACTAAGACTTTTGGTATCTGCCATATAACTCATAACTCTATGCCATATAACTCATTCAACCAATACAATGACTCCACCCACACCTTTGCACACTCATTACTGATAAGACAACAACTTTTACCCATTTTAACGGACATATCTTTCGTCTTAACCGATCTACCACAAGCTAGATAGCATCCACAACTTGACTTCGACTCCCATCCTGATTTTCGCGCCACAGACAACGCAAGACATCCCAGCAATCAACCAACACCGACCACACTTTACTGACCTCTCATCACCGGTAAGACAACTCACCTCAACAACGAATTCGCAATCATTCGGTTCTATTGACTTCATCACCAACCACAGCATGTTCTCGGCAATAAGCCGATTTAATCAGAATCCAAAGCCTAACTACTTACAGATCATTTGGTTGACCGGGCAACGAACCGTTCCCGATCAACAGTCGGTCAGATTTTCTACTGACCAGTAACATGGTTCAATAACGATCTCGCATTGGGTACGTATTCATCTCGAACTACCTTACGTTCCGTTTTATTTGTTTATAATTGACGAATAGTTTGGGTTGGAGTGTATGTTTGCCATGATTATCAATGACAATTTGTTTTGTATTTAGTTTTCATGTACACATACACTTTGCACGCACATAGTCCGTATTATGTCCATTGCTAGCAATTAGTATGTAAAATGTTGATTAAAAGAGTTATGAATGAAGTCAAGGGGAAGTATGTGTGTGTATATGTGAAATTGCTAGCAAGCAGTATGTAAAATATTGATTAAAAGGGTTATGAATGAAGTCAAGGGAAAGTATGTGTGTGTGTGTATGTGTGAAATTGCTAGCAATTAGTAGGTATGTAGGTAAATGTTGATTAAAAGGGTTATGAATGAAGTCAAGGAAAAATATGTGTGTGTGTATATGTGAAAAGAAGGATAATAAAAGAACGTTGTAGAAGTATTAATTAAAGATGTAAGCATACAGGGGGACAGGAAGCGGAAAGCGACTTTGCTTTATACTATGTAGTGAAGATATAGGCGTCTTTAGAGGGCCGTGCTGAATGAACTAACAATGGTTTATTTTTCAAATTTAGCAAGTTGTATGAGAAACCCATGCGGTACATATGTTACTTGCCAAACTTCAATTATTATTTAATAGTTTTTGGCTAAGGTTGTTTTATCTTTTTCAGATATTTTCTTAAGATTTTTTTTCAGCAGGACCCCCTACACCTACATCAATATATTATTTGTTATTACGAATTCACATTATCAGTTGCGGTACATATAAAGTGTTAATAGAGTACATTCCTTGAGTCTAAGAAACTTTTTAATACGTTTATATACATTTTTCAAGTTACACGCAAAAAAGGGGGCCGTGCCAGCCAAACGTTTTCAGCATGGCTGCCTTTTTTAGGGTTCCGTAGCCAACTGGCAAAAACGGAACCCTTATAGATTCGTCATGTCTGTCTGTCCGTCCGTATGTCACAGCCACTTTTTGTCGAAAGTATAAGAGCTAATCCTGTTGAAACTTGGTAGGTAGATGTATTATGTGAACCGCATTAGGATTTTCACACAAAAATAAAAACAAAACAAATGGGGGTGCCCCCCATACTTAGAATTGAAACTCAATTTTTTTTTTCACCAAACCCATACTTGTGGGGTATCTATGGATAGGTCTTTAAAAATTATATTGAGGTTACTGATATAATTTTTTTCTAAACTGAATAGTTTGCACGAGAGACGCTTCCAAAGTGGTAAAATGTGTGTCCCCCCCCCCCCCTCTAACTTCTAAAATAAGAGAATGATAAAACTTAAAAAAATATATAATGTAGACCTCAACAAAAACTGCCAACGAAAATTGGTTTGGATGAGATTAAGTCAGCAGTTTTTGAGATATAGTACATTTTCAAAAACCGCAAATATAACTTTGCCATTCATACAAACACTATGAAAAACAAAGTTATTTTTATTGTTTGTGTATATCACTTACTAATCTCAATATAATTACATCCCTAATCTATGCTTGCTACTACGGAACCCTTCATGGGCGAGTCCAACTCGCACTTGGCCGGTTTTTTGTATATTTCTTCAAAAGTACGGGATAGAGTAGTTTTGAAAAGCATAAAAGTAGGAACTTATTATTTACTTAGTCACTTACAAGGAATATTATTTTATAGTTTATTCGTACAGACTTTTAAGTAAATCAACTGTAGGAACAAAAAAAAACATTCAGTTGATTTACTTAGAAGTCCATACATAAATCCGTACATAAGGGTTTTCAAAATATTAAAAATATATTTTATATAATTTAGAAAATCTTTTAAGGACTATGGATTTTCCAATTCATTTAAAGATTCTTATAGATTCTCAAAATTTTATAAAGGTAAGGAATACTTCCCCAAAACACGACCCCGCGAGCTGCTTGCAGCTCGCGCAACGCGCAAATACTAGTTATTATTATAATATTAAAACGAGGCTAAGATAAACTGGTTTTTATAGCTTAATGTATGTGTACAGACAACAAAAGAGATTTATGTATATGCAAAATCTTTGCAAAAAGCTAGACGCAAGCCGCTTCCAACAGGTCGTATTGGAAATCTATGGGGTAGGCCTATGTTCAGCAGTGGACATCCTACAGCTGATTATGATGATGATGATGCAAAATCCTTTAAAAAAATGTCTGCCTAAATATATTTGATGACTGTACGTACAAACTATTTAGAGCAGCGAGCAGCCATACTACGAGTATTCTCACTAGCGTGCCACAATTCTAAATTCGTGTGCCTTACACCGAAACTAATCATATCTCTACGGTACATACTCCTAACGCATTTGTCAAGAGCAAGCTTTGTAATTACTCATCATGTGCGGCAAATTGATATTACAACCGGTAACATTATATTAGAAAGTGGATCTTTCCTATACGAACTGACCCACTACTTGATGGAAAACGTTCACATGGAACGATATGAATCTATTATAAATATAATATGACAATGGTATATTAACAATGAAGTAGATGAGACGGGGACCGGTGAACGATAAAGATCGGTATAGTTCATTCATCATTCAGTGTTACTGAACGGTGGGAGTAAAAATATTAGTATGATAAACAAACTCCTTGATAGTATCGATAATGTATCAACTATTAATACTTTATGGCGGCTTGGAGCTTGGCTATAAATCCTGGTAAGATCAAAGTTCGATGACTCGGAAATGGCTTCTGTCGAACCTTATCGTGTTACCGCGACAGTGCGATATGATTACAGTGTCGAAATATTGTAAAGAATAAACATGGTAAGTTACCTGTTTTAGATCTAAATCGGGCAGCGGCACCACATGCTATCTACAATGACGGCTGAAAGATCGTACTGGCGGTACAAGAACCATCCACCACCATCCTGTCGGAGTCTGGCATCAAATACTTTGTACCACCTACTGTGGTCTTTCGGTGCAGAGGATTTCCATTCCTTCTGGGTGAATACGCTCCATTTTAGATCTCATCTTTGCTTCTGGTCTTGATTAGAGAGGAAACCCATGATAAACATCATGAACCCAGGATGTCTGATACGCAGATAACCAGAGCAAGCTAAGATTAGCTCGGTGTCTTCGGAAAGGCTACCAATCAGCATACAAAACAATTATAATAATTATCGTGGAACTTTCAGGATTGCCAGATCTTTTTGAGTAAGAAATTGAGTTATTCGGTAGGTATCCAACACTATTCTATTTTCCATTATCGTTATCAGTCATTATTAATAGGTTGTCATACTGTCTATACCCTCGGGGCCAACCAAAGAACTAGTTGTTGCTAAAGGCTTCATCTGCATTTAACCCGAAAATTATCCCACGGGAATGTTATTCAGGGATAAACAGGGGTATCCCCATGTGGTAATCCTGGTTATAAACTATATGTGTACTGAATTCCATCCAAATCCGTTATGCAGTTTTTGTGTGAAAGAGTAACAAACATCCTCACAAACTTTCGCATGTAAAATACAGTAAAAAGTAAAGTTATACGAATATCTACAACCACAAGAGTTATATAGCTTTTTTTTGTTATGTATGTCTTTTTCAGTCTTAACTACATTTTTATTTAGAATCTAGTTCACTTTTTCCACAGCAACGAAAATGAAAATAGAGTTAAGTAAATATTTGTAAGTACAATTTTCTGCAAACTTTTTTCTTATTTATGTGTTTGTCGTATGCCTAGTACATAAATCAGTAAAAGTAAAAAGTCTTCACGTAAAAAAATTACTCACTGGCTATGCTATTTTCTATCTAAAAGACTCTACGAAAAGCTCTTAGATAATTTTAAATTTTTAACTTTATTTACTAGTACATATAGTTGGAAATTCATAAAAGAGAGACTGTCTCAACGACGAAGACCGTAATAGTTTAACTTTTACAGATTTTCAACTTTATGCCATAGAACACAAAGCTCGAAATTGACTAAAACCGTGGTGTCGGCGTTGAATGGCACTACTAGGAGACCATAAATTAAAGACGATAGTGAGTGAATTAGTCTGTTTTAGTTCCACTTTTTTTGTCTGTTTATTTGGTCATGGTTTACGTTTACTTGGTAAATCCACGTTTATGGGAACGCGATTATCAATGGTATTTGCATATTTAAAATTCGTTCTTGGTTAGCCATTTTTTGGTGATATAGACTAGACTTAGTAGGTAATTCCCGTGACTAACTGGTTGATTTTATAATTATTCTATTGAGAAGTCAATGATCTCAAATATTGTTTCGTGTTGTACTGATCAATGCAGGTTATTTCATCCAGTTGAAAGGCTTTGAGCATTTACAGGGAAATGTAAAAAAAAACATTTATAAAATTATTTCAGGAAAGTTAAAATAATTTCGTAAATGTTCTCTTTTTCAGAAGTTGATGGCGTTGTTAAAATAACAACTAAGTTATCTAAAAGAAAATGACATAATCTAAACCACGGAACAGTATAAAATTGTCAAAAATATAAAAAATCTTTAACCCTTCGCCCATCCCAAGCACTACTAACCTTGTATAAAAAAACACCAAAAACCTCCCATTGTAATTCTATCGCTGTCGAGATTATCGAAGCTTGCCCTTAAGCAAACTATTCATTAAGGCCAGGATGATTGAAGTGGCCGATTATAAAAGTTAAGTGCGTTCCAGACGGACGCGCGGTTTCGTTTCCACACCTTATTTGTCTTTATAAACGGGGTAATGAATTAAAACATTTTTATGTTACATACAGTTTGGGAAATGAACCCGTTGAAAATATTATATGAATTGATTTTTATCTTGTGATTAGTTTAATTACAGCAAAAATAATTGTGTTTCTTAATTAAAATAATTGCTACTGGGAAATCGAAAGTGTTTGATGATTTTACTTTTATCAGGCATATAAATTATGCTTGCGTTTTATATCGCCTTATAATGTTTAACTATACCTACACATACGCCTTAACAGTAAAAAATAAACATTCAAAAATAATACATTAAAAAAACGCTTTTGCAAAAACTACAATAAATGCTAAGAACAAAACGCTACTTATTTCTTTCGTAACGTGAAGGGTCTTAAAAATATAGGTACCAACCACCAGCACCCTTCTTTGTAGGGTTGAGTTCATGAAATACTAATTAGTTTCTATAAAGATATCAAACGAATAGAAAAACAAAAGAATACATTTTGATTAGTGCAGGTGAATCACTCAGCTGCTTGTAAATTATACTCGTCTGAATCGGGTCCTTTGAATTATATGAGATGGAACTCAGAATTAGTTTTTTTGTATTATGGGCCTTAATTACATGATTTTATGGCCACATGGGTTGATAGTGACATGTCCCTAATATTTGAATCATTGACTGCGAAATTATTATAAAAGATGTAACTAGTCAACGACTAGTCGGTAAAGTCTAGTAGGTAGTACTAGGTATATAATTTCGACACCTGCAATTTAAAACATCGTAACTCATTTTTCCCTACTTTTCAGTAGAGCGAATCAAAGATTTAAAAAATTCTTACTCTGTTCCTATAAGTCCTAGGGACCTCCAACTTTGTAAATACAAGTAAAAAGGTATAATCTACATTCCAGTATGACTAATACGTTGTTTACTTATGTATTTCATATATTTTTGTGACTTACAATGATATTTCACGAAAAACGATTTTCCAAATTACTATTGTAACTCAGACATACAATCCAAATTAGTACAATTATAACTATATTCACCGAAAAAATAATTGTAAGTCTGAGTTACAATGCACAATATATTTTTTTTCTATTATTGGAGTTACCATAAAAATAAAAAAATGAAATAATTAGCAATGTTTTTATTATTATAATTATAAAATATCGAAATTAAGCATAAGCTAATCAGCCTTTACAATTAGGTTCACAAAGCTTGTAAGTTTTACAAAGAAAAGTAATGTAAACATATTTTTAAAATATTTTAATCAACTTTTTGAGGACACACAGTTCCCATTAGTCTTTTAATGTATTTTGATAAAGGGGGAAAAATTGTCTTTTGTGAGTGAGGCACAAAAGACAATTTCCTCCACTTATATCCAAATACAATAAAGCAAATCCAAATACGAGTACAATAAGAGGATAAAGCAAGCCATCGCCCTGTCACAAATTGTGACAGAGCGATGGCTTGCTTACGAAGTATTACGGCTACGCCGTGGGGCGCCGGCTTAGAATTGTGTTTCCCCAAATCATCCCGTGGGTGTCGTAAGAGGCTACTAAGGGACAAACCGGAGGTCGGGCAGCAGCGTCCTCCGTGTACTGCACATCCTCACTGCGATCGCCAACCCGCCTGCCAAGCGTGGCGATTTAAGGCAAATTGCCCCCTAATAATGATTAAAACCACAGAAACCAGGCCCCCAGTCCCCGGCAGCTTCGCTATTCCTGGCGCGGGTAACGGTCAAGGTAACGGCGGAGCAAGGGGTGCGAAGAATCTCCGGAAGAGATCCGGCTACCCACCCCCACGACGACTGGTTCTGGTAACTCACAACATACGCACATTGAGGACTGACGAAAAGATCTGCGAGCTGGAAGAGGAGCTGAGCAAGTTACACTTGGACATTATAGGGTTATGCGAAATCCGTAGAGAGAGGAAGGACACCGTAACCCTGAAGTCTGGTAACTTGCTCTACTACCGGGAGGGCGACCAACAGTCCCAAGGTGGTGTCGGGTTCCTCGTTCACAAGTCCCTCGTAAACAACATAATAACCATCAACAGTGTGTCGAGCAGGGTGGTATACCTAATACTCAGAATATCCAAAAGATATTCGCTGAAGGGCATTCAGGTATACGCACCGTCCTCGTCACACTCCGATGATGAAGTGGAGACTATGTATGAGGACGTAAGTAGGGCCATACATAGTTCCAAAACCCAGTTCACTATTGTTATGGGGGACTTTAACGCAAAGTTGGGCAAGAAAAGCGGTGATGAGTTGATAGTGGGGCAATTTGGGTATGGGCAACGGAACCCTAGGGGACAGAGGCTGGCCGACTTTCTGGAGAAAGAGGAACTCTTCATGATGAACTCTTTCTTCCAGAAGCCGCCTCGCAGGAAATGGTCCTGGTTGAGTCCCGATGGTTTTACAAGAAACGAGATAGACTTCTTCATGACCGACAAGAAACGGATATTCAGTGATGTCTCTGTGATTAATAGGGTAAAAACCGATAGTGATCAACGAATCGTAAGAGGCTCGCTGAATATCAATGTTAAACTTGAAAGGTCCAGCCTGATGAAGTCTACGCTCCTACCTACTCGGCCCCACATTAAAAACCCCGAAAGCTTTCAACTCAAGCTCTCTAATCGCTTTGCTTGCCTTGAGAACTTAGCTTGAGTGGACGAGATCAACGACGGGCTAGTGGAAACTGTCCGCACGGCAGGGCCTAAGTTTTTTATGGCTGAACGGCGCTTGCTACAGTTGCAGTCTTCCGATGACACGAAGTCATATAGGCAGCTCAACAGACGTATATCTAAGTCCTTGCAACACTATCTGCGTCTCTTTAATACGAATCGTGTTAAAGAGACCACACAGCGAAACCATGGCCCCAAAGTGTTCGCAAAAGACAAGTCAATGTTTTATTTGAAATTATAATTATATTTTTAAGAATAATTCAACATTGTAACTCAATTTACAATGAAAGTTGATGAAATATTTCATATTTTATGTAAGAAATCTTACCGAAAAAAATTGCATCCTAAGTTACAATTATTGTTTTGTAAAATTATTAAATCTTATCACGGGCAAGTGTATGTAACTAAAGATACCTTTTTATCACTGTCAGTGGATGACTAGTTACAATTTTTTTACGCTGGCTAAAATCATAACGGTAGTGAATTGGGTTACGAGGGTGAGCGCAAACGATAGAGCATTTTTTTATTAGTTAGGCTGTGTTTATAACTCAATTTCGCTAAAAAGTGAGTTACGATGTTTTAAATTGCAGGTGTCGATTTGTCTAGTAGGCAAAAAGTTTTACTTATTATCAGCCTTTTTATAATGATTATAATCAATGAATCTGTATCTTTCTTTTTCACTGAAAAATTATTTGATAAATATATTGCTGCTTATCATAAACAAAAAAGTGATCATAACTTTTGAACCCTAAAAACTAGCACCTTAAGTCTCAGAGATGAAAACTATGAGGGGGCTATTTTTTTAGCTAAAGACCACCATTCAGAATCACACTGTACAAAAACTGTCATTTTATGTTATACAACCTGTTAATACCAAATTTAGTTTTAATGTTTCCTTATAGACGTCTTATATTACATGCTTACACATTATTACGTTGACGAGAAACATTAAAGATAAATCTGGCAACATTTTTACTTTCGGCGCCACGGAAACGATAACTTAAGACTCTGTATGATTCGTCATAAATATGATTTCGTGTACAGTCGTGTCCATTGAATATTCGTCAATAACTTCCGACAAGTATTGTTGGACAAGCTTTGTCCGATATATTTTAGTGTGGACATCCATTCATCTTTGAACGGAATTTACAGAGTTGATTCGCGGGCGGCGTGGGAGCAGTGTCACGATAAAACATTCTTGTAGGCACACAAACTGTACCGCCTGCGAACATGATTGAATTTTATTGTGCGCTTAGCGCTTACTCGGACTATTTTCTAATATTTTATAGGCAGGATCAAAACGGTAGCGATGGTTTATTGTGTTTCTTAAGAGGATATGTGCTCCGTATAGATGCTCATTTGTGGCTGTCAGATTGTGTGGGAAAAATAAGCAGTTTAAGTTTTATTCACGTGATAGCAGTGTAAGTCTGATGCATAAGCATATCAGCTTATAATGTTCCCACTACTGGGACACAGACTTCACGGAGAGGAATGGGCTGTAATCAATGACGCGGGCCCAGTGCTGGCCAGAATATGTCACACATGCTTTTGAAATTTTGGTTCTAGGACAGGCCAAGTTTGATTGAAGCAACCTAATTCAAATTCCTACAAAAACCGCTCCTCAAATTAAGCCTGAACTTCAAAAGGAGCAGAACTAGTACAGGTCTCTGTAGAATTCAATTCGAACAGAGACGCAGATGTGGTTTACAGATGTTATTGTTTTCCCGCCACGCCACCATCGCTTCGTGCATAAGATGACCGCCTCAGATTTTACTATTGACACTTCTTCCAATAAAAGAGACCCCATAAACGCAGCCCCTGGGACGAATAAACTGCAGCCCCGTCCGTATGATGATACTTTAATATGCATAGAGTCCATTTTATTTGTGGTTTACTACGAGAATTGCAGTAAATAGCCGTAACGGAGGCACCCACCTTGTATTGACAATTTGGGTTTGCTTCCCGATTTTACGTATCCATGAATAATATATCGCGTTTGGAGTACTGGGTTGGATTTATGAAGGGTGGCTAGGGTTTTAATCTTGTTGAACGACCATAACAAGACGTATGGGCAAATTACTGAATCCGTTATGAGGTAACTGAAGCGATTTAATGGCTACTTGAATTTCGGGCGAACCCTTTTAATATTTTAATTTAATAGATCAAGGCGGGATTAGAAGTCACGATTTATGCGTTTTGTGTTTTCATTTTGTTGATTACATATTGCTTTGGGTGCGAGGTTGAATGATTAATATGACTTAATCAAACTAGGATCAAAATTTTAAGAAAAACTTTTAGGGCAATATTTTCTGATGTATCGTCTGGGAGGGCTCTTAAGTCATTATAAATTCAAAACGAAAAAATGTGTTTTAAAAAGCGTTGTTAATAAATAATTCGCAGCATTTTAACACCACCCCACAGTAGCTTTAATTATTGCGAAAAGATCATAAAACTTATATTTTTAAGCATCCTAAAATAAGTTTTTGACAAAAATATTACTTAAACAATATTCAACTTGTAAACATAGGTATTTTAGCACTTTGATATTCATCAAAAATGTTAAATTAGGCGATGGACTCTTGACCCTGGAGGTTTTAAATCGACTCGTTTTTGGATTATTATAATTTTATTGCCAAAACTACTAAAATATATCTTCAAAGATTTTTCGCCATCCATAATATATTACTTACGATTAGATTTATGACAATAATCTTAGAAAATCGGCTCCTGCCGATTGTGATTTTATGTTGTAAAGCACAAAAGTAAGTTTTCTGTTTATAGTATACTCTGAGGTAATTTTAGTGCTAAAGGTAATACTTTACACAACGGAGAAATAAAATAGACCATAAAGGTTTGACGTCATTATAATGTGCTTTGTGACGTGAGCACTATGGTCGTAGATTCTGTAATACTCGCAACTGCAAGTTTAAGAGCCTTATTTTATATGGTTTTATGGATTGTAAAATTTAGACCTACGTTTATTTATCGTATAGAGCAGGGAGCTTATTACTAGCTATTAGGCTTTGTAAAATTATAATAGGTCTATTTATTGTTCAGTAGATCGTCAACGTTCCGAGTTCTATGGGAGTTTTTCTATGAATGCTACTGGTAAATATAACAACACGCTTGTAATGCTAAAAATGTATAGAAAAAGTGTACGCACAGTGCAACCACATAATGTTATGTCACCAGTATCGCGCGATAGTTACCATAAAGCCTTTGCTGAAAATTATTGCTGATAAAGTCGAAATATTTTCAGAGTACTTATTTGAGTATCGTAGGTATTTATATGAATGTAAAGATTAAAGTCTTGTATAATTCTAGGCAGTAGAAACTCTCAGAATGGATTGATAATTTTTGCATAGTGAATCAGGGACCAGGTGTTGTAGGAAAACTAAAGGGACTCTTATTTCTAGCAATGAATATAAATCACTCCCTAGTTGAAAATCTTTTCTGATAAAAAGCTTGTAAATATTTTATTTAGTTTCTTTCCCACTGCTGGACAAGGGCCTCCCCTGATTCCTTCCATGAATTATTTGTAGATTCTTAGTTTAAAATAATATTTAGGTTATGGTGGCCACTTTCGACCAGGTGTGCTGTATGCTTGTTTTTCGCCAATATGGGTTGGAAAAAAAATATTCATAAAATACTTTTTCAAATAAAAAAACTAACCGCCTTCAAAACCACCACAAAAAAGTGTAAAATAACTTATCTGTCGGAAGTCGGTGGCTTTGTTTTTTTTAATTCAATTTTGCCACCAACTTCCGAAAGTTCGTACTGAGAACCTCCTCCTTTTTTTGAAGTCAGTTAATAAACATTTCCAGGTTGATCTGATTACTAAACATATTTACATTTTTGAGAGTAAAAAATATTCAATCATATTTCACGAGGATCAACTTGTGATGAACCTGCAATAATCCTCTAATTATACTTTAAATTGATCACCTGTTTGCATACGTTTTGACTAATCCTCATTTACTAATAATAGCTTAATACTAATCTTATATCTTTGAAAAAAGCTATTAAGCGCACACTCAGACACGTCATAAGTCTCGACTCCCAAAATACATATTTTATAGCCAAACTAAAAAATATATATTCAAACACACTGAATAAAACTAAGCCAGTACGTCTATCAAGATTAACGTCATTCGAGTCAGATTTATATGAGCACGCACAAAAACATATTTTTGTACCTGTTAGAGAATTAGTAGCGTTTAGAAATGTGGCTCTTGTGGTTTTGTATGTCAAATATGCTAAGTTGAGCAGGTTTTAGGAATATATATGCATTTATTGTGGTTTCATGAGATGTAGTGAAATTAGGCACCCAAAGGTAAAAATGCTTCCGTAATGTCAAATAATGATATTTCACCTAAGGAATCAATCATTTTCTACGTATCGAAAAAGAAATTTGAAAAGTATGGTCACATTGTCCACATATAGGTATCTACAGATTAGTTTTGCGACATCTTAGGTCTTGATATTCGCATTTCTACAAAAGGATAATGTCATCTTTTGAGTAGCTTATGTCAAACCAATATATTTTTTGTTTACAGCTTTAAATACGAAATTGTGCTTGATTTTGCAGTAAATGTCACATGTCCTCTGCGGCCCTATATTTCGGAACATGTATAGTATATTATGTAAGTACATACATATCAAGTTATTAAATTAATTAACCAGGTACTTAATAATGCTTGGAGGATACGCTATTCAAATAAAATAAACATCGTTAGCACATTTTACTATTTGTTAGCATAGGAACTTGAATGGAAAGAGAATTTACTGCCCTTTTCCTGCCGCTTGAACAGGGAAACAAGTTAATTCTTCAACCAGGCTCGGAAAATAGTCGTTTTCTAACGGACTAAGTGCCATTATTATTGCTGCACATGTTTTACTACGGGTAAAATCAATAGTACTTGAAACTTTTACGATGTGTGAAGGATTTGTTATGCATGGAAAACAGAATGTTATAAGTATTAACAAGAGTAATCTATATTGCTTGGCTCTTATCGGTTTGCCACGGTATGGGCATATGATATGGAGGAATGAGGACAATGTGGTGAGGAAATTTTTGAAGAGGCTTTTAAGGCTGAGTCTACATTTCGCAGGTACATACAAATTTTGTGTCACAGATCGCGATGCGGCGTAGTGTGGCCTCTGCTTAAGTAGAGACAGTGAAACGATGAATCGACTTTGTAAATGACGATGTGGCTAGAACAGATGGCTGCTGAAATGACGAGTTATTGAGAAATATGGAATAATGACTGAAAAAACATGACTTGCTTGCCCCAAAAGAGCAGGAATGATACGATATATTTTATAGTTATTTTTATATAAAATGGTAATTCATGTTTCTTATATTATTTTGTATTTTATTTTAGCATGGTAAAATCATCAAATGAGTTCTCCCAACCAGGGCAGGACAGGGCACGAGGGACTGTCAGACTTGTACTGACTAAAATCCACGTAGGCCTTCAATAGCCCTGTACGTTTCGGGTCTCGGTATTAGTTAGTCCCGCCTATTACTCGCAGCCCCACATGCTTAACAGCAACACATGCAAACGCTAAACCAACGAAGCCGAAGCAGAAGTCGAGAAATAAAATGACATAGAGCTATAACAAATGTGTGGAAAGAGCTACGTTCCGCAATCCCACTAATCACATCTAGGTATCACAGTTAACCCGTCTTAATTAAAAAAGAAAACACAGACGTCCCGGGACTTTCCATCACGACTGTACATAATTAATTGCCACACCTATTACTCGGGGATGGTAGCTAGTCGCGTCTCTGTGGCGTGTACTAATAGCTCTAATTTGCTTTCCCCACAAGTCATGAAGGCAGCCGTGATCTCGCCTGGACTCATGACATTCATGACACGGTGATCCTGTGTCGTGCTCAGCTTAATTAGCCTGCAAACCGAGCATCGTGACAATCGGGATCACGTGTGCGAATTTGAATAATATGCCAAGCCTTTCGCGGTCTACTTTGAATTGTTAGGTGGAAAACGCTAATAGACCCTGTGTCTTTAAACTTGCTGTTCTTCTTTACTGTCTATTTAAGGGAATGTTTAATGGCCAGTGTTGTTGTGTACGGGTACCGTATGCATAATTTGAGTTTGATAAAACAAACAGTTTCATAAAAAAATATAAATGCATTGAAAACGCGAATCTAACTTTCAAATTAGAGGTACGGTAGCAGTCAGTTTGTGATAACCATCGAACATTAATATTCAATTATGTAAAGATATCATAGACATTATGAGTCGACACGACCATATCGAATAGTCAGGTAATCGAAAATAATGTAATCAGAAATCGATGTTTGTTTAAACATAACTGCATCGTGTGCGCTATTATGACGTATTGAGTAACTTTCATTAGCCTGCCCATCATGGCTGTGGAATTTAAAAACTACAGAACACGTTTACACGATAGCATCACTTGAGTATACCTGTGTAAATACCAATAAAACAACATTATAATTACGATAAAATCTCTTGGCGTGGATGTTTGGGCTCTAATATCGGCGGGGTCTGTTAAACAATGTCCACCGACGCGCTGCCCACGCGCAAGTCACGCCCCTTACAGATCTCACATTATTGTTTTTATACCTCTTGTATCGACAATATCTCACCATCGGTGTGTATTGAAGAATGCCCAAATTGATAGGCATCGGACACTGCTATAGACGTTATATTAGGACGATACGTGATGGACTTTACATTGTATGCGCTTGCAGCGTATTATTATGATCAATCGAGAAACACATTGTTCAAAATAAACAGTGTGGTCTTGAAAATAAAGAATGTGAATGAGGTCAAAGATCGTAGTTACCATTTTCCATTGACTGAACATTTTACTTTAGATAAGCAAGGGAACGTTAAAGATTTAAATCACACAGATTACTTTTTTTGTGTCGCGATTCGTGCTCATCGAATTGGAGAAAATGAAACACATAAAATCCACAATTTCTTCAACTTTAATCGAATACGAACTAGTAAGAAATGTTAAAGGAGATTTACAAAAAACAGAATTAATATCGGGATCATTTCGTATTCGACTCGTGCGCAAAAAGGAGTTCCAATTATGCGTAAACGCAGCGTCCACTTAAGCCGAACATTCGCTTCGTTCTTTATCGAAATAAATTGACTGCAAAAATTGCTAACCGACGCAAAAAGTATATTTACAATGTAATGTGAAAAACTGTGGAAAGCGTATTGACGTTTTTACATGTTTGATATTTTTAAATTCCCGTCCCTAACGTCAAACAAAAGTAACTCCATATGTCATTGTGTCAAGCCGAGTCAATGCATAATGCATTGTTTCCATTACACTACGAGTTTTAACATAAACTTGATGTTAAAGTTTCTTCGATGAATAAAGTACAATTTTTTAGTTGTCAGGCGACTCTGACTCGGACCTGAGGCACGCAGAAGTAGGGCAGCATCAGGACCTCGTTTGTTCTTAAAGCCCTTGATAATAACGTCCATTTTCAAACACCTTGTTTCACATGTTTTGATGAGCAGTGCGTAGTAAGCGAGAGTTTTTTTTTGTATGTGCTCCGAATCGTAATTCAGTAGACTTGCTTTAAGAATTCGGAAACATTCCGGAAAAGTTAAAATGCAACGTTCAAATATTTTAACAGTTGTAGATTCCTCTCGCTTCAGATATTTATCTTTGTTCGACTGCGTTTTCATTTTTCATCGTTCGTAATAGTGCTTGCAGAGTAAACATTAAAAAATAAGGTTGATTTTGTTAGCGACATTCCACTGTCATTGGCAGCTAACTGTATTGAACATTCACTGCTCTGTTTACAAATACAAACCTGCTTCAAAGTACGCTTCTTATACAAATACACTGTGATTTGCTATTCCGTACCGTTGCTTGTTCGTGTCTAATATTTGTGTTTGTCGCCCAAGACAAACTGAGCGTGTCTCGTGTCTTGTTCTCGACCATATCCGTACCATAAAGCGAGTCATAATATCAACGTTAAAGACATAAACTTCATGACATAATGAGATACACTCAAACCATGCATGTTAATTCAAAATTTTCTGTGGAAGAGTTGGTACAAACACTTTTATTTGGAGCATGCTCAAGGCAAAGCTTGTTTACTTAAGTAATAGAAAGGAAAATGGAGTTGGTGGGCAAGTTGAGACCACCAGCGCTGATCTAGACATGCAGCGACATCATAATTATTAAGGGCCGCTTTACTCTGAAGGTAACCGGCCAGCTTCCCACCGTATAATAAATTGTGGTGTGTCGCTTGATTATACCCTGCTGACGTTTCAATTTGATAGTTTCCCATTGGGTCTTATCACTTTCTAGGATTATTGATCGATTTAGTGGGTCGTATCATTGCGATCTCTGAGCGTCGTATAAATTACTGGCTAGCTTCGGCCGACCGCTGGTCCAGCCGCGACTATTGTCAAAGGAAGTGCATCGGTTATTGTTCCCGTCGCTTTGCGTTTTATCTGCGCCGCGCGATCGCGATCAGAACGCGCAGAGGACTGCAATTTATCTCACCCTCTATTTGATCGTATTATTTTACTATTGGAAATTGTCTCGGGAAATTGACGCATCATTATCGGCTTTGAAAAATCGCATTTGCATTTTATGACTGTTATGTATTGTATTTTGTTCGTAATCGATGATATAATTTTCTTTGTTTCGCTTATGCGTATCGAGTGATAAATTACAGCTTGCTTGATTGTTTGTTCAATTAATATCATGATTCACTGATTTCATGCAGCTTTATTCGGAAATTACCAATATCCTCATTTCGCTGCATTAACGTTTATTGAGATTCCAAGAAGATTAAGCGCATTATCTCGAGATACGATCTTTGTCCAATGTCCCTAATTATTTTAACTTGCTAGAGGATGTAAGCATTCATTCTCATGACTTCGATTAAGAGATCTGATAAAATCGGAGCTTCGATATCTTATTCGTGATTCCGTTGCAATCGATTGTATTGATGTCATAGTGAGTGACGCTGGATCAACATAATCGGTTTACAAGCTTCCTGTCCCAATTGTTATGGTAATGCTCATTGTACTACCAGTTATTAATGTCCCATATGAGATGCGAACCGTCACAGTTAATTTATTTATATGACTCAAGCAAAATAATGAAGAATAGTGTGGTCTCGAGACGACGATTCGGAGCTTAAGTTTGAGCATTAATTAAGGTTTCCATTAAGATCCAAGACTGTTTGTAAGATGCTAAGTTTGGTGGTTTGTTTGTCTCTAGGCGAGTGAGTGAGCGAGCACGTAGGTCAGAACACGTGAATTTACTCCAATGATGAACTTAAGAAATTATGGAGAACGTTAGGCCGGCCGTTCTTAGAAGCCAAAGTTTTGTGGTTGTGTACTCTTGGAACTTTAATTATGTGCTAGATGAAACTCTTACATAAGATTTTGTATTGTTATGAATTTTCTTAGTTTATAATTATGTTTTTTTATGGAGCTATTAGGTAAGGAAAATCACATATCCGTACATTTGCATAACACTTAGTTGGACCCAATGAATTTTAACATACTTCATACTCATTGTTTAACCTATTACAACAGTCGATAGACACTACACATAGTTTACCATCCTACGGTATGAAATCAAAAAGTAAAAAAAAGTTTAAACAACAAATTATGCTTATTGACTTTCCTAAAAACATCACAACCATGTAAATATCCACTCTTACAATATATTTCCGCCTGGACCACACGTGATTTAAATAATTTGGCAATTTATCGAAGCCAGATATGATTTGATGTTGACTTGCACCTACTTTAATGGTTACTGATAGCCATAATGTAACCGAAGACGAGATTGAAGATATTAGTTTTTATTTGCGGTGGCGATGAAGAATTTTTATAATGATTAATGACGATCATTATAACTGTTGATTTGTTTTGATCGAGGCTCTTTAGTTTTATTGCACCAACTATTAAACCACGGTTAATTAAAAACTTTTTCTACGTTTCATCATTTTCGATGCCGTGGGAGGGTTCCGGAATCTTCTAATGGTTCTCCAGGGACACCGGCTGTAACAACCCCCATTTCACTTATGATTTATAGCACTTTCCGATCACCTATAGGTTGTAAAACCGATTTATAATCTCGGTGATTTATTGACACAGTAAAACTTTTTACATCTTCAGAATATCTTGTTTGTGATCTTTTTATCGTTGGTCGTCGCGAAAATATTATCACAGATTTTCGAATCGTCGGTCGGCAAGTGGCTCGGAATAAACGGCGCGAAGCATGCGATACTCAATTGCAGATTCTGCAGATTGCTGTCATGGGGTCCCATTGAGAGCGCTGTTTAACCTGTGCAAGCTATTATTAACCGTTCATTGCTGGTGGATTTATACCGTCGTCGGCGTCACGGACTGTTCCCGTACGCAATTATCCGACTCGCGATCTCCCCATTGTTGTCGAAATTTAAAACAAATTTCCTGTACAAGGGGGGTCGCGTTTTTCTGCCCTGCCAAATTGGATAAGCACTGTAATTACTCGTTTAAGTTCCGAACGCTCGTCGGTTTGTGGGTATTGAGGCTCGGTATGTATACTTTGAATGAGTTTATGAGGCGGAACGCATTCCTCGTCGAGGTGTAGGGACTCTGAATCTGAATACTAACTGCTTCTTAATTCAAGAAATGTACCGTTTACTCCCTGCTGTGGAGCACAATGAGTAAGGATGTCTTTGATAACCAAATCAGATTGACATTATTTCCAAAAGTGCTTGTGGTATAGCCGGTGGTCTGATTTAAAGTGATAAGAGTACTGAAGAGGTGGTGTTATCGGGGAAATCGCAAGAGCAGAGCCAAGCGCGTCCTGCCGAGTGACATCGTATGACCGATGCGATTGCTTTCACGGTGATTAATTCTTCTGCTATATTCAGTACTTTACTGTTATCTAAATCTGCGTCGTAGATATTTCTAGCAACCAAGTTGCTTATTGTTACTAGAAATGATTCATGGCTATTCATGGTCTATCAATATGATTCAGATACCATCTCTTATTCCAGTTAGCATCCATTATTCACGGATCTAATATTTTGATTAACTAGGGAACATCAGTAAATCAAATATCACGATCTAACAACATATAATGTTGCTTATCGCTTAGACACTTTTACAACACCCTTCGTTTACATTTTGACAGATGAGATGTCAGCAGAAAATTGGACTTCACAAAACAAACATGTCTTACTTCTTTGGGCTGCTGAATCTTCAACTCAAAATTAAACTCTATTGCTGATTGATAAAGTTGATTTTTGGAGGATTGGAGTGATATGAGAGTGTTGCACAGGACTTTTGAACGGTGTTTCCTTTGTAAGTGTTCCGGTCAAAAGATTGGCTTTACGGCTAACAGCTGTTGGTCGAACGAGGTGAGGTATTTTATTTGCTTAAGGCAGATTGACGCATCACATTCATATGCAAAGCATTCCCAGATACCATCTTGATGGGGATTTGATGAGTTTATTAAAATTGCAAAGAAATGGCCCGTAGATTGAAAACGAGATCCGTGCGATATTTATGCGATGAAATGCGAAACTGATAGGAACATACATAATTTATAACATTAATTAGTTTGACCTATAGTTTAAATTGTTTTGCTGATGATAATAATTTCATTAAAACATTTTTTTCTGAATGGGTTTGTGTGTTTTAAAAATATTTGGTTTTAAATTGGCTTATTTACGAAATTATTTATTCATTAGTGTATCCTTTAATGGAATAATCAGCCCATAAAAAATCGCGGTATATTGATTTCATTTAAAAAAGAAATCGTTACATTATTAAATCTATCCTACAACTGTAAAAATACAGATAATATCTATATTAAAAAATATAAAAAATCAATTGCTGTTCGTTAGTCTCGCTAAACTCGAGAAGGGCTGCACCGATTTGGCTAATTTTTTTTTTATTATGTTTGGAATTCTAGGGAAGGTTTAAAAGGTGAGTAAATAGATAAAAATATTAGGAATATAGTAAAAGAAACAATTTCGCTGTCCCAAACTATTATAAGCTGTCAAATATTTGATTTTCGTCCTGTTGTTCAGAAATCAATTAAAAAAAGTCGTTCTGAAATCAATTTCTGAGGCGGTACGAAGTTTGCCGAGTATACCTAGTATACCTAACAATAAAAAAAAACAATGCGATTGCCCATTACTCAACCACCTATAAAAATATAGTCCAGCAATCGCAATCACCCTTCATATCGCACCTGCCCGACGTAGATTGCCAACATGACGTCCGCCGGGGTCGAAGTCAACCCTCACTCGCCAATGACGTGGAACCGACGTCTGACGTTTGACTGGCCACGTCACTCGGACTTGACGAGCGTCTGACAGTCAGACAATGCGGCTATGACGTTGCACTACACGAAATTCTGACAGTTGAGGCGAATGTAAAATATTGATGTTCGTTGGTCATTGCAATGGAGTTCAATGATCTGAGAAAAAAAAAACAAAGGTCAGTTATAAATACTACTAACTTCAGTTCATTTCTAGTGTCCAAAGTAGACGTTACTACATATATTAGAGATGATTATTTGATTAACATTCTACTGAAAATCATTAATAAATGTTAGTTTGGCATAAAAATCACAATTATTAGAAACAATTCACAAAACTTTATAATTGTTAGTGCAGGAAAGTTTCCATTTAATTTGATTAGAGTCTTCTTGGGCTAGAACTTGCAAGGTAGACGAAAAAAAAGTAGTGTTTTCGTCTACCTTGCAAGTTCTAGTACTGATTTTATCAATATCTGTGGTAAGATTAGCTCCGTAACTGAGAAGTCGCCCTTAGGGCCAGTTGTTTCATCAGTAGTTTGCTTACCACATCAGTGATAAGAAATTAAAGAGAAATAAAATACAAATAAAAATATTTTTATTATGTGAATTCGTATCAAAAATAGTCTCATCATCAAGTAAAAACTCTTTTACGAGTGTTAGTTTTCAAAACAAATTAATAATTTAACAATTTAAATGACCTTTGGAGAATATAGTTTCATTTTATGTCTGGGTTGTTAAGTTTAGTAACATATCCAGTATCTTTTTACGAAGTTACCGATACTTTTCGAGCGATGAAGGGACGACCTCAACAACCTTATTTTTGTCATAGTTACAGTCGTAAAACTAAAAATCGTACCCTTCATTATCGACTATAAACTTCGATAAATAGTTGAAGTGTTATATCGTCTATAAGGCTATTTATTAAGGTACGAGTATATTAAATGTCTATAAAATAAGAATACAATCTGAATTTGGATTAGATAAAATCTTTATTCACTTTGATTTTATTCTTGACCATAAAACTGCAACTTTTAGTTAGTTTTAGTTAAAAATTGGTTTCCTAAATATCGACAATAAATTATACTTTTACGACCGAAACAAAATGAGCAATTTCTTTAAAAGCAGTTTTAGGGCGGAGCCTTTATTGATGACACCAATTAACGGCGCCTATTTTCCAAAATATGACGTCATATAGGCTGACCTTAATACACGAACCAGTAATAAAGAGATGGCCATCTAGATATAGGTGGCAGTGCCACGCAATTTGTCTCGACTCCACTATAAATTGATTGAGCGCACAGCATGGCGTCTATCTGTTCATCTTGGTATTTATAAATGATTTTGATAATATGAGGCTCACCTACATAGCTGGGCGAGTCAAACATGATCATAATATTACTAAAGCATCATGAGTTCACAGTGAGTTACTTCTGTGTAATCGTGTGGAACATCTATTAAGAAAGCTGCATGTTTTATTGTGTATTCGAAGTACTCTCACTTGGTATCATTATGTGTAATGATAGAGAGTATTTGTAATAGTGTGGCGTATTGCTTGTTATTTTGATGTCACGATTATGAACCAGGATTCGTGTTTATGCTTCTGATGTGGGACAGTGTTTTAGATGGAATTTAGCCTATAATCTGGCATCCATGAAGGAGGATAAAGTCCTCCTTTATGGAAGCCTGACGTGAGGGAATATTCTAGGCTGCTATTTTTGGGCGGCGACGACCTATTAGCCATTAACTGGGCACAGGTCCTACTCTTGACTTCAGGATATGTTAGGTGCGTTCTAAAAAAACCAAATGTTAAAATTTAATAACATTTTACTTGGGAAACAAATCAATGACAACATGCTTAACGGTTGCAAGTACATAGTTGTTCCGGGTCTAGTTGTTGTGTTGAGAAGAAATTCACAGTGCTGGGTAACTTAAAATATAGAAAGGGAACAGTTGAATTTAAGGCCATTGAGGCAGAATAAAACAAACCTCAATAAAACATCTAAGAAAGCTTACCTAATCTACTACCCGCAGCTTTTAGCTAACGATATTAGATGTCACTGTTAGCGGTAGTACCGGTACCGATAGTGCAATACCTCAAGACTGTTCATTGTGGCAGACAATAAGGGAAATCTACGTTCAGTACTGGACACATCCCCGTAGACGTAGTACCCAATATATTACCTGCAAACACAGCGTATGCACGTATTTCCTAAGTGGTACATAACTCTTCGAAGCTGTATTTCACTGGTACATTTGATTGGTCTTTACTTATTATCTAAGGTGATGATTCGAATTTTTAGATCTTGATAATGAGATCATTAAACATGATTTTTATAGGAAAACAAGCTGTGTGCCGTTGAAAATTTCTATTATTTGAAATTACGACCTTCGCTTCGGCACGAAATAATTATGATGATTTATTTAAACCCTATGCAGGGTGTCCTTTCGTAGAGTCTCATCATCGTTATATAATAGGACTTATTTTACAAAATGTCTTGATTTTTGAATGTTGTTACTTGATATTGGTCATGGTCCAATTCAGCATCAAGCAATTATCCAAAGTTGTTAAAGCTTATCTTACTGTCCCTACTACCGACAAAATTTTAACAATAAGGTCGCGTTCTGTTGCCTCCAATTTCAATTATTATTGATTTTTGTTTCCAATGCTAAAGGCTCTCATCATCAGCCGGAAGACGTCCACTGCTGAACATAGGCCTCCCCCTTAGACCGCCACGCCGAACGACAATTCGCCACTTGCATCCATCGGTTGCCCGCGACCCTCACGATGTCGTCGGACCACCTAGTGGGAGGCCTGCCTACGCTGCGTCTTCCGGTCCGTGGTCGCCACTCGAGAACTTTTCTTCCCCATCGGTTGTCAGTTCTACGAGCGATGTGGCCTGCCCATTGCCACTTCAACTTGCAAATTTTACGAGCTATGTCGGTGACTTTGGTTCTTCGCCGAATATCCATGTTCCGGATTCTATCCCGCAAAGAAACTGCGAGCATAGCTCTTTCCATCGCTCGTTGAGTGACTCTTAGTCACTCAAAGGCTCTATGACTCTCTTAAAGTACATTACCGTATTTAATTACTGATAAAATTATCTGTATAATGTAAGTTTTCATTAGCAATTAAGTATGAGCTTAAATAAGACGTAGATTATAAAATATTCATGGAAGATCAATACTGTCACAAGTTTATTGAAAATAATCGATTTTAGAATTCCGTAACGATACTGAATACATCGATTTAAATCCTTCGGTATCGAATCGGGTTGTTTCAGTACCGTTTGTGGGTATACAGCAATAACGCATGGGATTTAACGATCGCAATAGTGCACGTGTGTGTTTTAAACGTTTCTATTTTTAACTTTCCGCCGGAAAAAGTGGTCTCTTTGAATTGCAGAAATACGTGAATAATGGCGGGAATGAATTTAGATAGCGTTTTATTTGAATCGATTTAAATAGCTATATTTAAATAAAACACAGTTTCTGTAACTAAAATCGACTTCAAATCGACTCGTAAATCAGGAATGCTTGTCTTGATTGAACGATAAAATGATGTCGGTCTTGACATTTCTTTATTCTAATCTATACCAGCGGTATTTGAAAGACATGAAATCGATTTATCTCGATCGTCACTTTTTTCAACTTGTCAATATCAAATACGGGCAGTATTTGATATTGACAAGTTGAAAAAAGTGACAAAAAGTCACTAGATTGGCGGTTTGAAACCATGCAAAAACCAAAAGGAAGCGACTAAAAGAACACCCAACCTCAACATATCCAAGTTTACCCATTTTAGTAGGTCTACTTCGTATTAATCGAATAAGTTCTTTAAGTCAATTAACCCGAAACAAAACGATATTATCAGCCCCGGCTTTTTGGAAAATTTCATTTGTTGTTAACCACACTCTAAAACGTAATTGCATTTAATTAAAATTCCTGTCACCCTTTCGTTGAGGGCCGTTCGATTCAATTAAAGTTGCTTATTTGTGTTTAAGAGAACGGTGGAGAGGTTATTCGTGTACAAATAAAAGGGTACTGGTATTAATATCGGTACGAAAGTATCGGTCAATTGGTGTAGTCTCAGTTTTATTCGTGTTTGTGTCTATGATGTTATCTGCTGACTATACGGGTGTTCCGCCCTTTTATTAAACTGCCACATCTAAAGGACTGACAGGGAAAACTGTCGAGTTGTCTGCTGGTACATTATGGGGCGTTTGTTTCGTGTAATATATTTTCAATTGCGAATTCACCCTATGTGATGGGCGAAATGTGGTTTCCGACAGTTTAGGCGTGTTCTATTGTGATGGTGGACGTATGTCAAGTGGTTAGTACTGCATTATACTACTGCGGGTGTTTTAGAAATATTTAAATAAAATAGCTTAAATATAGCTTAAATATAGCTTTTTTTTTTGCAATGTGATAGTTTATCCTACACGGGAAACTATGTCAATTTATTGTAGACAATAAGGATTCGGAACGATAACAAATTAGGTATGTAATATACCTACTTTATTTGAATATCTTATCGTGAAAATTACTATTAGATTTGATAACCGAAAAATTCATCAAGTTTCTCAGCTCAACACTTTTCTCTATTCCATTAGCACGAAAGGGCGTGTGTTTAATGAAAACAGGACAAGAATCTGAATTTAATGTGTTTCTCGTGGTCGTCTCAATATCGTTACTCGATAAGTTTATTAAATAGCCCGGGATGGGTGAGAGTATGAAATTCCATAGCTCCGATTTTTGGGACAAAATCATAGGGGAAGATGGCCCTTACGATAGTGGACTCATCTATTTATGTTACTGTCCTGTTTTACATTGAAATGCAATTCTGTAATGTAATGGATGAACTTTGCTTTCAAACTTTGCTTATTATTTTATAATGTTGGCTTTGGGCCGTGAGAAAAGTAATTAGTAAAAGTTTGAGTTGAGCTAACTGAGGACACTGAGTCGCTGGCATTGTACTGTATTTAATTAAACAATATTAATATTATTTTAAAGTAACTAATCAATGACAGTACATTAAATATTACAACCCTTTTTAGGTTTCCGTAGCCAAATGGCAAAAACGGAACCCTTATAGATTCGTCATAAGTGTCTGTCTGTCCGTCCGTATGTCACAGCCACTTTTAGTCGAAAGTATGAGAGCTGATATCCTGTTGAAACTTGGTAGGTAGATGTATTATGTGAACCGCATTTGGATTTTCACACAAAAATAAAAACAAAACAAATTTTTGAAACTTATTTTTTTTTTCACCAAGCCCTTATCTGTGTGGGGTATCTATGGATCATCATCATCATCATCATCTTAGCCATAGGACGTCCACTGCTGAACATAGGCCTCCCCTTTAGATCTCCACATATACCGGTTGGAAGCGACCTGCATCCAGCGTCTTCCGGCGACCTTTACAAGGTCGTCTGTCCACCTCGTTGGTGGACGTCCTACGCTGCGCTTGCTAGTCCGCGGTCTCCACTCTAGCACTTTTCGACCCCATCGGCCATCTGCTCTGCGAGCAATATGGCCTGCCCATTGCCACTTCAGCTTGCTAATCCGGTAGGCTATATCGGTGACTTTAGTTCGTCTACGGATCTCCTCATTTCGGATTCGATCACGTAGAGAAACACCGAGCATAGCCCTCTCATATCTATGGATAGGTCTTTAAAAATTATATTATTGATTTTACTAATATATTTTTTTTCTAAACTGATATACATAATATGACATAATGATAATGTAGACCTCAACAAAAACTTCCAAAGAAAATGGGTTTGAATGAGATACAGTTAACAGTTCTTCAGATATAGTAAATTTTCAAAAACCGCAAATATAACTTTTCCATTCATACAAACACTATGAAAAACAAAGTTTGTGTATATTACTTACTAATCTCAATATAAATATATCCCTAATCTATGCTTGCTACTACGGAACCCTTCATGGGCGAGTCCAACTCGCACTTGGCCGGTTTTTTATATGGTAAAATCATGAAATGAATCCTCCCACCCACGGTAATAAGTCATCTTTCTGCCCATATCCCATTCTACTTGATTTCGACGCAACACAATCATATTCTTTCATTCTCCTCTCTCAGACGTCACGGTATCATTTATTCCTTTTGCTTTCATATCTCTCCAGACACAGTCTTTCCATCTTTTCTTTATTCTTCTTCTTCTTCATCCATCCACATTCATACCCATCACACGCTTTTCATTAGCCATACGCATTAATGAAAGTTCAATTGCATAATTATGCTGCAAAGAAATTCGATACAATGAAGTCCTGACTCATGACACAAATATTTTCAAACAGCGGTAAAGTCCAAAAGGACGATTTTTTTCACGGCCTTCGAACGAATTTATTGCGCAACCTTAAGCCCCTAGTCCACGGACCCAAAAAATGTGCACAACAAAACTTAACCTATAAAATAATTCAGGGACCGCAACCAGGTTGTAAAATTTTGTTGCAAGGAACCCCTTTGTGGTTTAAGCCAAAGTCCCCATGGTTCCGTACCCATAAAAGTTGATTAAACAAAAAGATCCCCCGGTTAAATTTTACTACTTGGTCGGGATATCCTCAGTAAAAACGAACGTATCATGCTCTTAAGAAAAAAAAAATACATGTGGCACTCGGTGACTGCCGCGATGAAGCTATTGCATAACATTTTTTTTATTTTAAAATAATAAAATCGCTTATCGCGTATATTTAACGAGAATATAATTTATTTAAAATGTTTGTGGTGCACTACGAGAATTTTATAAGTAGGTTTCATTGTGAAAACTCCTTTTGTAGCTGGCCGTTTAGAATCAATAAGAAAAAGTAAATTGTTTTTATGACGGATATTTTTATGATTGCCGAAGTCTCCCGAACTGAAACGACGTGCTGTCAAATGTGGTCAGATTTTTTCGTTAGGTTTTTCGCGCCCGCCGCGCTCAGAGCCTGCGATAAAAGCTATGCAATAGCTTAAAAAAACTACAGTTTTATTGAGACCGATATTATGATTTGCATTGGAAAATAATGATTTGAAGTTATTTTTTGGTCTTTTTAGAGATATTGGTTTATCTGGATTGGTAAGTTTAGGAGTGGTTGTCCAGACCCTCTTTAATATTTTGATCCTCTAGCAGTCTAGCGTACCACCCTTACTTCGCACGGTTACAATGGAGACATGTGAAAGCATCAAATATTAATAACTAATATTCATACGTCTGTTTGTGTATGTGAGTTTATATTCTTGGAAACAATGTACCCAGGACAGGACACAGAAGAAATTTGTAGAGAGGGCAAAGTTTAAAAAAAGAAATAATGTACGAAAAATTAGATAACAATTAAAAAAATATATATAACGTATGAATACATCATCGTCGTAGAATATGCAACTTTCACAGAGTCAGGCACGAAAAGTGACCCAGAAAAGGTACTTAAAAAATCTGGATTATGCATTGCTAATTTTACATGAACGTGTTAAGCCTCCTGCAGACACACGCGATTAATCGCGCGGGGCGACATGTCGCGGTCCATTCGCAGTATTTTTAGAGTGGAAATTAGCTTGGCTCGTTGTCGCAGCGCGATTAATCGCGTGTGTCTGCAGGAGGCTTTATTATAACTTTTACTTATTTTCTTTACCAATTTGTTTATGATTCACTCATAGTTAATTAAAAACGTCTCAATCTAATTTTCAACAAGAAAACAAAAGGGCAAACAGGTAGTTGAAACATCACGTCGTTTTCCAGTCGTGAGGTCAACGACCTCCGAACTGTAATGGCCGACCACGTCACTCCGCCGTCACTGGCCGTCACTGCAAGAAGAGTTAATTTTCCCTTGCATTTAATTTACTTATTAAAAAAAAGAAGCAATTTAAGCGACCTGTGGGTTCCGTAAACGCTTTGAAGATAATTGGGTATTTTTACTTGGAAGGTTAGTATTACCTACCTAACAAAAAACCAATACAGTTTCTTACGATTACTTTTTTACAGAATGAAAGTTGTTAAGGATAATTTAAATTATGATCTCTGTATATCCTGATAGTTACAACCTTGGGGTATTTAAGTCAGGAGTGAATAGGTTACTTCTAGGCAAGGGTTCATCACCAACGACCACATTTTCGTTCACCATCAGGCGAGATTGTGGTCAAACGCGATCATCATCATCTTCCTGCCCCTATCCCATTTTACTTGGGGTCGGTGCAACACGTTTTTTCTTCCATTCTCCCCTATCAGATGTCACACTATCATTTACTCGTTGTATTTCCACGTTGTATGGCAATGCTGATTCGTTGGCCAGCCCTCTGGTCACCAGAACAGTCGATTAATCGCTTAGCGATTTCTTTAAAAACTCTTGATTTGATGAATGAATGAAAATATAATTTATGTTCTGCTATTTTAGATAATCCATATCAAACGCGAGTCTATCGCTAAATAAATATATGAAATACATGCTTAGTTTCAAGTTTCACTCCAAATGTTGCTGTTACTGTGCAACACTATTATCGAATTTATGCTAACTTGTGATTCTACATTCGGATATCATAATATGCCGAGCACTGCATTGTAAGTCAAATCACGTTCACAAACAAGCCGACATTCATATCCCCTAGGCGGGAAACTAACACGACGATAGCTCGGAAGAGTAAGTTCAAGCAAGTGTTCATTGGTGGAACTAGTTTTATGCTGATTTTGCAAAAATTGGTGAAACTGGTGAAAGCTGCAAGCAAGAAGATAAAGATGAAAAAAAAAATCAATTAACAAAGTTGAAGTCCTCATACAGCTTTAGTTTTCTCACATAACTTTTTAAACAAATCATGCCGAAGGTAAAATAACGCTTGCATAATTGTAATTCAGTTCATCATTTTCGCCAGTTTGAGTCCTATACATATACGGAAACGAAAAAACAGCAATCTATAATGAATAATACTGGGCATTCCAGGGTTTCGGACAATTCTTAAAACCTTATGGTCAGTAGCAGCGCTGACCATCAGTACAGCAACAACGCAGGTACTACTAATCAAAAGAAACTGCTACAAAAGAACCTACTACAAAAAAATAAGAAGGGACCCTAAACCAGAAAGCTCATACGCGCATCAAATGTTGTTTATCTTTAATTAGTTGAAAATTGCTGATTCATGCCGTCGCGATAACGTCCACCCACGTTCTGTTTCTGTTCCGGACTCCATCTGCGTCTATCATAACATTGGTGACGGCTCCAAAGAGATATTAAGTGTTTTACATAATTATTGTTGGCTGTTGCAGTGAATTGTAGTTCGTGTTTGTTTGTTTAAAGATGAGAGGGTGGAAATTGTGTGATTGTTCGTCTTGATGAATTTATGATTTAGATAAAGATGCAACGAGCAAAATAAAATTGTATTCGAAAGGACAATAATAATTATATTTGTGAAATCGTAGTCCTTAGAAACTTTTACGATAGTCAATTGAGGGGTTAAGAAAATCTATAGTTGAAATAACGCCGATATTTTATTTAATGTTGGCGACCTCTGAATAGATGTTTTGAAGAAGATTTTGAGTATGTGTGCCATTGGAAGAACGAGAATGTTGAGATTATCCATTCCAAAAATCTATGCAGAAAAGCATTGTGGCCAAAACAAATTCAATATAAATGACGAAACTGCTCGAGTACAACGACGACTGCCAATCAGAATATTTAACAAAAATAACGAGATGATAAAACGCTATCCGTTTTTGGAGACAAACCCACCGGAGACCTCAAAGCTACAGATTAAACGACATCTCAAATGAACAGTAAGAAGTTTAACATAACGTTTCGTTGAGCGAATCACATTCATATGTAAATATGCGCGGGAGACTGTACACAAGGCGCTTAAGATGACTACATTGTTAGTGCTGCATTCAAAAGTTTCGCAGTCACGAAGGAAGCATATTGTTGGCGATCTCTGGTCAATGAAACATGTAGTACTTATTAGTAACTGTTGCGGTTTCCGCTGGGAGAATGTTTTGAAGGCTCAGATAGTCTGTTATACGTGCGTGTGACTACGAATAATTTTAGGTGTTACCGTAATGTCTCCGGGAAGGCATGGACCACCCAGTTCTGTCATAAACTGGTGTTTCTAATCAACCTACATTATTTACTGGATTTCATTCCTGTCGTAAGGAGAAAGATCAGTTTTGTAGCTGTACTGTAAAATAATAAAACCCGTTAATGTTTGGAGCCCCAGCCCTTTCTTATTGGTGATCTAGATTTGCCAGGAATGTTACGTATTGATTAGGACATGCAAAACCGGGTCCGGTTCCAGAATTTTCAGAACCGGTTCTGGAAGCGTTAGGAACCGGGTTACCCGGTTCTACCCGGTTCCAAGTGAACTTAATGTTTTCTTTTTATTTTTGATTAGGATTCGTCTGCTAATTCTGAATAGGGCTTGGGGACAATCCAAACACTGATTCATTAGTTATTTTTAACCGACTTCAAAAAAAAGTAGGTACTCAGTTCGACCTGTATGTATGTATGTATGTATGTTTGTCCGCGATTATCTCGCGTTTGGCTGAACCGATTTTGATGCAGTTTTCAGGAAAGTGTTCAGTACATTCTGGAGAAGGTTTTAGTATATAACACTAATGGATATCCCGTGACGTTGCTCGCGTGGATCCGGTTTTGCTTACTTGGATTGTAGATTTTTAAAGACGCCGATTTTTATGAAGATTTTTGTTGAATATCTAAACTAAAAAGGGTAAAACAAAAAACTTTTTGAAAAAAAGGGAACCTACTTCAAAACCAAACAAAAAAAGTGTAAAATAACTTTACTTTCGGAAGTCGGTGGCCATATCAATGAAATAAAAAACAAAGCCACCGACTTCCGAAAGAAAAGTTATTTTACACTTTTTTTGTGTTTGGTTTTGAAGTCGGTTCCCTTTTTTTCAAAAAGTTTTTTTTTATAATAATAGTGATTTGTCATTTTTTGTAAAATACTTTTCCCTGCATTAGCATTTTTCCTGTATAGTGAGTGAAACATCACCAAACATTTAAATACCCATACACAAACAGCGAAACGTAGAACAACTACTTGTAGGTAATACAAATGTTTGTTCCATGCCAGAGGCGTAGCGTGCCTTTGCGGCCCCGTATAAAAATTTTTAACCTTAGGTAGGTTAAAGATTAATGCAAAAAAAAAGATCACTCAAGAAAAAAAAATCATTTCTCTGTATTTACGCCGAAATATAAACAAAAAAAGTAACCGACTTCAAAAACAACAACAAAACAAAAAAGGGAGAAATAACCTAATTAACAAATTCTTTCGGATGTCGGTGGCTTTATTTTTATTTCATTGATTCTTAGCCACCGACTTCCGAAAGAAGTTAATAATTAGGTTATATATTTTAACAGTTTTTGTTTATTTAAAAAAAAAACTAGTTAAATTTTTTTTTAGTTCCAGTTTTCTCTCTACTTTGACCCAGATAGCATTAATTTTTAAGAACTGCATATATGGTGACAATAAAGACAACTTACAATTTTTTTTTTAAAGTATGGCTGTTGAATCGAAACCAATCGTAACTTTTGTGTTTTGGCTCATTTTACTGAAAATATTAACGTTGATAACGTTAATACTTTCACTTTTTATAAAACTAATACATATTTCAACAAAAGTAACTTGAGCAATTCCAAATAAAAATTTACGATGTGCCCTATATGTATATTCCAAAAAGATCGCAAGCAATGACAAATGAAAGCTTGTAATATGCCTTACACTTCATTCATTGGAAGTTTTATTTTTACGTGGTAAAATCATCAAATGAGGACGAGAGGGACTGTCAGACTCGTACTGACTAAAATCTAAGGCATCCTTCAATAGCCTTTTACGTTCCGGAGTCACGGTTACCCCAGCAGGCTTTCGCCTTCTAAGAGGAGCCCCGTCAGATTACTGACAGGTCTTTGAGGCGTGCGTAGAACTCGGTACGCCGTCTACTCGGCATGCTCCATCATCGGACGCCAAATCACCCAGTACTCGTCATCCGCATGCCTGCGCCTACGGTGGGCGGAAATCGTCTCGTGTCCATTGTCGTGGAGGTCTCATACAGCGGCTGGGTCGTGAAGTCCGGGCTGTCCTGCCTGTCCCTCACGACGCGCTTACTTCCTCCTTCGCTAGCATGACCGCTTCACAGAAGGAGCCGACCCCTTCCCATCCCGTCTCTCCCCGCAGTATGGCTTCGAACAATGCCGGGCGCGGGAGGTCACCGCCGCTTATGGCCTCCGTGAGGACACAGCGGTGCTCAGCCAAAGTGGAGCACACTTGTAACGTATGTTCCACCATGTCCTTCGGTGATCCTGCAATTTTGACACCCAGGCGTTTTTTCCCGCCCGATCAGGCACAGGAACCTCCCGAAACAAACACAGGATCTGCGTCAGGTGGAAGGTGAGGACGACGTGGCACCTCTCCAGCCACTCCTAAAGAGAGGTCATACCACCGCGATTGCGGCGTTCCCGTTCTTTGGCAGTGTCATGTCGAAAACAAAAGTAAAAATTATGTTTTGGCACATTTTAACTAAAATATTATTATATTCACCATTTTCTTATAGTACTAACACTCCAAAGTACTGTGAGCGTGTGCTACGCCTAATGAAAGCTTACAATGTGGCCTTCCCTTCATCCCATGGCAGCATTCATAGCAATTCGACGCAGTGAATGTAAAATTATTACATACTTATCGGAACCGGGTCGACCCGGTTCCATCGCTCTCAGAACCGGTTCCACAGACTTACTCCAATACCCGGGTATACCCGGGTTTTTCGGAACCGGGTAGAACCGGGTGCATGCCCTAGTATTGATGCATTCTAATTAGTGTTTCATAGGTATAAAGCTCAATAACTGTATAAAGGTCTTTACATAAACACATTACATAATATGTATCAGAAATATTAAATTACGTATTTTTTTAGGTAGTGCCAGGGCAACCCCTTAATAAGCTACCGGGATGCATAATCCATAAGCCCAAATTCATATAAATATTAAATCGTCTAATGCACTGCATCAAAGTAAAGGTCCAAAAAATCAATAGCACCAATCCTGCCCCCGTTTCAGAACAGGGTTGAATAACCGGCATGAATTTTTAAAGCATTTTGTGTAGTGCAAACTGCGTCGCTATGAGCCAGATGAAGTCCGCATCTCCCGCTTGAGAATATTAAAATTCTTCGTGGACCCGTCCTAAGGCACAATGCACATTGTCAACGCATATAAACCTACAGTGTTGCCTTTACTTGCCATTGTACTGCACCCCTTGCACTTTCTTTGCTGTTTTCACGGCGTATTCTACTATTTTATTATTCATAACAACCGCCTTATGCGCAACTCCTATAATGTTAATAATTGAAGACATCATTGACGTTGAAATGTTGGAGCGACTTGGAACAAGTCATGCCTGAAACTCCTTTATTTATGTTTTGTCTGTGTACTCATATTGAAAGTATGCATGAATGTAACGTGCGGTGTGGTGCCTCGAGGCGTTAACTCCCTTTTTAGGGATAAATCTACCTTCAGCATACAGGAAAGTAATACGAATGTGGAGCAAGTGAAATAGGGTATTGTGGTGTTTTAGTTTTCGTCTACTCCACAGCAGAATGGCGTGAAATTATGTAAACATGCACGATATTGGATGAATCGAATCGAATCGAAATCGAAACTTTCGCTTTTGCGAATGCGAGTATTTTAACCGAGTAATATTTTTACGGCACGACTAGAACATTAAAATGTATAAGTTACGATTAAACTGTTATTTTAATCCAGTCGTGCGCGAAATGATTCGAGTAACTCTACGCCGAAGCTTTCGCGCCGCATATTATTGAAATAAAGAAAAACTCATTTCTTTGGCATGGGATAGCATTATGCGTTGATATGACTGCATGTTTATGGCTTATTGTTCTCTCTCGATATTATACTTAGCACCGTATTAAACATTTTATTGAGTAATGTTCGCTCTGATAGAATTCAACACAAAGGTCAAGTGTATGTTAATGTATTTTAAAGATACACGGTGGGCGGCAAGATTTATTATACATTGATATACATTAAACTATGCAAATAAATTTTAAAATATACAAACATAGGTGTGAACATAAATTGTCGCGGAGGCTTTGCACGAAAATGTTGACCCCAAAGGTTGTTTTTCTTCCAATTTACACGTGCCACAACATTTTGTTACAACACAAAAGCAATTAACTGATGTCACTAGAATGAATTGCAGTGAATTATTTCTATTTATACAAAAATAAACTGTACCTTATTTTAATAGTCGTAAGTTCCATTTGCTGCCTCAGTTCAGAGACAGTATATAAACAAAATCAAACATATACGAGTAACAGTGGAGCGTGTGAGTTAGTGGATACCGATTAACATTTTTCAAAAATCTTTTCTATTGAGTAATCCTTGCTTGAGTCAGCAAAAATATGAATGGATAGTTTATAGGCCATACTTGTTTCATTGTAAAATTCATTAGTTTTACATCAGGTAGGACCAGAGGTCAAAAGCAGGTAAGCTTACTAGACAATAAAAAAGCATTGGTTGTGCCTACTTTACTTAATGAATAATTGAGTTATAACTGAATGTCATCTATCACATCAATCTAAAACATCGTGTTACAACTACCGGTAATACGGAATACACAGAAACAGTGCTATTTTCTAGAAATTTGAGCAAAGGAGGAGGCGAGACGCGTGAGAGAGAGGACACAGCGTCCACTTCACGACCCAGCCACCGCGAGAGACGCCCACGGCAACGGACGTCGCAAGACGATCTCCGGCCACCGTAGGCGCGGGCATGCGGGCGGTGAGTTATGGTTGACTTGCCGCCCGATGCCCTCTCACTTAACATAGTGGTCGGCGAATAACATTTGTTTCTTCCATTCCTTCCCCTATAAGACGTCGCGGCATCTTTATTTTTGTTCCTCTGCCGAGGGGAGGCTGTACGTCGCCGCTATCTCGGGCCGACCGCAAGCTACCTTTATGGAGGACGCAGCATTTCGGTTTGTTGTCCCTGCTGTCGACGACTGGAGCGTCTCCTGTAGGAGCTTAGATAGGTTGGCAGCTCCTTCTACCCTTCTTCAACGCCCGCGGCCTCCTTCGCGTGCATAAACTTCTGGCAGAAGGAGACGATCACCATTGTCATGCTAGGGTCGACTTCTAGTCATTATTGGATTTGTTAATACAATAGAAACAAACACTCACTGCATTGTACAAATTAGGTGTTATTAATTCAAATAAATATTTATCAAAGACTATTTATCTTATTTAATTTAGTGTAATACATTTAATTTTTTATCGATATAAACTGGTTTGATCGCAAAATAATGATTTCTTTAGATTTTAAACGCGACAAGGAATTTAGATAGGTAGATAACGATCTATTGATTTAGATAGACGATTTTATTTTTAAAATCAATGCCAATTCGAATTAAATATTGTTATTTGTCAGAGGCTTTTATATAAAGCGTGTTCGAAATTGAATTTGATATCGTAATACGTGTCTTTTTAAATTTATCATTTAATTAATTTAGTATATAATTTTGGAGAATATGAATTCGACTTTTGCAAAATTATATTATAAATCATTGACATTGAAATATGATTGTTTCTTTGTAGGAAACAATCATATTTCAATGAAAAAAAAGCACCTATCAGCGCTTTTGTGTTTTTTTTTGTTCACGTTAAATCATTTGATGTTTCCTCTCACTCTGTCGGAAGCTGAAGGGACTGTCAGACTTGTACTGCCTAAAATCCACAGTGGTACTTCAATAGCCCTCAACAGGTAACGTTCCATCGCCACGTTTAGGCGCGGGCCTCATAGAAAAGACATAAGACGCAGACGGGGCGGAGACATATGTCTCTTCGGCGTCTTTTTCATACAAAATGTATAGAAGCGTCGCGAACGTGAACACACAGAAGAGACACGTCGCGGGCGCTACTCTCATACATTTTCGCCCGTCCGCGACGCGTCCTCGTCTTACGTCTTTTCTATTTGGCCCGCGCCTTACGCGACGCCGGCAGTATGGACGCTTTTAAAGGTGCGAAACTAGCCCAGTTCTAGGCTGTCTCTATTTAGATTGCGAAGAAGCAGAAGAATTTTTACTAGAATAGTCGGCCTATCGGTCAAAGTAATAAAAATCACCACAATTCTATAGATTTACTGCATGAGCCAATTACATAAAAAAGTGTACTCATTTAAATATGAGTACACTTATAATATATTTTAACTAATTATCTTTTAAATATTATAGAGTGTATCAAGAAGAAATATAAAGAAAGCGCGAAAAAATATAGTTCGGCGATTGGCTCTTTGACTGAAAAGTTCCAATAATTAAGGCGCCATCTCCACGAGCGAGAGAATCGCGGCGTTATTATCGTCGTGTCACGTATTTCCATATACGCTCTATGAACGCGTCTTTACACACGAACACGGCGATGTTTACGCGGCGATGCGATGAAAGGCAATGTGCGCGCGAAACGTCGGCGTATCGCCGCGGTATCGTCGCTCGCCCGCCGCGCGTTCGCTGCAAGAGCGCGCGGCGGGCGGGCGCGCTACCAGTAGCGAAACAAAACAAAACTATAGCACAACGCCTCATCGCGGGCACGCGGCGATTCCGTTGCGAGTCGTGACGATACGTTGGCGGAATAATCGCTCGTACGTGGAGATTTTCCGACGATAGAAACACGGACTCGCCGCGATTCTCTCGCTCGTGCAGATGGCGCCTAAGTGTGTCAGTTACATTATCAAAAATATTTAATCCGTATTTTGTCTTTTTTTAAGTGGTTTACTTAACAAAAGACAAAATTGACGGAGGCACGACGCTTTTAAAATTGGCAATAAGTACATCAACAACTAAGTACATTTTTGCTGAGCTCTGATGTCATGAGGCGGACTTTCAAGTTTTGATGCGTTATATTTTTCTAAATATAATTGATTTTATAAAACAAAAAATACGTGACCACTATTTAAAAAAAATCTAAATGACGGCCTAATTAGATTTGCAATTTATTGATGATGTTAAATATCCATTAGAATGTTGGTGAAAATGTAGAAGGTTGATCGCTTTTTTGTTGTCCCATATTCCATCTACTCCTTTTAATACTCGTATGAGCGCACCCTTACATTGCAGTATTAGTATCACGTTACAATCGAGTTTATATCAAATGCAAGCATCCTTCACTTTGAACTTTTAGAAATGTATGCTAACGACTCCTAGTTTGATGCCTGTTCAATCAATAAAATGTTTTAACAATACTAGTTTAATTGGCTTATTTATATGTATTTCTGATAAATAGGTTTCAATAATAATGTTGGTAGCTATATAATGCTCATCAAATTATCTAATCTGAACCCATAGGTTATCCAATTATTTAAAATAAATATAGCTTCTAGCCCAACCTGAAATACTTAACACTGGTGACATTTAGAAAAAAAAAGCATTTAGTAATGAAACGCTTAAAAGTAATAGCATTATTTATGGACGACGCAAAAAACCAGACCAATTCCGATGAAGACCTTTTGGACTAAAAGGTGAAGGATTTGGCTTCTGTAAAAATGGACTTGTCTTATTAATTTTACTAAAAGCTATTTAGACACGAAACATAGATCTTAAGAGTATTTAGAATATAAATCCCATTAATTTGTCATTAAGCATAGCAACTGAATTCCCAAAGCCGCTGTTACGTAATAAGCTCCAAATTTCGCGTGACCGAAAATGGGGTAGAGCCATAACATTTTTCTTGGATAAGTGAATATAATAAAAGTTCAAAGTAAACAGGCGCAGTCGAGCGGCATATAAAATGCAAAGTAATGGAGCCGCCAAGTAGGGTATCGCCACTTAACAGGTCTAGAAGTTTTCCTTTATCCGTTACACTTTTATTCCATTTTCACAGGGAAACCGCTGAAGTTTTTTCTCTTAAAGAAAAAGTTAATGCTATTGTGCCGTATTCATAATTAGACCACACGCGATCGCGTAAGGAGCCAGAAGAATTTAAATTCCTGTCGTTCGGGGAAAAAATTCATGCCATCCTCGTTGTTAATACTTTCTACGTTTCGTTTTTACAAAAAATATCTTTGAACTGTACGCTATGCGCTGGATGTATTCGTGGAAGTTTTAGGTTTGTGCAGGGCACGCGAGCTAAACTATAGCAATTTACGACGTGTTACATAAAACTCACGTTCCTAAATTCATCTACTTGGGTGGCCCAGTTTGATAACCATTAGCTTTTTGTAAGAGTTTAATGGTTGATCTTAAACGAGAGTAATAGGTGCGTTCTTTCTTTGTTTTAGCAGTTGTGGAACACGAGGCAAGCCACGGTAGAACGTGTTACAATTTAAGTGGTTTTGTATAACACGAAGAGTAATTAAAATGACTTCTTGTACTAGCACAGGCGTTAATTCGGGAATTATTATTTTTATAAATGAAACCACGTCGCTTGTAGCTAATAGTTAAATCGGAAGTGTTTATTATTTTTTTTACCACAGACAATATAAGAATTTATTATAGTTTTGGATACAAGGTCTTTGTTCGTATTGAACAGATTGGGGGGGGGCCACAATATGACTGTAAAACATTTAAAACAAAAAGAATTTTGCCAACTATGCGGATCTCTTAAAATATTTTGTTACACTAACTGTAAGAACTTCACATTATTCTAGCTATCTTATTTATGGATATAACTGTCAGTCTTGTAAATATGATTTACTTTAATAAAGAATTTATAATGACCCAAACAACTTGCTTTTTTAAACTACTTATCTATCTTATCATCTTTATTAAACTATAATAAGAAGTCACAAATACTTAAATGCTAAACAGTTGTTTTTGTATTTAGAACATAAAAGAAACTTAAAAAATGTTTTATCATTTTTACCTATAGTTAGGTACTTACATCTTAGAAATACCTACTTAATATTTTATCTTTATAAACCTAGAATGTAACTTATATTTTACTTACTTAACAAATTATTAATCACCTACTTACAAAAAAAAAAAAAACTAACCAACTTTTACCAATATACAAGGTAAGTTTTCCCAACGGCAAAAGTAAGTAAGTATGACCTACTTAATACTAGCAATATATGAAAATATTCCTAATCACATAAAGGTAGAGGACACACATTCATAATGCTAGTTTGTATAATAGAACCTGTTACAGTTTTTACATTTAATGCTCGCACTTTGCCATCTTTGCCAGGTAACACACTGACTATTCTGCCTACAGGCCACTTCAATGGGGAAACATTTTTATTTCTTAGAATGACCATCATTCCTTCTTCTAGATCAACTTGACTGTTTGTCCATTTAGGTCTGTTTTGCAGAGTAGTCAGATATTGTTTGTGCCACTGTTGCCAAAAGTGCTGTTGCATTTGAGTGCATCTTTTCCAAAAGCTTAATTTTCCCACATTAGCCCCTACTAAATTTAACTCTGGGTAAGACATGAGAGATGAACCTGTAAGGAAATGAGCAGGTGACAGATATGACATGTCATTTTCATCTCTTGACATTGGGGTAAGCGGTCTTGAATTTAATATACTCTCAATTTGCACCAGCACTGTGTACAATTCCTCATAGGTCAATACAGTATCTGAAACTACACGCTTCACATGATATTTTATACTTTTTATGCCAGCTTCCCACAGACCACCAAACACTGGGGAATAAGAAGGGATAAAATGAAAGGAAATTCGCTCTTCATTACAAAAATTATTAACCGCGTTTTGATGGTCTGTGGAATTCTGCATGTCATACAATTCTTTTAACACATTATTGGCTCCTTTGAAATAAGTACCATTATCACAATAGATCTTTGATGGTTTGTTTCTCCGGGCAATAAAACGCTTAAGACAGCCTAAAAAAGTATTAGTTGTCATGTCTGACGCCAATTCTATGTGAATAGCCTTTGTAGTGAAGCAGATAAATATAACTATATAGGCCTTAGTAATGACAGGGTTCCTTATTCTGGTCTGTTTCACATAGAATGGGCCAGCATAGTCTGTTCCGACTATTTGAAAGGGACGAGACAGATTGACTCGATCAAACGGTAGGGAACCCATAAGTTGTGTGGCAGCCCTGGCCTTTAACTTAAAACAAATCAAACATTTGTGCAGCACAGCTTTGATTTCCCTGTTGGCATTGATTAACCAATACCGCTCATTTAAAGTGCTAAGTACCAATTTCTGCCCTGTATGTTTCAATCGAAGATGTTCTTTTAAGATAATCATGCGAGTTATATTTGATTTTTTGGGTAAAATGATGGGGTGTTGTTGGGTGAAGGGTAAGTTGGAATTTTGTAGGCGCCCTCCAACCCTCATCAATCCAATTGAATCAATAAAAGGATTTAAACTTTTTAGATTGCATTTCAAAGTACCATGTGACTTTAAAATCTTTAATTCTGCTTGAAAATGTCTCTTTTGATCTAATTTTATGATTGTTTGTAGGGCAGAATTTAATTCATTTGGACACAAATTACCAAGAAATCTAACATGAGAATTTTCTTTTTTAGAATTGTGTATGAACCTTTGAACATAGGACATTATTCTTATGATTTTTTCAAGATTGGAATATTTAGCAAATAAACCATAGAATGAATTTTCAATTTTACATAAGTTACACGTTTTTTGCTCTGACCTTTGTTCTGGAATGTCAAAATCAGTATTTCTATTTTTAGAATCACAGTGAATATAACTAGCACACTGCAAATACTGTGGTCCATGGAACCACAACTGTCCCACCTTGTCCTCAAGTGCCTTGGGGGAAATACCTCTTGAGATACAGTCTGCAGGGTTATCACTGCTTTGGACATAAAACCAATAAAATTCTGATGTTAGTCTTTGAATCTGTTTTACCCGGTTAGCAACATACACGCTTAATTTTTCGGGTTGTATCCCAAGCCAAGCGAGGACAATTTGAGAGTCCAAATATAAGAACGTTTTTACATTGTATTTAAGGCATAAAATGTCCTGCACCTTTTTAGCTAACATAGACAGCAATAATGCACTGTTCAGCTCAAGCCTAGGCGTTGTTAGTTGCTTAGCCTTTGGGTTAATGCGAGATTTGGAGCACAATAGATTGACTTTGACAGTCTTATGATTGTCCATAATTCGCAAATATAAGCAGCAACCATAAGCAACATTGGACGCATCAGCATAACCAACGAGTTCAATAGAATTAACCGCAAGCATGTTAATGTTTCTAGGCACTGAAATAGTCTTCATTTCTACTAAGCTCCTGGCAAATTCAATCCATTGTGTATGTAATGGCTCTGGTAGATAATCATCCCAATTTAAATTCAAAAACCAAACCTTTTGCATAAATATTTTAGCTTGAACCAAAACTGGACCTAAAATGCCTAAGGGGTCGAAAATCTGGCTAATAAAGCTGAGTATTTGTCTCTTAGTGTAGCGTTCTAAAAGGTCATTTTTAGGACACTGTATTGTCAAACTATCCGAAGACACATTAAGAGACAAACCCAAAGTTTTCATGCAGGCATTATTCTTATCTAGCTCCCTATTGCCAAAGTATTGCAATTCAACAGGAATGTCTTTTAAAATTTCAATATTATTTGAATACCATTTGTGCAATGTAAAGCTTGCCTCACTCATAAGTTCAATCAACTCCTTCTTGATACCAAATAATTCAGAAATACTGTTACTGCCACATTGTATGTCGTCTACATAACTTGAGTGTTTCAAAACAAAAGCTGCCAATGGATATTTACTTTCAAAAATGTTTGCTAACTCCATTAGACAGCGTGTGGCCAGGAACGCTGAACTTTTCAACCCATATGTGACGGTCTTAAGTTGGACACATTGGACAGGATCACTACTAGAATTTCGCCATAGAATATTTTGCAGACACCGAAATTTGTCTTCGACCAAAATCTGTCTGTACATAGCCTTGATGTCGCATAGTAAGATATATTTGTAAGTCCGAAGCAATATCAAAATGTCGAACAATTCACTTTGTACTACATCACCATTTAGCATGATATCATTCAAGCATAATCCATTTTTTGTACGCATACTAGCATCAAAGACAGCACGGACTGGCGTGGTCTTACTGTTGGGATTTATCACGGGATGATGAGGAAGAAAATATATGTTTCCTACACTTAAGTCATAATTATTAATATTGTAATAACTGGCATGACCCTGATTTAAATATTCCTGAATGAATTTTTTATATTGTTGACTTAAAGCGTCATCTTTTAAAAATCGTTTTTCTAAATTATATAATCTTTGTAAAGCATAGGATAAAGAATTACCTAATTGCACATTTTCTAAATCAAGTTTAAGTGGCAATGCTACTGAAAATCTTTTATTTATTAATTTAACAGAACTCTGAAAGCTTTCTTCGGCAAGTTGATGTTCAGTGGACCCTTCCTTAAATACACTAGGTACCTTTTCACATTCCCAAAAGTAAGAAATTGTTTTATTCAATTCACATAGTTGTGACTCTTGTTTGGGGCGGACAATAACAGGGGACACTTCTGTATTAATTACATTAGGTGTGTTTTCACTTACCAAACAATCAGACATAGCATTAGTTGAATGACATAATTGTACATCCTGTTTTGAAACTGGCACATACGGTACTTTTTCACTAATTAAACAATCAGAAAAAGTATTATTCAAATCACACAATTGTGCTTTTTGCTTTGGTGTATTTAGAAAATTACCGGGGTTACCTTGTATGTTGATACATAAATTAGAAGAAAAAACCTTGCCAGCAGACACTGGCAGGCTCCCAGCGGCAACATAACCGAAGCAAGTATTAATTAAATATGGCCCAGCCGGCGTGATGGGCAGCGACTCACGCTGCAACACCTGAAAAAATATATCACATCCTAACAAAAGTGCTATTTCGCCTGACTTGTTAAAATTGTTATCAGCTAGCTTAATATGCGCTGGAATGTTGTATTTAGAAATGTCAAATGCTTGCTGTGGTAAGTTGCATGTAATATTTTTTACTACACAGCAAGAAACATTTGTTTTGTAATTATTTACTGATGAGAAAACAGTACAATTTGCCCTTTGAGTCACCTTATTGGTTCCCTCAACAACACCAGTAATAGTTTGATTTGTAGGTATAATTTCACAACAAATTTTTTGAGCCAACTTCTCAATTATGAATGATACTTGTGACCCACTGTCTAATAAAGCCCTAATAGAGGAAAAAGAACCATCTTTATTTTTCAGGCGGACAATGGCAGTAGGTAGCAATACATCTAGGCTGGTACTAGTGCCTGACATAGACACAACACTATCACCTTGTTGTGTGGCAGCAGCCACCGTAGCTGCATGCTGAGATTCCTTACTGTTTTTTGACTGGTCATGAAGGAGACTATTATGTCTCTTGTGGCACACCGTACACTTTAAACGCAACATGCACCGGCCCTTATGCTCATTCAAACAAATGGTGCACAGGTTTTTGTTTTTTACAAAGTCAGACCGCTCCAGTACTGTGCACATTTTAAATTTAGGACATTGAAACAGCCTATGATTTTGTTGGCAATACTTACATGATTGTTGAGACCTTTCAGTTGCTACACCACTCACAGATTTAATTGGTTTAGAAGACTTGTTAGACGGAGGAGTCTCCGATTGCCTTTCTTCAGCAGTATTTTCCATGGCGAGTGCCCGTTTTTCTAAAAAATCAATAAATTGGGATAGGGTTGGCAGTTCTTTTGTGTTTCTTTCAAGATAAAAACCACGATAAGTATAAACATCAACCTTTTTAGCCAAAATATTTATAAGAAGTATGTCCCAATGCTGAACCGCTTGTTTTAAGTTTTTTAAGGCTGCAAGATGGAGATTGAAGTTGCCTATGAGTGAGCGCAGGTTTTGAGCAGTACATTTTGAAAATGAGGGCATGTCTAGCAAACTATTCACATGGTAATTTACAATTTTTGGCACATTATCATACCTATTTTCTAACAGGCTCAGAGCTGTCACATAATTCTCATCAGTTAACGTTAAATTCTTAATTAAATTAAGAGCTTCGCCACTTAAATAAGAGCGTAAATAATACAGCTTTTCACAAGCAGTAAGATTGTTGTCGATATGAATTACCGACTTAAACATGTTTATGAACGGATAATAGTCCGCTATTTTATCACCATTAAATGATTGCATTTGTATTTTGGGTAAACTATTGAACTTACCATGTGCACCATTGTTGGGCACATTGTATACAACCGCGGCTTTGTGTTTATCAAGAATGCCTATGGCTTCATAATATTTGTCTTCATACTCGTCGTACTTTTCGTCATCGCTCGAATTTAAACTAAGGATCGCCTTATTGAGCCGCTCATACTCCTTGAACGATTCACTCAGCCGACACCTCTTCTCGGCCAGCGCTTCGCAGGTAGATATCTTCACAGCTTCTTCGTTTAAGCAGAATATGTGCATTCTAGTGATGCCGCTTTTAACATATCCTCTCTCGGCCACTAAAACCTTCAACTTGGCAGCTTCCGCCATGGTACGTTATTGACGATACGCAACAAACAAAATTATTAAGACAAAATATTGTAAAACACGTTTTAGAACAATTTTTTCGAAGCACAAAATGGCCGCACGTAACGCAATAATGTCTATTCCTTGTTGTAATTTTTCAACATGGTCGCAAACGCAATGTCTATAGTGATTGGTTGATTCCGCAATGTCAATTGTCAATGCTGTGTTCTTATTGGCTGCACAGAACTTTGAAGATTCGGATACGCACTACAGATAAAAATAACTCCCGCTTTTTGTAGCAACACCGCGTTGACCGCCGCGCCGGAAGCGACGCGATGACGGATGACCTAATGTCTTCTTCCTTTTTGAACAAATGACGAGTGCGCACGATGACACTGCAGTTTGATGAAATGATGACTTTGATGATAGGCACACGGATTGTGCAACCTTGCAGACACGATGAGAGAAATGGACTCACTCTCGATGATGGTGTTGTAAAACTGGCAGATAAAAAGCACCGTAGTTACAATTGGTAGGAACGAAGCTGCCCATGCCCTCAGGACCGCTTCTTCATGGTTTTCCACACTGAATGCTCTCGCCATGAACTGCACGCCACCGTTCTTTGGTTACTGTCGTCACACTCGACGAAAGGGGTTTTTTCAATTTTTCACGGAAAATCCGACTCGTTTAGGACCACAACTTCTTCTGTATAACACGAAGAGTAATTAAAATGACTTCTTGTACTAGCACAGGCGTTAATTCGGGAATTATTATTTTTATAAATGAAACCACGTCGCTTGTAGCTAATAGTTAAATCGGAAGTGTTTATTATTTTTTTTACCACAGACAATATAAGAATTTATTATAGTTTTGGATACAAGGTCTTTGTTCGTATTGAATCTTAACCATTAGCTTTTTGTAAGAGTTTAATGGTTGATCTTAAACGAGAGTAATAGGTGCGTTCTTTCTTTGTTTTAGCAGTTGTGGAACACGAGGCAAGCCACGGTAGAACGTGTTACAATTTAAGTGGTTTGATAACGGACGCTTTAGTTTCGAAGTGAACAATGGTTTTGATAGCACTTGTCGAGACAAGAAATGGTTTTTATTTACACGATGTTGTCAGTTTTTTTGTTGGAAGTGTATTGCGATCATTATTGCTGTTGTGAGTGTTAATGTGTCCGTTTGATTAATCGCTTTGAATAAACGCAGGTGTTTTTTGGTTTACACATTAAAATATTTAAGTGTTGAGGTTTTTATAAATTCAGTTAATGTATAAATCCACTCGTAATAAGGCACTCTATACTTCTAGTAGGTTTTGGCTTAAGCAGATTCAGAAGCTTTAATAGATTCAGTAGTTTTTCTACAAAGTAAACAGAACAGTCACAAGTTTTAAAGCAAACTCATAGTTTCCAACCGTTAAACTCGTTGACAAAGCTCTAAAACAATAGAAACGACTGTAAAACCTAAAATAACAACGACAGAGCGCGCAAAGAATGCAGAGGAGTCGCGTTACGCGTCAGTTCTGTCTAGAAGTGTCCCGAATGTCTGCAATTCAACCCGTGTACGTCTGGCAATGCATTCTTTGGTTTCAACATAGTTTCAACGACACATCGGTTTTAAAACCGCTCCCTGTGTCCCTGTGACAGATGCTGCTGTACGTGACTCCGTTGTAAAACAACCGAGTTTCGTAGTGGAATATAAAAATAGATCGAAGTGTTTTTGAAAGGTATGGTTTTTGTGGCCCGAAGTGCACTTACATTACCATATAGAGCTTTATTTGTGTACAGTGTGGTTGTTTTAGTATTGCTGGTTTTGGAAGAACTAGGGAAATATAGAATGATATATTGCTGAAATGCTGTAATGGAAATGTTGAACACAATCTTTGAATAAAAGTTGGACTATAGTTGAGTGTAGGATGTTTATTGTGTACACAAAAAAAAAACACAAGAAATATTAATACTGAATCAAGAGTACAAAGGTACTGCTTATTACATTAAGACATCTATTATATGTATATTTCTAGCAGACCTCAAAAAACAAAGATAGGTGAGCTTAAACAAGTAATATAAGCTGTCCTTTGATTATGGTTTATTGACCACTTGATCCAGCTATACCTGATCTTCATCATTCTCCTGTGCCTATCCTAATTTATATGTGGTCTGTGCAGCATGTGTTCTTCTTCTCTTTAAATTCTCTTCATAAGAATCACTGGTACTGGGGTATTTTTTAAGATATTAACAACCTTTCATGAGCTGAATGTACTTATGGTTTAAATAAACAACTTTAACTATGAAATCAACCATGACGATGTGATGAAAATCAGAGGATCGCGCTGAATTCAAGCTGCTTCCAACCGGTCCCATTGGAAATCTATGGGGGAGGATCCTATGTTCAGCAGTGGACACCCTACGGCTCATATGATGATGATGAACCATTAAAGACCAAAAAAATAAGCCAAACAATGTTTTTCAAATAACTCTATAATGGGTATGTCGTCTTGAAACCGGAAATCTAATTCAAAGATACTATTCAAATAGGATGTTTGAGAAACCATTTGAATGATGAATATTCTATCTAATAATATTTCCTCTTAAACCAAAGCAATATTAATTTCCTTTACAACCAATGGTCTTAAACTTATACAAGGTGCTTTTACTGAAGGATTTCTCAATCATATTGGAACCGTGCTTCTGAGGAAGACGTATTTATCTACATATGAAAATGGTAACCAAAGTATTGACTATCAATAAACAAGTAATCCTGCCATTAGTCTGGACTATGAATAGTCTACTACCCTTAGTCCCCTGGGTATATCATAAAAGGGGCAGGGGGATTACGCTAGTAGGATTATTTACTAATAACATTATGCTGTATTCCGTTGATCAACGCTTGTGAAGTGCTGTTTGGATGGACATAATAATATGATAGTGGTTAGTCTTCGTAAAGTAGACTTTTGATTATGAATTTGTATGATGTTTACTAACGTCTATACCCAGTTTAGTCGCAGCTACCGAATTTTTTTGGCTTGTCCGGAAATAAGATTGACTTACAATAAAACGCCCAGTGGCCCAGTGGTATCGGCCTCGACTTACGAGTAAGTAGGTCGTGGGTTCGAACCTCGTCAGTCGCATTACTTTGTGTAATTTATTTCAACACCACTGCTCTCAAAATAATGAAGGAAAACGTCGTAAGGAAACCGGCATGTCTTAGAACCAAAAATTCGAAGACATGTGTCATCTACCAATCCGCACTGGGCCCGCGTGGTAGATTACGACCCACTCCCTCTCACAGAGAGGAGGCCTGTGTCCCAGCAGTGGAAACATTTATAGGCTGATGATGATGATGATGAACAATAAAACGAAAAAAAATCTTGTCTTTGTCACTCAACTTTATTGCAATAATGGATTTATGTAACTGTTTGAGTATATGCAATAAACTACTCAAGAAAATAACATAGGTATAATACTAGAGTACCTACAAAGCTACTGCTTATTTTTTTCAAATAATTCTGTCTGTAGTCCAGTTAAAGCCTCCTGCAGACACACGCGATTAATCGCGCGGGGCGACATGTCGCGGTCCATTCACAGTATTTTTAGAGTGGAAATTAGCTTGGCTCGTTGTCGCAGCGCGATTAATCGCGTGTGTCTGCAGGAGGCTTAATAATTTTACTTGACAGAAGATTATTCATTATAAACATTATATAAATATCAATTGACATAGAATCAGATATTCCAGTTCATTGTAGTATTATCAATAAAAGCGATCTGTTCAAAATTTAGGATGGATTAGAGGAAGAGGGAGAGACAATACTAGAAGTTTTTAGCAGGAGATTTTAGCCAGAACTTTCGAAATAACAGTTTCATTAGTATAAACTTAATTCAATTAAATCCTTTTATTTCGTTTTGAATCAGAGCGCGTTTAAATTTAAAAGTTTTCTGGAACAGGGATTAATCGTGTTAAAACTAGTTATGTCCTTAATTTAACCTAGTTCTGAGTTTCTGCAGATATTTCTGACTTTTTGGTTGATTATTCTGACCTTAATAAAATAACTGAAGTTCATTTTATGTAGGTAGGTATGTATTTTTTAAAAATCTCATTTCTATAAGTTGGTATTTCAGATTCAGGTATTCGTCTGTCTCTGTCAAATGTTCAACATCTGTTTGTCTTTCTTGTAGTAAGACGGTAAAGATCTAAATAATATGACGCGCATCGTAAAGATGATTTTTTGAGTAATCTCAATCTCAAGTCTGGATAAGTACCTACCTTAACCGGAAGACAAGTCAAATCCCACTTGCGACTGAATTTTACTTTCCTCAAAAATCATCTTTAACATACTAAATGCTAATCATGTTTAACCTCAAGAAACCTAAAAGATTTGCAAGGTAGACATCGAGCAGTTGATTCAACTGACCTTCGTTGTTGCAGGCATGTAAATGGTTTCTGTGAGCGCTTTACGAGCTGCTCGTATATCAGGCTGGCTGTATGCTTGTTTTTCAACTACATGTTATGAATAAAAACAGTAAGTATAGGTATGGGTTGGGGTGCTAAGACAGGAAACCTCCACGTGCGCCCGTGGACTGGAGTTCCCTCTTGGATACGTCCGGGGGGAAGACCAGTTTTTCGGGCCGGTGCACCCTGGGATGCGGGCAAAAACTCTCCTTAGGCACTGTGTGCCTAAGGGGTTTCTTTGCCCGTATGCAAATAGCCTGTCGGGTGGACGCTCCAACGCGTGTCCCTCTGAACAGCAGAGGGCACAGCGGCGGAGCGGGCTTGCGGACGGTGAGTAATGGGTATGCTCGCCGTCCGACCAAGGACCAAGCCCGGGTCGGTGGCGCGTCGTGTTTCACGCGTCACCGACGGGGCCCCTTTTACACGTACACTTTTATCAAGATTGTACGCATCATTTAACAATGAAATCTTTACGTACCGAATCACTTAAAACAATACTCGTAAATACAAAGGCGAGATCTCAGGAACATTAGCATGTTACCTAACAAACAAACAATGATGGACGCTTCAACTATAAAGAACCTCTTATCATAATAGAAGGCAGCTCAGCTATAATCTACGGCTTTACATTCCAGTTGAGTTTATTGCCTGATTTCAACTTACCTGCTATTTGTAAGTAGTTTTATGTGAACATAAAAATTAAGTTTCTTTGTAAGTGCCGTGTTTAAGTAGAGCTTTTAACGAAAAGCTTTGTACGTACAGTCAAGAAAATAGATACGTATCTAGACAGCGATGTTTGATGGCACAGTTGGCGCAGTGGTTGTGTAATCAACTGCTGTCCATCGTGTTGCGAGTTCGATTCCCGCCCGGAACAAATATTTATATGGCCTGATAGTTGTTCCGGGTCTGGGTGTTTGTGTATGTGAGTTCCTATGTTTGTCAACGCACCCACGACACAGGAGCAATTCCTAGGGTGGAACAAACTTGTTGAGTTATAGGTTTCAATGTCTCTGTATAAACTTCTTAAGGTGCATGTATGCAACCAAACAGCCCATACCTGCATAAAGCATTATAGCAAGCGTGTAGCATACAAAAAACGAATAAAACGTGATGTTTAGATACTTATCTGTTTTGGTAACTGTACACAGGTACGAACCAAAGTAAATTAGATCAGACTTTTGGGAATAGAAAGCATAAAGCCTCCTGCAGACACACGCGATTAATCGCGCGGGGCGACATGTCGCGGTCCATTCGCAGTATTTTTATAGTGGAAATTAGCTTGGCTCGTTGTCGCAGCGCGATTAATCGCGTGTGTCTGCAGGAGGCTTTATATTTATGATCCATTAGCCAAATATTTAAAAATATTTTGATATTAATGCTTAGTAAAAGTTCATTAAAGTAAAGTTGGGTTTAATCGAAGTTTTACGAGCACACGTTTTACGTTTTCAAACATGAAAAAATAATACCATGCTGGACTAATAATGATGCCATTATCATTATTAGCCCAGCCTATTCCTTAGCTTGAAACTAACTGGACGCAGCTAAATACATACGAGTGGTTTACATTGAGTTGCAACTTATCTAACCTCTAATCAATCCAGTTTCTTAGTAATTTAAAATCTCTTTTGTATGAAAGTCAGATATATGGACTTAAGTACTGAAATTAGCAATACGATCACGAATTCACGATCAAAAGACTCAAACATATAAAACCTCCTTCACAAATTGCGGAGACGAAAAACAAAACAAAAAGTCGCTTCAAAACAAAACAATGCTTAAGTTTCCGATGTTAACCGAAGCGCTCTCGTTAAATTTAAATTGTTTCGCGAATAAAAACCGCAATAAAATAGTTCTATTTGACAGCGGTACACGCAACTTCACTTACCTCGACTTGCCTGCGCAGGAGTGTTCAACCAACAGGGGTATCCGACGATCCAAATATGTAACCTCTAAGGTATTTATTGCCTTTTGTGATTAGTTTTAAGCATACAAGGGTAAATAAATCTGTGTTGACAAAATACAAGGGGTAGGGCATTAATTTATTAGCTGTGGAAGCGAATTCTTTGCGGAAAAATTTAGAGTGGGCTCGGGTTTTTTGGAGCTATGTTAACATCGCGCAGGCTAATTCGTACATACAGTTTAATTCTTAATTTTTTTACATATATTTTACTTATAACACTTTATGGGGCAGTTGAATGAGTTGAAAGTTTATAAATTAATATTTCAGAAATTTAAAAAATAAATTACGGTGGATCTATCTCGTATATATAGTGCCTATGCTATCGACTTGACTTATAATTTCTGGGATAAAAAGTACTACCTACATAATTATGAATACAGTTTATTATAAACTATCTGTGTAGTAAGTATAACAAAACGAATGCATAAAATATAGCAGCCACTAAATAAAGAACCAACAATCTCGGTATACACAAGGAAAATCGATGTAATCCCCGCTAGAAGAACATATCATTACTTGATCGCATTTGTCGACACATAGTAATGGGATCGCTCAACAAATACACGGAAGTGCGTCCCCTAACCCAGTTTTTTTTTTTATGCGATACAGGAATAACTCTGTAAAAAGAGCAATCAATCACGTAAGAGTATTTCCCTGTATCAGACTCATAGAACTGTGTATCAACCGGTGCGATGCAACTTCCCGAATCCTTAAAGATTTAGTGTTAGTACTTTTTTACACCGTAGTGTAACATAAAATATTGTTTGTTTTAGAATTGAGACGAACTTTAAAGGTGCTAGACTTGAGCATTCACTTGTAACAGAACATCGCCGTTTTTAATTTTACCGAACAGCCAAACATCACTACTTACGAACATTTTCATGATCTTTCTAGCGAACGCTCTAGTGAAGATGTCAAACTTGACAGTCGGCTCCGCAAAAACCTCGCCAGAACGTTCGTTGGAATGCTCGATAAAACGGTCTCGTTTGTTTTTCTGTAATGTAACATTCGCAAGAATGCTTAAGTTTATCAGTATGTTAAGTCTTTGGGAGGGGACCGATTTTAGTGTTTTTGTGATCTGTGAGATTAAAAAGTAGTCTTTGGGTGCTGTGAGGCATCTCAATTTGATAAAATAAACTTGTTTTAGCGGTCTTTTCCTGAGTGAGTTCGGTAATTGTTGCTGCCCAATGTTGTAATCCAGACTTTAATGTAGCGGTCTCTTTTCCACCGATTACCTAAAAAACCGATAAGGCATTATGTATAAATGAAAGTAAGTATTTATATTATTCGCTTTAGCATGAAAATATTGATAAAAGGTACGAGAAACCTACTAAAAAAATAAGCTACTCGAATAACTTTCCCTAGTTACTGCAGCTTCTTCGATGTTCGTAAGTTAGTGAGCTTTCATGAGGTATACTAATATATTCAGTGTATCGCAGCTTCGAGAATCTTCAAGCAGCACCTATGCGAAGATACGGAGTTCCCTGTTATCCTGTAGCTTATACGTGAAAGTTTGCAAGGAAACGCAATATTCACTTCCTACTGCTAGTTTTTAGCTCAGAAAAATCCTACAGATTCTTCTCTTTCATCGTTGTACCTATTAAGAAATATCAATGAAACCTTGGGGGAAATAAAAAAAAAAATCAGACTTCAATATTTCCAGTAATGGAAACATTTTCTGCATTTGGTTTTAGGATTGCATTACCTCGAGAAAACTGTTTAGAGGGATGGAAAACCTTTGTCCTGCATTCGCATTGCATAGCCTATAGAAATAATTGCAATATTTAAGCCACTAGCTTCGATAAAAAGTAAAATCATGAAAACAGGAATTATTATTATTTATTTATTTAAAAAACAACAAGACTATTAAATCAGTTGTATAAGTAGGTACCTACATGAATTTATTTATCTATATCAAAATTTAATTTAAAATAACTTACGAGTATGACAGTGTAACTTTTTAATTGTGTGTATAGTGTTGTTACATATCCTCACGTTACGCTACGGTGTAAACGTTACAATGTAAACTCGTATATCCACCATCCGGGCAATGCTAGCAAATCCGGATCCGAGAAGCATTTGGCAGAGTGCTGTGAGCTCCTACGGAACGCGACTCCCCGCCGTCGAACGCCATTTTGTCCTTTTCGATACAGCACTTTGCACTCGGTGATCCAATCGGCCAGTAGATTATCTAAAAGAATAAAACTCATTAGCTTTTGAGAGCAAAATCGAATTGTGGACAGGATTTAGAAGAGCTGTGTTTAATTACGGTTCAATTCATTGAAGTAAATGTTCAATGGAAATTTTGTACTTATGCTGTCTGGGTGTTAAATACAACTGATAAACATAAGTATATTGTTAACCCGTCCAACGTCCCCTTGAAACCATGAAACTTTCTAAAAAAAAATCTCCAAATGTCCCGTGATCACCGTAATTACGCGAATATTTTTTCATTTTTACTTATGATCCACCGGGTGCTCATAAGGACGTTTGAGGGGTTAAACTAGCTCACTCTGATAACAATAAGTGACAAAGAGACTAATAAAAATGTTAATCATTATAACATCACTTTGTTGAATCGATCGTGTCATGACTTGCTTGCACTTTTAAGCGAGGCTGTGGATAAAGATAAAAGCAAATTATAATAACACTAACCTTACTACAAGATCGTGTGTTCAAAAGCCATTTTCAAAATTTAAATTACAATTTAGTAAAACTAATGCCAGCAAATCTAACGTAATCTTTAATCAATAAAAACATCTTTAAAAATAAATCTCACTTTAAACACATTGAAAGCTAAAAAGATTAAGACTTGATGCTCCACAAGAATTATTGGCACATAAAAATAATCTTTACGCCAAAAAACATTTTAAATTGTACAAAGAATTCAGAGATATTTTCGTTTTACGTATGTGGGAAGGCACCATAAACAAGACAAATTCTACTAGGTATTTAGATCAAACGGAAAAGGATAGCAAGGAATCGTTTACAAATTGATATAAATCGTCCGATCTCGATCCATCTTATTTAGGTCCATCGAGCGTACGTGGGTAATAGACGAATGACATCCATCTTTATCCGACACCGAATAAATATTTAAATGAGATGTCTTCGAAAAACATTTTAGGATCTCCAAGTTGGAAAAACACGCCCGGTAGCTGGCTATTAATTTGAATTTAAAAGTGTTGTTAAAAATAAATGTGGTCCCATTTAAATTGGTTATGTGGAGCCCACATAATGTGACTAATGTCTATTTTATCGCAATAGGTGTTAATTAATATTCTAATGATATTATTTTTCGTTTTGTTTTTGAGTGGTTTGGGCCGTTTTAGTTATGAATTCTTCTTCTAAACTGTCAGGCCTTATCTTTACATGAAGCGTTAGATGTAAACATAAAATAAAATTCAATTATAGTTTTAAATTGTGGTCGTCATTGTACTTATTAGGCAGAATATGTCTGTCACGTTTATTTAAATTTTATGGTAAAAAAGCTGTAGGTACAGTAACCGGCACGGTTCTTGAACGCTCGGCGTAAGAGTGGGGATGGCTTTGCGCATCGTACACTTATCGACAAATGAAACGCACAATAAAACAAATAAAACGCACAAAACAACGAATCCCGAGTGGCGGCTATGACGCGATGCGCTACGGCACGCTACGCGGGCCAATCACTACACTTTCCCCGCCCCCGTTCCTCTTTCATCTACCAAAGGGACCTAATAACTCACTTCTGCGCAGGTGAAGGTCAGCGTTCAAGATCCATGCCGGTATTTGTACCTTATATCTAATTTTTAGACAAAAAATCGAAAGAAATCTATCTAAAGATTGTAAAGAAAGACTGCATAAAATCATTCGTAATTTTATATTATTTCCAATAATAAATGCCACCCAATTATGAATCACTGAGCGTAAGCTCGAAGATTCAATGATGTAGGTCAATCAGTCACCCATTCATCAGAAGAGCAGCATTAATCAAAACGAACAAATACACACATTGTAAGCACATCATCGGTAATTCAATAACTTTGTGCAACGATATTGATGGCTCCGGACGATAAATGATTGGAGTCGAGATTTCAAAGATTTTGTCGAGATAAAGTTGAGTGAGGTGTGTGCCTAAATTTATTTTATGTCGGAATTTTTCAGTGAAAAACTCACTTATGCTGTTCTCAAACAGACAGGCGAAGCGAATACGAAGCGAATACGAAGCGAATACGAAGCGAATACGAAGCGAATACGAAGCGAATACGAAGCGAATACGAAGCGAATACGAAGCGAATACGAAGCGAATACGAAGCGAATACGAAGCGAATACGAAGCGAATACGAAGCGAATACGAAGCGAATACGAAGCGAATACGAAGCGAATACTAAGCGAATGCGATACGAATCCTGTCATATAGAAAAGCGAAAGCGGTCCGATAGTCTATGTGACAGGCTTCAAACAATTCCATACATTACAAACAAAAACGCTTCGCTTCGCGTTCACTTCGCGTTCGCTTCGCGTTCGTCTCGCGTTCGCTTCGCGTTCGTCTTGCGTTCGCTTCGTGTTCGCTTCGCCTCTCTGTTTGACAATAGCATTAGGGTGAGGCCAAACGTGCGTGATTTTGTGAGTCGTGAATCGCAAAATTTCGGTCACTTTCATAGAAAAAGTCTTTCGTGACGCAAAAGGAGAGGTCTGCACTGACTCGCAACTCATAAATTTGTGCGATCGTGTGGCCTTTTCGGCCTTACAGTGTGTATTTACCTAAGTATCGAGCAGAAAGTCGAATCTAGTAGGTAATCTAAAGGCGCAAAGCGTTCAAAAATCCTGTTGCCATCTCATTTCAACAATCGAAAACTTTAAAAGTGTCTAAGTACATAGTAGGAAATTGGCAAACACATCACAAACACAACACAAAAGCTTCGCAAAACACAACACAAAAGCTTCGCTTTTATATTGGCACTAGTTTTAAGTAAAATAACTATTATCATCAATACTTCGATTAATTCCTTAAATTATTTCTGAGACGAGGGTGAGCACGACTTTAGTTTTTTTTGTTGACTAAAATTAAATATGTGCCAATTGCCTTAACTGCATACTTACTTTTGTAGTTGTGGTATGTAGAAAATTAACTTCGTGCGAATCGCCTGCAGAAAATAATGTTGATTCACATCATCATCATCATCATATCAGCCCGGGATCACCCACTGCTGGGTATAGGCCTCCCCCTTTTGTTGCCATATCTCTCGGTTCTGTGCGTCTCTCATCCATTTATTCCCCGCAATCTTGACAATATCGTCAACCCAACGGGCTTTTGGGCGGCCTTGGTTTCTTTGGCCGAACTTTGGCCACCATTCGGTCAAAACCTTGCTCCATCTGCCATATCTGCGTCTAGCCAGATGCCCTGCCCAACTCCACTTGAGGCGTATCGCCCTATCTCCGACGTCATAGACTTTCTTCCGACGACGGATTTCGGTGTTACGCACTCGGTCTAGAATAATTATGCCGAGCATGGCTCGCTTCATGGCCCTTTGTGCAACTTGTATTCGGTGCACAGTCTCCTTTGTAAGCGTCCATGTCTCGGCATCGTAAGTTATCGTTGGCAGAACACATTGGTTAAAAAGGCGAGTTTTCAGGCATTGGGATATCTTCCTGGATCGAAAAACATGTTCGAGCTTACCAAATGCCGCCCACCCGAGCTGTATTCTCATAATATATTGTAATTAATTTTATTTGTGCAATCATCTACTAACCTTTTAACACTAAAGCTGCAAATGTCCTCGACATACTTGCCCTATTTAATTAATTAACCGAACATAGATAAGTTATAATTAATTTACAATATTTAACAGTCACATGCCACATAATTATGATCAAGTTCTCTAACAGCATGTAAAATAAGTCACACGGTCCTTATCATTCAATGAAAAATATTCACCATAATTAATTTTGAGTATAAAGTCGATCGTAAATGATTTAAATTATTGCATTTTTATCTTGTGTAACTGGCGCTGTCATTGGGTTTTAATTGCTTGGTTTTTAAAGTCGGTTTTACGAGCGTGTTATTATTTGTTTGTTTGTTTTTCAGGCTTGTTTCATTTTCATGTGATGGGACTAATTGGTCTGTATTGTCGGTATCAAAAGTGCTACGTAAGTGGTAGATGTTTTTTTATGATTTTGTACCTAAAGACTATGTGACCAAGGTTTAAGGTATAAATGTCACTCTGGCTAGTATTTGTGGTTATCTGAGACATCTAGTCTAGGCAAACAATTTTAACTTTGAAAACCTTGTATAAATGAATCTTACCGATACAATTTAATATTAATTCCTCTTACAATTCAGGTTTTATTCACGATCACATACCAGGATCTCATAAAATCAATTTATAAGGGATTTTATCGTCCACAAATATCTCTTATTAAAATGGTCTCCAGGTGGTTTCAATAAAGAATATTTTAATACTGCAAGTCACGTGACCCGACACGGATTTGGTTTAATCTGCAAAATACAGCAATTTAGGATAACCTGAGATATCTAATTTGAAAGGCAATAACGCTAAAAACAACCAATTACCGAAAATCGAAGGTTTATAATTTGAGCGAAACCCGAAGAATGCAAAAGCTTATGGTTTCCATAAGATGTGTCCAAAATTGCTCAGTTTGTTTTGCTTGTTCATTATCTTGCCTTATTGTACCTTTTTTTTCTCTCAAAATTCGACAATGTCTTGCAAGAGTGGCAAGGATCATTCCTCACTTCAAATTAAAGTGAAATAACTATGTATGTTAAAATGTGCTTGGAAAGACATCTTTATTTGCTTAGTTTTAACTTCGCCGTTAACCAGTGACTAGTTAATCGGAGTCAATAGCTTCTCTGATACGAAACGGCACATTTAATGGTAAACGCAGTAAAATAAGCACATGTATCCTCACCTTAACCTCGCGCGCATTAAAAAAATTAAACGGCTTAATATTCCTGATATAAAAATGCTCTTACATGTAAAGTTTCCCCTTAATCTTTTAAATATACATGTTCATTTAAACAACGTTATCAGAAACGTTTCTCAAGCTGTCATTCAAGTGTTGAAACAACGCATAATTAAATATTTGTGTTACTTTATTTAACTTGAACAAAATATACGGTTGAAATGTACTTCTTACGAGTAATATGGGGATTATCTTCGGTCTTTGTCAGTGAATGAACTTTATTATAACCAAGTTTATTATTGAGTTAATTTAAATGTAAAATGTTACGTTATATTTACAGCTGTTCCATTTATTACATCGAATGTGTTAGAATAAGTTATGTGAGGTTTTTAACGGTGTGTTGTAAATTAAAGAAATATTCTTTTGACTGACTTTTACGGTGGGCTCGTCATTTTGGTTTTGCATATTTTATAATGTGCCTTTTGAACTGAAGTGGACGATAGAATTATACTGTAGCCAAGGAGGTATCCATCTATTTCTCCGCTCATAAAATCAAACATCTACAACAATAGATGGTGTTTTCAGCGATACTTTTGACACTATGCTATTAAATATATTATTGTAGAGTTTCTATAAAGGTACAGTTAGAGGTCGCGGGACTAACGAATTACCGTGACCATGGAATCTAAAGGGCTATTAAAGGACACCGTGGATTTTAGTCAGTACAAGTCTGACGGTCCCTCCCGCCCTGCCCTGGGTGGGGAGGACTTATTTGATGATTTTACCACGATAAAAAAAAGGTACAGTTAGAGCTTCAGTGAAAAGTAACAAAGGGGGTTACTTTACGCATACACCATAAACTCCAGTTTATCCTTGTAACCCTGACAAGTAATATAATGCATGCAAAAATGAGTTTCTTACTTTTCTACACGTCGTAAACCACTTCACCGATCATCCTAAAATTTTGCATATTAGTTTTCAGGTGTACGGGAACTGATATAAGGTACCTTTCATCCCAAAGAAAGGTAGGTACTGTTCTCGAGGGAAACAACAAAAACGTTTACATTAAAACAATAAAATGACGCCATGTGTACAATCCAAATTGATTGATAAAATTCGAAATGAATGCTAGCAAAGCCGCGGACAAATCCTAGTTACCTAAAAAAGTAAGCAGACATTACTACAGAACGCTACCTTCTACTAGAACCGATAACAATAGTGAATGTTGGGGTCTTTTCCGTATTTGAAGACGCCTTTGTTCAGAAATGGGAAAGTAACACGCTTACATTACTTATTTTTCACAATGACCCTATTCAGCATACCGCTGCAATCCGTTAACAAAATGGCCGCGATATCGCGATTATAATATCGATGCTTAAGAATTTCCTTTGAGCCGGTTACCGTACATTATGCTCACGTGACCAAAGTGCGGTAACTCAACTAATCTATATTACGAGGTAACAAGGAATATAGGAAAAAGTGTTTATTTAGTTCAGTACAAAAATGAGTTTAGCTATGCATATATTTTTAGGTGAATTTTTAAAATGTTTCAACAAAGATACAGTTATTTAAAATTTTAACATAAAATAATTACGCCACTAATTAGTGTGTGTGTAAGTGTTAGACAGATGTGCGTCTATTAGTACGACCATATTATATTCCTTCTCATTTTATTAAGTTCCAGTTTCAGGGCTAACCACGCAGGACTTAACTACTATCCTGCGTGATTAGCCCCGAAACTACACGACCTCTACGCTGCTTCCAAGTTTTGCAAATGGCAAAGCCTTGGAAGTTTTCGGTCAATAAAATCTAATATCTTGCCAGCAGCTAGAAGAAGAAAAAAAAATCTCGATTCCGTAGCTGCTACTAAGAATTGCCCAATTAATCCCCCCTACGCATACAATCTACATCTAAATAAAAACGTGTTTTTTGAGATACCGCTTTTTCTTTAAGAGTGCATCATTGTTCGGCCGCCGCCCGTACGGAAAATTGTTAAGTAAATAAGTAATTTAACAAATCAGATTTTAAGTGGCGAGTCGGCATCGTGAGGTAATCTCTGGTCTGATCAAATTAAGAGCGAGTACGCCGACCGACATTTCATACAAACGTTCAAATACTTTTTTAAATGACTGTGCCGATTTTAATGTAAATTAAGCAAGATACATACGTGTAAAAACTTAAAATGTAGTATTTGAGACCGATTTTAGGCTTTGCAGCTTTGCATTAAAACAGAGACAGCGCGGCGGCGCAGAGGTTAAGCCATTGAATGTGTCGCATGTTCGGTTCCCGCACGAAACAAATATTTGTATGACCCACAAATTGTAGTTTCGGGTCTGAATGTTTGTGTATGTGAAATAATGTTCGTAAACGTACCCACGACACAGGAGAATTTCAGAATGGGGCAAATACTTTTTTATTGGGATCTTTATTTAAATAAAAATTTATAATTTTACCTATGTATCCTGCTTATCTGTATAAAGTTTAATTAAAATCGGTTCAGTAATTTCGAAAAATACGGACTTGAAAGTTTGTATGAAATGCCTTTCAGCGTACACCCTCTTAATTCATACTCTCTACGGTTTATTTGAGGGTAATGAGAAGTAATCAGTAATAGGGAAGGCAGTAGAGTTGGCATATAAATTAACTTTCCTCTAAGATTAATAACATGCAATTTAATTAGCATTTTTAATGTTTAAACGACTCTGTCCTGTTTTCTTTCAATAAGTTTTTTGTTAAGTAGCGTTTTTCATAATTTATTGGCTGTTAAATGTTAATTTAATTTAAATTGGCAAAGATTTATTAATGTGCTATGTTTTATTGCTTAATATTTTACGGATATTATAGTTCCTTGTTCTAAATCTAAAATAATTTAGAATTTGTTTAGGCGGGTCTTGCTAATAAATTTTTGCTCTATGTAATAGTTACAGTGGCCTAGCCCTATCTTAATGTCTGGTATTAACAATTTAATTTATCAACGATCATGTTTACCTAATTCTGGTTAGATATCGTGAAGGATATCAAAACCAATCACTACAAAATGGTATAGACGCCAGCAGGTCAACCTACCCGAATGTGTAAAATTTTACCAATCCAACATTAACATTCCAACTATTGTGATAAGGTTGAAAACCTATTAAAGAAATTTGTCAGATTTAGGTAGGTTGATGTGCTGGCGTCTGTAATAAGTTGACAAGAGTAACGACACTAACTATACGTTTGATAAAAGTTTGTACATAGGTATTTTGTGTATAAACATAAATATAAATCAAACATAAATCTGAATTTACAAAATAACTATTTGTTATTCTTAGTAACTTGCATTTTACAGGTCTATGTTCACCACATTCGTTGTCTTGGTACAGTTCTGGATGTCAACAAGATTGTCTTACTTTCTGGAATCAAAAATAACTAAAACCTCATTATCGGCCAAACCGCTTTAGTAGGACAGTATAAGCAACACACATACACATACTCGTACACCATAATAGTATGTATAAATATGCGAATAAAACAGTAATGCTGGTAGATGATAAAACAGACAAGTTAAGCAGACTCAGTTTAACAACCCCATAAATAATTTGACAGCAAGTGTAACAAACAACACTTCATCATACACCTCAGTGCAAATTAAATATGCACACACACAGTAATAAAAATTTCACGGCAGTTTCCACCGCGCCAAGTTTTCCACCTTAACGTACGCGTTAAAGTTTAGCCGCTGTCTGTACGTTAACGTAACGCGTGATTAAATTTTAAATTGTGCGGCCACACAGGTCGGTTTAAAACCGCCTATCGCTTCGTCACGAGGTTCAGGCTTCTCCCTGAATAATCCACTCTGTGCTTTAAAAAATATTCTGAAATTTAGTCCTGCGGGAAAGTGGAAATTCGATGTGGCGAGGTTTTTATAGCTTTTTTTAACGTCCCTGTCTTGTTTATTTATCTCTAAGATAAATTGGAGAACTAAGTTTTTTCTTTGTTTATTTAAATGGGTTTTCTTGGTCTCAATCTAGCCTAGAGCAAAAGGCAAATAAGTATTTGGTCTAGGTTGAAGCGAACTCACCCAGAAAGAACTGGAACTCCTGCGCAGCCATACAGCAAAAACTTTACTATGCTCGTAATGCTTTACTCGTAATGATTAGAAATAGAACGTTTGTGGAAAAAAAATACTTTACTATTATTATTTCAATACAAAAAGGCTAAAATAAAATCAAATATCTCACATTGCATGAAAATGAAAAAGCAGTCTTATAGGGGAATTAAAGAAAACAAGCATCGCATCGCACTAAAACTCCAATTATGACAATCGATTTTCTGTTGCAACTGCAGCAGCTGCATAAATCATCTCATCAGCTGTCTGAAGAACTCCACATAGCAGCACTGCATCATTACACTACACTCTCGTCGTGTCAGTAAGTGCACCGGTCTAGACAGTTTATTCAATTTCAAAATGCCATTTTGCGTCACTAATATTTCAATACATACAATTAATTAATTCAATCAAACAAAAAAAGTCGGTAATCGTTGTAATTTCTCTAAACTATAGTAGGTATCGATCATTTCGGCACGGTTAGCGCTGTGGCTGAGCGATTGGACTGCTGCGCTGCGTGTCGCGGGTTCGATTGCCCGCACGGAGCAAATATTTGTATGATCTACAAGTAGTTGCATCGGGTCTGGGCGTTTGTGTATGTGAGTCTATATGTTTGTAAAAGCACCCACGACACAGGAGAAATTCCTAGAGTGGAGCAAAGATTTTTGAAAAATAAATTAATTCTAGGAAAAGCGTCAATCGAATTATTTTACACCTTACACCGTACAAACTTACTCATAAGTTCTTTATATCAACCAATTAATGAACCTCAATAACAAATTGACATCAATTACATTCCAATTATTGCGGTTGCTATACGTAGTAATCATGCAAATTAGTTCTTTGATTGCATGCGAAACCAATTTCACACGTAAAGTACCTATAGAGGTAGGTAACAGTTGTGATAAATGTCACAATTAATTACTGAGACAGTCAGTTAATACGGAAACCGTTTGGTAGGCGTTGTCCGAAGTAATTTCAATACGATATTAGTTTTGGAAATCAAAACTGGCTTTAAATGGCCAGTGACCAGTTTTCTATGCAATTAAGTGTATAAAAGTTTTGTGTCTAAAATTGGCTATGAATATGCATGGGCTTTAAAAAGATGTTCTAAAGGCAATTAATTGTATAGTCGAATTGGAAAAAATATATGCCATCTGGTTGATGGTCTAACGAATATAATTTGCATGAAAGAAACTTATCAAAATAGCAACTATATATGTAGTAACCAGTTGTGCCATTAGAGAGACAGGATGCAGAACGATAATCACGATGTTATGAAAATAGAACCAGTTATGCTTGCGAAGTAGAAAGAGACAACGCAACTATAGACACTATATACAGCAAGGATTATTAAAAAAACATCGAGAAACCGAATATGGTCCTGGAATCACCGTAGAAAGGGGACAAAAAATACTAAATCAACGAATTATAAATAAAATTGCTACCTATTAGTAATATAAAGTACATTAAACGTAGGGGAGTAAGGCGCGCCACCCACGTGCGACAGACGGCAGTCGACTGCGATTTGTCAGTTGTCGTCGTCGCAGGCACGCGTCTCTGACTAATTGGCGTTATAAATCGACACACGCGCCGTGTAATCAACGCTCCGATGCAAGTGTTGAATGGTCAGCGGTGCGACTTTATGACGTTGCTTATTGTTGATTTTGTCGGAGTTACCATGTGTTTGTTTTATATGTCTTGGGCAGTAAGAGTAGGCAATGTTGAGTAATGTGCAAACTAACACACATTGATCAAAGAAATGTAGGAGATCGAGTAAACATCACATAAAAAGATGATTTTTGAGGAAAGAAAAATTCAGTTGTAAGTGGGATTCGAACCCGCGTCTGATTTTTCTGAACTGAATTTTTCTTTCCTCAAAAATCATCTTTAAGATGCGCGTCGCATGCGTTAATGCGTTTAAAAAATAATTAATCACATAAAAACAATCATAAAGTTATTGCTTGACAAAAAATGGAGACGTTTTGAATTTTTAAAGCAACTAATACCGATTGCAACAATTCTAATAAAGATCCTGTACCATGGGTTGACTAAATTCTAAATTTCGATAAATAAAACCTGAGAATTTTCTTCTAGAAAAAAAAAGAACTGATCAGGAAATAAGGAAGCTTAAGCTGCATAATATCATAAATACATTAGACGCAGTAGCTCAGCTTCCACCTGCGTAATACAACATCACACTGCGACCATCAATTTGACTGCCAACCGTGGCAATTATGGCATTACCCCTATCGTTCGCCTCGACGATCTACTAGGGTGGTCGATTATTCGTACTAGATATTTACCAGCCATAGAAGATGATGCATCGCTGCAGCGTTTTTCAATTACAGACAAAACAATTGCTGGTATCAACCACAGAGTCTGTTCTATACATAATTTATTGGTATTAAGGATAGTAATGCTGTGTTAGAAATAATAGACTGCTACCTACTGCCGAAGGGTAAATAAGGTGCTCATTTTGTCTTAGTTGAGTTTGCTTTGTTTGTTGAGAAGACGGTAGATGTCAAAATAGTACATGATGAAATATTTTGTAACAGTAAAACATGAGCAAGATCTGAAATAATTAATGACTTTCATGTTAGAGATGTGGAATTGACTGATACTTTACTCTGAGATGTTAATTTAATTACACCATTACTAATGTAGACACTAACAAAATAAAGTATTTCAGATAGTAACCACAGTGAAATCAGTCGTAAGAGAAATGTTAAAAGCTATCCATAAATTCCTAATTCGATAGTCACTAATTTAAATCAAAGCTATAATATTCCCTTATCATTATAATTAAGAGTTGATTGAAGAATAAATTATAATAAAATAATAATAACATCGCTAATGATCCATAGCTTGGAGCAAAACTTAACACAGTATTGAAATATCAGACCAGTAAAACGTATGAAGCGATCGCAAAAATTGACGGCTCTACAAATTGTGTCGCGTTAGTAACATACGGTGTTAATGTACGGAAAACGTGTACAAATGAGTACTGATTGTCGATGTTTTTACATCAATGTTAATACTCTACATTAAGTGACGAATAATTGGGAATGAAAATCCGATACGGAAGTGAAGGTGCAATTTGTGTAGTTGTTGGCGGGTTGTAAATTGTGACGATAAGGAAGTGTAGTGAAGATGTGTTGTTAATGTGGTTTATCAAAGGGGAGTTTGTTGTCTCTTGTCTTCTTCTTTGAATTAATTTTGTCCTTCAGTATTTTGTTGTACAGATAGATCCAGTTTGTTACTTTCTTTGCCTCTTTCTTCTATATTGATAGCATCGAGTAAAAAATCGGTTACAAATATTGGTTTGATAAATTAAATCTTTCCAATCGTATTTATAAAAGTTGTTGCTACAACCTACCTGTATTCTAAAGCACATCATATCTCAAAAGATTCAATAAATAGCATCGAAGCATTTTACACAACAATCGAGTACCACGTCGAGCTAAATTCGTTTGATTTCAAATTTCAATAGTCTTGCGAGCGCATTGTCGAATACGGTACTACTCAGCGAAATCAATCCTTCAGCATGTATTGAATCTTACGTTATATGGATATTCCTTTAGGCGGGTCACAAAGGATTTTGCCAATAGCCACACAAGGCTGTGTACTCATAAATGTCAGTCACAAACGGATTATTGCAGGCGCTCAAGCGGAGGAACACTGTGCGATGATCGACCGGGACAAAGGCATGCGAAATTAGTATTTGTCGTTCATTAATAAGCGTATATTGCAACATGCAATAAGGCTTTGAGGCAAAGATTATGATTTGAAGTGGTTTTTGCCTATTTCCGCATAGTTCTTTTGAGCTATGATGATTAAAGTTTCTTGCAACGTGTCCTTTAGGGTCGTCAAAAGATAACTAAAAAATTTAAACAAATTGAAATTTGTCAAACTAAGTGCTCATTCACACCAATCCGTCAAAGACGATTCGTGTTTTTTGACGAATCGTCTTTTTCCACGAATCGTTATTTTGATTTGTATGGGCGGCTATACATTTTAATTGCCCGTATTCACACTATTCCGGAATCGTGAAAAATGATAGATACGTCGTCTTAAATGACGTTTCGTCTTTTTTCTAAAACCTTCAGTTTTAAATCACGAATCATTATGAGGGATCGGTTGGGATGACTATGCCTTGCACTGCACCCACACACTACGACCGGTGTTAACATCCATTCGGATATTTTGATGAATCTCGATTCCGTATGCAATGTGAACGTTCATCCGTCATATTACGTATCGTCTTTTTTGACGAATCGTCGTTGACGGACCAAGTGTGAATGAGCCCTAACACTTTTACGGGCTTTTTGTATTGAAGACGACGTCTGTATTTCTTAGCTGACAACTCCAAGGAGAAATACCGAAGAAAACTCAGAGGTTTTCAAGTGTTTCTTTTAAAGATTTGATTTAGAGTCAACTAATTTATTAGTATTTAGTTATATGCTATCTAACTGTATTTATTTATTTGTAGAATTGTGAATACCATTGTTGCATGTATTAGTTGCTGGATGTGGCTGAATACCATTGTTGCATGTATTAGTTGCTGCATGTGGCTGCTATTAGCTTAGAAAACCATAAAGAAAATCAAAAATTAAGTAAATAATATTTCATAGTCTTTGACAGAATCCTGACGTGCGTGAGTAATTCAATCAGCTTGCGATTACCAAACGTGAAGCTGTGTCGTCTAGAAAAGGGGCCGCTTGCCAATTTCGTTACACTTCACCTTAAGAAATATACATACAGGGTGGAATTTTGTAATGCCACCTGGAGGGAAAGTACTCTTAATACTGCAGATAGAAAAATTTACTCAAAGGAAACATTCCTTTATTTTTGAATAGAAAGCAAACTGCATTCAAAGATTTTCGAAAATTCTCTTCTCCCACACCCGGGAATTGAACCGGCTAAAATCTGAAAAAATCGAAAATCTTTGAATGCAGTTTGCTTTCTATTCAAAAATAAAGAAATGTTTCCTATGAGTAAAATTTTCTATCTGCAGTATTAAGAGTACTTTCCCTCCAGGCGGCATTACAAAATTCCACCCTGTATATCATGCTCGGTACATTTAAATATCTACTAAATTAATATTATACAAAAGTACACATTTTAAGTAATGGCCATGCTTTAGCTATAGACTGTCTAAGTATAAGTACTGTGGTACTATTTAGAGAAGTAGAGCCCTCAATGAATTGTTGTCGAGAACACTGACATACGTATAGGTCTTTTTCAACTAATTTCTTGCTAAGCGTGCCATTTGCATTCTGACTTCGCCCTCTAGTTATTTACGAAATGACTGTTACAGTTAGATAGCCTGTCACTCTGTGCTATTGCTCACATACTTACAAAGTATTTTATTTTGGATACCGACATTTTAAACCAAAACATTTGACTGCACTGTGCACATTTTCCAAATTCAAGAATACCAACCTACATTCGAAAAACAAAAGACAATCGTGATCAGAAACAAATGAGATGCAAAGAAAATAATGCAAGTATAATGTAGAAACAGAAATAAATCCCAAAGCAGTTCTGTGTCCCCAGAGCTAGCAAATGTCCATGCAAGAGTTTCCTTGTAAATAAGAAAGAATGAGGTAATGCAATCGGATGGTCGTACACTTGTAGAAGAGGAGCTAGTCAAGTATCGACCCTATGAAATGTCTTTAGTCTCTTTTCTTCTGTCTTGAAAAATTTGGCCAACGATCTCTTACTTTTATTTTCTGTGACTTATAAAAAAGGATATAATAGGTAATAAGAGAATTCGAAGCTTATAGAATATAAAATACTTTCTTTGTAAACTTTATTTTGTTTTCCTATATAAATAACTAAAGAAATATAGCAACGATATTCTTTAGTGTGCATTATGCGGAAGATGTTTGTGCCTAGTGTATCTTTATCCTACTAGTCTAACCTCATCTAACTGAATAATTATTTATCAGTTTTTTACATGGATCAATAAGCATATTCACCTCCAAAATCCAGAAGGTGCTACCTACCACAACCCAAAAAAAAGAAGAAACCACTTGAGTGATGACTGATGATCGATATCATACGGGATCTTCAACTATCCGTTTTGCTCGTGGGTCCGTCCGTGTGTAACCCGCCACTTTTGTGCCAACTGAATGTTCTAGTGTCTCTCTTACACGCTATTTCTGTGAATAGATGGCTTATTCCGATTAGTAGAGAAGATTTATAGGGACAAGGACAGCTTCAGTTGACATCAGGCCTGTAAAGTCGATGTGTCTGGCAGGGTCGTTTCTAAAGTTAGGTTTCGCCTTTCGGTTTTGGAGAATCATCAGATGATGTCTGAATAAAGGGTCGAGCAGATGATTTAGATGTGTAGACTCCTTGTGTCACGATAAATCTATAATTTGAGGAATGTGGCTGGTAGCGAATGGATGCGCGGTCTGTCCAAGACCGGGATGGTTGGCACTCTTTGGCTAATGGCTAATATGATAATGATATTATTATCTTAATAATCATAATATTTCGTAAGTTCTAAATTACTTAGTTACTGTTGATTGCTCATTGAAAAGCTTCAGAACGAGAAATTATTGAGTTACCAACTTATTAATTCTGTAGATTGGATTTGTAATTGCAGTTCATTAAACACAGTAATTACAGTCATTGAAATGTGTCTGGCCTTGATAGGTCACCTCCAAAAATATTTATCGTTAACTTGAAGGAGATTTATTTTATTTATTTATGATTCTTGAAGCATGATAAGTGTATGTTATGACTTTGTAATCTAATCTTTGTAATCTTTGTAATCTATTGTTGTTATAGATACTGAGGCCTATGCATGAATTCTATGTATTTGGATGTACAGCGCACTTCAAGTAACGTAAATTATATGGAAAACTAAAAAGCACCTCTACGTAAAGCGTAAAATAAACAGAGACTTTGACATTAATTTGATGGTTAAAATTAGTTACTCCGTCGTACACTCTCAAGTACACTATACGGCCAAATACGTAGAATTCATGTTAGGGCCTAGGGCTTCTATTACTTTAGTTTGAATGCACCTTATAGGTTTTTTTTTTCCTTTCCATAATTTACGAATAATGAATCAATAGAATGATTATGAGAGCAGTGGTGGCCTAGTGGTATCGGCCTCGACTTACGAGTAGTAGGTCGTGGGTTCGAACCCCGTCAGGCGCATTACTTTGAGTAATTTATTTCAACACCACTGCTCGCAAAACGGTGAAGGAAAACATCGTGAGGAAACCGGCATGTCCTAGAACCAAAAATTCGAAGACATGTGACATCTACCAATCCGCACTGGGCCCGCGTGGTAGATTACGGCCCACTCCCTCTCACAGAGAGGAGGCCTGTGTCCCAGCAGTGGGAACATTTATAGGCTGATGATGATGATGATGAGAATGATTAAGCAGAGCTTATACTTTAGAAAGGACAGTGTTGTGATATTTCTTTTCATTTGTAGAAAATATTTTTCGTTGTTAGTAATAGCAATAGAGTAGATTGCTATGCAGAATAGTCCCACGATAACAGAGGTTTCTAGAAGGGGTTATGAGAGGTTTTTACATCGTGAAAAGTTGCATAAATTTGGAGACAAGCAAAGTGAGTTCGCGTGTTGCTGGGACGTGACTTCATTCCACTCGCCGTATGTGAAAATAAAACCTTTAATGTGTCACGTAGATTTTGTTGGTGCTTTTGTCCTAATTCTCAACTTTAAGCTGATGTGCCAGAATGTTGGAGCTGTTGCTAAGTGCTTATAGGACGTGTTCGTTGGATAGTTTGGGCTGTGTTATCGCAGGGTTATATGGTTGGTTCTGTAATTTTAAAACAACTTTTACGTACTCGTACATTGTGACTGTTGTATTGTACTTTTGTGTCTGAAATATCAGACTTTTTTATAGAAGAGAAAACGGGCAGTTGAATGGACCGGATGATATTTAATAAGTCCGAGTCTGGCAGACCTTTCTGCTCCAATCAGGGTAACAGGAATCACGAGATAGTTTTCAATGACTTTAAAAAATATTTTGTTAGACAAGAGTGATTTATAAGTATTAACAGCAGTGGTTAGATTTATTTTAGGATGATGATAATGACGCCCTATATCCATACCATTTACAATAATCTAGGGTAGTATTATTTTCATCCTGGATTTAAATGTCTCATCAAAGTTCAAAACCAAGTCAGAGACCTGTAGGTTCCCAGAGACAGCTTAACCTTCATACGGTCTTCAAAGTTACTGACGTAAACGGTCTTCGGGTCCGATTTGACCCAGTACTACATTTCAGGAAGATTTAAGTAATATTTCATGAAATAACTATTATATTATTATTAAAAAATATTGTAGGCTGAAATATGAGGGATATTTTGAAAAATTAATAGAAAAGGTCCTTTCAATGATTTTTTTTTGTCTTTAATTGAAAGATCATATATTTATTTCCTAACAAACTGTTTTTAGTTTTTTTTTATTTGCTCTAATTACGAAGTTATATTAAATTCAAAATCATTAATTGAACTTCGAGCCGAAAACACGTCGACAGTGCCCGACGGGGCGGTATGACGTCATAATGACAATTTCTATACATCAATAGTACGTGTTCCAACTTTGAAATTGTTATTGTAGAAGCCAGTTGACACAGTGCTAAGGAAATTCTTTGTCATAGTGACAATAGTAAGTTCAATTTTTTGCACTTTTAAATTGGTCATAATTAATTATCAAAAAAGAATTAAGATTTTTTCTCTTCTATAAATGTTCTTATTTGTGGTGGACTTACTAATTAAATTAAAAAAAAAGCTACATTCAAATACCTAATTATTATGTTCAGTTCAAAACTTTAGAAAAAGTCATGAAATATCAAGTCTCAAAGGAAATTAGCTACAGAGAAAACTTAGTTTAATTCCTTAAACGGGTCAAAATTAACCCGAAGACCGTATAAATATATAAAGGTTAATTATAGGTACCTAACTCCAGGAGGTGGCCACATCTTCATACGACAAAGAACAATCTTTGTACCAAACTATTTAACAACGTTTGGAAAACGCTACAGGTGTCCAAAATAAACGGTTTTATCACTACTTCTTGTAACTACGCAAAGCAAACGTAAAAAAGCATACAGTTTACAAATGTTTACCTACAGATACAATTGAGCTGAGTCTGAGCAGTTGCTCATGATTCTTGGAATCAGCTTGAACACACCGCAAAGTTAAAAATCAACATTTAACTTCGATTCTTTACGCCTTGCTGTGTATTGATCAGTCGAAAATAAAGCTCTCTATTAAGTATACAAAAGACTACATAGATACTTTAAAGTGAAAAAAAAACCTTGGAGTGAATTGATTTAAAATATTTTTTTTTTGAGTCAACTTTGTTAGGGTCCCCCACATTTATCGACGCGGAATCGGCTTAAGCCGATCAAGAAAACCTTTATGTCAACGTAATATTTTTAATCGCATCGGATCGCGTCGTCCGAGCCGAGCCGATGCGAATGGCATTAGTTAGTTATTACACCCTTATTACGTTGACATAAAGGTTTTCTTGACCGGCTTAAGCCGATTCCGCGTCGATAAATGTGGGGGGACCCTAAACGGTTTGTTACACAATTTGTTTATAAAAAATCGACAGAATATTATAAAATACTAGCTGACCCGGCAAACGTTGTTTTGCCATATAAATAATTTAAAAAAAAATTTAGGTGTGGACTACCCCTAACATTTAGGGGGATGAAAAATAGATGTTGGCCGATTCTCATAGATACCTACCGGATAAGCACAAAAAATTTCATCAAAATCGGTCAAGCCGTTTCGGAGGAGTATGGCAACGAAAACTGTGACACGAGAATTTTATATATTAGATTTTAGTTCACTTTGGAAAGCTTGCAACCGAATATCAATAAACGTTTACAGCATTTGCTCCTAGCAAGCCTCCATAGAATTGAATACAATACCTAGTATTTATTACAAATACTTTTACGAGAGGAAACCTATTTCTCATGCTAGTAAAACGACTGAAGCAGACAAAGCCGCGGGCGCAGCTTGTTATCTAACAAATAACACAAACACATAGACCTGTCGTGTTTATAAGACTTGCGCCACAAACTCCATTTTAACTTACGTTTTATTTCTTTGTTGGGGTATTTGAAAAGTGATAGAAAGTGAAATATTGGCACTTTCGTCGTTTATATTATGTTAAGCTCACAATTTGTTGGAGTGTAACGTAAGTTTTGGGTGGCAAATGTATTTATTATGTTGAGGTGTGGTCTACGGTTTAACGGACTATTTCAGCAATTGGTAAATATTTTTGCATTAAATACAATGCATGAGAAAAACAACAACAAAACAAAAAAGGGTGAAATAACCTAATTAATAACTTCTTTCGGATGTCGGTGGCTTTATTTTTTATTTCATTGATTTTTAGCCACCGACTTCCGAAAGAAGTTATTAATTAGGTTAGTTCACCCTTTTTTGTTTTGTTGTTTTTTTTTTAAATCGGTTTCTTTTTTGAAAAAGTTTTTATTTTACCCTTTTTTTAGTTTATTTATTAAAAAGTCAACCCAAATTCTTGTAAAATACAAAATTTTCTTACATATTATGCACTAATCTTGTAATCCGTTACAATATAAAAAAAATCCATATCTCTAAAACTACTGAACCGATTTTGATGAAACTTCCAGTGTACCCTAAGTTGAACAATACCTAGTACAACAAAAAAAGAATTACTTAAATCGAACTTGTAGTTCCGGAGATATGCGTGCACAAACATAAAATATATACATACATACATACATACATACATACACCTGTGAAATGTGGCACATTTGTTCAGACGCTCTGATATAGACTAACATAATTATATGAAAACTGGGCAGTTCTGATAATATTACATACATACGGGTCGAATTGATAACCTCCTTTTTTTTGAAGTCGGTAAAAAGGGTACCACTCTAACATCGGACTTAACTGGTGTAATATGGTGCACCTTTATTTGTGTAACTCTTTGGAGATTACAACCGCGAAATATATTTTTTAGGCAACTTCTAAATCCAACCGGTCCTATTGGAAGTCTAAAAAGGAGGCCTATGTTCAGCAGTGGACGTCTTACAGCTGATAATTATGATGATGATGATATAAGTATGCTGTTGGATTTTGAATCGAGTGTTAATGATCCAAGAGCGCTCTTTTTTGGCCGTGAATTAACGCAAGTCCTAGTGTTACTTAAATCGGTCACTTCCTAAAAGAAGTCATCGCCGAATTCCAACAAAATCCCCAATTTGCATTAACGCTCACCGAAAACCCAATCCCAGAAAAAAGCTGATAAAAATAATCCCTTCACACTCCACACTAACCGATCAAAGTAGGAAATGCCGGTCACACAAAAATGTAAATGCGCGTTATCTTAAGTCCGTCTTAAAGGCTTCTCATCAAGGAAAATATTTACCAAACACAGGCACTGTGGAAGACATTCATCTAGATAAAGAAAAGATAAAGTCTAATTAACCGGAATTACATTAAGGCGTTATTAAGGTGTTATTAAACTTAGAAAAAGGTGTTGGGAGAATGTTTTGGTATCGCTGTGTTGGATCTTCGGAAGTGATATTGGTGTTACGTAGTTCGATGGTATTAATAGTAGAAGGTTTAATTAATTAATTAAAATTAAATTAAATTAAATATTCATTTATTTCAGGCACATGTCCCATAAAGTGTTAGAATACAATAACTTAAACTATGTTAGTAGGTACAAATTATAATCTTCTATTTTCCAATGTCAACTGTGCATTCCATATCATTAATACTCGTAGATTTGGTAATTGAGTAGGTGGGACATTCTCCAATTGTCCAAATGTCCCAGGTGTCGTACTAAGAGCGGGGAATATGACCGCTTGTCGCCATATTCACTGCTTGTACCGCTTGTAGTTCTTCAAATAATCTTACTGCTATGGTAAGAGAGAAAGTGTATAAAGATTAATGAATGTATGGATGGATGTGTGTTACTCTTTCAGTCTTAATTCTACTTACATAAGTACTATACTCAGTAGATTGTTACACAGATTTCATAGATAGTTTATAACCTAGATTAACAAAAGTAAACATTTTATGGTTTTGCTTTTTATTTTATTTTTTATCGTAATTTTTCACAATTATCGTCCAATTTGGTCGATCTGAGAGTTATGTCGCACTATTCCGGTATCATAATTCTGTGTGACCTTTATATTTTCCACATAGTGTAGTCATAGCTATAAACCCGACTTACACCTGACCAACGCGGAAACTTCTTACGAAGTTATCACCTAACAGCTGGGCCAAAAGCCAGACAGCCAGACACGGCATGCATGATTGCATCCAAGTTCCTTCAAAATGCATACCTTGTACTAGAGCACTAGATCCCATCACGTTTTGTTGGGTTTTACCACCTCATTGTGGGAAAGAGGTAAATTTATACCTACATACTTTTCTGAGATTTGTATGTGAGATTCCAGAATTCAAAGTGATAATTTTCCTTGATGAATTATTCTGGTAAACTAGACTAGCTTTTGTCTACGGTTTCACCACCATTTCTCGGCTTCTATTTGGTCGTGATGTCATATAGCATATTTTATATTCTTACTAGATAATAGGACAAGCCACCACAAAAATATTTTTTAAATTCAAAATACCTAATAGTTGCTGAGATTACCCCGTTCAACCAAACAAACAAATTCTTTAGCGTTATAATATTAGTCTAGAAATACAGATAAAGACCTATATAATGAAACCAACATCATCAATGATACTACATTTACGTGTATCCGAACAAGATTTTTCTACACGTATCCAAACGCTGCTAAATTCGCTCTATAGATTGAGCATAAGTGAGAGCTGCTAAACGCGATTTAGATAACGATCGCGTTTAAATTAATTGGTATCATTCATCCACAAAGTTTCGTTCAAGAAGTTCTTCACATTGACACACTTTTTATTGAGTTCATGTGTCGGTCAAGGTTCCTCTTTCAAAGGTGACGTAAGCAATGTAAGCATGAAAGCGACACCCGACACTCGTGTTTATTTACCGGTTTTCAATGAAAACACTGAAAGGGAAAATGAAAAGAGACGTTTTCAAAATGTTTCTTGTGTTTGAAAAATCACCATGACTATACTGTGTTTCTTATTATGGTTGAACATAAAAATGTACGAAACCTTGATTTTCTCATGTTAATGTACGTCTTTCTATCAATCAGATTTGGGATTTTATCATAGCTAGGTACGTTAGTATAGTGGTCACAAACACTACTGCCGTGCATGAGGTTTTAGGTTCGATTGTCGGGTTACTGAGTTTTTCCAACAGGAATGCCTTGACTCAGTAGTAGTTTCAAACTGGTTTTGTGCCTTATTGATATCAATTGGCTTATACTTATACGCGAAATATCGGATGTGCTAATAGGTATACCTCTGTCAAATCCTTTAATAAAATCAAGCATGATATTATGTTCCATTTTCTATTCGATTATGCGATTAATCGTTGAATAGAAATACCCTTTCATTAAACCGATAATCATCTATGCAATTACCAAATCGAATGATAGTATCAGTTGTCAATTGGTATAGAATCGCATATCGATGTTCGGTACAGCTGACTAATTTGATGGGTATACGGATTAATTTGTATGAAAATTAGACTTGTTATCCGATTTTGAAACAAATAAATTTCTCTTCGTTGACGTGATTTGGTTTTGGATCTACCTAAGTTGCAAATTATTACCATATTTTGGGGGCTTTGACACGCATTTGCCCTCAACTAATAGTGGACATTTTGATGGCACGATTGACACAGTTGTGACGGTCGCCCCGTAGAGGGCTAAATCCTGCCGGGGTTGTGGGACTATCTCATCAGGTAACCGGCCTGGAACGTAAAGGGCTATTGAAGGATCACCGTAGATTTAGTCATTATTGTCTACTGCTACTAATACTCATTTGGCTTCTGTTACCTATTCATCACTGATTTTAAAACGATAAAAAAAACGATTGACCCAGTGTCTGAGCAATTGACTTGTTATATGCGCTGTGTGTCACGGGTTTGTTTCCCACATGGACAAATATTTTTACGATCTACAAGTAGTTGTGCAATAAAGTAGCGGGAAATCTGGATGAAGCCAAGAAGGTCTTAAAGGGCTTTAACTCAACAGTGGGTAGACATAGCTAAACAGTAAGTTGAAATATGTTCCTCCTTACAAACAACATTTAACAGAGCTCACTTTGTTAGTGACAGGCACATCGCGTGCAGGTTACGTACACGCATTCTGTTCGTGTATTAATTCATGATCGCTAGCGGCGCTTGTGCTAGGATCTTGTACACTCTATGGTCTGGCTTACTAAACTTCGTATAATGTCAGTACACACAGGCATTTCTGGGAAGAAGACTTCTTCTTTGTACTTAGGTACGAATCATGTCCCCGTGTCGACGGCGCGTTGTGTTCCATGCGCGCCTCAAAAGAGTGTCAGCATTATAACGAGGCCCGTCTATAGAGGGCCAAAGCCTGCCGGGGTCGCGGGACTAACGAATTACCGTGACCCCGGAACGTAAAGGGCTATTGAAAGACACCGTGGATTTTAGTCAGTACGAGTCTGATAGTCCCTCCCGCTCTGCCCTGGGTGGGAGGACTCATTTGATGATTTTAAACTAAAAAAAGAAAGTTAAGAATCATGTCACGGTTAAATATTTTGACGCTAGCAAAAGTTCTACAGGGTCTGACTGCTTTGATGCCACGATTATTCATTTGACCTCATCATTTAAATTATTTTGAGTTTTCAGTCAACTATAGGCGGTTGTCTTCAATTGGGCTGTATCAAATCCGTTGGAGCTTAACCCAAGAACGACGGAGTTACAAGCGGCGTTTAGCAGATGCTAAACGCCGAGACTTTGCTTGTCCGCACGGAGAGATCTCCGTGCGGACAAAGCGATGTCATGTGAAAATCACCGTAGAGATTAAGCTTTTTGAAAAGTATCCATAGGTCCACAGAAATGTGTTCAAAGCAAGCAGTCTTGTCATTCTTTACATGCAAACCAAGAGAAAGGAGGTCCTTTAAATCCCCTGCATTATCGCGACCTTCAAAGCCACGACAGTACTTTGCCGTGACATTTCGACGTCCCGTTACAAACCCCATACAATACATAGAACATGAAGTTACCCATCACGTTACAAATAAATCTAAACGTCATCGTTCAAACGAGTGAGGCTTTCAACGCAATTACCTGTAGTGACGGACTACATACAAACTGCAGCGAAAGAGCCCACTTTATAACGTGCAAACTTCGAAGTACTGGGGAATAGTTGAGTGTTATTATTGAGTTGGTTGTTACTTACTTTTGTATTTGTTTTGTTAGATGTTCAGGAAGTTATGGAAGAAGGTGTATTTTGTTTGACTTGATGGTATTTTGTATAAATTAAATTACTTACATTGAAGTCATTGCCATTGCTGGTATGAGGATCTCATTTCTGAGACTGACCCGAATCCACCATGATATTACACGTCTTTTGGTTTCTTCTAGGACTTATCGCTTTGCAGCAGTTCAAACAGAATAGCAATGCAGACATAAATTATCTAAAACACGTAAGTTTCATGTTGTTGACACTGGATCACCAAATTGACAAAATTGTCAAAAAATTGCAAAGAAAATTGACTTTTTTAATAGGTACTTTGATGGCATGGTGGTACTTTGGTGGCTGAGTGATCGACAACTCCGCAACATGTCGCGGGTTCGAACTCTGCACGGAACAAATATTTGTGTGATCTGCAAGTACTTTTTCCGGGTCTGGGTGTTGGTATGGTCTGGGTGTTGGTATGAACTAATGTTTGATTTGTAGCTGGCCAGAGTCACTAGTTATGTTTACTAAGAATTTGTTTATGCTATCAACAATATCCTAACTGCTATTGACTAATAGAAGAGTAAAATGTAAGTCTTACTTGCAAAAGCATTATTATAGAACTTAACAAGATTACTCTATACGCTAGCCAGCCTCACTACCAATCTGACACTAACCAGAGCCCCACAATATCACCACAACCTCTCATTTCCAACGACACTCAACCTCAGACTACTCTGAAATCTGAATTGACATTCAAAATATTAGCAGTCACGCGTTACACATTCTGATTCGATACTACAATCGCCTGCAAGCCATCAATGATGGAATAACCATCCAGTAAAGGAGGCAAGGGGCAATTTGCAAACGTCTGGAGCGTATATGCAGCAGTCAGCGTGTAATCATGTAGACAACACTGCCTAGCATTAACTTCAATGGGTTTTGGAAAACCGTCAGCTGGCAGTTTGTCAATTGAGGATAACTGATGCAGTTATGGAAAGTGGGGGAGGGGTGTTGTTGGAGATTTTTGAGTTAAATGCGATAAGAGGCAACTTTTAATCTTATCTTTGGCAACTCTCTCTCAAGGCTCTTGATAAGAAGCATTCGCTTCCAAAGCCTTTGATATCTTGGTTTTTTTTTAGCGTGGTAAAATCATCAAATGAGTCCTCCCATCCAGGGCAGGGCAGTAGGGACTATCAGACTTGTACTGACTAAAATCCACGGTGTCCTTCAATAGCCCTTTACGTTCCGGGGTCACGTATTCGTTAGACCCACGACCAGCCTTCGATATCAACAATGTCTTTTAGCAGGACTTATATCGACGGGTTCCGGGCTATTTGTATTAACCGACATTTTTGAAACTTTACACCAGAGCAGTTTAAAGTTTCAATTTTTAGAAAAAAAATAATAACTTTAGCAAATCGCATTATTTCTTTAAAAAGAAGGGTATTACTGTTTTAATAACATATTCCCCATAATCAGATTATTATTTTTTTCTAATATTCCTATTTTTACCGAAGATAAATGTCGCTTAATACAATATGACCCATATTTTACTTTTTTTTGTTCCAGGCTAAATGACTTAACCTCCTATGATTATTGTTTCTCATTCCAGGCTAAATGACTAAACCGCCTAGGTTTATTATTTCTTGTTCCAAGCTAAATGACTTAACCGCCTAGGCATGCAAATAATGGCTCTAAGCTAAGTGCTTTAATCAAAGAGTTGGTCATATTTCAAACCCAAGCTAATTGATTTAAATACCATATCTTAAACTTATTAATGTACGGCTAATTAGTTTATGCGACTGATTTTTTTTTAAATAAATTGTTTGTAATCATACTTGAATAATGAAGTTTGCAGAAATTGGCGGTTAAAACATTGATAAATTAAAAGGTACATGAAATGAGAAATAAAACACATTATAAATTGTTTAAAGATAAGTTTTTTATTTAAAATGACAATCACCTAGGAACAGCAGTAACTTCTTACCTTGCCAAGGTAACAACTAAAGTTTTTATCATAATTTTATAGGAATCAGAAGTTAAACAGTCTTTTTATTACGTAGCCTACAGTCTTATTACCTGAAATAATTATTCTCATTCTTCTTCATTCCTAAACATTAACATTTAAGTATATAAAAACTTCTTTTGAGATCTCTTCAATTACAAAAAAAGGTTTATCTATAAGATAACTTCTTTTAAAAATAATCACATAAAAAAATAAAATACTTACATATACCGGTTGGAAGTAACCTGCATCCAGCGTCTTCCGGCGACCTTTATAAGGTCGTCTGTCCATCTCGTTGGTGGACGTCCTACGCTGCGCTTGCTAGTCCGCGGTCTCCACTCTAGCACTTTTCGACCCCATCGGCCATCTGCTCTGCGAGCAATATGGCCTGCCCATTGCCACTTCAGCTTGCTTATCCGGTGGGCTATATCGGTGACTTGACAACGGAGTTGGATTCGGCGGTTGACCTCTTTCTCGAAGTTGGACCTACCTAATTGGACTACTTGTCCTAAATAGATATATGAGTCAACAACTTCGAGTACCGAGTTTCCAACAGAGACTGGGGTGGGCACAACATTGGCATTTGACATAATTTTCGTCTTGTCCATGTTCATCATCAAGCCCACCCGTTGTGAAACTCGGTCGAGGCCATCGAGCATCATGCTGAGTTCCTCCATCGACTTTGCCATGACTACGATGTCGTCGGCAAACCGAAGGTGAGTGATGTATTCGCCGTTGATGTTGATACCAAGTCCTTGCCATTCCACGAGTTTGAAGGCGTCTTCCATTGCGGCAGTAGGTAAACAGTTTCGGGGAGATAACGTCCCCCTGTCTTACGCCTCTTTTCAATGGAATCGCCTTCGTGCTCTGCTCCTGTACTCGGACCGACATGGTGGCGTTATTATACACATACTTCAACACCTCGATGTACCGATAGTCAATACGGTATCGCTGGAGTGACTCAAGTACCGCCCATGTTTCCACCGAATCGAAGGCTTTCTCATAGTCCCCAAACGCTAAGCACAATGGCAAGTTATACTCTTCGGTCTTCTGTATAACTTGCCGCAGCGTATGGATGTGGTCTATAGTACTATAGCGTCTTCGAAAACCGGCTTGTTCGGGAGGCTGGAAGTCATCAAGTCAGTGTTCGAGACGGTTCGTGATAACCCTTGAAAACAGCTTATAAACATGACTCAGAAGCGTGATGGGTCTGTAGTTCTTCAATAGGCTGTTATCACCTTTTTTGAAGAACAACACCACCTCACCCCTGCTCCACATTTGAGGCGTTTTGCCTTCGGACAGGGCGGAATTAAAGAGTTTCTGGAGGACTTTAAATACCGGTGTTCCACCCGCTCTCAGAAGCTAGTCTGAAGTGATTCCGTCCTCGCCCGGCGCCTTATTGTTCTTAAGCTGCTTCAGGGCCATCTTAATCTCGTACAGACTGATGTCCGGGATATCTTCGGTATAATGTCGGGACAGCTTGGCTCTTGGATCTCCTACCAAGCTGTCAACGGGCTTTGCGACCGAAGTGTATAACTGTCCATAGAACCTCTCGATCTGGCCTAAAACCTCTACTTTGGTCGACGCTATGCTACCATCCTCCCGTTTCAGCTTTGTCATCCGACTTTGCCCAATAGACTTGTCCTTTGCGAACACTTTGGAGCCTTGGTTTCGCTGTATGGTCTCTGTTACAAGATTCGTATTAAAGAGACGCAGATCATGTCGCAAGGACTTAGATATAAGTCTATTGAGCTGCCTATATGACGTCGCGTCATCGGAAGACCGCAACTGTAGCAAGCGTCGTTCAGCTATGAGGTTTAAGGTTTGCTCGGTCAATTTCTGAGGTCTTTCTTTACGGCAGGGTCTAAAAAACTTAGACCCTACCGTGCGGACAGTTTCCACTAGCCCGTCATTGATCTCGTTCACTGAAACTAAGTTCTCAAGGCAAGCAAAGCGATTAGAGAGCTCGAGTTGAAAACTTTCGGGGTTTTGAAAATGGGACCGAGTAGGTCGGAGCGTAGACTTCATCAGGCTGGACCTTTCAAGTTTAACATTGATATTCAGCGAGCCTCTTACGATTCGGTGATCGCTACCAGTTTTTACCCTGGTGATCACAGAGACATCACTGAATATCCGTTTCTTGTCGCTCATGAAGAAGTCTATCTCATTTCTCGTGAAACCATCGGGACTCAACCAGGTCCATTTCCTGTGAGGCGGCTTCTGGAAGAAAGAGTTCATCATGAAGAGTTCCTCTTTCTCCAGAAAGTCGGCCAGCCTCTGTCCCCTAGGGTTCCGTTGCCCATACCCAAATTGCCCCACTCTCAACTCATCACCGCTTTTCTTGCCCAACTTTGCGTTAAAGTCTCCCATAACAACAGTGAAGTGGGTTTTGGAACTATGTATGGCCCTACTTACGTCCTCATACATAGTCTCCACTTCATCATCGGAGTGTGACGAGGTCGGTGCGTATCCCTGAATGACCTTCAGCGAATATCTTTTGGATATTCTGAGTATTAGGTATACTACCCTGCTCGACACACTGTCGATGGTTATTGTGGTGTTTACGAGGGCCTTGTGAACGAGAAACCCAACACCACCTTGGGACTGTTGGTCGCCCTCCCGGTAGTAGAGCAAGTTACCAGACTTCAGGGTTACGGTGTCCTCCCCCTCTCTACGGACTACGCATAACCCTATAATGTCCCAGTGTAACTTGGTCAGCTCTTCCAGCTCGCAGATCTTTTCGTCAGTCCTCATTGTGCGTATGTTGTGTCAGGGCCAGTCGTCGTGGGGGTGGCTAGCCGGATCTCTTCCGGAGATTCTTAGCACCCCCTGCTCCGCCGCCTTGACCGCTACCCGCGGCAGGGATAGCGGAGTTGCCGGGGACTGGGGGCCTGGTATCTGTGCTTACAATCATTGGGGGTATTTTGCCTTAAATCGCCAAGCTTGGCAGGCGGGTTGGCGATCGCAGTGAGGATGTGCAGTACACGGAGGACGCTGCTGCGTGACCTCCGGTTTGTCCCTTAGTCGCCTCTTACGGCACCCACGGGACGATTTGGGGGAACGCAATTCTAAGCCTAAATAATTCATGGGACCGACACATCATTATCTACTGCAAGCTAAATGGTTGAAGTGACAACATCTAACATTTCATGTACAGCGCTAAATGTATGGATTGACACTGGGTATGAATTTGACAAAGAGGCTAAATGTATGAAACGACATTCTTGTATATTTACAAGGTAAAGCTAATTGTATTAAGCGACACTGGATAAGAATTTAACAAAGAGGCTAATTGTATGAAGCGACATTTCTATATATTTATAAAGTCAGGCTAAATGGTTTAACGTATGTTGCCTGTAAATTGTTGCTCCAGGAAAAAACGTTTAAACGACTGCCTGGTATTTGGTAGTCAGCTTAAGTACACAGTTCCTAAATTTGTCAATATTTTATGTCGCTTCATTCATTGCAGTCCAAAATGGGCCCAAAAAATGCGGTTGTATTAAGCGACAAAAAAGTGCTCCGATCGTCACCAAACCCAGCTCAAATGACGCAGAAAAATTCGCTGATTCCAAATATGTATAAAAGTCTATATCGCTCAGAGTGTCGCTTAATACAATTAGCCCGGAACCCGTCGATATATTTTGGTAGCATAAGTCTCTTTTACTGGGCTCTCCAGTCAAATTAAGTACAAAAATCTCTTGAAAAACGAAGTGGAAATAATTTGTCAAGAACTATATGGATCATGAACATGGTCCAAGTCAAAACAAAGCTGCAATATGATACATTCCATAACTCTCGAACTTATCCGTTTTCATACAATCTTAATTAAATTCAAGCAAATTAGTTGGTACACAAACTCAGTTGCAGAGATCACGGTGCAAATCCGAGCTCACGTACCGACGACTCTTTCAACAAAGCGAAACAATTCCCAGGAACAAACTAACGAAGCCAGTTAGCATAACAATATTCGTGTCTCGCTCGTATACACACATGTATATACCGGATTGTTCTTAAATAACTACGTGGCTTTTATGTAAATAACCCCCTTCCTGCCTCGGGGTGTGTGCTGATATTAAAAAGCTTTTGTTGAGTTCTCAACCGTCCGGCTATCTTGTCTCCGCGTAACGGTTCCGTCAACCTTTAGTATTTTGTTGCGCACTTCACTTCAAGATATGCCAAATTTGATGAAAATCTATTCTCAACATTTTATTATTCCTGTGAACTATCAGCAAAGCAATTTGTTGCAAAAGTGCTGGTCTCTGAGAATGCGCAAATATTTGCATTAGAATTTGTATATTCAAAGCCAAGACCTCAGAATCGAATAAAGATGTTAGCAAAGACGATAAAAAAGGAATAAAAACATAATTAAACCTTCCGTCCACTTCGCTGATATTGTTCGCAAGGAACTCTATTACGTGCTAGAAAGAAATTTATTGTCAACACCATTAAAATCTTTGAAATCGAGCTTCATAAAACTGAAACTTTATACTCTCGTGCAATATTAAAAGATATTAAGATATTAAACAAACAAAGCAAGAAAACAACATGCTGGAACTTAATTTACATTTTGTATATTTAGGAGACAGACTCCGTCATTTACTCAATGACTCGAGGAGACAATATTGACAAAAGACTTTTGCTTAGTAATGCAGAAAATATGCAAAACGAGATGCGACGGGCTACCAATTTCGCCCTTGTGTGGTCCGCTACTGGTACAAATATTTCCATATTGAATATGGGAAGCGGTTGGAAATGAAAATTTCGTTAATGAGAAGGACGAAATGATTTTAAAGAAGACGTTTTAACTTAATGGCTTTGTTGTTATAGTTCTGAATGAGAGGCAGGACTTAACATTGGCCATTAGCATCGGTCTGCCGGTAGACGAAAGCAAACAATATACAGGATTTGTTTGCGGACGCTAATTTTAAAATTAACATCGTGAAATACAACAAACGTGCCTTGCACTCGGACCACCGTGGTCGAGTCGCTTAACGCCAGTGCATGCGTACTGCGAAAACTATTCATTATAAACATAGGCAACATATACCTGTGAACGGATGTTCTTGAATTTAGATCAAGTTTATCGTAAAGTATGGCAACCATAACTGAGATTTATTTTCTAGAATTGTTTGTGGTATATTTTACATGGTATGAAAAATTCAGTATGTCAATCGTTGGTGCTCTGGTGAATTGTTTATATCTGTGGTTCGTAATTCGTATTAAAGGTTGACCATTTTAGAAACTGGCTCAATATGGTAGTAACCATTTCACCTTTCTAGGACATCATTTTATGGTCTTTTCGAAACACTAACAAACGTGGAGAGTGCATCGAGATATTTTTTCTGTTAATGGCATCCTTCAATATATATTATATTTTAGTTTGCTTTTATTCAACTTTTGATACACACAAATTAATACTTTTTTTCTTTGAATCAAGTTTATTCTCATAGCATACATTCTCTGTTTCCCAAGCATTTTTTGCTAAATCATTATAATTATCAATATAATAACGTACTTTATTCTACGTTTATTCAAGTTACTCGCGTTGATATCATCTCAGTCTATGTTGGAATCTTAATGTTCAGCATACTTAACTTGCAGTCACGTTCTTTAGACATTTCTGCGTCTATTTTAATAATTTAAATATTATGAGTGAATTATTTCGACTCAAATGTTACTGAGATTTAAGAGTTTCACATAAATTACTAGTGTGTGTCTGAGTTTCGTTAATGTGTTCGTGCATTAGCCGAATAATGACTGTTTTTGGAGGATTTATGAAATAATTCTCTGGGTAATGAAAATTTCTTAAAACATTTTTTAGTTAATTGACCTAAAGCCGAGCCGAGCCGTTCTCGAGTGGCGACCACGGACCGGAAGACGCAGCGTAGGCAGGCCTCCCACTAGGTGGACCGACGACATCGTGAGGGTCGCGGGCAACCGATGGATGCAAGTGGCGAATTGTCGTTCGGCGTGGCGGTCTAAGGGGGAGGCCTATGTTCAGCAGTGGACGTCTTCCAGCTGAGGATGATGATGATGATGACCTAAAGCCTAATTGGTGAGTACATACCTAGATGAAAATTACACTAGTCGATTGGTGTCCCACAGTCCCACTACATAACAAATATATTTTACAACATACAAATAAGACTTAAGCTTTTAACCCAAAACGACTCAAGGCAGGATATGTTTCATAAAGTTAAGGATTCCGATATTTATGAATTTAATTTAGAACGTGGTGTCCGACCGAAAATTGATTAAGTATATTAATATATGTTCAGTGTTACGTTTAAGTTGCTACGGCAATAAAATTAGCAAATGATGTCAATATCCTACAACTTTCAAAGTTGCTGTTTTTTGTTGAAAAATACAGCTTTTATAATTTTGCAAAAAGTTGCAATTATCAACAAAAAATAATTATTAAAAACAAGAAGCAATGTACCGGCTAAGAAAAATCAATAACATTTAACTATATTTAAAATTATAGTCATTACAATATTCTCGTATTATTTGATAGTATAATTATAGAATAATTATTCTTCTGATGTCGGCATTATACATTATACAAAGTTGTTTAATTTCAGGAAGTGTTTGATTCCGCTATCAATACAGGTTCGAATTTTAGAGTAATTTTGTTTCGTTACTTTACGAACCTGATGTACCTACGTTTACTTTGGTTACTCGAAGATAATTATTTTAATGAAGGCAATCTTTGAATTTTGTTGATTTATTGACTGCTACAGTATGTTACTTTGTAATGATTTTTAGGGTTACGCATCAAAAGAGCAAAGAAGAGTTTTTTTCCAATCATTTGATCACTGTGAACAAATTTTAATATGTAACAAGGTCGGAAAACGTATTTCAAAAATCAGCTGACCTTACCTTTGTGCTCATGTAAGTTATCGAAATGCAAGGAACAAATGATTATTCTCGCAAAAATTGTAAGCTTGTTTAAACAGCTTATTCTGTTCCCACTGCCGCCGGTGTTAAGGATTTTCACTTCATGAGAGTGAAGTGGAATGTAATTCATCACGCGGTCCCCAAACGGTTTCTTTGATGCCTTTGAATTTTTGGTTTTAGGACATGCGAACAATTATTTTACACTTCTAAAACTATTTTTATTGTAATTTTTGTGTAGAAAATTATCGCATGTTATGCACAAACTGCAAACATAGCAACTTTGCAACACGTTTAACTGGAAAACGATTAGTTGCACGAAAAGTCTGAAAGTTTTTTCTAGTTAATTTTACAAGGTAGCGCTATTAATAGAACTTATTAATGTAAACCTTAACATTTCTGAGTTTATTATAAAGTAGGTTAATAAAATAAGTATAAATGTTATAGTTTGTACCTATACCAAGTTATGTCATGACGTTCCGTGCTATTTAATGTGTCCAATACGAAACGAATCACAACTAAAACGCAATTCTAGTGAGGCTGAAGAAGCTTTTGTTCAGTCCTCACGAAGAGTCAGTGTACCTTTTTTTGGACTAATCCACCACATTTCAAAACCACTTTAACTGCTGAAAACCAGAATCAAAATTCCGGCTCCAGGTTTGAAAGAATTTACCTGTCTTGGATCCTGCAACGAAATTAATCAGAAAAGAATAGTGGAGGAGTAGGAAAAGTATGTTTCCACTTCCTTCCATGCAAGCAGGAGACAGAACAAAACATACTATACAATGGTGGTAATCAACATCTTTTATAAAAAAAGATCAGAAAGAAAGAATCACGGTGACCATGAGCTACATTTCAAAACCACTGCAACTCCCATGCGCCAAAAACAACAGTGGTAATCACCAGAAAAGCGGCGGCGGCGGCGAAAAAATGGCGGCGGAGAAGGGAAATAATGTACCTTCCTATATGATGATTAGATTTCATGTGTAATCCAGAAGACATCCATATGCCCTTGGAACACAAGATAGATTTTTGTACAAGTATTTTCCAACATTATACTCAGATCTCATCACCAAGAATCGCTTCTAAAGATTACATTGTTGATGTCTAAAGCTCAATTTTCCAAGGCGTGCCGCTTAACAGTCGAGCGAAGTAATCCTCCATTACCAGACCCGTCACAGACTGTATACGGAAGCTCAATTTAATTACACTCAACCGTTATAACGACGTACTAGTGGTCAGACTCTCATCGTCTATATCGTATTAATCATTGACTCGCTTGATTTATGTGATAATTCCATGGGATACTATCTATCCTCAGTGTTATTAAGATGCTACTTTCGCGACTCAATACACCTTCCAAAGCCTTCGATAGCAATGAGTTATTGTGTTAGATTGAGTGTGATACAAAATCCATGTTTATTTGCTATCTTGATTACTGATAGATAGCTATGTATTAGAATTTACTGCTAATTTGATGGGTACCATAAATGTCTATTGACAATCAACGCTTGGATGTATCGATAAAATTTTAGTGTAATGACAACACTATGGTCTCATCAACTACTTTATTGGATGAAGGAGTGATAGAACTACCTGAGGGCGCAAAATCTAACAATTATTGACAATTTAAGTGAGTTTCACAGAAGTTATTAGTTAGACGAAGTTTAAAAGTTTATTGGACGAACATTTAAGACTGTACTAGAGATTGGCTATTTCGTACGAAAGTTTATCTAAGCCATCAACGGTTAGTAGACATAAGAAACGAGTAAAACTCTCGTGTTTCCATGAAAACCAATTTTCATTCATCCATCTTAGAGACTGTATACCAAATTTCACTTTAAACACTGATCAAAATGCGTGTGCCGTACAATTTCCCATTTCCGTTGAGCTCCAGATCAATTAGCAATAAAGCATTTAGTGGCAATAGTGGGTTTTACTCGGATCCAATTAAAATTAACCGACGTACTACGCTCTAAAGGGGAACGTTATTTACTGCGTATCAATGAAGAATTATCACCACGACTGAAAATGTGATGCGATGCCTCTTATTAACCCTCATTCTATTAAATGTGGAGACAAATAGGACTGGGGACAATATATTGGGCCAGTATCGATGTATTTATTTGATAGATTTATGTTTTCTTCGTGTGTTTTGCCAACTGATGCTGTAATTTGACTGAATTTTATAGGGCTGCTTGTCTTAAGGTTCTAGTTGCTTCATGATAATTATTGGAGTTAGTTAACGAGTTGGAGAGGGATTTGAGAATATTTAGGAGTAGCAATTCATATTACAAACTTTATGTGAAAGTGATCTTTACTCCTGAAGTCACCTACGCGTACGGTAGATGTCTACCGTTACCTTATTACGAGCGAAATCTCGCGCCCAACCCAGGGGGGTCTTCTCTTTTTTTCCATGAACGAAGATACGAGCCCGTACAAAATTAACTCGAAACTATCAAGCGAACCCTACTCCCTATTTGTTTTATAATTTTGATCACATCATAACGGAAGTAAGGTCTAATTTAAATCTAGGTAAAATGTCTAATCGTGTTGTCACAAATTATTAGTTCGTTTCCCTAACTAATGTCCGTAAGTGATGAAGAGTAGTAATCGTTTGAGGTTAAGTGGTTAGATTTTAGTACAGTACCCTGAGCACGAGTTTTCACTCTTTTACTTTATAGCGTCTTTCCAGTATTTACAGCGTTTCTTGTATGAAAAAATGGAACAGCGCCTCTGGTGTGCGAAGAAGGAACTAATTTTTTCCTTGAAAATTGTCAATTTGAAGTTGCCAAAGTTCCAGTTTACTTTACGTCTCAAATACTGAAAACTCGTGCTCAGGGTACAGTTCAAGCTTTTTTACAGAACGCGGAGGCATCAGTAGAGCGAATCAGTAATGCTAGTAAAGGAGGAGGCGGCGTGCATGAGGGAGAGGACATCCTCGGACAGGGCGTAGAAATGTATCATGTATTGATCTTTACACTATAAAAAAAAGATATATCTTTATTTTAAGAGAGAGAGAGAGTGTGTTAAACACTTGAAACATCCACAGAACAAATAAAGAAACGTCTGTCTCTACTTTTATTTGTATTTTATATTCAAAGGTTTACGTAAAAAATTGTAAATGTTTAACCATCACCGTTCAACCAAAAACAAAAAGACAAGATTTTATTTCGCTGAAACGATTTTAATAGCAGTCTTAATTAAAGTTAAGTGAATAAAATTTAACTCGGTTTTATTATGTTTTACAAGGGTTTTTATTTATGCGAATTGTTTAAGCCACCGGTGTATAATAACCCTATAGTTATAAAATGAAAAGGCTATCAAATTAAAATGATACATGAAGTTTCAAGTTGTTACTGTTTGTTAGTTTTTACTTTTTAATTTTTAGATAGGCTTCCGTTTGGCCACCATCTCGCCTGATGATGAGCAGTGATGTGATCGCCGGCAAAACACGCTACCTAGAAGTAATCTCATCATCATCATCATCATCATCATCAGCCGTAAAACGTCCACTGCTGAACATAGGCCTCCCCCTTAGACCGCCACGCCGAACGACAATTCGCCACTTGCATCCATCGGTTGCCCGCGACCCTCACGATGTCGTCGGTCCACCTAGTGGGAGGCCTGCCTACGCTGCGTCTTCCGGTCCGTGGTCGCCACTCGAGAAGTTTTCTTCCCCATCGGTTGTCAGTTCTACGAGCGATGAGGCCTACCCATTGCCACTTCAACTTGCAAATATTATGAGCTATGTCGAATGTAATGTAGAAGTAATCTATCCACTCTTGACTTAAAGATTCCAAGAAACTCAGCCTAAGGGCTCCTGTACACGATGCCGCCGCCACGCCGACGACGGCGACGCCCGCTCCGCCACCGCGCCGCTTTGCTGTGTGTGCGACTGCGCCGCCACCGCGCGAGCCCTTAAGTATTTAAGGGAGAATAAAACTAAGTTCTTAAAGTGTACCTACTATTTTACTGTCTCTATTCATAAATGAAGAGATGTAGGTATATCTGACAGCATCGGATAGGTAGCGTTTTGCATGATTGTTCTGGAAACTTTTAAAATGTAGATTTTAAGCCATCATAGAATGTGTACAAGGCCTTATTTTCTATAATCTGTAAAATTTTCTCAATAGAAAATGAACCTTCTTAACTTGTGCTATAGTTGAAAATCTATTAAAGGGAGATTGGGGAGCTTGATATGCTGGAGTTCTTATGATCTAGCTAGAAAGTTATTTACTCACAGCCGATAAATGAAAGTGATTACGAAGAATTTTTCAAGTAAAACACAAAATGCACATATATGACAAGCAAATCCGCAAGCAAAAGCTAGTTTAACTTGCCGAAATAATTATTACCTGTGTCTGTAAATGAATTCCGATTTATAGGGAGTGCAATCTGAAATTTTAAATGTTGAATTGTTGGCTATAACAATTTATTGTTAATTAAAATGTTTTAAACTTTATTGTTTGGATAAAGTTTTACGATGTGAAATTAACCCTTTTGATTGTTTTTTGTGAAGAGATTTTTATTAACTTGGTACTTGGAAGAAAGATAAAAAAGTAAGCAAGTTTTACCAATTCATCGTCATCATCATCACAGCCTGACTTCACTTCCTAAATATATCCAGAAGTAGGTGAAGTAGCAGGGAGAACCAAATAGGCAAGTCGAAACTTGGTTCAAATTCAACAACCGTTCAAACTAAGTTCCAAGTAAGAATAATGCATTTATTTGATATATTAATATGTTAATTTACTATTTGATCCCGTACCGACAAACAATGTGCTACAAAGTCGAAGAACACGACTCGATCAAGATGCAACAGATTATTAAAAGCAATTGAAAAAAAAATGCAATCTTCATGAGTTTTGAACACCTGTCCTCATAATTATTTATGGAGATTATTATCGTGCGTAATAATTCACTAAGTTTCAATTGAGCGCTAAGCTCAGCCAAGCTATTATTGATGTTGATTTAATAACTTCACGGTACTTTCAACCTCGTTCTACTAACAATAAAGTTCAAAATGTATTTCGATGAAAAAAAGATTTGAGAACCAAAGTAATTGAAATTGTAAGTCATGCTAAAATTCATTATAGAAGTCTTAAAGATCTAATAAGTTCGGCCGATCGAAAAAACAGTCTTAGATACGATCATAATTCTTACTTTCGGAATTATTCTCAAACCGTTTAAGCTATAACAGAAGTTATGGTATCGATTAGAAACATCCGTTTTATCCTTGCGATAATGATAAGTAATTATAGTTTATTCAAAATTATTGATTCTATAGTGTGGTTATCGCTAGTTCAAGTGGTGTGTTTTGTTCTCTGGGTGGTCCTAAGGGGTATCTAGAAGATTTAATTAGTAGAAGGACTGACAGACACCTTCCATCTGTGAGTCGGGAGGTCTTGTTGGAAAAAGAAGCAGCTGGTATATTATAGAACATCGATTTTATGTTTTTTTTAATGGCGGTCGATGTTCCTTGTTGATGATGCTTGGCCAAGGCCACGCGTATCCTTCTAAGAAGGTACTGTTTTTGAGCGCCACCTCGAACCGATTTTGTTCTAAAATAGGCTTTTGCTATAAGTTAAATTGTTTTGTAATAGGCGGCGGTTTGGTTAGGTATTTTTTAACCTTATTAATATAGCAATAACCTCTAGATTTGAGATATGATAAGTTACTTATTTATTCATTTAAATACAGAATAATCAACAGCCATTCTCGACAGAAGAATTTCGGCCTTACAAGTAAACGTGGAGTCTACTATTTATTTCCTGGTTTGCTTATTTTAATTCATCTTCACTTCAGTTTCACAGCTAGACAAAAGCTTGTGATGTGGTTTATATCGCAATGTTATTTATACAGTTAAATACACCAGGTAAATATAGTTTGTTTACGACCAAACATTAAATAAACCACTGAATCTGATTGCAATTATATTTCAATAAACTTAAAACGACAACCGAAAAGCATTTCGCCGCGTTACTAAATTTAACCCATGTCTTGATTTACATTTTAATTAATACAAATAACATCTCCACTACTATAGATGGGTAAAAAATCCCTTCTGGGCGTTTCATTCGAGGCTAGTGCTCTTTAAATATCGATATCACTATCGATAAATTTATAATTGAATTGAAAATTGCGATACAATCAACGTCTCGGTATTGTAATCGTACATATTATCATATGGAACACCAATTAGTTAGTTATCATTAAGTACGTATTATTGTGAAATTAATCATATCCTAAATTACATTGACGAGTGGTTAATTGGTGATTGACATTCGATTTGTGAAGCTTTGACAGAGTGTCACATTTCTATTAATGATTAATAGCGGTAATTTATCGGTTCTGATATGCGATCATTTATCAATATTTTTGGGAAATTGATTCGAAAACAAATCGTCGACCGTGTCTCATTCACATCGATTAAAAACAATCGACAGTAATTATGCGAACGATAATATCGACATTAAAGGCGCATCCCTCGCTTCAGATATTACTCGGCCTCCTTGGAGGATCATTACTGTCCGTATGTTTGTTTTGCAAGCCTTCGGAAACTGACGATTAAGGGGAACGAAGATAACAGATGCAGGCGATCAGCTGAGGCATGCAACTGCATTATACTTATTAGCGGAATGGCTCGATAAAGAATTAATGTAGGAAATATTCAACGAGTAATTGTTGGATACGTAAACGGTATTTTTGTAATCATTCGATGTATAATTTTATGCTTAAAGTACAGATGGTTAAAGTTTTCTTTATAGTGTGGGAATATTTTGGGAAATGGACAATCCGCGGCGTTTATTCCCGTTCAGTAACATCCCTTACTGTCATACTGTTACTGGTTGGGACAAATATTCGTCATCGAGTAACACTGTTGCTGGTTGGGATAAATTAATTCACATCGGGTAACACTGTTACTGGATGAAATATTTTATTACAATCCCGAAATACTAGCTGGTTCAGTTAGCAATATAATGTAGGTATTTGTGTTACTGGATGATGGTAATAAAGTAATCGAGTAACAGTAACCCGATGTCGAGAAGAGTCTATTGATAAATGAATCGTCCTGTCGGCGAAAAGTCCCTAGGTGAAAGGTTCTATAGATTAACCGGACATAAATGTATCATCCTATCGGCGAAAAGTCCAAAGGTGAAAGAGTCTATCGGTGAAACGGCCATAAATGAATCGTCCTGTCGGCGAAACGTCCAATGGTGAACCAGTCGTCGGTGAATGGTTGCAGAATCATGTTTAACACTACTGTTACACGATTACAGAAGTAACTGAAGCTAAAAAATGATTGGAGCCGGACTCTGACCGTAAGGTGGTCGCTAGGCAGGCGGTCGGGATGTAACGCCTACCGTCCCTGGTATGATCGCTTTGCCGTCGCTACATGTACATTTATTATAGCTATGGTGCCGTTGCTTGGTGTGAACAGCAGTTAGAAGGTGGATCCAACCCACTCCGTGGGCAAACCTATTTTAAATAAAAAGATAATAATAAAAGGTGCGGACAAAAATTCAGCAAGTAAGCAAAATCTTTAATGCGAACAAAATAATAAGTATTTCTTTTCACACTTACGAGTACTGTACAGTTATTTAATAAATCATTTTCTTTGATAACTACATTCAAGTACAATTGTATTCTTTAGTCTCTTTTGTTGGTTCTGAGATTTTAATTGGTACTGTGTCAATGATCCCTTTCTGTAGGTGCACATAGGTTAGGTGATAGGGTTGTCGCTTTGTTGATACCTAAGTGTCAATAATTTAAAATATAATAAAAAAAAAAACTGAAAAGATTTACTAATGAATATATATGTAAGTGACTTTTTATCAATTTTCTTACTCGTATTTAACATGACTCATATTAATTATACGAAAAGAAGTAATTACCTTAAAAATGAACTAATTATATATATTTTTGGGCCACTTAAAAGATAACTTCTTAAACACACAATTATTCACGAATTATTCGTGGTCTCATTATGGTATTCCATCTTCAAAGAACTCAAACAAAACCTTTAAAATTCCAGAAACATTTAAAATAATAAAGACGTTTGCACACGCAACCCTATATGAAATCAGTAACAAGAAACCACAATTAAGACTACAACAAATTCGTTAAGCGACCATTCATCAATGTTGATTGGCAGTACGTTCATGAACTGAGATGTTGCTACTGGCGAAATTGCATTACCACTCAATTACGGGAGCTACGCGCCTTTTTGTTAAGAAAATAATCAATGTATGAGGTGCTTCTGAACGTGTCATTGTGTTTTGTAATCGAGGCCGGAGATTGAGTGAGATCGTGAACCTTGCGTATAGTATAACCGCATAAATGTTGACGGTGCTCCCAAATGTCTTGCTTGACGGCATCGTATGATGCGGTGGGCTTCATCAATTGGTTACCCCAGTAACGAACGTATGTGCTTTCAACCACTTCGTGACGCGAACTTAAGACAGACTTAGTTGTTAGTTAGTTTATTTCGGGTCTGGGTATTTGTATCATCATTATCACCTGCCTAGCTTTTTCCCTAGTGTATGTGAGTTTACGATACAGGTGAAATTCCTAACGTGGCCTAAGTTTATATAAAAAAGAAAAAAAAAGACTATAGATATTTAGAAATAATTTTGCGTCAACGCACTTAAATGAAATGGCAATATCTCGTGTAGAAATGCCTCTGTGACTGTATGTATGGAGACACAAGCCTTGTGGTAGTATTCGAAGGGCGTCACTTTTTAAGTGGACGTACTACAGTACCTACGTATCATTGGCTTTGTGGATTTATGTCCAGTGTAATGGATATATCTTGATTGTGAATTGGTTGCTCGTATAGTTAAAAAAAATCTGAATTAATTGGGGTTTTTGAAGGGTCAACGGAACAAAGTATTGTAACTTTGAATAGATTTGCTGTCATCGCTACCGTTAGGCAAGCTTTACACTATTTGCTGAAGTAATGCGTACAGTAAAGGAGTGCAACTCTCTGACAGCGTCTGTATTTCCGAACGCATACAACCCTAATCTCTTCAAAGCTTCTTCTGGGTAAGCTCACTCCATCCTAGCTATTGTCTCTGGCACCTCTGACCTCTTGAATATGAAACGCTTTTTCATACCTTACAGTCTAACAATTTATACTTTTAAGAATTTAATAAAAAAGTGTGTTGTTTTTTCCTATAAATTTTTCCTTCAGCCGGTAGAGTCGATAAAAATGTCCTACATTGCCATAAATCAAAAACGTCGTTCAAATAAAATTATACATTAAAATATGGCAACATTGTCACAAGCATCACCAATCTAGCCGAGGTTTACCTCGTAATGACTGTCCTAAAGACATATACTGGATCCATTATAGTGGACAATTAATAATCACATGAATCAATACAGTGAAATTTATGGGCGTTCTTGTTACCACAAGAAATCACTTTGTTATTATAGCCAGGGGCTCTGAAATTCCTTCTAAGATGTCCGATTATGGGAAAGAAGGGAAGACAAACATTTCATATAAAAATTCTTCGTTGACATTTTTTTGTGTAAGTATTGAGATTAACTATGGGAAATGTAGTTGACAGAAATGCGGATTTTTGTAATATACAAGAGTTATTTTGGGATAAGGAAATTCCTGGTGAATTTAATATAAAGAGTGAATCGTTTTGATTCCAAAACATATTTTTAAACATAAACACAGAACAGTACATTGTTTTTTTTTTAAAATGAACTAAAACGAATCAGTGTCTTAAAAAAGAGATTTTATTTATTTTTTGTTAGCTATTAATGTACCACTGCTGGATATAAGCCTCCTCCAATATTTTAGATACTACCTACTATTTATGACTGCCGTGTGTATACGCCAATAAAGATTTTTTATCACATTATTCTACACTCTATAATCAGTACCTTATCAGTCAGAAAAGTAAAAAGTAAAAGCATTACAAACGGTAATTTAAGTACTATCAAAATATAGAGCGAATGTAGCTCAAAATTCTACGGTATTCACATACGGCACCTATCAATATTTTTAGCAGGTGTCTAGAAAAAGGGTCAATTAAACGAAAGACAAACTCATTTAACTTTAGGCGTATTCCAGTAGCGGTATGAAGATTTGGCCCTCCCTACCAACCGTTGTTGTATAAAATAGGCTTTTATCCTCTTTATATCGAACACTATCATAAAAGTGTCACAGGGCTGCCGCAAACGAGAATTTACTGCCGCATCGTGCAAATGAACCGCCGATGAAATAAATCGACATCGGATCTGATAGTTGACAAGATAACGCTGATAATTCACGATCTGTACTCGTTTAATTTTCTTTTCATTGTGTTACGATTGTCATAAATATTTGATACAAGCGTATGTAAATTGTAGGTACACTGTATGGCAAGTCTTGCAATCGTGTATGGAGATTTTATGGCGAATATTTTCTGTTTTGAATTGTAACATGACATGTGTGCTTTGGTTCGTGCTGTGTGGTCTTTGCTGCAAATAGCTCCTATCTATTCATGGAGGTTTAGTTAATAGATACAGTACAAACCTTAGAGTTACATTCTCCGTTGTTATAATTGGTAAAAGCCTTCTCACATTGAATGGTGTGAGCTGTCGTGATGACCCGGAAGTTTGGCACCTCGCTTTTCATGTATGACGTTACGAGTTCGAAATCCAGGCAAATACCAACAAATACCAATGTGTCTTTTTGAATTCATATGTACTTTATAAGTTTAATATAACAATACCTATCTATGTTCAAAGCCATTTCAGAGGTTTGTAATGTTTTCAGAGTTGTCTTAATTAACTCTAACACTAGACGGTGGCCATATTCTCAGACGTAACAGAAACAAAGAAGGTGCGAGCTGGTAACATTATGAATTTTTTGGCTGTTTTTTTTTGTACTGGTAGCTTATATGTTTATAATGGACACAATGCGGTCAGGCGGATAATAATAACATGGATTCGCCTTGCAATAATAATTTGCAATTCTTAAAAGTCCGCCATTTTGATTTTATATACCCATACAAATTAGGGTAGGAGGTACACTTATACAACCTTACATAGGCTCTGAAATACCATTGGTTAAACAAAAGATCTACAGCGATAGGACCACACACGGTATCATACATTGTTTCACCCCAGAACAAACTTCAGCACATAAACAGCTGTAATTTTAACAACCGTTTATGACATAATTGTTCAGCTTTTCAACATGGGCTGCATTAATTGATTATATTACCTAATATATACCTTATATAAATGGTATATAAGGTATATATACTCTTCCGACAATTATTATATGCCCCATATTGTTTATAAGAGCGAAATTGCCCACTGTATCATTTTGTAATGAAGTTTTAAATTATATTGTATGGAATTAAATATTGTAAAAGTTCTCTTAATATTCATTATGAATCGTAAATGCGGTAGGCGATTCTTGATGATGGTATGGAGGTAATTTCAATTAAATTTAGATTGGTCATGGTGATTGCGGATTCCTGGGAAAAAGTGAAATTAATGTTTTTTATAGCAAATAGAAAAGAAATCGATTTTCTATTGAAGTTATTTAAAATAATATTTATTGAAACTAAATTTAAATGTCCATTGACGCGTGCCTGTGCTACGAACCTCTATGCATTTGTATTGCGATAGTCACCTGTATGCCAAAGTCGTAAGGTCTCAGAGACTTGCGACGCTCAGTGTACGAAGGGAATGTTTCTTCAACTCACCATGTTTCTTCAACTGTCCCTTGAAAGTGTCTATGATGGAAAAAAGTGGTAGTAAGACAGGTTGGTTTGCTGATTGATCAAGGTGCGGTCTTCTGTGCTACGGTATTTGTACCTAGTTTCATTAATTATGGAGATCCTTTTAAAATAGGTACCCCTTTTGGGTGATCTATTTTTGCAGTAGCCTGTATTAACCTTTAAACACGTCTTTACCACAATATTACTATTATGGACCGCGAGCGCATTCCTCGTACTACATTTAATTTGCATTCGCAGTACCGACTAATTACTGTGTTTTTATCATGCAAACCATTTGTATGGAAGTGGTTAGGTGCATGTGAGTACAGGCAACCTTTATGTCTTGTATTCAAAACCATGTTCTATCTCGTTTTTAAAAGAACATTTTTTTATAAGCACAAAAAAGTTCGTTTCACTTTTTTGCCAAAGAATCTTTCGAAATGGAACGATTTTGAAAGCACTAGCCAAGACCTAATTAAGCGAACCAAGGATATTTTTTTATCCAGATGCTTGTTGTAATACAAAAAATAACCACAGTTGTACCTTTAAGAAATGTTATTTTCATTATTTATTTATTTTTCCATTAGACATGCCTACCATTCATCTTCAAAATATTCAAATCAAATCAAATCAAATCAAAAGCATTTATTTCAAGTAGACCAATTACAGGCACTTTTGAATTGTCAAAGACATAAAAAATAAAATTAAATACTACAAAGTTATGTTGCTACAGTCCCAGTCACAAGACATAAAAACTGTGAAAGTACCGTAGATGCCCATTCCAAGAAGTAGATCTCTATGGAGAAGAACGGGCAAGAAACTCCATGGACACTCTTTTTAGATCGCCAAAATTATTACAAAACCTTTGTTACATCATTCATTTTGAGATGGTACATTATGTGAGAACGATGTAGCAAGTTAAAAGTGTCCAGAGTAAAAATTACAAAAATAAGACAATTCAGAAATAAAAGAATCAATAATTAAAATAAAAACCGAGGCAGCTAAGAGATGACCAGTCCCAACTGACAGCGCCCGTTCACGAACATGACACACGTATCAGCACCAATCAGCTCAACCATTTTGAAGGGAGCTAAATGATCCGACACACGTGCCACCATCAGCGAGACATTTGAGTGAGCATGACATTCTCTCAACCACCAAGGCAAAATCGAGTCAATAGTGATTAATAAGTAGTACATAGTACTCACACATGTGCAATAAAATTATATAATACTAAGAAATTGAATCGATACAATGCAAAGATAATATTACAGTCTTCTGCAGCTTCCTCAATAATTATGCGTGCTACCTAATTAATAACCCTATTGTTGTGGAGCAGGACCAGCATTGAGCCAAGCATTTTTATCATTAATATAATCCTCCAACTTGTAATATGCTTGCCTACATAGTGTGCGTTTTATACATGATTTGAATTTTGTTTCATTCAGTTCTATTATGTGAGGAGGTATTTTATTGTAACATTTTAGACAGTACCCCATGAAAGATGTGTCAACTTTAGCTAGCCTGAAACCTGGCTGAACTAATTGGTCCCTATTTCTAGTATTATAGTTATGTCTGTCACCTCTTTTACTGAATAGATGCAGATTTTTTCTAACGTACATGATGTTTTCATAAATGTATTGACAAGGTACTGTCATGATGTTGATATCCTTAAACAATTCCCGTAGAGAATCGCGCCTGCATAGATTATATATGGCTCTGATGGCTCTTTTCTGCAGAATAAATATGGACTCGATGTCTGCAGCCCATCCCCATAGCAAAATACCGTATGACATAATACTATGAAAATAACTAAAATAGACTAGCCTCGCGGTATCTATATCAGTAAATTGGCGGATTTTTCTAACAGCGTATGCTGCTGAACTTAACCGTCCTGCAAGAGATGTTAAATGAGGACTCCATTGTAGCCTTGAGTCGAGGGTGATTCCTAGGAAAACCGTTTTATCGACGAATTCTAGTTTCTCTTGATTCAATACAATGTCACTATCATCACTTTTGACATTCGGTAGAGAAAATCTTATGCACTTAGTTTTCTTCCCATTTAATACTAAATTATTAGCGGTGAACCACTTTTGCACCTGCAGTAGAGCGCTATTTACGTCGTCAAGGTGTGTGGCGCGTCTATTTATCTTAAATATCAAAGAAGTATCGTCAGCAAACAATACCATTTCAGGTTGATTTTTGAATAAATGGGGTAGATCGTTGATATATACTAAAAAGAGAAAAGGACCTAATATTGAACCTTGTGGTACGCCCATTTCTACCCGTAAACCCTTTGAAGTGACACCATTTATTTGTACTTGTTGTTGTCTATCATTTAAATAAGATCTCACTAAATTAAGCGCGAGTTTACTTAGGCCATAATGCTCAAGTTTTAAGAGCAAGGTTTCATGATTTACACAATCAAATGCCTTCGAGAGATCACAGAAAATTCCTATGGCATCTTGAGCATTTTCCCACGCAGTATATATGTGTTTTAATAAGGTAACACCGGCGTCAGTTGTACAACGTCCTTTGGTGAAACCATACTGCTGTTTGTGTAATATTTTATTGATGTTAAAATGATTGAGCATCTGATCGAGCATCACTTTTTCAAACACTTTGCTGAAAACCGGCAACACGGATACAGGCCTATAATTGTTGGTGTCTTTACTATCCCCGGATTTAAAAAGCGGCACTACTTTACTGTGTTTCATTAGATCTGGGAAGACCCCTTGATCCACACACAAATTAAATATCGAAGCTAAATACGGTGCTACAGTCTCAATAATTGAAGTACATACTTTGACAGACATACCCCATAGATCTTCAGTTAATTTGATCTTGATTTGCTTGTAAGCTTTTATGACGGTTAGGGGGTTTATATGCTTAAATTTGAATTCGTTTGGGCAGGCTGAAACGTTCGCTTTTAATAAGTCAATAGAAAGCAAAGGAGATGAATTTAAAGTTTCAGTTGTTTTGAGTGGGATACTGGTAAAGAAATTTACAAATTCTTCAGCAATTTCTTGGTCTGAGCTTATGAGACCGCGTGAGGTCTCTAGTATCAAATTTTTACTGCTTTTTTTATTTCTGTTAGTTTCATTGTTTATTATTTTCCAAACTGTTTTTATCTTATTATCTGCCGATTTAATCTTCTTGCTAATGAAGATGGATTTAGCTACCTTACAAGTGTTTTTGAAAATTTTGGAGTAAGTAGCAACATATCTATTAAATGTTTCCGAGTTAATAAAAGGCTTAAGGCCGTACAGCTCAAACAATCGTTCCCTACTTTTTCTAATGCCCTGCGTTGCCCAGTCACTAAAAATAAACTTTGGGCCAATCGTTTTCATTTTAATTTTTAAAGTATTATTAAATTCCGTACGAACTGCTTCAAAAAAGTCTTCATACAATTTATTTACATTGTTTAAACTAAAAATATGGTCTGAAATATTTAAACTATTAATTAGGTTATTATTAAATCTATCTAAGTTGTTCGGTGTTATTTGTCTAGTTTGTATTTGAACTTTTTGTAATTGAATATTGGACTCGAAAGTAACCGCTTGACCGCTGTGATCCGAAGGAAGGTAATTTACAATAGATTTATCTAAGCATTCGCAATCGCAAAAAACATTATCAATACATGTGGCAGTATTTAAAGTAATTCGGGTTGGTTCCGAAAACACATTCGACAAATTAAATGATTTAAAGAGATTTAAAAACCTACTGCTATGTACATTATTTTCCAAAATATTTACATTAAAGTCACCACAGATAATTATTGTTTTTTTACAATTTCCAAGTTTCGCCAAAGTATCTTCCATTACTGACTCAAATATAGAGTAGTTTTGATAATTAGGGGGTCTGTAAACGCACACTATTACATGCTTATCTAGCTCAACACAAGACAATTCAATGCTATGTTCGACCGATAGATCAACTATGTCCTTACGAGGCTTAGCTTTTAAACAATTTCTAACTAAGATTAGTGAACCCCCACGCATCTTAGATTTTCGATTATAGCAACTGCACACATTGTAGTTTTCGTAATAAATTATCATTTCATAGTCTTTCAACCAATGTTCAGTGAAGCAAACAATATCGTACATTGTCCTTTCTAAAAACAATTCAATTTCTAGTTGCTTTGAAGAAAAACCTTGAATATTTTGATGAAATATTGTCAAGGACTTCTGCTTAGCCCCTTTATTGCATGTAAATAATTCAGAGCAAGAAGGTACCTTGTTGAATAAAACCTCTGTTGTCTTACTAACTAGTTTAAAGAAACATTTCCACTATTAACACTACTGCTAAAGTCAGTGGTCACCACCCTAATACTAGTATCATTACTAATATTTTCGGTGTTAATTATACTACTACTAAACGTAGACATACTATTTATGTCTGTGTAAAAATAAAAACCTAATAGTAATATTATTACTTGAACTTAGTAAAGGCAACAAAAAACCTTCATTGAAGAATACAACCGTCTTGGGTCTGAAAGCTCCGGGTCTCGCATACCCTTGTTAATTTAATTTGAACATGCCATCTGTCGGTCGAGCGTCTGAAGGGCCTATCCAATTACAAGTGCCATACAGCCTAGCCAGTATATCTTGACAGGCGGCGAATTATGGAACTAAATTTAAATGTTCCAAGTTCGACATATCGTCGACATTTCTCTTTGCAAGCAACGCCGTCTTGACGTGTCAAGATATACTGGACACCCTGTATGTAAAATGCCTTGGCATAACCCTTTTGAAATGCACTTGGGGTATCAAAGGCCGAAAGTTTAAATGGTCCAGTGGAACTGGAATCTGATGAGCATTCTTGAACTTCAAATGTTTTGGATAAGCTTTGATTTTGTAGGTCCGTTTTCTCGTAAAAACAATTATTGCCGGCTGTAGGAAATTTTTGGGCGTGTGCCCAAATGTCTGACTGTGTCACATTTCGTCGCTGCGCTTTCAATAATCGCTATGTGTTTTTTACTCACTTTACAGGAGACGCAAAAAACTGATTTTCTCGGAAAATAGCCGGAGTATTCAAATAATTATTTTTTCTTAAATACATTTAACAAATATACGTAGTTTTATATTACTTTTGGATAAATAAGATTATTAATAAGGCCAAAAATAAACACAAAAAGCAAATTTGACACATAGCGTTTTTTATTTGAGTCGTAAATACAAGCTATGTGCATTTTAGAACACATAACTACTTTATAATTTTATGGAAACTAACTTCAAGCTGACACATAGCTATTTTTCAGATAGAATTAATTAAAAGAAACAAAATAAATAAAAAAGTATTCAAATGACATTATCACCTAATTGAACCGATATGCGGTGTCTACTTCGGGACTCGTCTGCTCCACCGGCCACTGGTCTTGTGACACATAAGGTCAGCCCACTGCCACTGTCACTGTCTATTTGCTTACTCTGCAAGCTATGTCGGTTACACCGGTTCTTTTTTGGATATTTTCTTGGAGTTTCTTTGAAGGATAAGATTTCTGATCTTATCCTTCAAAGAAACTCCAAGCATAACCCGCTTTATAGCGCACTGAGTTTGTGGACAGGCCCGATTGCCAGTGTCCACGTTTCGGCACCTTATGTCTTTACATAAGCCTCTGCCCTTTGGCAGGACGTACTGGTTGAAGACCTTAGTCTTCAAGCATTGCGGGTTGGGAGACGAAAAGACTTAACGAAGTTTTCCAAATGCTGCCCAACCTAACTGGACCCGTCTGCAGCATCTGTCCTGAAGGTGTGAGATGTGTCGCCGTTCACGATGACACCCTGTCCAGTCCAGTCCAGTGTCTTGAAGGCATCTTTCAATGCATTAGTGAACAGTTTTAGGAATATCACACCCCACTGTCTCACCCCTCTGAGCAGTTGGATGGAGCTGGTTTTCTGATTTATATGTGGACAGTCATCGTGGCAGCGTCATGCAGACATCTCAACACTGCGATTTGGCGCAGGTCAATTCAACATCGTTGCAGAGAGGCCACAACTGTCCATATTTTGATTGAGCCGAAGGCTTTCTCGTAATCAACAAATGCCATATACAGCGGCTGGTTGTACTCCTCGGTCTTCTGTACAACTTGTTGAACAGTATGGTTGTGGTCCACGAAAAGCCGGCTTGTTTTGTTGGTTGGAAATCGTCAAGTCTCCTGGTGAGACGGTTCGAGAACAGCGTATTGTATGCGTGTTATTTGTATTGTATACTCAGAAATAAGATGTGTCTATAGTTCTTCAGTAGGGTTTTGTCACATATTTGAAGAACAGAAATACCGCCTTTGCTACAGGCCTCGGGCGTTATACTTTCTTGGATGACGGAATTGAAGAGACTCGCTAGCAAACAAGATTTTTCACTTTTTAGAATTGTAATGACGAATTACATCGACAAAACTATCTATGTGACGCTCAAGCTGTGCGTTTCGTGATCAAGCGAGTCTGAACTTGACCAAAAAACTATACAAAATACTAGCTATGTGCAGTGATGCACATATCGGGCACAATTTTTGCTTTCTCTTTAATAAACTTATTTTAGCTATGTGAATTATAACACTTAGCGTGTCTAAAGGGAACTTTCAATGTATGAATGTCACATAGCGACATTCCGTAACTAGCCGTAACTCCTTAAATATTGCATCTATCACATAGCTGTTTTTACAGCATGTGCGCATTGAAATATCGATTAAAACTGCATAAAAAACCGAAAACCACAAAAAATCACATAGCGACTTTTGCACGCGCAGCGACGATTTGTCACTTTGTTTAGTTTGTTTTTACTATTTATTTGTGTGTACTGTTTATTTGAACTTTTAATTGCACAAGACACGGAAAAGAAAGTTCATGCTTCATTCTTAAAAAAGAAGCCACATTTCATAGAACATTTAGAACCATAAAGTATTTTAGTTACTTACCTCTTCAATTACTTATTGGCCTTGTTTTGCTGTCTTTGGATAAAAACTCCTATAAACATCAAAAAAATGTCACCGCAGACACTGAACAGTTACAAAAAGACGACAAAAACTCGACAAGCAATAAACCAATCAATAATTCCGAGTACCACCTAAGTGATTCCTAGACACAATTATTCTTTAAGCCTTTATTGGCACAAAATAATCAAGGACCACCTTAAAACCAACATTGAAATATCAATTTTTCTTGGTCGAGACATAGTAATTGCGACTCCATTTTACTGACACAAATTGCGGGCAATTGCACCTGGCCGGTTGGACGCATCGCGAGCTATTTACATTGCACACTGAAGGAATAAAAAAGAAAAAATAAAGTCGTCCGCTATCCTCCACATTGCGTTGAGTTATTTAAAATCGCCTGAGAAATTAATCTTGGTTGAGGTTTACAGCTTATTTTGTAGGTGAATAGTTGGGATTCGATTTTGCTTTGTGAAACTACTTTTTATAGGGAATAGATATTGCTGTGTGTTATTTTATCTCTAGCGTCAGCCTCTAAGTGAAGTTTTTGAACTGTTGTATCTTTACTTCGATCATTAAAACAAACATCTTTATCAAAATGGCAAATTATATAAAAAAAACATTTGGTTATCTCTTTACTGCACAAACGCCAGAAAGGGCATCTCGCCTTTTCTTCAACGGAAATATTAATGTTATCTTGTTTTAAACAAACACAAAAATATAAATATTAAACAAACACCGGGTGGTAAACATAAAGTACGTATTTACTGGTTTCTACATATTAAAATAACTACACATTTCCAAAACCTGGTGAATATGAAAAAATTACAATATTAATAAGTCTACGAATGCAATAAAAACTAATCATTTTAACCATAAACTCTTTTAACCACAAAATTAATTTATTAATTCAAGTAAATAAATAAAATTTCGTATTGGAAATTGTAAATATTTACATTGACATAAAAATCTGAATGTCGGTTAAATGTCGTGTGAAAGTAAATTCGTTTATCTCGTTACGAAAATAAAATACACAATAAAATTTTATGTTATTATCTAGCAGTTTCATTAATAAAAAAGACCCTGCTGTTGGTTACTTTATGATAATATGCTGCTCATAATATTGTGAGCGACACGTTTCGTATGTGTTCCGAAGTAATTAGCATACTCACTGAAATAAATTAAATTTTAATCATTTTCCGTTCTCAAAGTAAAATTAAAATATTATAAATAAGTACTAACCGGTGTGAGCTCATTAATTATCGTTTAGAAAATAAGAATAAATTAACGTTTTCAGCAATATCTTCAAAGATATAAATATTGTTTTATAATACTAATTCGATAAAACAAACCTATTTTATTTTGGATTTTTCAAACCATTTCTTCAATAAAAAGCAGAGCTCTTGTTTTTGAGGTAGAATCAAACGAACGAGCAAATGAAACCTGAGACTAATTGCAACTAAATTTTATACCATTGCATTTCTCTGCATTGTATTGATTTGACTGGTACTAAATAGTAATGTAGGAGTTTTTATGAAGAAACTTAGCTTGACACAAAGTAAACGACATATCAAGATAACCTTACGAAATACTATAACGATTTTAAAGGCGTCATTCAACAAATAAATACATGGATAATGTGGTCCATATCGTTTAAAATACCATAAAATATTTAACAGCCCTTCAGGTGTTGTTAAAATTTTCCTAAACGCCATATTCTTGTGAATTTTTATTACCTTAGTTATAAGCGAAAAGTTAGTTTGAGAGTAAATAAAAACTTATGACAAACGGTAAAGTTGTTCTACTCAAGTAAAAGCTTCTCTGCGTTTAGCGTTACATTTTATTCAACGGCGTCGTAAAAAATAAGTTGGGAACTTTAATTTTCGAAGTAACTTGAAGGTAAACTAAAGGTATAAAGTGAATCAAAGAAGATGAGTAAGAAGTTATCATTGCTGATATTTGTTTGATAATTCTTGTAGAACGTTTTTATCGTACGAGGTTTTCAGAAAGGTCATGTGTGTAGTTGCAACCGGGCGTGCTTGTATGGCCAAATGTAAGAACTTGGACGTCGCGAAAGGAGTATGTAAAGATAATACCTAATTAAAGGTGATGTTCTGTAGTTTCGGCCTACCTCCTTTTGAAACGTGATCATGCTTGGGGGATGGTGCACGCCGACGGCTTACGCTTTGGGATGATCAACATGTATCAGGTCTTCAAGAATTTACAATTTACACGGGCTGATTACTATACAATATCTACCTAATAAAGTTAAAAATAATCTGTAAATATGTAATTACATGTGAGGCCTTATCATGAGTTTTTACTTATTGTGACGTAATAAACTGGAACTTTGACATTTAATTTCAAGGAAAAAACTAGTTCCTTCTTCGTACACCAGAGGCGCTGTTCCATTTTTCCATACAAGAAACGCTGTAAATACTGGAAAGACGCTGTCAAGAAAACTTGTGAAAATTCGTGATAAGGGCTGTGCTGCTCGATATGAAGGGAAGTGGAAATGATATTCGTTCCTATTCCTCTGCTTTTATTTTCTGATTAATAACGTTCAGGGATCCAAGACAGTTAAATTCATTCCCTGGGACGTTATCGCTTTGGTGCTTTTCTGATAGTCGCCACTGATTCTGGTTTTTAGAAATTGCAGTTGTTTAGGTGACAGAACTGGAACGCAAAAGGCAACCAAAAAAACAGGGTGTACTAAATAAAAATCTGACAATACCTTCCACTCCACCCAGGGCGGAAGGAATCCTTAGATGATAATACCGCCCAATAAAAGAGGTTGCAGAATGGCGGTTCTGTTCCAATAAAATAAACATGTCCTGGTTCCATCTTGATCCACACACCACACACACATCCACATGTGATGAGGAGGGATGAGACTCACGTGACTAAGAGAGTGATGAGTATGAATGTTGATGGATGGAGAGGAAAAGGAAGGCCAAAGAAAAGATGGATGGATTGTCTAAGCTAAGGAATGATATGAATGAAAAAGGAGTAAATGATATTGTGACGTCTGATAGGGGAGAATGGAAGAAAAAAACGTGTTGTGCCGACCCCAAGTAAAATGGGATAAGGGCAGGAAGATGATGATAATCCTGGTTCCATCTTGGCTACTAACAGATAGCCTTCTTAATGATTTACTGTTTACTTCTATCAATTATTTGGAGTACCTAATACCTATCCTTTCGGATAGGTACTAGGTCATACTAGGTATATATATACCTATTCAAAGTAAACTGATCCTTAAGTGGGTACCATTTGAGTTCATCATAATTCAGGTTCGCTAAACCGCTGTGTTTTATAATTGAAACATTAGCTTTCAATATGCCATTACTGACGATTAGCACGTGTTCGCAGCTGGTATTATGTTATTTAGTACACTACGCAAATATTGCTAATACAAAAAATTTACAAGTACGAGTTAGTCTCATTACTCGAAGATTCCGTATGTTTTAAGACACCTAATGGATAAAATTTTTACATCCGAAACAACGTCTCATGTTAATAAGTTAACATTAAACGTTAATCCCGAGACCTCTAAAACCGGCTCTCAGTCTCAGTCTCGATCAACGTAGAAGGATTCTCTTTGGACAAATCGGAAATTTTGTCCAATTTATGCCGTAAAACTGGTTGCGACAGCCTCTGCGTCCAAGAGACCCATCGAGATGAAACCCAAAGTCGGGCTCACATTGAAGGACTCAAGCTTATCACCGAGATCTGTCACCCAAAGCACGGTAACGCAGTGTTCGCTGCTCCCGGCGTAAGCATTATTATCCAACTGTTCGTTACAGGAGCTGACGGACGTCTCGGAGAGCGCTAAACTCGTGGCCCAATTTTGGGCCGTGTCGATATATATTGTCATCGACACGATAGAAGTTAACATTTTTTCTTGGAACAAAAAAAAAACTTTATTTCAGAACTTGGTTTTGATTTCAAGTTCGTTATTTTCAGTACTTGGTTACTTGAAGAATAAGAACTTGTTTTAAAATTATTTTGTTGAGAAGGACATAATCAGACGAAATTGAAAACGTTATAACACACGGAACCCTAAGAAGACGTATGTAACTTAATAATTCAATTTACCTGCCCATGAAAAACGAAAAGGTCGATGTATAAAATTGTAGCACAAAAATACTTCGACCGCACATTCTTGATACGTCGCAATTATCAGTGCAATTTTGTCGACGGCCTATTTGTTTTAATGTCAGTAAATAATTAACCACACTACAATTTCAACCTTAATGCTTTATCCCCAACGTAAAATTAAGTTCTCCTTTAATAATTATCTCAATTTTATATTTTTAAATAACCGTGGAGGACTGTGAAATAATGACGTTTTGTGGGTAGAAAGACATTTTGTGAACGGTAGCGTAATGGAAAGTGACCACGAGTTCCTTATCGGCGTTCAGATAATTTTAATATTATTAAGTTTGTTTTGTGACAGCTTCAAAGGTTATTTGGTTTTAATTAAATAAAACAGTAGGTATAGAGTTTTTTTTTAAAAAAGGTAGTTGAAAGTCAAAGTCAACTCATTTATTCCAATTAGGCTATCAAAGAGGCACTTTTGAACGTCGATTAATAAAATTAAAGGAAATAGGAACGGATGGGATTGATTCTACACCCATTCGCAAAGGTAGGTTTGTATGGAGAAGAATGGGCAAGAAACTCCATACCTACTTACTCCTTTTCAATAATGTTTTGAAATCACAAATTTAAAAAATAAACAAACAAATAAATACATGTATTTATTCAGAGACGAGAAAATAAAATTCAGTCTTTTGTAAAATTACTAAAATACGTACGTTTATTTCGCTGAAAAAACCTGTGTGAAACATTTTTAGAACGATCACTTCTCAGAAATACTATAAGAAAATTAAGAATGCAAATAAGCTACCCAAATAAGATTATTCCATGTTTAAATGTCAAGAAGTCTGTTGACTAATAGCCGAAAATCAGCTCAAAAGGAAAATAAAATACTTGCTGCTGTCAGCGGCTTCACCCGCGTGTCAAAAATTATCCGAGAGGAACACATTAACGGGATAAATTGTATCACAGGTATTATTCTAGATTAATAAACTATCTCTCAGCAAAATTTCATCAAGATCTGTTGACCCGTTCTGACGTAATTGAGTAACAAACATTTATCCTCACAAACTTAAAGTGAACAGAGGCGATTATATAGCTTGGAGAAACTGTTTGACATTGGGTAAATGAAATCCAACAATCGCGCAGTCGGTCACCAACTCGATGGACCGATCAGGTGAAGGAATCATCATTCTCTAAATTCTACTCGGTGCCAAGGGATGCGCTGGACACTACAGTAACCAATGGAGGCGTATCATCCACTTCAGATGCAACTCCGAAGCTTACCATGATCCCCAAACATGAGGGGCCGACTACAGAGAGTAATATAAGCTAGCAAGGTTTAATCCTTTCCCCTTAATCCACCAGCCTCGGAATTACTTCCATAATGTAAAGACAAACTGTAATGATTGCTCTGGGGTCACAGCATCTACCTACACCTCGTTTGATGTCGGGCCATCATCGAGACCACAAAACATTATCTTGAAACCGCAGCCTCTCCGACATCTTGTTACTGGGGACAATTTGCTCTGGAGAGTTTTTTTTTGTTATGTTGGTAGTAAGTATAGTAGCTACACGCGTATTTTGATCATTTGAATGTGGTTACGAATAAGTTAAATGGTATGTTCGAAAAAATGGCTCTAATAAATATATTTCGTAATTGTTTCTTTTTATACATGAAAAAATTTCGTTGTCATGGATTTCCACAAAGTAGTGCCGGACTCGAACTTTTTTTTTTCGTGGTAAAATCATCAAATGAGTCCTCCCAGCCCCGGGCAGGGCGGGAGGGACTGTCAGACTTGTACTGACTAAAATCCACGGTGCCTTCAGTATCCCTTTTGTGTACCGTAGTCACGGTGTACGTATGTCCCGGACTCGAACTTAGGCCTTGTCATGAGTTTTCACTTATTGTGACGAAAAGTAAACTGGAACTTTGACATTTAATTTCAAGGAAAAAAATAGTTCCTTCTTCACACACCAGAGGCGCTGTTCCATTTTTCTATACAAGAAACGCTGTAAATACTGGAAAGACGCTGTAAAGTAAACTAGTGAAAACTTGTGATAAGGGCTCTTATCTTTTCTTTTGTAATAATTTGTTTTCTTCTTTGGAATATACAAATTATTACTTTTTGAAACGATCTCTTATAAGTACTAACAAAAAAGTGGCTAAACATACTGCTTCAACACGAAAGGACCGTTATGCTTATAAAAATCTAACACTGTTTTAAGCTTTCACGGTTTAATATTAGCTTTAAACTCAACCCGCGATCATGGCGGATGCAACAGCGTCGAAATATCAGGAGCTCAAATGATGTATTTGACAAGAATTTGGGTAGAATATTTAAAATAAAAAGAGTAAAATAAAAAACTTAAAAAAAATTTAACCGCCTTCAAAAACAACCACAAAAAAGGGTAAAATAACCTACAAAATAACTTTTCTTTCGGAAGTCGGTGGCTTTGTTTTTTTTTTTTTTTTTGTTGTCTTTTATGCACCGCCGGTATTAATATCGCTCATGTACACAATAAGCTAATAAAATTCCCTATCAAAAACCGCTCAACCGATTTTGATGAAATTTGCAGTGTTCCCTAAAGTGAACTATTCTTCGTGCAACAAAAAAAGAATTTTGAAAATCGGTCCACAATTAGCGGAGTAATCGCGTAACAAACAAGTAAAGATCATCACATCATCCATCAATAAAAATGCTCACAAAATAAAAATTACTGAACCAAATTGGATGAATTTATTATGGGACCAATGGAAAAGTATACTGCATCGAACAAAAAAAGAATTACACTAATCGGACTAGAAACCTCGGAGTAATCGGTGTACATACATAAAAAAAAACATACCGACCGAATTGAGAACCTCCTCCTTTTTGAAGTCGGTTAAATAGTGAATAATCACGGAAGATATCCCGTAAGGCGCGGGCCACATAGAAAAGACCTAAGACGAGGACGCGTCGCGGACGGGCAAAAATGTACGAGAGTCGCGCCCGCGACGCGTCTCTTCTGTGTGTTCACGTTCGCGACGCTTCTATACATTTTGTATGAAAGAGACGCCGAAGAGACATCTGTCACCGCCCCGTCTGCGTCTTACGTCTTTTCTATGTGGCCCTCGCCTAAAACATCAAAATAATAAATATTGAAAGAAAAACTACGGTGACAGACAAAACAAAAATGTCATTGAGGTTGGGCCAAAATGAGCCGGCTGGTTTTGAATTTAGAATATTTTTGAAAGTGTGTGTACGACGCTTCCCTTCTGTGCAGTAGCTGGAGCCAATAGTGTGTTTTAAACGTTTCTGATGAGAAATCGGTGTGAAGACCACCGAGCTGGAAGCTACACGCGTTTTATTTTCAAAAAGGTAATTTTGACCCATCCTCACAATTGACGTTACCATTTTGTGCCATTTTCAAGTAATCAATTTTTATTATTGTTTATTGATTTTTGGTGTGTATGATAACGGTTTTTTTTATTTTCACTCTTAGTGTTTCTTTTTTGTCAAAACAAGAGAAAACTGATGAATTATGTCGATTTTAGAGAAAACAGATTCCTCTAAAATTTACATAAATCTAGTCTAATCTATATGGTTTCGGCCTTAGTTACGGGTGGACAATGAGCCCGAACTAAGAATGAATGATATTACGACTTTACATATATTCCTTAGAGTCTGCGCCATCACTCATGACCTGACGGGGCCCCCCCTCTAGAGGGCCAAAGCCTGCCGGGGTCGCGGGACTTATATCATTAACCGTGACCCCGGAATAATGGGCTATTGAAGGACACCGTGGATTTTATTCAGTACGAGTCTGACAGTCCCTCTCGCCCTGCCCTGGGTGGGAGTCATTGGACGATTTTACCTCGCTAAAAAAAATCACTCATGACCTGCGAGAAATTCATGTTACTACATTTTTTAATACAATTTGATGTAATGACATAAACAATAGCGTCGCGTCAAAAAGATTTCAGTCGTGGCGATATAATCTCGACCAATATGGCAATATTGGTTAATCCAATAATCCACCTAATATTTTGACGTCAGTTTCATTCATACATCGGATCCGTACCCGTATCTTCGTTTACGGACATGGAAAGTAGACCTCCTGATTCGGAGGCCCTTTACATTCCGGGGTCACGGTAATGCGTAAGACCCGCGACCCCGGCAGGCTTTGGCCCTCTAAAGGGCGGCCCCGTCATTTTGCTGACACTCTTTGAGGCGCCGGTGGAACACAACGCGCCGTCGACCCGGGCATGGTCCATGGCAGCGAGTCGCCCATTACTCGCCGTCCGCATGCCCGCACCTACAGTGGCCGGAGATCATCTAGCGACGTCCGCGTCTACCACTGCGGCTGGCTTGAAGGGTGGACGCTGTCCTCTCCCTCACGCGTCCCGCCTCCTCTTTCGCATGCAGCATGACAGGATACTATTTGGGGAAGTATTTGTTGGTGAATCATCAGAAGAGCCTCGTGCGAAAATTCGCGATGTCCGCAAACAGTGTCCAGTGTGTCCTGCCAAAAGGGACAGCAAAACAAAGCACACATATCAAGCTTGCCCCTAATATGTATATTTGTCCTGAACACATCATAACTAATTGTAGTGACTGCATCTCTAACGAAGATTCTAAATAGTGTTTTTACATAAAAAAAAAAATCCTTCAGTTTATAAAAATGCCATAAGTATCCAAATATACTGATTAATACAATAAGAATATCCTAAAAGTACAAGAAATCTCTATTTTGTTACTGTTTTATAAGTTTATGTAAAAGTTGATTAAACTTAATTAAATATTTTTGGATTATGTTTTTCTTTTTTATTTTCAACAAATAAGTACCCTAATAATTGTATAACAACACATTTTACGAATACACTCAATTACTATGGAAATATCTCAATTTTAATGTACGGGTATTATTGACCCACCTCAACGCCCATGTGCCTGAAGATTTTCATTTGTTTAGAACCTTCACGAACAAACACGGCAAAGAGAAATACATCTAGAAGACAAAAGTAGGCTATAATACAACTATAAACTCAGAAAAATCACCAATTTCCAGCAATCGGATCACACTTCCACCAAAATCAAATCCAGGTGACAGATATCCGCTATCATTTTCCCTCTAAATAAAATAGGAACAGAGTAACCGCATACAAATGTAATCAGAGGGAACATATTCGTTGGCTTCGTTCGGATGGTCGCGTATTCTCGCGTATTCCCGCTCGGCTACGCTGTCAGCGTAGTACACTCACGATATTCATAAGCAGAATCATCAAAGGACTCCCGATGCGTTGCTTACGTAGATTCGAAATACTTGGATAAGACAGTTTCTGTCTTGTAGAATAGTGATCTCCCCAAAATGTTGGTGATTGGATTTAGAGCGTTTGTTGACAATAATTCTTCTCAGGGAATTATTTCCAAAATTTTGGTAGTATTGCCAATTATTTTAATAGCATGTATTTTTTTTGGTTACCAGCAGCTGTGCAAAACTGATTAGTAATGATTCAAAAATATTTTCGATAGGTTGCAAATGTAGCGTACTAAGTTATAGATGTCTAGACTAATGATTAAATAAGTTACCAACCCATTCAACATTACCTTAATAGAACAAATTCAAAAACAACTCAATGAACACCATATAAGGAGATTTCGAAAAAAAATTCGGTTATCCACAATTCTACATTCTAAGTAAGACGAACACCCGATGCGTTAGCTGGCTGTGAAATATTGCCAGTGGAATCGTCGCGACAGTCTGTCCGCTGCCTTATTTATAACGTGCGAACGTTCCGTTTGATAGAACGAATTAAAATAGCGTCTATTCCGTCCTAAGGAGCTGTGACGTATAGACATATCGACTTATCCGTCAGATGCGATTAATTTTTATACGTAGAAATATATTTTCAAAGGAAACTTCGTAGAGCTATTAATGGGGCACTCATAGAGACGTTTTCGTTTAAACACCATTAGCTTGATGGTTATAGGTGTCAGTTTGTGGTTAATTTAGAAAGAAAGATGATTTTTGGGATCAGAAACTGTTGACGATCGAAAGTAATCTTTGATGAATATTATGGAGTGTGAATAAAGTAATCTCTAGAACAGAGACCCACGAGTATTCACGTATTTTTGACTAAAAGTAAACGGGACTTTTACGATAATTTCATAGAAAAAATCATTCCTCGTTCGTACACGAAGGAATTTTCCATACAATTTACGTCGTATATAATTCTAGAATATAATATGCTGAAACGATTGACGCCAGAATTTAAGAGATTGGTCGTGATTTAGTATATGAAAAACGTTTTCTCCCGAGAGACAAATTTCATATAAAAAATACTTACAGTCAGTCTCGAGCTGCAACGCTCTCTATCGCACGATCGGGGGTCGGGGAGGTGTGGTAGCGACAGCACGAGTTTTTCTAAATAACTATTTTTTTAATTGGCAGCCGGTATACTATCGTCTTAAAACTCGAGCTTGGGCCACTATGCTGTAAGGATCCTTTCGCGCTCCAATGTGGTTGACAGGAGATTGTTAGTAAAAAAATATTAAATTGTATAGAAAAAAAAAACAGCTGCCTTGCTTTTGGCCACACGCCAAAGATTTTTGTAGCGTTCCTCATAATTTATGAAAGGAAATTAAAAAAATTAAGATATTTGGATGATAAAATATTATTACTTATGTGCTTGCCTGTTATAGTGGGTCAACTGTGAAACATATTGCGCAAGGTGGAAGAATCAGGTGAAGGAAATAGGCTAAGTAGTTTCGCCTAGGGCTTGCGCCGCTTGCGTCAAATTGCTATGCGGTTATTAATGTGCCATTGTGATCTTTGAATTAAATGTGAATGTTTTTGCATGTAACCTATTGTGTTGTTTAAGTTTATTTTATTCTCTGTATTGAAACAAAATGACAAGAAACATTGTTCATGCTAAAATTCTATGGTCTATGATTTTATACTATCTTATACACTCTACTAGTCTACTGTTTTACCTTGAAACTAAAAAGTATTTGCTATACATTAAAAAAATATTTTGTATATTTCTGCTTTAGCCGTTGTCCCAATTTATTAAGGTTCGCATGTTTCCTATATTCGTCGTATATTTCCTTTTTTTTCCACACTTAAATCTATCTAAAAGTCCTGTTATCCATCAATGTTTAAATACTTTCCTTCTCCTCTAGGTTGAATTGTGAAATGTATTTCATAAGAAAATACTTCCAACATTATAGGACAAGTTTCTTATCTTGACTTAGTCTAAATACGACTTATTATAGTGAATAATTAGAATCTATTGTCACTATTGTCTATTGTTCAGTCACAACAGGAACATAGTTTCACCTTCCATTTCCCGTCCAAACCAAATATTAATTCACAAATAGGTACCCCACTCAATAATACACTTCTTGAAATAACCAAAGTACCTACTCAGAAATTAAACAATTGTACCCCAGAACGGATTTCCAGCCATTAAATATTACACATTCCCGAAGAGCTACTAGAATTAAGTTAATTAATCAATCAATCTGGGAGGAAGCATTGTTCGACGTTTTTGTTCCTGGTCACAAAGGGACTTTACACAATGCGCCTTGTACTCCAACAAAGACGATGAACTTTCACCTTATACCCATCGTACTCCTTTTGTATGCACTTTCTTTAAGAAAATTCAGTAGTAAAGAAGTTTTCGCATAACCATAAGAAACAAATGTGGGTAGAGAAAGTAAAAGATGTGTAAAAGTGAAAAGTGCGGAGACGGCGCCAAGACCTAGGGCTCTACTATCGATGCACGAAACCGGTATTTTCGGCAGAAACTCTTTACAACAGACATATCTACCGCCAAGACGAGCCAAGCGAAGCGCAAGGGCACTACCTACCTTTTCTCGAAGTGTTTCGTCGGTTTTTTGAACCCTCATAGAGTTGGTTATGTACCAGATAGTTCATATTCTCATGATATGATGTCAATAATAGACTTATTAAACATACAAAGTTTCAATTGAATAGCTCCAATAATTTAGATTTTATTGATATCTAAAATACACCGATTTCGTCAGAGATCTGATATCCTTTTCACAGCCCAAACATTATGTGGTCACCTGGGCAACATTTTACATGAAATGTTTTTGGTGGGATAAGATTATTTAAGGACACGAACTAAAAATTTGTGACAACATGATTGGACAGTAGTCCTTATTTACAATCATCATAATTAGGACGTCCAGTGCTGAACATAGCCCCCCCATAGATTTCCAATAGGATGACGGTTGGAAGCGGTAGTTTATTTACAATAATATATATGTTCACAAAATTCTAGAAGACAAAAATAATAGAATAGGATTCAGTCAAAAGTTTCTAGTAACTTTCGTACGGGCCCGTATCTTCGTTGATGGAATAAGAGAGTAGACCCCTGGACAAAATGCGTTAGAACTTCACAGTTGCTCAGGTACTGTTTATTTGTTTGAGAAAGTATAACAAAGTACAGTTTACGATGAAAATTTTCATGCGTTCTTTATCTTAGTCTCTTCCAAGATAATAAGCAAGTGCTACAGAAGTTAAACTTTCTCCGTTTTAGTTCTTAGCTTTCTACTTCACAAACTCATAACTCCAGTGTCAGGTAATGAATGACTATGCGGGAAAAGGCAAATGCAGAAAAGTATGTCTCCAAATAAGAGCAAATTACAGCAGATATTTAGATCATTCTAATTTTGTGAATTTAGGTTCTAAACATTTACTCATTTATTTGGTACATTTTTTTATTGGCCTATTCTGTCTCATTGCTGGGCAAAGGGCTTCCCCAATACCTTCCAAGAACTCTTAGGCTGTGCATACTCAACCAGTGTATTGTTATTTTATACTGAGGGTGTACAAATTCCAAAAATTAATTGAGACACAATTATGCTATATTTATTAACTACTCTACTACTTAGAGTAACTCTATTATTCAAATATACTATAAGATTCTGTTGCTGGCTTTTTTTAACCCCTTAAAGAAAATGCATGACGGGTAAAATAGTTTTGCTTCAACAGTTATTCTTGGGACATTATGAGCCATAGATTAATGGCGTACTAGTAACGACAAAATGCTGTCTTCCGCTCTTTAGAATGATGCTAATCTGTTTGCCACAATCGACTGTCATCATCTGCACGAGAATAATTTATTATAAAAGTAACAGTAAATTTATATGTTATAATTTGAGATCCTGCTGACATAGTCGGGTAAAAACAATATAGGATAAGGTTTATACAAGGTATTTTTAATGTTGTGCGGATATTTTTCCTGTCGTTCTATTTGAGTAATAGAACGCATATCCATAGATAACGTTTTCTTTTCGATGTTTTAGAAAAAAAAAATCGTTTCGTAATAAAATACTAAAATAATAATAATAATAATAAAGTGTTTGTAGGGACCGACCATACTTCCGGGTTCCTGGTCGGTTCTGAGAACCGTGGAATACCTCTCCACTCCTCAAGCACCTCAGGATATGTTACTCCCTTGTCGCTACGTCACCTAGTGCTAGCGATATATCTGGGGGCCCATTTGTTGAGTGTGCAAGTCACCCCCTGCCATCTTATCCATGTATATAAAACATTGATTAGGCAGGGGCCATAGTTTTTCTATAGTTTTAGATACCCAGTCCACCAAACCCACCAAACGCTATAACCCTGTCTTTTGTTTCCATAGCCCGCAATAGTACAACTCCAGCCGGGGGTTGTCCTCGGATGTTCTCGCATAGTTCATACAGGGATAACCGCCGGTTGGAGCCTCATTTCATTTTAAATGCGTAATGGGCCTCTGCAAGATGGCTTCGGCTCCTGGCACGCCTTTAAAAAGTCCGGGATCCCTTGATCCCGAGATCTTTAAAGATATATAAAAATAGTAATAATAATAATAATATTCCACAACTATCACACAACGCCATCTAGTCCCAAGCTAAGCAGAGCTTGTGTTATGGGTACTAGACAACTGATAAACATACTTATATATTTCTAAATACATACATATTATAGATAAATTACACCCAGACACAGAACAAATGATCGTGCTCATCACACAAACATTTGTCCTGGGTGGGAATCGAACCCACGACCTCCGGCATAGCAGTCAGGGTCACTAACCACTAGACCAACAGGCCAGCCCGCAATATACACCGTGACTTTTTAGTCGTCTTACAAAAATGGTCCACTTAATGTCATCATCATCATCAGCCTATAAATGTTCCCACTGCTGGGACACAGGCCTCCTCTCTCTGTGAGAGGGAGTGGGCCGTAATCTACCACGCGGGCCCAGTGCGGATTGGTAGATGTCACATGTCTTCGAATTTTTGATTCTAGGACATGCCGGTTTCCTCACTATGTTTTCCTTCACCGTTTTGAGAGCAGTGGTGTTGAAAATAAATTACACAAAGTTATGCGCCTGACGGGGTTCGAACCCACGACCTACGACTCGTAAGTTGAGGCCAATACCACTGGGCCACCACTGCTCGACTTAAAATACCTCTTAATGAAAATACCTCTAATAAAATACCTCTTGACTTTATGTATCCGACCTAAAATACCTCTAGGCCAGGTTTTTTTAATCGTTAATAATAATTTATTAATAAATAAAAATATTAGAAATATGAAACACCCTGTGAAAATGTTGACGTATCAAGCTGTAGAGTATACCTACCCAGCGCAATAATCGGGCAGATCATTCCATCTCCATTTTCTATGAGACGAGGGTGTTTCTAACTACGCCTTCTGTCATATATAACGAATTAAAATATTACTTTTAAATTTTTCAAATCTCTTAAATAACTATTTTTTTTATTATAAACGTGTTCTAGTCATTGGATACATGAACTGGGCTGCCGTTGTAAGACGACTAAAAAGTCACGGTGTATAAAAAAATACCCTATATATCTATATTAATAATTTCGTCAAGGGGTACGGTAGACTCGATCGAAAGCTTACTTGAATAATAAAACATTAAAAAATAAAGATTTCGAGTCGACAACATATATCCGCAAAATTCGGATTATTGAGTATTTTGTAAAATTCTAATGGTTCTGACCAGACAGATCGCGTCCGCCATATTGGCCACTGACGCGAAACGTCACTGACATCGGATAACATATTGAGAAGTTTTTATTTCTTTTCTTTCTTTTTGGCAACCGAGTCGATAGCACTGTTAGCGTGCCAGTGTCATGAGGTGTATTAAGTAGTTACTAAACCTCCTCATATGTCGCGGGTCGCGCTATTCATTAAAAAAAACTATGAAGTGTCCAACGAAACTGTCTGTCAGCGGCAGATAAAGTAATTGCAAGAATTTTCCTTTCTGTCCTCACGACGGCGATAGGCGGCGACCTGCCCGGCATTAGTTGAGGTCATGCTGCGAGGCGCGAGAGTGGGAAGCGGTCGACTTCTTTTTCGAAGCAGTCATGCTAGCGAAGGAGGAGGTGGGAGGCGCGAGGGAGAGGCCAGCATGCACCTCACGACCTAGCCGCAGTGACGTTGCAGAAGAATCTTCGGCCAAAAAGCGCGGGCATGCGGGCGGCGAGTAATGGGCGACTCGCTGTCTGATCATGGACCATGCCCGGGTCGACGGCCCGTTGTGTTCCACGCGTGCCTCAAAGACTGTCAGTATAATGACGGGGCCCCCCTTTGAGGGCCAAAGCCTGCCGCGGTCGTGGGACTTATGAGTTACCGTGACCCCGGAACGTAAAGGGCTATTGAAGGACACCGAGAAATTCAGTCAGTACAAATCTGACAGTCCCTCCTTCCCTTCTCTGGGTGGGAGAACTCATTTGACGATTTTATGACGATAAAAAAAAGCATAAATAAAAATGATTTGTATCGGTATCCTCCAACAATGATTTGTATCGGTATCCCCCGACATCCACGCGAACGAAGTCGCGGGCACAGCTAGATTTTGTAATTTTGTACCTAGATGTGTATTATGAGTTTATGAGTCACGTTTTACCCGAGCGAAGCCGGGTTTTCATCTAGTAATTATATATTACCCGAACTCAGTCATAAAAGCTGGTTCCTCTAAACGAGATACTTTCGTACCTATAACTATTATAACCGTTCTCTTGATATTCATGTCAAATAACGCCTTTTAGCCATTTAATTTGTTACACACTAATTTAACAATATCGTTGTTCCTTCTACCACTTACTTTTCTGGCGCCATGTCTTCCATTTCCCCTCATCTCAGGGCCATATTACGGTATGTCAGTCAGTAATATAAGAATTATCATACACAGCCATTGCTATCAAATATTCATCGTACATTCGTATCAGGGTTCGTTTTAATGGTATCTTTCGCTTCCTGATCCCTCTTTATACAACATTAAAAATGCAATGAGAACGCTAATTCTACATCAAAGTGCTGTGTTATTATTTCCATTGCTTATTTACATCAATAAAATTTTATTCCTCCTTTGCAAATACAGTAAACGAACCGTAAAGTCGGCCGTTAACATTCTCGTTCACCCTTAGTTTACATTTGCATAGCACACCTCTCATACACTGAATATCGTTTTTAACAGAAACATACAATTACGCAAATTGTGTAATGCTGCAGCTGTCAACTTTGGATTGAATGTTAGTTCAGTATCTTTGTTGGAAACAAATCGTATTATTTAGTGATGGTAGGTTTTTCATTAGGTGCGGTCCACACAGAGCGAGCAGCCTCGCGAGGCATTTGCTTCGCGCGGCTTTCCGTAGGTCATGAATGGTTTCCTGGACACTAAGAAGCTATCTGTCAAATGGTATTTTCTTAGTTGGGGAAAACGTCTGTCACTAAAGCCAAAATCACGGGTTTGGTGCTTAGAGATCAGACCTTCAGAGCCGGATCGACGCGACAGCACATAGTTTTCACCGAGCATATCATGGAATTTATTATCAGCAAACTGATGGTGCCTTCACAGGGTAAAACGCCTGCCGGAGACGCGAGTCTGTTTAAGCAGGAAACCGTGGGCCTGACTTGCAAAGGACTAAGTACTGAAAAAACAGGGTGCATTTTTAGACAGTAACAGTCTGAGCGGAGGGGCTCCTTTGATGACATGAACAAAAAAAGTAGAAAGGTTTTTCACTGCCATAATTTCATTACATTAAAAGAAGTCAGTTTTACGTGTGAATGTTCCATAAAATGTCGCGTTCACGCTTCAATATCCTTCATAATTATTATACACAAGTCCCCATACGTTCCAACAGCTGTCGGTAACCTATAGGACTCCGACATGAATTCATTAACAGCATGGGAATTTGCGCAGATAGTTTCACCACTTAGCTCGTTTTCACGCTTGTTCCAACTTGTAATACTAATGCTAGTGTGTTCGTATGTACCTATTTAATGTCGTTTGGAGTCACGAAACAGAGTGAACATAATTGTATACAGCATGTATTAGAAATATGTGTTCATATCTAGGGAAGTTTGTGTTTTTGTACGGTCATGACGACGGCGAGTAATGGGTGACATCCACTCTAACCATGGGGTATCGTATTTGCCTTGGACCTCGACAACCCAGTAAGGGTTGTCGAGGTCCGATAGGCAGTCGCTCCATGTAAAATACTGATATTCAGATCATTCTGGTTCGACTGGAAGCCAACCCAAATATACTCGTAGTTGGGAAAAAGCTAGGCTATTCACAGACCAACGGCAACGATTCGATGGGAGGATGGTATTGAAGACAATATTGTGAGGTGTTGAAATACCCACTTGACGCATACTTATGAAGCCGGCTATTTTTCGCGATTAGCATTTTACCTACTGCCACAAATAAGTTCAAACCGGATTAACTTTTCAATTAGATGGTCTTCACACCCTCTCAATAATGACCACACCTATCTTTTACACGCTGTATAGTAAACCTATGGGAATTGCATTTGTGTTTTATAAGTGGTTAGTAGCCAATGGCCTACATACATAGTACATTAAATCACGCATATCTTTCGGGCTAAGTAGGCTTGCAATTAGTGAAGCATTATTCCTCTACATTAATGTTAAAATATGGGGTTTTAGTTAATGCATGTGGGGTTAATAAAATGTTATCTTGAGAAAAGAGGTTGTAAATATTTCAGGGCGGCAATATGTTTTAACTTAGATAAGATTTTTATTGAGTGCAGTAATATTTGCTAAGCTTCATTTTCATCATTATTTCAGCCTAGAATCAAACACTGCTGTGTACAGGCTTTTACTTTTTTCTGCTTTTCGGTTCTGTGCATCCCTTATCCAACTGTTTCCCGCAATTTTGACGATATCGTCTTAACGGGCTGGTACACGGCCCTGTCTTTGGCCGGAACTTGGCCACCGTGCTATCAAAACCTTACTCCATCTGCCATATCCGCATCTAGCCAGATATGTCTTGCCGAATTTCATGCTTCGTATGCTTAAAGGGCAAAAATCCTGTGTAGTGAGAAGGACGTCCAGCATTATCACCTAAAACTTAATTCACAAAAAAAGTTTGTTATGATGTGTATTGAATTTTGAACCCACAATTCGATCAACTCATAGTATAATTTCGTTAACGTTGCTCAATCTAGAATCTTACCAGGTGCAAAAACTACTGAAAACAAGCATAAAGAACAAATCGAACACGACGTTTACATTGTTTTCCTATGATAAATCGCAGTTGCACCAAGTGAGTGAACTCCCGCAAAATGGTCTGTCACAATTAATTACCTCATCCAACATGCATGACAATCTAATAGTGGTGATCTAGCTGCGACCCGCTTTCCGCTTTCTCTGGCACGAAGTCCTGACTGGGGCCGTCGTGAGGCCACGAGAACCAGTGCTTTAGCAGCCGCTTTTGGGCAGAAAAGTAAAAAATGTTTCTTTACAAAGAACTCGGTGGTAATTGACATTTCATTACAAGTACTGAAAGTGAATCACGGTCAAGAGGTTCTAATCGAAATCTACATTCTACAATATCGATTTTCTGTAAAATTCCAGATTGTAGAAGTAAGTCGCCAATCAAAGTTGAACGGTGCTCATCGTTTCAATCTCTTATAAATAGCCATAATGACGCATTATTTTCTTTATTTATTGCTTCATAAGAAAAAGCAGCAAATGTTGAAGTTCATAAAATAAATGGATGTTTTATACCTGGGTTCATATAGAAAAAATAATTACCGTGAAACAGACCATCATTGGCTCTTTCCATTACACGCATGCTACTTGAGTTAACTGAGCAAAAAATTGGTTGATTTGCCGTTTTAGATTTAGCAGTTATCTTGAGCAAGTTGTACCTACTAAAATTACAAAAAAGTACATTAAAAAACCTATTGCCTTATTTAAACTGCATCATTAGCAGTAAAAGAGAAGGTATTTTATCTAACTTTCTACGGCTGTAAAAGTCACGGTAAAACCGCTGGATGCAAGTGGCGGATTGTCGTTCGGCGTGGCGGTCTAAGGGAGGCTGTGGACGTCTTCAGGCTAATGATGATGATGATCTACGTGTAGATAACCTAGCTCATCAGGTTTTCTGAATGGTTAATAGTGTATAAATAATATTTTCAAAAGAGCTGTTCTCATTGGTCTAGTGACAGTGACAGGCCTGTTGGTCTAGTGGTCAGTGACCCAGACTGCTATGCCGGAGGTCGTGGGTTCGATTCCCACCCAGGACAAATGTTTGTGTTGTGAGCACGATCATTTGTTCTGTGTCTGGGTGTAATTTATCTTTAATATTTATGTATTTAGAAATATATAAGTATGTTTATCAGTTGTCTAGTACCCATAACACAAGCTCTGCTTAGCTTGGGACTAGATGGCGTTGTGTGATAGTTGTGGAATATTACCTATTATTATTGGTGCTGAAACCAGAATTTGCAGAACGGAATAGATAGATATCATCGTCTAAACCACGTTCAAAAGCTTTCTGCGTTATCGTTGTTATGGATTATTCACATTCCGCTCCTAAAAACGCAATTGAGCTGTACTGATCGCGGTTATTTTGTTAGTGAATACGTCGTTTAAGCTTTTAAACGATAAATAAATCCGTATTTCTACGGTGAAAATCAACAATTTAAACCATTTCAATAACACGATCCACATGTCCGTTCCGCGTACGGTTTCGATCGCTCACTTCGTTGCCTCAATCCGAGGTCGTGAGTTGAACTTAATTGGACCCGGCCCGGGTGACACGGAAAGGAGATGCATCGCCCGGCTGTATGGAACGCATAAATTTTGACTTGAGAATTGGACCCCGTGGCCATTTTGTTTTATAATTTCGCGACTGTATATTAATGGGGATGGTTTTTATTATTAAAATGTTTCATAAGTTTTATGTCGTTGTAGTGTAGAAAAATGTTCCAGCGCCGATTTTAAATATAATAAGGATAAGGGTGCAAATTACAAAAACGATCAAATACTTCGAGTATAATTATCATAATATCTTTTTGATCGTTTCTTCGGTGAATATGGAACCTGGATTTTAAACGTCCACTAAATGTTATGAAAATGTATATTTGGCATGCAAACCTCATCTAGAACAATACAAACCGAGGCTGAGTGAAATGGTAAGTGGAATATTGTCACTCTGTAAGAAATAGGCGTTAGAAATATGGCGTGTGAAGAGACGCGTATCTAAAAGAGCTTCATTATATTGAGTACCTACTCATTAAGAAATAGTTTTAAAATTATATCAAACAATTATGTTTCATAAAGGTTACAATTATAACAAAATTAAAACTGTTAAATAGGAGCTGTCATAATTCGAAACTTTAAATGTGCCCAGTTCTATTTCTTAAAACATAATTTTATTTATCCAAACACGAGTAGCAGATAAAACAAAAATAAACGACGTTTAACCTTTCATAAAAAGTGCACAATAAGTCGAAAAAGTCACAATAGACGGATAGTGCCTAGTAAACGAGAAAGAACGTGAGCTGTTGACACATTTGAAGATAATGTGCGCATACCCCTCTGACAGGAGCTCAGCGCAAGTCACAAGCGGAATGCGATTCTAGAGGGATTATACCTATTCCAGTTAAAATAAATGACACGAGCGCATAAAAGACGCGAAAGCGCTTAATAAAAAAAGGTTTATTTACAAAGTGTTAAGCTATTAATGCTATTTGCAAAGCTGTAACTAAATAATAATATTGTTTGTTTGTACTACTATACCGATATTTATGGGAATAGAAGTGAAAAGCTTTATGCCAAATGATAAAATTAATTGAAGCAGAGTTAAGAGAATCATGAATGTTATCAAAGTAGCATGATAGTAGGTAATAGCAGACAAAGTAAAATTTTCAATTCACTCAATTATCAGTCACAACCGCGTTAAAAAATACTAAAAAAATACTCTTCTAAAAATCGCTTCTCTCTCATAACTTAGCTCCATTCCGCCGGACTCATGAATACGAAGCGCGCTGCGGCGCCGAGTAACGAGTGTGCATTTACATTTCATCTGCTACAAATGATTCGGTACATTGCACAGGTTGTATGAAGCCGCGGTCACAATACTTGACACTCTTACTACCTGTAAACATGGAAATTGGACTGCCAAATCTTTTACGTTTGGGGAGGGAAATGAAAAAGGGTTTTTGATGAGGTTAGAGACCTTTGCATTGTTAGAAATACTTATAAAACTAGCACACACGAATGTCCTGAAACGACTGACTTTTATTTATACCCAAGCAAGAGAAAATCTTTTCAGCTTTTTGTGCTCACTGTCATAATTATTTATCTGGGTATAAAGTTCTTTGAGACCGCAATGCTAACTTTGAATAGTTAATTGTTTATTGCTTTCGAATTCTCACAAAGTGTTTCGTTCACGTCTTTGGAAGCTGCTTATGCTGAATCAAGTAAGCTATGCATAAGGTATAGTGTAGTGTCATAAAAGTGATTTCATGCAAATCCATAACACTAATTATTTAACCTAAGCAGAGCACTTATATCAAAATCAAAAGTCATTTATTCAAATTAGGCTGATTTATCAGCACTTTTTGAAGGTCAATTTTTTACATAAGACAGTCCCCCAAAGCGCCCCCCCTTCGACACTTCCTAGTGTTTTTGCTGGGAAGAAGAAGTGGCGGAACAAACTCCCCAGCAAAACATCTGTCTGTACGGTATATTGTCTATCCTGCCCACACATTTTGCCAGTGCTCTACTTAAAACCATAGTTAACCAGTGCAGGCATATTTATGAGACTTCAAGTATGACAGCCATATTCTCACTTGATTCGAACTAGGCCACGTCAAGTTGGAAATATTGAGGAAGTAAACCAATACTGAAGTGTTAAGTAACTGTTTCTCAAGTAAATTACCACCAAGTCATTTATTTGTATTGACACCCTGACAGGTCTACATATAGGTTTTGTAATGTTGAATTTATGCCTTGGGGTATTTAGGTTAGAACAGCACTTCGTTATCACCTTGCTATGCCAAAGATTTTATTGATGATTGGCAACGGACAGAATTAGCAATTTTGTTACTATACGAATTTGGATATCAGAGCATCCAAGTCGAACATCGGTTAGTAGGACAGTGCTTAGAAAGAATAAAAGCACAGTAGCAGCTTTAACCGATTACCAAAAATACTCAAAGTATTCTTATGAAAAAAAAAGAATGATATAACGTTATCTAAGACAAGGATGAAGTTCAACAAGAAAAAAAAGAAAGTATAAACTAGAAAGGATCGAAAGAGAAACAGTCTACAATATAAAAAAAAAAAATATATTTAAAAATATGTCCTCTTCAACACAGAAAAGTAGTCTGTTAATACCTGATTTTGCGGTCCTCAACCAAAAATTCACATATGACATTACAGAACTAGAACATTCCATTCGAATGAAGTGTATTAAATGTTAATTGTTAAAGTTTATTTCATGAAGCTATAATACCACGTTTGGCCTCTTAAATATTCATATTGAGGTTGAAGCTACTAAAAACATTATAATATTAACAGTTCAAACAGCAAACCAAATATTATACTTTACAGTCCTCATAAACTATTAATTATGAATAAAATAAAGCTATTGTTAAACACAGCAAATTAAATAGCCATGATTTCATAATTATGTGCATGTTCATATTTGGTGAAACAGTAATTTAACCTAACATTAAAAATTAAAACTATGTTACAAGCGATTGCTGAATATTTTCATCACAAAAAGAGGAATAGAGCTTCATTTCAATATTAATTACTAAAAGTAGTTTAATTTACTTACTTAAACTTGAACTGAACGAGAACAATGAAGTTTTTTTAGGATAAGAAAAATTCCGATTAGGAAAAAGCAGTGGAAAAATGTGGTTATTTTAAGAACATATAAAAAAAAATCTCCATTTGAAATGATTTTGACAATCTGAACTTAGCCTTACGTAGAACAATAAAGTGACACACATGAACACACTGGCCGCGAATCTATCGGATAAAAAAGAAAAGAAAAAAACTAAACTAAATGGGAACTGCATAAAGATATCCGTGTCGGTAACAAAGTGAGAGCAAGACTACTCTTAAATAAAATAAGGCAGTTATGTAAATGACCCACTCGGTCCGACCCCAAGGTGCACTGGTTACAAAAAAGCTTTTGTTCCTGCATTAGAGTTCGGACATAGTGGTGAAAGAACGCGGAAATCACATAGGAAAAGGTAATAGGCTATTTGACTAAAAAGTTCTAATTAACCCGTCAGTTAGATTATCAAATAATATTTGACCCGTATTTTTTCTTTTTGTACGCAAACCAAAATTGACGGAGATATGATGCTTTCAAAATTGCCAATACGTCACAATTTAGTACATTTTTTACTGAATTCTGACGTCACGAGCCCTCACTCTCGAGTCTTGATGTGTTATATCTTGGTAAATTTTCATTGATTTTACATAAGAAAAAATATGTGTCCGTTATTTTTCAAAACTCTAAATAACGGACTTATTAGATTTATAATTTTTTGATACTGTCAAATAGCCGCATCAGGCATGCGGACGGCGAGTAATGGGCGATTCGCTGTCCGATCAAGGACCATGCCCGGATCGACCGCGCGTCGTGTACAACAAAATGACGGGGCCCCCTTAGAAGGCCAAAGCCTGCCGGGGTCGCGGGACTAACGAGTAACCGTGGCCCCGGAACGTAAAGGGCTATTGAAGGACACCGTGGATTTTTGTCAGTACAAGTATGACAGTCCCTCCCGCCCTGCCGTGGGTGTGAGAACTCATTCGATGATTTTACCACGTAAAAAAATACTACTCGTATCAGGTGTCGATTATGAGATTCACAGTATGCTAATCGGATTGAAACAACGACGTAAATTGCAATGCAGACTTGCGCTGTACAAGCTTTGCCGATAATTTCCCCTTATTTATCTTATTTTTTTTAACCGACTTCAAAAAGGAGGAGGTTATCAATTCGACGGTATGTTTTTTTTTTGTATGTTTGTTACGCGAAAATTCTTTTTTTGTTCGAAAGGAGGTACTTCTGAGGTGGTCCCATAGTCACCAAGTCAGGATCTGATGACTGAATCCTGGAGAAATCGAGGGCAACCCTCGAATTTTATAAGCCCACACATCGTTTTTCGCGAATCTTATTAAGTAATTTAAGTACTTGCGTATGGTAATCATCATCTCATGTAGCTGAGCTGATGATGGAAGGTACAACTCCTTAACAGTAAGGAGTAGGCATCGACTGATTTAGTTTGAGTTCGCATATCTCCGGAACTACAAGTCCGATTTAAGTAATTCTTTTTTTGTTGTTCTAGGTATCATTTAACTTAGGGATTACTGCAAGTTTCATCAAAATCGGTTCATTAGTTTTTGAGATAGGGAATTTTATTAGCTTACTAGCTTCCGCCCGCGACTCCGTCCGCGCGGATGTCGGTCTTCGCGTGGATGGTTTATTTCTCCATTTTGAGTAACTCTGACAATGACATCTTATAAATATCTATTGGACCCAAATACGGCTAAGCCTATAATAATTAAGGAGATATATTGAGCTACTGCTGTTGAGCTCGCGTTCTGTCCTTGGTGGGCGGTATGTTGGGATTTAGAACGAAATCATAGCGTGATCTAATATTCATTTTTGGTCAAGAGTTGTCACCGCACTCGACAGATGGCGTTGGCGTCGAGATAGATCGCGCTATGGTTTCGTTACCGGTGAAAGTATAAGAGGTCAGAATTTAATTTTTTTGTATGAGCCCGTTTGTGAGCCTACTATCGTGTTCTAGAATAGTAATATACGCTATTATACCGATACATAGTGCTATATTATTTATTCCTCGCCTTAATTGGACCCCTTCTTAGTGAAGTAAAGTACACGTTCTGTAGTAAGTATTTTTTTCATAGCAATTCCGACCTTGTATTTACAAATAACTGATCGGAACAGGAATCAAAAAGGTCGCGCTGAAAAGCACGGTTTGAAATTACACGCATACAATATTAATCCCACGGACGACCGCTCGCCACACTGGACATGTCCGCTCGCATCAAAATTCAGAATTTATATGGAAAATAAAAATAATAAAGTCGCGGTAGTCATTAATTCTCGGAGAATCTTAACACCGCGATTCAATGCGCGTCATAGGCACAACGCCATCTAGTGGTGAGTGGTGGAACCTTTTTAGAAATCAATGGAGGCAGGCGTGGCGTAAAGCTGCGAACATATTATCGGACGCGTCCGTCAGCCGCGGCTGAGGGACGCGGCTTAGCAGTGTGCACGGTACACAAACATCCAGCCGGCCAGATTCTGTTCGGACGTCCGAGCGCTCAAGGGCGACTCAAGGTCACGTCCGCGTCTTACGACCGATAGTTTGCACAGTGTAGTATTCAATGTACTGGCTAGATTTTAATAAGCCGCGTCCCTCAGCCACGGCTGACGGACGCGTCAGATAATATGTTCGCACCTTAATGTTCTACCCGCTCGAATGCAAAATGGTAATATATTAAATTCAGAATTTATATGGAAAATAAAAATAATAAAGTCGCGGTAGTCATTAACAGCTCTCGGAGAATCTTAACACCGCGATTCAGAAATGCGCGTCATAGGCACAACGCCATCTAGTGGTGAGTGGTGGAACCTTTTTAGAAATCAATGGAGGCAGGCGTGGCGTAATGTTCTACTTGATAATAGGTGTCGCCAGTGGTTCCATAATAAGGTTTGTTACAGATTTTTTTTTCTACGTATTTTTCCAGGATAAAAAGTATCCTATTTTATGCCCAGGATAATAAGGTATAATTATACCAAGTTTCATCGAAATCGAACCGTTAGTTTTCACGTGATGCCTGCATATACAGACAGACAGACAGACAGACAGACAGACAGACAAAAATTTTTTTAATCACATATTTCGGTTTGGTATCGATCCAGCAACACCCCCCGCTGTTTATTTTTTCAATATTTTCAATGTACAGAATTGACCCTTCTACAGATTTATTATAAGTATAGATTGTGTACATGAGCGATGTTAATACCGATGTTACGGATTACAAAATTCTAGTGCACATATTAGATAATGATGTATTTGACGAGAATTCGGGTTAAATAATTAAACTAAAAAGAGTAAAATAAAAACTTAAAAAAAAAATGTAACCGCCTTCAAAAACAACCACAAAAAAAGAGTAAAATAACCTACATAATAACTGTTCTTTTGGAAGTCGTTTTTTATGTGGTTGTTTTTGAAGACGGTTACATTTTTTTTGAAAAAGTTTTTTTTTTAAGTTATTTGTCATGTTTTCAGAACAAATATTTTCATTCATAATTTTTTACCTAGTCCATTCAATTAGCACTATAATTTCAACTACAAATCCTGAAAGTAATAATATTTTTTTACGAGGACTACAAGTAGTATTTATAGAATGCTAAAAAGAACATCATAGGTACTATTCCCTGTACTTTTAATTCAATATTATTTTTTCTTAATTACTTTTTTTTCTAAGAAAACGCGTCTACCCGTACAGCCCGCTACCCAATCTAAGTGTGGAGTTACACAATCCGAGGCGCAGTCCCCGCGAACCTGATTACAATGCACGCTCCCCCGCCCTATGACAGTCTAATCACGGTGTGTCAAGGGACTTATTACTTTCCGCCTGCACGGATACCGTTTACGCCAGACTACTGTGGCGTCTGTGGTCTGCACTATGCCTCAATTTAATTTCATGATATTGGCAACACTGTCACGCCACTTCCACTTCCCGACTACGGGGTTCTCAGAGAGGAGAAAAGTTTGGTGACGTGCGGCCATTTTATGCGCTCGGTCGGTTCATCTGTTCTCATCCAATGTTCGACAGGATAGTAATTTAAAGAGTAAACTGTGTTTAAAGTTATTATAAGGTGTACGTGTGTTGTAACCAAAAATATATAAGTAGTGTTTTACGACAACGTCGTTTTTATATACCCCGGCGCCCTCGTGCACCTAAAGTGGTGACCCCGACGTGATTGTGCATAAGATTGTGCAGTTAGCAACGGAGACGAAAGGTCCCGATTCGTATCTGGGTACCGTACAGCGCTCTCACCATTTGTTTACGCTCGTGTTTGATCTGAGCGCTCGTGGATGACGCCGAGGACGGCGCCCTACGACGGTCGGCGAGTGTCGCGCGGCTGGCTTGGTAGCCCTTGCCGCGGCGGCGCATCGGAGCGGAGCCCTAGAAGCTGTTTGAGTGTCATCGTTGTTTGTGATTACAGTGGAAAAGTGTTATCGTGGTAGTTCGTTTTATCCTATAGTGCGGCGGTATTATGCGTCACGATCGACATTGTGGTGTCGGTATTAACTGACGGCGTCGGCGAAGTACCGGCATTGGTACCTACTACCTATAGACAATTACCTACCAGTGAACATTTTGGACTACGCGTACCGACCAACGGCTAGCGCCCTCTCTCGGCGAGTAGCAGTACCTAATTTGTGACAGTGACAGGTGACTGATGTCAAAGGACTTCTACGTTCCGTTACGCAAGTATTGAACACTTTAATAATAAATATTACTGCTAACATATTATAAAAACACTCTGTTGGTTGTTCTTATTAATTTCTCGCTGTTTTATTATTTTTACGCAGTGTTTTATGTGATCAAATGTACATAACAGACAATTTTTTTTTATGTAAACAAAAACAAGTCTGTTTGGTTACAATTTTCCTGACTAGCCTTTTGTCATTGAGTTTTACATTATTTCTCACTTTGACCTGTGTGCATAATTTGTTAATTTAATATTGCGGTTTCCTTTTCATTGCCATATTTTATTGTATTCTGCCTAACTTTTATGTGTGTGTGTTACGGATGTTTTTTGGTTGTTCTTATTAATAGCTTTAACTTTTAATTTTGGGCTTAAACAATAATATACAAATAATGGCTGAGGGCATACAGGCTAAGTTGCAACAAGTTCTTGCAGAGAATGCTGCTCTCCAAGAGCAACTAGCCCAACATAAACCTCCCACTAAAACGGATGATGCTCAAATTGCAAAAGTTGCAGTAAAATTACCCCCGTTCTGGCCGGACAAGCCAGCGGTCTGGTTTGCCCAGGCGGAGGCACAATTTGAAATTTCTGGCATTACAGGGGACAGCACCAAATACAATTATATCATTGGACAGTTAGACCAACGGCTAGCAGGCGAAGTAGAAGATATAATAACAAATCCTCCCAAGGAGGGCAAATATGAAAAATTGAAGGTGGAACTCACGCGACGCCTTTCAACTTCAGAAGAACAGCGTGTGAGGCAGCTCATTAGTGATGAGGAGCTAGGGGATAGGAAGCCATCCCAGTTTCTTCGTCACCTTCGGTCCCTAGCTGGGGTCGCTTTTACAGACCAGAATATTCTCAGGCAGTTGTGGTTACGCCGTTTGCCGCAGCAAGTGCAGGCCATTCTGGCTGCGCAAGCTGACCTCAGCCTGGACAAGGTAGCCGACCTGGCAGATAAAATCGTTGAGCTTGCTCCGGGACCGAACACATGCAGCACCTCTGTTGGCCCACCACCAACTTCTCCAGAGATATCAGCATTAACAAAGCGTGTCGAAGAACTGACAAAGCAAGTAGCCGCCATGGCTTCTTCACAGCGGTTCCGTTCTTCTCGTAGCCGTTCGTTAAATAGACGTCGTAGTCGTGATGCAACTCCCTCACAGGATGCAACCAAGCACTGTTGGTATCATAAAAGATTCGGTACGAAGGCAAACAAATGCATAAGTCCCTGCAACTGGACGGAAAACTCTCCCAGCAATCAGTAGCGGCGGCAGCTGATTGCCAACTCATAAGCCGCCGTCTTTTTGTTACTGATAAAGTAACCAAGCGGCAGTTTTTAGTCGATACTGGCTCCGACTTATGTTGCTATCCATACCACTGGCTTCCAAGTCGCAGGCAGAGTACTGAGTATGAGCTCAGTGCAGCCAACGGTACCAAAATTAAAACATTTGGAACCATCGTTCTAACCTTAAAACTAGGACTACGCCGTGATTTCACTTGGCAATTCACCGTTGCTGATGTCAAGAAAGCAATCATTGGGGCCGACTTCTTAGGTCATTACCATCTTTTACCCGATTGCCACAGGATGAAGTTGGTTGATGGAATAACTGGTATGACCTGCCCCGCTTCTGCTGCTAATGTCAGTTTTTATAATGTTAAGGCCGTATTCTCCAATAATTCGAATTTGGCTGAAGTTCTCGCTGAATTTCCAGAGATAACAAAACCTCCTGGACTCCCTAGAGTAATAAAGCACAGTACTGTGCATTTTATTAAAACCACCGATGGACCTCCCGTTTCCTGTCGCCCTCGACGTCTGGCACCACAGAAACTTATTTCTGCCAAGAAAGAGTTTGAGGAAATGGTACGATGTGGTACTGCCAGACCTTCCAAGAGTGCATGGTCTTCTCCATTACACATGACACCAAAGAAGGACAGTACCTGGCGCCCATGCGGCGATTATCGCGCCCTGAATGCCAGAACTGTCCCAGACCGATATCCTGTTCGGCACATCAATGACTTTGCACACAACCTCACTGGGGCTACCGTTTTCAGCACAATTGACCTAATTAAGGCGTACCACCAGATCCCTGTGGCTGAAGAGGATATTGCTAAGACAGCCATCGTGACTCCGTTTGGCCTCTTCGAATTTCCGTTTATGACCTTTGGCCTGCGCAATGCTGGGCAAACCTTCCAGCGTTTCATTGATGAGGTCACACGGGGCCTTGATTTCTGCTTTCCTTATGTCGATGACATTTTGGTCTTCTCAGCTGATCAGACTCTTCATAAGGAACATCTGCGAATCCTATTCAGACGCTTACAGGAGTATGGTGTTATCGTGAACCCTTCCAAGTGCATCCTCGGTGCCAGTGAGGTTGTTTTCTTAGGTTTCCATATTAATGCTGAAGGCACGCGACCTCCGCAGGAACGAATTCAGAGCCTTTTAGATTTCCCCCCTCCAAAAACAGTGCAAGGCATGCGCCGTTTTCTCGGCATGCTTAATTATTATCGCCGTTTTGTACCGCATGCTGCTCAATTTCAGGCCCCTCTCATTGATGCCTTGGTTGCCACTAACAGCAAGGGTTCGAAACCATTCCCGTGGACACCCGAGCTGTTACAACAGTTCGAGGAATGTAAGCTCAGTCTTTCCAAGGCAACATCGCTTCACCACCCAGTGAACAATGCACCGTTAGGACTTTTCACTGATGCCTCGAGTACGCACATTGGTTCATCACTGCAACAGCAGGCAGATAGCCAATGGTTTCCTCTTGCGTTTTTCAGCAAAAAGCTGACTCCTCAACAGGTACAGTGGCCTACATATTACAGAGAACTTCTGGCGGTGTACGAAAGCGTACAGCATTTTCGGCACATCTTAGAAGTTCAACATGCCACTATTTTTACAGATCACAAGCCGCTGCTGTACGCCTTCGTGCAGCGCCGTGAAAAGCTTCCTCCAGCGCAGCTGAATCAACTGTCGTTCATCAGCCAGTTCACGACGGACATTAAGTATATTAAAGGAGAAGATAACGTCGTGGCTGATGCAATGTCGCGGGTTGACGCCCTTGCACTCGAAGAAAACTTCGAAGCTCTCTCCAAGGCACAGCAATCAGATCATGAGTTGGAGGAATTGCTAAAGAGTGACAACAATCTAAAATTAACTAAGGTCAATATTCCCGGAACAAAGTTTCACATACTTTGCGATGTTTCCACCGGTAAGCCACGACCTTATTTAACTCCTTCTTTCCGTCGAGGGGTGTTCAACAAGCTGCATGGTTTGAGCCACCCCGGTGTACGAACAACCGTTCGTCTCGTTACTGAGAGATACGTTTGGCCAGCAATCCGAAGGGATTGTCGCGAGTGGGCCCGTACTTGCGAAGCGTGCCAGCGCAGTAAAGTTTCAAGGCACAATGTTGCACCTCTGGGCACCTTTTCTCAGCCGTCTGGTCGTTTCGTGCATGTCCATATTGACATCATTGGACCTCTGCCCGTCTGTAACGAGCACCGTTATTGCCTCACGGCCATAGACAGAGTGACCAGATGGCCCGAAGCTTGGCCTATGCGGTCAATCACTGCTGATGAAGTAGCCGACACTTTTACCAGGGAGTGGGTAGCTCGTTTCGGCGTACCATCTATCATTACAACAGACCAGGGTACTCAGTTCGAGTCTGACCTGTTTCGCCGACTAATGAATCAGTTTGCCACGAAACGAATTAGGACCACATCGTATCATCCTTGCGCAAATGGGATGATCGAAAGAGTTCACCGCCAACTCAAGGCAGCATTAATGTGCCATGATAGTTCATGGGTGAAATCTCTTCCGTTAGTATTACTAGGCATGCGTTCCGCCTTTAAGGAGGATATTAAATGCACCGCTGCCGAAATGCTATACGGCGAACCCTTGCGTCTCCCTGGGGAATTTTTAGTATCAGCCCCTCCTCTCAACAAAGTCGAAGACCCAAACGATTTCGTGGTCAAGCTCAGAAAGAAAATGTCAGAGATTCGGCCTGTGCCTGCGTCGCGGCATTCTAGACAAACTGTATTCATGTTTAAGGACCTTTCGTCGTCATCTCATGCATTTTTACGCGAGGACGCTGTTCGGCGCTCATTGCAGCCTCCTTATACAGGTCCCTTTGAAATTCTAGATAGGGCCGAGGATGGAAAAACCTTCACTTTAAAGATCAAAGGCAGGAAGGTTGCAGTGAGCGTCGACAGACTTAAACCTGCTTTTGTCGAGCAGCCTTCTCTGCAACAGGTGCCTGCTCAAGTTGTTTCACAGCCTCAGGAACCTCTACCTACTATCCCAGTTCCAACTGAAAAACCTCTACCTACTATCCCGGTTCCAACTGAAAAACCATGTACTACACGGTCAGGCAGACGTGTAAGGTTTAAAAAAATTGTATCAATGTAACTATTAACTAAGAATGTTATTTATTTTGTTATAATCTATTTTCAAATAATCTAGTTTCAGTAATTCCGTTGTATTTCTTAAATGTTTTAATCCTTCATATTGTCTGACACAAATATTGTAATTTCTGTTAACATTTTGTGATAAGTATTTAATTTTTACATAATTTTAATTTCTATCTCCTCCTGGGTTTCCCTTCTCCGTGGGGGGGTGGTGTGGCGTCTGTGGTCTGCACTATGCCTCAATTTAATTTCATGATATTGGCAACACTGTCACGCCACTTCCACTTCCCGACTACGGGGTTCTCAGAGAGGAGAAAAGTTTGGTGACGTGCGGCCATTTTATGCGCTCGGTCGGTTCATCTGTTCTCATCCAATGTTCGACAGGATAGTAATTTAAAGAGTAAACTGTGTTTAAAGTTATTATAAGGTGTACGTGTGTTGTAACCAAAAATATATAAGTAGTGTTTTACGACAACGTCGTTTTTATATACCCCGGCGCCCTCGTGCACCTAAACTACCATATTTAAATGTTATAATTACCGGCTAGCGAATTGATATGATGGGACTTTCGTACTTGTTGCTTGGGGAAACTTCACAGTAAATGGAAATGCGAGTGTTAAAATTAATGAGGTTTCTGAAGACTGGTAATTAGAAGGGACTTGTATATGCTGCAGTTAATATAAAGGGCGTTTGGAATAATGTTAAATTCAACTCTGGGATCGGACAATTTCCCATTTCAAGTTAGTACTTAATGGGAATGACGGCGAGTAATAGGTGACTCGCCGTCTGATTATGGACCATGCCAGGGTCGACGGCGCGTCGTGTTCCACGCGTGCTTCAAAGAGTTGTCAGCAACCGGCGGGGCCCCCATTGACGGCCCAATGAATGCTGGGATCGCGGAATTGACTTATCAAGTAACCGTGCCGTAACCCTGGAACGTGAAGGGCTATAGAAGGAATACCGTTAATTTTAGCCAGTACGAGTTTAACAGTCTCCTCCACTCTAATAGGGTGGGAGAACTCACTGGATAATTTTACTACGTAAAAAAGTCAGTACAAGTTGACTATGTACTGTTTTATTTATACCGAAGTCAAAGTGCTTCCCAATAAAGGAACTAAAGAAAAACCACTTTGGGATACAAAGGGAGAAACTAACGAGGAAAAACACGGTGGGATCGCACCAATCGAACAAGGAACACATTAATCCATTGCGGAGGTAATGCAATTACATTGAATAGTTAATGAGTTAATTGTTAATGTTTATGTTGGTCTTAGTACAGAGATCGTAAACTAGGCAAACGAGTACGTACACTATTACCCTCTTAGAGAAATTGCTTGTAACTGATTGAGATGTTCGCAAGTTGCAGTAAAGAAGTCGTTAAAATGTTGTAAAGAAGTGACGATAGTTTTATCTGTATCTTATCTTAGTTGGAATCAATGAATGATCAAGACAGCTGTGCGAGGGTTTTACTACACAGTATTTATTTGCTGATTGTGTCATAAACACTGTACAGTTTTTTATCAATTCTTTTTGTAAATGGTTGTTTTATAGTAATTCTGAGGAATCTTTAAATTACTCGTACATTTCGATAATTAATAAAACGTTCTAGGAACGTAGAGAGTAGGAATTATTTTTCCGTTGACAGCAATACGGATGAAGCGATTGATGTCCAAAAATCATCATCAGCTGGTTACATTGCCACGTTGGATACATAACAATGCTGAAAAAACAATATGTTTTTAATTTTTACTCATCGATTATATTAATGTAGATAAATGATTGCATTTGCATATAAAAATTTGACAGAATAAATGCAGAAATCACCTAGTGACACACAAATAAAACTATTCCAGGAACTAATAGTCTCTTCAGCAATCACTAAAGCAAGCAAGGCAATGTAATCGAATCCCAAATGAGTGCTAGAACCGCACATGTAATCAGATGCTGGTAACGAACTAATCCAAATCGATTTCACACTAATTTACATGCACTTAAAGACTACATTTACTTGGTAAGAGAGCTGGTGACGAAATTGGGATATTACTTCTACTAATCTCTCGAAGTGTTAATAACACAAATGCGTTTGAAGAAATGTATGAATGCTCATCGAGTTTTAAGAACGTTGTCGCCTTTCACGTGTCCAAAGTCCAAAGCAGCATGCGATTGAAGGTGGCAATGCTGCCAAATTAATCTTTTGATCAGTTCCTAGCATTCTAGGAACTGATCAAAAGATTGGTTATGATAGAATAATAATACGTACTTCTTTGTTAATAATAATTGTAAGAGACGACGGCATAATTGTATTGCCATACTTAGAAAAAAAGTTAAGTATATTATTTTTCAGGTTGGGGTTTCTATCAATGTTTTGCTAACCAAATTAAACAAAAGTAACACATTCACAATCGTTAACAACTCTACTATATTGGTAATCAAAAATTCGTCACAAGGCTTGAGCCTTTTAATTAATTGCCAGATGAATCAGACATTCACAGATCATTTATTTTTCACATAGGAACACGCGACCTACCATACCGGCCGTGGAGAACACAACAAGCTCATTTCCAGAGGTACGAGATAGAGAGCTAATCCTAGTTAATTAGAGGGTAGGTAGTAGCAGTAGATATAGCTGCTGTAGGTAGACATTTCGGTGTTGCCGGACCTTGTCGGACATCCAGTGAGAGAATATTAGAGTGGGGACAACGAGCTTTGTCTACCGGTAAATAGTTATTTGGCTGTATTAGGGATATTGTCCAAGTTCTGATTGTTTCATTTTCATTTGTTTTGTTTGGTTATTAGAAATGTGAGTGGGAAATTGGGTATGTTTGCCTTGAGTGGAGAATTGGGTATAATAATATAAAATATTGTTTACTTTATCGGATGAAGCAAATGCATGAATTGATTGCAAGTTGCATTCTATTGTATTTAGGAAAATTAAAAACAGAATCATAGATTAATAAAAAGTTTTGCACAGACTTTGATAGATTTTCTACTTTATAGGTTAAGGCCATGCGCTGCGTTAAGCGGGTGTCCGTCGCAGGCGCCCGCGTGGCGGACTGTTTCATGTAATCTCAATAGATCAGCGCTGCGTGCAGCGGGTCGCCCGTCGCACGGATTACGTAGTCGTGGGTCCCCGCGACGGACACCCGCGACGGACGCCCGCTTAACGCAGCGCACGGCCTAATATTTCATTGGGAACAGATTGGGGTAGGTTAATGTGCTGGCATCAGTATAACATTTGAACAATAAAGTAAGTCTGTTTAAAAGCTATTTTTTTTTTGAAAATTGTGGATTAGTCCAAGATTTTTTGATTTCATCAGGTACTGAATCAGGATCTTGGTAATAATGACAGTTTTTAGTTGATTCTATTCCAAGTACTTACTAGTATTTTATACACGACAATTCAAACAACAAGACATTTTTTTTAAGAACTGGATTTTTAATAGATTAATTACGATCTAGCCTACAAGACTAAATAGTATTTTAACTCTTACTTAATAATGTTACGTTTTAGATTATATGTTAAAACTAAGAATTATCACACAAAGATTCAATTCAAAATAGAAACATTGAAAAAGTAAAACTGAACTAAGCCTTGTAAAATTAGAGGCAATACGAGATTTCAGTAGCTGACAAGCTTTACGCCTGTAATCTGGATTCCATGGCTTTGGGTCTTTGTCCGGGGGGGCTGTCAAATTAACGGACACATTCGGGCCCGGACACTAGTGGCGGGCCCTTATATCCGAACTGAATTACGCGGATAATACGGGCTTCCGAATGTCCAAATTATTTGGCATGTAACTCGGTCTTGGTGGGATGGTAATCGATTTATTTTCTAGGGAATTTGTAAATTATACACTATAGTTCTGTTGGTTGATTTTGAGTTTTAAATATTTATTAGATTAAATTTCACTCATACATAAACATATCTATTAGCTATTCTATTGCTACAGGAATAGAGTTGAATATTTTTAAGCTATTGCATAGTATTTATCACGAGCTCTGAGCTGGGCGCGGCGGCGGCGCGGCGACCGCGTCAAGAAATTCCCAAAAACCTAAGTAAAATCCTAAGGAAATTACCTGACACCACGCATCGTTTAATGTCGTTTCAGTTTGGGAGACTTCGGCAATGAGGACTAATCAGGCTCCTGTACCTGATTTCTATGCCAATAAAACATTAATATTATTATCTTTATTCATTTTTTTTACATATTTCTTTACATTTTTAAATATTAATATAAAAAATATTAAAAACATTTAAAAATATAAAAAATAGTGGCCCACTAGCATCGGGAACAGGGTCCAAGGTGCCGGTGGTTAGGGCTCTAGAGAGAGGAACCTCCTCACAATGCGCGCCGTGTCCAAGAGAACTGCTTTCTGCATCAAGCCCTTGAGCCAGCTGCACAATGAGAGCCTCTTAAGATATTGTGGTCGAGGCTCTTCGCAATTAGTCCATTGACCGAAACGACTATCGGTACAATGTCTGCTGAGTCGACGTCCCACATGTCCCTCCTTCCCTGCCCTGGGAGGACTCATTTGATGATTTTAACACAATAAAAAAAAGCTCGGTCGACCAGGAATTATTGAATAAAATAACATTATAATTTCTGATTAACTTCTTTTAATTTTAGTGTCCTTCACACCTAAATATTTAATAAACACAATCTTTAGGAGCACACGAAGTGCTAGAACAATGAATGTGATGGCTATCAAGGTTGCTGCGAGTAATATGGACACTAGTTCAAGTTCAAGGTACTGCGTCCACGAGATGTTGGCGCTGGGTGAGCGCAGGTGCTTGGCGCCGCCGTGGCGCAGTACATACTCCGTCCACCACACGGCTCTCCCCAGAGGACTCTGTGGCGCGTCCTGTATCAAACTGCGGAAACGCTCCATATTGCGCCGGTAGCTGTAAAGAATGTTGCTGTTTTGATCGATATTTTTGACTTTATGTTAAGTATCCGATGTTTTCGGTTTGAACTCAAAATGTTTACTCACGGACAGACGACATTTTTGCCATCGGCACAGGACCACGGTTATAAGTTCAAAAAAAGAGAGCATGTATCTAACGGTCCGTTTCCGACCTTGCTGTTCTGCGCGGTTGCATTGCACGGATCGGGGAGTGGATCAGATGAAATGAAAGACCGGCTGCTCTTAGTATATGGGGTGCTCCACCGCACCACCCGCCGCTTAGATCGAACTCGTGAAAGGGCCGTAACAGTGATGGAATTAAGGCTTTTAATGTTGATAATAATCAAAGGGTGTAGAACAGGAGGAACATAGTTAGCTCATCGTATTTTGATTGTAAGTTTCACGCTTGTAAGTTTTTCAATCGAAATTTTTTAATGTTTCAAAGTAGCTTTTTACCATAACTAATTTAAAACAATCTCATCATGTATCACAAGTTCACAACTGTGCAGAAGAACAGTAACCATAGCATCTATAGAACGATGTGTAAACACAAGGTAAACACCATTTCACATACCTGTCATCACCAATTACTGTGTCAATTGCACTCTTCAGATTGTCCTCTGTCAACTTTTCCATGTCAAGTCTGACTCCAATCTTGTGGAACTCGTATCTCTCTACATTGAACCACTGGTCACCTAACATCGGCATACCGATGAGTGGTACACCTGCGGTGATAGCCTCGTCTGTTGATTGCAGTCCTCCTTGTGTTATGAATAGTTTTATTTTGGGATGTTCTACAAAAAATGCAAATTTATTGGTATTGGTTTGGAGGACATTGACTGTGAAGCGAAGGGCAGACAGACGGACACACCAATGATCTTATAAGGGTTCCGCTTTTTTATTCAGACGTACGGAACCCTAAAAAACAAAACTAACTCATTACATCGGATTGCGGCAAACACTTGGATATCCGGATGTTATCACTAATGATAATGTTAGTGAACATGTCGGTTTTAAAACAATGTGTATTGACTAACGTTTCAGTTGCAGGTTCAAAATAAAAAAAAAACTCACTGAGTAGATCAGACTGCGGCAGCCACTTGGATATCCGGATGTTGTCAGTTCGTCCAGGCAGTTCGTCTTTGTTCCACTTCCAAAGAACATCGTAAGGCAATTGAGAGAACACTCGCACTAGTGTCTGTATTTTCTCCGGCGGTAAAAGAGAGGGATCCACATTCGTACCGAAGCTTATGTATATCACACCATGTTGAGACGAGTCCAAATATGACTTGAGATCCTGAAACATTGGTTGAAAAAACTTGTCATTTTTGCTTGTTGCTTATAACGTACAATGTTTTTGATCTTTTTACAAACCTTTGGTAATTCTTTAGTAGGTTTCTGATGTAAGCCACTCATGTAGATCACAGAAGGAGGAACAGGTCGAATGCCTTCAAACATGGGATGTATGTTAAGGAACAACATATCTACGTTATCCAGCAATTCCGTAATCGCAGGTACGTCTGGTCCAAAGTGTTTTTTTAGAATAGGATCTCCTATTATCTTGTAGTCGTTCCATATCCCTTGTTCTATCTGGTAGTTATAATACAGTTCCGTCACTTTCTCCCACATCGTTAGATTGTTTATTTTTCGACGAAAAAATTTGGGTAAAGTATAGGATGGGTAGAAGCACCTACTGACTCGTAATTTCCAAATATAGCACCAAATGAACTGACTTGAATCACTGGTACCTTATAAATGTGAGTAAATGCCAGGGCAGGTAGGAAACAAGCTTCTAACAGTAGCAAATCAAATGTTTGGTGCCTATCATTTATTAAAGTCTGTATCTTTTCATCTTGTAGCTGCTTGTCAAGTACTTTTAACGATGTTTGCATGATAATTCTCGCTGGTGCTACAACATCATTTATGTCGATGTTCCCTTGTGCTTCAATTACTGCTTCTGTCCATATTCTGTAAGATATTTCGTGGACGTCTATTTCTGTCAAGTTTGGAGGCGTTCCTCCTTTCGGGAAGGCAGGGTCTGCAGTGATGACCGTAACCTCATGCCCTCGACTGGCCAGCGCCTGGGTCAGTGGACGGAACACTACTTGATGACTGATGGACGGCGCTGGGAAGTAAGCCAAAATCCTTGCTGCATCAATTTGACTTAAAACCAAAATGAAAAGCTTGATTGTGCACCAAAACGAAGTCGACATGATACTGTATTCTTGTAAACTATTAAACAAAAATTAATTGACTATCTATTTATACTGAACAAGTGATAAAAATAAGTCACAACGACATAATCATGTTCAAAAACGCTGTTCACGATGACTAATCGAACATTGATGATAATATTGATAAAAATCTTATTTCAGGTTCAACGGACAAGTCATAACATGTAATGACATGACTACACAATCCTTTAACAATTGTATTTTTTTCAATTTTGAATTATTTATTGCAAAACCATAATAATTATTATTACGAAATCTATTTATGCTATTCTGGTGGTAGTGCAAAGACCGTGCCAAATTCGGAAAGTACTGAATGGAAAAGAAAAAAGAATGTATTGGGAATATCTTTGTTGTGTCCTAATGAATACATGAATTTTAAGATTAACGAGGTAAATATTGAAAACAATTAACAAACGATTAAAAACTTCGCATGTGGTGCTCGTTCATGGTTTAAACCAGCGGCCGAAAACACGCGGCCAATTTCTGGCCCGTGACTGTTGAGTAAACTGTAGATTTTATTTTATAAATAAGGAGACTACAGAAAATCACAAATAAAATTTATTAAAAAAAGAAACCATTTTTATTCTTCTATAGTATAGTATCCTACAAAGGTACCTTTGGTAGTTCCTTTCTAGGATTTTGATGTATTACACCGATATGAACGATAGATGGAGGAACAGGTCGAATACCCTCAAACATGGGACGTATGTTCAAGAACAACATGTCAACATTTTGGTTCTTGTCGGTAATTTTAATTTCCGACTCAACCTTGTAATCTTCTAGTTCCTTATCAAATATTTTTAACACTATTTTAACTATTGTATTCTGTGTTGCTATCCTAGAATCACTTTCGTAGTAACCTTTTTGTTCTTTCATAATTAAATTTCTGCTGATTTTGCTATCCATATTCCGTAATGTATATTATATCGTGAACGTCTATTTCTGTCAAGTTTGAAGGCGTTCCTCTTTTCGGGAAAGCAGGATCTGTTGTGATGACGGTGACCTCGTGCCCTCGACTGGCCAGTGCCTCCGTCAGAGGACGGAACACTACTTGATAGCTGATGGAAGGCATCGGGAATTATGCAAGGATCCTCGCCGTTTCGATTTAGTTTATTACGTAAATTTAAACCACGTGCCATAATAAAACCGACATGATACTTTATGTGAGACAAGGCAAATAAGTAAGAATTCTCCGCAGGAATGTGTATAAGTACTCGGGTTTGTACACGGAATTTAAGTTATTTACTTTACTTATAGAATTTATTTTATTTTAATATTTAGTAAAGAAAACGCATTGCAGGATGACTTGGCATTTGTTTTTTATTTAGACTATCAGTCTGATGGGCAATCAGACGATTAGTGCTTCACATTCTGTATTATCTTCACTGATTTATATTTGCTTCGATAAAACATAAAGCTGATAAATTATCAACCAAATCAAATAACATATATTTTTTTCAGTTGAATCCGTCTGAATCAGTTCTTTCAATCTCATGGACCTTGTGTCTTCCTTCGTCGAACCACTGGGTACCTAACATGGACTTGCCGGTGTACCACCCTACGGTAATAGCCTCCTATTCTGTTGATTTCAGCGCTCCCTGTTCGTAACTGCTTGATACTCAACAAAACTAAAATTTTATGAATAGGAAAATAAAGACATTTTAAAATATATACATGACGTGTGTTTTTGGAGTGTTTCAAATCCACCTTCCCCGGGCACTGGCACCATAGGCTAACAAGTGTAACCTGTGGTGACGGCTTAGCAATCTTACTGGTTGTGGTAGGCCTCACCAGTGCTGCCTGGGAGGCTATCACCATATCGATGGAGTATGGTGCCAAATATTTTTAAGCTATTGCATAGCTTTTATCACGGGCTCTGAGCGCGCCGCGGTGCGGTGATCGAATCCAAAAATTTCCAAAACCTAAGGAAAATACCTGACACCACGCATCGTCTAACATCGTTTCAGTTCGGGAGACTTGGGCAATCATTAAAATATCCGTCATAAAAACAATTTACTTTTTGTTACTGATTCTAAACGGCCAGCTACAAAAGGAGTTTTCACAATGAAACCTACTTATAAAATTCTCCTACAACAAAGAAGTTCTTTATTACAGTAGTGCACCACAAACATTTTAAATAAATTATATTCTCGTTAAATATACGCGGTAGGCGACTTTATTCATTAAAAAAAATGTTATGCAATAGCTTCACCGCGGCAGTCTCCGAGTGCCACATGTATGTTTTTAATTTTTTATCACAATTCACAACATGTGTCCGCTAAAGGGGACTACAGTAAACCGTGATAGATTGAGCTGTTTGTGTTAGCTGAGATTACATACACTTTCGCCGAAGTTTTGGGTTTATTATATTATTAGTTCATAATGATTACATTACTTCCATAAAATGCTAACTTGAATAAAGGACTACGGTCAATATTAACTTAAAAATGAAATAACAGCTTTTCCGCAAACGAAAACACAATCAATCATTTGATTATATAGGAATCTAAGCACGTCCTTCTAAATAAAATCGTCAACATAATGATATCATAACTTTTTACTTAGAACGTTGTCAATTAGCGGGACGGTACTGCATTCTTGGGTCGTGTAGTCGCCAGCGCAGGTTCGATTCTCCGACAAAACACTGTTGGTTTGTAATACTATTGAATTGATAAATATTAATGTGGTCGGTGGCGGTTTCTTGCGAGGATTTGTCGCATCGCGATTTAATAAAAAGGTCTATGAATTAAATGGATTTTCTTGTTTAGTGGGATGAAAATAAAAAAGGGCGTGTATTTTTGTGGTTGGTCTGAAAAGAGAGTTGGTTGCCGGGGTCGCGGGACTGTCTTATCAGGTAACCTTGACCCTAGAACGAAAAGGGCTTTTGATGGAATACCGTGAATTTCAGCCATTACGAGTCTGAGAGGCCTTCCTGTCCCGCACTGGGCGGGAGGACTGACTTGATGATTTTATCAGAATAAAAAAAAAAATGGAGAGTTGATTTCATTTTTTTTCATTGAGTTTCACTTCATACATTGTACTAAATTACCATAATTATGATGAACGGTAAGTCATTATACTATAATTAATATAAATGTATAGTATAGGTAGGTACTTTATAAAAATAAACATGTCGATTTTAAAACCTGCTCCTTTATTTTTTTGTTGGTTGAAAAGAAAACTTCCTATTTTAGGAAATAATGGTAATTTACACAAAAAAAAAATAGTCCAAAATTTTCTCTTTTCAAAATACCAAGGTGTCTTTAATTTTCACTTCTCGTTAATTTATTTACCAACAGTATTTTTTTATATAACTATGTTTGTTTACAGATTCCCAAATAGATAATTCCTAAGCTCACAGAGTTAAAGCAAAGCACTTTTACATCTAAAGCTATCAGTCAATCAATAAACGATTGAAATGTCTTGGTTACCATAAAAACTTTTAATCCCAAGATGATAAAGGAGATACGACATTTACTAAACGTACTCGATCGACACATTTTTGAACCTACCTCAAAATGTTATTTATGTAAAGAGGGATATCAGTTTTAAAGGATCGGACGGAAGGTGTCAAAAACTGACGTGATTAAGACTAAAAGCTAACGATTCAAAAAAATGTTCTAGTTTTTCTACTTAAAATATAAAAACAAGATAACACATTATTTTATTATATATGTATATCATAATAATTGTATACATACAACCTATTTTTTTCTGATTTTCATCCATTTTTAGTAGAATTTAGGAAACTAAACGCCAACTTTACTTAGCCGTCTGAAACTAGATTTTTTGTTATATTTTAACCAAAAGAGAATTTACTTCATAATTTTCACTGTAGTTTTATAAAACATTATAACCATAAACTCATCAAAAAAAAAAAAAACCTAACTGAATCTCAACTGAAGAGAAACTTATGCGCAGGTCTCACTAGCGACATCTAGTAGCAGCGAACTACATTAACTCAGTTAACTGTGGACTTCAATAGATGGCAGCAAGGGTTCTGTTGTATATTTTTTTTTACACATTTTACACTAGTAAATTTCAACATTATACCCCCTTACTTATAAAAACTTGTGTTGCTTAGCTACCGATTAAATATCACCTGTCCTTGTCATTTCTATTTTAATGAATAGAGATAGCAAGTGACTTAAGAGCTGTTTAAGATAAGTAACGTCTAATCAATGTTTATAAGTAAGGCCCATAGTGTTTTGGTGTAACTTAGTACATGCTGGTAAAGTAAGGATCTGTCAAGTCAATAGCTTTATTTTATGCCTGCTTTACTAAATCCGGGGAAATGTGGGTGTTTCTCGCACACCCACAAAAGTACCAACATTTCTGCATAACCTATCGGGAAAAAGATGTGATGTAGTTTTGGAAAAATGCTATTATAAGTGAGATTAAAAGTTATGTTGTTCAGTTTTCGCCAATTACGAGTACTACACTACACCTTTAGCAGATGGCGCTCTGTAGTTTCGGCGTGACCCCTATAGGAATAAGGCGTGATTATATGTATTTATTAATAATCAGGGTTGGAAAAAAAAGTTTTTTTTTAAATTTTATAAAACAAACTATATGTATATATTTTATATTATTATGAAAAGTAGTTAAAACGTGTAATAAAAAACACTGTTTAATTTCAAACTGTTTTAAACACTGTTTAAAATAGGTGTTTTAAAACAACTTGTTTTAAACATGCCAACCCTGTTAATAATGTTAAATTTAATATTATGTTTATGTCAATTATTTCTTTCAGTCATTGTTATTTTAATGGAAGTACCATACTTTTTAGGTACTTACCTGTATGTACCTACATAAATATTTGTGTTATTCGATGTCAACAAAATACGTATAGTATCTACATTATGTAACATGTGTAAGTGTAGAGGAATCCCTAACTATCTCATAAGTCTCAATTAGAGGGAACCGTTACATACATATTAAAGCCACCACGAGTACTGTAATGAAGTAAGGATTAGATAATCTGTAGTGGTTTGTAATTAGAATTTGCAGCGGCGGAGACGAGCAAGGAACTAAGGTTTTTTTTTTATTAAACAAGTAGGTAAGTATTTTTTTTACTGACTTTTTCTGCAATGTGCTTATTGTCATTTATTTTAGACAGTTATTTTTTATGCATTGGTTATAATGGATTATTTAGACTTAGAGAGTTTTTTAAAAATGATTCCTGCGTCTTTGGGTGCAACAGCGGTAGGGATTGTCAGACTCTCATGACGGAAAACTAACGTACCACGTAGGCTCTCTTTAGAGTGACAGTCCCACGACCTATGAATTTATTCAGCATTGGTATCCCGGCCTTTATCTTTGCCTGTTGATGAATGTTTTGATAAATTCATCACAGAAAAAAAAGTATAAAGCGTCTGATGAGGACACTTATTGGCTTTTATCATTGTAATTGTCAACAAAGGTTGCCTATTAGAGAAACTAATTGAGGATTATTATTAAGGAGAATAATTACATGTTTCTTGGTCATATACGATTCTCTACAATTAACTCTAGTGATTTTTATTTGGATCATAGGTACTGTACTGTACATACCCTCATGTCCATCCAAAATCTACCGCGTTGCTTCGAACCAGGCATCGCGATTTTAAACCAAAATGTTTAACAGAACTTCCATACCTTTACCGGTATAAATCCTACATTCCCAACTAACATTAATCCTTAGGCCGACCACTATGAATCATCATTTCAAGCTAACAAGAAAACTCGTTTCCAAAAACTATTTCGTAATAAGACAGTCCCTGACCGCAAATTGCTAAGCCTAGTACACATAATAGGTAGTAAATCACTATTTACTGTCCCAGCTTACTTATCAAGTTGTTGGGTTGTAACTACGTCTCTTGGGTCTGTACTAGGCCTTTCTTATGTTCCGTTCAGTGTATTTAGGCAGTAATAAAGGGTGGTTAAAATAATTTATGCGCGATTTTATGAGCTAATACTCTCTTGTTAGTGTTTTATGGTTGGAATTAAATTTTAGATGATTGAGTGGAAGTTCAGGTTTTTCTAAAAAATGCTTTTCCTCCTGTTTCGTGGGTGCATTATAAAAACAGTATTATTAAACGCACAATACATAAACACCTAGCTTACTTGAAGATTATACAAAATGTTTTTTGCGTTCGGGAATCGAACCTTGTAGAGCAGCAGTCTATTGCTCAGCCATTTTACCAACCGTGCCGTCAATCGTCAAAATCTTATTATTTCTGTAACCTTTACTCAATTACGTAGCGCATAAAATCACAAAGAATCATGAGTTATTAAATTATTTATCTTAATGCGTATTTGAAAATGTTGCTGTAAAAAAAAATCCCTCCATCATTTGAATAAACTGTATCCACTGTAAAACACACTAACATCAACTCCTGAGCACTTCGAACCTGATCATTTAAATTAACCAATCAGCATTCATGACTTCAACATCACTCACTTCCCATTATGGGACATTCCTAATTTAAAACACCAGACGTTTATGGCCTTAAAAAGGGGGGACATTAAAATAACTGTCAAATAGAAGAAACTTTTAATATAATGAACTATTATAAATCGGGCAATTAACCATTTTAAAACCCTCTAACGTGGACTTATGTCTCGTTTCCTTGGCTTTTAAATAAGACGCCTGTGAAAGGAATTAAAAAGTGCCTAGAAGCATTTTAACAGCCACGATGAGCGTCGTTAGAATTAATTATCCTTAACTAAGAGAGCGCTCGTACTCAAATGCGTCAGATAGGTAACATTGTAGATAAAGAAAAACAAGGTATTTTTTCTTTCATAACGAATTCCTCCTTTCTTTTCTCACTGAGGAATCATGAACGGAACTTTTTGAAAAAAAGGGAACCGACTTCAAAACCAAACACAAAAAACTGTAAAATAAATTTTCTTTCGGAAGTCGGTGGCTTTGTTTTTTATTTCATTGACTATGGCCACCGACTTCCGAAAGAAAAGTTATTTTATACAGTTTTTTTTTTGTGTTTGGTTTTGAAGTCGGTTCCCTTATTTTAGTTTTTAGTTTAGATATTCAACAAAAATCTTCATATAATAGGCATCTTTGAAAATCTACAATCCTAGTAAGCAACAAAAACGGATCTATGCGGGCAACTTCACGAAATATCCATTATTGTTATATACTTAAACCTTCCTCAGAATGTAACGAACACTTTTCTGAAAACCGCATCAAAATCGGTTCAGCTAAACGTGAGATAATCGCGGACAAACATGCAATTGTCTGTGGAAATCTACAATCCAAGTAAGCAAAAAACGGATCCACGGGGGGCAACGTCACGGGATATCTATTAGTGTTATAATTATACTAAACGCTTCTCCAGATTGTAATGAACACTTTTCTGAAAACTGCATCAAAATCCGTTCAGCCAAACGCGAGATAATCGCGGACAAACATACATACAAACATACATATTACAGGTCGAACTGAGAACCTACTTTTTTTTTGAAGTCGGTTAAAAAAAAATAACTCTACTTATATCATATTAGGAAGGACATGCATAGCATGATTTCTACTAGGAAAAAAATAAACTTTTATATAATCATTTGAAATCTTTCTTGCAGGTTGATCAAATGGTAAGTTATCGTTTCCGAGGACAGTCCCTTGAGTCAGTCCCCATCCAGTACATACCGATACCTCTCCGTCCTCGAAGCATGATCGGTCAAAACCCTTGACAGTAAGTAGGTATTGAGATTTTCCCTAGCCTGCTTTGTTCGACTCCTGAGCTCTTTCTTCCCACTTCTCGCGAACCCGCGCATCTTCCTTCCAGTTCTGGCAGAACCTACCTACCCAGTTTCAGGTATGGTATAATATACATTCATGAAAATTTAATAGGTAGTCAGTTTTATGTTAAAGATTTCCTGTGTTGTATATTGCGTGCACATAAATAGTAAAATAAATAAATAAAATACTGATCTTCAGCTTACATAGTTATAGTAGAGACAATCATCAAACTAGTTGGTGAAAGTCTTGGCAGGTTGACTTGATCCGTAGGAATTAAGTTCCTAATTACTCCTTTGATCTAATTAGTACGTTAGAGTTTTAAACGAACAAGAATTTGATAACCAACCATAAATAAACCTTTATCATTTTCCAAAATCTGATATCTCCACATCTGAGCCGATACTTCCAAATAAGTACTACAAATAAGATATCATCTGATTTTACTATCACAACTTCGACATTTTATACTTACGAATGACATAACCGTCTCAAAATTGTGTGAAGCTCATAAAATATAAAGCGCGGGCGGAACACGTAATAAGTCAGTTGATATCATCAGTAATAAAATTGGAGACAGTATCAAATTGTATCAGTGCCTTATTTGTTTGTACTTTTGTGGATTTATGTGGGTATCGCTTCCGATTGTAAAGATCGAATACTTGTTCGTTTTTAGGGTTAACATGAAGAGTGGATGTGAGGTGAGTAATTTTTTCAAAAGAATTTCTCTCTCTGTGTATACTCGCGACTCTAACAAAAGTTGTAATCCCTGTAAATCTTCACAGTAGTGGAAATTTTGAAATGTACGAAAAATACCAAAACTGAGCTGGTCCTTACAATTCAATTTATACATTAAAATCATCTCAACATCGTCAAACTTATAATAAATTATTAGTACGAAGTGCATTTTTATAAATAATAGGGTATAGTTCTTCTGGACACGGCGTTTGTTAGGAGGTTCCTTTCTCTGGAGCGCTGAGCCCTTATCACGAGTTTTCACTATTTTACTTTGCAGCGTCTTTCCAGTATTTACAGCGTTTCTTGTATGGAAAAAATGGAACAGCGCCTCTGGTGTACGAAGAAGGAACTAAATGTTTCCTTGAAATTAAATGTCAAAGTTCCAGTTTGTTTTACGTCACAATAAGTGAAAACTCATAATAAGGCCTCTGGTATGGAAAAATGGAACAGCACCTCTGGTGTACGAAGAAGGAACTAATTTTTTCCTTGAAATTAAATGTCAAAGTTCCAGTTTGTTTTACGTCACAATAAGTGAAAACTCATAATAAGGCCTCTGGTATGGAAAAATGGAACAGCACCTCTGGTGTACGAAGAAGGAACTAATTTTTTCCTTGAAATTAAATGTCAAAGTTCCAGTTTATTTTACGTCACAATAACTTAAAACTCATGACCTCAGGCCTCAAGGCCTCAGACCTCTTAGCTTGGACCCTCTTCCAATACTAGTGGGCCACTTTTCTTTATATTTTAAATGTTTTTTTTTTAAATTTATTTGTTTGTTTTTGTAAAATTATTTAAAATTATAAAGAATAAGGAAAAAATAATAAGGAAAAGTATCTAATACGCTCTATGTAAAGTTATTGAGTAAAGTGAGAAATCAGCCCAAAGTACACACAATAAAATAAAATTTATCTAACAGTCTAGTGTCTTCACCTCGATACTCAAAAGCAACTTTATCTTCCAGAATAAAAGCATTACAAATCGTTAGGTAACTTTCATGTTCAGCGATGAAAATATTTTATATATTATGGTCCATAAAATTATTATTGTTTTGCTATAACTTGGTGAAAATGCGTTGTGAATCATTTCTATTGTTGTTATAACTAGATGTAAACACTGGTAGGTAACACAAATGCTCGTAAATATGAGCTGTATCGCCTTTTTAGTAACGCACCATAAACTTTTTAATGATTTAGAAAGGTAAGCCTAACCTAATACGACACCAATTTGTCAATACTGTTATTTGGAATCATCAGTAGTTCAAAAAGTCTTCAAACAATATTTTAAACTTAAAAAGTGTTTGCCCCAACTTCAGCCAAGATTGAAGGCGTTATCTTTAAGAAATCTATTACATCCTGTAATAACAACTACTTTTAAATCCTTTCAAAGTATAATTTATTATAATAAAAATATTGCAAAGGATAAAAACAAAAAAAAACTACAAGTTAATATTAAATTACTTATACACTAAAATTAACTTCAAGATCAACTAAAATATAATTCTCAGCAACATTACCCCGTACGTAACATATTCTTATAGAATCTGTTTTAATCGGGAGTCAATTTCCGCGCAACTCCGTGAAATTGCCTCTTCGACCTTTAATTATTTAAAATCCTCGATATCGAAGACTATTATATTCATAGGGGATCTTGAATAACGAGCTTCGTTCAGATAGGATTACCTAGTTTCAATCTAGTTAATCCTAAAAGGTTTGCTTCTTAATTATTTGGAGCGGATATCCGGCCAGGATCTTGGTGTTTAAGGATGAGCTGATGATTTTCTGCTGTATAATGTTTATCGAAGAAAAACACTTTTATATTTTTTTCTTCTTTTTCTATGTAATGGAAAAAGGTTCAACCACGTTTGGCCCTAATATCAGCTACACGAGTTCCGCTCACACATGAAAAGAAAAAAAGAACTTCAGATGAAAGTTGAAATATTGTGACCATTCAAATATTTTCATGAGTAATTTATTTAAAAACTCTAACCATTATTTCTTCTCTTTGATATCGTCATTCCCTTTCCTATATTTTTAACAGAATATTTATAAAATCTGACGCCATTGCGGCATTTAGCGGCATTCATCAAAAATAGCAACCACTGCATCAAGGCAAGGCTATATTTAACCGCGACATTTCAGCAATTATCACTTGACGACACAATTGGAACTGACAAATTAATAGCGAGGTTCGACACATCCCGACGCTAACTACTAATCGCCTCTTCAACTGTGAAATGGTGTGAAATTTTGAACACATCCGAACGCTCCAAGGATTATTGGTGGTAATGCGGTCTGTTCGACTGAAGTTACAGCATGAGGTGTTTAATTGAGCAGAACAAAATTGATGTACGTAGACGTGTTAGTGTCGGTTTCTAGGTTTGTAGTTGTCGGTTTATTAATGAGTACTGTTGAGTACCAGTAATTGACGTTAAATTATTGTCAGAGGAAAGTTTTTTTTTATGTTTGACCTCAGTCTAGGTCAGGAGTGACTAAGACAATGTCGACGATGGAGCGAGCTTACCCAGGAGAAGCCTGGTCACTCTAACTTTGAAGAGATTAGGGTTGTATGTATTTGGAAACACAGACACAGGCAGAGAGTTCCACTCCTTCGCTGTCCACATTATAAAAGACGTTTGGAAACGCTTAGTGCGAATTGATGGTATAGCAATGAGGTAAGGATGGTAATTTGCCGTGCGTCTAGATGTGCGATGATAGAAGGGGGCTGGTGGGATGAGGTCGTGGAGTTCTTGGGCACACTCTCCGAAGTACAATCTGTAGAAGACCGACAGGCAGGCAACCTTGCGGCGATGAGTCAAGCTATGGAGCTTGGCATTCACCAGTTTTACGTCGCCAACGAGTATAAACTTGACCAATTAATGATGGATCCACTTTGTAAATATGCTTAGATAGTGAGTAATAAATAAAATTACGACGATTTATTTCATACACTAGCCTCCTGCAGACACACGCGATTAATCGCGTGGGGCGACATGTCGCGGTCCATTCGCAGTATTTTTAGAGTGGAAATTAGCTTGGCTCGTTGTCGCAGCGCGATTAATCGCGTGTGTTTGCAGGAGGCTTTACAGTTTTGATATACGAGAATATTTCCCATCTATTAAAGTTATATTGCAAAAAAGACTGGTTTCCATAAATATTTCATTTGTTGATACAACCTCAATCGTTGTTGATCTTACAGTCAGGATTCCGAGATCTATTAGTCGGTCACTCTATTGCCAGTTAAATTTGCTAAGCTAATACTTGGACTGATGTTGGTTCAATAGCTTTGTATTGGTCTTCCATAAGTTTTGCATCGGAGCTTGCCCTGTACCATAAAATCTTAGTTCACGATATCGTGATAATTTTGAAATTATCTATAGGTACAACTGCGCGTATATGCATATTAACTGAATTGATACTTCTGACTTACAGGCCAGGCAGGACAGGCCTGTTGGTCTAGTGGTTAGTGACCCTGACTGCTATGCCGAAGGTCGTGGGTTCGATTCCCACCCAGGACAAATGTTTGTGTGATGAACACGATCATTTGTTCTGTGTCTGGGTGTAATTTATCTATAATATGTATGTATTTAGAAATATATAAGTATGTTTATCAGTTGTCTAGTACCCATAACACAAGCTCTGCTTAGCTTGGGACTAGATGGCGTTGTGTGATAGTTGTGGAATATCATTATTATATTATTATTACTTATGCAATTTTAAAGTCTTGCTCTATCACGACATTGTTGATATCATGCCAAGTAAGCATTGAATTTAATTATTTTGTGATTTGTAGTCAGTGTTCAGTAGGTGTTTTAGATTTCTCGTTTCTCTGACGGAAGAGACTGTCAGTCTGACTAAAAATTATCCGTATTTTTTCAGTTGCCCTTTGCGTTCCAGGGTCTCGGCTACCTTTGCAAACGGTTCCGCGAACCATATTTTAACCTAAATCTAGTTTAATGGACCATGCCCGGGACGGCGCGTTGTGTTCCACGCGCGCCTCAATGAGTGTCAGCATGATGACGGGGCCCCCTCTAGAGGGCCAAAGCCTGTCGGGGTCGCGGGACTTATCAAATTACCGTGACCCTGGTAATTTGGATGAAGGTAATTTGAAGGACACTGTGGATTTCAGTCAGTACGAGTCTGACAGTCCCTCCTGCCCTGCCCTGGGCCGGACTCATTTGATGATTTTAACACGTAAAAAAAAAAACTCTAATACAATAAACCATCCTTATGGTCTCCTAGCCCTTATAGCTGGAACAACATAATTTGAAGCAAATATTATTGTTCACATTCTACCCTAATACAAATACATATTGGAATAGCAATACCGGTCAATTCGGTCGCTAAGGACAATAAAGCTTTATTAAGTTATTTACCGGTAATAAGATAATAGAGTGAGCCTCATCGATTATTCCAAATAAGTGTCAGGGGACTAAAGATGGAGATTTACGTTCCTCCCCCAAGCTTTGCGCACAGATTTTTGGCCAAATCTCTTTCCAATTGATATTTGATTTGGTTCCATGATTGCGTTATGGAAGAGGGTGGCCACTGGCCGTGTTGAATTTAATTTCCTTTTATTCTTATATAATAAGGGATTTGCTTGTTCTTCTGAGACTTCAAGCTTTGAATAAATTGTTTGGTTAACAGCTTTAGCTCTTTATGCGAGTTTAATTTTTTGTTATCTTTAAATTGTCTTTCCTACTTGACATCTTTTCTTCTTAGGTTGGAAAAACATCAAATGAGTTCATCCGGCCTGGTTGGATCGGACTGTTTTTCAGTTGCCCGTTGCGTCAAGGTCTCGATAAACTTTCAAGACTGTTTTGCGATTCTTCTGCTTGATATTCTGCCATGTGATTTTAATTATTTACATTTACATTGACATTTGAATAACAATTCCATAAAATATTCACGTAATCTGAAAAATCACATAAGTCTGAACATTGGACTTGGCAAACAACCCTAATTTTGTGGGGGACCTATTAAGGTGTTTTAATGTTTTGCTTCCTTCGTCGCGGTGGAAGCATATTTAAAATCCCACAGTATTAGTTCAGCATACAGCTGATTGGATATTTACATTTCCGTCATACATAACGGTGATAATACAATGCCATACTACGTGGTGATTTTTATTATAAGAAAATGACTATAATTCTTCCATTTATATTTTATTATCTTCAGACATAAAATCACGCCTTTATAGACATTCCATAAAATATTCCAGATATTTACCAAGTAGCTCTTCTATTTTACATTAACCATTAATCTTCTGATGTAACATCGTTTACCCCATAACTAGAGAGGCTATAGTCACTTATTAATACGGGTCATGTGGCGTCAAGTGCCAAGTTGGACTGTCTCCAAGTGGTCTCTCCATCGAATTTGGCAAGATTTCTGATAGTACCAGATGTCACATACACCTGCAAAAGTTCCTAACTGTTCTCAAAATGTTTGCGTTGCAGGAAATTTTATTTGTAGAATTAATTTGTTTTTTGGTTTGATCACTGGAGCTAAGCTTTTAGTCGTTGCTATATTTTTATCCTTTGTTCTGGTAGAAAATCAAAAGAGCATTTTGTTTCGTTCCTCTCTTTGCTCTGATATTAATAACTAGTTGTTCCCTGTCATTTTACCTGTTCCTCTCTTATTGGTCGTACTGTTAATGTTATTGTAGCCTATATATAACCTTCCCTAATAAATGGACTGTCCAACAGAATTTTTTTTTCAATTCGAACCAGTAGTTCCTGAGATTAGCACGTTCAACCAAACAAACTCTTCACCTTCATATTATTATTACAGATATAGAGTCCTTGACTTCAGTCAAATGATAAATATGTATTAAGTACATTAAAATCACTTGTTAAACTTCTATGTGCATTGTGGTTTGCTATCTTATTAACGAACCTATTTTCCGTAACCTCACCTTTATTTTGGTGGTAAAGTCATCATTAAATAAGTACTCCCGCTCTGGGTAGTGCTAGACCTCGTGGGACTAAGGACTCATTTAGAATTATGTTTAGAATTATGGTAATATTCGTTCAAGTGTTAAAATATTCACATGTCATAATACACTAATGTAATAATTTATGTCTATTTGGTTAGAATGAAGTTTTGCATAAATCAACAAGTGTTAGAATGTCCAAATGTCATTGTACATGAATCAAAAATGCTAAGTATTGTGATAAAACAACGCCTGGTTTTATTTTGTCGGTAGGTAATAGACCAAAATTCATTTTTTTTTTTCAATAGGTAGGCCCTTTACGTTCTACTGTCGTTAAAATTTTAATTTGTAAATATAAAACCATTTTCACTTTATGTCAAAATTATGGACATTCTGTCAGTTGATCTTTATAACATAACTTTTGACTTTTTTACATAATGGCATGTGGACAATTTAACACTTGGACGAATGTTACCATAATTCCTCATTTAGTATCTACCCAGAAAAATAAGCTAAATAAACTGCCCAACGAACTCAAACAACATTTCATGCAACGTATCAAGGCAAAACATTACCTTCTTTTATTTTAACCAAAAAAGAAAACCCCATAATATATGTAACTACATAAATATTTACTCCTTAAGTAAAGTTTGCCATCTCATGTCGTAAAGAACATTATATAATTTGCATAAGAAGTTTGAATGGGCAGGGCTGAAAGCCTCTAGTCGCGTCTGGCATGTGAATTGCTTTTTTATATACGTTAATATTGACTCTCTTACTTATGGCTACCGTCGGGCTTACATGAAGACCTTTGGCGTTAGTGCTCCTATTCTTTATTAAGTATTTTATGTTCCAAAGAGTTTGCTTGCAGTCTATCGGTTTCTTTTGCTTTATTTTTGTACTGTGTCACTTTGTTCAGCCAGATGTTCTGTGTGATTACAGTTTTTTTAATTTTGTAGTTCAGAAAGATTGATGTTATTTTAAAGAAATTTTGAGTTAATGCATTCATTCGTGTAGAAATGAATAATGTATCAGATATTAGTAATGATCTAACACTGCAAAGTATGTAAAAAGAAAAGTTTATTACTCATGATCATTACTCTTTAGTGTCATAAATATTGACAACCTTTTTTCTTAGAGATTTTATCGATCATGCTTTTATATAGATAGAAAGTCTGCGTAATCAAGCAGTTTCTATTTTTCTAAGAAAACTAATACTCCTTACTGAATTATTTACGCCCTTCAATCAGACGATTTGTATTCTGCAAACGCCGATCACTCGTCTCAATGTCAGTTATATTTATGTTTATTATAGAGAGAACAGTAAAGTTTACCCCTTGAACGGGCCGGAACCAAATAATCAAAAGGCAAATAGTATTAGGGGTTTATTTTTCAAGTTTATGACGTCATCTGCTGGCGCCGCAGCTGCAATTTAACGCGTCATTCAACTGGCAATTCATGATCACGATCAACCATGTTTGGCTATGCTCAATAATGCTTTGGAATTTTTGAAATGGTTTCACTGCAATGGCTAAGGAAGTAATTTACAGTAAATAACTGTTTGAAAGAAGTTCCAAGTAAAAAATTAAACAAACCGTTGTTAAATTGTATTTAATGCCAGTGCCAGACCAAAAGCTAAACTAAGTTAGCGTAGCTTTCGGTCTGCAAACCGAAGATTACTAGCAAAAATAATTTCAATTGTATTATTTGATTAAAATCTCTGGTTCTGACACTAAACCTGATAACTTTCGAAATACTTTATTATTCTTCGAGCAAAGAGTTTTCCCCTAATACCTACATTAAACAATTGAGCAGTATAACAAGATTATAATGTCAGTCCAAAATTAATAATAGAATAATTGAGTCGAGACGAAATCCTGTTCGGACAGATTCAAGATAAGAATTCAATTTATACTTTACTACCCTCAATACCCGCTTCTGTTTTAAATCAAAAGCACCCCAAAAGAGTATTTGATTTCAAATATACTGATCAGTATCAAACAGGCCCGCCCGCAGATATTATAGAGGGAAGTGATAAAAATCTATCAAAACAAATAAATTTATTGCTAAGTTATGGGAACTGATCAAATACTGATTTAATATGGGTTTGTGCAGGCTTTGAAGTTGGGCTTGTTTCCACGGAGGTGTGTTTTTGTCGAATAATACTGGCATTTCAAACATGATGAAAAAATAATGATAAAATTGTGATTCCAGGAACATGTTTCGTTTCAAAACCTATGCTATTTTCAACAGGACTGACATTCGTTTTTTGTTATTTTCTGACATTTCAATCATCGTGTTTGCTAACAAAATCGATTTGTCTAAGCCTTCAAGCTTTCTTTATAATAATAGCAAAAGAAAAAAATAAAGCCTTAAAATCTATCTCTAAGAAAATTAAATTGAATATCGCTTCATTCAAAACGAACGTCTCATATACATAAGTAAACCGTTGTACACTTACGGCATTACCGGTAAGTAAATCACTCTATTCAGCATACTTACCCAAACACCTAGATTTCCTTAACAAATTCAAACGGCACTAACATAAATTAACACAAAAACGTTCGCTCTAAGCGATCTGATATCACCATTGTTTCGGCTAGCCTGCTTAGCATACCACCCGTGTTTAACAGCCTATGAATTTGTACTAGATGTGTACCCTGGCTTTGTCAAGGAAGTACTGTTTAGTGACGGTGTTAGGACGACTTTAAAATAAATTAGGATCCAGTATTCACGGTGAATTTACGTTAAATCTCTTCGTTAACATTTAGCCAACCAATGTTGCATGAGAGTAGCTCATCCAAATCTCTCCATGTTTGTCGATTTCGTGTTATGGATTCAGTAACATATTTTATTAAAGTGAAATTTTTCGGGTCATTTAACGGTGATATCTTAAAATAAGTATTTACCTACCAGACAGATAAGCTCTTTGCATTGAATTTTGAATGGATTTCGATGTTTGGACAAAGCAATACTGGGAACTGGGACCAAAGGGATAACATTGACTAAGATAGCATATTTTTCATCCCGGGAGTTACGGTGGCGAAGTTCACCAAGCTAGTGAATTCACATGCCAATCTAGTAGGTAAGAATACGTATGCCAATAATGTCATTTTGAAATTATACAGTGTAGGCTAGGTACAGGGTAATTTTAAAAAGTTGGAGAAATAAGAATAGCATTTACCTATTAAAACTGGTTTTAGATTGTCAACTGTAATAACGTTGATGCAATAAAATAATTATGCTAATGATCATAATTATAGCCCTTGGGATATAATAATAAAAATTACTGCGCCAGTTGCTACAGATACATAGCATTATGAGGAGCTACAATTTCGTGCAAACATTCTGAGAGTTGAGCAAGTTGGATTGGCCATACAAACTCCCACGTCTTAACTGACAGATACTTTCAAAACAATTACGCTTCCACTTCTTGTTATACACACTGCTTTGAAGTTTGACGAATTCTTGGTAAAAGATGCTGTGTCGTAAAATTATGGTGAATGAACAACTATTGGTAAGTTTTAGTAGAGTAAAATAATAGATTGTTATAATTGGTCTGAGATAAGTTATTTTTTTAAGACATTCAAATGTTTTGCTGCTGTTGTAATCAAACAGTCGTCAAATAGAACATTAGCCACATTTTCAATACAAATGAAGAACTAAAATCCGAATTTAAAACCTATACATAGAAAAGTTCTACAGCAACTACATTTCTTAGAAAGTATCTCCATTTTCAGCGTTGTATCGAGAATATTGACATACAGCATTGAAAGCTTACATTTTTGTTACTATTTCAGAATATTAATTCTAAACTCTTACAGAATCTATTTCTTTAATATAAAACCTCTGAATGAAATACCAGCACTAACAATAAAACAAATCAGATTCTCACAACTCGTTCTAATTTATCACAGCATGTTTGCTGAATACTAAACTCCTGAGTCACATATGCAGCCAAACACGTTCAGTCTATCAAGACAGACATCATCACGATTCAGTAATTTGCATATAATGACTACTTAAAACGCAACTAACATGAATTGTATGGCTGTTAACTGAATGTGTATCGTCCAAGTTGTCAACGCTCAATCTTTGATTACTTTATTGCCCGGGGATGCGGCGAGAATTATAAACTTCATGAAAAATTCGTAATCGGATTCCGTAATGTGTAGGTGGCCTTTGATATGAGAATAATTGCAGCCGTTTAAGGACTGAACTGGTTTGAGAGAGACATTTCACTTGACAATTCTGGATCTGTGCCTGGAGAGGATAAAATTGGAAGGAAAATGGATTCCGTTTCCATGACAGAAGCAGAACTACTTACATAATTCTAAAGAGTACCTATGGTTGTATGACCCAATGTATGAACGTTGAGAACGTGAAAGCGTGTCCTACAGTAAAAAGTGTGAGTAAATGTATGGGCAGATAATCATATTTTTCAAAAGACTTACAATTATAATAGTATTACCAAGAGCCTGATGAGATTTCAACAAAATTCATCTTCACATAAGTAAACTTCAAACTTTGTACCACACCACTAAATTCATTATCAAAGTACCGAATATTTTCGCAATTTGTAGAATAAAAAGGCAACAACTCGTTACCATAATGCATGCAGTTGATACAGTAAGTACACAACTCATTTCCTTTCCTCGATCCATTCCAAAGTAAGTAAGGGGAAATGTACGGTACCGGTCTATTTTGGTGTTCAACATGCTCTAGCACTACTTTGTACTAAGAATTAAAACTATATTGTACGATAGTGTTATCAGCCATTGTTTTATTTTGACTGTTATTTTGTGTTAGTTATTCGAGAAAAAATGTGTCTTTCATAAATGACTAAGCTCTTACTTAATAAATATTTTTATGAATTTTAGTTTGCAAAACGTTTACGCCAACAACATTTATGTTTGTGATAAATGACCGAAGAGCTTAGTCAACTTTGCGTTTTGAACTTTTTTGATTGATTTGAGACACTTTTTCATTCACTTTTTTATCTTCAAATAGCCTGATGAATGCTATGTCTACCTTTAATAATTCACTATATTTATATTACATTCATAATTCTGTTCAATGTTGTATTTTGGCTCGATTTTCAAAGCTCCGCAAATGAAACAACGGCATCAACATTGTTAAAATGGAACCCAATTTGATTCTAGCCAATCTAAAATGCCCTTTAAACTACAGCCGGCCATTTTCCGCTCACACTTCACTCAATATAGGTCCACAATGTAATCCGTTAGCAACGAGACCTTTTGATCCTGCCATAGGCTTCAAAGACACGAATGCACTGCATTGTAGAGGATTTCAACTGTTTAGTACAGTTGCGCTTGTAAGCCGGGATTAACCCGACGTGTCATGTAGCCACTAGACGCTGGTAACTAATTGGAGTGGTTCGACTAATGTACAAGTGGACTGCAGTAGTTGTATGTATCCCAATGTTATGGTACTGGACTGAATCTTAGGCAGTTTATGGTCTGACTAGTCTTTATTTAAGATTCAAAGTATAACGATTTTGCGTTTTTAACTTTATTTCCATCAGTCGCCTCTCGTGATAATTATGGACATGTGACAAGGAGAGATGGCACGTAACTAAGAGAATAATGGGTGTGAATGTGGAAGCATAGACAGAAAAAGGAAGACCAAAGAAAAGATGGATAGATTGTGTAAGGAATGAAAGTAAAAGGAGTAAATGACACCGTGACGTCTGACAGCGGTGAATGGAAGCTGAAAACCCCAAGTTAAATGGAACAAGAGCAAGAAAATAATGATACTGACTTTGCTTCTATCACTGTATTTATACTCTTGTTATGTTAAGTTGTAGTTTTTTATTTTGATATAAACCCCAAAAACTTTGGTCCCAACTGCATTTACTTATATGCTCTATTTACCTATTAAGGTATACGTTTATACCAAAGCTGTTTTTTTTTTTAATTCTGGATAAACTAGATACTTCACTATTGACTAAACTATAGCGCTTAGCTCTGACATCAACACGCAATCCGGTCTCTGGGCATTTGTGTGATTTTTTTCCACCTTTCATTCGGATTTTGTTGGAACTTTCCGGAACTATTCTCCTGTCAGATCACCTGTCCGTCTGTTTGCCTGCCAATGTGTAAGTCGGTAGCTAACAGAAAAATAATTGCCTTGTTTCTGACATGCATGGACTTCTGAATCTGAATCCGGTTGAAAAGTCGGATAGATTTTGTGGTCATTAATTCTTTTTTGTTTGTCACGTCAATAGTCCATGTTGGTACTAAGAAATCTGTTTCTAAGATACTAGATCGTCAAATAAAATATTGTCTTCTATCAAGTACCTACTTTAGGACTATAATAATGAATACACACATACTACTTTCCCTTAAAATTAATTTAAAAAAGATTTTATAACCGGTTCTTAGGAACGTAGGCGATTTTTGGTTACGATCAAATGGGCCGCGGTTTATTCGATTTGGGCTATTGAGACTAAACACCCATTCCAGTAGGTGTACACGCAGTAACAGAAACAAATGACGTCCACAACTTCTAAAAACATGATTCAAATTCAAATTCAAACACTGCAATCCCACTCATTATAACACATTCACAGCCCACGACACGAAAAAGAAAAAAGCTTCAAACAAAAATGTCGCCAGTCGTCACTCATTCGATAGCAAGCGTCGGCGAATGTCGCGTGTGCCGACGATTTACAGCAGCAATTAGTTATGTACCCGACGTACGACAAACGATGTTGGCTGACAAATGGTCGGCCAGGGTGCCTCGACTACCCGCAGACAATGGTCGCACTCGATTCGGTCAATCATTCCGTGGTGAATAAAATTATGAGTCAAGCTAAAGACTTGAATGTAATACCAGACTTTGTTTTGATTTAGATCGGTTCCTGCTGCTATCTAAGCTGGATTGTTAAGTGCATGGAAATCGAGAACGAGTAGTTGACTATTGGATACCTTGATCTTAGTTGAGATTTATATGTATCGATTTCAAAGAGGTTAAATGTATGGTGGGCCTAGTATATTATACTCGCGACGTAAACTGGAACGATTTAAAAAACCATTCCAATTTACGTCGCGTACGAACACCAGTCTTTTCACACAATCTTATTAGAGTAGGTACTCATATCCATGGATGAAAATTATATAAATTACAAATAACGAAAAACATTAAGGCGATGACAAGAGCTAATGTACCTCTCGCTCGCACGTTTCGACATTTTGAAAGATATAAAAACACTGATCCCATTTTTGAAAAATTGCAATCAACCATTTTGTGTGCAATCACATTGCACAGTTTAGTAAAAAAAAACATTTTAATCGATACAAGTTTACCTACTCAAAAATTTGCTTAAGTACTAAAACTAGTTAAGCAAATTTTTGAGTAGGTAAACTTGTATCGATTAATTTGTTTTTTTTTTACTAAACTGTGCAATGTGATTGCACACAAAATAGTTGATTGCAATTTTTCAAAAATGGGATCAGTGATTTTATATCTTTCAAAATGTCGAAACGTGCGAGCGAGAGGTACATTAGCTCTTGTCATCGCCTTAAAGGATAATAGATTTTTTACACAAATATCTTTATAACTTACGTAACATTTCATTGTGCGTCTTGATGCTTTTAAATACTTTACTTACAAATTGTGATAATATTTTCTGAAGTAGAATGATATATTGCTGATTGTCAATTGATGTTTTTCAACGTATAGAAGATTGAATGCTTTAGGCTTTTCAACACTATGTTATACACATAAGAGTATGTAAAGTTAAAACTTCGCCATTAATCATTACAGCGTTATTTAAATAATTCATATAAATAGCCTCTCAATACTTAGATGAAATAAATAGAAAATGGACGAGGTATCGTGTGCATTGACAAATGAGCGGATTTAAATGGTCACTTTAGCAATATCACTAAAGTATCATAATACAAATCACAAATATAAATTTTAAAATGGTTACTTTAACAATTCATATTTTATCTGATGCCAAACAATCAATCTTTTTGATGGTTTTGTCTACGGAATCCTAAAATGGTCCACAAAATACATAGATATACAGCATTGACTGAGCCTTCTATTGCAAGACAGATAATGTAAATGAAAGAGAATGATACTCCTACAAATTGCTTCTAACTGTACAGTTTGTCCAATTTTCGCATACACACATGTAGATTTATCGTTGCAGTTTGAACTGTACCGTCCATTTCGATCATTTATTATTAACAGCTTTTTGTCTACGAGTCCGTCTGAATTGATAATCTGTGCTGGCTTTTGAGGGATTATGAAGGATTGCCATAGGGTGGTGAGTAATCGTACAGTCAGTGTCACGATGCATGTGGTTCCTTCTTGAAACCGGGGTAACCACATCGTGACGATGTCCGTATATAAACTGAGTTGAGGAGGTCAGTTATAGGCAGTCATCGGTTGCTGGGAAAAGACTTGCCCCGTGATGATGAATTTTCTGATAAGTGCTTGCTTGGCTTTAAACTGCTTTATTCTAACTTGAGTTGCATTATTTTTTTGATTCGACTGCGAAGGTAACACGTTTACTAGTTGATATTTTTAAAAGTTAATAATAGTAATCCCACTACTGATTCACTTCCTTAATTCTTCGCTATAATGAACGGTCAAACATTTAATACTGTAAATACATGCAAAAGGTGCAATGTTAATTCAGAATTTAAATTCTCTTTTGTATTTACGGGCGCTTTAATATAATGAGTTCTCTTTCAGTTTCGAGAGTTCGAGACCCGATATTGTCATCAATATTAATTAATCCTTGAATCCTTTTGATCATCACACATTTTTATATCATCTTTTGTTCTCCTCGTTAATTAATACCACATTTTTTTTAAGTGGTGAAATCCTCACATCTGGGGCCTATTGAGGGTTATGTCTTACAGTTTCACCGACTAGAAGTAATAATCCATAACATTCATTCACATAGCGCATTTCATCTATACCTCCCCAATCATAGTAGAAACGAATCGTCGCAGCCGAGTACCCATTTGTTTCACAGGAAATCAGGATTTTTTCCTAAGGTCTTAAATTTGCGGTCCATGGTCCTCTACGGAATTCGGACGCGACCAGCCAGAGGGTCATGGCTATCCGGATGATCCGAGGATACCGCACGATCGCCGGCGAATCGGCCAACCTCCATACCGGATTACTGCCCATGCTCAAGCGCGTCTATGAGTGGCGCGTGGAGGCGCAGCGCTGGGGAGAATTTCCGCTGCCCCGACAAGTCGAGGCGCGGCGGGAAGAGGTCCGGCGCGATCTCAGGGCAGTACGGAGGGACCGACTGTCGCAACCGAGGTTCGGGCACGCCGCAATCGCGGCGGTAAGACCCCTTTTTGTGGAGTGGCTGGATAGCTGGATAGGCGTCACGGCGTCCTGACCTACCGCATGACGCAGGTCCTCACCGGACACGGAAGTTTCGGGAGATACCTGTGTCGGATAGGGAGGGAAGAAACGTCTGGGTGTCACCACTGCGAAGATCGCCCGGAGGACACAGTGAAGCATACGGTGCAGGACTGCCCTGCTTGGGCAGAGCACCGCCGTGTCCTCACGACGGCGATAGGCGGAGACCTCTCGCGCCCGGTATTGGTCGTGGCCATGCTGCGGGGCGAGACGGAGTGGGAAGCGGTCGCCTCCTTCTGCCGAAGCAGTCATGCTCGCGAAGGAGGAGGCTCCCTCCGCCCCAGCCGCAGTGATAGACGCCCGCAATGGACGAATGTCGCAAGACGATCTCCGGCCACCGTAGGCGCGGGCATGCGGGCCGTCCATGGACCATGCTCGGGTCGACAGCGCGTTGTGTACGTTCCACGCGCGCCTCAAAGAGCGTCAGCAAGATGACGGGCCCCCCTCTCTATAGGGCCAAAGCCTGCCGGGATCGCGGGACTTATCTCATTACCGTGACCCTGGAACGTAAAGGGCTAATAAAGGACACCGTGGATTTTAGTCAGTACAAGTCTGACAGTCCATGGCAGGGCGGGAGGACTCATTTGATGATTTTACCATGTTAAAAAAAACGTCTTAAATTTTATATCTAGAATCTTCTAAACCTAAACAAAAGCTAATGCTCAGTGAAATAACCCCTCATTCATTTATCCAAATGTTCTAATCACTATTTTATATGGGTCAAATTCATCGTTCGAGTTATTGGCAATCAACGCCGATGGCTGTTCATATTGTAAACAATGCTTGTGGAAGCAAAAAGAGCTAAATGCTTTGCGAATAAGAGTTGGAAATTAATGTTGGAGTTTATTGAAAAAGTTATGTAAAAGGCAAAATAGATATTGAATTTAAATCCAAAATTAAATTAAATTTCAATCCAGGTTTTACTAAATCCAAATTAATATGAAGAATAAATAGATAGATAAAACACTAAATACGAAGAAATATAAATAAGAATGGAATTATGTCATTAATTTTCTTTACGTGCAAACAGTATTTATGGAACAGAAATGTTGGTCTTTCACACAATATAGATGACGAAACCTACAGGATGAAATAATCCAAGAAAATGTAGCAAAACATTGGAAATTGGAATGAAAGATAGGGTGGCCAACTGGCTATACGGCAGTGAGTATACTAATATTTCTAAGGTATTGCCAAAGTCTATCCACTATTAAAATTTTCAACCAATAAAAAAACTAAATTCAAGAAAAAATCCTATATAAGACATATCCACGCAGATTTAAAGATGTTTTTTTTTTTTAAATCTACATAATATATAAACATTCTTATTTGATCGTGTAACAACGAGGGACTTGACACGCATTGCTTTGAAGATAGACAATATTATAAATGAAGAGAATTCGCACTGAGTTGACATACTTGGAAGGGTTATGAGGTGTTCTCTGTCGCAACCGTTGATCTGATGATCGTGATGGATATTGTGGAGGTTTTCCTGTTGTTATCTTTGACATGGGTACGTCATGACTTATGAATTGTCGAATTCGTAGAATCTCTTACTAATAGCCTGTAATGTAGGCTTTTCGTGAATAGTCACGTTCTGAGAACGCAAGATTTTAATCTTCTTTGGACGGTAAACCGCGCGACAAGAGTTGCATTTAAAATATCTCACTGCTAAGGAATAAAGGTGCTTTTAATATCAATTTGTTATCTTTTGTGTGATTGACTGTATCTAGTAATTCCCTTTCGAAAATCCGTTCGATACTACAGAATCATATCTACGAAAGTAACTAATATTTTATTTTTTAAATTTATCTGTTGTGCTTGTATGCCTAAATAAATGAAATGATGAACTTTGTTACAAGGATGGATGAGACCCTGGAGGTGGCTATAGGCTACTTCTTCATGCATACAAATTTAAGGTAAAGGAAAAGGACGAACGGGAGATCAAGCGAGGCCGCAAGCAAAGGTTAATTCAAAATTCAGACAGTAATTTAATTATTTAGCTCTGATATTATTGGCAAATTCCAATAAATTATGAAGCCCATTAGCACAAATGTATGAAATGTCCTGAAAACTAAATCATTTTAATGAAAATGATACGTTGATTTTAGAGAATATTCACACAGTACTAGAAAACAAAAGACAAGTCTATTACCTTAACTATTTGTTAAGAATCGAGATCAAACTGATGTATATGCATATGGTGTCGTTCTTGACCAAGATATCTAATGCCTGGACTTGCGACTGAGATCTCTGAGTTTATTTCAACTGATTCTTGACAAGGGCGGCTAGTGTAGATGATGAATCGTCTTCAAGTACAAAGAACCGCCAGTTATGTTTAATCCCCATGTAACAGGGGGCCAATTATCATAAACCAGACATAAATACATACTGCTAAACGGATTTTTTTGAAGTTAACCCAATAATACTTTACCGACTTGTAAATAATTTTTATTCGTGTTTTACTCCATGTCTACATTTAACACAGTCTGTGTGACCGGGTACATGTAATAGCAATAACTGCTTATTGATAGAAAATTAAACACATTGTTATTATGTACCGACAATCACAACAGAATCCAATTCATGCAATACGTATCGGTATTTGCAATGAATTTTCAAATAAACCTCATTATTGACGTTTGAACTGGAAAATTATAATTTTAACTAGTTTTTGATGGCGTATCGTATGACATAAACTAAATTAATGGTAATGCAATCGAAAATTGTGTGCTGTGTTAAGTTATTAACTAAACAGTGTTTCGATTATTGGTGTTGTTTTTAGAGAAATTCATGGCTCCAACGTAGAAGTATTATGGAACCTGAACGCTATTAATAGAGCTGAACTTATTGTAGACCCATTCGCCTGGGTTAGCTGATTAATATAAAATAGATAAGAACACTTATTAAATCTTGTGCCGAAGTTCAGAAACTCAACCCTATTTGTCTTTTCTCAGACACCAATCATTTTGTTGCGCTCAGTAACTTGAGCTAGCAATAGCAAATGCAAAATTCCAAATTCAACAAAAACTTCTAAAAATTTCTCTCGCTTTCATTAAGAATTATTATTCCAATTATAATAGCGCCTGCAATTTCACCTTATTGTACAGACAGTTGATTTGAACCCTAAAGTAATATTCAAAGAAACGCAGCTTTCTAGAGATTATTTCGTCAAGGCGTTTAGCAGACGGCGCCAAGCGTCACCAAATGAAATATCGCTTAATTAACGTTTACAAGCTCAATTATTTTGCGTTTATAAACACCTTTATTGTATGTTGAACAAGGTTGATATTACAGTGTTGTGTTTTAAAAATGTGCTTCGTTAGGTGATATACACGTGTTTAGAGCAAAGCGTAGTAAATCAAATGGACCATGGCGAATGAACGCGCAGTCAACATTCTCTGATGTCTGAACCTTTCCTTGCTCATTTAGAAATGTTGCGTTCTATAAATCTTTTGCTTGTAGTCTTTAGTTCTCTCCTAGTTCTATGGAAACAAAACTAGCATGACGAACGAAGTTCTGTTAGAAATGGATGAACAATTGGACATTAATTAAGGTTTGTTTAACAACACATTCCATTTTGTGTCGTTGTTCTTTGAATGTGGCTTAGTAAGGAGGAATAAACATATGTTTGTAGATTACTGACAGCAGCTGTTGCAGGTAAGCAGAACCTCAACATTCTGACAATCAAAAGTCTTACCATTGGATATCGTGGTATCCTATTTTGTGGAGGTCAGATAGGTAGCTAATGAACAAATTACGGTATAAGCCATCCAAGTAGATTGAAAACTAACATAGCAAGGCACATGACATAAAAATTCTGTACTTGTAAAAAAGGTATCAACGTTAAATTGTGCAACTCAGACCTTAACTAATCCAAGCATTATCTCATCTCATTATACTACACTTAGTCTAAATTAATGCACACTGCATAGCATAATCTATCCCGTAAAAGGGTTACGAAAAATCTCGTGAGAACGCGCACGAGTTTGCTTCGCAGGCGACCGTTAATTCAAATTAAACCGCTTTACTCAGACTAAAATTTTACTGGCACCGCCCTTTATTAAATGAAAACGAAATTCCGCCCATCACATTAAGTCGTTCCGGTACGTTGAGGATAGTGATGTATGTCCGGATCCGATACTTTGCAGTATCGATACAACAAAATGTGATATTTCGAGATTTTGGACGAACACAAATTGGTATTCGATAACGATACAGTGTTTGTATCGATACATAAGCAGCATTATTGGAATGAATGGCTTATATCGTATCAAGTTGAATTAAATTACTGATAAGGTCAATTAAAAATATAAAAACGGAACGTTAATGAAAAAGAACAAAACAATCCTGGGTATTTGTCTATATTCTAGAGGGACTTATGAGTAGACTATACAATAATAAGGTACTGAGCATCTCAAAAACTTCTTAGTAAACTATTCTCTAAATCGATCGATGTTATCCGATACGATCCTAGGATCGTATCGTTTAGTTGCGATCCGTATCGGTACATGCACCACGCAGCCCTAGTGGAGATGCATTTCGTATGCGCATTTAATGCAATCATCTAAGCTAGTGATCCGGAACTGTAAATATTTATGGAGACTGTTTGGTTGACGCTGTCCAAATAATGGTTGCCAATATGTTTTATGTTACTGGACATAAAAGGACATCATAAATAGAGATGTAGTATAGAGGAACATGTCGATAATACTCGTACCACAATAAAAAGAAACACCATCTGATCATATCATGTAATTCACATTTCTTAATCGGTTGACAATTAGGCTTCTTTTTGTAGAATACTTATCAAAACATATGATTTGCATATTTCTGGTGCAGGTTATCAGAAATATTTTATCTTTCAAAGTCGGGAATAAAAATGGAAATAAAACGGGAAGGTTTCTGCTTCTATGACATGCCTTGTTGTTGTTATTGTAGAGACAATCTGATAGCCTGTTTTCAGCAAGGACAGCAAGACTAACATAAGTTTTCGTCAGCTTTGTTAGAGTCTGACACACAAAACATGAGCCAGGAAAATTAGCAGCAAATTCAAAAATCTACATCTAAAATCTCTATATATCATCTAAAATACATTGTGATACTTGAATTTACATCATGGATTACTAAGTAATCAATTACTAAGTAAATTCAAGTATTAAAATGTATTTTAGATGATATATAGAGATTTTAGATGTAGATTTTTTGAATTTGCCGCTAATTTTCCTGGCTCATGTTTCGTGTGTCAGACTCTAGCTACAAACATTTGACGTTTTTATTTATGTAAGACCCGATACAATCACGATGTCTGTGTTTTTTCTGTTGAACAAAATCAGTTCAAATGAAATAATTAACATACGTTACCAAAACATTGCCCCAATGCAAGTACTCGAACCAAAAATATGAGCATACAATATGATGTTCCATATGCATTGGATTGGAATTTCAATATTTTCTAAGTAAATACTCCCAATTTTCCGAACTAATTCATATGCTAATAGCGGGAGCGAGTTGAATAGAAATAATAATTGACGGAGCCTTATTTAATGAGAGTTTCCAAAATGGTTGTATTAAGGAGAAAACACGCACTGCAGTAGAAAATGTATTATCTTATTTGCGAATTGGGTCTTTCATGTAAAGTATGGAACAAAACGACTGATATGTTCTCGTAATAAACAAGGAGGGATGATGTTATGAATATGAATTCTTCGTACAATTTCGCTTCGTGAGTGGATTGAATCCTTTGAGAACGTATTGTTCCTTTTCTTGACATGTTAAGCACTTGGAGATCCGAGCAGTGGGAGAAAGGAGTGATATATGTTTTGAAGTTTGTTGGTATAGAAATTAGGCTTCTAGTACATTCATGTAGGTATATTCTATAGGCCGAGACTATGAAATTGATAATTTCTTTTTGTTTAATTTCTCAAACTTACCTGTTATAATACCTATTATATACCAAACTTACCTATAGTTAGCAGTTACTAGCTGTTGCGGGTAGTTTCATCCGCTACATACAATCAGGATAAAACCTATCCCATAATTATGTCAATTTGTCAATCCATTCAAAAGTTTTTGCGTGAAAGACAAACAAACACACATATATATACAAATACATACCCCCAAATTATTTCATTTATAATATTAGTAATATTTACAAAAGCATTTTCAACTTTTCAAACTCATTCAAGCAAACTTATAAACTCTATTTACCAAATGCTATAAAGTTTTCTTTAAAACAAATCTAAGTAATTTTTATTCAAGATTTTGGCATTACGCATCACGAAGAATTTGAAAGTAAGACAAATGTATGTTCATGTGTAATAATATGTTACGTAAAAGTTGAAGAAACAAAGAGATTTAGAAGTCAAGAACACGATGTAAGTCATACAAGTGTACGATAATGTTAAAGGCTTGAAACAAAGTAAGGAACACATGGAGGGCTTAAGGGGGTGTTCCCAGTAGAGACATAAGCCCTACCATTGGTTAGAGAAATGTAATTGGTTTCCAGACAACTAAATATGTGAATAATTGATTACTTTGTCTCTTAAAGAAAGGTAGTATAACTGGAAAGGAATAATTTCATTTTGAGTTCAAAAGCATAAATGTCAAGATTTGCAGATAAAATTTAACTCGCCATACATTTATTAATAAAATCTGTTAATCATTTAAATTAAATCTTCTGTTATATGTATGGCCATCCAAAAAGTAAAAAAAAAACAAAAACAAATACACAAAATCCATGCTTTAAGAAATAGAAATGTCAAACAAAAACAATTTCATTCATAAAATGTCTGCAACCAAGACAAACAACGTCATAATAATATCTCCATAACACTGTAACTTCTTCTCACAAAATTACGCAGTAACCAGCAACACGTAGTAAAGGCTATGAAAAGAGCAACTTACGGCCTTTGACGACAAACTGCACTCCGGGCTACAATCGATAGACAATGGATTGTTTGGCTTTTGTTCGCAAATCGTAAAGCGCTCCAGACTATCTTAGAACTTCTTTGAAAACGTTTCTTACACTGAAATGTATTGTGAAGTTTTGTTTTACGTCTTCATGACAGCACTGACTTTGTAGTTCGTCGTTCAAGTAATTTTCTTTTTAGTTACGGTCCAGTTTAGCGTATGAATCCTATCGTTGTGAAAGATCTTTGTTTGTTGAAGCAAAATACGTTTTCTTAGCTAGCTCCTCACAAAGATAGTGGAGTTGATATTTTTGTCATATCTACTTTAGAATTTTAGAGGATATCAATATTGAAGGATGCCAATTTATTTGAAGATGAAAGGAAAATAATACAAATATTTTCCTATTTTCTTTATTTTAGTAGGTTTTGAATGGTTTTGTTAGTTGTTTAACATTGTAAAATTTTAAGACTTCATCAAGAATCAAGAATCATCGTTATAAAAGTGTTTGCGTCTTTGTTTACAGGGGAGCCAATTATAAAACAGATCGATCCCCTAACCGCAGCCACATTCGAAATTCGCAATGCCAATAACAAGGCAGTGGAGTATAACACAGACAATCACGTCAGTCTATCCCCTGCCAATGAGACATCTCTCAGGAGGAATAAAATAGCCTCATTTGTGACACCAATGCAATCCGTTTAATTCGTTACGCGGCAACCCCCCGACGATAAAGATCGAAGCGTTTGGGATTAAAAGAAAATTAAACGTTCAGGGAGTGATGTCAAACCCCATGATACGGTAACTTTTACAAGCACAAATACTGAGATAACAACACCTTTATTGGGATTGACTTTAGGGCTATTTTAAATGAATGAAGATGTAAATATAAGTTTGCAAAGATATCACCGCAGACAGTGGAACTGATTCTAGCCCCTCAAGAATTTATTCCACGTTTGGGGCGTTCCTTTGGTAACGGCTGCCGATTGTGTGGCTTAATTAAACTGCATTATACTCGCTCTGTGCAATTTTGCAAGACCAGAACACTTTTACAATCGAGTTCTGCTAACGAATTGAGTGCAGTATTCTTTATGTTTTCTAAATTGAGTCTCTTTTTGGGATCTGCATTGTATAATTTCGTTTACAGCATATGTTTTTCTTTATTGTTATTAAGGAACATAACGCGGTTGGTTTTGCTTGTTGCATTTTAAAGCCTTCATTTATTTAAAATAATTGGGTGCACCTGCCCAGTGCATGAACTAAAAGCAACATTGTAAAATGTTATAACTGAACTTTTTGTGTCTCGATAACAATGATATAAACGGGTCTCTTGCCATTTTGCAAAATTCTCGCTGTTCTGGTAAGTATTTAGTTTGTTGCTTGCAACTCTTTATAGGTAAAGTCAATTAGCAAATTATCATGAACATGACTTATCTCTCTGTCAGGGTGGTTAATAATTTGCTAACTCGTAGATTGATAGAGAAAACAATAATACAGAAATTTGCCAACAAACGTTTCTTGTAGAAACCGGCACGCAGTTTTTTTCCAAAATTTCTTATTCTCAAGATTCAAACACTAATTTTTAAATTCAATATCCATGTTGGTAACGTTTAAATAATTTGAAAGTCAAATAAGACGGTGACGACGGCACGCGAGCACTTCAGTATTATAGTACACAAACATATAGATTGCTCTACAAATATTTTGATGGCGTATAGTATGAAATGGTCACGTATTTCTATTTGCTGTGACGTAAGATATTATGGTTAATTTTTGAGTGTAGGATGATAGTTCTAGCTGCACTTGAGAGCCAGCTCAGCTCCATCACCATTCATATTGTCAGCTGTTTATTTCTGTTCGAATCTACATAAATTTTACTTTCGTTACCACATTTATTGTCGATATTTTTTGTATTTTCTTCGAGAGTGGGTAAAAAAATGTGTGTGTTTAACAAAACAGTATTTGCAGTTTTTAGTTTAGTCACCTAACTTAAACTTTCAAAAGCGAAATGAGATTTATAAAGTCAAGGAAATTTTTGCGGAAATCCATTACAGTAAAATGTTATGCCATAATATTTTTTTTTATTCCGCGTAGGTATACCAGAACCAGGTTTGAATTCAAAATGCAGAACTGTCCTGATCTCAGCAAAAATATGCACATACACTTCATTTTAATACGACCAGGAACTAAAATAGACCAAAACACAATAGCACTACGTGTGACGTCAAGGAAATAGAAACAACTTTTTCCAAGAAGTTTTTCTTTCCAACTTTCACCGTAGAATCATGATTGACATTACCCTCTTCAGCGCTTTGTACAAACTGCCGAACAAAAATTCTCATAAAGGCAACATGAGTGAGCAACTATGCGATATTGATATAACCTTTGCTAAACTATGATTGATAGTGTGAAGCTGAATAGAGCTTTATCGGGTAGTACAAGCTTATGACCGATTTGTTACGATATTAGAAAATTTATTGAACGCCTCTCAGAGGTCTTTATTGTGGTCTGCAATCGAGTGGGTGAACGTGTGATGGAGGTTCGAGTGTGACTCGAGGATTTTTTGGTGTTGGATAAACTTTCTTTTGAATTTTCACGAAATTTCAATTTTTTATCATCCAACCTAGCCTTTTGCCAACTATATTTGGGGTTTGCTTCCAGTCAAACCAGATGCTGCTGAATTGAACACTATTCTACATGGAACAACTGCCTATCTGAACTCCATAATTCAAATCCCATCGAAAACCTACAAATAACAGCTGGACCAATGTTAATGAGCTTTAGGCACGCATATAATTGTTGGCCATTCATCCAGACCGATCTAGGCAAGCGTGGCCTTATAACTTAGAAGATTGACCTTAGTATCTGTTGTCATGCGTGTAATTACAAGTTTCTCGTCATCATCAGCCATAGGACATCCACTACTAAATATAAACCGGTCTTTATAGATTTCTAATAGGACCGGTTGATTCAAATTCTCCATATTCTGTTTTTTTTTTATTAATCTTAAATTGCAGTCGTTTAGAAAAAAATAAATAAATAAATAAATAAATAGTATTTTATTTGACAATATGACACAAAAAGCTTTAGTTGTACATTTATTATGTATGCCTAACTTAAGCAACGTTAAACGTCATCGGTTCTGAGAGGTAAATTAAAGATGCCGAAACCAACGATAATGAAGTCGTCAAAAAGACTCCAAACTCCAACATTTTCCTTATTTAAAGACAAACACAAACAGAGGTCCTGCCATCCGCTCTTATTACTACAAACAATATTTGCACTAAATGAGGACGTCCAAGTGTCAATGAATGAGAAGCAAGCTGTCGAAGGAGCCGCGATGGTTGACACAAGCTTGTGATGATAGCTCATTAAGACCCGACTCTCCCGGCGCGCCCGCAAATATTTAATTTACACTCTGAATATGAGTGTTATACGGCTCAAAGTCAGTGTGAAAGGTTATTTAGGTCCATGTAATTATGATGTGAGCTTTCGAGCAAATATTTTCTTTGTCATTCGTTAAAAACATTGTTAAGTATGTGTTGCTATTATGTTGTGTCTCAAAGCTAGTTATAGAAGTTGAATTGGCTTTTCATTTTAACTATATTTGCATCGAAGTTAATACATTGCTTCTCATGCACAAGTTTGTGATTTCAAACCCGGACATAGTACTTAATATCACTGAAAATCGGTGAAGGAAAAACTTAAAACATCATTACGAAACCTAGACTTAAGCTCAATATAAGCAAAACCTCTGTCAGAGATCTGTGGGGTTACCAGAGGCGGGTTAATTAAATCGAAAACACTAGACGATGGTCACATTCTCTCACGAAAAAGAAAGAATATTGGAACAAATATTCTCAAAAACTTTTTTAAAAAAAAGTACCGACTTCAAAACAAATACAAAAAAGTTTAAAATAACTTTTCTTTCGGAAGTCGGTGGCAATAGTCAATGACACAACAAAACAAAGCCACCGACTTCCGAAAGAAAAGTTATTTTAAACTTTTTTGTATTTGTTTTGAAGTCGGTACTCTTTTTAAAAAAAGTTTTTATTTTACCCTTTTTAGTTTATTTATTACATATTCAACCCAAATTCTTGTAAAATACAACATTTTCTTACATATGCACTAATCTTGTAATCCGTCACAACATAAAAAAAATCATATCTCTAAAACTACTGAACCGATTTTGATGAAACTTGCAGTGTACCCTAAGTTGAACAATACCTAGTACAACAAAAAAAGAATTACTTAAATCGAACTTATAGTTCCGGAGATATGCGTGCACAAACATAAAAACATACATACATACATACATACATACATACACTTATAAAATTTGGCACATTTGTTCAGACGCTGATATAGACTAACATATATGAAAACTGGGCAGTTCTGATAATATTACATACATACGGGTCGAATTGATAACCTCCTTTTTTTTGAAGTCGGTAAAAAGTATGAGAAACCCAATAAGCATAATGATGACGAAATTAAAAATAAGTTGTTGAAAGACATTAATTACGGGAAAAGCAGTCATGATGCCATAAACACAATAAAAACTGAAGATTAATCTCTCGTTTGTTCATGAACAAGTTCACTACTAAATTAAAACTATGTCTAACGATAAAACAACGGTACATGATGTATCTGACCACATTAATGTACCACGTTTATATTAAGCACCTACTGTTTAGCGCAACGCCAACAAATTTGGACAATAAATTACCACAGAGAACAATTAAGATAACCCATTTCATACCGAACTAGACCCCATGAATCACTTAAAATTCATAATGCACTACCGAATGTGGGCCGTTGGTTAATCTTGCCTTATCTTCGAGATACGTTTTATACCTCGTATGGTAAATATTTTCTTCGTACAGAAACGGTTAGATGATACGACTAATCTTAATGATGCAGTAATATGCCAACGAAATTATGGTCAGTTTTAATAATGTCTTTATCGGCAACAAAACACTCCTTTTCCTGCTTTGTAGGTTAGTTGCCGTTTTATTCTGGGAGATTATTTTTGTTTATCGTTAGATCTGTATAGTTGCGCACTTTAAGTAGTGTTTTGTTTAGTTTTAAGTACGTTTTAAGAAGGTAATTCATATTCTTTATGTTTTTTGTTATAAGTTTTGTTGTTTACTGTTTATTTTGTTGTTTTAAGTACTTATTTAGTCACAACTTTGGAGGCTAGGAATTACGTAAGTACGGCAAACGAAAATAAATTGATTCAATATTTTCTAAACATTCTCAAACATGTTTTATCATTAAGTGGGTGTTACTGTCATCATATTTCCACAACATAGTATCTGTCTATCTTAAGTTATCTATTCACTTAAGTAGATTTCAAGATAACCAAGCAATATAATTTGATGACAAAGCCATAGAACAAAGAAATGTAATACATTCAGTATGTGAGTCAAATGGGAATTTAAATATTTCCTTTTGGCGCTTACCTACTCATCGGAACGAAATTACATGGAAAACCACTAAAATCGAACCATCGAAGTGCAAAAAACGTGGGTTTTGTTGTTAAGATAATAAATCGGAAAGCCAATAAAACAACGATGATAGCAATAAACATTGTCACATTACCATTAACACAGAAGTCGTAAAATTTGATACTGTTCTCAAACTCAAAGCCACATACCGCAACATCTTTTTTCACACTGAGTCACTAGTGGTTTGCGATAATCGCAGGTCAAATATTTGATCTTCGTAAAGAATTGTTACAGCCATTCTTCGAAAGCTTATTAGAAATTGGATAATTTATGACGTCGATATTTTAGATTTGTCTCCAGTGACTTCGTTGCTGTGTCACCTTTGTAATCTTTCGTTTGGATTTAAGTATTACAATAAATGATAGGCTTTGTTGAAACTTATGTCATATTGAATGCTTTGTCATCGATATTATGTGTAATATTTTTCATCGTTTCATGTTGGAATAAATTACATTTATCATTTCATCTGAAAGCCTGTGAAATGGAAAGTTGAGATACAATACTATAGATTGATGATTTAATGCTTGCACAAGAACTGGTATGGTTGAAAATGAGTAACCTATCAAATATGTAGTACCAATGACTTTCTATGAATGAGACTCGTACTTTGCGAATGATAACCATTCCATATTAAAAAGTAGTCTCAGGCGCTAATCTTCAACCAAATGTGACTGTGAACTCAGCTACTTCGGCATTCAGTTTGCCAAACCGATGAATAATCGCGGCAATATAATCAGTTGATACATCATTTATTTGATCACTTCTCTCATTCGCAGAATCATAAAAATCTGACACAGACCTACATTTATCACCTATAAAATTATCATCTACTTTGGTACCGCGACCACAAAATTGTATCACAGCGTTAGTCACGCCTTTTATTTCACTATCTGCTACATGGACCGGTATTTGCTTGGCATTGTGTTTGCCTACATTTTTTACGTCATTTGTTATGCTACGGATTTCTGCGAATATTTTTTTATCCGTTAAAATTTGTTTTGCCTTTTAGTTGCGGTTATGTTGAGAGTTGTGATTTTTAGTGTTTGATCTGTAGAAGGGTTGACCTTTTGTTTATTTTATGTTATTGTATTTAGCGGTTAGGAACTACAATATTGTTTCCCATAAATAATATACTAACCGACACTTTTTTAACTTTGATTTAAAGGGCTGTGACAGCAGGAAGTTCCTGTTTTCATAATCACCAGTTGGTGAAACCATTTGTGTCGTTGGTAAAAAATCCTTCTTTGAGAGACCTTGTCACAGACGTTTTTGAACAGTATGAGAGAACTCGTGGTTGAAAGGTCCTGGGTTTGATTGCCGGGATTGGGTTTTTCTGTTAGAATTTCGCAGTAGCAACCCAGAGTTTGAAAGTTGGCGATATGATACCCCCGTGCCATGGAAAGCATGTTAGTTCTGCGCCTGATCACTCTCTGGTCGTCTCGGATTACCGTCACATCGGACTATGAGAGTAAAGGAACAGAGAGTTCACCTATAACTTACTGCGTACTCATTTGTGCATCTCCCGTACCGATGGCTAATTTTCCGATAAGATTGACCGCCGTCGGGCACGCCGCAATCGCGGCGGTAAGACCCCTCTTTGAGGAGTGGCTGGAAAGGCGTCACGGCGTCCTGACCTACCGCATGACGCAGGTCCTCACCGGACACGGAAGTTTCGGGAGGTTCCTGTGTCGGATAGGGAGGGAAGAAACGCCTGGGTGTCACCACTGCGAGGATGGCCCGGAGGACACGGTGGAGCATACGGTGCAGGACTGCCCCGCTTGGGCAGAGCACCGCCGTGTCCTCGCGGCAGCGATAGGCGGAGACCTCTCGCGCCCGGCATTGGTCGAGGCCATGCTGCGGGGCGAGACGGAGTGGGAAGCGGTCGCCTCCTTCTGCGAAGCAGTTATGCTCGTGAAGGAGGAGGCGAACCGCGAGAGAGAGAGGACAGCGTCCTCCCTCCGCCCCAGCCGCAGTGGTAGACGCCCACGGCGTCGGACGTCGCGGGACGATCTCCAGCCACCGTAGGCGCGGGCATGCGGGCGGCGAGTAAAGGGCAACTCGCCACCCGACCATGGACCATGCCCGGGTCGACGGCGCGTTGTGTTCCACGCGCGCCTCAAGGAGTGTCAGCATGATGACGGGGCCCCCCTCTAGAAGGCCAAAGCCTGCCGGGGTCGCGGGACTTATCTCATTACCGTGACCCCGGAATATAAAGGGCTATTGAAGGACACCGTGGATTTTAGTCAGTACAAGTCTGACAGTCCCTCCCGCCCTGCCCGGGGTGGGAGGACTCATTTGATGATTTTACCACGATAAAAAAAAAAAAAAAGATTGACCGCCGTGGCAGAATTTAGTCAGGAGGACTATTATAGCTTCTGGACGGTCAAATAAAATTGCTTTATAGATATCCTCAATTCTACAAATTACGTAACAATTTCCTACATACATATTGTAATAGGTCCCACAGACCGATTGGTCAGCTATTATCGACCAATTTCACATGACCAGCAAGTTAAAACTGAATGTAATTACGGGCCAATCAAATTCCATAACAAACCCGCTTTGATCGTCCGTCGTTATCCCTATACACGAATTATTTATTACTACCGTTAAATGGATGAGACTAGGTGTGCCCCTCGGTGCTGTTTACAAGCTTTCGTGTTTTACTTTCTTTAAAAGATTCTGTGATTTATCTTTTGTTTTAGTTTTTTTATTTAAACATATTGATTAAAACTGTTCGGAAACTTTAAGGACAATTTACTGCTTGCTATTGAGTTGTGTCTGTTTTCAAAATTCATGTTTTTACAGGTAACTTCGGCATAACGTCGACAGTGGTCGGATGAGGAGTTAGTCAGATTTCTTCGATAGTCTTTGAAACGAATTTTTAGAAATTAAAATATTAATAAGTAGGTTCATTAACCAATAGCTCAATAATCGAGTTTTAAAATGAATTTACCTTTAATTGTCCATAATCTGAAGTCTACTTTAACAAAATATTTAGAAACATTCATCTCCATAACTTTTAGCAAACAGACGAACCCCCGACATTTTATTAAAATTAACGACTAGATAACCAAGCTCGACCTCAGACCAATTACTAATCCTTTTTTGGTCCAGCATACCCAATATTGTTACACTTTATTACGCTGCTCTATGTATGATTTATTCGTCTTTCAAACGTGTCCAATAAATTCAAAAACAAAACGTTAACAAGTGTGTTATTAAGATTTCAATGACGATTTATTGTGTTTGTTTGATAGTAAACATATGAGGTATTGTTAACATGAGTGATCGTGAATATGGACCTGATAATAAATATTGCTTATTCACTCTTTTATATTTTGTAAAGGATGTTTTTGTCTCACATATCCTATGCACATCGTTTTTCATAAAATGTTCTATTTAGGGCCAGTTCACACTGATGATACTAGAAATGTATTTTTTTTATGTTGTTACTTTATTATTTAATTAAACGTTGCCCGACACTAGGAATTTTTCCTGTATCGTGGGTGCGTTTACAAACTTATAAACTCACATACTCACTTTGTTAATTCATCTCCTTAAAGGCTAGTCAAAATTTAAACTAATAGCTAGTTAGCTTAACTACTGATCAAGCAATTGGCTCTGAAACATACCTAATCATTAAGAAGAAAACACCATACTATTGTCGTAGGGTCTGACCAAGTCATGTCTCGGATAAATGTTCCTAAGTCTATATTAATACTTAATAATTATTATTCAGGCATTTATTTTTGCTCCGTTTGGCCACCCGCCCGCGCCGTTCTGTGTCAGTTTAGGTTCTGTATAAAGTAATTTAATTTAAGAATAAATTCATCTTGAAGGGCTTATAACTTGTTTCGAATTCAGAAGACTTACGTAAAAAGAGGTTAGTAAACTTTTTCTTTGAAACAGGCAACCTACTTTCCTACTTTGTAAAACATTTTCTTCAAAATTGCTGAAGTAACCGATCGCACTTTTTTTTGTGGTAAAATCATCAAATGAGTCCTCCCACCCAGGCAGGGCGGGAGGGACTGTCAGACTTGTACTGACTTAAATCCACGGTATCCTTCAATAGCCCTTTACGTTCCGAGGTCACGGTAATTCGTTAGTCCCGCGACCCCGGCAGGCTTTGACCCTCTAACCGATAGCACTGCATAGGTATTGTAGATTAAATAGCTATGTACGCTCTTTTAAAGCTTTTTTGTAGAAGAATTTTTAAAAATTGATTGAAAAATTGAAAAATTGATTGAAGATTTATAAAAATTGAGGAATACGAATATTGATTTACATATATAATTAAACTAAAAAGAGTAAAATAAAAAACTTTTTCAAAAAAAATGTAACCGCCTTCAAAAACAACCACAAAAAAGGGTAAAATAACCTACAAAATAACTTTTCTTTCAGAAGTCGGTGCCTTTGTTTTTTTTCATTTCATTGTTTTTTTGCCACCGACTTCTGAAAGAAAAGTTATTTTGTAGGTTATTTTACCCTTTTTTGTGGTTGTTTTTGAAGGCGGTTACATTTTTTTTGAAAAAGTTTTTTATTTTACTCTTTTTAGTTTAAATATTCAACTCAAATTCTTGTCAAATAAATCATTCTCTCTCAAGTGCACAATAAGCTAATAAAATTCCCTATCTCAAAAACTACTGAACCGATTTTGATGAAACTTGCAGTATTCCGTAAGTTAAACAATACTTAGTACAACAAAAAAAGAATTACTTAAATCGGACTTGTAGTTCCAGAGATATGCGAACACAAACTAAATCAGTCGATGCCTACTCCAAGCCGTTGAGGAGTTGTACCTTCCATCATCAGCTCATCCACCTGAGATGATGATTATCAGATGCAAATACTTGAACAGCTTTAGAAAATATATGAAAATGGTACTATGTGCCTATAAAATTTGAAGGTTGCCCTCGATTTCCCTGGGATTCCATCATCAGATCCTGATCTGATGATCATGGGACCAATTGGAAAGTATACCCTTTCAAACAAAAGAAAAAAAATCCAAATCGGTCCAGGCGTCTTCGAGAAATCGGGGAACATACATAAAAAAAAAAAAAAAAAAAAAGATTCCGACGAATTGAGAACCTCCTCCTTTTTTGAAGTCGGTTAAAAAAGAACCTTTCATAGTTCTCGTATTTTACATTGACATTGCGTTGGTATGAATTAGGGTAGGTATTCATTCAATTGTTTAAATAATTCATTAATTTACCTTGTCGTAGGTCACGCAAACAACAATATCCATTTTATACAAGAACTTTTTTGCAAGAAAACATTTTTCTAACTCTGTTCATTTATTTTTCTGTACACATATCGCCATCTATCGTATGAGTGCCGTACTACGGGCGCCCACAACAAACCACAGAGTGGGCACACAACATAATCGTAAAATGTTGCTCGAACAGGAATGCGCCCACGAGCTACGAATCACCTTAAAATTGGAGTGAGCTTTTGAAACGGTGAGTTTGAAACGGTAAAAGTTTTTGAATGGAAGTACGAAAGTTTTGTGTGTATTTTAAGGAATTATTCTAGCTGTTGTTTTTATAGTTGATTATGTAGATGCACTTTATTAGATTTACTTACTGGAGATCTGAAAAAAAAAACGAAGTAAGGAAAATGATAAAATAAATATTGAATAATGCAAGCTACGTTGTTTGTAAACGAATGCTTCTTTCAGATTATTTGACTCAATTAAAGATCCATGCATCAATGCATTAATATACCATATCCATAACGTGTGAAGTTAAAATCTAATAAGATCGAATGCACAAATTCAATATTTTATTTTAATTATGAACGTTAACATTCCAATTGGAATAAATTAAATTAACCTTAATAAAGCTTATTGGCGGTAAGCAACAAGTAAGCCATTTTTTGAGGTGGTAAAATCATTGAGTGAGTTCTCCCGCCTTATGTGGAGCCGAAGGGCTATCAGACGTTGACTGACAAAACATCCACATCCTTCAATTGACAGACGTATATAAATTAAAGATTTTCTACAACCAAACACAAAAACCTCAAACAGACTGCACAACACAGAACAAAATGAAAACCCAGTCACTTACTACATGAACACCAAATTAATATTAGCTAGGACGTCGCAAGTACGTGAGCAGTGTGCAAAGTTACTATTAAATTAACTTAAATAGCACCGAAGTGACCCAAAGAATAATTTACAGGATCTCCCTGCTAATGAAGAATACTACCCTCTTGGCGACTATTTGTACTAAACTTGAACCATTAAGATATTATAACCTTGATAACTGTTTATGTTAAGGAATTTCGGGGAAAATAAAAACGTACCTAATGGAGATGTGTTGGCGCTTTCAGGTGACTTTTTTTTTGAATATTTAATGGCGTTTTGTGTTGGAAAAGTTAATAGGTGTTAAGAAAAGAAGAATGAAAAGGATTTATGTTTTTTTTTAACGTGGTAAAATCATGAAATGAGTCTTAAACCCAGGGCGGGACAGGACAGACTGTTAAACTTGTATTGACTAAAATACACGGTATCTTTCAATAGCCTTTTACGTTCCTTGGTCACGGTTACCTGATGAGACAGTCCTGTATCCCAGACAGTCCCGCGACCTAGGATTTATATGTTGGGAGAAGATTGTGTGATGTGTATCCTGCAGAACCAAACGTACCTTTCAGAATTTAAAATCTAAACAAAGTCAATGAATGGTGGGGTGCTAAGATAGGAAACCTCCACGGGCGCCCGTAGACTGGAGTTCCCTCTCGGATACGTCCGGGGGGAAGACCAGTTTTTCGGGCCGGTGCACCCTGAGATGCGGGCAAAAACTCTTCCTTAGGCACTGTGTGCCTAAGGAAGCTCGTTGCCCGTATGCGAATAGCCTGTCGGGTGGACGCTCGAACGCGTGTCCCTCTGAATAGCAGAGGGCACAGCGGCGGAGCGGGCTTGCGGACGGTGAGTAATGGGTAAGCTCGCCGTCCGACCAAGGACCAAGCCCGGGTCGGTGGCGCGTCGTGTTTTACGCGTCACCGACGGGGGCCAAATGCCTGCTGGGGTCGCGGATTTTTCTTAATCCAGGATACCGTGGCCCTGGAACGTAAAGGGCATCCGAAGGAACACGGGTGAATTTTAGTCAGTAAGAGTCTGACAGTCCCTTCCGCCCCACCCAGGGCGTGAGGACTCATTTGATGATTTTGCCACCCAAAAAAAAAAGTCAATGAATGGTAGAGCTCTGCAGTTGGTTACATTATGTTCTCACAATACATATTTCAGATGAAGAGTCAAGACACATCACGATGTGTCTAATTTAATTATCGGCCTGCGATGTTATGTTTATAACAAGAGTGATTCATAAAAGCCAAAAAGCTATAGTAATAAAATTATCTGTATCAACACTGATAAAAGTTTAAAATTAAAGACCAAACGCTACAAGGGAAACAGGAGATAAAAACAATTAATTCAACCCGTGAAAATCATTGGCCATTAAAAATTATGAAGTGCCATCAGTTACGGAACAAAATAACTCATCAGTGACGTATTGAAATCCGTATTAACGATAAATAACGATCAATTTCCAACAACCATAACTCATTAGAACAAAGCGCTTTCAAGCTCGATTAAAACGTCGAAACAAATAATTATAAAGCGGTTATCATACAAACATCGTAAATTCAACTCTTTATCAGTTTCACTTACTCCGTCATCAATAAATCAATCGAAGTTATCTTTCGACGATAGAAAATAATTAGAAGTTGCTTAATTATTCTGCTTTTTGTCGTTCGACTTTTAAGATAAAGCACGTATCGAATATTTGAATGTTTTATTATCCATCGATTATGGACTAATTATTTAAATTGCCCGTATTACTGTAAAGATTTGCTTGATGGATTAATTAAGTCGTTTAAAGTTCTCAATGTGATATTTGATTGATCATTGAGACTGGAGAGGTCTTGATACATCTTCATCAGAGCCCTTATGACGAGTTTTCACTATTTTACTTTACAGCGTCTTTCCTGTATTTACAGCGTTTTTGTATGGAAAAATGGAACAGCGCCTCTGCTGTACGAAGAAGGAACTATTTTTTCCTTGAAATTAAATGTCAAAGTTCCAGTTTACTTTACGTCACAATAAGTGAAAACTCATGATAAGGTTAGAATAAACTCGTGGACAGTAAACACAGACATTTGTTTGAATCATTGGTAAGACATTTGACCTACTTCGGAACGTTCGAAATATAGAAGATATTTTAGTCTCTGGGGAATAGAAACAAGGACATGACAGTGTTTACTGTTACGTACAGACACAATTCGTCCAATCGGTCGACTTGTCTAGACGGAGAACAGGCAATAAAATTGCTATACATCAAAATGTATAGGGTACCTTTTATCTTCGCAGTTTCACTCAACTTTCTCGACTCTATAGTAAACTAACCTAGTAAATTCAACAAACATTAATCTTCAAGTCGACTCCCTCTTGACCCTCTCAATCATAATAAACGTAGAGATTATGAGTGGACTATAAGGTTTTAAATTGGACTGTCCAGTCAACTCAAAGACCCGTTCTTCTTATTAAGGGTTTACGGGAAGGCTTTAGCGACAAGGTTCAGTAATACCAAATTAATAGACACACGTCAAAGCGAATATTTGAATATCCTTAAGGACATTGCAACTAATCCTTGTAACTAAAATTTAATAAACACACCCCTTGATCGAATCTCAAGGTTTACAATTACGGAAGACCCAAAAAGGATCAACACGATCCCTGTAACATAGTATTTGGGGACGGTATGTAACAAGAAGCTTAGAGTTCTAATTTACGCCATCCTATTGAGTCCACTCGCGTCCCCGATGACCACTTGTTCATTCTCAAATTGTTCAGAGTTCGATATCAAAGGAACACTTGTGTAAAGTAGTCATCCGATATGAGATTTGGGTGAAATGCTCCTTGGAATCGGAAACACTTATGAAGTTATAGGCTTTCTCATATTAGTTACAAGGCCTTTGCTACCCACCTACATAATCTTGAGGATATATTGGACGAGGATTAATGTAAAATGCTTTTGTAATATAATAATATTAAACTAGCTTTTCTACTACAATTTGACAATCAATTCAGCGACACGTGGCGGCATCTATTATCATAAGAACGTTATTGTCGTTTTCCATGGAAATAGTACTTTTTTCCGAATTAAAACTCACCCATGCCCGTGTCTACACCAGATAACGTTTCGATGATCGGTTTCAATGGTTTAGGAGTGAAAAGGTAACAAAAAAACAAATTTCTTTTGCATAATAATATAGTAAGGATTCCTGAATACTTTATAATCATTATTTCACCTCCTTATAATTTAAGCTCTTTAAATTTTCCACACATTTTTTAAATTTGTGTTTCTTAGTTTGAGGAATAGTCTTCAGATTCGTAATCACGGTTTATTTTTCTTTCAAAACTTCTGGATGTATGTCATAGCATAACGTTCTAAAATTTTGTATTCGCAGATGCTACAAAAAGGCCTGTTTCTGTCTATGAAACGCAAAATATTATATTCAATTTAAATCCAATTTCAAAATACCAACACCATAAAATATGAACCATCACCCATACGTCACACGGCCGATCCGATCCTATTCTACCAATTAAACTCATATGTACTTTTAATTACAAAAGCAAATGTTGGACAAATAGGTCGCCAGTTCAAACAGCCCCTGCGATTAGCCCCCAATCACGAATAGGGTAATCGTGTTAATTAATGCCATCCGTCATTTTGCTGCCACCGTATTTTCCTGGAGGACCACACTGTGTGTTTGTAGATTGGGCGGTGTTTTGGTGCTACTTTTTGTTCTATTTTTAAATTTAAAAAGTGACATACAACCTCATTATTTTTTAGAAATCAGTTTAAAAATAAAATACTTATACGGGAATGGCAGTAAGTTTTTGGAATCGAATATTCCTGTTAAAGCATTGATTTTCAGAGCACCTATGTTAAGAGCACCTAAGGTATTCTCCATTTTGGAATCTGATAGATTAGATTTGATAAATATGAGTTGCGTCTGAACTTTGGTTGTGATCAGGTGGCCTACCATGACGACTTATATGTATGTACTAGCTTCCGCCCGCGACTCCGTCCGCGCGGATGTCGGTCTTCGTGTGGATGGTTTATTTTTCCATTTTGAGTAACTCTGACAATGACATCTTATAAATATCCATTGGACCCAAATACGGCTAAGCCTATAATAATTAAGGAGATCTATTGAGCTACTGCTGTTGAGCTCGCGTTCTAATAATAATAATATAAATAAACTGGCAACACTGTACGTCAACATACACTTGAAAATTTTATCATTCCTTCTTTTATAAATTTATATGTTTAAACCTTAAATAAATAGTGCAAATCAAGTTACAATAGTAAACCAAACGACAAAAATCGTAAATCAAATACAAAACAAGCCAAAACATGTGTTTTAAAGGAAATAACTATTTGTGACAACGGCTGACATAAATGTCATGTCAAAAATTATCAAAAATAAGGATGAAAAATATGAAAATGTTTAAGTTAATATGTTGACACGAGCCAGAGCAGCACGCGCACGCCCACCATCCCCGGAGTCGCCGCTCAGCTCCGCCTCGCCGCCACCGGACATCGGATCTCCCACGTCACCGGCAGCGGCAGTTGCATCGAGCTCGAGCGGCGAATATTTCTCCCCGCCGACGTCGCCAACACCTGTACGTCGGCAGGGGAGACGCCGGCCACCGAGGAGCTTGGGATCTAGGGGCCAACCGGCCCCTAGCCGGGTCCCCGCTACCGGTGGTTGTGTGCAGCGCATGAGATGGACTCAGTCCATAAATGAAAATGTCATGCGCGCATACTATGGGTCTACAGAGGGGGGAACTAACCTCACTGCGTACCGTGTTAGGATGCTGTCTCTGTTCCAGGTACTTGAACCAACCCTAAACGTCTCGGCCCAACGACTTTCGGATCAGGTGCGGGTCATCCAACGTAATCACATGTTGGACGACACCGCACTTGATAGGCTGCGCTCAGAGGTACTGAGCAACCGTACCATCTTATCTCCACCACCAGCAACGACGCCCGTATTTATTAACAGTGTTCCGTCGCACTCAAATATTGCTCCTGATGTTGTGGAGGAGGATGATACGGTTGCCACGGTAAGCAGCCAGTGCAACGAATGATTGAGGAGCGCACTGGAGGATGCGATTTGTGAGTACCGCTCAACTCCCTTTACACTTAGACCCCGATTGCCACGGTTACCCATGCACAGAAAAAATAGGGCGCTGGTGAGTGCCTTGAACTCGCTGCTTAAGAATCTTTTCGAGAGCAGCGAGGATCTTGTCGATACACATTCAATCCTGTTTTGCGGGGCTGTTGCGGCATGTCGATTGGCTAATGTCAAGTTCCCGGATAGTGACGGAGCTAATCGACCAAAACCAGCTGTACCGGCCTGGCAATGCAGGATTGAGCGTCGTATCGGCGAGGCCAGGGTACTCATCGGCAAACTATATTGCTTCAGGGAGGGAAATACACGACCACGTGTGATGCGCTTTGTGAGACGGGCATTCTCGGGGACTGGGATCGGTCCTCAAGACTACATGTCCCGTGTCACAGAGCGCATCGACTTCCTGAAGCAAAAAGTTTGTGCATGGGCAAGCCGACCTGAACAAAACATGACTGACCTGTGCCGTCCAGATGACAGCGCCACGAGTACATTCTGGCGCAGCATCTGGTCGGTGCCCGTCAGTCATGCTGAGGCCGACTGGATGCGTGATGTCGAACGAGTGTGTGAAAATATCCCTGAAATGGAACCAATTTCTATTACGCCATCAGATGTGGCAAGAGCAGTCCGTCCGTTACCTAACTGGAAATCTCCGGGACCGGACGGACTGCATAACTTTTGGCTCAAATGGTTGAGTAGTTCACACACTCGTCTGGCATCTCAATTCCAGTCCTCCTTGGAGTCTGGGTCGCTACCACAGTTTCTAACAACAGGGGTCACCCACCTTCTCCATAAGGCTGGTAGTACCGCGGAACCCAAAAATTATAGACCGATCACGTGTTTGTCGACGGTTTATAAACTTCTTACATCCATTTTGAGAGTGAAAATCAATACACATATTGAAAGTAACTCAATTATGTCCGCCTCTCAGAATGGATGTAGGAACGGGTCCCGTGGTACTAAGGAGCTACTCCTCATTGACATGGCCATTAGCCAACAGGTTCGTCGATCCCGCAAGGATCTGTCCACATGCTGGATAGATTATAAGAAGGCCTTCGACTCGATGCCACATACATGGCTCATGAGGGTGCTGGAGTTGTACAAGATAGATGCAACCCTACGCACCTTCCTTGAGTCATGTATGAGGCAATGGAGAACAGTCCTTCGCTATCCAGGATGTCGACAGATCCAGGCAAATGATGAACCTGTATGGATCAAGCGGGGAATTTTCCAGGGCGACAGTTTGAGTCCACTTTGGTTCTGCTTAGCCCTGAATCCTTTAAGCACATTGCTGGAGGATTCAGGTCTAGGCTATCGGTTGAGGAGAGGTGGTCAGGTCATATCTCACCTCTTATACATGGATGACCTGAAACTCTTTGCCCCCAACAAATTGCGACTGATGGAGCTACTGAAAGTAACTGAAACTTTTAGTAGTGCCATCAGGATGGAATTTGGTGTGGACAAATGTGCAGTCATGCATGTAAAGCGAGGGGAGATTATGGAATCTGAAGGAATTCAACTTTCAGATTCCATAAACCTTAGATCCCTCTCCACATCCGAAACCTATAAGTATTTGGGTATGTCGGAAGCACTTGGCATTAATGTACCGGACGTGAAACAATCGTTGAGGGACCGCTTCTTCGGCCGCCTCAAGAAGGTATTAAATAGCCTTCTTTCAGGCGGAAACAAGGTGCGCGCCTTCAACGGTTGGGTCATGCCGGTTTTAATGTACTCTTTCGGCATACTCAAATGGACTCAGACTGAACTCGACGCCTTGGATAGACGAGTCCGCACACTGCTGACCGCAAACCGGTTGCATCACCCACGATCATCAGTAATGAGACTGTACATCCCGAGGAAATGTGGGGGCCGAGGCTTTTTAAATGCTAAGACCCTCCACAACCGCGAGGTGTGCAGTCTTAGAGAATATTTCTTGAAAATGGACGTGGGTATGCACCGAGATGTGGTCGCGGTGGATAAGGGACTCACCCCGTTGTCCATGGCTAAAGAGGACTGGCGCAAACCTGTAGTACTCACTATGGATGATCGCAAGAAGGTATGGCAAAGTAAGGAACTTCACGGACGCTTCTACCGGGCTCTTCATGGGCCCGATGTCGATTTCTTAGCGTCCGTATCCTGGCTACGTTTCAGTGACCTCTTCGGGGAAACTGAAGGTTTTGTCTGTGCAATTATGGACGAAGTTATGCTGACGAATAACTACCGGAGACATATTATGAAAGACGGGACGGTTGACGTGTGTCGGGCATGCCTCCGTCCGGGTGAGTCGATCAGACATATTATCTCTGGCTGTTCTCGTCTGGCTAATGGCGAGTACTTGCACAGGCATAACCTAGTGGCCAGGATTATCCACCAGCAACTTGCTTTGAAATACAATCTTGTTGATTCTGAAGTACCGTATTACAAGTATGTGCCCGACCCAGTTCTCGAGAAAGACCATGTCACGTTGTACTGGGATCTGCCTATCATTACTGACAGGACTGTTATTGCTAATAAGCCTGACATAGTAGTGATAGACAGATCAGCGCGCCGCGCAATGATAATCGATGTTACCATCCCGCATGACGAAAACCTCGTGAAAGCCGAGAAAGATAAACAAATAAAATATCTTGACTTGGCGCGCGAGGTTGTCGACATGTGGAATGTGAGCTCGGCTATCATTGTGCCGATTGTTGTAACGGCCAATGGCCTGATGGCCAAGAGCCTCGACGAACATCTGTCGAGGCTCTCGTTGGGTAGTTGGATCAAGGGCCTGATTCAGAAGGCAGTACTCCTCGATACGGCTCGCATTGTGAGGAGGTTCCTGTCTCTGGAGCCCTAACCACCGGTAGCTTGGACCCTGCTCCCACACCGGCGGATCACTATTTTTATATTTTTAAATGTTTTTTTTATTGGTTTTATTTAAGAAATATTTAAAAATGTAATTTATAAGTAAAAAAAAATGAATAAAGAATAATATAATAATAATAATTAATAAGATTAATAATAAGAAAAATATGATTTTTAAGGGATGTTAGTCACCGTTGCCGGCACGAAGAGAAGTTCGGTTTCTTGACAAAGATTTATTGTCCACAACGTACAAATTATTTATACAAAATAGGACAAGTCCCGACCACCTTTTCCCAGGGAGGACGAAGGCAGGGGTTTTTGGTCCTCTAAACCAAAATTAACAGAATTGAATTACTGTTTAACTTTATGATAAAACTTAGTAGCCGAGTCTTGTGTAGCTAATCCAATTAGGACGTAGCCCGCAAGTGCACTGCTAGTTAATTCACACGGAAAAATAATAAAGTCGCGGTAGTCATTAACTCTCGGAGAATCTTAACACCGCGATTCAGAAATGCGCGTCATAGGCACAACGCCATCTAGTGGTGACTGGTGGAACCTTTTTAGAAATCAATGGAGGCAGGCGTGGCGTAATGTTCTACTTGATTGATAATAGATGTCGCCAGTGGTTCCATAATAAGGTTTGTTACAGTTTTTTTTTTCTACGTATTTTTCCAGGATAAAAAGTATCCTATTTTATGCCCAGGATAATAAGGTATAATTATACCAAGTTTCATCGAAATCGAACCGTTAGTTTTCACGTGATGCCTGCACATACAGACAGACAGACAGAGAGACAAAAATTTTTTTAATCACATATTTGGGTTTGGTATCGATCCAGCAACACCCCCCGCTATTTATTTTTTCAATGTTTTCAATGTACAGAATTGACCCTTCTACAGATTTATTATTATGTATAGATAGCTCTGTTTCTTTCCTACAGCCTAACTACGACGTCGGCCTATCTTTTATTTGTTGGCAGTTATTCTTTTTATTTGAATCACGCTGTTTCGTTGGTCTTTTTGGTTGGTGTCTCAGGTCTGGCTATGTAACTAGAGTTTATCTTATGGGTATTTTTTTCATTAGGAATTTATTAGTAGTAGTTTGATTCAGTATGGAGTCTGGAGATTTGGGCAAAACGCTCGCCTACTATTACATGGTAATTTAACATAACTGGCGTAATGGAGCTTTATTATGTTTTGGTCTGTTACGTAATAACGGCCAAACTAGTATTTCTCTAATATAGGCATTTGCCAAAACCATTACTATGAACGCTCGTTTCATACTGTGGCAGTTTATATCATCAACACCTCTTACTGTGCAATACAAAATCTAACTACAACTTATAAAACGTAAAACAAATTGTAGATAGAGAAAATCTCGAAGAGCCAGTTGAGATAAACGAGAAACTTATTACTGACAACAGTTGACTGAGGGGACCGGATGTTTGAAGTAGTTGACGATGAACTAGTTGCCTTGTTCAAGTTAAACTGTGATCTTTTAAACGAGAATAATGTTAAAGGGTTAGCTGAAGAAGTAGCTCTTGAAGGTTTTAAACAGTCTTTATGAGCATGTGCGTATTATAAGTATGAGAGATTTAAGCTAATTGCAAGTGAATTGATCAATTGACTTATTATGAGAGAGAGTTATATTTTTACTTTGAACTTCATTTTCCCCAGAAATATCTGGTATAAAGATCTTTTAGCAGAGAAAACACCAAACAACAAAGGGAAAATGAAAGATGAAACCTATTGCCACTTATGTTTTTTTTTTTAAATACTCTATATAAATATTTGTTCGAACCTGCGACGACTAAGGGCTTACCGTGACCATACGAATTATTCACTAACCGCATGGGCAATGCGCAATTAACAGACAGAGAAATAATAAATATGAGTGAAACGAACTCGCAAACAATAATAATAAGTAAAAAATGATAAATAAAACCGATAACATCAATAAGTCACCAGTAGAAGTTTTATGTTCATTTTATGTCGATCAGAGGTCATTGTTGTAGAACATTATGAGCATAATTATCGACATTACACAATTAGTTTTAATTATTGGTTCGTAAAAAATACATACAAAATATACTTATTACATTTATATAAGAAGCCTAAGTAGACAGGCTAAATTAAGTAGTTACGAATTGTGAGAAACCTGATAGTCTGACACTCAGTTTTACCAGTACTCAGTTACTGGGTTGTGGAGGCAGTTAAGCATTCTCTCAATTTAAAGTACTAAGTTTACAGCTGCATCCAGATAGACTTGAATCAGACCTGAAATGGTAGAGCAAGACTGGATAAATTATAAGAAGATATAAGAGCAATTAAAAACCTAGTTATTGAGTGATGTGACCTTTTCAAGTTACCCTTTCAATTTGGATTAAAGGTTACTAGTGCCTTTGGCCCCTCTTATAATAGCCTATCACTATCTCCATGGTCTCGTGAACCTCTTACCAAAGTTCATCAAAATCGGTTTAGCTGTTTTGACGTGAAAACGGGGACATACACACCTTCTCATTTATATTATTAAGTAACGAATTCAAAAGTTCAAAAACTCTTCAAAATTGGTCTAAAACCAGAAGTACATAACTTATTTCTTTTGACAGGCCTGTTGGTCTAGTGGTTAGTGACCCTGACTGCTATGCCGGAGGTCGTGGGTTCGATTCCCACCCAGGATAAAATAATGTTTGTGTGATGAGCATGATCATTTGTTCTGTGTCTGGGTGTAATTTGTCTATAATATGTATGTATTTAGAAATATATAAGTATGTTTATCAGTTGTCTAGTACCCATAACACAAGCTCTGCTTAGCTTGGGACTAGATGGCGTTGTGTGATAGTTGTGGAATATTATTATATTATTATTAAATTATTATTATTGTTTCATTAATATTTTCCAAACGAAGTGTTAATTCTACCTCTCTTAGTCACATACAGTATATCTTATGACACGATTCATGGCCAGTTTCCTGCAATGAAAACTTTTGGAAGGTGACAAATTGATACCGTTTAATTTAAGTCTTTCGTTTACTGCAGTATAAATTATATATGTCATGCATGAAAAATTGAAGAGTGTGTATAGATATGCGGCAAAAAACACAATTCAGTTATAAATCAAGAAAGTACATCATACTTTTCGTATTAAGTTTCCGTAAATTAAATCGTCACTATAACTTTCGATATCTGGATGTTATCGTTTGAAAGGGCCTTACTAAGAGATAATAAGAAATAAAATAAATAACCACTTCAGTTTTCTATTACATTTTTAAATGAAACGCGCACCTAATAATAATTTTAGCACTTACATTTTATTCATACTTAAAGCTCCAACATAGATTGCAACAGCGCAAAAAAATCCAAAACAGATTTATTTTTCATTTGCACGAACTGTAAACTTGGTCCTTTGAGATTTTTTTGTTTAGCGCAGCGTCGACTGAGCGCATTATTATAACAAACAAAAGAAACACCTATAATAATAACTCTTTACGACCAAGCTCTCACGTTACAAATTCAATTTTGTTCTTTAGTTGCGACATGCTCTCCCGAGCGTCGTATAAACTTTAACGCATACTTTTAAAATAACCGCCAACTTTCATGTTTGCATCAACTCTTAGAGGAAATTGAAACGATTTATTCAGCCAAGGTTATTTCAAGAGTAGTATTTTTGAACATGAGGCACTTTGCTTGCGATATTGTGTTAGAATTTTTTACTGCCTTTAAGCTAGCCGGTAATAATGGAAATAAAGTTTTAAGACCCGCGAAACACTTTGTAATCTATTGCCAACGATATTGAATATAGATTCATGAGAGTTTAATACGTTAAGGATTGACCAAGTTTATTGTCGCTGAATTGGTTTGATCGATCAGAAAGAGTTTTACAACCACGCAATAAGAGCGAATAGTTGCGAGCCGCGCGCAGCGTCCTCTGAAGTCTTTTTCGCTTTTATAGAAAGCGTAAAATGATTTTCAGGCTCTGATAGATTTCGCTTCAATAGTGTGGTCACCCCTTTATGTATTCTAATCATCTATCTATCTATCAGGATAATACATGAAATTACGATAACAATTGAAATTGTTGAATGGATGATAACATTTTTTCATAGGCTAGGCAAGAAGAAAGAAACCCAGATCTTTGGTTTTTATTATATGGACCGCTAGTTTCCGTTTACAGTCACACACAATTTATAATATTGTAAGTATACTAGCTGACCCGGCAAACGTTGTTTTGCCATAAAAAATAGAAATTAAAAATTTTGTCTAAAAATAAAAAATAAAATTTGGGGTGTACTACCCCTAACATTTAGGGGGGTGAAAAATAGATGTTGGCCGATTCTCATAGATACCGGATAAGCACAAAAAATTTCATCAAAATCGGTCAAGCCGTTTCGGAGGAGTATGGCAACGAAAACTGTGACACGAGAATTTTATATTTAAGTATATAGGTATGTCTTGTAAAGAGAAAATGTCACACGACTGTCACATTTCACAATACCGTCCTAAGTTCGAGAGGGTAACGGTGAATGATCTTAAGTTACAGTTGGTTTGTGTCTTTCCTTACTTGAATTTGCAAAATAACAGACTGGAAATTTTAAAACTGAATGAATGTTTAATTGTAAAATAAAATCGAACTCGAATGAAAAAGAAAAAAAGACAATAGTGTGGAATTGCGAATTTTCAGAACATGAATTAAGTCTGTGAAGAGATAAAGCCTCCTGCAGACACATCGCGATTAATCGCGCGGGGCGACATGTCGCGGTCCATTCGCAGTATTTTTAGAGTGGAAATTAGCTTGGCTCGTTGTCGCAGCGCGATTAATCGCGTGTGTCTGCAGGAGGCTTAATAGCACAGAGAACAACAACTTATAAGTTCATCTAGGTATGTAGTTGTATTACCAGATAAAAAAATATTTAAAGGTGTTTTAAATCTGTACTTCCTAGTTGAAACTTAGTTTACCATACCTTCTAAATATTTCATACCAACAATCCAAGGACCAACATTAAATTTTAAAACTTATTCCTCGAAGGACCGACCTAAGGAAAAACGATCACACAAAACATTTACAGATTAGGCGTGGAAATGGCAAATGAATCCCAGAATCCCAGGACTTTGTTAGGCACATATCCTGTTCTCCGTCGACGGATAAGTTATCACGTTTTAAATAAATACAAACAAGACTAACGAAGTGCCGAAGGAAAGTTAAAAGCGTCTGGTAGGAAGGAGTTTGTTCCTTACTACTGGTTTTGGGTATGGATGACGACGGCTATTCGTTGTGTTCGATTTCTTGATTTAATTCTAAGGGTTTGGAGTTTTAAAGAATGCTAATTTTAAAATAAACTAAAAAAATTGTCCAACACCTATTTTAATATTGGATTGATGCGCAGCGTGTCGCGGGTTCGATTCCCGCACGGAACAAATATTTGTATGAACTGCAAGTAGTTGTTTCGGGTCTAGTTTGTATCCGCTTGGTCGCTTCTCGCAACCACAGTTGCAAAGAAAAAGTCGTCAACTTTGCTTCGTGCAACCGTGGTTGCAAAGCGACAAAGTTTTTTTAATTCAATTTAGTCTCTATATCAAACGCATAGAATCGTAGTAGTGTGTATTTAAACCATAGACAGATAAATTTCTAATAGACGTGTGCCGCTAATACCAACATCACGGTAGAAAAATAACGAAATATCGTCAGTTGTGTTAACGTGAGTGAAGTGACGCCACAGTGTTTTGAAGGAGGTTATAAAATATGTCGTAAGTTTGTTATTTTACTGATTTCTGCTGATGTTTGTATACTAAATGAATCTCTAACCTGTGTGTTTTTATATTAAAGTAATATTTTTAGGAACATTGTAAGACAACATTTAAAAAACCGTCATTTAAAAACATACTCGCAGGGTCGTAGTTCTAAACTTGATTTTGTACTGCTATATTATCGTTAATACGATGTTTTTCTAAAACATACAATATTATTAATGATACTTGACTATATTTATTCAATTTAAGGTATTAAGTTGTGTAAATTGTTCTTCAGATTGTAACAGATTGCGAAAATTAAACCACCCGGTAAGTTTTTATCTACTCAATTTGATATTGCCGCTTTGGTTGCACGAAGCAATATACGTTTTAGGGTTGGCAGTCGGTGTTTTTTATTGGCTTAACCTACCACACACCCTACATTTTACAAATAAACACAACTCATACAAACAATGTGTAACAGATAAAACGTAACACCTTAAAATTTTACTAATCATTACGACAATTTTATTTTTTCCATAAATTCATAACCTTCATTTTTCGAAATTGGTTAAAAACTATTTAAAATGTTTGCAAAAATAAATAACATAAATAAAATTTGATTTTAAGGAAAAAAAATCATATATTTACACAATGTTGTTCTATTAATTTAAGCAGTAAGTCGTAGTAGTTGACAACCCTAGCTAAGAATGGCCGCCATCTTTGCGGTTCGGGGGTCAAGTGCTTGATCTCAAGTCCCAGGCTATAGCCGATTTTACTTAATTTTTTATTAATGCTAATAATACTTTATTTTTGAGATTAATGACGCTTTCGAAACGTCAGGATTTGGCCTATTTATTGTATGAGTAAATATGATTGCTTGGCGGTCTGCATTTACAAATTTAAAGATTTAGGTAGGCAATGCAAATTGGCAAAAATACGTGCCGCTTAATTTAATTCATTAATTTGACAAACATTAAGGAATAACCCATTTAAACTATTATATTCATCTAAGAGTGAAGAAAATTACCTTTATAGAGATGGTAATATTTTTGTTCTATGTACTTTAGTTTTAATGTAAAGTGGCCTAAATTATACCTAAAAAAAGTTACGAGCTTTTACGCATCCGCGAATTCTACACCTGGTTTTACATAATTTTTTTACTACATTCTTATATGTAAATTGTTTTCAAATACTGTTAAATATGTATAGTAATAAACCTAGTTTAAGAATAAAATAAATAACTACATACTTATTGATTTTAGTTTCTTAAAACCCCTATGTTTTACAAAATGTCGCTAAAATGGGTGCTACTCTTAATTTAAACACTTGTAAAATATTAGTGTAATCATATTTTTAAAATAAAGCGATCACACATTATTTCCTGTCTCATGGGCTACTCATAACAGTAAAAACATTTGAAGTACTCCACTCAAGCAAGTCATAAATTAAGTTTTAGTAACAGCGGGCAGAACGCGTAGTAGCGGTCCAAAGTAACTAGCAAAGTAAGGTACCCATTTTTTTTCGCGCAAGCAATCGAGCGGGTATATGTGAGTTTCTATGTTTGTAAACGCACGCACGACATAGGGCGAATTTTAATCAGCTGTTAGGGCATTATTTTGTAAATGTACTTGCATTAACAGATGTTAATGGAAAATTATCGTCAACTACATCATCGTTTTCCATTAGGCGAGATAGTCGTCAAAAGCAAACCTATCTATAAATAAAAAAATAAATATAATTTTAATTCAGAATATTATATTTATGAGGCTATATTTAAAATAATTTTCAATTTTAGTTAATTGTTTTCAGTTGAGAAAATCATGAATTCGTGAACATACTCGTACCTAATATGTTTAGTTTTGGAAATTGCACTCATATTCCACAGTTTTAATAACAAAGTGCAAGGAGGAAGTGTTTTAAAAAACAGGCCCGTGGTAGGGGTATAGAATTTATTAATGTTAACGAACCTCTCGCCACTCCATTAAATCATATCTGACCGAGCGGCTAAAAATGTTACGTTCTGGCGACAAATGGCTATTTTTGGAGTCAGTTTCGTTTTCTACTGACTTTGACTCTGGACAAAAAGGTGTTGCTGTTTTTTATTCGTCACAGGAAATGATTATTTTGACACTGTTTAATTGAAATGTGACGATTAATTTGTTCTTGTTGTGATTCAAGTGTGATTAGGGATTCAAAATTATGGTTACTTTTTAGCCAATTTGAAATTGGGTTATGTTTTTCTGCGTTGGTAACCTGATCTACGGTAGGACAAACATAATTTAGAAAAAAATACAGAGAGGATCCAGTCACTATAATATACACCGTGACTTTTTAGTCGTCTTACAACGGCAGCCCAGTTCATGTATCCAATGACTAGAACACGTTTATAATAAAAAAATTGGTATTTAAGAGATTTGAAAAATTTATAAATAAAATTTTAATTCATTATTATGACGCAAGGAGTAGTTAAAAACACCCTTGTCTCGTAGAAAATGGAGATGGAATGATCTGCCCGACTATTGCGCTGGGTAGGTATACTCTACAGCTTGATACGTAAACATTTTCATATTTTTAATGTTCCTATTTATTAATAATAAAATTTATTTTTAACGATTAAAAAAAAAACTAAACTCGCCTAGATGTATTTTAGGTCGGGTACATTAAGTGGACCACTTTTGTAAGACGACTAAAAAGTCACGGTGTATAACAATTTACTTGTGAAGGAAATAAATTATCTGAATTTACTTGCTTTATGATATGACATTCAGTAAAAGTTACCACTTCATCCTCAAATGCATTTATAATAAACCTATTAAATCTTAATGAGCTAACTTCTAAATATAAGCTTACATTTTTGTCGTCAACCCAATTGGTTCGCGTTTGAACATTCAGCCACCCACACCCATTAGCGTTAGTTGTCGTGTATTAATGACGATTTCTGACTACCCACCCAATGTTTACAGTGATTTAATTAACATTTCTTCGCGATGATAAACGGAGACATTTTGTTTTATGACGTCACCTTCGGTTGTGGTGGGATATTTTTGGTCCTTTGGTATGGTGAGATACTGTTTGTAGTTCTTAAGGAATTTTATAATGGGGATTTAATCCTAACATTTTGGAAACGGAGAAGCTAATTTTCAATATTTTTATGACCTTTAAGAGAAATATCCAAGTTATCGAACAGTTACAAAAATATCCATACTTGATCAAGAGATTTATTCTTGCAGTCTCTATTGTTAGCGGAGAGCGAGTAATTAACAAAATAATTAAAAATTGAACCCGTGGTCGTCATTACTAGGGACAGTGGGACTTAAAATTATAATTAAAACTATGTGTTTTATTATAATTAGAAACACCTACTCAAAATATATTGGACTGAAATAGTTATAGGTATTATTTTGATTTTTTGACAATTAATTACGTTAATATAATAACCACATCTTTATTTTATGACAACAACGCACTAAAATCAGTTGCGTAGGAGTTTGATATTGTTTTACTCATAAAAAGTCGCGCCAACACTGGCCAACAGCATTTGGAAACATTTTCAAGTAATAAAATCACAGTTACTTAATTTTCTTAATGAAATAAATGAGATAGATAAACGATAAACTAGATTTTATAACTATTGACCTTTGCCTGTAGAAAATAGGGTTAATAGTTTTCTGAGTCTTGTGCTTACAATAAAATTAAACTATCATTTCCAGGTTTTATAGAGCTGCTTTTCGGAATCTCGGAATCTACACAAAGATATCTAGTGAATTGAATCATATTCTAATAATACAAAACAATCGATATGACCGTTTTCCTTAAACTGCATCAATGTTTGCGGAAACGCAGGTGCAAATATTTTTTTCACCCTCATTATATAGCTCGAAATTACGGTAATCTGACACAACCGAAGAAAGAACAAAGTGAAAAATAAAATGCATAACCTGCTTTCTGAGGTATCATATTGAAGTACTGTCCAAACTTTGGAAATTGATACACAGAGATTCCCAAAGCGAAGACCCAATAAAACTTTGAACTACTTGAACAACTTGTAACAAACCCAGAACTGAAACGTGTAACACCAAATCATGTAACACGATAGTTCTGAACTACTGTTATAAATGCTGTAACTGTACTGTTATACATATTTATACGCATAGCGTACTCACTTACCATACCACCACAGTTGAGCAGCCTCATTGCTCATTGAAGTAATGTATGCCTAATTGAATATGGCTTGAATTTCACATTTAACGAGACTGACAGGACCAACAAGACTTGACTTCGCACGCTGATTGTGGCAAGGAATCTTGGGTCAACTCATTTGACTCTATCTCCTTTCTCTTTTACACCTATTTAATTTACATATTCCCGTCTCATAAGACCATTTGTTTCAATAGTTATGTGATTGCAAACGGTTGTAGCTTACGTAAGCTTTCATATGCAAATCTTGTATTAAATTACTCGTTTTATGAGTTGCAAATGTCTGTTGGGTTCGTTCCTATAAAGTAACATTGTCTCGTGAAACCACTGTGTTGTTAGTTTGTAAAGATGTTTATTGTTATTGTTTATTACTTGAGTCACCCTGTCTGTTAAATATTGTTAGAATGGTAAAGGAAACCACTGGATACGAGAAGCTTTCACAAGGTTCTCGTCAATTTGTGTCAATGTCTATCACTACATTATAATTTTATTGATGACTAAAGTCCTGTCTGTAATTATAGACTAATCCCAGTACAAACTGACATGGTCTTTTTCGAAAACTGGATCAGGCACATACCTACTTGTAATACGGTTCAGAATCTGCAAGTTTCTTTAGCAAGACAAGAACAACCGATACAATATCCCGGTGTGACCTGTTTCAGAAAATAAACAATGTTCACAGGAAGACGTTCAGCTATTATGTTGAAGATTGCTACGAGTAGAATATTCTAGTGTAAATGAAAGAAAAAAACTTTTATCCTCGAAGCTGTAATTATGCTGTCACAAATTCCGAGACCTTATAAATCAGCTATATCTATCTTGCAAGACGGGATGGAAGAAAAAAACAAGTTATTCAGACAAAAGCTCAGGAAATATTATTTTAAGTCGGATTGCAAAGATTTCTAATTTTACGTTGAGAAACCACTATAAACACATCATATTTTTACTACACCCATAAGATTTCATCTTGTACAAAATCTATTTATTTATACGTCCAAGTATTTGTTTTCACAAGTTTCTTGGGGCATTATGAGATGGGATTTTCTACTCAAGCGTTCTTCGTTTCTAAACATATCACACACGATCTTTGAAGTGTTAGACCAACATTTTCTATTGTTATAGCCTTGGCATCATAACGTTACAATTCAGTTTATTTGCTCGCAGTAAAACCGACCGATCTTCTCTAAACACACCGTCTTTATCTGATTCGCTATTACTGTACTCGTTAGCTCTAATAGATGTCAAGAGATCTAAATTGGTAGTGTTTGATTACAAAATCTTCACTGTCAAGTTAATGGCTCTACTGACGACTACTGAAGTATTTTGATTGGCCTTGACATAGTTTGCTTTTAAGTTTGGATTGGAAATGCGCGAATCTAAATCTGTTACTGGTATAATCTTATAGAAGTTATGAATCTTTCTTACTTCGAAGAAACTCATTAATATTTGTGTTTTGAATGATGAATTAATGTCGATAAAACTATCGAAGTTAAATAGAATACTCTTTATTATGCACACCAAATAAATTACAGGTAACATCATTGTAACCGTGATCCTGTAACGTGAAGGGCTAAAAATAAAATCACCGTGGATTTTAGTCAGTACATGTCTGACAGTCCCTCCCGTCCCACCCTGGGTGGGGGAGGACTCAGTTGATGATTATACCTGGATAAATAAAAATAGTTTTAATACATAGGTGAATTATGATATAGACATATGGTATAAGACTGGAGACAGACCAAAAAACGAAGGAAGCAAATGAAGTGACTCACAGGATGAAAATGAATAGAAAAAGTATGGAAAAAGACAATGCTGCACAAACCCTTAAATAATATAATTCAACTCCAAATGAAATAAAGACTAGTAAGATAATGACGACATTTATTATAGCGTAGTAAAATCATCAAATGAGTCCTCCCACCCAGGGCAGAGCAGGAGGGACTGTCAGACTTGTACTGACTAAAATCCACGGTGTCCTTCAATAGCCCTTTAGTCCCGCAACCCCGGCAGGCTTTGGCCCTCTAAAGAGGGAGGGGCCATCATTGTGCTGACACTCTTTGAGGCGCGCGTGGAACACAGGCCGTAGGTCAGGACGCCGTGACGCCTATCCAGCTACTCCTCAAAGAGGTGTCTTACCACCGCGGTTGCGGCGTGCCCGACAATAATGACGACTTTTTTTTTTATAGTGGTAATATCGTCAAATGAGTCCTCCCACCCCTTACTGTCAGACTTATACTGACTAAAATCCACGGTGTCCTTCAATAGCCCTTTATGTTCCGGGGTCACGGTAATGAGATAAGTCCCGCGACCCCGGCAGGCTTTGGCCCTCTAGAGAGGGGGCCCCGTCATCATGGTGACGCTCTTTGAGGCGCGCGTGGAACACAACGCGCCGTCGACCCGGGCATGGTCCATGGTCGGACTGCGAGTTGCTCTTTACTCACCGCCCGCATGCCCGCGCCTACGGTGGCCGGAGATCGTCTTGCGACGTCCGTCGCCGTGGGCGCCAACCACCGCGGGTGGGGCGGAGGGAGGACATTGTCCTCTCCCTCACGCGGCCCGCCTCCTCCTTCGCGAGCATTACTGCTTCGCAGAAGGACGCGACCGCTTCCCACGCCGTCTCGCCCCGCAGCATGGCCGCAACCAATGCCGGGCGCGAGAGGTCTCCGCCTATTGCCGTCGTGAGGACATGTCGGTGCTCTGCCCAAGCAGTCTTGCACCGTATGCTCTACTGTGTCCTCCGGGCGATCTTCGCAGTGGTGACACCCAGGCGTTTCCTCCTTTCTCCTTAGACACAGGTACCTCCCGAAACTTCCGTGTCCGGTGAGGACCTGCGTCATGCGGTAGGTCAGGACGCCGTGACTCCTATCCAGCCACTCCTCAAAGAGGGGTCTTACCGCCGCGACGACTTATTAAAACAAACTACTGGATTCATTCATAGGCCAACAATTCAACTGGGTATAGTACGAAGATCCAGAGAATATCCTCTAACTACGAGTATTTAAGTCAAACTCTTTAATTGGTTCCTTCCAAATGTACGCATCTATTTATATACAATTGCATCATACCAATTAAACTAAAAACTAGTCATGCAGTGACGGAACCATTTCGACAGAAGTTCCGTAGCTATCACAAGGGAAAACGAATATAAAGATAAGTATTTACGTTCATGCATATGAATGAACTGCAAGACAAACAGTTGTAACCGTTGCTTATCTACTTGTATAACTAGCAAAAGTTGTTTAAGGAAAACAGATACAGGAGTTTTAGGTGCTGTTCAAAATACTGTACCGGCACAGATTAGTACCGGGTCACTTGAAAGTTTAAGCAAGTTTAAAGTATTAGTACCTAAATACTTTGAGCAAACTTTTGAGTATGAATGTAGAAGAAAAGCAAAGAAGTGATGGTTTAACTGTGTGTGATGATATGGCTAGAAAAAAGGACGTATTCTATATTGGGCACCCGTTAAAACGGCACCTGTGATATTCACATTCGGCACTTATCAATATTTTTTGCTAGCTAAGGTGACTGCTGAGATTACGGGCAGAAAAGAAAATGACAATTAAAGATATTAAGTTAACGGTAAGTTTCTACTGACTTCAAATATTATAATATTACAGTTTGTATGGATGCAGTTGACAAAATGACACACATAAGAAAAGGTAGTGGTGACGATTGAATCAATCATAATAGGAATCAATTGGCTGTCGTTATTGCAATTTATTGAAGTTGATTGATGAAATGAGGCCAATAAAACTTTACTACTTATTTAATACTTATTACGATTGGTGATTATTACTCAATCGTTTTGTAATGATGTCTGTAATCGATATGAAAATAAAAGAATTAAAAGTATGCTCGCGATATTCTTGGGGAAACTAAGTACCTATATCCTTCATAAATAAGACATTTGAATTAATATTCTACCTTGGATATCAATTAAATATAGGAAGGACATAGGGCACAGTAACAATACATTTTCATTAAGGAAAATTGTATACAACTGCGATACTAATTAAGAAGACCATCTTCTGCGTACGTCGTGTATTCATATCTATCGGATAGATATCACAGATAGTGTAGATAAGTAATACACGCATAAGTTTGCCTACATAACCATTAAGTCAACCTTAACTGATTCGTCGTCTGCGTAAAATTTCATGAGACCATTGACCTCAACGTGAACAAGTACTCAATTTGGGCAACGCTCGACGTTTCGCTTATCAACAAAAAGATATAAAACAAAGATGATATCTGACGATTACCTAACATTTTACTGCTTAATTAATGTTTACCGTCATATAAAGAGCCGGCGATGTGGACAATCCTAGATGCATAGTGACGTAAGGTGAAACTAACCGGTGCATCGTAAAGTTAATCATAAGAACGATACATTTAATCGTCTCATTTATAAGTAATAAAACCAACTATAAAATTTTCAATACGACGTCTCTCGCACGGGTTTTGAATCAATGAGTTTCGTCTGTAACAATTGAATTCATCGCTTTAAACGGTACCGTGTATAATCGGTCAGATTGGTGTTACAAAAGATTAAAGCAAGTGAAAACGGATGAGCCGTTTGAAATGTATGCGTAGAAATGCATCGTAAATGCTCTTCGTCGTCTTTATATTATTTAATTTGTTATTTGAATGGATATGTCTGTATGGGAAAGAAGGAAGTTGAAATGTGTTGATCATGTTTTTTATTGTGTTTTACATCAATTTATCGTTTAGTATGTTCGTAATTGATTCTTGGCGACACCACCACCAAAATTATATTCACTTCGACCGTTTATCTTTTTAGTTTCGGATTCGTCTGTAACTGCTTTCGTCTGTAACGCCGCTTTGCTGCGTTCACTTTTATTTGCTGCAGTTTAATTTTGATTTAAAATTCTCACGAGCTGCAAGAAAAATGATTAAATATAATAGTCTCATTAAAATTGTACATATTTTTTCGAAATACACTTTGTATGCGTCAAAGGCGCGTGGCTGGCGACCGCAGCCCGCGACCTTCTCTCGTTTGGTGGTTACCACAAAATTATGCGCTTGAGCGCCTTGTAATGAGACCTGCAGTGACAACGATTACTGGAAAATTCGATTTAACATTAGTTATTTTTGTAACTTATTATTTTTTATTGTCATTTTTATAAGATTTTAGGTCCAAAATACTATAAAGACTCTCTATCGATGACATCAAGTGTTCGAAGTCTAGTACTTAACCACTAATGGTATTTTTTGTTACAGGTGATAAGGACCGCCAGAAACAGGTGAAGATGACAGGACGAAGATTGAACTCTGCCGACAGAATTCTAGCTCGAGACAGTCAAGCGGAAAGAAAAAAGATCTTTGACCCTTTCGTATAAGAATGAGACAGTCTAAAAGCGTCTTTTGAACCGCAATGAGGTAAAAATAAAATTTGGAAATTAGATGCATAGCAAAGTTTTTCTGTGGAAAGAAAAATTAAACTTTCTGATACAGTACACTAGATTATTATATCTAGCAAGCTATCGCAATCATGCTCACAGGGTCGACCAATCGAATCAAGCCGACAAATAAAAAAAAACTGTTTTATTATTATTTCACAGCCTACACAGAAACCATGGTGACCCTAGTTACTGCTTGCAAAGAAACCGTGTAGATCAAAAACATATACCGCAAATGAGTTTCGGAATCAACTGAGAAGGGTGAAGCTTTCTTTATACAGTGATTATCGCAAATTGCGACTAACGGATGCCCGCAGCCCTGTTTTTGCGTGTTTATCATTAAAATTGTGAATGTTGTTACCGAGTCACCGTGAAATGTTTGTTTGATGTTTTATTTAACTTGAAGAAGTTGTGATCGAGTTATTTGTATGTTATTTAAAAGCAGTTACACCTATAATATAAATCAGTGTTAAATAGATCCCAAATGTGATTAATGTGCTTAAAACTACAATAATTTACCTGTTCATATTTATGCGACTTTAAAAGTTACAATTATTACATAACCCGCGATACGGAAATATCTCGGTTTTTTTTTGTGTTAACATGATCCAATGAGACCTCCCACCCATACTGTCAGGCTTGTACTGACTAAAATCGACCACTTCGATAATAGCCCTTTACTTTTCAGGGTACCTATTATAAAACCCGAAATACAGGAGTAATTTCTAGGGAACCAACATCACATATTTATAAAAAAGAAAACGAATAGTACTAAATATGTTTTTTTTTTCATTTAAAATCACTCATTATTGTGTAAATATCTTATTAAAAGTTGTGAGCCAGTCAGTCACTTTTATTTAAAAAAAAATCGTAGAGGTCGTTTAGCAAACCCGTCCAAATGTAACCTCTAAAGAACCTTAAATTTCAATTAAAACTAAATGGCTGTTGTTTTTAACGATTTCACAGTTTATGGTAATGGTCTGTGCTTTATCCAGAAAGTTGTTTAAATTGTTCAAAACTTCACTCTATTATTCTAATGAACACCGAACGTAGTGTCGCGCCAAACTGTCACCCGATTCGAGTCGCCGTCGAGTCATGTTAAATCTATCGAGTATGAAACTCGATAGTTTACCTTCTCGAATGACCGACTTATGGGAGCCGACGGCGTAAACGGTAGCAGTAGGGATCGAGTGACCGAAGCGCCCCCCGTCGAGTACCCGATTTGTTTTCTCGATATTAAAATTACATTTTCCGAGATTTCGATGGTGTGAAATGTTTTTATGATATAAATATTTTTGAAACCAGCGGGGGACCTCTATTTTAGGTGTGACATCGAAGTGTGAGGGTAGTGTTCCAAACTGTCATGTCGATGAAGTTAAATCAACCCTTATATTTTTGACACATCTCTCGCTCGGTTTGATATTCGTTAGAAGCAAGTTCAGAACAAAAATAAAAATAATATCATCATTTTTGCATTGCAGCGTCTCGAGTTTATAAAATAATGACGAAACAACATAATAATCATGGTAGTTACGCACTTCCCACTGCATAATTTACTTGGTTGACTTAGAGACCACACTATCTCCCACTTTTTATCTTCCGCCTACTAAGTAACCACCGTACTCGTTCTAAAATCAACAAGAACTCGTCTAAAGCCACATGTAAATCACTACCCTGCCGTTATGTTCGCAATCAACAGTTTAAAATAGAGGGCCCGACCGCAGGCTCTATTTACCCCAGCTTCCTCCAGTTAATGACGTCATAAAAAATAAAACTCGTCGCTTAGATCCCCGTGAGCCAGAAAAACTGGACCATTTTTCTCCTTGCGATGCAGTGACGCGGGAAATTACAATTGTCTGCTTATTTTAACAGAAAAAGATGAAATGTGATTGCTAGATTTTTCTTAAAATGAGGAAGTGGAATGGAAGTCGGAGATATTTGTTCTTAGTAAGCATTTTTAAGTCTGTCAGCTATGCTAACTCTCATTGATAAGACTGATATTACTTTACAGTTATAATTATAAAAGGTTAAATAGTTTTCGTTACACCTAAATAAACTACAAATAAGAATTATCCATTGGTGGTCTATGTTTTATCCCAATTCTTTAAATCGAATAATATTTTATCATCAAAAAGAAAGTCGATTCAACTTTTTCGAAAACCAATAGCAAAATCCGAGTGGGATAATGTAAAATAAAAGTATGTATTTCATTCTCTAACTCGAGGTAGACGCTTATCACAATTTATGGCATATTGAACAGAATAAGGTAAAACTGAAATCGGATTTATTAAGCATTTTCTAAAAAAATAACAGTAATATATTAAATTAAAATGAGCGTAATACGATTTTTATTGCTGCTTCTGAATTAGATTCTATAAGCTGATGTTGTTTAAAATACTATCTGTAAAATATAATAAATATTTAATTTAAGATTGGTACTAATACTGGTAACTGTCTGTTAGATAATAATAATTTATTTCAATTCACCGGTTCAGTGTTAAATAAATCAATATGCGGCTCCTTTCGTTGCATTTAGAGCTGGTTAAGCATTATCGATTGCTCTTAAATGATTTGAATAAATGTTCAATGCAGTCACAGAGGGTTAGAAATGAGAAAATGATTATGATTGACATTTAATATGGATGGATCACTACTTCTAAACAGAGTATCAATTCCAATTGGAATCATCATGCGTCGTAGGTATTTGAATCGTTTTTCGTGAAGCAAAACAAGTGGAGCATTTTGTTAACAGTTTGTTATATTCTTACTAGATTTACTTAGTCTGAATCGAAAGAGTAAACTGTTTTAGCGTGTGTTTGAAGCATTTTTACTGGAGTAGATTTTGGAAATGGAATGGACCTAAAGCCTCCTGCAGACACACGCGATTAATCGCGCGGGGCGACATGTCGTGGTCCATTCGCAGTATTTTTATAGTGGAAATTAGCTTGGCTCGTTGTCGCAGCGCGATTAATCGTGTGTGTCTGCAGAAGGCTTAACAATGAAATCGAAAAAAATTGATGTCCTTTAGATTTGTACACATGTTATTTTTGTTTAGGCATATAATTATGGTCTAAAGCATCCTATGATTTAGCATTGATTTTTGGGCAGACCCAAGATTGCACGTAATACTTATTCAAAGTAAAATTAGTTATAGAAGTGTGCTCTACTTCACTATGAAGAAATTATTGACAAATATTTGTCTCCCTGTTCCAATCATTCCCAATAAAAGTGAAACGAATTGAACGCTGACGTCAACAGAATAACATCAGAGAGCGTTCATTGTTTCGGACATGTGACAAAGTTCACTTAATGGAAGTGATTTTTGGGGGCAAATGTATGAAAGGGGTCTTTCATTGAATATCTTCCGGATGTTGCATTTGGTAATTGTTGGTGTGTCTGTGATGCTGGTGGGGCCTATCTTAAAGGGGGATTATGAAGATTTTTTTTAATGTAAAGAGTGATTTTTTAATTTTGTCTTGATTTTTGGTGGATTTGTAGTCTTATTACTCGTAGAACAGTTCTAATTTGAATGAAATGCGTTAAATTGTGGGTGAAGCTGAAGACAGCTGGTAGGTATTAATAATATCTAATTTAGGGTTAAAAAAAGTGACATTATATTTTGTTTAATGTTATAGGTACTTACCATAAAATCCATCTAATTAAGAATTAAATCCTAACGTTACAGAAGAAAAAAAATATAATTACATGGTCCATGTAAAGATAATGATAGTGCAATTGTCACACATCCCAAAAGATCCATACAAAAAAATCAATATGTCAACTTTTGAACTTTGGAACAAAACAAATTCTCGCCCATATAAAGAGGTGCACACACGTTCACTCTCCCTCGCTAGACAATTCGTTCCGGCCAAGCATGACGAAACAACGCCGTGCGCTGTCAAGTCTCAGCCACGCGTACTACAAAACTCCACTACAAATTAACACTAACACCACTCTATCACAAGCCCTACATTAACCAAAAATCAAACTTATCATAATGCATTAAGAGTTATCGGAAGTGCACAGGAAATGTTGCAGAATAATGAGGATTTTTGTCATATATGAGGCTAACGACGGATTTAGGCACGTGTGTAAAGATTTATGACAGAATAATGGATTGGCCAATGTAAATACGATAGTGAGAATTTACTTGAGTATTACGTATCTCGACTTGATTTGATTGTTCTTTGATAATAATGACTCGGAAATTGTATGCTCAATAAGCAATAATAATTATGTACGGAACTTTTTACGGTTTGTGTTTAGCTACTACATATCTCACCTGATAGTAAACGATGATGTGATTGATTGTGAAGCACACTTGCCTTTTGAATAGGTACGTCCACACAAAGCGCGCAGCCTCGCGAGGCATTTGCTGCGCGAGGAAACAGACAAGCGAGGCTGCTCACTCTGTGTGGACGCGTCTATTGTTTTTCGACCGAGGCTCGAAACAATATACGCGAGCAAAACAAAAGCCGACACTGGATGGCTCGGGCGCTCGGTTGTGGCTCGGTCGATCGACCGCGGCAGCACTGTCACTTGCTTCGCCTGAGACACGTCCACACCAACCGAGCTGCTTCGCGCGGAAAATGCCTCGCGAGGCTGCACGCTCTGTGGGGACGCACCTAATTAACTAAATATGAAGGTCGTAGCTATCAGAAAACAAAAACAGGGCATTCCACTGTTTAGCTGTACACAATGAAAGTGTGTGATAAAGAAACTATGATAGCACAGCGGTGAATGCCAATACTTTTTAGAATATACTGCTAAGTTTTGTCAGAATTGTCGCGGGACTAACGAATACCGTGACTCTGGAAAGTAAAGGGCTATTGAAGCACACCGTGGATTTTAGTCAGTACAAGTCTGACGGTCCCTCCTGCCCTGCACTGGGTGGGCGGACTCTTTTGACGATTTTACCACGCTAAAAAAAGTCTTTTCAGAATGTTAGTTTAGAAAATCCAGTAATATTATTTTCTCCCTACCATTGCACCTCAGAACAAATACTACGCTTGCTAATCAAGTAAGCATCCATATCATACTATGATACATTACGTCATTACATTTATTTATAAAGCCAATGACAATATCAAATTAAGTAATCCTCAAAGAACGAGAGGGTCCAATTAAAGCATCGCCTTTTGATTTCGGTGCTTATTTATTTTTCGCTGCACGACCTCTGATGTCCGGAACAGGGGTTCGACCCACAAGACGAGACGCACCATCCGTGGAGCAATTCGATTAGGGTGCAATAATGGGGAGCGAGCTGACGGTGCAAGTAACCTAAACAACGATAAACTTGCAGTCAATAAACACAAAAGACACCCTTATAATAAAGACCACAAAGTCTATGGTAATGAGTAAGAATGATATGAAAAGACTGTAGTCGATATGTCATTTCATTTCATACACAACACTCACAAAATAGATCGGTGACGAAGCTCTCCACGTACCATTTGAGAAAAATGAAATTCCTATTAGGGCGACATTTCTTCATATACTTCGTTATGATTCCTGAAAGTTCTTTTATAGAAAACATCAGAAGAAAATGATCTATTATGAAGTAACCAAAGCAATATTATTATAGCACTGTTGCACAAAAAATGCCGTTGTTAAAGTTGTCTCTTAAAGTTACAAGCTGCCAGAAATTGAATCCTAGTTTGGTATAAATGCGTGGTAAAATATGCTGTTGTCAATGTTGTCCTTTAAAGTGGCGGGTTTCTAACGGGCACTGACAGTAATCCAATAGTTTAGTAGGCTTTACAATTTGTCACAACTTACAAAATCAGTCCGTACTGTATTGGATTTCTAGACGTTCGTTAGTTAGCTCTGGCTAAGCCACAAATCTATTAAGCTATGAAATAACGCTGATGGAAAATATAGATGGACCGTTAATGGTCTTGGATAGACAGTACTTTGATTTACTTTTTTTTTAAATGATCGCAGACTTAGCGTGCCACGTTTATTGAAGACGGATATTTATATTCGACCTTATTATTCCTTTGTCACCAATGTTGACACAGACGGGAAGCGCCAACAGTAACCCATCAACATTTCAACCAGAATGATATGATAAACCATCACATAACACACATTCTATTTCTTTGTGCCCATAAAAGCACGGAAGCAAAAGACGACCATTTCTTCAAAATTTACGTTCTACTCAAAATAGCGGAGTGACTAACATCGTGAGAACTACTATTGTACTAAAAACGGAACTATGTCGTTTTGTTGTAAAAACAAACGTTTTGATGGCGCCAAATGAACTATAATCTGTTCTTACGTAGCTATTGTGTAGAGAACGGAGATATTTCACTTTCCAAACAATTTAGTGTTGTCCCCAGGCTAATTCTGTTATTTGATGTTTTGTCAATTTGATAAAAATAGTTGAAACTTTCTTTTGTTGACATTCTTTAGGTAAACTTATTAGTTGATTATGAGTTTAGTAGTAGCACAGCACAGTTTGACTTCAAAGCGTGCGTTTTAGTATGATTTTAATTTCTAAAAAATAATAACAGCACTAACCATACTTTAACTAAATTAGTACTCGGTAATAAATTGGTAGTTAAAAGTAACTTTACCTATGTTATCAACTTTACCCACATTAACAATTTTATTATAAGTAAGCAAAAAACTTTCTTTAAGCCACCAGAAAAACTGTGCCTCTAGATAGAAATCTTAGGGGAAGTTGTTCAATTGGTGATTACTCAATGCAAAAATGTAACAAGCCACGCAAAACCATAAAAACTTATTTATTCAGACCATGCCCTATATGCAATCTAGTCTCATTCAACGGTATACAAAAGAAGCAAGCAACAAAGTAGTGTAATCGACTGCTGATGAATGCGATTCCTCGCGAAAAGAGGCTAATGGAGCCAATTTGCGGTTATAATGGCTGCCGACCACATGGGTGCAGTTGCTCTTGATTTTGACAACTGAATCGTGAGATGGCGCTACTGATACGTTGGTTGTATGACTTGTATGTTACGATGTTGTAAACGTGGACAAGTGTGTGTTACGTACTATCATACAGGTTGGTATAAGTATTTGTTTATTTTCAATTATGACATGGAGAAATGGACAATTGGACATATTCGTCGCGCCTGTGTAACTTAATATGATTTATGTTTAAGACCCATAGAATTAAACCCAGCTTTTCTATCGCTCAGATACCGAGCTGCTACTATGAAATTCTTAATGGACTCATAAAAATAAGTCTGTTAAAATGTTGAATTCAGAAAGACAGCAGATTAAGAATTAAAACCAAGCTGTATGTAGGTTTGATCTTAGATTCTTTATGTGGGAACCAGGTAAAGTATATTAACACCACTTGAAATAAAGTTCACATAAGATCAATATCTACCTCTCCTATCCTACTGTTCAACACAATTCAAAAATATCAACCTACCATTACAATCAGCATCAAAAGAGTCTATGAAAGCACATCCCGCAGTCACAAACAAGAGATTAAACATTTTATCAGTAAGTTCATCTCAACTAAAAAATGATTTCGTTTGCCACCGATTGAATCGGAATTAAATGAACGATGCCCCTAGGGAAACAGGAGGGTAGAAAAATAAAGATGGCGTGCTTATCTAGATGTAGAAACGGAGCACTGTGAATTGTAATGAAGGGAAGGGTGCACGTGAAAAGGATACGGTGCGGCAGCTCACTTCAAAATAATTGAAGTTAAATTTGTTATTTAAATTAGGTATGGTTTAATGATACAGCAAAAGGGAAAATGTATACGTATAGTAACAGATTGAAATGATAACATCTTTAGATATGAATGCGAATATTATGCTGGTTTGTATAACTGCTTCTGTAATGAGGTAGTTTGGTTTCAGGAGTGTTTGAAACAGGGGGCAACAAGGGTTAAAATTTTGTTTAAGAGAAATATTTGTATGCATGCAAATGCAGAATCAATTTAAGAAATATGAACCTACTTATTAATTTTATTTTTTCCCTGGTGAAATAGCAATACTGACTGTGTTATATAAAGCAGTTAATAAAGCAATATCAGCACTACTGCTGAAATAGACAATAGATGAAATTATCAACAAAACGGAAATGAAATTTTAACAACAAAATCAAATACTCATCGTATTGACAACCACCACACTGTACTTCAATCTCACTTTACTAGTCAAACACAAGTAGTTATTCAACATTTGCGGTTAATAAACCACGCAGTAACATTTCAAAAATTGATTGATCATTTGACCGCAACTAGTTAACGAGATTAAATTAAAAGCCTGCAAACTACAGGAGAATTGGTACAATTTGGCAATTTAGGTTTTCCATGTACAGGACAATTTAAAATGCCTGTACCCGATGCAATTTGACGGCCATAATTGTCCATGGAGCGTGTTAAAACGTACTTTGTCCATTACTGGGTTTCAATTGTATGGCACACGTACGTTCAAATTAATAGGGGCCAGTATTAGGGTTTAGAGATGGGTTTAAGCACTGCTCTAATGACCTCTTCAGTTTAACGTTGTGAATTTGACCAATTAATTCGTGCTTCAAGTAGATGAGATTTTGTATTGATTTTCTATTAGAGTTGTTAAACGTTGTGCTAATTGGTAAATGAAAACCATAGCTAACTACGAGACGTACAGGGGCAGAATGTCCAATTCTCAAAATGTCGATTCGTTGACCAGGTTCTTCATGATCCAAAATAATAATGCCACAAAAAATCTTTTTTATTTATTTGTAAAGTTAAACGAGATCATTTATCAAAACGTAGGTACATTCGAATCGTAATATGGTTGCTACGGCTTTCAAAGCGTTGCGTATTTAAAAAACAATTTTAGATTTGTATTGGCAAGTTTTTCTGTAATTTATTTCAATCCATATTTTGACTGTTTTTCTCTTTGTTGCTAATAGAAAACCACTAATTCTAGTTCTGTTTTATTACCGGGAACTATCGATCCTGATTCTTGCATCGTTATCTGAAATACTGAATTTACAGTAACATAAACCTAGATATTGGTTCATAGTTCAAATTCTACAAATTATACACGGTCATATTGATATAGTTGCCCTGGAATTATCCCCAATCTAATGGGTATGTGTGTCGCTTTCACTGTGGCGTGTATGATCGCTTCAAATAATAGGCTATTGTCTATAACAGTGCACGAATTAGGTCTTGAGCCGGTGGTTTATGAGCATATGTTGATCTGTAGCCCTACACAATATAGACTAAGGGCGAGTTGTTCAATCATTGGTTAAGCTAATTTAACTTTGTTAAATTCCAACTTACAATGTTCAACCATTTGTAAAAAAATATGTGAATTTAACGAATAAGATGCTTAACTATGTACGGATCAAAGACATCTCGCCCTAAATACAGAAATATTTTTAACGATTTGTTAGTCCAAAACACGCCAATTCCACATAAAACTATAATATTAATAAGCCTAATAATAATATGCCTGCTTTAATGTAAAGTTAAAACGAAGGTGTAGGTTTAGAAAACCCATATTTTAACAGTTCTATGTAAGTTTCTTGTGACAAGGGGCAAGTCTGTTGTTACCAACTGATATTAAAATCCAGACACCTAAAGATAACCTTATAAAGCTCATGAATGTTTGAAAGTCAACAAAGCATTGTAATAATATGAGTAAATAATAACATGAAGTTTCAGCGACATTTTACTAATAAATAGGATTAATTTGAACCTTGTGTCTTAATGCTCACATTTCAAAATCTGCAGCATAACGCCTACCTGTAGTGCTGTCAACTAGCACTACTTTAGGAGTTAGCTTCTACAAATTGGGTGGACGCTACCAACTTTAGTAGGTAATGTTATAATAATTTATCGATTTTAGTACATTTTCTTTCGTAACGATCAAATTGTCAGGCCATAAGGCCTTATATCTGTTTTCTGAACACTCTGCCAACATTTCAGTGGTCTCCCGTAGAGTTGTTCGCTACTCCGAGATATTTTCGACGTACGCTGAGTCGACGCCTAAACACTTCCAAGAATCCTTGTTCCTATATACCTATTTAACTAAAATTCGTTAGGTATATTATTTTCTAGCTGCTAGAATAAAAACTTTCTCATTGTTTCTTTGATGACACCAGAGATTGTCATAACCATTATTTATATTCCCACGAATGACAACTTAAGTGCACCCCGAACGTTATTGCAGTAGAAAGTCTAACAAAGTCACGTCTGTCTCGGTTTGCATCTCATACTTTCCCACTATCTGGCTTCGTACATCTGTCGCAGTTACCTGATACGGGCTTGTGCAAAACAAGTCATTAGGTCACCAGAATGCACAACAATGGATTCGTCTCGCTACAAATATTGGCGATACACCACAATCAATTGTTAGACTTTATACCTTTGTCAGGCGATTCCGCACACGTGTGGGTGTGACCCTTAAAAAAAAGAGCATCGCATTGAATTGCATAATCCAAAATCCATTGATGCCAAATGTTTCATTTCTTCAATATTCGCGTGAAATCGACATGTTAGGTGAAAGTGTATTTATTTCTTTATCTATTCAAACCAGGTTACTATTCTTCACTGTTCAAAACATTCTCATGTCAATCATTACCGTGGGAAGTGCCGAAGTTGGTCTATTAGCAACTTAATTCAACTTCTCACATTCAACTAATTAGGTTAAGAGTAATGTCCTTGCGAGGTGGATCCCACGCAATGTGTTGCGCAGGTGACAATGCTCGGATTTTTATTCATCGACCAGATGATATGCAGGGGTGACAAAAAAACAAACATTCACCTGTTATGTCTCCAGATATTTGATAGCACTACAGATGTGTGAGCAAGTATGTTTGAGCAGGTTGTTTATTGGTGATCTGTTGTTATTATGCAAACGTTATTGATTTTCTAATAGTTTTCGCCATAAATTTTGTACACTTGCTTAGATAACGTGCTGTTGAGATAGACGGAACACAGACAGAACGGAACTGCCCGGTTTCTGGTGTCACCAGTTATCCTCTCAATAACTATTGCTTCAACAAAGTTATTGGTCAGTTAAACTTAGCTTAACTGTAGCTGCGTTTCTGATGTCACACGGACCGATAACATAACTATGAGACCAATAGCCAGTTCCAAAATTTGTCACTAGATGGGTCTGTTTAATAAATAGAGTATAAAATGGATTTATTACTTATAATTCGTCGTTAATACTAGTTTTATTTATAAAATACTTTTAGAAGAGTAATGTAAGCCCTTTACCCAGCATTTGGACACATCATATTCAATAAAAAAAGGAAAGTACCGGTGTCACAGGTAGTTACTTTACAACTGAAAACTGAAAGTAAAATATTTTTTTTAGAAATTTAAAACGGGTTATTTGCCAAGTTGATTTGAAACAGTTCACCCATCGTCAACAATGCTGAATTATGGTATAATAAAAATAAGTAATAAACATGGTTAATATTTCTGATTATAGTGTAGTGATCATGCCAGTTCAAAAACTTAGGTATACTATAAACTGTGGGTACACCTAGTGTTTTTTTTTTGTTTCTAATACAGGTGATTGTTCAAAGAAGTAATACATTTTATTTTAATCATCATCTGCATCTTTTTTTGTGTAGACAAATAACTGCCAATAACAGTAAAAAATAATAAAGAGAAAGAAGTGAGCTTTATTTATATAACACTATGATTCAATTTTGTTTAAAATGAAAATCATAAGTACTGGGTATTGATCCCAGATGTTTGACCACCCTTTGTAAAAAAAGGTCAGAACAAAAAAATTCAACCTCGTAATATAGTTATGGAACCGACAAACGGCGAAGATTGGTCAGTCAACTTGAACTTAGTTTATGTGGAGTTTATCTTACTTTGCGGTGTTCAGAAACCCATTTTTGTAGTTTATCTAACCAACAGCGCTATTGAATTGATAAACTGTCGACAAAAGGACACCAGAAACCGGGCATTAATATCATAAATCCGAGGATGAGTTTGATTGTCTGTTTATATGTGTCACTTTAACGTCTACATTACTGAATTTTGGTACAGAGATAGGACTCAGATGAAAATGTGACTTGAAGAGGGGCGAAACGGGTAAATACGATATAAATAACTTAAAAATAGGCTCGAATTAGTGATAGTCGGAAAAGTCAATAAACACCAGAGTAGAGAGAGGCCAGACTAAGATGGTATGGGCATGTGTGCTGCGAAGACCCGATAACCATATTGTTAAAAAGTGCCTTTTCCATGGCTACAGTGAAGAGAGGGAGGGGCAGGTCACAGACAACTTGGATGACAAAAGTCCTGAAGGACATGAAGGAATGTGACCTGTCAGACGACGATGCTAAACAGCGGAATAGATGGCGCTTCAATATTAAGAAAGCCGACCCCGCGTAACGGGATAAGGCGAGGACAAAGAAGAGGAAAAGTCAATTAATAAAACCTGGATAGTCGTGAAAAAAGTGGTCTCTCTTATTTGTTAGCAGGTAGGGTGTACTTTGAGTGTTTTATACTAATGTTGTTGGCTCTTTATTTGCCTTGCTAACTCGGCAATTAACCGAACATGGGCACAATGTGTTTACGTGAGCGTAAATTTTTCCCTACAAAGGTGGGTTAATTCGAACCCCTCTCTTAATTTATGCACACCGAAGATTTTTTTTAATATGTTACGAACAAAATGACCCGGAGCGACAATCCCTTAATGGTTTTGCTCATACATAAATTTGTAGGCCGTGACCAAGCTAAAACAAACTGCGGCCCTGTAATAATTAATGATCATCCACATCTATTTTACGGTCGCTTAATAAAAAAGGCGTTATTAACAAATCAGAAAAAAAATGTTCCTTGTCTATCGCAGCTGCTCCACTGTACTATTTGTTCTTTTTATTAAAAAAAATTGATAAACTCGTCGATCATTTAGGTAAAAGTCTTACTTGAAATTTCGAAACAAAAATACAAAAAAATAAAGTTTAATACGATGAATATAAAAAGCAGCAGTTACAGATTAATCGAGCTTCATTCGAATTATTCAATTAAAATTCCTCTAATGCTTAACAGACAACACTTATTTCAAATTGTTTAACTGGAACCCTTTCTATAAAGTCATTGTAGGAGGCGTGACGGGCTCCAATGATTTAAACAAAGCTCTTAGTTGCGATGACACAGCATTCTTCGTGATAAATTTACTGCGGCGGTCTATTTACTTAGGGCAAGCATTTGTTTTTGAAACAATGAATCGAAAAGATTTTTCTTATAAAATTGGGAAAGATAAGATTCTAAGCACTATAATTTTATTTATTATTTTAGTATTGTTTTTGGGAGTTGTATGTTTATGAGTATGTACCTAGAGGATTTAAAATACTTTAAGTGAAAGCTAAGCAACAAAAAGAATACAGTGAGTATTCTTTTTGTACTTAGTTTTCTCTTATGAGCTTTTTCAGTGATGAGCAGAGTCTATTTAAGATCAAAATAATAGTCTTTTAAGTTAAACAAAATATTGTAAGAACTTAAGTGATATTTAGGCGCCTTCCTCATCAGATCAGCGCTTTTTTTACAGATTCTTTACCTTATTGATTCTTTTCGGTACAAAAATCCATTGAGGAAGGTGCCTTGCACGACACCGTCGTCGTCACTCGTCCTCGAGGTCAAACGTTGAAGCTAATCTCACTTCGTATAGGCTTATAAGAAATCTGTTAATGCTTATCACAGTCATGACCTCCTCGTCAACGTGCAGCGTCAAGCGAATACACTTGCTTCCACACCTCCGCCCAACCGCGCGGTCTAGCGGATACGTGTGTTTATTACCTAATTTGTGACACTTACCATTATGTAGCATAGTACTAAGAACGTGTTCCAAATACAGATACCAAAAAAAAAACTACTATCTGTCTATCCTAGCTAAAGTCTCAACATCAATCTCTTATCTACGAAATCTAGGCACAGACCTGCCAAGGTACTAACGACGTACTCATGAAACCCTTACCTACTTAAACCTTCAAGTCCCCAGGACAAAATCACAACAAAACGTGTTGACCTTTTCGTGAAGTCGTGTTAAATTGAATGATGGATGCGTACCTACGCAATAACCTCACAGGACCCCTTATGAAATATGATATCTGTACACATAATGATGAAGGGATAAGGGAAGGGGTCTGTATTGAAGCTTACAATAATTCTTCGCAGTACTTTGGCACTAAATTAATAATCCTAGAAAAAGGTTGAGAAGCCAGTGTTAGCAGTGTTTATAAAGAATTATCGTCATCTTTCTGTTCTTATCCCATTTTACTTGGGGTCAGCACAACACGTTTTCTTCTTTCATTCTCCCCTGTTATGTTACAGCATCATCCATCTTCTCTTTGGCCTTCCATCAACATTCATACCCATCACTCTCTAAGTCACATGAGTGTCACCCTTGCTTCGTATGTCCAGACCAGGACAGACGATTTCCTTAATTTTTTTCTATAACATGCGTCACTAATCCAAAGAAAATTGCTCATCAAAAAAACTTTTTCAAAAAAAATGTAACCGCCTTCAAAAATAACCATAAAAACGGTAAGAAAACCTACAAAATAACTTTTCTTTCGGAAGTCGGTGTCTTTGTTTTCTTCATTTCATTGTCTTTTTTTTGCCACCGACTTCCGAAAGAAAAGTTATTTTGTAGGTTTTCTTACCGTTTTTTAAGGTTGTTTTTGAAGGCGGTTACATTTTTTTTGAAAAAGTTTTTATTTTACTCTTTTTAGTTTAAATATTCAACCCGAATTCTTGTCAAATACAACATGTGCACTAGAATTTTGTAATCCATAACACCGGTAATAACATCGCTCATGTACACAATAAGCTAATAAAATTTCCTATCTCAAAAACTACTAAACCGATTTTGATGAAACTAGCAATATTCCCTAAGTTAAATGATACCTAGTACAACAAAAACAGAATTACTTAAATCGGACTTGTAGTTCCAGAGATATGTGAACTCAAACTAAATCAGTCGATGCCTACTCCTTACTATTAAGGAGTTCTACCTTCCATAATCAGCTCAGCTACATGAAATTATGATTACCATACGCAAGTACTTAAATTACTTCATAAAATTTGCGAAAAACGGTGTGTCGGCCTATAAAATTCGAGGGTTGCCCTCGATTTCTCCAGGATCCAATCATCAGATCCCAACTTGGTGACTATGGGACCACCTCAGAAGTACCTCTTTTCGAACAAAAAAAGAATTTAAAAATCGGTCCACAATTGGCGGAGTAATCGCGTAACAAATATACAAAAAAAAAAAACATACCGTCGAATTGATAACCTCCTCCTTTTTGAAGTCGGTTAAAAATTTAAAGCTAACAACATCGTGTATTGCGTAACAGCACTCACCTATAAAGATTTTCAATAACCATCATAAAACCATTCCACCTGTTGTAAACTCAAAAGTAAAACCCATATACTTAAAACATCAAATAACTGAATAGTTAAAGTACCCGTGTTTCCCTAACCACGCAATTAAGACACTTACCAAAGAGGATGTGCTCTTTAAACTTCGCAGTATTTTTTAATTCAAATGTTTGATCTCCTCTGTTACTGATATCAAAGCCAACCCGAGGGCATGCCACGCTAATCTTGTAGAACCTGTGTATTTTTAAGATGCAATTTACAACCCCTGTTTTGGAGTCCTTTAAAATGTAAATTTTTAAGTATCCTCTCTTTATCTTTGTGCTTTTTATTTTCGCTTTCATGAACATCTTCGTTATTATTATTTAGCGTTGAGGATCTGAATATTTCATAAATGTATTAGCTTATGTTTTTATAAGGAGTCTCCGGATTGTTAATTTTGTTGTTTATAAAGCTTCTTTAGAACGTTTACAATTTTACTAGGATATTTTTTGTAGGGCCCTCAGTTATAATAATATAATTTTAGTCTTTCGACCTAGTTCGATTATTTTAAATGTCTTGTTGTTTTAATACAGATTTTTTTTATTATTGTAAGTTATTTCATATAGTTCTTGGTTTTCGCATTTCATTAATCATAAATTTTACGATGGGATATCATTATTACCCAGTACTAATTTGAAAGCCGATCGCAATAATGTTTAATTGGGAAAAGGCTAGGCGTTTGATGATGATGATGAATGATTTTCATGAATACACTTAAATACATACATTCTATTTTGTTTTAGCTAGTAAAATCATCGAAAGAGTTTCCGCCCTGATTGGAGCGGAAGAGACACTCAGACGTCACCCCCAAAAGTCCACCCTCTTCCTTCTTTTGCCCTTTGCGTACCAGGGCTTGGTATACAACTTAGACAGTCCCGCGAATAAACTAGGTACTAAAACCAATTTTAAAACACGATTGCAAAGCTACTGCAAAATTTAAAGGAACTAAAAAGTTTCTCTAGAGTTGCTAATAAAATTGTCGGTTGGCTTTTATAGGTCGTATTCGATTCAGACTACTTACAGTATTAAAGGCTTACCTCTAATCCAAAATATTGAATGAGCTCTCATGGGTTCAGTTAAACGTTGTATTTTATAGGACTTCGTTCAGTCGACCGTTTATTAGAGTGAGTCAAGTAATAACTCAAGGTTGTGAAGTTTGAAAAACGATAAGGTAGGCTGAAACTAAGCCTAAAAGTACTGTTGTGGAAATTCAAAGACATAATAAATGTAACTGAAATATCATCATCATCGGCATAGTCTTTTCCCAACCATGTTGCGGTCGACTTTTAGTCAAACCAGATGCAGCTAAATACGAGAATTTTACAAGGAGTAACTTAGTTTCTGACCACCACAACCCAGTAACTGGATAGTACGAAATCGCTTGGTGTTGTCAGACTTTCCAGCTTCTGACTTACAGTAACGAAACAGTGTCAAAGATCTACAAGTGACAGCCGGGACAAACGGCTATACGTATACGTATTTCTGAGGCACGGTGGTTTGCATGATAAATAGCCACATGGTCACCCATCCACGGACCAATCTCCGCAAGGGTGGCTTAAAGTTGAAGTCCTACCCTATGTTGCTGCTATCGTTTAGCCAATAGCTCCATTGAATTAAACCATAACAGTCTGGGACGAAGAATAAATTGACAATGAAAGCTGTGATCCACTTGATAAAAGACGCTTACTCATATGCTTAGAAGGATGTGTTACGTTATCACATGCTAACAGAAAGTCATAACTATCTCTACATAATATGACCAAAACCAAAGCAATAATAACCAAGATATATAAATATTACCCAAAAACAACAACATTAAGGGTGTCCTATGATTGTGTACTACAGTATTAATGCTTAAACAGAATAGATGGTTCCCTAGAGGAGTCCCTGCACCTATACCACTATAATATGTAAGAGGGCGATTTTATTACTATCCTATCTTGAAGTATAGGCCCTACTAGAAAGAGGTGTTGTGGGAAATTTATGAAAAGCCTTTTTGGGGAGCCGATAATATGTCCCCTTGTAAATATTACATTTCCTTTCAAGAGCTAGGATGAAGGAGGCTCAAGATAACCATGGTTTAACACTTGAATGGAATTGAATGGCTTCGGAGTCTTTCTTTTTGAGACGAGGTGTGGAAGGGATTTCGTTTTGAGGGTTTTCCGACGGAGATTTTCTGTTTCAATGAAATGTGCTGCGTGGAATTGCTTTCTTGTAGCTCTATTATTGATAGCAGTCAATTTTCTTATAAAACTAAAATTAAAAATCACGTGTAAGATTCAAATTATTGTTCTGTTTATGTTGTTTTAATGGTAATTATAACAACAATTTATTTCCGGCGACCGAATAGAGCACGAAATTACTAAACAGAGCAGCAAACAAACACCCACAAAAATTAAAACCCAACCAATATTTGATCCAATTCCAAAAGCTATCATAATAGAATCGTCTTGGGCCCGTGCCTAAGTACACAAAACTCTAAAGTGAAACATCTCCAAGTCGATCGTTTATTTGTAAGTCAAACTGCATAACGGTACCGAGACGTGGTAAGTGCTATAACCAACAACATCAATAGACTCTTAGTGTTGTGTTGCGGGGAATGCCACCTAGTGTGTTGTGTGGATGCCGAACTATGTTGATGTGTTGTATAGGGATGTTGATATACAGTGTGGTTCAGGAATATAAGATAAATTTGCCCAGGTTTATTTGTTATTCACCCGCTGTTCAGCTATTATTGGTCGTAGCGTGATGTTGCATAGCCTATAGTCCTCGATAAATAGACTATACAACACAAAAATATTGTTTCAATTCAAAACTGTACTTCCTAAGTTTAGCGCGTTCAACCAAACCAAACTAACTCTTCAGCTTTATAATAAATTAGTGTAGATTAGGAATTAAGGTCTGTATAAGCCTAAAGCTCCGAGCTGTGGTGGTCTAGTGCTTAATATTCTAACTTAAAAACGTAGACAACCAAGCTCTCACTTTTATGGAAAATCAGCAAGTCCTAGAAACCTAGATTCAAAGACATTTGACATCTACCGACCCTTTATAGACTGGCCTAATTAACGGTAGCATAACCCAGACCTTTGCACAGAGAGGAGGCCTCTATCCCATTAGAGAGTTTGTAATATGCTGTTCAAAAATCGTAGACAATTTATGATATTCCATCACTGATAATGGCAATGGTAATGTTAAAAAAATACACTAAAGTCTTCTCAAGGACTTCAGAGGTATTATTTCTTTTGAAGCTGAGAGAATTTTACTTGTATTAGATTTTTACTTACTTTACTTTTTACTTGTATTTCTGAGTCTGAAGGTAGCACTAGTATGTAACTATATTAAATCATAGAGGAATGTTGTTGGCAAACAACCAAGTTTGTGGAATGTTAAAGCAGTTTTTGCCAGCTCAAGTTATTTATCCGAAGAAAAAAACGAGAGACAATTCTCCCTTATTGTTTAACATGAGCTTCATTACTATTCATTTTGATGGAGTACAGACTACAGATGCTAGCACATCAACCTACCTCAATCTGTCAGATTTTCCTAGTTGAACACGAGCCTTCTTCTATATAATTGTGATTAAGTTACATATCTATTAAAGGAGATTGGAATAGATCGCTCTGAATTGGAGGCGTCTGTAAAATAGTTTAGTTTGAATGACTCAATGAATGAGTAGCTTCTTAATTATACCTAGAATTATTTACTGTTAGATTTTAGTATTGTATTCACCTTTTGTCAATCTAAGTTCATACTGACATAGGATCAGGCTCATTTTTTGAAAGACGACGAATATATAAAAAAATTTGCACAAATAAAACGAACTCCCGCGGAAATACGCTTCCCGTTTTCCTTAGTTTCTTTGTCTTTGTCATACCCCACATAACATCAATTGTTTAATTTAAAATCGTATTGTTGTATTATAATTGTGCTCCCTATTTACCATAAGAATAGCCTTTGTAAATCGGGTAATTTATAAACATTACAAATTCAAACATGAGACTGACCTGTGGCTAGCGATGTTATGAGTACATACGGATGCACATCGGGCAACACAAAACCATTTTATAGCGGTCTTGTTTTGTATGACCTTTCCGCTCATTCAATAGTCAGCTTATGTTGGTTTTACACAGTTCGATGTGTAGCCCTGTGTACATACTTGCATTATAAGATGTCTCAGAAACTCGCTGGAATTATGTGTGAAGTAAGCCAATTTCTATGCTTATGTAGGTGTAACAGGAAGAAAATAGAATATTAGCTGCTTGTTCTGCAGTTTAATGGGTTTAAAAGCTGTGCTTATGGACTGTTAAGGTTATTCGATGTATGTGTGAATATGACTCTGATCATCCATTAGGGATGGTTGTTGTTTGATGGTCCAGCTTTCTACTTTTAAGTACTTATTCATGTTCATATTTGAATGTATTGTGTTAAGGGACTGTATTCCTTATGTAATAGTACCATTTGGTCGTTTAATAACACCTATATCCCATTGGTCATTATCCCGATTCGATAACCAAACAAAATATGATGTGCAAAACAAGCGAAAAGTATTTACTTTTTGTCACTATGTTGATTTGAGCTATTCCCGGTTTGAGCAACTATATTTTATTCCCGTTTCAATCCCATATTAAGGAGACTTCATGCAAAGAGTAATCTGCTCTGGCAATTTTATGGCTCTAGAATCAATTTAAAATCAGATCACATTTCAAAAGTAAAGTAGAAAATGGTTTAAAAATTAAATTCTCTCAAACCAATTCACCGGCCAGAGCTAGTAAAGTCATAATATCGCTACTTTAATATCTCAGTAGTACTATTCAAAAGCGAATATCGCAGGGGATTTTGCTTCTTATGTAAATTCGAGCGAGTTCGCGTAAAACGAAAAATGTTGCAAAGTTAGCACTTTCGCACCTACTTGTACCGATCCGGCTGCATTTGAACTTATTAAAAGTAACTCCACTTTGGAAGTATACTTTAGGGTCTTATTTGCATAACCCTGTGAAATATCCAGTTTGAAAGTTTTAGCTGTGGAGTCAGTTTTGCTGCATTTTGACATCATTTCTTTCGGGATACTTTTGAATCGAACGTCGCTTTGTAGGGATTTAGGATTCCATGCAGTACATACCTATTTTTTAAACGTTTCCTCACCATAGGATTTTTTCCCGTATCGTAGACGCGTTTGCCATTCCCGAAGCATATAAATATTTGTTTCCCTGCAACATACCAAGCAGTAATTCGCTTAACCACTGCTCCATCCGTGCTGTCAGTAAAATGTAGTATTGTGCTGTTAATTTTTACAAAAGTAAATATGTATGTCGTAAAAAGCAAATTAATTCGTGGATGAATCAGCTCAAAGAAAACGTTAAGACGCTCCCTCACCACAAGCATTCACCTGTAGGTAATGTAAATTTACAGATTCGAGCAATTCAATGATAAGGGATAATTATCGAGCATCACAATGCGCACCTTGTATCAAATCTGTACTAAATGTACGCGAATGCTCGTCAGTCAGGGAGGTAGTATTGTAATGTAATGCTCAAAGTCGTATATGTTACATTACACGCGAATGCTCCCGATGAGGGAGCGCCTTTAAATCTAAATTCAAGAATTTTGTGATACCAAAATTAATACAATTGAAAGCGAAAGTAAGTCTTAATTACATAACAGAACGACATAATAATCGACTCCTAACCACTCACAAATTAATCCTTCTTTCCGCACCATTGAACATCTACATTCACATTAACCAAAACACCGATCAAACTGTCTAATGACGATCAAGTTCTATATCATTAGCAGTTGTCAAACGTCTCATTCCTATGACACGTAATACGAGACGATGGCGATTAACTTTCGAGAAGTAATAGCGATAGCAATTGCACAGTCATGGGCTATATTCTTCAGGTACCGAAGGTGTAGGGTTACCAAGCGTGAGAGCTTTGCCGGACAGGTGTCGGATATGACAGGACCAGGAGGATGTTTTATATGAAATAGCACATACATGCAACTGTTTAATATCTATGCATCAAAAATTTTTAAGCTATTGCATAGCTTTTATCGCGGGCTCTGAGCGCAATGCGGCGCGGCGACCGAATCAAAAAAATTCCAAAAACCTAACGAAAATACCTGACACCACGCATCGTCTAACATCGTTCCAGTCCGGGAGACTTCCAAAATCTTAAAAATATTCGTCATAAATTTTTTTTTTTTTCTTACTGATTCTAAACGGCCCGCTACAAAAGGAGTTTTCACAATGAAACCTACTTATAAAATTCTCCTACAACAAAGAAGTTCTTTATTACAGTAGTGCACCACAAACATTTTAAATAAATAATATTCTCGGTAGGCGATTTTATTCTTCTAAAATAAAAAAAAAAATGTTATGCAATAGCTTCACCGCGGCAGTCTCCGAGTACCACATGTATTTTTTTTATCAGCATGTTAAGGTATCAGTATCTTTCAAAACTTCTTTGTTTTGCCGTCTCTAACAAAGCTCTTGCACGAAATCCAATTCGTCACGCCTGTCCATTTTCTTCTAGATCTGCTCCATCCGTCTTTGGGAACTTGCTGATTTTTGGAGGCAAACAAGAACAGTAGAATCAGCACTGATCTCGCCAATCTATTCTGATATGATATTAAAAATAATGAAGTATTGCCACCAAAATAATCTTTTTCTGCAGCAAAGTCATCATTCACCTGCCCTTTAACAATTTATTTGGAATAGACAAGGTTCATCTTCTTCCATACAAATCTATGCTATCCAGCTGTCCTTTTTCAGTCATTTATATCAAACCTAAAAGTAGAAAATCAAACCTATAGTAAAAATACGGTAGCTTTGATGAAGTAGTTTTTCTGCAGCAATTGCAAATTTACAACATATAGAACTAAGTATTTCACTTAATAAATGCCATAAAAAGCTAAAAAATATAAAAAAAACACCTGGAATTCTTTTCGACATCACTTTTTAATACTCGCTTTCAAAGACAGCCAACATTTTTTAAGCTCCAATTTTCCCTTTTCATTCCCCTTGAAGTCTCAGAGACGATAAAACAAATGACACCCGCCATATTTCTCATTTCTAATTCAGTTCGCAGGTTCAGTACGTGTGTCATTCAGTGCTAATATGACCCGCCGATATTACAGACTGTGAGCCGCCCGCGGGCGTTGTCTTCATACTAAATTAATGTACAAACAGCAAAAAAATTTAGTAAGCAGTTAAGACGTAGACAACTTGGCACTGCGCTGGAAGTATTTATTAAAATACGTGCGCATTACCTTTGTAAATGTAAGCAGTGGGCAGAGCAAAATGTGCAAATAATTTACAACTTTCTATAATCCTATCCTACAACGTTCTCACTTGTAGGATAGGATTACTTGTAGGATAGGTTCTCGCGTCTCTGAGAGTTAGTATGACATAATCCACCTGGTTGGCTCAGTGCTTGTTTAACCAGAGGAACACACAGGAATGTTTAGAACTTTTTGAAATTATCTACTTGTTTACTTGTCTCTTTTGTTGATAGTACATTCTTAAAGCGATGTGCAATTTGCAGTTGTGAGTTGTGTCGTCATTGTGATGCAATAAATTGTGAGAATTTGAGTAACGGTCCGACTATTTGTACGTTGTTGGTCACCCTTGTGTGGTCTGGAATATAAATTAGAAGTTTACGGATGTAAAATCGGGTCAGAGCCCATTCGTCCCCCAAAATTCGTACCCCAGCATAAAAGTTGTGGATTCGGCCCCTATATAGGTGCCCATTGGTCTCCTGGTAGGGGACCAATTAATATTTTAATAAAAAATATTATTTTTAAGGTACCCATTCGTCCCCTCTAATATATATACCATGTAAGTTAAAGATTCGGCACCTATTCAGGTGCCTATTGGTCCCCTGAGACAAAATTAGCTATATTTTACATAAGAAACGGTTAACATAGTACACTTGTGAACAGTTTATTAACGGAATTAATTTAATAAATCATAACAGATCATTGAAAAAAGAGCTATGATGAATGATAATCCGTCATGATAATAATATAACCTGTCGATAGGCTTACGATGTAAAATTGTCTAAAGTTAAAAAAACGGGTTACAAAAATAATAGATAAGGTGTTTTGTTTGTATGTTATGGCTGCCTATTGGTGGTGGTGGTGGTGACATATTGGTTCTTGAAAGTGACTGCGAATACGAGACTGTTCAATGTGTCTTTGGTCTTTTATTAAATGAAGTTCGCCTAACGAAATAAACAATACTATTAATATTATAATAATAATATTTTTGACATATAATTGAATCGAATTATCTCATTTGAATCCTGGAATATGATTAGTATTATTTTTGATGGTAATTCACTTTATGGTTCACACTTTTATATTTTTTTTTTCAGAATTAACGATATTGTATTACCTATATATAATTATAATAAAAAAGAACCTATATATATACTACTACTACTATACTACATTTAAAAACTAATATTAAAAGTAAAATATTTACAAAAATTACTATATTTATTTATTTATTTTAGTTCATGTACATAAAGTGGTACATATAGGCGGACTTAATGCCACAAGGCATTCTCTGCCAGTCAACCTTTGGGTTAAATAAGAGAATATTGTGGTAGGATACAAAAAAAAATAATCAAAGACATGTATATATTAATATAGATACTAATACATATAATACTGATAAAATAAACTAAACAATAATATAGCAACAATGAAAAAAAATACATATAACTTAATAATAACTATTATGACTAGACTTGAAAAAAAGAGAGCTATTTATTGTGACTTAAATAGAGGTTACGCAGTTTTATTTTAAAAGTGAAATCGCTTTCAGCTTTTTTAATGTTAAAGGGTAGCGCGTTCCAGAGTCTTATAGTTGATATAGCGAAAGAATTAGACATAAAACCGGTGCGGTGTGAAGGAACTTGGAGAAGTAGTTTTTTTGGAAGCTCGAAGGTTACAACTATGAGAACTGCCCAACACTTTAAAATGAGTTTTTAAATAATCAGGAGCAGGTGGGTCGTTCATAATCTTGAAAAGCATGCAGAGAGATCTGAGGGATCTCCTGAGTCGGATAGGCAGCCATTTAAGCTGAGAACGGAAGGAAGAAATGTGATCATATTTACGAAGGCCAAAAACGAAGCGAATACAGTTATTGAGAATAGAATAGATCAGAATAACAAACATCAGCATAGTCAATAATGGGAAGCACAAGTGACTGGACCAGAATGAGTTTGGTATATTAAAAATTTATGGTGGAATACTACAGTCATATTTTGACTAAAAAGTCAAAACTAAATTATTTACTCCTAAATATGTATAGCAATTTTTTTCCGCAATTATTATTTTATCATATTAATGGATGTTATTATGTTCTTGTATTCTAAGTGTTTCGTTTTAGCTCAATGTGGAGTCGTCACCCTTTTTAACCAACTTCAAAAAAAAAGTAGGTTCTCAGTTCGACCTGTATGTATGTATGTTTGTTTGGCTGAACGGATTTTGTTGCGGTTTTCAGCGAAGTGTTCATTACATTCTGGAGAAGGTTTTAGTATATAACACTAATATGAATGAATATCTCGCGAAATTGCCCGCATAGATCCGTTTTTATTACTTACTAGGATTGTAGATTTTCAAAGTCGACGATTATAAGAAGATTTTTGTTGAATATCTAAACTAAAAAGGGGAAAATAATTTTTTTTTGAAAAAAACGGAACCGACTTCAAAACCAAACACAAAGAAACTGTAAAATAACTTATCTTTCGGAAGTCGGTGGCCATAGTCAATGAAATAAAAAACAAAGCCACCGACTTCCGAAAGAAAAGTTTTTTTATAGTTTTTTTTGTGTTTGGTTTTGAAGTCGGTTCCCTTTTTTTCAAAAAGTTGTTTTAATGTACAAAAATAATGAACGTTCTAACATTAATTCTGTTTTGCTAACATTAATTTTTTGTTTTACCGTTTTCTGCGCGACTGTACCAGGACTACCAAGCTGCAGTATACACATGTACATGTACTTATATTAGAAGAATGAATAAAAATAAATATTCTTCAGGGGACGAATGGGCCCCTCAAAAGTTCCAGGGGACGAGTGGGCACAGGGTGCGAATCTTAGGAGACGAACGGGCTCTGACCCGTAAAATCTGGATTTGGCGACAACAATAAAAAGTTTGAACTGGTTTAAAATTAAAAAAAAACATTGACGATCTTCATCAATCAGACCTTTTCTGAATTATTGCTGGTACGCCTTTCGACGAAACTTTTTTACTTGCATAGCTATAAAACATACGATTTAAATTGATTTCGTGAACAGAATATAAAATGCATGTGTGCACTGGGCACTTTAAAAAAGCAATTGTCTCTGTCAACAAAAACTATTTATAACTTACTCAATTTTGAATGGACTCAGTCCATTCACAGAGTAATAACTGAATAAAAACGACACAAACTTTAAAGTAAATGTTTAAATAGGTTTCGGCAATATACGAAGCCAGTCTCATGTTTGTTTAAACTTCTATTTAAAGAATAAATGCTTTTAAAACTTTCCCTGCCGCTTGACCGCTCAAAAACGATAGATTTTATGAAGAAAATTAAAAAAGTTAGTTCAAACAAGGGCGTGGATAATGTCCAACAGATTCGCTTGGGGAGCGTCTATCTTTTGATAAATGCACTTTTGTGAAACTTTAGACGTACGATCATCCATTGCTGTTAAAGTTTGGACTTACCAAACTGTGAAGTGAACGTAGAAAGCAATGCATGAGTTGTATGGAGTGCCTTCCGTCTATATTCAATATCCATTCGGGATGTTGTGGATGCTATATCGCTCGTACGTTGCAGTGTTCACAGATAATATATAAAAAATGGTGCGGTGAACCGTGATTGATAGTTTCTTTCAAAATGATGTTGGGATAGTGGACAATTTCGTTCTATGCGCTGATGGTGTTTCTTCCTGCTTTACTGCACACTGTTGTGATGAACTTGTATTTTAAGCGATATAAGACATGCTGCCTCGATAATAATTTAATGCAAGTGCAAACTCTTGCGGCCCATGTAGCATTAGTAGCTTTAATTTACAGCTAATATTGGAAACCAAATCTACCAATGTGAAATGACAAATTTGCAAAGAACCACCATTTACAAAGAAAACTGAAGTACTTTTGATTGCATTTGTCGCATAGAAGGCACTATACCGTCGTATAAGACGTCTGGAAAAGAAGACCTGATACAATCCTGCTTTCAGTTATTTATGAATCATAAAAGTATGATGGTATGATTCTTTGTAATACATGTCAATTCACATAGAACAGTGCCTTGTTAATTTGTACAATATTTCGTGGGAAACTTACTCCTATGACTGTATCGCACTAGTATGTCAGAAAACCGTGACACACAGGCCAATTTAGACCATCCACCTTGTTTTGTCTATTAGCAACTTTACTGATACGATAGTTTTTCAGGTTTCTCTTTTCATAACTGTGTCGCAAAATTTTTGAACAAACCTACGCACTGTTATGTCGCTATATGTGGGTGTTTGGAAGTGAAAATGACAAGCTGACGTAAATTAAGTTACATTCCAATCTGATGTAAAATTGTGAATGGTGTTCATTAGAAAATACATTTCTATCATCATCATCAGACTAGCCTTTTCTATGCAGCCAAATATCAATATTTTACATGGAGCGACTGCCCATCGGACCTCCATAACCCAGTAACTGGACAATACGATACCCCATGGTAAGATTGGTTGTCAGACTTATGAGCTTCTGACTAACAGTAACGACTGTCAAAGATCTACTAATGACAGCCGGGACCAACGGCTAAACTTGCTATGACAGATGGTCACCCATCCACAGACCAACCTCGGCAAGCGCGGCCAACAATGGAAGTGTATTAATGACGCTATTAATACACTTCCGTTGTTAATACATTTCTTTTATTTTAAGTCGTTGAAGCTGTGTAGGTAGTCTATCTAGACTTTGTTTTTTTTAATAAATTAAGTAATAAGTTTATTTTAATATATAAAAAATCTTATGCCACGGTGTTGGTGGATGTTTAGGACGACTGAGAGTCCTCCTAAACGATTCAAGAATAAATCGTTAAATATTTTTCACTGGCCTATTCCCAACCCCCTTTTTTAAATAATAATTTTTGACGCAGAACATAAATATAATTGAGAATGTATTGTCTATTATAGCCAATTACCGTTTCTCAACCCTCAACACCCTTAGCAATTATAAAAAATAAACACCATATTCTCAAATTTCATAAACAAACATAGCTGGGACCGGTTCTGCTTCCTCATCCCTCCATTCCATTCAACTTTGTTATTAGTTTCCTGAGCAAATAAATACTTAGTTACAGACAATCAGTAGTCTTGTAACTAACTTACTGAGAGACTAACTTCGAGGATGTTGACGGCATAATTATCCCATTTGATAGTTGCTTGGTGAATATTGATCTTAGTCTCTGTTTCTGTAGATGTAATTTAAATATTTTGTTGATGTGTGATTGTTTTTTGCAGTCTTGGAGTTTATATAATTGAAGAGGAGAACTTGGCTTAATTATAACAACCATCCAGGTTGATCTTCATGCGCGGCTATTTCCTGTCACTGCAGGCGGACGTCAAGAATGGGTGACTCGCCGCCTGATCATGGAACATGCCCGTGTCGACGGCGCTCTTTGTACACAACACGACGCAAGTCTCCGATAGCACCTTCCGACTTTGGTATCCATTGGCGCGTGCCTGAGAAAGGGTTTCTATGGATTTGTATTGCGGTAGTTGCCTGGATACCAAAGTCGTAAGGTATTGAAGACTTGCATCGCGTTGTCTACGAAGGAGTAAAGGACTGTCAGTAATCTGACAGGCCATCATAATAGAGGGTCAAACGTCTGCCGGGGTGGCGGGACTGTCTAAGCACGTTAAGCACATCATAACGTTTATTATTATTATAAGGTAACCAGTTACAGCTATCATCAAATTAATTTCTACATAGAACAAACAAAGAAGTAGTAGAGTGAGTAGGAAGACAATAACTTTTAATAATAGAAATAACCTATTTAGATGCGTTATCGAAACAGTTTTAAACTCAAATACATAATGCGGTCACGCACCATAATGTGAATAAAATTCGAATTAATGACGCGCTCACAACTAGAGAAAACATTTTATTTTGACATTACACCATAAACATAATAACAACACGATTGTTTCTTGTCAACAAATATAAAAAGGCAGAAGAGGTAGAGAAATTTGAGCTTAGAGCAGCAGTTAATAAAGATGAAGCAGACAGAAACGATAAAGTTATAACTTATAAAGCTAAGATCGTGGAAATAGCCGAATAAGCATAGAGGGAGCAATAATATGTCATTATATTATTAACTTATCTTCTCACCCTTGACAACAACAATGCAGGCTGTTGAAATATTTTGATATCGTTATTTCGGCTGCTATAGATTTTACTGCGTTTAGACATGCAAGGGTCTAATTCAATTCGTGTATCTACAGGTGGGGTGCTGGGTCCAATGATTCTAACAAAATTTACAGTTGTTTCCTTGGAACCGTGAGATAGATTATCTTTTTAGATTGCCATGACGTGACCAAGTATTTTTTTTATATTACTTACTCATTTCGCAAGTACTCGTAGGTTTGCAATGCTGATGCATCGCTGATGGCGAGATATCATTGTGTCACGAGTTGTTTGTGAGATCCAGGATGTTCTGAGACATTGCAATTTCGTGTTCACTTAAATTTGTGGAAAGTTTTAAAAGAGATTCAGTTCGTTTGCATAAAACTATGTTTACTTTTATAGGTACGATTTCATTTAATGTATAACTACATAATATTCACATACTTATAAGAATCTTTAAAATGCATAGGTAAGTGCTCAAATACGGGAAAACGTCTTTTCAAAATTAAATCAAAATCCAAAGAAACAAGGAGTACCGTACAAACAATATGTCGTAGCAAGTTGATACAACTACAGGCAACAAGATCGTGACCTATCAAAGATATTCCCACTTACTGAACCACAGCTTGTTATAAAAATGTAAAAGCTTGAATTTTTACTTTTTCAATTTAAACCGCTTTCCGCAGCATTAATTGAAAGGCGCTGACAAGATACGTTGATAACCAAAAGCGTGCGTGTTTTTCTTGTAATACGGCCAATTTTAAAGACACGTAACCAATATTCTTTTCACAGTACCTGCCTTTACTCCCAAACATTTTAAACTGAAAACAGTGGATGGAGTTGAAATAATACTTTAGCAAAAGCGCTTTTAATTTAACGTTTTACACACGAAAACTAACAACAAAGCAAAAATTCACATACATTACACAATATTCGCTTAAGCTTTATACGACCGAAATTCTAGAGTGCAACTTTCCGTGCGGAAATTTTAAAATATCAAATAACGAGCACCGAATGCGGAAGGTATAATAAACGCACTCCAAGTGAAGTGGGCAGTTATGAAAAATTTAATACACCCACTCTGAAGAGTTTCAAAGGACCTCGCCAAATAAACCTTTTAGTGAATAGTCGGAGATATGGCGAGATTTGCATAAGAAGGCCGGACGGTCGACTCTGGGGGCAGACGATCGTGTCTTGCATCTAAATAACGTCTTATATTTGCAAATATTGACTCTTGCCCGCACCCTTCTAAAGGGTTTCAATACTTATTATCTTAAGACAGTTTAGTGAGTGGCAAGTTGATCTAAGAGGGAAGCTACCTCAAGGGGCTCTTTTTAGCAAACTTGGCGATAATGTTTATGTACAAACAATGAATTCACCATTTAAGGCGAAAATGTAAATCTTGTTACAATATTGTTCTCTCAATCTTTGCGCTTTACAATATTTTATTGCAGACTTTATTGATTTTCTGGAAACTGTTTCTTTTTCTTTTTGCGATTCGGGTGAGGAAGCGAAACCCTTGTAAGCTGTCGTTTATGAAATGCACATTATGTCGGTCGTAAAATTTCCCAGCTCACGTTTACAAATCCACATGCTGATGACTAAAGCCCGGTACACTGAATCATCATTGCTATAAGCCTACTTGGTATTCAGGACCTAAAGGCGATAAGGCAAATCATGGCTAATGATTCACACACACTTTGTTCCCACCGGTTCATTTATTAGCCACTCCTCTTCAGCGAAAAGGGATCGAGATGACAGTGCTAAAGATAATCGATGGAAGACTATCATTTCGCAAAATGTGCTGTTTAATGCCTTTTATAGTTTAAGGAAAAATGTGAGATTCGTAGCTTTTAGATGCACCGCATAAAAGTGATAAAAACTTTTTTCGGAATTTTGCTCGCCTCGTTTTGTTCTTTTTTTTTTCTTTTTTCACTGGAAATGTTTCCCAGTTTCAAACTTCGACTAGCATTTTTAGCTGGAAAACGCTTCAAATGTGTTACGTGGTTACGTGTTATGTTTTGTTTCATTTTATTAAACCTCTGCTGTCTGAACTGAACCTGAATCACTAGTACGTTTGGAGATATACAGTAAGTATAAAAGTTTCTGAAAGGTATGGTGAACTGTGGAGGACTTTGCCCAGTAGTGGGATAGCATGTTCCCTACAAAATACTATTTACTAAATTATTTTTAATTCGATGACATCGGATGCCGAAAAGAATGTGACATTTTCCGGCCATTATAATCAGATCCGACATGTTCATGAGCTTGAACGGTGAATCAAGGCCGACAAGGAAAACAGGGAATGAATAATGATAATATATTCTAAAAAACCACACAAACATCGTGCGTTTGCATGATAAAAACGAGGATCGTGATGGACTCGCCCAACTTTCGCCCATTCATACGATTTACCGACGAGGAGGATTCGTCATTTGTTATAACAATGTAACGCAGTTTAAATTCACTTTAAAGCTGTGCTGAGAGTTCACACGTATCATCACTGCTTTTATTTCATGAAAATTCTGAGTATTCTCACGCTTTATTTATTGTATCGTTGTCTACTTTTCGACTTCGACGAAATTAAAATCCCATTATAATTATAACAATCACGATATTCCCGGTAAAACTTTACAAGGGGAGCCTACAGATTGGATATGTCCAAAGTAATTGGCAGTGATTAAACATACAGACCATGTTTCTATACGGAAACATCTAATCATGTTAATTAAAATTAACATTAGGCGGAGCTAATAACAGAGTATTGTTGTCATTCATGCAACAATGACCACAACACATGAATAAGTGGACATGTTGAAAGGAGAAACCAAAGATTCGATACGTTGATTGTTAAAGAACAGAGGTAACATTGTGTAAGATGGTCTCTCGGTCTGTAAAGTGGTCACAATGTAGGCGTTGGTCAGTTTATTGCCGTGTATAGACATGTACTTCGGAGTGAATGATGACTGACACTCCCACTTGGTATAAAACATTTTGAAGCCGTTTGGGATCTTGTTTGAACATCGAAATTTGTTCGGGAATATAACTGAGAATGATTCACTGGAAAACTTGTTTGTTAGTCAAACATAATAAATATTTCTTTTATGACGTAAGTATACAGCAACCAAAATGAACTTAAGCAAACATACAAAAAACTGATAGTTTTAAACACCATTTCTCCAAATCAACTGATAATTCTCTCATAAAGGATGTAACTAGTATCACAAACAGATAATGTGATGAGTCCAAATCCGGTATAAACCATATCAGGAGACAAAAAACAAAAATGGTGTCCGTTGCCGATTGACACGCGCCTCTGCGGCTAAACGATCGTTCGAACTCTCCGGAATATACAAGATATAATTTTACTACACGAATAAATGACGAGGATAACGATTTAAAAGAGATAAAAATGGAACTGTTGAAACAAAATCGGGAGCGAAATTCATTGAATCAGCTTCAATGAATTTCGCTCCCGATTTTGTTTCAACAGTTCCATTTTTATCATTCAGATCCAAAAATTTATTTAAAATTGATTTTCTCTAACGCAGTCACCCAACAGAGAAAACCAATCCTCAATACTTTAAGACTGTGAGGCATCTACACTTTTTTGCTTTATATACATAGATAGCATCTGGTCTGTAACAAAGTTAGGCACAAATGTATTACAGAATACTTACGTCAACTGAGAACAAATTCAGAGTTAGTCATGCTACTACTGAGAAATTTCTTGTAGCCCAATAACATTTCTTCCAACCTAGATGTGCTTAGCAATAGTATCTACAACTACTTAACCAGTGAGACAGACCATTTCCTTTTCTTTGTTAACTAAGTGCTTATCCAAATAAACATAAAGATCTTCGGCGTTTTACCAATTAATTCCTCTCATTATTCAGCGTTTTTATAGAACGTCGTTGCATATAGATAAGTTCAAGGCTCATCAGTAAACTCGAGGACAAGTTGGTAGTCACCTATAATTTCCTATATGGCCCTTAGTCTGCAAAAAGACACATTTGTTACCATCTTTCATAGTAGGGCCGGTGTCCATCGCTTACTTTTTGCCCATAGACAGGTTTTACGACTGCAAGACTATATTCCGTTATGGTAAGCGCAAGTCTACAATTTGCGCAATACCATATGTTCCGTTCATAGCTTTTGCCTTATAAACAAAATCTTGTTTTTATAGGTATTAACATTTAAAGTAGCTTTATGATAATTGTGACCTAAAAATAAATCCGGCTTGAAATATTTTCAGTCTTCACTGTCAGCGATGGTGGTGAACAAGTAATGGCGTCAGCTTAAGAATTCAAACCTAAATAGGTAGTTGAATTACTTTTTTTAATGATTTCATCGTTACTATTCTTAAAATGGTGAAGGAAAACATCGTTTGGAAACCGGCATGTAGTAGAACCAAAAAATCAAAGTCAAGTCATCTTAATTAGTGTGGGTTGGGCAATGGGCAATGGGCATATCACATGGGGCATTGGGCCTATGTGGTGGAGAAAGTCCATTCCCTTTCTAACAGAGAAGGCCAGTGTCCCAGCTGTGGGAACACCAAAGGCTTATTATTTTTGTTAGCTTTGATTTCTTTTTTGTTTATTTTGCTTTTTTGATTGTTTTCCTGATAAAAAGCGATCAATCACATGACAAGAACATCCTCATTTCTGTTGACTAGCGGTTTTCGTTCCCCGTCATTGGCTATCGAGTTTGCGGTCGGCAAGACCACCATGTTTGAAAAGCGGTTCAAAATTACTTCAACATCGATTTGTTGCATAATTTAACTGATAACTGTGTAAGTTTGTCAAGTTCATTTACTTTGAATTACTTATTAAAATGAGAAGTTAGTAAAGTGGAAATGGCAAATAGAGCAAACTGTTTAATGTAGGTTTCATGCTCATGAATATTGTAATCTGATTTCGTTATCTTCATAAATTGAGCATGTTATTCGTCGTCCAAGTAAGGATATTTCCAAAGTAGATACGAGTCTGTGGTAGGTAACACACTTATCCTGTGTAACTACTTAATAAATCTGTACTTAAGTCGTGATGTTGACTTGAAACATTAACGCAACCTGCCCTTAATCATCCCATCATGAACGGTAATAACGAACTATGGACTGCACTAATTTGTTTGTTAAAATGATCTTTTGGTTTCTCACTCAATTTGGTAAACGAGGCATCATATTTTCTCTTTCCATCTAACTTCAAAAGACAAAGACAGTTGACGTCACAGGAACTCACGTACTGTGATGATACATCAAACATTACCAACGGAAGTTTGTTCACAAATCCCGTTGGACTGGTTCCTACTAATTAACATAAAAACAAAGCTAGAAACTCATTGAACGATTTCTCTCATACATTCCTTGGTGTTCAACCACCCATCTATTCGATGTCTGTCTCATCTAGCCCTAATCCTATAAATGACATCAGATAAGATAGAGAACATGCTGTGCCAGTGTATTTTATGTAGTGAATTAAAAGCATGAATTAATGTATCTCGCGTTTCGATTTAGATATAAAATCGACGATGTCTCTGTTTCCTATCGATTCGATTAAGTCGATCAACAAGTACAGTCAGTTATACTGAAGATAAGATATATTCAATAAATAAATTCGCATTTATGAACGGCTGCTTTAAAAAAAGATTTTTATGAGAATTTATGTGTTTCTAGGATTATGCCATTGTTTTGTTTTGCTGGGAAAGAGTACTGAATTAATCTGATAGACATCATCTTATGGTCATCATTTGGCTGGCTCTAATATTAAAAAAATTGCTGAACTTCTTGTCATTTTCTTCTTCCGTACTTTTTCTACTTGAACTTCATCTTATGACTTATCTGGCCGTCTTTCTTTACTCTTTTAAAATATTTTTGGGCATAAAATAAAATTGAAGTCAATTTTATTAACTGTGAGATGTAATGTACTAGTAAGTTATAGCAGTTTGGATACTTGAATTGCTGGATAACATGGTAAGTTAATTAAGGTTTTTATCGATAGTGCTATTACATAAATTCATATTCAATTGACAAGTTGCATAACCGAACAATAGAAACTTGATTTAAGGAACATACTCGATTGACTTTATCTTTGCTAAACAATTCGTTAGCTTATTTGTCTAATTGTCTTTCAAATTACTTATATCAATTCATAATCTTCCGCTTCGTTGGTCACAGAATTATTATTGTTTGTTGATTTATCTTGGTTATTAGCATTATTGATTGAATTGAACGGAACATTATTTGTCTATAATAGAGAAAATATTTATGTTATGTCTGTTGTAGACAACATTTATGTTGTGTTACTGAATTGATGTTTGTTTAAAAGTCACCTTCGCTATTGTTTGTTCAAACTTTACCTTTTACTAAAAGCTTATTTTTCTTAGTCACCAAATAGCACAAAATGTAATATGAATATTACTTTCATTCGTTGTCTTCATATTTTTCTGAGTTAGAGTGTACCTATTAATATATACTACCATTTATTTAAATTACATATACTATCTGAAAAAATTATTAAATTAATTTTTTGCCTAGCTTAGCAATTTGGGTATGGATGAAGTTGTAGGTATCGTAAACATATGAAGAAAACAGTAGTTTCAAAATAAGGCTGCATTGTTGTACAAGGGCTTACTTCTTCGATTACAATAAATTGTTTTATATTCAACCTAGACTAATTACTGAAAATTTATTAAATACCGTAAACAACCACCACTATCTACCCGCTATCCGCTCCACCAATGAACAAAATCACACCCCAACATTATCATACGCTATCGGAGTCATCTCGGGCGACAATATACGATCAGTGACATCGGACCAAATCTCCGTTAGAGATCACTTTGAGTCGCACCGAATGATGGCATTAGATGATCTTATATTTATGGCTGAGAGACCGAGCAGGTCGTATTCTTGTATTGGAGGAATTCGTTCGTTAGTAGTTAGTCGTACTTAGTTGGTTGAATGAAATCTTTCTTTGGATTCGATTTGGTTGTTTGTGTTAAGCTGAAATAGTTCCGTAATGAGGTGTTTTAGAATTTTAATCTGTGATTGAAAATAGTTTTTTACTAATTATGTATTTAATATCAGTCACATAAATAAAAAAAATACATGTGGCACTCGGAGACTGCCGCGGTGAAGCTATTGCATAATTTTTTTTTTTTTTTTTAAAAGAAGAAAGTCGGCTACCGCGTATATTTAACGAGAATATAATTTATTTAAAATGTTTGTGGTGCACCGCTGCAATAAAGAACTGCTTTGTTGTAGGAGAATTTTATAAGTAGGTTTCATTGTGAAAACTCCTTTTGTAGCTGGCCGTTTAGAATCAGTAAGAAAAAGTAAATTGTCTTTATGATGGATATTTTTCTCAATTTTTACGATTGCCGAAGTCTCCCGAACTGAAACGACGTTAGATGCGCCGCGCCGCGCTCAGGGCCCGCGATAAAAGCTATGCAATAGCTTAAAAATGTTCGCTATAGGATATACCTATAATCTCAACATGAATGATCTAACAAAGGATTTGTAATAATTACCTACCTGATTGAAAAAGAGTGTCCATGGAGTGACTTGCCCGCTTTTCTCCATAAAGATCTAAGCCTTGGAATGAGCATCTACTGTATTTTTACAGTCATTATGTTTTTTAACTGGGACTATGTACCATATTTTTGTAGACGTTTTTGTTTTTTGAAACTGGCGTACTTGAAATAATTGATTGATTTTTTCATTTTTGATCGTTTAAAATTAGAAGATCGCATACTAAAAATATAATTAATTCAAAATAAAGTAAGTTCTGCAAGTGTATGATCGCCGCAGGAGCTTCTTACAAAGTACTTAACAGATAAAATGACTATGTTTATGGTTACCTGAAAGACTTAACATTAGTGAATGTGTTATCGTCGCTAATAGTCAATTGCAATGATAGCGCCTGGCGCTTTAAGACCTAATTAGATTCTTAGTGAATAACTAATCAGGTAAAATATAGATTAAAACCAGATACGTAAATGTGAGTAAGAACTTGTAAATCCTACTAATATGTATTACAAACATGAAAGTTTGTGAGAACCTTTTGTATGTTTGTTACTTTTTCACGCAAAAACTTCTTAACGGATTTGGATGAAATTGGGTACACAGATAGTTTATAAATAGGATTAACATAGGATAGTTTTTATCCCGATTTTATGTTACTGTAGATTAATACTGGGTTCCGATTTTTCCGTGGTATAATTGTCGAGTTGTAGCTATATTAGAGTACTCCTCGATACATACTCGTTTATCAACAATTGTTATATTGAACTGAATAAGGACTTTTTAAGTTATAGAAGGTATCGGCAAATTATGATTATCAAGCCTAAAGAAGGTATTAATACAGTTCAATTACTTATTTTTCTATTTTCTGAATCCATTAAACGATTTCAACTCAGGAGAGGATCGATGGCGAAACAAAAACTTGTATCTGCAATATACTGCAAAGATGACACGATAAATTACAGAAGTGACAGTGCTCTCCCAGTATTGTTGAGAAATAAAGCAAGTGTTAGGTAAAAAAACTTTGTTAAATAACAGTATTAAAAGCAGCCAAGATTACGAATTTTTATCGACACAAGTTGATATTATGTTATTCATAGTTTTTATCATGAAACTACAATAATCGAAATAGCACAATATCGTCTAAAATGTACGCTACATAATTAATTAGCTTTGAACTAGACTATACGTTTAAATTTTTACCGAGGCAATTGAAATTAGTGCTAGGTACAAATATAACGTGACCATTTATTTTTTTTTGTCAGAGCGGGACATCTGCGGAATTAAGTAATAAAAACAGTTTTTAGTGTTTCAGAAGATAGAATAACTTATTCTATCTTCTATAATAAAAAAACTTGTAAAACACTATACAAACTTTTAATTATTCCATAGGTTATTCTGAATAACTCAAAATAATCAAAGCAAATTCGGCTGGGAATCCCATTTCGAGCAAGAAAAAATACATTTTAAATTATCGTTTGGTCTGTTTGCAAAAAAGGGACAATTTCAGCCTCGCGGGGGACACCGGGACAGACTGCCTGAAAGCGGGAGGTATGGTCACGTTATACAAAAACAAAGATAATAATTATGAACCATATATGAACTGAAGATAAAAAAAATCTACCATTGGAAAAAGATAATAATCAGCACGCGTAGCATTACCAATTCTATCTCTATTCTACCAAGAATAGACAAAGTAATTTTATCGTTATTTGTATACAAATCGACTGTTTTTTTGCACATGTATGACACGATTAGTACACCACTAAAGAATTTCTTTTCTATTTATCTATCATTTTGTCTTTTCTTCCCTCAACAAAATCTGTTTCTACGGGCCTCGCTACGCGTGCTGCTAATGTTAGCTTTTTGAAGCTATCTGTCACACTATGTATTAACTACCGACAAACAGTTCGACCGTATGGTAAAAGTTCTACATACCTATAATTGAACACCAGTGTAATTACTGTTGTAACCATTGACAAATGTCACATAGGTATTGTGCCGATTTTATCTCTTTCAAAAGTCGTGTGACTGACTAATTTCCGAAGTGACTCTTCTGCATTATTAACATTATTCTTCTTTGTCTCTACCCTCGTCGCAACAGCTGGCGCCACAGCGGATCGGCAAATAAACTGTTTGCTCACAGATATTAAATTAGTTTTACGACAGCTTATTGTTCGAGTTTTTGTTAATTAATTGATATGTCATATTGTTATTAATATTGTCGCCTGTATGGGTTATTAATAAAGTAAATAAGAGCTCATAGATTTTGTTTAGTTCTATGATTTGTTCAGTATTTATGATGTGATTAATCGTCTGCCATTTATGTAAGACTTCTGCGTTTATTAAAGAAAGTGTTGTCGTCTTTCCAATTAGAAAGTTTGGTTGTTGTTGAGCAAAAATGAAATCTAATATGACTGAACTTTTGGCACCCCTTACTGATATTTTCTTATAATTATATAAATCAGCAACTTAGGCATTAATTTGCTACTAGCTCCCAGGAATTTCGCAGTAGCAGCCTAGATTTTGAGAGATGCAGTTGTTCTTGATTTAAGGTAAAACGTTGATAATTGGTGAAATGCTACTGATCTATCATCGAGACGACAAAAAAGTAGAATTCACAAAGGTCCTTTGCTTAAAACTTCAGGGATTCTAGAAGCGATAGTTTCTTACCCCTGACGCAAAAAGGGAAACGAAATGGAACGAATTTGATGAATTTCAAAGAAATTGGTTTCAAAACTGACGTGAGGTGATTCTTAGCTGTTATTTATATCTATATCCAGGAGTTTCGATCATCACCTCATGTGTCGGAGTAATTCTTTGTTTAAATTTTATAATACGTTCCTTTCCCTGTCACAATACCCTCCTTACGAACAAACTAGACCAAAACCGAACTATTAATAACACCTATAACATTATAACCCAGTTTTCCTGGGAACCACACGTCAACAAACAGAGGTCCAGACGCGTCAGTAAAACAGACGTTGTGACATTGTCTCAGTTGACGCGTTACTTAACGTCTGTTTGCAAACCTTTTAGCGCCCTTCGGCATAAAGTTAGAACAAACATTTAGCCCTACGTTTTGGGTAGAATGTGCGTAATTCGCGATGTGGCCCTGATGTAGGAGGATTTCCTTGGGAATAACAGTTGTCTATATAATGTTACTCCCTCTCATAGAGAGGAGGCCTGTGTCCCAGCAGTGGGAACATTATAGTCTGATGATGATATAATGTTAAGAAAGAAAAGGAGTATCAATATCAGTCTATAGCACTCTAGTGCTGCATATAGGCCTATATTATAGAGCATGAATCTCGCTAACTCTCATCCAGCGGGTACCAGCCACCCGTTAGAGATCGTCGTTCCAGCAATCGTGAAGGCGTCTCACTTTACACTTACCGATTCACAATATTCACTCATGTAGCTTACTTTTATCATAAAAACAAAATATAGTTTTGAAGCAGCAAAGTCTGAAGCTGTGTCGCAAGTCGAAAATTATGTTACGAATATAATTCTATCTTCTAAGATACTTTTTCACAACATGCAGAAGTTGTGACCTCTGCTCTGCCACTTACAACTGACTAAAACTCACCACGACAATGCAGTGTTTCAAGTTCACGGTGTTTTAAGTTTTAGTAGCTAAAACTTCACCAGATTTATGTAGTTTGACAAAACTTGAAACATTGTTTGCCAGAGACTAAAGATTATTACCTATTGGTACACGGACATAATATTATTTTATTTAATAAAAATCCAACGTTATGAATAAAATCTTGAGAAGTTTCCTTCGAGGAAAATGTTGCCTGATATTAGAAATGGTCCAAGTACAAGTTTTAAGCTATTGCATAGCTTTTATCGCAGGCTCTGAGCGCGGCGGGCGCGAAAAACATAACGAAAAAACCTGACCACATTTGACAGAACGTCTCGTTTCAGTTCGAGAGACTTCGGCAATCATAAAGGTACGGACAGACGTGCTCATAAAGGTACGAAGAGGGATTTACTTTTTCTTACTGATTCTAAACGGCCAGCTACAAAAGGAGTTTTCACAATGAAACCTACTTATAAAATTCTCCTACAACAAAGAAGTTCTTTATTAAAGTAGTGCACCACAAACATTTTAAATAAATTATATTCTCGGTAAATATACGCGGTAAACGATTTTTTTCTTAAAAAAAAAATGTTGTGCAATAGTTTCACCGCGGCAGTCTCCGAGTGCCACATGTATTTTTTTGTTATGTTACTGTTCAATGAAATCTTACAAGAGATTTTAAATGACTACCACGAAATGCTTATCCAATAAGAAAACAAATGTGAGATCATCCATCATCAACATCCAATGAATCCTGCACCCAGGGCAGGGCAGTGTCTTTCAATAACCCTTTACGTTCCGGGGTCACGGTAGCTCGTTAGTCGGCAGGCTTTGGCCCTCTGAGGGAAGAGAAATATCACATAGGAAACGTTGGAGTCTTATTGGTAAAATTAAATATGACAGTAATTTTTTCGTTCTGTAAGCATAAAACTAGTAGGATTTTTTTTATTTTCCCCGATTTTATATTCATACAGCTCTATGAAATCTAGAGCAAACCATGACGATCAAACACTTAGGTGCCTGATAAATTATTTATTCTATGATTTGCTTATAAAGTCAACGAGCCTCTTACACTGAAGTGCGGTTAAAATCCAGCCACTATTATGATGATATAAGTCAACACAATCATGTGGCTTTGTTTGGCATACTTTCTTAAAACTAAAAGCAAAAACTGATCAAAGAGTTCTTATCTTGATTGTTTTAGATTTTAATGCTCACAGATACCGTTCAATCTTCACGAGGAAGCAAACAAACAAATGTTTGGCATTTGAAGTATGGAGGTGTTTTGATTTGCTTAGCGTGATAGGTCAAACACTATTTGGTAGCAGCAGATGTTGGAGCCAACGTTGGTTGCCATGAAAGATATCAGTTTCATCACTGCTGCTACAAATGTTGGACTATCATTCAAAATTGTATAAATCTAAACTTTAATAAATGACTAACTTATCTCCGACCTTATTTTTGTCTTAATTAACTTCTCTCTTACTTTCTTCGGCTGTTGATCCACGCCAAATATTTTGGGCACCTATTAGGGTAAATGCATTTGAATAAGAAATATTTATAAATTAATATTAGAACTGTTGACATCATGTTTCATCGCACAGAACACCCATCCATAAGTCTTCTCCATTATGCCATAATTTTATGTTATTTTTAGGTTAAATAACTTCTAAAAAAATATAGGTAATAACTTATAAAATAACGAAATAAATAATATGGATATTGTACATTTTCAGAAGTTATAATCATAATTGTTCGTGATGAACAAAAGAAATGCAGTAAATCCTTTAAATACTTCTATATTTCGTTGAATTTGGATACAATATTGGTTTCTTGATGCACGAATGGACTTTTATATAATATTATTTGAGTTATTGTAAAAAGCAAGCGGGAATTCGGTGCTAGTTGAGTGAGAGTGACACGGTGGCGTTGGCAGCTCTGCCGCGTTAGCTACGCGCGCTGCGATTGGTCGACGGCTGACATTTTGAAATTGGCGGGCCGTGTGTGGCGTGCATGGTGCACGGAAGTACGGCGTGAACATCCTCCCGGCCGTTGAAAGGTCTAGATCAAGCTTTCAACACTATTCTTCATAGGCAGGCAATAGGCAGAGGCGATTGAGTGCGCGGCGAACAGTGCCTCGGGCTGTGCTCACATCAGCTACTCTAGGTACTCCATCGGAACCAGGAAATAACTTGCTAACTCGTCCAAGACGCCAGCATAGAGGAGGGGTCTGATCTTCCTTGATTAAGACCAAATCATCAAGCTGTAACTCCTTGCCTTTGATGCGCCATTTAGTCCTCTGTTGAAGCTCTGAGATGTATTCGGAAGTCCATCGTTTCCAAAAATGCTGCCTTGCCTGCTCGATGCGCTGGTATCGATTGAGGCGATGAACGTTAGAGTCCACAATGTTTGGCGTGGGTAGTGACGTCAACGACCTACCAATCAAAAAGTGTCCCGGGGTAAGAGGCTGAAAATCGTTAGGTGAAGGACTGAGAGGACAAAGGGGTCGGCTGTTGAGGATAGCTTCTATCTGAGCAAACACAGTGGTCAGTTCCTCGAATGTTAGATGCGATTGCCCTAAAATCCTACGTAGGTGGAATTTTGCTGATTTTACACCAGCCTCTGCCAGACCGTTGAAGTGAGGAGCGTACGCCGGGGAGAAGCGAAACTCAATGCCCCGACGAGCGGCAAAATCCTTAATAGTTTCAGTATTGGTTTTAATAAAGCTACCGATTTCTTTGGCAGCAGCTACAAAATTGCGCCCATTATCGCAGTAAATTAATTTTGGCATTCCTCGCCTAGCAATGAATCTATTTACGGTTTGTATGAACGCATCCTTAGTTAAGTCGCTTACGACTTCAAGGTGTAAGCATTTATATCTGAGGCATACAAAGATGCAAAGATAGCATTTTGTTATCTTGCATCCTCGGCCCTTGCGATCAGTAATTAGAAATGGCCCGGCAAAATCCGTGCCGACAGTGCTGAAGGGAAAGTCGGGTTCAATCCGATCTGTTGGTAGATCACCCATGATATTTGACATAGTCTCTCCCTTAAACCTGCGACATATAAAGCAGTTACGGACAACACTTCGAGCTAGTTTCCTACCTCCTAGAGGCCAATAACGTTCGCGAATTGAAGCTAAAAGACTTTGAGGCCCTGAGTGAAGCAGGCGTAAATGTTCTGTTTGAAAAATTAATTTAGTTAAGGCATGCTCCGCCTTTAGAATAATGGGATGTTTTTTATCATAGGAATAAGACGATTTATCAATGCGTCCTCCAACGCGTAGAACTTCCTTGTCGTCGAGAAAAGGGTTTAGAGAACAAATACTAGTGTTAGACTTTAAGGGTTTATTTGATTGCAATAATGCTATCTCTTTAGAGAAAGACTGACCTTGAGCTATTTTAATGAGCATCGTTAGAGCACTATCAAGTTCCTGAACTTGTAGTATTCCTGTAACTTTGTTGGTTGGATGTTTACAATTATTTATGAACCTAAGAACAGTGGCATATACTCTTTGTAATTTAGAGAGTTTAGAGAATTGTTTAAAATTGGGTATGGATTTATCTTCAATGCACTGCACAGCAGGCATTGCCTTTATTTCAGGTAAAATAATATCTAGATTAATATTGAGTACTGGCCAAGCTGATTCTGGCTGTTTTAGAAATTGAGGTCCCGACCACCATAGATCAGCTGTGTGAACGTGTTGTGGGTCCACACCTCGAGACGCTAGGTCAGCCGGATTTTCAGCAGTGGGAACATGACGCCATGCAGTGGCATCTGTGAGTTCAAGTATGGCAGCAACCCTATTAGCGACAAATATTTTAGCTTTGTCGGGAGACTTGAGCCATCCTAGAACTACGTTGGAATCAGTCCAGTACACTTTACGCTTTAGTTTGTAGCTTAGAGCTTTACTGACAGCGGATGCCAACTCTGCGCCCAGTAAAGCACCACAAAGTTCCAATCTAGGAATAGTTTGAGTTTTTATTGGAGCTACTCGTGCTTTAGCACACAATAAATGAACATGTACATTACCAAGACTATCTTCAGACCGTAGGTAAATACAGCTACCGTAAGCTTGTTGAGAGGCGTCGCAAAAGCAGTGAAGCTCCACTGATGCTAGTTCGCCAATTAGAACCCTTCTAGGAATTTTTAAAGATGATAAAATATTAATATGTTTGGTAAAATTTATCCAAGGACCTAGGATGTCCCGTGGGACTTCTTCATCCCAGTCTAATTTCTTAAGCCATAACGTTTGAAGTAATATTTTAGCCTTAATTGTACATAAAGAAACAAGACCTAGAGGATCAAATATTTTAAATGTGGTGGATAGAATAGTTCGTTTAGTACATTTAGAATTATTACTTTCAGAATTATTAATTGAAAAATGAATATCGTCAGAAATAGGAGACCAACCTACACCTAGTGTGCTGGTGGCATTGCTAATAATTAAATTGGATTTTTCATTGTCTATAGAACTGTGATCTATGAGATTGGGTAAGTTAGATCGGTATTTCCTAAGGGGGAAACACCCTTTGGCCAATTCAGTGGCAATAGATTGCTGTATATAACGCAGCTCTGTGCTTGTTTCAGCCCCTGTAAGCAGATCATCACAGTAAAAATCTCTTTGTATTATAGTTTTTATTTTTTGATCGACACATTCTTCACCGATTTGCCAAATACATCGGGTGGCGAGAAAACTTGCACTAGCAAAACCGTAAGTGACAGTATTTAGCCTCAGTGTGCGTAAAGGCTCGTCTTCATTGTCACGCCACAAAATTAGTTGTAAATCGCGATCAGATTGTCTTAGGTTGACTTGTCGGTACATTTTTTCTATGTCCCCAGACAAAACATACTTATATTGACGGAAACGTATTAATATATTGAATAATGAATCCTGAACAGTAGGACCTACCATCTGAAGGTTATTAACCGATAGCCCAGAGGTAGTAGGCTCAGAGGCATTGAAGACTACTCTGAGCTTAGTAGACTCACTCTTGTCTCTGAAAACAGGATGATGAGGAAGAAAATAAGAGTTAGGTGGTTTTGGATTAGACGATTCAGAAAGATGTCCACAGTCAGAATATTCTTTAATAAATTGAGAGTAGAGCGCTTTAAGTTCTGGATTTTTTCTAAAACGTGACTCAAGGCTGTGAAATCGTTTCTTAGCTGTGTAGTAGGATTCTCCCAGACAATCTACATTATCCTTTAGAGGAAGACCCACACAGAAACGACCATCACTTTCTCGGCAAGTGTTGGAGAGAAAGTGTTTTTCACAAAGTTTTTCTTCTTCAGTGTAGGGCTGAACTTGGGGAACATTTTCTAAATCCCAAAACTTGGTTAACCTTTGATCAATAGATTGTTCTTCTTTGAGTAAGAAATTACAAATAGTAGGCCTTTGACATACCAATTGAGTAGAATTAGGCATAGGACCTGCGATGAGCCACCCGAGTTTAGAGCTCCGTAGATGAGTTTTACCGGTGCCAATGGAATGTTGTTTATTGCCTATCAACTCCCAAAATAGGTCAGCACCAATAAGCATATCAATGGGTGATGGCTCATAGAAGCTAGGGTCAGCTAGTTGATAGTCACTTATATTAAGTTGACTAACATCAATTGGAAACTTAGGTATATTTTCTGTTATAGTTTTCAAAACTAAACAAAACATAGATACTTGATAGGCATTGTATTTATCTGCATTAGATTGTAGTATGAGACCACAGCGTTCTGTGCTCAATTTGATGGGGCTGTTGCCTATACCGAGTATGCCGACATTTGATGGCTGAGGAGTTAGCTTGAGTCTTTGCTTTACCCTTTCGGTGATAAAGGATGATTGGCTCCCGCTGTCGAGAATACATCGGATAACAATGCTAGCATTTGTTTCTGGGTTAATTAGGCGTACTTTAGCTGTACATAATAGTGTCTCTGGCGATGATAACGCAGACATAGATATAGACGTAGTGCTACTAGGCAAATGTAACAAACTGTTATGTTTTTGTTTACATTGGCGGCATGAACCGGAAAGTTTGCATGCTTGTACATTGTGACCAGGTCTTAGACAATTTACACATAAATTAAATGTCGCGACAACAGAGTTCCTATCTTCAGGAGTTTTTTCCTTGAATGTTGTGCATTCATAGAGGCGGTGATTGCCCTTGCACACATAGCATTCAATTTTACCTTTAGAAGGAGTAGTCTCACTAGATCTTGCGACAAATGACTTGGTTTGTTTGTTATTATTAGAATTTTGTTTTATTTTATCTTTATCAGATTTGTTGTTGTTAAAAGTTTCTAAAACATTAGCTCGATTCTTTAAATAGGAAAAGAAATCTTCTAGGGTAGGAATGAGAGGCAAAGTATTTTTATGTTCCTCCCACTTGAATGTGGTACCATTACCTAACTTTTCTACAAGAATAGCTATGATTAAAGCATCCCATTGATCTGTAGGCAGCCCTAGGGTGCTAAGAGCTCGCAAATTTTGATTGACATGATCAATCAAAAATCTTATAGATTTTTCAGTCTCTCGCACTGACTCAATTTGTAAAAGGGACTTTAAATGCTTGCTTATTAGTTGACGTTTGTCATCATACCGGCTACAGAGTATAGACCAAGCTTCATCATAGTTTTTGTCTGAAATTTCTAGATTGCTTAATGCACGCGCTGCTTCACCCTCTAAATATGAACCTAAATAATGAAATTTGTGTACATTTTTAATAGAAGAATTTTCATGGATTAGTGAACAATAAATCTCCTTAAACTCTAACCATTTTGAAAATGTCCCATCGAATTTGGGTATGTTTATGACAGGTAATTTGAAACCTAGCCTATCATGGTTATCATGTTGATGAGAACAATTTAAATTTTCATTATTAGTAGGAGCAACGCTATGCGTTTTAATAAAATTTTGAGCTACAGCGATGCAACTGTCAAACTCTTGTTCTATTATATCCCGAGCTGTTAATTCATTTGCCTGATTAGCCTCAGATTGCACTTCAATTAGGTTTTGCAGCTCGTCAAACTCACTGAACAACGCTTCCATTCGCGATAACTTCATGGCAAGCTTGCCGAGTTCTATAGGTGAAACTGAATCTAAATTGACTAGATTATCTAAATAGGTTTTAAACTTAGTCAGGCGTCCCTTGATGGCACCTCTTTTGATGATCAACTCTTTAAACTTTGCTTCAGAAGTCATAGCGAATGAGTTTTATTATTAAGTAAAATAATAAAGAAATGGGTACGGTACGCTCCTCGTTCCGCCGTCAGGTGTGCAGTGCAGCAGAGGCCGGCGTAGCCAGCGAAGATGTCGAGCGAGCGCGGGCGCTGCTGAGTAGCGGGTACGCAGCGCGGCACGTGGGCTCTGCACCCTGTAGCGGCCGCCCGACGTACTCAGTGCCGCAGCGATCGCTGAAATGTACCGTTAGGCTAGTAAGAAGCTGGTAGAAGCAAACGTGCGAGCGTGCATGTGCTTTGAGAGGTTATGTTTGTTGGCACCCAATGATTCCAGTAGCTTGCAAACAATTCGAAACGAAAACAAACGAGGTGAAAACACAAAAAACGTGCGATATAGGTGCATACACTTGTGCAAAGATGATAGGCAGCTTGGTAATTAGCGTTGACACTTGCAGAAAACACGTTTACATTCGAAAAACGTGATTCAACTATATGGGTGCATTGAATGAATTAGCTAATTGTTGTCACCAAACATTCGAAACACTGAACAAAGTGCGCTCAGACAGAAGAAGAAAGACCTAGGAGAATGATAGGAACGGGCTCACAATTGGATCGGTAGGCGTTGCGTCCCGAAGCGCTGTTCCCGGCAGTGATGCGGTGCAAGCGTGGACCACTCCGGCTGTAGGCAGGCCGCTCCGGTTTGAAGGCTGCTCCGGAACCTTCGATTTGGTTGATGCAACTCCTTTGAAGATCTTGTAGACAACGTGAGCTTGGCTTGATCAGAAACTTTAGGCGGACCCGATTAGTGATTGCAGTCCTGTCACGGTCGCCACTTTTTGTTCGTGATGAACAAAAGAAATGCAGTAAATCCTTTAAATACTTCTATATTTCGTTGAATTTGGATACAATATTGGTTTCTTGATGCACGAATGGACTTTTATATAATATTATTTGAGTTATTGTAAAAAGCAAGCGGGAATTCGGTGCTAGTTGAGTGAGAGTGACACGGTGGCGTTGGCAGCTCTGCCGCGTTAGCTACGCGCGCTGCGATTGGTCGACGGCTGACATTTTGAAATTGGCGGGCCGTGTGTGGCGTGCATGGTGCACGGAAGTACGGCGTGAACAATAATTATACTGTAACGGATGTAGCTTTAAATAAAAAAAAACCAGCCAAGTGCGAGCTGGACTCGCGTGAAGAGGGTTCCGTACGATGTTACCTATCACGTTTTTTTAAAATCTGACCCATATTGGTACGCACAATATTGAGTGATTTACCATGTTATTTTAATATCATGGACTTCTTATAGGTTTTCCTATAATCTATAAGAAGAAAACTAATTTCTGTATTTTTAAAAAAAAATAGGTTCAGTAGTTTCGGAGATAAGGGGGGGGGGAGGGAATGGTCAAATTTCGTCTATTTTCTTGAATAACTTGGAAATTATTTATTTTAAAATTACAATAAAAATATATTTAAGATTGTCTCAACAAGACCTTTCATTTGGTGTGTCACACGATGCAGATTTCAAATATTTTTTTTAATTTTCCCCTTCCCCCCGAAAAATTACCTCCCATATACAGATATGGACTTCTTATAGGTTTTCCTATAATTTATAAGTAGAAAACTAATTACTGTATTTTTTTTCAAAATTTTAGGTTCAGTAGTTTCGGAGATAAGAGGGGAGGGGGAATGGTCAAATTTCGTCTATTTTCTTGAATAACTTGTAAACTATTTATTTAAAAATTACAAAAAAATACATTTAAGATTGTCTCAACAAGACATTTCATTTGATATGTCACACGATGCAGTTTTCAAAACTTTTTTTTTTTCATTTTCCCCTTCCCTCCCAAAAATTACCTCCCACATACAGATTTCATCTATTCACGTCACACCTCTGTGCTTGGGTCACAGGAATTGATATGTGTACCAAATTTCAACCCAATCGGTCTAGTAGAATAGGAGATAATTGACTGTAAGCGACAGACAGACGGACACACGAGTGATCCTATAAGGGTTCCGTTTTTGTATTCGGACGTACGGAACCCTAAAAAGGTTGATGCGAAAAAATTGCTATGAAAAACATGGCATAACGTTCACCAAATCAAACCATTGTTGTTTCTAAACTAAATAAAAGCCATCACAAAAAGAAAGTTCATCGAATTTAACCCATCCTTTTATTGTTAAAAAATCACGCTGCCTATATTTAAAATTTATAATAATCGACTATAATAGATGTAAAAAGTGTGACGAATTTACTTGAGAGTTATTTATGAACTGTCGGTGGGCCCCTTAAAATGACGATGCGACTTATTGATAAAAAATATTTTTTTTAAATGCATGATAAACTACTGTTATTAGAATAAAGTACCCTCATGCTGTAAAAAATATATGAGTGTATCTTCAATTGAAGGTAAAACGCGGTTTTTATTGGTGTTATTGAATTTGATTTTATATTATTTAAATAGGACTGGGAAAGGCATTCAGTTGCGGTTCCAGAGATGCTATAATATTTATTAAATAAATATTTTATGGACTTGAAATGACCTTAGGTTTATATCTTACAGTGTAAAATTATTCTATAGCACCACTTTACTAGCAGCTGGGATTTTCAAAGCATAAAAATAATTCGTATTATTTTTTATATTGAGCTAAATTGACTTACACACGGCATTCATGTGATCTTTTCAGTCATCACACTCATCACTTTATATTTTATACTTTTTCAAAGTTGTAAAACATGATCGTAAAGATGAATACCTAGATGCAGTTTGTGATAGAAAGGAAAACTAAGTAAAGTTTTCATGTTACGATTCAATATTTCTATCAATTTATATTCCTACTCTTAAAAATTAACTCCACAGAGCAAACACTGTCAAGTCTTCATGTCAAACCTCAATAGAATTAAGTCGACTCGCTAATCTATTTCCATCACTAGCCTTCTAACCATTAGCAACAAACCCTTTTTTCCACTATCACATCATCTGATTAATTAATACCGGTTTTTGCCCTACAAAGCGTAACAGTCGTAATTCTGTCATTCGTAGATTGGCGTTCGTCTAAAGTCGAAACTGAACGCTCACCGTCTCGCCCACACTACGTAATTAAGCTTCAAGCGAGCTTAATGCAATCATTCAGACGATAAACAGCTGTTCACATTTGCATTTAAAATCGATATACTACTGCCGTTTACGTGTTAAGACGTACCTTGATTGACTTGACGTCAACTATTTTTATCTGTCGTTTAAAGAGTTGTTACTATAAATCTTGGTGGTTTTATCGATGGTCTGGTTATTCCATTACTCAATTAAGGCTCGGTTTATCAGTAGGTCTGGCCTGTTTTGTTATCGGTCTATTGAAATGTATACGTTTAGTTCAACCTACGTATGAGTCATCTTATGGATTGTCGTGGGCAACTGGTGCAGCAGATTTGGGATCGTAGTCCTAACCATAGAGGCTTATATTACTCTTTTCCTTCTTCATGTGTCAATGGCAATGTAATGTGTATTGAACCAGAACTAGGTTACGAATTTTACACGTTCCGATGCGTCCATCAGTTCCTGTAATTAACAGTCAACAAGGCACGTAGGCAAACGTAGTGTAGGACGCCCTGCGGCAAGATGGGTCGATGATTTGAAGAAAGTGGCTGGCAGCGGATGGATGCGGGCTGCCCCGGACCGGGAGGGTTGGCGCTCTTTGGGGGAGGCTTTCGTTCAGCAGTGGACGGCAATAGGCTGATAATATATATAATATAAGGCACGTAGGACTGCACCTAGAGCTGATGACACATTGATGTCCTCGCGCATATTTTTTAAACGGGAATACTCCAGGCCTCAATCTAGCCCAGAAGCATAGATGAGACAGAAAATGGAGCGAGCTTACCCAGAAGATTGTCGAGATCTGTCACCTATAGCATAACAGTGCGTTCTGCTTCCGAGGCATGTGCAATGTGCATACTTTCCACCGAATGCTGAATGATTGAATTTTCTAGATGCCTCGCTTCTTTATTCTCGTTTCCTTAAGAAGATAATAACATGTTACGAGTATCTATCCTATAGCCTCTCGTGGGGTAACTCAGCCCATGTTGCTGAACAAAGTTTGTTCTAAGAAAATGAAAAAAAAAATAAAAAAAATATGATTTTTCATACTGATGGGCCCGATCAATTTCTCATTTTGTATGAAAAACCAAAAATTTATTTTTGCTAATTTCCAAAAGTCTTATAACAAAAATTGTTCAGTAACATGAGCTGAGTTACCCCACGAGAGGATAGACTACAGAAATATAACTTCAACTCAGTATGGTTTTCAACAACAATTATATTATCATATTTCAACGGAAATCAATAATCCACGTATTACTGTCATGTCCCGTAATAAAATAAATAGCACTTTACAAATAATGACTAATAAGAGACCCATTAACCGGTAATGAGCCATTACAAATGCACAATTAGAACCTTCCAATACCTAATAGAAATACGTATACTTACTTATTATGCATGACGCCGTATTAGTTAAATACTTCCAGTCGAGTATTGTGTAAATATCAACGGTAAAAGGAAGATATTCATCGGTAATTAATTTTAATGTGTGTATTAAAGATTATTGATTCATTGATTTAAGTAAGACCGAAGCCCTATTATAGTACGAAAGAGCGATGTAATCGTAACGAATAGTTATGCAAACTGCTGCTTTGTCTGTAATGTGTCAAATATTTACATGTTATAAGTCTTTTTCTACTTCCTATTCTTTAATCTTGCTTCGAAATATTTTACTTTGCATTCATTCCATATGATTGTGTTAGGCCAGCGGAAGAAACAGTTACTTATTTAAAATACGGTGATATTTTTCACGGTAGATATCTGGAAATCAGTCAAGTGCTTCTAAAAATTGGAGCTGGTAAAGATAAGAAAAATGCTTTTAAAGGTAAACAGCTCGTTGCTTACTTGAAACATAATAAGCGAGAAACTGAACTCTGCTAATTATAAGTTTGTTGTGGAGAAGACAGGCAGGACGCGTTAATTGTTTGTAGAGAAATTACCGGAGTACAAGCTAAGAAGCTGCTGAAATCTCAACAACACTTTGTCCGACCAAGGAATCACGGTTAGCAGAAGTGTTTCTTCTTCATCTTTCGTATCTATCGTACGACCTTTTATTTAGCGTGGTAAAATCATCAAATGAGTCTTCCCACCCAGGGCAGGGCGGGAGGAACTGTAAGACTTGTACTGACTAAAAGTCACGGTGTCCTTCATTAGCCCTTTACGTTCCAGGGTCACGGCAATGGCATAAGTCCCGCGACCCCGGCAGGCTTTGGCCCTCTAGAGGGGGGTCCCGTCATCTTGCTGACGTTCTTTGAGACGCGCTTGGAACGCAACGCGCCGTCGATCCGGACATGGTGCATGGACGGGCGGTGAGTTGCCCATTACTCGCCGCCCGCATGCCCATCTATCGTACGACTTACAATAATATTAGGACCCAGTAAGCGGTCACGACAATCTCGGCACCTGTAGCATTTATCAACACTGCCACCGGAGGATTCCAGTCAATGTGTGTGTCATATAAGACACTCTAGAATGAAGGACATGGTCCAGCAGAATGACTCCTTTTTTGTGACAAACTTACCACACTATTCCCAAATCACTGCAACTCCTGAAAGTGAGAATCAACAGTAGCAACCACCAGAAAACGCGACAATGAAGCTCGACGTGTCCCGGAGAGTAAAATTTAACTGTCTTGGATCCTGTAACGAAATTAATCAAAAAATAATAGTTGAGGAGTAAGAAAAGTAGAATAACTTGTGACCGCTGAATTAACGAAGCACACGAAGCTATTCTTTACTCATCCAAATCAATACTAACTCTCACACAAAACTTCGTCGAGAAATCGACCAATCTATTTCAATTACGTCTAAAAATCACACCATCATCCACACACTCCCGTATTCGGGTGCGATTTGTTCCGGAGCGTAGCGAATACGGCCGGCGTTCTGTCGCTTGCGCTTGCGCAATGAATGACGCCGCCTCATTAGGCCGGAACAAACTTATGCGACCGTTTGTCCGTAAGTGTGAACTTTGCCTGTTTTTAGGTGAGCGAAGTGTGAATTTTATCACCGGTGTTTCTTAGTAAACTTCCATAATGCAACGTGCTTGTGGCCGTTATGAATGGCCATAATCTATGCGTGTGTTGTCTTAAGTGATGATGGGACAAAATGGTGTTGAATGACAACTGAATTGGGTGGTCCGACTTCCATTGGTAACTACAAACATAGCATGATCATTTTGTAACTCACGTAATCCACGAAGGGTTAGGTTAGTGGTGTATTTAACATCACACCCACGTTTTGCCAGCTATGTTTAAGTCTCACTTAACAGGAGGCCAGCATTTTGCCATCAACGGGGCAGAAATCTAAACTCCATAGCTAAGAAATCATGATGGAAAAAACTTTAGCTGACCCGCGCAAATCGAACTCAGTATCTTAAACTCAGCAGTTGGAATTGTGACCACTAAATAAACGATTCAATAAAAAAAAACTTAGTAATATTAAGAAGAAATCGATCAAGAATGAAACAACTACTTCAAAGATTTTGCTAGCAGCTAGAGATAATACAAAATTCATGCCCATAGTTTTCGTAGTCACACCATTCTCACTGCACTGACCCGATTCGGTATACCCAAATAATACGGCTCAGAGATACAGGAAGTGACTACGAGTATGTCAGTACGGGATTTGAGAAAATGTTACAATAGCGATCCCATTGTTCCCCTTTTCGTTCGCACATTTGACAGCAAAGGAAGGAAGCGAATCTTGAGCAGTAATGCACATCAATTTGTTTTAGTCTTAAAGCGTGCATGATTTGGGAAAATTAGGCTGATCTGTACTTCAAATGCTCTCAGGATTTGAAAGGGCTTTTATCGTAATTATTAACTCTTTTGTCGTAACGATGTGACATTGCTAAAAGATCGATATATCTTATTCGTAATTGGTGTCTTGCGCAATCAAACAAAATGGTATTTAGGTATAATGTGACCCTTTTTTTTTTGGGGTGGCAAAATCATCAAATGAGTCCTCCCGCCCTGGGTGGGGCGGAAGGGACTGTCAGACTCTTACTGACTAAAATCCACCCGTGTTCCTTCGGATGCCCTTTACGTTCCAGGGCCACGGTATCCTGGATTAAGAAAAATCCGCGACCCCAGCAGGCATTTGGCCCCATAAGGGGCCCCGTCGGTGACGCGTGAAACACGACGCGCCACCGACCCGGGCTTGGTCCTTGGTCGGACGGCGAGCATACCCATTACTCACCGTCCGCAAGCCCGCTCCGCCGTTGTGCCCTCTGCTATTCAGAGGGACACGCGTTGGAGCGTCCACCCGACAGGCTATTCGCATACGGGCAAAGAGACCCCTTAGGCACACAGTGCCTAAGGAAGAGTTTTTGCCCGCATCCCAGGGTGCACCGTCCCGAAAAACTGGTCTTCCCCCCGGACGTGTCCGAGAGGGAACTCTAGTCCACGGGCGCACGTGGAGGTTTCCTGTCTTAGCACCCCATAATGTGACCCTAAACGTGCTGATAGACTTAATCATTCACTTAATACATAACAACGAGCAGTTTGAACAGAGCCAAGGGTAGAACCAAATATCGCTACGAACATTTTCTCGTGACCTAAATATTTCTAGTGACCTAAAGCTCTAATTTTTTTTCTTCATGCAAATGTTAGACTTGACAGTCGGCTCGGCAAAAAGCTCGTCAGAACATTCGTTAGAATGCTTACTAAAACGCTCTCGTTTGTTTTTCTGTAATGTAACATTCGCAAGAATGCTCAGTACAAAAGATGAATGCTCAATTTTTTCAGCATTTTATGACATTCATCCTGTGTATGAGTATGAATGTGGCTTTGAATAAGGCAGTCTTTTAATTATAATCTTTGTTGTGACATAATCATCAATTAAGTATTAGTTCTTCATTAAGATATCATTATAAACCATTTTGTATGTAGCCATTCGATAACCAAACACCAATTTAGATGATGACTTGCATTAATTGTATTTCCTAAAAAACTTCCTTTAGAATACAAGGAGCATTAATTTGGCAAAGCATATTAAAGATATTATAATCAAGGGGCTTTTAGTAATGACCATGATTTTTCCTTCCTGCAATATCTAAATCTAACTAGGAAACTATTTTTTATAAAAGTCAGTTAGAGACGCCTTCTAATTGAATAGGACGGAACAGGAATCAAAGGGAATGATTGCGTTCCCCTAAAATTTCAAGGGGATGTATAGCAGAGGGTAGGATGCGATGCGTGGACGGATTCTTTTAGGGAGAGGTACCATGGAGTTAAGAAAGTCGCGAATAAGTTTGTGGTCATAATAAAATTTTTTGCGCATAGAAAAAGTCAAGACTCGAATCTGCGTCCTTCTGGGTGTTTACTCCAGACGCCTTACCAATTAAGCCATCGCAGTCCTGCCCAGCAAGCCGAATCTTTCATTCTTCTTTTTTGATGATCATAATGACGATGGGGGCAGAAATAATAGATAGAAACACATTAAATAAAAATACATAATGCATTTTGAAATGTTTACTAGAAATACATCTAACCTTGGAAATGCTGTATTTATATCAAAAGAAACACTGATGCAACATTACTACCTAGGTACACATCGTATAAGACATGCATTTTAGTCTTTATTGCAAGTTTTATAAAGAATTTTGCAACTTTTCGCAAAGAGATTCGTTTTGGCTGAACTTCTAAAATATTAAAAGTCTATAAAATATAGCGTTATAAAACTACTATAAAGTAAGAATGGTGATATTGCAATATTACGATATTACCGAATGAATATAACTTTTCATGTGAATCAAATAGCTTCGGAAATAATGTTTTTGGTAATGTTTCATATTTTATAGATTTTCAAGATAGGTTTTTTTTATCTGTCGGATTTTATGAATACGAACGTACGGTAACTCTAACAATACCTCTAATTCTGTCTTTCATCTAAGTGAAGCCGTTACGCTTTATATTGATTTGGGTGAAATTCAGTATACGGATGATACCAGGTCCGACTTTTTATCTCGGTGCAAAACAATCTTTTAGGAAGATTTTCTTTGGAAAGAAAAATTCGAACCGCGTGCAGGATTCGAACCTGCGACCTTCGGATTCAGTACATCCGACGCTCATTTCCAACCGAGCTACCGAGGTTCTTCTCCGAGGACTAAGTCCTCGTAGAATTGCTGCAGCAAAACTAGCTAAAAAATGCTATTACATCAACATAATAAAAATAAAACCACACCTCGCCTTTTTACCCCTGAACAAACTGCGATCTTTAAATCAATAATTACTCGCGTTCATCTTCGAAATTTTAATCTTAGAATTAATTTAATATTCCTTAAACGTCAGTTGCTAAGTTTCGTAGCTCCACAACAGTTTACAACCAAACATCGTGGGTGAGATTCCGCTGCAGTAATGTCATTGCTAAGATTGTGGGTAAAATAAAATTGCTTCATGTAATTTGTGGACGGGGGCTCCGCAGATCCATCTTCCGATGTCAGGGTGCAAGGTGCAAGGGATCGTGCTTTCGTTAATAAGTTAGGTTCTAGAGATTTGAGGTAATTGGTTGGAAAACCATTGGCATTTAGCGACCGCAGGAATTTGGTGAAAGTTTTGTCTTTTGTTTTCGAGTTTACCTCCAGGTTAGTATCGATTTTAGGTTAAGGAATTTACTAGTTGAGTGTACTTATTCTCATTGTTTATATTTATATAGATCGACATAGCTCATAAAATTTGCAAGTTGAAGTGGCAATGGGCAGGCCACATCGCTCGTAGAACTGACAACCGATGGGGAAGAAAAGTTCTCGAGTGGCGACCACGGACCGGAAGACGCAGCGTAGGCAGGCCTCCCACTAGGTGGACCGACGACATCGTGAGGGTCGCGGGCAACCGATGGATGCAAGGGGCGAATTGTCGTTCGGCGTGGCGGTCGAAGGGGGAGGCCTATGTTCAGCAGTGGACGTCTTCCGGCTGATGATGATGATGATGATGATTCTCATTGTTTTATTTTAGTCCTAGACAAATTTTAAACAACTTGGACTTTACTTTTAATATAAAAGTGGACAGAATCTGCAAAACACTGCTGAATACTGTTGCTTCGTCCACAATGTTATTTTTAACTAAACAATTTAGGTAAGTATACGTAACAAACAAGCATACGGCCCGCCTGATGGAAAGCGGTCATCGTAGCCTATGGACGCCTGCAATACCGGAGGGAACCCTGCAGAAAAAAAAAACAATTAAAATACAAAGTTAAAGAGAAGTACTACACACCTTAAACGAAAGAACACGTTACTCAATTAAGAATTTCTAGAAATCGTTCTTATGGTACTTAAAAATTCGTGACAACTATTAACGAATATTTTCATTTTATGATAGGTTTACCAATGTGTGCACACACCATTGACTTTCCAATCAAAAACGGTTTCTAGAGAAAATTTAAAGTCATTTCCGAAGAAAATTTTAGAGCTGTCATACATTTCGTTTCCTTGTTGTTGTAAGAAACCAACGGTACCTTCACGTGAGAACTTGCAGTTATGACATTTGTTCAATAGTGTCCACCGAGTGTCAACAGTTTTAATTTCTCACCAATTTTAAGCAGAGAGCTGTCCTCTCCCGGATCGACGGCGCGTCGTGTTCCACGTGCGTCTCAAGAAGTCAGAACTAAACTCAGGATTGTGTGACTCTCTAAGCAAGTTACCTCGGCCCTGTAACGCATAAGACAACGGAGGGAACTTCTGGTCCACTCAGAGCGAAAGGACTCATTTAATAATTTTGCTACCACAAAAAAGGCTATCCTTTTTCTCATAATGTGATCACGCTAGTAATTACCGAAGGATTGGACACTGCTGTACCTAGTACACACGACTACACATCAAGCTATGCAAAACCAGTATAAGCTGACCTTTATTGTGTGAAAAGATCATACAAAGCGAGGCCTAGACAAACTGGTTTTGTATAGCTTGATGTGTAGCGGTGGGCTACACCAACATTTCGCCAATTATTCTAAGTCCCATTTGGGTGAGCCTATAATCATCAACGAGCCACGAAACCAGACTCAGTAGTTGCTGCTGAGAAATTTCTTATAGATAAACCCAAAAACACTTTCTCATAACTGACCTATAGAAACGAGGCAATCAAGGTCCTTTTGCACAGTTTTTAGAATAAAGGACTGTCCTTTTGTAAGTACACTTATCATAAAAGTTCCAAAATCAATTATTGAATCAGAAGTTTCTAGGATTTCAGTTACACGTGGCTCTTTGTGAAGGTAAAATGTAAATATTCGATTAAAATCTTGAAAGGGAAAGAATGTACGAGTAGTTACATTTCATCTTTATCTCCACACATGTTAGAAAGGGTTGCTAAGAACAGAAATGGAAGCCACTTCAAAGCACTCCCGCCGACAAAGTAAACACTTATTTTATACATGGCCGTTTTTATGAGAACTTTGCTTTGTGATCTCCGTAAGAGTTTATGAAACGATAGGTCTATGTTTGAGTGGAATCATTTAATATGTATTTGGGTTAATTTAAAAAGTGACCTCCTTTGAGATATCGGTTCCTGGTACTTCGTCTGGTTACCTGATTTCAATTAATTGATTTCCTTGATTTCATAATCTGATCTTTCTAATATGATAAAAAAATCTTTTTTACTCACAACCGATTCTGATGGATTTTGGTGCAGAGACAGATGGGATCATAGGGATAGTTATAGGCGTTCTATTTATAAAAGAAAGGAGAAAAATAAGAGACAAGTATACTTAAGCTAGCCATTCAGTAACCCTTGGTCACAATACATTTATTTTTATCGTTAGACACATACATTACAATCAGTTTTCGTGTGTATGAAAAGAGAATTTCAATCGTAAAATAAGTTTATGAACGTATCATCAAATTACCTCACTGTTATTGAGTATGTGTGAACAAAAAGAACATAAAATTCTAAATTATTTGAAATAAATAACATAACATTTAAATATAATAATATGCACTGTTAATAAATACGTGGGAATGAAAACTACCCATAAAAGTTATGATTGTCAACCCAAATAAAGACTTCGAACACTTAAGTTCAACTTGCAATATAGAAACCAGAATACAATACTATTATGTCACATATAAGATATTTAATAGACCAAAAGTGTCCATAAAATAGTGTATCGAATGCAGCTCTCAAATTTTTTGCAGCAATCGACGTGCCCACACGAGTATTAAACTCCCCTTAAATATTTCTGATCCATTGTAAGTCCACGCGTATGGACATTTCAACTTTTTACGGTGCGACCAAACAAAGCTTATTTTCGAGTGTTATAAGAAGCAGGACGGTTTATTTAGCCATTGTTGGTGAACCATTTATCTCTTTAATTTATGGGGTAGCGTCGCGAATCGTGGACATATTTGTGTTGAAGTCAGCAGCTCACGCAGTTGCATTGTTATGCGTAGGTAGCTGTTTAGAGTTTGCAACCAAAAAGGTTTTAAGTTACACTCAAAATACGAACTTCAGACGTGGATTTGAGAACACCAACCCGATATGATTGTAATACCTCAATAAAATAAAAGCCAAACTCAATTTCTTTCGCAAAACGAAATAAATTGAAATACCTACCTACTTTTCGCCTTTCGCTCTCGTGTTCTTTTGATTTATTCATAAACCGAAAAAAAAGCTACAGTCTAGCTAATTTTATTATTTGATTAATATTAGTACTCAAACCCTCATTTTAAATTCAAATACATTTTCAGTTTTGTGAATGTTAATGGAATATTAATTTATTAGCACATGATTTTAGGAAAAAACGTTATACTCGTAGGAATTCATTTTCATTAGCTAAGTAGGCAAACTTAGCGTAAATTGAATATCTGCAAATTAAAATACACGAAAAATCTTTAATTAGGTACTTATCTACTATGTTTTTGTTGCTCTACGGCACACGAGTTCATAAAAATCTTCCGATGGCAAATGACAGAACGAAACATGATGAATGAAAACACTAACCAAAGAAGTCGGTTAAAAATTCAACCAACCACGTCGCAAAATTGAATTCCTCGAAACTACGCATTCTAGACTTTTGCCCTTGTTCTCAGCGGGTGCTATTTTAGATATTGTGCAGCACAACTGGACTCCCGGATTCGTCACACACCGTAACATTATTAACCATTGTTTGAGCTACGTTATGCACAAAGTAATTTTCTCTGGTTGAATTGTCGCACTTGTGGTGTACGGCAATAAAAACATTTATCAAGCTCATTCGTCGGGAGTAGGTGTTAACTTGTTTGACAAAGACCACCTCGACTGCTTGTTCCTTCTGCTACTGTTTATTAACAATTAGCCGGACGTGACTCATTCGTGTGATACTCGAATTGTCTCGTTTCTGTGTTCTTGTGAGGTAAAGCTGTAGTGTTTACTTGGATCGGTAAAGTCATACATTGCGCCTACGCTTATGTCGTTGAGTTTTTCCGTGTCGTTCCCAAGATAAGCTACCTTTCCGCCTTTTACAAGTTACCTATTATACAATCAGAGGATTTTTCATCTGACAGTGCTTTAATATTTTACTACCGCCATACTACAAGAAATAACTAACGAATCATAAAATTACGTGCTCTGAAGGATCGAAAAAATAAATAAATATTATTACGCTTCTACTGTCCCACTGCTGGGCAAAGGCCTCGATCCATTTTCTCCCAACGGTCACAATGTGCGCTACTTCCTTCCAATTCTCAAGGATGGCAACCTGTTCGTAAATAGATAAATACTGCAAAAGATTGGGTGGCAACTAAATGAAATTCGCCTGGAATCCAGTTGAATGGCGTATTTTTGGAAAAGTTTATGTCCACTGCTGGCTAAAGGCCTTTCCCGTATTTACCCAAGTCTTTTCGAGCGCCACTTTAGACCAGCTATAATAACATAAGGTACATTTTTTATTAAGTTCATGACTTCCAATGGGTAAGTTTTAGGGCCAATATTCATTCCTTTCATTGAAACTTTAGCACAAACAATTTCAGCGTGAACATTTTGGTTTGCTTTATTTTCTTTAACCACCTCCGTTAAGTGTTATGGCATTCTATTTTGGAATGTTCCTCTGTTGGTCATTTTAGTTTAACTTCATCTAAATTTAGAACCTTAATAACTTTCTGTCGCTTTTATGATGCTTTAGCGAACTGTTAAGCTTAGTAATTTTCTGGGCTGAATTCGTTTAATGCATAGACAGACAATATTATTTCTTTAACTTTTCTGTTTGTTACAGGTAACTCTTCAATTTTTTTAAAAGAAAACACGTCAAAATTAAATGAGTCCGCTGTTTTTCTGGTGGGTACATTTTTAGAACGGGGTGACTGGCTACTGGTGGTTAGAAGTCCTGAGACAGGAACTTCCCCAAAATATATACCGTATTGAAGTATCTTCTGAATCAGTCTTCTGATCCAATGACCTACAGAGACAGACCATCTTATTGTTTGCATTTTTGCTTTACATAAAAACTCAAATTACACACAAATCATTCATACTGTTGGTCTGTGAAATTTTTCATACCTACATGAGTTTTTTTATCTACACAGCTTTTGCTACAGACACATTGCTATTTTACAAACCTACATTACTACTTTGAAGCATTCGATTATTAATTTCGCCTATAATGCTACTATGGCAAGTATTGATAATTTCTGAACATTCCCGGCGTATTGACCATTCAGGGCATGTTAGTTAACGCATCAGTAATGCGAACACAGTTAATCTGGTGATATCGATGGATATCTCCGTAATTGGACCAGTGGCTACAACATGATTAACGAAAAATTCATTGAACAACATCTCCTATTTCTGATTTGAGGAGTGATTATGAAACTTAAAAAGTGTTGAGTATAAAATAATATGGATGACTAAAAGAGCAGGAGAAGACCAAAGAAACGAAGGATGTACAGTTTAAAAGATTATAATATGGCTAAAGAGGGGGTGACTACTGAGATTATGTGCTCAAACACACTGCGAGCCTAGCGCGGTGGCGGCGGCAGGCGCCATAATATTGAACGTATGAAATCGCCGCTCGTGGCCACACTGAAGTGACTAAGGCGGGGGCCTAGCGCGATGGCTACAAGCAATTTTGCGAGCCTAGGCGTTGCTAGGCAACAACAGATTTAACGGGTGGGTGGCAGGTGTAGCAAACCATTTCGGTGTTATAGTCAGCGCCATCTAGTTATCAGGACATGCACTAAAATATTACCGTAGGAGGCATTTGTAAATATTTAAATTATCTTGACTGTACTTGACTAGAATCATGTAGAATGGTTGATAATTTAGTTGTATACAATCCTAAACAACTTATAAACTCTAATGGATGTTAATAAAACCACATCTAAGTTTGTAACCTTTAATTGTAAAAGTGTCACTCGTTCTGTTGATTGTGTGAGGAACTTGTGTCGATCAGCTGACATTGTTGCGCTTCAAGAGACCTGGCTGCTTCCGCACGATATACCGTTCCTGGGAACCATCGATGACTCATTTTCATACACCGGTAATTCAGCAGTGGATATGTCTGTTGGAATCGTTAGAGGGAGACCATATGGCGGGGTAGCCCTGCTGTGGAGAAAGTCTGCTTTTCCGTCGGTATCAGTTATTGTGTGTAGAAGTGTGCGACTCGCCGCGATCAAGATAGTGCTTAATGACAGGTCGGTTTTAGTTATAACAGTGTACATGCCAACTGATTCTTTTGAAAATTTGACCGAGTTTACCGAGTGCTTGAGTGAATTACATGCCATAATCGAGAGTAATGAAGTGGAAACTGTATTTATATTGGGGGACTTCAACGCGCACCCAGGTGAGCTGTTTTCCCGTGAATTATTAACGTTTTGTACCGAACAGATGTGGTCATGTGTAGACATGGAAATATTATCTCCCGACGCGTTTACGTTCATTAGTGATGCACACGGGTGCCGCCGCTGGCTCGACCACTGCGTGGTAACGGGTTCAGCGCGACGTACGGTTGTTAACGTGTCTGTCCTGCACGATACCTATTGGTCTGATCATTTCCCTTTACTGGTGGAGTGTAATTTAAATGTAATTTTACCTAAAAGTCAGATAACTACGTCAACACTTAATCAAATAAATTGGGGTATTAGAAACAATTATCAAATTAAATTGTATTTAAATTATTGTAACTCAGAACTAAAACAGTTAGATTTCCCAACAGAGCTTACTTATTGTGCGGATCGAATGTGCGATAATGAGTCCCACAAATTAATATTAAATGAAATGTATGAAAATATTGTAAGTGTATTGACTGAAGCCGCTAAGCACAGCTGTAAGAAATATGTAGCTAAGCGTAAGAAGCATAGACATGTACCGGGCTGGAATAAGTTTGTCAGTGATGCTCACAGGAGGGCGCGACTTTGTTTTCAGGCATGGGTAAACAATGGTAAACCTAGTTTCGGACCTGTATACAGAGACATGTGTGAATCCAGAAAAATATTTAAATCCAAATTGAAATATTGCCAAAATAACGAATTACAGATTAAAATGAATATTATTGCTGAGCATCATGCTAATAATGACTTTAGAAATTTCTGGAAAAACACAAGGGACATGAATGCTGTGTCGAGCCGCCCTGTGAGTGTTGGGGGTGCGCATGAGCCCCGAGACATAGCCTGTGCCTTTCAGCGCCACTTCAAGGTTGAATCCCCGCTCGGGCCCGCGTCACGGGTGCTCGCCGCTGTGGATCGCCCCGGGGACATTGCCGTTAGATTCACCGCCAAAGATGTGGCCTCTGTTATAAAGCGCATGGTTAGAGGTAAGTCTCCGGGTCACGATGGGCTCAGTATCGAGCATCTGAAGTACGCGGGTGTACATCTACCGAGAGTTCTCGCTTTGTTTTACAACTTATGTGTGGGTCACAGTTACTTGCCTGATAACCTAATGTACTCCGTAGTAGTTCCTATTGTAAAAAATAAAACTGGTGATTGTTCTGATATTTTAAACTATAGACCCATCTCGCTAGCAACAGTCATAAGTAAGGTACTGGATAGTTTGCTTGACCAACAGTTGGAAAAGCACCTACTTCTGAACGACGCTCAATTTGGCTTCAGGCCTGGCCTTTCAACTGAGAGTGCTGTCCTCTGTCTCAAGCAAACTGTTCAGTACTACACAGACAGGAATACGCCTGTATACGCTTGCTACTTAGATCTGTCAAAAGCATTCGATACCGTCAATTATGACAAGTTATGGCGTAAGTTGCGATGCGAGACGAAGTTATCACATGATATTATAGCACTATTTGAGTATTGGTACAGTCACCAGCAAAATAGTGTCAGATGGGCAGGGTCGCATTCGGACATATACAGGTTGGACTGCGGGGTGAGGCAGGGCGGAATAACCTCTCCGCGCCTCTTCAACCTGTATATGAACCAATTGATCGAGGAGCTCAGCAGCACTAAAGTCGGTTGTTCTGTTGATGGCGTTTGTATAAACAACATAAGTTACGCGGATGACATGGTGTTGCTGAGCCCGTCTCTTTCTGCGATGCGCAGGCTTTTGAATATTTGTGAGACGTACGCGGAGGCCCATGGGCTTAGATATAACCCAAAGAAGAGTGAATACATGATCTTCAAAGCTGGTACTAAAAGCTACTTAACTGGACCACCTGTCACTCTTTGCGGGTCAAATTTGAATAAAGTAGATCGGTTTAAGTATCTGGGTCACTGGGTCTCTGATGATCTGTCTGACAATGCGGACATTGAGAGGGAGCGAAGGGCGTTGTCCGTCCGGTGCAACATGTTGGCTCGCAGGTTTGCACGCTGTTCTTCACAGGTAAAAATAACCTTGTTCAAGGCATACTGCCAGACTTTTTACACGTGCAGCCTGTGGACCAACTTCACTCTTCGGGCGTACAACGCGCTTCGGGTCCAGTACAACAACGCGTTCAGAATTCTGATGGGGCGGCCCCGGTTTTGTAGCGCATCAGCGATGTTCGCTGATGCTACTACCGATGACTTCTACGGAATAATCCGGAAAAGGAGTGCATCGCTTCTACGTCGCTGTAGGGGCAGTTCGAACAGAATCCTAAGCGTGTTGTCCGAGCGGTGGGATTCTCCTTTCTTACGGAGATGGCTGCAGCTGCATGCCAGTGCCTGCACTTATTATCATCTTTAGATTATTTTTCTTATAACATATTGTGACATTTTAGTTTTATCGATCTTAATTTTGACATTTTCAGTAATTTATTAAATCATTATTTCTTGACATTTTTAAAATTTGTATTTGATTTATAATTCTAAATTCAATTTCTGTAATTGTTTTGTAATCTGTAATAGTTTGTGACATATTTTTAATATTTGTATTTGATTTATAATTCTAAATTCTATTTCTGTCATTATTTTGTAATCTGTAATAGGCATGACTGTTGTAAAATTATATTATCTGTTAAAATGTATATGGGTTAAAGACCTGAAATAAATAAATTATTATTATTATTATCTCTTTATTCATCTAGTTACATATTAATTAAATTTTTAAACATTATTAAATATAAAAAACACAATAATTTAAAAACATTTAAAAATATAAAAAATAGTGTTCCACCGGTGTGGGAGCGGGGTCCAGGCTACCGGTGGTTAGGGCTCCAGAGACAGGAACCTCCTCACAATACGAGCCGTATCAAGAAGTACTGCCTTCTGAATCAGGCCCTTGATCCAACCACCTAAGGAGAGCCTCGAAAGGTGTATTATATTATTATTATTATTATTATTATAAAACATTTTAAAATGAATTCCTTTAAACAAGATTTATAGAAACTAATTTGTACCACCGGTTTGCAACACCTGAAGTCGCTGCTACAAAAACAAACGCTTGATCGGCAGTGTGGACACAGATCGCGCCCGCCGCCGCGCCCGCTACCGCGCCCGTCACCGCGCCCGCCGCCGCGCCGCTGCCGTCGCGCTAGGCATCAAGTGTAGACGCACACTATGACTATCACAGAAATGTGGAACAAGAAGGCATCCTCCAGCGCTGATCATCGCTGATCATATAAGAAAAATTATGGCGGACGGGGCAGACGCTTTATGATGAAGATGTGCGTGATTTTAAATACAATTTTACGATATTAATTTCTGTATTATTGCATTTTTCAGACTCAAAGATGACCTCACATTCAACATAAAACTGCGATCAATTTCCGAACTGCAATTTGAAATAAAGAAACTTAACGATCGTACGGGGTAATTCACCCACTTTCTTAGCTAGGCATAAAGGCGGGCCAATAAAATGAATGCACTAAACGTAACACAAGTCTCTTGGCAATTACACCGGTCACGCCTGTATAACTTTTAATTAATCGGTGAATTACACACGTATAAGTACTTTATGCGAGTATATTGGAGCTGTTGTCGCTGGAGCTTGTCGCGTACTGGTTTACGAGGGAGTTTTTCCATTGTTTGTTAGACGATACGATATTTTCTCATTTTGTGGTAAACCTAATAAATGCGGGCAAGCGTGGTGGGTCTGCAATGTCTCCCAGTTCGATGATTCGGCAACCTCAAAAGGTGGTTAAGACACAATATAGTTTGCAAAAAAGATTGGATGTAGTGGTAGTTTTTAAAAAAAAAAACAGCTTGGCCTCTTTAGGCTGAGTGGACTCATTGATTGATTAGTTGGGATAACTTGGTCATCAGTCTCAAAGTTCATTGATAATAGGAGAAAATTACAGAGGTAATTGTTTATTTTTAATACAGAATTAGACATGAATACAACATAAGAAGGTGGACACAATTTTTTTATCGTATCCCTATAGATTTTGTTTGAAAACTCTCAAACATAAGAAAAGCACGAATAGAAAGAAAGGAAGCTGATTTATAAAGTAACAAATCGATATTATTACTTAATTGCTGCTAAGCGCGGGACTTATTCTACTACCGTAACCCTGGAACGTAAAGGGCTAATGAAGGACACCGTGGATTTTAGTCAGTGCAAGTCTGACAGTCCCTCTCGGCCTGCCCTGGGCGGGAGGACTCATTTGAAGACTTTACCACGCTAAAAAAAAATTGCCCATTATCAATGTCTCACTCAAATAATGACGTGCGATACGTCAAATAAGTAACGTTCCTGTTCCCGTGTCGTGGAACAGTGGAACTCAAACCAATAACTTTCAGTGTGTCGTGTCGATGATAGTTACAAGCAATGTCAATGACGGCTTCATTCTCGACTCAACTCTTATTTCCGCTCATTTAACATAATTTTTTAATACGTTTTTACGTCTAACTAGATTGCGTTTGCGCAACTGTTGTACGCGACTTTACGATGTAGGTTTTATGACTGAAGTGTAGTACAATGTGAGCATTCATGGGTATATCCTGTCGGATGTCGTTTATAATGACAGTTGTAAATGACAGATTTTATTGATCGATGGTTTGCTGGAGACATTTGACGTTTGTTGTGTTTACGATGTTACGTACTTTTCTTTTTTTGTTGCGTGGTATGGTAATCATCAAATGAGTCCTCCAACCCTGGATGGAGTGAAATGGACTGTCAGACTCGCACTGACTAAACTCCACGGTTCCCCTCCAACAGACCTTTACGTTCCAGGGTCGCGGTTAGGTACTTGTTTAGATAGTCTCTCTCGACCCGGGGAGGCGTTTGGCCCTCTATGTGGTCAGATTGAAACAAAACACGCTGTCCACCCGGGTATGGTCTATGATCGGACGGCGAGTAATGGGTGACTCCCTGTGAGTAATATGACATCACGTCTGTAAAATCTCGAAGGGTTAAAGTACCTTCCAACAGAGTAAACCAATTCAGCAGTTTTAATCAATCAAATATGTGACAGTTGATAAATCACATTTTTGCTTACTCTTTTTTTTTGACGATTCATGTTTTTTCGAGTATTTACTCGTAGTCTCGTTAGCCTTTTTGGGTCCCGTACTGAAAAAGTAAAACAGGACCCTATTAATAAGACTCCGCTTTCTATCTTTCTGTTCCTCACCAGGTTGTACCTATCTCATGAACCGTAAAAGTTAGACAGTTGAAATTTTCGCAGACGATGTATTTCTGTTGCCGCTATAACAGAAAATACTAAAATAACAGAATAAAATAAAGATTTAAGGAGGCTTCGATACAGCAAACATGTTTTTTTTTCCGTTTTTATAGATGGAAGGAACCCTTCGTGTGAGAGTTCGCCTCGTACTAGGCCAGATTTTTTTTTCATTAATCTCTGTTTGATTATGAAGTCGTCCAGTTGAAACATAATATTCACGTTTTTTACGAATTCAGTTTTTAATGTGCTGACTGCTGAGTTTTATTCAGCTTTGACAAGACTTATATTCTATAACTTTCTATATTGGATGATAGATGAGCCCGACTCTACAATATTCAAAAATACTGTTACAATTTTTGGGATAGTTACTTCGGACCGTTATCTATCAATTACATCGATTGGTTCAAGACTACAATTATGTAGGAATGTCTGTTAACTGATGGTAATTGCTGGTTTTTTGGTAGTATTTGAAGTAAATTTTTACACCTGTTATTTTTTCTCTTGTAATATTTTCTGTATGTCATATGAATAATCACTACTGTCAGTTTCTTTCCTCCATTTTTTTCATTTATTGCTAAATAAGGAAGAAAAAACTCACAAACGATGATCGTGAGATTGTCTAATCAGATTATCGTGGACCTGGAACGTAAAGGGCAGTCCCTTCTGCTCCACTCAGACGGAAGGACAAATTTAATGAAATTACCATCCAAAAAAAATAAACACAAAATAAATAACTACATCTGGTACTGACAGAAGTAAGTGAAGAATTATGTATAAATTGAGATTACCGACAGATATAATAAAAAAAAAATTAACCGCCTTCAAAAACAACCACAAAAAAGGGTAAAATAACCTACAAAATAACTTTTCTTTCGGAAGTAGGTGGCTTTGTTTTTTTTATTTCGTTGTCTTTTATGCCACCGACTTCCGAAAGAAAAGTTATTTTGTAGGTTATTTTACCCTTTTTTGTGGTTGTTTTTGAAGGCGGTTAAATTTTTTTTTTAAAGTTTTTAATTTTACTCTTTTTAGTTTAAATATTCAACCCAAATTCTTGTCAAATACATCATTTCTTACATGTGCACTAGAATTTAGTAATCCTTAGCACTGGTATTAACATCGCTCATGTACACAATAAGCTAATAAAATTCCCTATCAAAAACTGCTGAACCGATTTTGATGAAACTTGCAGTGTTCCCTAAAGTGAACTATTCCACGTACAACAAAAAAAGAATTTTGAAAATCGGTCCACAATTGGCGGAGTAATCGCGTAACAAACACTCAAAAAAGTAAAAATCATCACATCATCCATCAATAAAAATGCTCACAAAATAAAAAGTACTGAACCAAATTGGATGAAATTTTTATGGGACCAGACTGCAAGTATACTGCATCGAACGAAAAAAGAATTACACTAATCGGACCAGAAACCTCGGAGTAATCGGTGTACATACATAAAAAAAAAAAAACATACCGACCGAATTGAGAACCTCCTCCTTTTTTTGAAGTCGGTTAAAAATATATATTAATATATAGAGAAAACGATGTTTCTTTACCAAAGAAAAACACAGTAAGTTACAAGAAAGGACGGAAATGAACACTAAACTTTAGTAGGTAGTCATAAATCATGAACTAAGTACATGAATCAGATTAAAACCATGAGACCTATGCTTTATAGCCTAGTAATATTTTGTAACCATGGCTAGTTAAACTACCTTTTAATCAACAAGGTACAATGTTTTACTGCGCTTATGTGGTTAATTAGTTCTGTTGATCCGGAAATTAAAAGTCGTCAAGTGAGGTAACAATGAAGGTACTTGATGTAAATGTGCATAAGAATGTTCAGGACACAGGCTTCCTCTTTATGAGACGTTATTTACTTACGAAGCTTATAATATAAGCGTCGTAAGCTGCTATTGAAGCTTACTGAGCTTCAATAGCAGCTTATATGAGGTATAAATAAAATTAAATGTACTAAGCAAAAACAGGCGAAAATTTTTGAAGACCTTAAAACTGATGTTGATGACCAATGTACTACCAAGCAACACGGTTAGTATAGTGGCTGAGCGATTGGACTGCTGCGCTGCGTGTCGGTCCCGGGTTCGATTCCCGCACGGAGCAAATATTTGTATGATCTACAAGCAGTTGTTCTGGGTCTGGACGTTTGTGTATGTGATTTTATATGTTTGTAAACGCACCCACGACACAGGAGAAATTCCTAGTGTGGGGCAACGTTTTTTTGAAAAAAATCTTTTGGATTGTTGGCGCTCTTTGGTTCAGCCGCGGTTCAGCAGTGGTCGGCGATTGGCTGAAATGATGAAGGCATTTTTAGATTCTTAATTCGACGATATTATTGCCAATTACAGCTATGATGAACCTGTGCTGACCGATGACTCCTCAGAATTGAAATAGAACTTGATGTTGTTGTTGTAATTATTATTATTATATCAGCCCATAGTGTCCCATTGCTGGGCAAAGGCCCCTCCACTCTTTCCACTTCACACGGCTTTCTGCGACCATGGTCCAGTCCTTCATGAAGCGGTCCAAGTCATCTCGCCATCTTCGCTTTGGCCTGCCACGACGTCGAGTTCTCCCTTCTGGCACCCAATCGGATAATGAAAAATGTTAATGTTGTTGTAATAAACGAGTGAAAACATTATCATGCTCTTTACCAGTAACAGTCTTGCTTCAGCCACTGTCGAGTAAATTCTTCTTCACTTTCGTGAAATTCTTCTCTTGTCTAACTGAGTCTTACTAGATCAATAAGGTTGGTTCGAGGAGAAGACTACAATTCGCTAAAATAAATACTCTTTTTTCAGTTCAACTCATTTCTCTGTACCTAGAACTTCAGCTCCAACCATTTCGCTTGTAAAATATAAAAAAGTCACGGCAAGCCGTCACGACAGTACAAAGTTAGATTAAGTTTAAGTAAAATTCACATTCAGTACTTTGTGCCGCGATGCAAATCACAGTTCTCGACTATTGTGTCTCGTGAGTCGTGGACCGGCCATTATAATATTTAAATTTTATAATATTCAACTTTTCTGTGAGCTTGCAAGATGGTGGGCGAACCTGTGGTTTGGGTTACAACAAGTATGTCGTGCAGCTTAATACGTTGTTTGAAGTGTTGCGTATTATTAATTGAGTTTCTTTTCATTTTTAATGCGATCGTAACTGTTCTGATCGTAGTTTAAAACACTCACTCCTCATGCACGAGGTTTTGAGTTCAAACACGGCCAAAATCAATGTGTGTTTTTCAATTCAAATGTACTTTGTAAGTTTATCTTGGCCATTACCGATGGCGAAGGAAATCTTTGTCAGAAAATCTGGCTGCACTTATACAAGTTCAAAGTCAAGTCAGAGATATTCGGGGTTTTCGAGACATCTGTATTCTGTAGTAATCGTTTTATTTCAGAGTAATTTGTCGTGATGACTGTACAAGACAATTATAATAAAAAGATCTTCAGCATGCACTATTTCTTGTTGAAATAATGCCTTTTTTCACCTCGTGTAAACACGTATCAAACCACAGCCGTTTCAAGCCGATTAATTTAAACCAGCCATAAAGCTAAAAACATAATTAACAGCTACTAAGAGAAAACATTTTGATTACCACTCCACCACTACTTTATTACTTCTACTCCTGAACCAGGAAATATATGGTCAACAGAATAAATAAAACCAGCCGTTTCACTTATTAAGCTTATACATTTCTGTTATTCGTCCGACTCCGGGCGTGAACCAAGCGCCTTTCCGGCCAAAGGCACCATTCAACCAGCAATTCATTTATTCCTAATGTAAATGTTATAGAAAATTTATGTAAATTCATATTATTACATTACGCCCGATAGCAATTTACTGACTGTATAAATATGAATACCGCATACCGAGTGGATATTTACGCGTCTAATGTGAAGTAAACCCTTTTGTTACACCGTCGAATTGTAGAAAGTGTGTAAGATATAAATGAATTTTATTCCAATGTCGTTTATCATAGAGTATAATTTGTTTCTTTTGTGATGTTTTATTGCAACCGGAGTTTATAAATTTCTGTACTTTGTATAGGATAGAACGAAGAACTGATATACGATTTATATTTTACTATTCGTTTGCTTATGATGCAAATCGACCCTTCAGTTGGGAAGCGAACAGGTCGCTGTGAAAGGTTACAAAGGTGAGGATGTTGTTAACCATGGTTGGTTATAGTAAGGTCCCAGTGTGCTACCAGTCAGTTGCACACAAAATGGAACAAGTTGGGAGTAGAACTTACGTCCACAGTAAGTTCAAATAAGAGTTTACTAAAGCTATCGTTATTAGTTAAAGATGGAATAGGCAGAGTAATAAAATGGTAAAGTATAATAATATATAGATACTTTAAAAAATGGTAAAGTCTATTTCGTTAGACGATTGCCGTCAAGAGAAACAATGAATAAACGTCACCAAGTCACAAGAAAGGCACAACATGTCATCAATGAAGAAGAAGTACAATACAATACAAGTACAAAACAAAGCTTTAATACAATTTGTAGACCACGTGGACACTAAACGGTTGCTACATAGTAGTCGGTCACATTTGATTTCTTCTAGAAGCATTTAGCCCTCAATTACATCGATTAGAAAGATTCAAAGGTCAGGAGATATTGTAGTAATCTCTTATTTTAATAGGACGCACTAATCAAAAGCAAACAGCACCGACTCTAAACAAGAGATAATACAAACTGTATTATAATGAACTTTACATCAAAGTAAACATTGATTATGTACAAGTGTAAGAAAATATTTATCTTTAGATTATTACTCGTGTTATTCGTTGTAATTAGGGAGAAATTATAATAAGCGTAAATATTTAGTTTCCCGGGAATGTTTATATGAATCATAATTAAGCGTATATTATTATCATAAAGTCTGTTATAATAATTATAGTTGTTAGGGCGTTAAATTAAAGCGAAACAAAAATAAATTGAAGAATAAGATGTTTCCATAAAACGAAGGATCAATATTATGTTGCGACAAGACTGAATGGGAGCTGGAAGATTATTAAACAATCATAAAACCGGCCAAGTGCGAGTTGGACTCGCCCATGAAGGGTTCCGTAGAAGCAAGCATAGATTAGGGATATAATTATATTGAGATTAGTAAGTAATAAACTAAACAATAAAAATAACTTTGTTTTTCATAGTGTTTGTATGAATGGCAAAGTTATATTTGCGGTTTATTAAAATGCACTATATCTCAAAAACTGCTAACTGTATCTCATCCAAACCAATTTTCTTTGGAAGTTTTTGTTGAGGTCTACATTATATATTTTTTTTAGTTTTATCATTCGTTTATTTTAGAAGTTACAGGGGGGGGGGGACATTTTACCACTTTGGAAGTGTCTCTCGTGCAAACTGTTCGGTTTAGAAAAAAATGATATTAGTAACCTCAATATAATTTTTAAAGACCTATCTATACCCCTATATATAGATACCCCACACGTATGGGTTTGGTGAAAAAAAAAAATATTGAGTTTCAATTCTCTAAGTATGGGGGGCACCCCCAAAATTTGTTTTGTTTTTATTTTTGTGTAAAAATCCTAATGCGGTTCACACAATACATCTACCTACCAAGTTTCAACAGGATACTCGTAGCTCTTATACTTTCGACAAAAAGTGGCTGTGAGTATACGGACGGACGGACAGACAGACAGACAGACATGACGAATCTATAAGGGTTCCGTTTTTGCCATTTGGCTACGGAACCCTAAAAACGTAAATTTTAGTATTTTGAAATCTAAACTTAAATATTATTTGATGCTGGGCAAGAACTCTATTAAAAACTTAGTGGAGGCATTTGCGCCAGGGATAGAGCGGGCTAGACAAAAAAATATACTAAATTGGAAAATTCCAAGTACATACACAACATAAATAAAACCATAGATAATTATAATAATACCATAAAAATAATTATGATCAACATCATCATCATCATCAGCCTTTAAATGCACTGCTGGGACACAGGCCTCCTCTCTGTGAGAGGAAGTGACACACAATTTATACCACGCGGACCCAGTGCGGGTTGGTAGATGTCACATGTCTTCGAATTTTTGGTTTTGGGACATGCTCTTTTCCTCAGGATGTTTTCTTTCACCGTTTTGAGAGCAATGGTGATGAAATTAATTACACAAAGTAATGCGCCTAGCTGGGTTCGAACCCAGGATCTACGACTCGTAAGTCGGGGCAAATACTACTGGGCCACCACTGCTCGTAACGTATCTTGAAATTAATCGTAAGATACGTTCGGCTTTATTACAAAACGTGGTTTATCTTAGACCAAGCTTTAAATCAAAAATGAATTTTGGAATTTCGAACTTTATTTTTACTGTCGTAAAGTTATCAATATAAAAACCGAGTTTAGATCCCGGTCTAAGTTGTCAATGTGCATTTTAGAATTTTATAGCAGTTGGAATAAAGATCGAAATTCAAAAATCGATTTTTGATTTGAAGCTTGGTCTAAGTTAAACCACGTTTTGTAATAAAGCCGTTGATGTTTTCCCAAAAAATATTTGTGAAGCATTATTTTCTTAAAAAAGAATTTGTATTAGCTGACACCACCAATCTCTGGAGAGTAATATCCGACATAATGTAGACAAACAGATTTGATTGATGATGTTTTGATAAAGGTCAACGTTTCAGGGTCACGTTTTGACGAGACTTGTAAATATGCCAGATTCTACATTTTTTTTCAGATCTCGATTTCTTTGAGCTTTTTGGAAACCATAATAGACGCCTTTGATAAATTCATCGTGAATTGACAAGAAGAGGGATCATTCTCAAGGAGAAGAAGATGCATTTGCCATGAATTAAATAATAATTAAGTAAAATAATCTAATATATAAAATTCTCGTGTCACAGTTTTCGTTGCCATACTCCTCCGAAACGGCTTGACCGATTTTGATGAAATTTTTTGTGCTTATCCGGTATCTATGAGAATCGGCCAACATATATTTTTCATCCCCCTAAATGTTAGGGGTAGTCCACCCCAATTTTTTTTTTTTAAACAAAATTTTTAATTTCTATCTTTTATGGCAAAACAACGTTTGCCGGGTCAGCTAGTAATAAATAAAAATAACAGATTGTATTACCACTTCGTTGTTTTTACCGTGGTAAAATCAGGTAATATCATCAAATGAGTCCTCTCGGGTTGAGCGGAGGAACTGTCAGAGTCGTACTGACTAAAATCAAAGTTATTCCTTCAATAGCCCTTTAGGTTCCAGGGTCATGGTTTCCCGTTTGACCCTTTCCGCAACCCATCTATTACCTTAAACTAAATTGAATTATCGCGTGTATCTTAACTTAACAGACAAAGTAAGACAAGAAAAATAATTATTACAAAGACACCACATGTATTGGGTTCATATCAATTCGCGGTATAACCCGTGAGTGAGATAACAATGACAAAACAAATGAACTTATGTGAACTCTGGTTTTGAAAGAAGGTTGTCATTGTTCTTATTTCGTTACGCTTTTGTTTCCAAAACGCAGTGGGCGAACGGAATTATAATCTTTAGTGCTGTTATTTGTCATTTCGAACAGCCAGCACGACCGAGAATTGGAAACTAGAGGCGCTAGAGCACGAGGCTTTGACGATTATACATAATAAATTCTACCAGTGACAAAGGTGCTGGGTATCTGTAATTGTATTTTAGTTTCAAATTAAGCAAATAAAATTATACTTATGAGAAAAACTTTTTGAAATAAAAAGGGAACCGTCTTCAAAACCAAACAAAAAAAAGTGTAAAATAACTTTTCTTTCGGAAGTCGGTGGCTTTGTTTTTTATTTCACTGACTATGCAGGCCACCGGCGTTTGGTTTTGAAGACGGTTCCCTTTTTTTTTTCAAAAAGTTTTTTATTTTACCCTTTTTAGTTTAGATATTCAACAAAAACCTTCATAATAATCGGTATCTTTGAAAATCTACAATCCTAGTAAGCAACAAAAACGGATCGATACGGGCAACTTCACAAGATATCTATTATTGTTATATAGGTAGTAAAACCTTCCCCAGAATGTTACAAATACTTTTCTGAAAACCGCATCAAAATCGGTTCAGCCGAACGCGAGATAATCGCGGACAAACATGCAATGGTCACTGAAAATCTACAATTCAAGTAAGCAAAACGGATCCACGCGGGCAACGTCACGGGATATCCATTAGTGTTATATACTAAAACCTTCTCCAGAATGTAATGAACACTTTCCTGAAAACCGCATCAAAATCGGTTCAGCCAAACGCGAGATAATCGCGGACAAACATACATACATACATACAGGTCGAACTAAGAACCTACTTTTTTTTTTTGAAGTCGGTTAATAAAAGTAGGACGGTACAGGCTAAGTAAAAAAAATATGTTTTTAAAGAAGCAAGTTTAAAACGCATAAAAAGCTTTTACATTTCATGTTGTTTATTATTTGGAAATAAGTAAATATAATTTTGATGTCATCATCGTGATAATAATTAGAAGACAAAGTTTGAGAAAAAAAATATGTTAGTCTTATCTAAGCTACCGAAAAATATTATATTTCTGATAATGGCAAACAAGCCAATGTCGACTATTCTGCCAATAACGGAGACGAATTGGACAAGCAAGTAGTAAGTATTGCAATTTAAAAGAAAAAATAAAGAAGGAGCGATAGAAGTCTCCGTTCGATGATACATTTGATTGACTTAATGTAGATCTGGGCTTAGTGAAAACAAACAAAGAAATATTTAAATAATTACTTATATATTAAAATTTTAATATACACCACATCCATACAAACAGTTTATTTAGGGAGAAAGAAAGGGATTACAGTTTAATATTATTGTGTACCGAAAACTAATTTCAACGCCAACAATTTTTATATAGGTAAAAAATTATGTATGTCACTTATTTAGGCCCTCTTGTTTTTCATCTCTCATTTAAAACGGTAAGTAAACTACTGATAATCCGACATCGCTTCTACATAATTGGATAATTCATATTCGCATAGTTTAATATTTGGTAACTATCGTCGTTTATTTTATTAACATATTAGATGCCTCCATTACATACCTCCCACTCAAATATCTTTCAAATTGTGTATGATATTATAACGATTATAAAACAAAGTGCCAATTATTTTTTATTCAATGTAGTTGTTAAGACGTTTTCGATTACATGAAGAATGTCTAGTAAGTACTATAATCATCAAAGGCCTTATCATGAGTTTTCACTTATTGTGACGTAAAGTTAGTTACTTTCGTTCATCCGTATCCATACCCGAGTCTTCGTGAACGAACTTAGAAAGTAGACCCTCGAATTTGTAGGACTACTACTATTCGATTAACATGTAACAAACATTGGAAGAGTGTTAAACGCTACAAATTGCAAAACTAAGTCATGACATGACTGACTTAGTTATTCGTCGTAAACGAACGTATATTTTTTACGTTTGTCCATCATCTTTACTGTAATGATGTGTGACTTTGTATAATATATGGGTCAAACACAAAATGAGAAAAAAAAATGTTCATGCAACTTAAAAACCGTTATTTAAATATTTTATCAACATTAAATATATTTAATAGTTATTTACTCTTGAAAACTTGTTCTGATTCATAAAAAAATCGGCTTTACTTAAAATTTGTTTAATTTTTTTCGCTTTTGAATCTGAAAAGATCTCCTTCTGTAGACTGTTCGCATGTCAAGTAGTTGAGTTCAAGGGATGATTAAAAATATATACACATACTTTCGATACTTTTAATTCGTTTCGTTACATCAGTCATATTATCAAATATTCATAACGTAACGAATAAAAAAATATGTAGTGCTAAATTTTGAATTAAACGTTATAAAAATTTTGTTCACAAATTTTAGGTCTACTTCTGTAGACGCATAAAATAAGCCTCAATTTGCCAAAGATGAACGCATCGTTATTATTTTGTCTTTTGTGTTGGTAGCACTGTATTCTCTGTCATTTGCTCGGTTGTAATTTTACGTAAAGTGCGAGTGATAAGAAAAACCCCTAATTTTATTTAATTACACAAGTTTTCAGTCAAGATTAGTGTGTCTTTCCTGTGCCTAGGATAGCTGAGTAAGTAACCTTGGCAAATATATAAAAACATCAAGATAGTATGTGCATATGGGCGCGGTTTGCAAATATTACATTGCTTAAATTCTAACCTCTAATGGTAGGATGCCATGTTTGATTTATGAAATTGTGTCTCTCCTGTAGACATCTTTACTGTAGACTTAGTGTCTACAGAAGGGAGGTATGTCAACAGAAGTGAATAATCAATGAACTTACACTACATTGGAGAAAAAACAGTTGTGTTACTCGCTTTTTACTGATTTATAAAATAAGAGAGGTTCATCTCAATTTAATTTTTTGTTGAAGATATATCACCTCCATGTTGATACTGGCAGTGTAGAGGGCTGTCTGCTTTATGGTTGACATATGGTTTTATACAAGATTCCATTGTAATTTTTCTTACTCAATAAATATACCTCAACAAAGGTTATGAGCCCAGCCCAGGCCAGAAAAAGTGTGTTGTATGTTGTGAAAGTAATTCGAAATTGAAATTCAACATTTAATTTTGTAAAGTACACGTAGGAAGAAAAATGACTTCGAATGTACGTATAGAATTATTGACGAAGGACAACTACGACAGCTGGAAGGTCCAAGTGGAAGCATTGTTAATAAAGAATGACTTCTGGGAGTATGTGAGTGGTGAAAAGCCAAAACCTACTACCGATGCTGCTATACCAACATGGAAGAAGGCTGACAGAAAAGCGAAGTCTGAGTTGATATTGGCATTAGATCCGAGTGTAGTTCGTCATGTAAAAAGAGTGGAGACTGCACGAGAGGTATGGTTAAAATTAGAGAGCTTGTTTGCATCAAGAGGGCCTGCAAGGAAAGCGAATTTAATGAAAAGGCTTATGTTACAAAGGATGAGTGAAGACCAAAAGGTATGTGAGCACCTTGATTCCTTTTTTGAAGCCGTTGACAAATTGGAAGAAATGGACATAAAAATCCACGATGATTTGTTAACGATCATGTTGCTGTACAGTCTTCCGGGAAGTTACGAAAACTTTAGATGTGCCATAGAATCTAGAGACGAGCTCCCAAAGCCAGAGCAACTAAGAATTAAAATCATCGAAGAGGATAGTTCAAGAGGAAATGCTCAAGTTGACAAAATAGAAGGCGCCATGTATTTGGACAAACATCAGAAGAAAACTGGAAAAACATTTAAGTTTAAATGTTTTAAGTGTCATTTTTTTGGCCATAAGGCATCGGACTGCACAAAGAAAAAGGAGAAGACTCAAGAAACCCGATGTGTGGAGTCAGGCAATAGTCATGAAAATTGTGAAGCTTTAACCATAAATCATGTTTCAGATGACTGCCGCATCGCTGTTTATGCGAAGCGCCGTCAGGAATGGATTTTTGATAGTGGTTGCACTTCTCACATGTGCAATGACGCGAAAAGGTTTGCTGAGATACTCCCTGCCAGTCAAAAATTAAAATTAGCCACAGATTCTTTGACAACCGTGCAAGGTAAAGGTACAGTTAAGTTATTAGCATGCAATGATGATCGAACGCGTAAAATTCAATTTGAAAATACCCTATTGGTTCCCGATTTACGTAGTAATTTAATTTCCATCGCGCAGCTTACTGAACGAGGTTGTGAAGTCACTTTCAAGCGTGACGTAGCCTATGCAGTTAAAGAGGGTGAGGTAAAACTGACCGCTGATCGGCGAGGTGATTTGTATTACTTAAGGGAGCTAGACGCTTCAGCGTCTGTGGTATGTAGTGAAAATGTTGATCTGTATAGATGGCATGAGCGTATGGGACATCTGAATGCTAGGGATCTTATGAAAGTACTAAAGAAATCAGGTATTGATCAGCTAAAGATCGATAGTAACTTGCATTATTGTGATGTGTGTGCTAAAGGAAAAATGGTTTCGTTGCCTTTTGTGAAATCCAGTTCACGCTGTAACGAGAAGTTGCAAATAATATACTCGGATGTGGTAGGTCCAATGAGAGTTCAATCGAATGGCGGAAATAAATACTTTGTCACTTTTATTGACGACTATACTCGTTGGTGTGAAGTTTATATACTGAAAAATAAAAGTGACGTTTTGTCAAAGTTTAAAATTTTTAAATGTCATGTCGAAAATTTGACAGGAAGAAAAATTAAATGTTTACATACGGATAACGGAACTGAATATAAAAATAATTCTTTCGATAAGTTTTTAGAAAATGAAGGCATTAAGAGACGTTTTACGACGCCATACTCACCTCAAAGTAACGGTATCGCTGAACGAATGAACCGTACATTGATTGAGATGGCGAGATGCATGATCTTATCGTCAGGTATTTCACCAAGTTTTTGGGCAGAAGCTGTAGCTACTGCATGCTATTTGCGTAACAGATGCCCAACTAGTAGTTTAAATGGTGAAATTCCATACGAAAAATGGTTTGAGAGACCTGTGAATGTCAAATACTTAAAAACTTTTGGCACGAAAGTACACGTCTTAGAAAAGGGACCAGGTAAGGATAAGTTTGCAGCACGAAGTTCACTCGGCATATTCGTGGGTTATCCAGCTGATGCTAAAGGCTATAAAATATGGATACCAGAGAGTAGAAAAATCGTAGTGTCGAGAGATGTAAAATTTCAGGAAGGTAAACCAACTGAAATTGAGTGTAAGGTCTCAAATGAATCACTAATTGAACCACAATGTGAAAAGACTATTGTGAGAAAAACTGTTGAAATAGTAGGACAAACCAAAGAACAGTCGGATGTACCATTTAGTGATGAACCTTCAAGAGAAGAAATTCCATCAGATATTCAACCGATTGTGTCAGTGTTCGATGAAAGTACAGAGAATACAGAATCTACTGGAAACGATGATGGAAACGTTACTTTAAAAAGAGGTCCTGGAAGGCCAAGGATTCAGAAAGGACATGTTGGCCGACCTCGTAAAATCTACAACATGGTTGAGGTGAGTAGCGACAATGAGTCATCGACGGAAGAATACGTTGACAGTGAAAATTTTGCTGGAGCTATTGAAACCACGTTAAAGGAAGCTTTGTTATCTGACGAAAAGGTCAAATGGGAGGAAGCGATACTTTCAGAAATAAGAAGTCTAGTAAGTAATGACACGTGGGAAATTGTGAAGAAACCTTCAGATCGTAATATCGTAGGGTGTCGGTACGTGCTGACGACAAAGCTAAATATTGACAAGACTGAGAAGAAGAAGGCCAGACTGGTAGCAAAAGGATACAGTCAACAACATGGCCTAGATTACAATAAAACATTCGCCCCAGTTGCGAGGATTGCAACTGTACGTTTGTTGGTCGCCTTAGCTGTCGAAATGGGCATGGACATTGATCAAATAGATATAAATACTGCCTATTTAAACGGTGATATGAACGAAGATATCTATATGAAGATCCCAGAACTACTGAAAGAAGGTCTAGAGAAATTGAAAAATATAGATGGCGTTAATTCTATAGTAGGCAAAAAAGCAGCAAAAATGCTTGAAGATATGAAAGCAGGTGGTGACACCTGTCGTCTAAAGAAGTCTCTTTATGGTCTCAAACAAGCTGGACGACAGTGGAATATTAAACTGGACGAGAAGCTGAGAGAAATGGGATTGAGACCTACGATAAATGAACCTTGTTTGTATCATAAGCACAATAAAGGTGGATCAGATCTTTTTGTTGTGGTTTATGTGGATGACGTATTGATCGCATCACAAAAGAGACTGTATATAGATAAATTCAAGCAGGAATTGGCGAAGAGGTTTGAACTTAAAGACTTTGGCCAAGCAACCTTCTGTCTCGGGATAGATATAAAGAAAAGCGGCAATGAATATTTCTTGTCACAAGAGAAGTATATAAAAGATATTTTGAAGAAATTTACTATGGATAGTTGCAATCCTGTCCGGACTCCAATGGAAATTGGAAATCCTGTTATTAGCAAAAAAGAAGTAATAGAAGGGAAACAATTTCCATATAGAGAACTAATTGGAGCGCTCATGTATTTAAGCGTATCGACTAGACCTGATATCGCTAACGCTACGGCAAAACTTGCGCAGTTTGCAGAAAATCCGCAGGAAACTCATTGGAGGGCTGCGAAGCGAGTTCTTCGATACTTAAAAGGTACGATAACTCACGGTTTGGCTTATAAACCGACAAGGGTATGCAGATGCAGATTGGGGTAGCTGCGTCATTGATAGACGATCCTTTACGGGTTATTTATTCGTTCTAGGTGGCGCAAGCATATCGTGGACTTCACAAAAGCAACGAATCGTTGCGACTTCTACTTGTGAGGCTGAGTTTGTGAGTTTGGCAGAAGCTATGAAAGAAGCTGTGTATTTGAACAGCCTGTTAAAAGAACTAGGTTTAAATCAACTCTGTAAGGTAAGAATGCATGCTGATAATTTGAGTGCTATTTGCCTTGCTGAGGATCATGGTATACATCATGCAAAAATTAAGCACATTGACATTAGACATTTCTTTATAAGGGATGTGCTACGTGACAACAAAGCTATAACTTTGGAATATTTGTCAACTGATAACATGTTGGCAGATGTCCTCACCAAACCTTTGCCTCGCGTAAGACACGAGTTACTAACAAGTGCATTAGGATTGTGTGTGCGAAAATAAATAGGTTTATTTTTTGTGTATAGTATCGTACATGAGTTGAGGGGGTGTGTTGAAGATATATCACCTCCATGTTGATACTGGCAGTGTAGAGGGCTGTCTGCTTTATGGTTGACATATGGTTTTATACAAGAAAGAAAGAAAGAAAAAACGTTTATTTGGGTACCCGGTACACACAACATAAACAAATATATGAAAAAAAAAATAAACAAGAATAAATTATAAGTTAAAAAAACAACAACGAAATAAAAAAATAAAATAACATTGTGTGTCTCACGGCTACGCCAAATGGGTCCAGTTCAGCAATTTGTCGAGCAGCTAAGTGCTCGACGCTGGTTTTCAACTGGACCTGGACGTTGACGTGACGGACGCAAAGCAGTCTTAAAACATCCCAACGTGTTATGTGTGTGTTTGTGAAATATATAAATACTTATATTAACTTAGGAAACAAATATATACGTGTTAAAATAAATTAAATATACATGTACCTACAAGATAATAAATAAAGGGTAGTAAGTAAAAATAAACTAAAAACATAAACAAATATAGGACAGACGCAGGACGATAAAACTTATGATAATTTAACAAAGAAACCTGTTTCGCACGTTGCCAGACTTCTTGTTTACGTGCCTACAGTCACCTAAACTCGTAGCTAGGCCTTCATTACGCAACAGATCTCGTGCGCAGAGCACTGGACATATCCAGACTGTTGTTTTTAATTAAGATTACAAGATTCCATTGTAATTTTTCTTACTCAATAAATATACCTCAACATTTTTTAATTATTTTTAATTTTTCATGTTACTCACATTGGGTAATTGGTCAAGATATGATGGTGAATTTTGAAGTTAATTAAATTAGGTTTTAAAAATATAGCTTTTTGTGTTGTTTCGAAGTTAAATAATTTATACTATAAATGGTAATGTGTGTGTGAGCAAAATGAATAATGATTTTGCTCACTTTTGCCTTCCACGTTAATTGGTTTTTTGCTCTGCATTCTGTTGCTTGCTTGTTCTTAGCGCATGACGGTCCTTGTCTTTTGCTTCAGTTACTATGCCACGAACGAGTCGATCAGGGCAGCTTTCCGAAGAAGAAAAAAAGAAACGCAGGCGCGAGCAGAAAAAACTTAGTATACGCCGTGCGCGGGCCAAAATGGATGACGCAGCTCTCGAAGAAAGAAGAAGGAAGGATAGGGAGAGATACCAAACTAAAAAACAGCTAGGGCAACTTAAGACTATTAAAGACTACACGCCAAGAGAACAAAGGCAGATAAGAAAGATATGGAGAGAAAAAGCAAAAAAGAAACGCGAAAAGGAAAAAATTAAAAAAAGGGAACGTGAATTTGTGCAAGAGAACACACCTCCATCAAGTCCTTCGTTTTCGCGTATACATGTTGGCAGAGCGATGGCTACACGGAATAGACGACGACTTGTTGCAGAAAATAATAATTTAAAGAGAAAGGTTCTTGAATTAGAATCTAAAATTGCCAAATATAGAATGAGATGGGTAAGAACAAGTAGGAAACTGGAAAAGAAAAAAGAAGGTGGTAAAAAAAGAATAAAAAAGACTGAAGGGATAAGAAAAGCAATCCATAACTTTTTAGTGCAAGATGAACACAGCAGATTGACGTCTGGAAAAAAAGACACAATCACAAGAAGAAAGATCAAGAAGCAAATTCGCTTTTTAAATGACTCACTTTTGAATTTGCATAAGGCATTTGTGAACCAAACTGGAATGACTATTTCCTATGAAACATTCCGAAGAAATCGACCATTTTGGGTTTTATTCCCTAAAGTCGATGCTAGGAATACTTGTCTATGTGCCATACACACAAATAATGAATATATTATTCGAGCACTGTATCATTCAAAAATAATTCCGTATGTATCTGCTTCATCTTTAATGAAGGATTTGTGTTGCAATAATGCCCTGGCAGTAATCTGCTTAGAACGAAATTGTTCTAATTGCAAAAATAAAAGTATTCAGTGTAATGACTTTGTTGATAACGATACTATAACTTACGAAAGATGGATAACAAAACCTGTAACTGTCGTTATAAAGGGAGAAGTAAAACAGTGCAAGAAAACTATTAAAGAAAAAGTACCTACAAACCACGAAGAAGGCTCTTTTGGACATATTAAACTCTAATTTACCGACTTTTATGAAACATGTTGCATATGTAATGCATTAACACAAGACTATTCAAAATTTAAAATCACAGTTAACGCCGATAGACGGACTTCTCCATATAGATTTTTCAGAAAATTATCAGTGCAAATACGGTCAAGAAGTACAATCAGCTCACTTTGGGGGTTCAAAGATACAATTATCCTTACATACTTCCGTCTACTACTCTACCGAATTAGAACCACCACACAATTATACAGAAAGTACATCCTTTTGCACCGTATCAGAAAATATTAGGCATGATCCAGTTCTCATCTGTGTTCATTTACAGGCATTAATAAATAGAGTTAAAGAGTTATCTCCAAATCTGAAAAACTTGCATATTTTGAGCGACGGGCCATCTACACAATATCGGAACAAATCTATGTTTCACTTGATTGCAACATATCTAAGCAAAGAGTTTAGCGTTGATTCTATCATTTGGCACTATAGCGAACGGGGTCATGGCAAAGGTGCACCTGATGGAGTGGGTGGTTGCATCAAAAGAACTTGCGATAACCACGTTGCAAGAGGCCATGATGTGGCTAGTTTGGATGAGATGATGTTATGCTTGGAAAATAATTGTAAGGGAATTGAAGTTTATAGGATCAATGAATCACTAGTTCCTGAAATTCAACAAATAATAGACAATAGCACTACACGACCTTTCAAAGGTACGTTTGGAATTCATCAGTTATCATGGAGTGTCAAAAACCCAGGAATTATCCACGCGAGACGTTTAAGTTGTTTGGTGTGTCCCCCTCACCAAATATGTCCACATTACGAAATGGGTCGAATCCAAATAAACCATATTAGGGATTCGATAATGTCTGGCATATCTAGAACGATAGCCACTCCTGATTCATCTTTGTACAATTTGTCACCTGATTGCCTTGAAAGATCAGCATCACCAGACTCCTCATCCGAGAATTTGCCTATCCGAGATTCTCCTGTGGCTCCAGCTACACCTGAGGCACCGACTGAGCCAAATTCACCAGGACTCTCAGATAGACTGACACCAGATCTTTCTATCGAAATATTTAACCAGATGCATAAACCCCAGAAGAAAAGAATCTATTCAGACGACTCTGAAGCTTCTGAAGATTCACCACAGATAAAACGGCCGGCGAATTTCATGTGGGACGATTCTGATGAGGAAAACATTTTTTAATATTCTGTTCCTTTATACGTCTACAGAAACATGTCTGTTCTGTGGACCAATTTTGAATATTTTTTTCTACTGAATTAGTATATGTTTTTATTGTGATTTGTTTAGGGATTGAGGAGAACTCCATTTTAAGTTTTTTTTTTCATTTTTTTCTATTCTTGATCTTATTGATATGATTATATAAGGTCACATTTTGTTCCCTTCTGCAGACAACACAATCTCTTCTGTAGACATAAAAAAACAAAAAACGTGATTTTTTCCTAAAATATCCAAGACTGATCTCTAGTGATATTATTGTAAGAATATTATTATGTAACTTTAAATAAATACAACATTTAATTAAAAAATCGTGAAGTTTTATTATAAATATTTTGTAATGTTCACTTTTTGTGTATGACCCATATGCTCCTTATAACCAAACCTCGCAAAAATATTTTCATCAATCAAGAAGATACAAGAAAACAGATAGATATTTCTAAACACGTTATTAGGAAAGTTACTTTCTATGTGTACTTAAGACCTATAACACAGTAAAACAGTACCGTTTGCAAATAGTGTTAACAAATATAAGAAAACGTTACAATGTATATTTCTCACGGCACTATAGTTACGGAGTAAGTAGTACAGTGTGATAACAAAGTCGATGCGGCGGTTTGTTTGAAACCACGTGTTGCATGCTCTTGTTACCAAAACAATGTATGTAGCCTCATTTGTATGAAATGTTGGAACAAGCGGGAAGTTGTAGATTTGTAGAACTAAATCATTTTGTTAGTTAGTTGCTTATTTAGGGAATGTGAATTGGTGCAGCGGGTCTAAAACGGACACTAACAATGTTGCTAACGAAATTGCGAATAAATTCGTAAAATGGAATATTGTATCAATTATTGCTCAAGTTATAGAGTAGATAATATTAATAATTGATAAAAAACAATATGCAACTTCGCTAAAGTGACACTGTGACAGTTTTAAACCGGCTGCGCTAGTAAGCGCTTCGGTTGAGCTGTTCTGGGTTTGATTTCTAAGTTTAGCATGCTATTGGGTTTTAAACAATCCAATAGCATGCCAATCCTTAGCTACTTGTAAATGCTATTGAAAAGAAAATTTTATCTATTTTATTTTGTAGTAGCGGCCCGTCCCGTCTTCACACGGGTGGCCTATATTATACAGGGTGGCTAAAAAAAAAAGTAGTGAAAAAAAAATTGAAATCGGCCCTGTAATTTTTGAGTTTATTCATTACAAACATACACACACAGAAATAAAAATCTTTCCTCTTTATTAAATTAGTGTTGACTGATACTAGTCTAAACTAATGTAATAAAGAGGAAAGATTTCAAACTCATGGGGATATCCCCATGAGTTTGTTAGCCTACTACCTTTTTCTTGTTGCAATGATCGCTCATTTCCTAGATTTCAGTAAAATTGTTTCTTCAGGTTTTCAGTTCTTCGAGCTAATCTTTTATACTAATAAACTCGGGATAACAGTTGCACGTTCACATCCTTTTTCTCTTTTTCTGGCGATTCTAGTTAGACACGTCACCTAGAAATCTATCTTTCATGAAACCAGAGAATGCTGAATTGAAAAGCTGTAAGTGGAGCAATAAAGGGGAGCATTTTCAAACTTTTAACAATGCAGATGAATTCTGTGAACCAATTTATACCTTCACGGTCAAGAAAATGTTAGTTTGATATTATTTTCATGAAAAACAAAATATTTTGTGGTTTTATTACATTTTTATTAACAATATTTTCACGATTTTAAAGCACACTTTTAGTTATTTTTGTAAATATTTTACTTTTAATTTTAGTTTTTAAATATAGTATGTATTATATGTATTAGAATATAAATAATTACAGACTAATTTGACTGGAGGAAGCACACCATGGATAGTTTTTGTAAAGGAGTTGGCTAAATGACTGCCCCAGTCATCTATATGACTTTCACATTAACTCGTAGTATTTAAAAATTCATTAATGAATTGTTTAGTGTTTAATAATTTCCTAATACTTATATAAACTGTTAAACATAAAAAAGTATCTGAATTGCTTTCTGTGCATTTTTTATTGACATGACAAGGCCACGATGAAATAATGTAGACTAGGGAAGGGTCATAAAGCTTTTCCAGATTGTCAAAATGAAACTGTACTTAATCGATTTTCACTAACGGGATTCAAAACGATTTCTTTTCTGAAATAATTAAGGAATGGCGTTGAAAATGCAAGTTTTTGGCGGGAATCGATAGAGTTCAATTCAGTGTCCTATTTAGTTTTTTGTTTTTAACTTTTTACGTTACACGTTTTGATTCGGAAAACGAATTACCGTGACCCCGGAGCATAAAGGGCTGTTGAAGAACACCGTAGATTTAGACTCATTAGACGATTTTACAACGTAAAGAAAAAGTGATTCGTCCACGAAACTCAACTTTTTTTTTTTTTTATAATTCTGAATGTGCTTCTTCGTTTAATCTTAGTTCATATTTTTTGTCGAATAATATTAACTGAAGTGTTATCAAACTACTTTCTAACCAATCGATTCTTTTATCGATTCTGTGAACTTTGAGTTCGGTCCCATCTTTAAGAAAAAAAAAACAAACGTCAGATGTCATTTGAACGCTCTGCCGTTTAATTGTTCGTTGTAATTCTTTATTTTGGCTTTTTCTTCACCCCCGCTTGTTTATTGGACTTTCTGTTTGCTTATACCTACCGACCTATCGCCACTCAACACGGACTTGCATTCAATTCATCATGCAATAAATAAACTGTGGTATACCCACGCAAAGATTGCGGCGGCATAGCAAGCAAGCAATGAAGACGTCATTGCTTGCTGTTCTACTCACCATCGTATCACGATGGTTAACAATAGAGGTAAGACATTTACAGATGGTCCTGGCGATGCTCGGCCCAAACCCAATCCCCACACTGTGTCCTCGCAGTGGCGACACGCTTTTATTTTCCGCCCAATCCAACACAAGAACCTCCTAAAACATCCGTGTCCCGTGAAGACCTACGTCAGGCGGAAGATGAGGACGCCGCGGCCCCGATTGCGTTCCCAACAGATTGGTTGCCTTAGATGTCATAATATTTAGATGTATAGGTAAACAGTAAAGTTAATTCATGTAGGTACTAAAGTAATTACGTTTTTTCTAGGTTCCAAGGAATGCCAACATTTGTCTTGTCATCCTTGTCATGAACTGCTGAATTCAGGAGTAACTTGTGAAGTTCGTATGGCAAAATTCGGTCATGCAACGGTGTGCATAACTTGTGGCAGTTCTGTAAGAAGTTTAGATCGCCATGCAGTAGACAGAAACAATTCAAAGTTGAAGAATTTTACAACATCACACCCAGATTTAAATCACGTGAATAAAATGACATTTAAACATTCAACAGTCTTTCGCGTCGTACGCTTTAAGACTGTGATTTATATCAATCACAGATTATCGAATACCTAAATATAGTACTATTTTTCTTGTTTCATTTCGAAATAATTAAATGTATTTTGAGCTAATTAAAGTGTTCAATAACTACTCGTAGTTCAGAAAAGATTTATCAATCACGACATGCTTTGCAATATGAAGTCCCCTGCCACGTTTATTTGTCAGCCTGTCTTCACCGATATAACTAACAGATTTTGATGGGGTTAACACTAGTAGATAGATTAGTTCTTCTTGTGTGGATGCAATGTTAGCATTATTTGCAGTTTTTATAGTACTTTTAATGATAGGTGTTTACGTTTTTTTTTTTCAAGATTGCGAAGAAATGACAACTTGTTGAACCTTTTTTTATGTGAAATATTAATATTGAGCTATTCATCGTTATACAGTGCTAGGTCCAATGTCTATAAGTGGCTGGATTCTTGTACATACTTCAATTTAGCCAACTCCTTTACCCTAAGCGCAACAGTATAGTGTCATCAGTAATGTGGCTGTGAGTGTGTATTGTAAACACACGTTTTATTTCGATTATTCCACTAGACTTTGTCTGTGGCTTTGCTTATTGAAACATACAAACAGCAAAAATTTTCAGTTCATTACCTACCTGTTCGCCAAATTGGATCGACATCCCAGTCTTTTAGTCATAATTGAATGGACAAAATTACGTTACGGCCACTAATAATCAAACACGCCCCTTACAAATACTAATCAAATATAGAGCAAAATAAGATTAGGATCAGGCAAATCAATTCTATTTGTTAAGTAAATGAGTGGTCACCCGTATAACCGTACGAGTGACGGAGTTAGGACTGTGTTAATAAAATTCCCCCATAACTGACGCCATTGTCTCTCGAGCAGATAAAGCAATTTATTTAATTAAAACACCCACAACCATGGGGATAGACATTGAGATAAATAACGCAGCAATTAAGAGTTAGAAGCTAGAAGTACACGGGACAGTTTTTAAACTGTCTGTACCCTTAGTAAGAGTTTTCAGTATTTGAGACGTAAAGTAAACTGGAACTTTGACAATTTCAAATTGACAATTTTCAAGGAAAAAATTAGTTCCTTCTTCGCACACCAGAGGCGCTGTTTCATTTTTCCATACAAGAAATTCTGTAAATACTGAAAAGACGCTGTAAAGTGAAAGAGTGAAAACTCGTGTTAATGGTACTGTTTTGTTAACTTCGGTTTCATGTGCGATATGCGTACGCCTAGTACAAAATTCGCAAGAGATTCCTTAAAAATGCTGATGACCAAGGTCTATTGACTACCGTGGACAACAGTATTTAGAAGAATTCAAATACGTACGGCAAAATCATAAAGATTTTATAAATATCTATGATTTGGTCTAAATTGATACTGTGGCGTCTGATAGGGGAGAATGGAAGAAGAAAACGTGTTTCGCCGACCCCAAATAGAATGGGATAAGGGCAGGAAGACGAAGAAGAAGAAGAAGATTTGGTCTAAATTAAACATTTTAATGGATTTGCTCTTGTCTTCAATCAAGCTCGGTCTATAAATGAGATTTGAGATAGTGTTAGCTCATCCAGAAGATACTGGAACTCTTGCGCATCGATGGAACATTAAAAACTTTTTTGCGCCAGACTCTCATCTTGGACTCTCAACACGATAGTAATCGCTGGCCAGGAGGCTTTGGTGGGACTTTCACCGTCAGCTGGATCGCTCAGCCGTCACTACAGGTACACTGTGGTGCTATTGCCCGGGGTAGACTGTAGGAAGGTAAAACTCGCACACACGAAAAAAAAAAATGAATCCCAAAATTATACTCGTATGTCATTTGAAGCTAATTTTAAAACCATATTATAGTACAGTTACTACATTTGAAAACATAATTGCTATTTACAGCCACTAGTTAGGTACCGGTAAAGATACTAATTGGTTAATTAGTCTAAATGCCTTCGCATTGAATCAATCTAAGCACAGACTCCGCAATCACTGTCTGATTAGAATCAGTTAAGAATTAACATTTCCGTTATTCTAACATTCATTTGTATAAAATTATTGAAGAAGCTGTTTAAAAGATGTCTAGAAAAAAACGTTTAAAAATGTACAAATAATTTTGAAAATATATTATGAAGAAGATATTTTTGTATTAAAATGGCATTAAACTAATTTGATGATTCAAACAGAGATTGACTGACAATTTCTTGATAGCTTGCAAAAGTTTAAAGCTCTGAAAGTTTATATCTAACTTCAGAAATACATGGACTTGTCATAAAATAATGTCGTTAAAATTCATAGTTTTACATTTCAAAGAGTTATCGATCTAAAGTATTAGTACTTCCAATATTTTTGACATCCAAATTGCAATTGCATGATAACGATGTTCGCGTGAATACTACCCATTAATGTTTTATCTTCGCACCAAGTTCAGTGACTGAATTCAATTATCGATTTTTCGATAGGTTCGATTTAAAAATACATTCCCATCACTAATTCAGAGATGGAACCACCAGAGTCGATAATTATAGCCTTGTCTGCTTAAACAAACATAACGTTAAACGAAAATTTTAATAGGTTGCTGTCTTACTTTTAAACGGTATTTTAAAATAAATTATAGACTTCAGACATGTGTACTTAGAATCAATTAATATACTTATATCATGAACGAAAAAGGGTTCCGTAGAAAAAATCCTCATAGGTCCTAAGTTATGACTTAAGTTATGAGTCAGACTTTTTGTTTCAAAGAATTCGAGGAATAAATGCATGCATTAGTAGAGGTATCAATTATGTGTCCGAATGTCTGTCAGCATATAATTTGTGTTGACCCAAAACAATTAAAAGGATTGAACACGTAGAAATCGATTCCAATGATACATTATGACAGGGTTTATGAAAATTAATCAATTATATAAGATTTTTGTTGATTGATGTTTATTAACTTTTTGCAACGGTGCAGCGGTGCATCAAAGGATAGAACTTAATATACGTTATATATGTAATTGATTTTTATTTTGTATCATGTCAAATTACACAAATAAAGAAGATTGGCCGATGAACTGTTTTTGCAGAAAAATGCGAATCACCAAAAAAAACGAATAATTAAGCAGTTGAACACAAATTATTAATTCTTTATAGCTTATTTTATTTCATTAGATAATTATAGCATTTATAAATATTTTGAATGTTACAGACAAAACGAGTTCTTCTGAATGTAACCGGTTTACGTAAACTAACTTACCAAAACTGTTTCCACGTTAATTGGAATTCGATTTGTCCAAATTCAGGGGGTGACACAAAGTTATTGGATTTCCTCTTCTCACCCTTTGCCATGTGAGGCTTGAAAAATCAATGGTTCTGTTACCCTCTCATACTTGGGTTAGTCATCCAAAAGATGATTCAAACTCAAAAATTCACTTTCGCATTGCTTAACGGAAGGATTTTGAGGAGCTGCCATTCAGCTTTGATGTTAGATTGGCAGTTCCTATTTTGAATTTTATTTTACCGTATTAGCATCGAGAGTTACGTTATTAAAGTAAAAAAAAAATGGAAATATGCAAACACGACTTGTTTGCTGACACTGACTGTACTTTTGTAAATGTCTTTACATGATTTGACCAAATCTTCTTCTTAGCGTGTCGATGGCAAAATATATTGTGTTTGTGTCGTTATGTCAAATATTAAAATTATTGTCTAGACGTTAAAAGAGATGACGTGGCCTCTGAATTTTTATTGTCTGTTTCTTCAAAAAGTAGTAAAGTCACACCTTAGAAAACCTCAGATAATTCGTAAGAAAGATGTTTCAAACTGTTTAGCAGTATAAAAAATATCTGTTATTGGATGATTCGCACGAATTGAACTTGGACATTAAATGCGAATGGTCACTTTTATTTTTCTATACGTGATATCAACACCTACTCAAGTACGCAATTACCTTCGCACAACTATTCATTTCTCTAGTGTAAACTTCTAATAAATAACAAAACTAAAACACTTGATAAGGCTATTCATCAGCCGTCATAATTCATACTGACAGAGTATTTTTTCCAAAAACTAGGTGCCTAATACAAAGCAGCTACCCAAGGGATGTCTCATGTGGATTCCCAATTTTAACATGATTGATCTGAAGCGACATGATTGAGTAACAAAAAGAAATAATATTTCATCACGCAGCCCTGGGGACTGCTTGCCAGGACGATAAAAAATAGCCTTCCTTTTTTATGATATAAATTCCCTAGATTCCAAAGATTGAGTTGATCTCACGAGCTAGCTGTTTGTAAATGATTAAAAGGAATCGTTTGATGAAACTTAAATAATATGGTTTTCTTTTTTAGTTTGAATAGCTGATGCCAGCAACTACAACAACGCGTGTAACTGGAAAATTCGGTAAGTCGGTGGCCATAGTCAATGAAAAAAAACTTTTTTAAAAAAAGTACGGACTTCAAAACAAATACAAAAAAGTTTAAAATAACTTTTCTTTCGGAAGTCGGTGGCAATAGTCAATGACACAACAAAACAAAGCCACCGACTTCCGAAAGAAAAGTTATTTTAAACTTTTTTGTATTTGTTTTGAAGTCGGTACTTTTTTTAATAAAGTTTTTATTTTACCCTTTTTTTAGTTTATTTATTACATATTCAACCCAAATTCTTGTAAAATACAAAATTTTTCTTACATTGCACTAATCTTGTAATCCGTCACAACATAAAAAAATCCATATCTCTAAAACTACTGAACCGATTTTGATGAAACTTGCAGTGTACCCTAAGTTGAACAATACCTAGTACAACAAAAAAAGAATTACTTAAATCGAACTTATAGTTCCGGAGATATGCGTGCACAAACATAAAAACATACATACATACATACATACATACATACACTTATGAAATTTGGCACATTTGTTCAGACGCTGATATAGACTAACATATATGAAAATTGGGCAGTTCTGATAATATTACATACATACATACATACACTTATGAAATTTGGCACATTTGTTCAGACGCTGATATAGACTAACATATATGAAAACTGGGCAGTTCTGATAATATTACATACATACGGGTCGAATTGATAACCTCCTTTTTTTTGAAGTCGGTAATAAAAAACAAAGCCACCGACTTCCGAAAGAAAAGTTATTTTACACTTTTTGTGTTTGGTTTTGAAGTCGGTTCCCTTTTTTTCAAAAAGAACAAAAAAAAAAATTATATCTGACGTAGCTCCAACTACTAATGTAGGTACGCACTTTTTGTCTGAATGCAAATGTTTCATGTATACTTGAACTTTTTGAACCCAAATACCAACAAAAACTATAAAATTATTTTGTACATTTAAAACGAAAACCAATAACGCTCGCAACAAAAACTTCCGTTACTTTTTATGCAAACATGAGTAGGTAGGTACTTCTTTTTTGATCCATACAATCTTCACATCATTACTTTAGTGCCTAATTGTACATGTAAGCCTGTACCATGCCTTATTTGTATGTTTATCGATACAAAGTGTACTATTATGAGTCATAATCGTAAGTGGAATTGCGCAATCATGGTCTAAACGTTGTCCAACCATGTAATTTTGCCAAATAAAAACAAACAACTTGTAATGTTTAGAACTTACTTAATGAATATAATGATGTTGAGAAATCGTTTGTTATGGCACGGTGGTAAAAAGTTTGAAGCACTTTTTTCTGTGCCTGTACAAAAGCTTTAAATTAGAGCTTACAATCATGTTTTGATTGGTAGATCTTTTTTGTCTCCAATTGCTTCATTGTTCAAGTTAAGCACATTTAAGCCTGTGTGTCTGAAGATTCTTCACTAACCTGAGCTAAAGAAGAACGGCAAAAAAGGAGAAACTATTAGATCGGTGAAACAAGGCTGCTAATGATGTTGAAGATGTCTTGAATCAATCTGGGAGAAGATTTCATGGAAGTTCTTGTGATCCGCCCCGGCCTTGTTTAAATTTTCGACACACCCGGTGTATTTTTCATGATATTTCCCACAAAAAAAAACATTTGATACCCTGACAATAATAAAAACATCAGAATAAGAATTATAAAAATTCGTAAGGTCGCTTGGTATTTATGCATATCTTAATGACATTATTAGGACCTATAATGAGATCTTTAATACAAAAATTACTATTCGATTATTCTAATCGAATGTCGGAATATGGCAAACTCAATAGACGAATCTCTAAATCAATGCGACGTGACCTGCGTGCCTATAGTGCGGCACGGATCAAAGAGGCAATCGAGCGGAACCAGGGCTCAAAAGTCTTCGCAAAGAATTCGTCTATTGGGCAAAGCCAAATGACAAAGCTGAAGATTAACGACGGCAGCATTATTTCGACGAAGCCGGAGATCCTGAGAGAGCTTGAGAGGTTTTACGGACAGTTATACACATCAACACGACAACCCAGTGTCAGTACAGTTCGAGACGCAAGAGCTAAACTGACTCGACACTACACTGAGGATATCCCGGACATCAGCCTGTACGAGATTAGAATGGCTCTTAAACAGCTAAAGAATAACAAGGCGCCGGGTGAAGACGGAATCACAACAGAACTTCTGAGAGCGGGTGGAAAACCGGTACTTCTGGTCCTCCAGAAGTTATTTAATTCCGTCATACTCGAAGGTACTACGCCAGAAGCATGGCACAGGAGTGTGTTTGTTCTTTTCTTCAAAAAGGGTGACAACACCTTGTTGAAGAACTACAGGCCAATCTCACTTCTGAGCCATGTATACAAGCTGTTCTCAAGAGTCATTACGAACCGTCTCGAACGCAGGTTTGATGACTTCCAGCCTCCCGAACAAGCCGGTTTCCGAAAAGGTTTTAGTACTGTAGACCACATACACACGCTCCGCCAGATTATACAGAAGACAGAGGAGTATAATCGGCCATTATGTTTGGCGTTTGTGGACTATGAAAAGGCCTTCGATTCAATCGAAACCTGGGCAGTATTGCAGTCCCTCCAACGATGTCATATCGACTATAGGTATATCGAAGTGTTGAAGTGTTTGTATAGAAACGCCACCATGTCCATCCGACTTCAGGAAGAGAGCACGAAACCAATCCAATTGCAGAAAGGCGTGAGACAGGGAGACGTTATTTCTCCGAAACTGTTCACGAACGCTTTGGAGGACGTTTTCAAGCTCTTGGAATGGAACGGATTCGGCATCAACATCAATGGCGAATACATCACTCACCTTCGTTTTGCCGATGATATAGTCATCATGGCAGAATCGTTGGAGCACCTCAATGCTATGCTCAGCGACCTCAGTATCGTTTCCCAACGGGTCGGCCTTAAAATGAACATGGACAAGACGAAAGTCATGTCGAATGTCCATGTGGCACCCGTACCGGTTGTTGTTGGGAATGATACTCTCGAAGTTGTAGACCATTACACTTACCTTGGACAGATTGTTCAGTTAGGTAGGTCCAACTTCGAGAAAGAGGTCGCCCGAAGAATCCAACTCGGATGGGCAGCGTTTGGGAAGCTACGTGATATCTTCTCATCGAAAATCCCACAGTGTCTCAAGACAAGGGTGTTTAACCAGTGTGTGTTGCCAGTGATGACATATGGCTCTGAAACGTGGTCTCTAACTGCTGGCCTTTTAGAGAGACTAAGAGTCACTCAACGAGCGATGGAAAGAGCTATGCTCGGAGTTTCTTTGCGGGATAAAATCCGGAACATGGATATCCGGCGAAGAACCAAAGTCACCGACATAGCTCATAAAGTTTGCAAGTTGAAGTGGCAATGGGCAGGCCACATCGCTCGTAGAACTGACAACCGATGGGGAAGAAAAGTTCTCGAGTGGCGACCACGGACCGGAAGACGCAGCGTAGGTAGGCCTCCCACTAGGTGGACCGACGACATCGTGAGGGTCGCGGGCAACCGATGGATGCAAGTGGCGAATTGTCGTTCGGCGTGGCGGTCTAAGGGGGAGGCCTATGTTCAGCAGTGGACGTTTTCCGGCTGATGATGATGATGATGATGAATCGAATGTCATATTTTTTGAGGCTATCGTTTACCAATTTAATTAATTAACTAATCGCAATAAAAATACCAACACCCACATCAAATATTAAAACCAAACACATAATCAGAACTCTGTATTATTAATTAATTAACATTAAGTAAACCACATGCATGTACAGACGTCAGCACATCAAGTTAGTCAATCCGTCAAAATTATTTTATAGATTTTCAGCTTTACTACAAAAGAAGAAGGTGCTTGTTTCATTGGGAAAGTTTGACAGATTGGTGTTGGTTGTTATGCTGGCGTCTGTACATCGCTTGTCGGAACATGTCCACACTGCATTCATTAACTAAGTGCTATTATCATCAACGCTATATGAATCGTCAATTTTATTATCAAAATTATTGTTTCTCACAGCAATAAAAACCGTTCAATGTTCAGTCACAATTCCATGTGGCACTTCATTCTATTTAATTGAACCCATCAATTTAATTGCTCCATTCGGTTTTAAACTTTCACCATCGAAAGCCTGTCGATTCTAATGTGACCAATAAAGATTATGTGTACCTTCTAATTTCACTGAACAATTATTTAACTAGCTTCCAAAGTTTAATGAGTTTGTATTCTTTATATCTAATTCGGCAATTAAATAACAAGCCTTTTATGGCCCTTTTTGAAAACAAGATTTTACTAATAAATGTTCAACCGTTATTTAGACAGGTTCGTTGGTTTGTAACAAAAAAAAAAACCGTTGTAATTATGCTGTTTATTTTTATTTGAGGTAATAATGTATTGTACAATGTTCTTTTGATGATGAGTTGTAACTGTTACTGCTGTTGTAAAACCAACCCTTTAGTCATTAAGCGAATGTAAATATTTATTTGTGTTGTTTGGTCTGTGAATTATTTTGGTCATGTAAAATAATGAGCTATATTTTCAAAATTATTATTCATAGACAATGTAGTGGGAACTTTTGAGTAGTTAATTATGCATTATTTAAATCGTTTAATCCTCTAAACATTATTTAAATTTCTGTCGTCACGACTTTGGAATCATCATAAACTCTTAGTATGGTTTTTTCTACATAAACACATTGGGAGTTAAATTTTTTTGTAGCCTGATCCCACTGATGGGTGTAGCAGAGCCTCCGAGCCTCCTGGCTCGTGAAAAGTATCATGTTAGGCTTCGGCGCCAAGATGCCTGTCCTTGGGCACCCTTTGGTGCGGAGGGATTCTAATTCCTTCTAATGAGCTCTTTCCATGATCTAATATGTGCTTTTGGGCTAGATTAAAGTCAAGAGCAAATCCATTATAAAAAGTCTTTTCTCACCACCTCAAATGAGTCATCAAAGTTATTACTTAGATCATCCAGTTATATCTTTTTGCATCGGTCTCGATTCGCGGCTGTGACGTCTAGCCTCAGGCGCCCATTATGTGGATCGCGGTACTGTCTCATCAGGTAACCGTGACCCTGGAGAGTAACGGGCTATTAAAGGATCACCGTGGATTTTAGTCAGTACATGTTTGACAGCCCCTACCGGGTGGGAGGCCTCATTTGATGATTTTACCACGATATACTAGAAAAGGCAGCGGTCGAAAACAAACATTATCTATGTGAGACTCTACCTCATAGTTATAATAACAACTATTGCTTATTAGGTACTTCTTACATTCCCAGTAACACCTAGCCCTAACACCTGCACTTAGAAATTGGAGACATTATGAGTATCCCGTTTCGTTTGCGCTCACTTCATAGGAACTAGCGACGCAACAGTTATTCTGAACTGAATGCGACACTTGTAGGTATGTTATTACTGGTTGCATAGTGATTGTAGTGGCCTAACAATGTAGACAGACACAATAGGTTATGGGTTATAGAATACGTTAACTTCATGAAATGAAGAAGTTGTTACGAAAACATATTTTACTTTCGGATTTCTGATGATTTTAGAATATTCTCTGCTTCTTCAGTTGAGCTAATACTTTCTTTCTTTACTATGAACAAATATATTATGTATATCATAATTTACTCACAAGGCACATTATAAGAACGTCATATAACAGAGACCTTGCCGTTAAGTAAAATAAAATTACAATGTATTAATATTAAAAGCTTTCATGATAGTTTCAGATACCTACAGTAAAAAATATTGGAAAAACACTTAGGTTTGCAGAAAAGGCAATCACTTACACTACTTGAATCTTTAAACTGTTTGTAGTGTATAAACTGGGAATCAAAGCGAAGTACTAACTAATTGATTTGTTCACTTTCTTTGTCGTTTCCCTACTAACTCGTGCAAGGAAACCTAATCATGATTTGTCAATCATACCACGTCGATAGTTTTCACTAAACGACAAGCTGGTGAACATAATTACTTACAAGTGAATAAATATGTAAAAAAAAATGATAATGATGACGTGAATAATGCTGTCTACATAATGTATGATTTGTTAGTACGGGTAGGTCATCGTCCGTTTGCAAACGTTCGTTGTTTCATAAAAAGTCGAAGGTAAAATTATAAAGTAGCCTGCTATTTTGTATCTGGCGACAACACAGCACATTAAATAACGCTACAAACGACTTCACAAGAAGCATCGAAACGTCATCATCCTAATTCTACAAAATAAAACCAACTTAACATAAATTAGCGACGGTGTGTGGCTACAACAGAAACAATTCTTCAGAACAAGCTTTCTAAATTTAAACAATAACCCAATTCTTCAGTGGTCATGGGCCCATAAATTTAAATGCACTCAGACAAAAAGAGTCCATATGTCACTCTTAAAAGCCCTTTCAACTGTAAAATAAACAATATTTTGCTACCGTCTTTTATAATTGAAGGTAAGTAACAGATGGGAACAATAGATTCTTAGGTTTCGTAACCCTATTATGTTTTCGGGAGGAAACAAATGGTTGAGTAAAAACATGAGTTTAACAATGAGTTTTGGTAGCTGTTGTCCGGTTTCCGTGGAATAAAATAATAAGGGGCTACTGGAGCTACTGGTTCTATATTGTCGTTCTCTTGAGCCCCATCGAGTTTTACTTGAAGTGATTGCCCACTGCGATGTAGATTCCAAGAATGCTGCTTTTGCATTTGTTTTCCTTGCTTTTGCTTTGTTTCTTCCTTATTTGGGACTGTTCTATTTTGGTTGAATAGAGAAGCGTGAAAATCTTACTTCAATATTTATTTTTGTTGATGTGTAGAAAATTGCATGAAATGCGATGTTGTCAGTCGTTTCATTTTAGTTAATTTATTGTCCATGTTTGTTAACATTTGTTTTTGGTGTTGGTTAGGTTAGTTTAGTTTAGGTACCTTCGTTAGGAAATTCATCCGCTTCATTCATCAGTTGAGATTGACACCAAAAACAATGACTATAATTATTATCAGTTTCCTTTGTCTTCTGCTGCATCAAAAGCCATATTCGTGTGATTTTTTAGTCGAGAGTGCTCATAATGGAGTTTATTATTATTATAAGGTATTGAAATTAGTAGTGACAAAGAATTTTATTGTTAGGCTGTCTTAATTATTTATGATCTGTTTTCTTTAAAACAATCTCACGATCTCAATAATATTAGAAGATCTTCGCTAATGTGTAAACAAGCACCATCGCCAATGTCTTCGGTTTTATAAATTGTTTTCAAATTCCAATGCAGCTGAGACATTTCTTTCATCTTAACGTAATGGCGGAAACGATAATATTCCACAAACGACCCACTGATTCCTATAGCACCTAATTATAGACTCGATATATTTTTCTGAATTCGCCAGCTAATCACAAATCTCTATTGTATTCACCGTTCAATACAAAGGAATAACACGGCAGAAAAACATCAGGTACCTATATCGTGTATCAATGCGCAATTTATCTTTTGTGGGGACGAAATGCGACATAGTATCTATTACTGTCAGGACAACATAGAAATTGCATTCAAAACGCAATTGAATATTTTCGTAGCACAATGGTCCTTGGACCAAAAAAATCCTGGACAATTGCCTTTGTAACTGGAATACTGATCGTTATCGGAGTTCGAACAGCTTATCTGTGTCGCAGAGGAGCCGATCGCATACTAATCTGTGATTATACAACTACCTAATAAGTTCCCCCCAATTACACAGCAGACTGCGAGTAAAATTGAATATTCAAAACGTTATAAAGAGGACCGACTGAGATAACTTCTATGTTATTGAACAGAGTCAACGTTTTATTGGTGAAAGTGTGTGTTTTTATTCATTAAATGCAAATTTAATTATGAAGCAATTAAATATTGTTGTATATGCGGTACGTACAAAAAACTGCTAACTTTTTTTACTTTAAGTATTTAATTTATGATAAACCCGCTTTAATGTGTACTCTTTTTACAAACAAAGAATTTTATTTAATTTTATGTATTTTTAATTTAATTAATTGAGCATAGAGCTCAATTCGGTTAACTCCAATCCAAACTAAGAGCTATTCTAAATTAAATACAATCTTATTTCTATTGCATAACAATTCAATCGTTCAGTTTCGCTTAGAAAACACCAAACTTCCAAGATATACTTCTACGTCTATTTATTATCTAGTGAGCAGAATCCTAAACAGCAACCATAGATCACAAAGGTTACATTGCCACGGAAACCTTGGCATTGGTTGGAAGCACGTACAGTTCAATAACTGGTTAGATTTCAACACACAGATAAAGTGTACAAGTGGTTATGGAATTAGTATTCATGGTGGCATTAGGAGTAAAGACGATGTTGTTATTGAACACCTATGTTTTCATTAACATGTTACTTTTCAAGTTATCGACGGTTAATTTTGCTCAAAAGTAGTGAGAAACTTCAATGAATTTGGTCCAGGTCGTCTCACCACCTCTTTCTGGCCAGACCCCGGTGGTGCCGTTCATCCTCCGGATCCCATATGCGGGGACTTAAAAATATCAATCGATTGAAATACAACAAAGAACATTTTTCTAGGTCCATGTGGTTAATTCTTCACAATATGTAGGACTACGTTTGATTGAAATATGTATACAAATATTAAATAAACATTGACGTGACCGATTCTGTACCGACTTATCAAGGATATTTTTTGTTAAATAAAATAAATTGGAACGTCTCGTAAGGTCCCCGACATTGACAGATAGATCACAGATGGTTGCACAATAGTATCATAATAATAAAGACGTGATCCTAAGAAAATATTCACGAAATTCCGTAGTGAATTGATATTTTATAATAACTACTACCTTCATAAAATAGTTACCGACCGTATCGTATGTATTTTTGGGATAAACTCATCTGATTAAAACATTATAGAATAGATAGCAAATGTTTGGGTAAGCTCAACGAAAATGTCCGTGAGAAGAATATATAAAAAACTGTAGAAATAATACATTTAAGGCTTGATTTTGGAATGTAGCAGCTCGTGTCCAGTGGTCAAGAATGGGCTCAAATAATAGAAAATAATCAAGCGAAAAGGCTAGCGCATCGTGAAATCTACAAGGCCGCAGAAAAGCATCGTCGAAAATCAATTTCAAAGTCACCGACTGCTGAGATAATCATAAATGATACCATGTCCGCAAAACGTATTGAACTTGAAGGTGTGATCGATCAACCGTGACCGCATAAATCGCTACAGACTATTAAAAACCTCTTGAGGCTGCAGAAAACATTGCTATTGAAATAAAACGACCAAATTCACTTTGATTGACGGCGCTTCCCATTCATTTTAACGGTAGGTGTGGCGTCAACATGCATCGTCAAGAAACGACGATATAAATGAAAATCGAATTGTTAAAATTTCTAACGGACCCTTTGTTGGTTAGCGTGCAAGTTTCACGGTAGGTTACGAACGTTCGCTCGAAAATTCTGCAGCTGTCAACTATATTTCGGACCGCGACAGCTAGCCTTTGTCCTCGTACAGATACGACTTCATATAAATGTAGTTTATGTGAAATTCACAAAAAAGAATGAACCTCTCAAGAGCTAAATCTCACGAAAAAAATATTCGTCTATTGTCAAACGTTCTACACAATATACGTTGGTCGTATCGTTGGCGCATTAAAAAGTATTCATGCGGTATTTTAAAGGTCCACCCGTGGCATTGTGTTAAATCGCAAGGATCTTGACACTTCTACATTTGTCATCTTTCTAAGATCGATGTTAAATTCACCGAGTTTAGTTTCGGTCTTTCCTGTCTTTATAGGTATTTGAGCGTCGTTGTTGTGAAGCAACATAACTGGAAACAGGTTTAACCATTGGTCACAATTAAAGAAGCGTAAAAACAATTGCGAAAGTGTTAATGAACTACGGGTAATCATTGATGTTCTTTCACGGTTGGAATTGGAAGCTATTCTTGTTATGGTTGATGGTACTGGGGAAATAAATCATGGTTTCTATCATAGACCGTAACGGACCGATGCATTGTCTCAATCAAACGGCAATGAGCATTGAGTACAATGACCGCACTTGCTAAATGATGGGGAACTGTCCTGCGATGAGTCTTATTGGTATGCGTCGCGAGGAGAATTGACATTGTTCAAAGCTGAGAACCATTTAGTCAACTGTATTGATTTGGAAAATTTTCTTTGGACTTATTCTCGGGCATGCAAACTAGTCAGATTTATTTTAGTATTGGAACCGTTGGCACAGTTTGATGTTGCAACAAATGTGCAATATTATTATTGCTATGAAATTCCGAACCGGTTAACACAATTTGAAACAGATTCTGAAAATATTTCGATCCAAACCAGAAGACGTTTATACAACGTCAGCTTCCTCTACATTCTACACCTCTTTTATTCTAAACAATGTCCAAACAAAGGATCTAAAGCATGGACTCATTTCAATTATTTTTAATCACTTCCTTTAAAAATATTGTCCAGGAATGGAATTCTTAGTAAAACGTAATAAATCTGTCATAGGCCTTGTTAGATGTGTGCTTTGATTTTATAACGATCAAAGGAGTCCTGCTAGTGAGGAATCTCTGTGTCAACTAATTGGTTTACGTAGAGAAGCAGAAATAAGCTAAATATGGAACTTCATAGTTCTTATATAAATAGATTTAGATTATTATGATATTCACTCTAGGCGTAGACATGAAACGCCATTCATATAATTTTATTCGTTAGATGAAAGATCAAGTCGAATAGACTCCTACTGTACTTGTAGGTGTCAATGTTTTCCTTCTTCTGAAGATTTACTCAGAATTTAGTAATATTAGTCCCTTTGAACCTTGAGTTGCAAGTATTATTACTCCTACTCATAAGGAATACAGTCTGCCTATAAACTTTACCAGGAAATTATTCAATAGACACTTAATCATTATAGATTTTGTATTAATATTCGTATGTTTAATAGCACTTCTCCGGTTGCGTTTATTAATGTAATTCGAAGACTAAACAGCGACAATAATTACGTACATTCAACACGTGAGACACCGAACATAATTATAAAGTACTCTTAAACAAACTCGAAAGGACAGGTTTAATAGCACCTAACCCATTAATTGAAGCCACATTTCGTATTCAACACGGATATAAATACATTTTCGCGCTTACTCGTGTAATATTCCTTTTAAAATGTCCCGTCACGTACCTAGATGTACATTCCTGACGCGAACGTCGTGTGAAATTAATAAAGTGTGTGAAAAACATTTTTGGGCATGACTGTACATGTGTGTCGATTACAAATATGTTTTTGTGCTTATCATATTATGTGTCTGCATCTTTGGTTTATTGGTAGCAGTGGCGTGACTGCTGCCGAACACCCATGACGATCAACGTATTTTTCGGTTTTTTCGGAAATTAGTATTTTGGGAACAGCTAGCCAAAAAGTCAAAAAAATCCTCAAAATATCAAGGTGTATCAATATTTCTTGCCCTTATCCCCTTCTATGTGGGTTTGGGTCAACACATTTTCTTCTTCCATTTTCCACTGTCTGACGTCACGGCATCATGTACTCTTTTTTGATGCCTTCAATGATGGTAATAGAGTTCAATTACATTTATGCTTTGATTAGTTGAATGCAGGGATGAAGATTAGTCATGTGTGTGTTGTGTGGCAAATGAATTTGTGATGTCAGCTGACATCTTCATCGTCTCATTGGTTGGACGTTCTTAAATAGAGCAAGTAAGTAGTGTTTATTGAGCAAGCTCTGATCATGATTGGAATTCAATGTATTTGTGTTATGCCGTCAGAAATATTAATTATGATTAATAATTTAAAATTTTGAGCAGCGGTGGCCCAGTGGTATCGGCCTCGACTTGCGAGTTGTAGGTTATGGGTTCGAACCCCGTCAGGCGCATTACTTTGTGTAATTTATATGAACACCACTACCCCCAAAACGGTGAAGGAAAACATCGTGAGGAAACCGGCATGTCCTAGAACCAAAAATTCGAAGACATGTGACATCTACCAATCCGCACTGAGCCCGCGTGGTAGATTACGGCCCACTCCCTCTCACAGAGAGGAGGCCTGTGTCCCAGCAGTGGGAACTTTTATATGGCTGATGATGATGATGATGATGAATTTAAAATTTTAAAATGAGAAGAGAGATAAATATATCTATTTCTCATTTAAAATTAATTTGATTAACGTTCGAGTGAGTGAATGAGTTCCATTTATAAATAGTATTGTATTTATCACGTCTTTTCATAAGTACCTATGCTGTGAAATGAAATCATTTTCATATTTCACTTCCAGACAATCGTGCGTAGGTGATAAAAAATTTTATGGATTATTGTGATTTTGAACCATCATTTTTCATTTATCCTAAAACCTATACCTTCCAGATTTTTCTTTTTTCAGATAATTCCGTATAATTATTAAAAGTAAGTTATTAAAAATCCAACTCTACACGACTCGCTCTGAATGAAGTTCCCAACGGCTGATTTTTAAGAAATTTTGAAAAATTTCAATTCAGGGATAACAACAAGACATAAAAACCCTTTTTCCCCACTGCTCAACTGAGTTGTGCCGTTTACATTCCCCACTGCTCGACTTCAAATTGCTCAGAATCCAAAATGAAAAACTATAACAACAAAACGATTACCTACGCAATAAAATCCACACCAACTCCTATTCAAATACATTCACACGACAATTTCCAAATCCAGTTTAGACTATCGCTTACATCAAAAGACACCGCTCGTTTATATGACGGAGTTTCAAAGTAATAATCATTATGGCGATGAAGGTGGGACGCTATGTAGGTGGGTAGATCTTCACTTGTCCATCTGACTGCGTGCATCAGTGCACATGACTGGCCAACTAAGGGACCTCGCTTAGTGGAAAATGTGGTGGCGGTTTTTAATTAAATAATTAGTTTCTTTTTAGGGTTCCGTACGTCCGAATACAAAAACGGAACCCTTATAGGATCACTCGTGTGTCCGTCTGTCTGTCTCTTACAGTCAATTATCTCCGAAGCTACTAGACCGATTAAGTTGAAATTTGGTACACATATCAATTCCTATGACCCAAGCACAGAGGTGTGGCGTGAATTTATAGGTGAAATCTGTATATGGGAGGTCATTTTTGGGGGGAAGGGGAATTTTTTTTTGTAAACTGCTTCTTGTGACATATCAAATGAAAGGTCTTGTTGAGAAGATCTTAAATGTATTTTTTTTGTAATTTTAAAATAAATTATTTTCTAAGATATTCAAGAAAATAGACGAAAATTGACCACCCCCTTATCTCCGAAACTACTGAACCTAAAATTTTGAAAAAATCAAGAAATTATTTTTCTACTTATAGATTATAGGAAAACCTATAAGAAGTCCATGATATAAAATAACATAGTAAATCACTCAATATTGTGCGTACCAATCTTAAATTATTCGTAAATTTCAATTCATCTATTATTTGCGGTTAAAATTATGCAGGCAAAAAATGAATCGTACCGAACCCTCTTCACGTGAGTCCAACTCACACTTGGCCGGTTTTTCTTTTATTAGGAGCTCTAGTAGAGGCGGTACCTAACGCTCCATTATACCTGCTTAATTTAAAATTTAAGGCGTTCGTGTCAAGACTCTGGTTTGTCATATTTCAGTTGGAACATAATTATAAACAGATTTGGAAATGATAACCAATATGTCATTGTCAAAGTGGCATATCCTAGGTCTAAAAATTCTAAAAGCCCGTAGGGCTCCTACTGACTTACGGCGAGAAGTCACGAGGAGAAGTCTCCTTGAGTGACCCCGAGACGTCAATTAGAGGAAAAGAGACTGAGAAACCTCTCACATTTACGGTTCTCGGGTGTTCTCGGGGTATCTCGCTGTGAGTCTGTTTTGGACTTAAGACAGTCATGTAAAATTCACGAACAGGAACTCTTTTTTATACGGAAGGAGAAGTATCTTAATATTTAACAATGTAAGCTCATTTTGCTATTGTCGAAAAAATGACCAATAATCCTGATGCCTTAAGTTTAAAGTTTTAAAAGTACCCAGATTCAAATTACACTTTGACAATTTTCCCTGAATGTAGAAACGTTGTAGAAATGAATCAACATGTTACCTACCGATTGACTTCCAAATTTAATTCACCATATTAAGAACCTCCCTTTTGACTCCCATCCCGCTCAATCACCCGCCAAGCGACAGTCCCTAAGCCCTCACCGCGAAGCCAGCACGCGATCTAGCAGAAGCGACTGCGGGTCAATCCACTTTGTTTTTGCACCGCCCATAAAAACAAATTACCTACGCTTCATTTATCGATCGGAATAACCGCGTGCGACTAAGCTAATAAAGGAAGCACGCAACCTTAATAGATAGACTGTATTGAAGAGTTTATGACCTCATTAAATTCAGGGTATTTACGTGTCCGTTATGGCTGTTTGTTTGGGAGCTATCGCCTGAATGAATGGTAAGGCACGAGATTTTAACCCTCGTGAATATTAATTTTATTTTCGGTCAGTATTATTGCAGTGAAATAACGTATCCTTACTATCCTTCGATAAGGCGCAATGGGTCATTAATACAATTTATCAAAAAAAAACACAATAATGAAAAACGTGAAGTTTGTCATTTATTCAGTTCAGGTGCTTTATTCAGTTTTTTTTTTCAAGGCTGTCGGCGCCGGCGCAGCATTTAGTAGAAAAATATTGCACCTAGTCCATTCGGAAAGCAAGATTAAAAAAGCAACTTACCTTTGATCTTTTATTTAAGAGGACCGTGTTGTTTTAAATTCAAGACATGACCACACTACTTGCAAAGAATTTCGCTAACCCAGGAAGCACAGGATTTGGCAGATGTTGACACCCATCAAATGGATTAAGGGACACACAGTATTGTTTTTAAAAACAACATCGTAATGGACATGGAGTGGACAAACCAAAACAAAACTACTTTTGAAGTCTTTCGGAAGTGATCCGGGGATTAAAAGAAAATAGAAAGACAGATGTCTATCTTCCCTTGTTAATATTTTATAGAAAGGTACGACCAGTCTTAGTAGTTATTTCTGCTAGACAATCCATTTATTTCAAGCAAAGCTGGTGAGCTAGTGTGAGCTAAGCTTATAAAATGAATGGAGTGTTAGCTCTTAATACTTTGTTGGACTAGGGTAAGCTAGAATCGCACAAACTGTACCAAGTTTACTCCTAATGGAAAGCAGGCGTAAGTATTACAAATGCTCTAATTTTTTATTCCATGACTTATCCATAGATACGGAATACCCCAAGAATGCGGTGCCTTCTATACTTGGAACAACATGCTAATCCATGAGGTCTCTGTATCTATTTATTTCACAGTGGCGCAGACTAAACAATGGGTCAGTGTAAAACCATTGAATATTTTCCGATTCGCGAGATTTTAGTTACGTATTAACATGTCTGGTCCAACGCGGACATGGACATAGATGACCGCATTTAAATGTGCATACAAAATATCGATGCGGCATAATGCGAATACCGGCCTATAACAACCAAGTTATCTTTACCACTGTCAACTACATATACCAATCTAAATTCAACCGTAGTTTTAAGGCAGGAAGGCTTTTTTAATTAAAAATGAATTCTAGGACGGTACAAGTATTTTGGTAAATTTGTACAATGCTGGACAATAACAGTGACATGTACTTGAATGCAAAACAGTTTACATGTCATGCCATTTTAACATGGATACTTTGTAGGAAGTGCTGCATGCAAATGTACTATTATCCTTATTTATCTTTGCTTTACAAATCTTATCACTTTCTGTGTAATTAGATTGGAATGAATAGAAACAAAAAAATCGAGTTTTCTGAACACGAAATGAAACAAAATTGATCCGTTGAAAAATTACTTTAAAGAAGTGAAAAGTTTATCACATATCTAGTATGATTTTTTTCATAATGAATTAAGTACATGATTTTGATGGGCAAATCTGATTGAATTAATACTGGCCTGTTGGTCTAGTGGTTAGTGACCCTGACTACTATGCCGGAGGTCGTGGGTTCGATTCCCACCCAGGACAAATGTTTGTGTGATGAGCACGATCATTTGTTCTGTGTCTGGGTGTAATTTATTTATCTATAATATGTATGTATTTAGAAATATATAAGTATGTTTATCAGTTGTCTAGTACCCATAACACAAGCTCTGCTTAGCTTGGGACTAGATGGCGTTGTGTGATAGTTGTGGAAAAAAAAAAAAACAAAAAAAAAAAAAAAAAAAACAAAAAAAAAAATTAATCTGTTTTCAATTGAAAACCCTGAAATGCCTTTTTCAGGTTACTTAACTATATTCTGAATAATTAGTACAATTCTGTTATTGAAAAACAAAATAGGGTTCTGTAATTCCCTGTTGCAATAGGTATTAATTTTCACAAACGAAACAATTAACTTAACAAAAGAACCGATCTTTAAAACAGATAGCGCTCTTAATTTATACATTATATCCTTCGTACAAACCAACTTCCATTATAGTGGCTATTAGAGAAACAAACAAGAAACACCCCCACGATAAAATAATTATCGCTTTCATCCGAACCGACCTGAACTTAACCGAAGGCAAACAAAATATACGTCCGAATTCTTTATCAAAGAAACCGACCTTTTAAGAAAAAAAAACTAATTTTAAAATCGACCTATAAAATGACGTCAGCAAAATTGCCGCAAGCCAAAAATATTTCACGTTATTTACACAACAATAGCGTGACGGACTTAAAACAAACTTTCGGACTAATGACGGTACCTTTGCCCTATTTTAAGAAAGGAACGTCTTTAAAAAAATCGCTCTCTTACACCTGTGCTCCACCTGCCTTACTGACCGACTATTAAAAAGTAAAAAATACATGAATTCGTATCCCATCCTTGCCAACAATAGAGTTATGTTTTTTGATACCATAAATATGTAATATCTTGTTTATGGGTCATTTTATATTTATGCAACTCTTATCAAGACGTCTTTAATCAGAAGATTTTGAAATTCTGTCATATACATATATTTTTTTTGCTGTAGTTTCTAGACATTTTTTATTGAGAAAATAAGAATCACGAGATGTATTTCTGTTTTAAGTGTACTTCAATAGGAATCATCGGGATTCAAAATTATTAAGAATTCTGAGCACAGATGTTACTGTAAAGATTTAGTACCTACTTTTTATTAAAACTGAGTACTTATTATTTCCAAATTACTCGTTGGTATTGGTATCTGGGGGTACGGTAGTGCCCCCGCCAAGACGAGCCAAGCGGAGCGCAAGGACACTACCTACCTTTTCTCGAAGCGTTTCGTCGTTTTTTTTGAACCCTCATAGAGTTGGTTTCCGATGAACCAGATAGTTTATATTCTCAGGATATGATGTCCATATTAGATTAATTAAACACACAAAGTTTCAATTGAACAGATCTAATACTTTAGATTTTATTGATATCTAAAATACACCGATTTCGTCACTGACACACTCACTGATGATCATCAAAATGTTTGCTAGAAAGCTGAAATTTGGTATGACATCTAAGTTTAGTATACAACCAACAAAAAAATTCATAAACTTATAACTTTCGCCCCCCATCCCCTAAAATGGGAGGGGGTGTGGAAGTTTGTATGAGATTTTAAAATGTTAGGGTACTTCCTAGAGTGCTAGAAAGCCAAAATTTGGTATGTAAACAAAGTTCAGTATACTCTAAAACCCGGCACTGCTGTTGTGCAAGAAACACACCCCAAAAAAGAAGAAAAAAATAAGCACTAAAAAGACTGCCTAGCAACTAACAAAAAGAACTGCTCTATATGAGATCTGATATCTTTTTCACAGGGCAAACCTTATGTGGTCATCTTGGCAACATTTTACATAAAATGTTTTTGGTGGGATTTTTATGTACATTTCATCTTTTTTGTTAATTACCTCCATATTAAAAAAAAAAAAAACAAACCATATGGATTTTTATACATTTTAAATTAATAGCGATGAAATTACTATGCATTTAAATTGTCGGATTTTCCATCCACATTATCAGTTATAAAATAAACAAGGGATCATTATTCCTTTAATAAGCAGTTGAGGGTTAATTAAGGCGCATTCAGACGGTTTCGGCCCGGAGGTATCATTTGCTATTGTGATGAGCTCATTGGCTCCTTCGGGGTTCGTATTGTTGTTCCGTTTTAATAGCAAAAATGATAAATGTGTCTATCGGGAGAAGGAGCCGATGTTAATATTTTATTGTGATACTTAAAAAAAGATTTTTCGGCCCCATTAAGTGGAACAGTTGTTCGATAGAGTGTATTCGTTAATCAATTCGGTGAACGAGGATGATATTGTGATTCTGATATGCACATGTCCCTTGAAAATTTATTTATTCCTAAATAAATAAATGTCATGTATACACCGTGACTTTTTAGTCGTCTTACAAAAGCAGCCCAGTTCATGTATCCAATGACTAGAACACGTTTATAATAAAAAAATATGTATTTAAGAGATTTGAAAAATTTAATTATAAAACTTTAATTGGTTATTATGACACAAGGCGTAGTTAGAAACGCACGAAAATGGAAATGGAATGATCTACCCGACTATTGCGCTGGGTAGGTATACTCTACAGATTGATACGTAAACATTTTAACATGGTGTTTCGTATTTCTAATGTACCTATTTAATAAAAATAAAAATTAGTATTAACGATTTAAAAAAAAATAAACTCGCCTAGAGGTATTTTAGGTCGGATACATTAAGTGGACGACTTTTGTAAGACGACTAAAAAGTCACGGTGTATAAGATACCGACTAGAGATTTCACTAAGAAGAATTTATCAAAACTTCTTCAGTATCTCGTTTCATCTTACGCTTTGAAAGTTCAGTTGCAATTCTGTGCAAGATGATTTAGTATTATAATATGTATTTATTATAATGAACTTCTACAACGATACTAATATCTCATAAACCCTAAAAGGCAACACAATAAACGGAAGGATCCCATCTGTACCCATTATTGAACAAAACAAACTCGGGTACCAATAATTCGTAGCAGCGGAGGTATTAATTAGACACCTACGTGAGTACAACTGTACCGACAAGGAATAGCGCCGCGTTCAACTAAAACAATATGGCAGAAACCCACTAATTAAACTGTAGAACAAAGAAACAAAACAGAGTCCTTCATAAAACCTTTTAGAACCCCCACGAAGCTATGGCCTTAAGCCGGTCCAAATAGGCAATATAAAAAACTATGCCCACGTAAGTATCATTCGCCGTGCGATCGACTATGGACTGCTTAGCGTGATCTTACAAAAAGTGCAACCCCTTTAATGGGAAGTCATGGTTTAAACTTCTCAAACCCGACACACTTTCCATAAACTTAAGTAAGCTCTTACCGTGGATGATACGGCTACCTCCTTGTTTAATCCTCTTTTGTAGCACCGCAACACTCTTTTGTTATCCACCGAGACGTTGTAATCCGCCTTCGGACTTTTATAAACAATTGCCGCGAAGAAAATTTGTTTGGATATAAGCTGTTGAAGACGTAATTTGCTCGTAACAAAAGAAAACGGCCACTGTTCGGTTTTAATCCTTTTTGAGCAGTATTTAACTCGATAATGGAAGTTTTTTTTTTTATCTCACAATTAACAATTGTTCGCAATTAGTTTACTGCTCTGACGGAGCTTGTTGCGTGTTGTTCAAATAATTATAAAATAAAACGGTTAGAGTTTATTTAGGAATATAAAAATAATGTGAAGAGCCAATGCTTAGATAGAAAAATAATTAGAGACACTTTGAGTTAAATCTTTGATCGGTGAACAGATTCTATCTTCTATAAAGGTGACTAATTTCAACAGGAAGCCAAATTTATCATTTAATATGTCACTCTTTTCCTGTCAAGGTGAACATCTTGGTCACTTGGTAATTAGGCAAGCTCCACACAATATCAAGGAAATGGAAGGGTTAGAAATCTCTAATCAGTAACGTCAATCTTAATGAAATATATTAAAATGCGTTATTGTTCAACCAGAAACCTCCTCACATCTGACCTTATTTTAAAATTACACAAAACCCCGAATCCACATGTCCGTTTTTTGCCCCGTCAAGAGTTAAGATTCAAACCGGCCGACAACGAAAGGGTTGGTTTTACTTTTTTCGAGGCTCACCAAATCTATCGTTTCATCGCTTTTTACTATTCTTGTTTTGTTTACTTATCTATGACATCGGAGTGTTATTTACATAACTCGTTCTCCTATACGATTTTTTATTAGATAAACATGTTGGCTAGAAGTAATCTTTGATGTTAGAAATCTACTGAGCAAGATATGATTTGGGAAGAACAAAAGATATTGTTCGATGTGCAGTGATCTCTGTGTGTTTTGAAATGCTAACAGAGAAGGTGAAACACCTAACCGAACTTGTTTTGATTGATCTGAATGTAAAAATTATTAGTATGAGTAAAGTTAGCTCAACGACCAATTCCCATGCAGAGGTTTCATATTGTTCGCAAACCGCGAACTCTTTAGAACTCAACACTGAGCCATATCACTTTACAAACTTTTTTTCGTATCAAGCAAAACCTTCGCGATCGTTGTCCGCCCGAATTATATAGCAAAGAGCAATCGTTCATTGAAGAACGTATTGAATAGTCGTTAAGAGAGCAATGGGCGTGGGTCACAATGCGGCCCTTCGCGATATTCTCTGCTCATGCCGGGGACTGTGCTCGACAATTTCAGATCACTCGCATACGAAAATGCATGTAATATAAATCTTTCCGGTGAAGCACGAACAAGTCGACCACACCCACTCGGCCCGCGGACTCGAATACGAATATTAAATTCCACCGCTACGAAGTCTTTATTTAAAAATTGTACCAACAACTTTAGCTTGTATACCAATGCGCGTAAGCACACTTTACCACTACGTTAGACCCCTCACATTTCGTCTGAATGGGTATTAATATTTTTAATGCAGGTTCTCTCATTGTGCCTTTAAGCCTTTTTTCCGCGACGTCCATCAATAATATTCGGACATCTGAATGTCTGTTTTAAAGACTATATTGAACAGTCTTTGAAATTATCTCGAATCGCATCTGCATTAAAGTGTTTTCGCATAAATTAGTCACGAGTTTTTATTAATGGTCCTTTTTGTTTATTGGATGTTAATACGGGTAATACGATAAAGGATTTTTCAAAAACATTATAATTAATAGGATTAGTGACTGATGTGATGACTTGAGCGTTTATTTTATTGGTAATAAATATGCGGTTTGGATTTGCATTAAAATGTCGTATCTAGCTTTTGTGACAGGTTTTTCTACAGGATAGTTACCTATAAACATGCTACTCCACGACTTCTGTTTTTACACAATTCTGAGCTACGTTTTGTTTAACATTGTAGCTTTCTCAACTTCTACATTGTGCAAGTGCATCCTTAAGTTCACGTGGTGACCTTTAGTAGCTTTCACAAATACTCATCCGTTGCTTCCTTTGGGCATGTCATGCAACAATAATTCTCTATAGCTTCCTTGTGCATCGGTTGGTACTTGGTACTGCCCGGAAATAATAGTTCCTGAGCAGGTGTATAATTTTATAATTATTTATCTTAACAATATACCAGTAGAGTATGGCAGAGGTCTCGTTTATGTAATAGTAAAACAACATTCAGCCAAGAGGGCTGAAAGTAGTAAAAATTCAAGATCGCTTAAACGCGCCATGGAGTGAAATTAGGAATGAAGTTACCCAAAAATCGGAGTAACAAAGCAAAGTAAGCAAACTGAAATCAGTAGGCTGGCGGTTTTTTTAGCCAGTCACAAATATAACCTCTTGAATGCTACTGAGAAATCCCTGACGATAAAACCCAATAACATTTCGCCCGTCCTGGTAAATTGAATCAAGGGCTTTTATGCTCAGTAGTCGTGCTATTTATTTCTAGAATAATGCAGCAGTATTTAGGTATATCATCATCTCCAGCCCTGATCACCTCGATGCTAAGTATTAGGGCTCCTCCCTTATGGGCCATGCTTCCCTGATCTGCACAAGTCTACAATCTTTGCATCATATTTCTTTTTAATTTTTTAACTACACTATTATTTCCACAACACATCGTCTTGATTCGAACTTATCAGTTCCACGCATTAATTCAATAATATCTCCACCCCTGCACAACCTTTTGTAAATGTCTCAAGTCCCGACAGTCGCTTGAAACAAAGTTAATATTGTTTAACCGTATGTATTATTAGATTATTTAATAACAGCAACAAAGGAAGCGGCTCGTCCGACTGATGCGTCGTATCAAATCGCGCTGACATTGAAGTTCAAACGATAGCGCTGCATACATGACCTTAGTACTACGGGTTTTCGAAGGTTACTCGGTTTTAAACTCGTACTTGACGTATGTCTACTTTGAAGTCATAAATTGGATGGACAGAAGTCGAGTTACGTAATTGGTTTGGGTGAAAATATTTGGTAACTTTTGAACAAACCACCAGCAGAAGTTTCTAAACATACGAAACTGTGTAAGGATCCATGTTTTGTCCCTAGAGGTAAAAGGGATAGTTTTGTTTGACACAGTCTTGACTCAGTTTCTTAAGGAGATTAGTAATTGTGTAAAGCGCTAATAGTTCAACAAGTTCTGATTAAGAAGCTGCTGAAGTTTAAATTGCTTTAGCCACAGATTACTAAATGGCTCAACACGGAAACTGATTAAGATTTTCTGTTAGAATCTTTCAAGTAAATATTTACAAAAGACAATTTATTTGTAGTTTCTAGATTTAGTTCAATGGTAAATAAAAACTAAGAAATTGCACTGGAGCGCTTAACTTAATTAAATAACATCATGTCACTGACCGCCCACACTAGAACGAAGTAACTGACATTTGAAAATTGATTCTTGCTATAACTGCAACATCACAACGGATAATGGTGGCTAAGTTTCTAAAAATAAATGATTGTCCCAAAAAAATTTGTGTACACATTTTTATAGTAACGCAATGGCAACTAGGAAATAAAATTACGTTTTTGCTGGTTTTAATGAATTAGGTACAGCAATGTAACGTAGATATTATATTGTTTGGTATGCAATAAAGCTTATTTTATAATGGTAATGTCTGTTAAGTCAAATAAATTATTGACTGAAGTCGAATGTGCATATTTTTAAATAAAAAATCATTAATTTTTAAATTAGCCACTAAAGTAAATGTGCCTTTGCGTGATTTTTTAGGTGTATGACGAATTTGATTGTCAATATTGAATGATGGTATTTACATAATTTGTTACTTCAATGCTTTCTCTTTTAAATAGTTTTAAATGTCAGCCTAAAATAAAATCTTCCCACGATTTAAATTTTAACTAATTGTTTGGCAAACACAGATCAGTTGCGATCAAAACCATATTTTTGTTACAAAATACTTTCTTTAGATATTTCCTCAAATATGTCTAAAGAACTAACAAAAAAGTGAGCTGAATACCTAGGTTTCAAATTTAAACGTCGTGAGGTTTTAAGAAAGTGGAGTAACTTTTTGCTACAACCAGAACGCTGACGGTTTGTTAAACCGTCAGCGTATCTTTCTCTATTACAATTCGCAGTTCGAATTCACTTTCACAAAAGAATCGTAAAGTACTTTCAGTAAAAAATCTTAAATTAACGATTAAACTTAATAGCCATTAAATTGATTTACGAGTAATTTATTTTACTTACGTTACTTGAATCCAACCGATTTCAAACATTATTTCCTGCTTGCTTTTTTCGGTATCATGGAGACGTTACCTTCTACTGTTCAAAGTAACTTTTTTTTAGCGTGGTAAAATCATCAAATGAGTCCTCCCACCCAAACTGTCAGACTTGTACTGACTAAAATCCACGTTGTCCTTCATTAGCCCTTTACGTTCCAGGGTCACGGTAATGGTATAAGTCCCGCGACCCCGGCAGGCTTTGGCCCTCTAGAGGGGGCCCCCGTCATCTTGCTGACGCTCTTTGAGGCGCGCGTGGAACACAACGCGCCGTCTACCCGGGCATGGTCCATGGTCGGGCGGCGAATTGCCCATTACTCGCCGCCCGCATGCCCGAGCACCGTTCAAAGTAACTAGGATTTTTTTTTTAATAGATGCTCTTCTCTTGATTTTTTTTTGGGTTACGTTTATAAACATTGAAACTCGTATACAAAAACTTAATCACAGTTCTGGTAATGAACAATCGATGGACACTACATTAAGTGGTCCAGAACAATATTTACACTGCAGGATAGAATGATCAATATAAAACTCCACCTGAGCTGGTTTTATTTGCATTGGGTCACCAACCTGGGTCCGGGATCTCTTCCAGATTGTGTCGTTTTTATTCATCGTTACATAGTCATGGCTGTTATTTACTACTAGTAGGTACTAATATTTTCGTTCGCGTTATTCTAAATTTTTAAATATGAAAGGGCCTAGAAGAATTTCAATTGCTGCCAAAGCTTTTTGTATTTCATACTAACAATATTGCCAAGTCTTCAATAGTTCACGTAAATCCATTATTTCTTATTTTTTTCTATCGCCGCAGTTGTCAACCGTAAATCGTCCAGTGGCTGACGTAATGAACAAACGCATAAAAGAAGCTTGTTAGCACTGAAACTCTGTACAAGCATATAGACCGAGCTTCACTTCCCAGTTCTATAAATGGAGTACACATTATACTCATTCCTTCTACGTCCGCACGCGTACACTTTAGTTGTGCATTCAAGCTCAAGTTTATTTTGGACTGCTCTTTCATTACAATGCTTATTAAATATTGTAAATAGATACCCAAGTTATTTCATCATCTGTTTCCTCTTCAGGCTTAAACGGCTGGACGCATTTCGATATGTGGAATGCAGATAGACCACATCTTAATAAGTAGAACCAAAAATTTGAAGACATGTGACTTCTATCAACCTGCGATAGACCCGTGTTGTGGATTACGTTCAGAAGAGGGCCTGTATCCAAGCAGAGGGAACATTAAAAGGCCGGCTATCATGCTTATTGATATTCTTCCCAAGAGACAGATGACGACTTTAACGCGGGTAAAACCACTGACAAAGCAAGCAGACAACATCGGTGTCTTAGTTAAACGATACAGGTATCGAGCCGTATAGATTCTGCATTGTAGACTTGTAGAGTTCTAAACGACATCGTGACACCGCTCCTACTCTATTTGTTGAAAGCGTCCTATAGTTTAGGTGCATTAGCTTGAAGTGGGCGCATACTGTTCTCACGAACGCCACTCGATTGTTCCACAACCTCTTAACTATCGGGCTATCGGGCCACGACCCTCGCTCATACAATAAAAACTGATGCTCTGAGGCTAAACATGGGGGTTCTTGACGTGTTTTGATTCGAGATGAGCAACATTAATCATAAAATCAGAAAAACTATAATTATGTTGCGATGACTTTATAAAATCAAGTTCGTTTCAAGTTTGGGAGCTTTTTTGAGATCTGATGTTTTACTAAAATTAAAGTAATGGATGGTTCTAGAACATCGAATTAGACTTTGCTGATAGAAGAATCATTTGAAAGCACTCATCAAAACTAAACGGTAAAAATAAAAATCTTTCCAAATTACTTAATATATTCTCTCTCAAAGTACTTGCATGTATGTCAGCAGTCCGGGCGCCCTGCGGACTCTCCGTCCGCATTCCGGCCCATCGTGCTGCTCGATGAGGTGGGCAAGCTCTTTGAGAGAGTCATTGCAGACCGCCTCGTCGGGCACCTGAATCGGGTGGGCCCGAACCTTGCGGAGAGCCAGTTTGGCTTCCGCAGGGGGCGCTCGACGGTGGACGCCATCATGCGCGTGAGAGCCCTCACGACGGGGGATGCAGTAGCCCGGGGCAGGGTCGTCTTGGCGGTGTCTTTGGACATCACCAACGCCTTTAACACCCTGCCCTGGAGTTGCATCAGGGAGGCACTCCGGTATCACCGGGTGCCGACCTACCTCCGTCGCATAGTCGAGGACTACCTGACGGACAGAGCCGTCATCTACCCCGGTCACCGGGGAGAGTGGAACCGGCGAGAGATATCGTGCGGTGTTCCACAGGGATCGGTCTTGGGACCGCCCCTGTGGAACATCGGATACGATTGGGTGCTGCGCGGCGACCTCCCTGACGGCGTCAGCGTAATATGTTACGCTGACGACACGCTCGTCCTGGCGGAGGGAGAGTCGCACCAGGCGGCGGCCGACCTGGCGACGCAAGCGGTAGCGACAGTCGTCGAGAGGATCCGGCAGCTGGGACTCGAAGTGGCGCTGCACAAAACGGAGGCCATGTGTTTTCATGGCCGCGTTAACGCGCCACGGTCCGAGTCCCACATAACGGTGGAGGGGGTTCGCATCGGCGTCGGGAGGACGATGAAGTACCTGGGACTCGTCCTCGACAGCCGGTGGAACTTCAGGGAGCATTTCCTGAGTTTGGCCCCAAGGCTGAACCGGGCAGCAGCCGCCCTCAGGCGACTCCTGCCTAATCTCAGGGGGCCAAACGCCTCCTGCCGTAGGCTGTACGCCGGTGTCGTGCGGTCCATGGCCCTCTACGGGGCCCCCGTGTGGGCCCTGAGCATCCGGACGCGACCACTAAAGTTGGTCGCATGCCAGAGGGTCATGGCTATCCGGATGATCCGGGGATACCGCACGATCGCCGGCGAATCGGCCAACCTGCTTGCCGGATTACTGCCCTGGGATCTGGAGGCGACTGCCCTCCAGCGCGTCTATGAGTGGCGCGTGGAGGCGCAGCGCCGGGGTGTATCGCCGCTGCCTCGAGAAGTCGAGGCGCGGCGGGAAGAGCTCCGGCGCGATCTCAGGGCAGTATGGAGGGGACGACTGTCGCTACCGACGGCCGGGCACGCCGCAATCGCGGCGGTAAGACCCCTCTTTGAGGAGTGGCTGGATAGGAGTCACGGCGTCCTGACCTTCCGCATGACGCAGGTCCTCACCGGACACGGATGTTTCGGGAGGTACCTGTGTCTAAGGAAAAAGGAGGAAACGCCTGGGTGTCACCACTGCGAAGATCGCCCGGAGGACACAGTAGAGCATACGGTGCAAGACTGCCCCGCTTGGGCAGAGCACCGACGTGTCCTCACGGCGGCGATAGGCGGAGACCTCTCGCGCCCGGCATTGGTTGCGGCCATGCTGCGGGGCGAGACGGAGTGGGAAGCGGTCGCCTCCTTCTGCGAAGCAGTAATGCTCGCGAAGGAGGAGGCGCGCCACGAGAGAGAGAGGACAGAGTCCTCCCTCCGCCCCACCCGCGGTGGTTGGCGCCCACGGCGACGGACGTCGCAAGACGATCTCCGGCCACCGTAGGCGCGGGCATGCGGGCGGCGAGTAAAGGGCAACTCGCCGCCCGACCATGGACCATGCCCGGGTCGACGGCGCGTTGTGTTCCACGCGCGCCTCAAAGAGCGTCAGCATAATGACGGGGCCCCCTCTCTAGAGGGCCAAAGCCTGCCGGGGTCGCGGGACTTATCTCATTACCGTGACCCCGGAACACAAAGGGCTATTGAAGGACACCGTGGATTTTAGTCAGTACCAGTCTGACAGTCCCTCCCGCCCTGCCCGGGGTGGGAGGACTCATTTGATGATTTTACCACGAAAAAAAAAAAAAAAAAAAAATGTATGTCAGCAGTGGAAATTTTATAGGATATTGTACAGGAGGCCCATATATGTACATACCATGTTCACATAGCAACAAATAATTTATAAAACATGTCATGTAAAAATCAATAACAGCCACCTGCTCTACCTTTAGACAAGATTATTTATTAAATTACAAGCAAGAAATACATAGTAAAAACAGAAAACAATCAATATACGCAATAAAAACAGTAACTAAAGAACATGGGAGTCTATTATGGAGATTGCAATGTGCCGGGCAAAAGCTACGATGATTGACAAGTGTAGTCCACCCACAGTGTTGGTGGCCGTTGGAACGAAACGCGCTTTTTACCTTATCCCAACTTTTTGCTTTATTCACCTTCACAACCCTTCATTTCGAGACGATTAAAAACTCACTGATTGCGACCAGTGTTCTTTTTTGGTGAAGTTAATAATTATGCAAATTGTTAACAAAGTTCACGGCTTACAAAGAATTTGTTTTCATTGTGTTCATTTTCATGCCACTCATTTTCATTGTTTGACCTAATTTTAGGTATCTGAAGCACCAGTATCAGGGTTTTATGTAAAGTTTTCTGAGCACTGTTACATTCAATAATTATTTTATACTACTACAGCGATACCCGATCATAATAACGCATTCAATGATAAAGATCGTTTGAACTTCTGCGTAATTTTGTGCTCATAATAAGTTGACCTTCCCATTATTTGTTCGTAACGGGGAACCTTAATAACAGATACAACTCTCTCGTTATAGTTACGTGGTAATACTTTTTTCTGTTAGATCATTTTCATTCGATTTACGTTCCGTTAGAACTCACGAATCTATTGGCGATCCAATTTCTTGTATGAGGAATTTTATATTCGGTTATCGTACTCTCTTTTTAATGTTCGTGTTATGTGTGTTCTCATCGTAATTGAATTTCGTCCGAAAAGCAATAGTTTTGTTTTTGCAATACCGTTAAATGAGACAGGTGGTCTAGCATTTTGTTGTAAATTGAATGTAAACATAGAATATTATTGATAATAACTGGAGCTTCGATGAAAATATGAACAAAAACAGGGGCTTTCATAAATTTTATGATGATAAAAAATTATTCCCATGATAAAATTGCGATAAACCATTAAAACAACGGTTCAAAAGAAACATAACATACTCGTAACCCAAGAAACAAAAAAAGTAAGTTTCCCAAATGTTACTACTATCGTTAAGCTACTTACGCAATAGAAAGTAAGTACACATAAACAGAAAAGATTCGTTCGTTCCGTGACTAGTAAAATAAATTACAGGTTGCGTTCCTAAAAATTGGTCACCGTCGATGGGATTCCATATTCCGAAATCCATGACGCTACTTTAGTAACATCAATGGAATCATTTGAGAAAGAATTGACTATTATCTGATTTGTTCTGCACATTTGTAAGTAGAACCAGAAAGTTGTCAAATACTGTGGGAGAGATTGTTGTTGTGCTCCTATTCATACTGAGTGCAGATTAGCCATCATTCTTTTGTTTTGTATTATCAACGAAGTTGTTTTATCTACTATAGTTTATTAACTTAATGAGTTCTTCAGTAATGTGTTTAGTTGTGTTTGTATCATCAACTGCGTGTTAATGATCGTCTGCATAAATTTTAAAATCATGTATTATCGTACCGTTGTTAAATCCTACTAATATTATAAATGCGAAAGTTTGTGAGGATGGATGTATGTATGTATGTTTGTTACCCTTTCACGAAAAAAATACCGAACGGATTTGAATGATTCTTTTTTTTTTTTGTATAGATATTAAGTCTGGCCAACATATAGGCTATAATTTATTTTGAAAACTTGAACACCTGGTGCAGAACCGCAACAGACCAGCTAAGCTATAGGAATGACGTCTTAGCAAGAGTTGTTCAACCTGATAAGCACTCTCTGTTGCCGTATAAAAATTGATGATCTGGAAGACCTAATGTAGAACACCAAGAGCCCAGCTACACCATAACATAATATATAGGAATGACGTCTTAGCAAAGTAGTTCAGCCTGATGAGCACTCTCTGTTGACGTATAAAACAGGCCAAAACTCCCATTTATTTTTTTACCCAGGCTCTTGAAACTGGACATCAGACTTATCAGATGTTCGATTTTGACGACCCCGTGGTGCTGGCATCAGCAACAGGATCCGCGTACGAAGTCGCGGGCAGAAGCTACTCGTAGTTATACAATAATTTTACAAAAGTTTTGTGTGTTGTATTAACAGTGGTCATATTTTGTTAATGATTAGGTTTCTAAAGACGTATCTCTTAACTAACCGCAGACTGACCTCAAAAATCAGCAATTACGGTCACTATTACTTGTTATAAAAATCTCTTGTGCAAAATAAGTGACAGAACAATTTTCACAGCTAGACAACAGATTTTACAGGAAAGTAATAATTAATGGTTGTTTGAAGTAACAATTTTAGAACGTAGTTCTAGTTTTAGAACGTTACCGATAAAACTGTTATAACAATAAACAGAAAAAGTAATTGAAAGTTTGAAGGAACGGCATTGAGTATTTATCGGTCTAGACAAAACTTTAGCTCACTTAGGTGAGCTTTATAATAACATTTTGATTATTAACATTGTTTAAGGCACGTTACGTGTTTCAACATGCAACTGGCTACAATGTTATGAAACTAGTTCGTTACGTGGATCGATTTTTAGCCGCCGGCTTTGGTTCAATGTTAACAGTTACTGATTAACAAGTAATTTTAAAATCGTTTTGGTATAAGGCTTTGGTTCCATAGAAAGAGAAAGAGATATTAATAAGCACGATTACTTTTGGGAAAGGGCTTGTAATCACTATATCTTTGAGATTGATAATACTAAAGCGTTAATTGCGTATGTTCTTGAGCAGACGAATATTTCAAATATTGAAGCAATGGATCACGAGTTTCCTTAAAAAATATCTTGATTGTGAATAAAAGTCTGGTACGCATTTACTTATGTTGATTATGCTTAGAGAAGTTACATGCGGTAGTTTATAACATCGTAGCCACAACAGCCGCAGTATGTGTTATCGTTTTAATACTAAATCTATTTCAGATAAATTCTGTAGATCTTTACATCATGGAAGCAAGGCAATAACTTCCTCAATTATTAGTAAGAAAGATTCTTTGGAATTGGAAGTACTAAAAGTCAAGTTTTGAGGAGACTGTAAAATTAGTTAATTGACCTGCAACAGATGTTGCCCTAACTTTTTGGGGTGTTGCTGTAGTTGTTGTAAAATGAGCAAGCAGTACAGTTGATAGAGCTTCTACAAAAAAACGCTATCTGTAAAACATGTTCCTTATAGCACACAACAAATATTACTTTTATGTTGATTTTACGACACGATACAATTTTAAACATATCAGCTCGTAACATTTGACGATCGTTTCCTGGGGCTTCAGTAATAAATCAATAAACTGGTTCACAGCGTTATGCATTTAGTTGTTTATACACGTTTACTATACACACATAAACATTCAAGGAAATCGTCTTTTGCTAATTGTAAGATGTCATAAACTCATAAATTAAGTTGTGAATGTATCTGGACTGTCTTGTAAAGTTAGCAGCCTTGGTTCCGATTTAGATCTGATTAGCAAATATCCTTGTGAGACTCACTAGGTTTAAGATTTGCTCGAAAATTAGACGGTCTCATTTATATTTTTATTTGCATCTTCCGCAACTAGGCTGAGGTCTACCCCGTAACATTCCTGATCCCTTTATTTGTCTCCTTCTTTATAAAATTAAATGTTTCTCTGCCTAAATTATCATAATCTACTTCAATTACTAATTCCAAGTCATCACTGTCTTACCTGCCTTATTAAATGGAACGTATGTGTCATGTTGATTCTGCATTCCCTTTCGGGATCACCACGTCAGTTGTGCAATACATGGAATATTAAAATGGTAGACAGCTAGGCTATAGCCCTCGGCTGCAATAGACTTCTGTATAGTGTAGGCGATAGTAATTTTCTCTAATTAATCGAGCGCCATAAAGAGCGTGGGATGATACATCATTGATTCTGGTTGTTTTTCTTGGTGTCCGTGTAAAATGTTGCAGCCCTTGGGTGCTTGCCAAGAGCCGATACTATTGAACATACTGTTTAGTCGATTTTTTCAGTTTTTTTTTTCTCTATTTTACCCAAGTAGAGCTTGGTCGACCAGCTGATTAACATTGATTATCGATAAGTTTTGCATAAAATACACGTATATTAAAGCTATTTATGACATTAATTAAACTGACTCTCTCAACGAGCTTTGGAAATGATTTTTTTAACAAAAAAAATACTGCTGAATACTAATGATTGTGATAACTGAGGATGCAAGTAAGTACTTTAAATTATTTATTTTGATAGGAAGTTCATTTCAATTTTTATTGTGTTCTAATTACAGGTTCCCAAACCACAAATGCTTCGGCGATGAGCTAAAGTTGTCGGCGCTTCTTTACTTACGCCTCTTTGAGTTAGATGAGCTGATGGGGATCAAATATCTAGTAGGTAACATGTAAAAGTATTATCTTTTTGAAAAATCACCGTATTGCCCAATTTAACTAATATTCACCGTTATAATGTTGCAACTTGCAAGAATTTCATTTTAATAATCACCAGGATTTATACACTTGTTTACAGTATTAATGGAGACATTTGACACCGAGCAAGCAATTATCAACTACTAATTACATATCTCACTTGTTTATCTTAGTTTATTAGCTGTCCGGCTGACCGCATTTTTATTTCACAACTTATGTCGAGATAAAATGTTTCTTTGAGGGTCATTTGTATTCGATTTTAGATTGTCCTTTTATAAGGACACGTTAGAATGGCAAGGTGTTTGATGTAGTGTGATTTTTGTTTTATTAAAAATATAAAACATATTATGATAAGTAAATTAAATTTTTACTATCGCAGTGTCGCTGGCAGTCTCCTTTTTTTTAATGTCTATTGTTATTTTATTGAGTTATAAATGCCTTTTTTTTTCTATATTTGTATTTAATTTTGTGCCAAATTATGTAGATCAGCATGGTATAAAAAGAGAAAAACCAAAACGATAAAATTAAATTCGTCTTTAGTCAGTCTAAATAATCTTACTAATTTATTTATGAAAATTACGTAATTTCACACCTACGATTTTATATCCTATAACTAAAAGTCTAGTTTATTGTCACAAACAAAGGCTAAGTTATGACAACTAACCTAGAAACATGTTTATGGAACCTGTTTGTTCTAATCTGTATAAGTGTATAATATTTAATCAATTTTAAACCTAATTTATTTTGTTTCAAACTGTTTTGACAGCTAGTTAAGTTTTAGGCAAATAAGTAGGTAGGAGTAGCCTTAACCTTTCATATTTTTATAGGGAAGTGGTTTCAATGGTAGTGCTTTGGCAAATAATTTCTGGGTAATTACTACATATTTCAAATCGTTTCGGTATTTTATCAAAAAACTGTACTACCCTCATTAGTAAGAGTTTCGAGGAAAAAGCGATTGTATCACGATTAGTAGCTATTATCTTAATCAAGTTATATAAACCATTTTTTTCGTGTTTCACAAATATAAAGGCTCTTCCAATATTTTTATATGTTTTAAACTTTCTTTTTTGTTACCGTCACAACAAAAATTTGAACAAAATAGTGAAAATAATCTATGCTATTAAACGAGCAAAATACTTTGCAAATCGTGTGGCATTTGAGTCAGAGAATAATTACCCTTATTAGCAGAGCAATAAAGCCATATCAGTACAGTATCCGATAAAAACGAAAAGTCACCGAATATAGGGTGTCCGTTACCCGTTAGTTTGACACGAGTTGCATTTTAAACTACCATAAAAGTAAAAGTTTAATATTTGAAGATGTGATAGTTAAGATAAAGTTGATGCACTTATTTAACGAAAAAAGACCAAGACAGAATACAGACTCTATCGTTTGAAAGCCAAGGTTGGTTTTTGGATGAAGGGCAATGTCAAAAGGAATATTTGATGCGGTAATCTGGTATGCCGAAGGAATACAGGGCTGCCTGGGTTACTCAGTCTGTGATGTGACTATTAAATATCAATATTTTATAAGGAAGGGGCGAGTTATTTTTGATACTTATCGCGAGTATTAACACCTTGTTTGTTTATAATGTTTGAGGTATTTTTATTGATAAAAACTGATCTTTTGATGCTGCATCTGCTCCGGATGCGATTGTGTTGGTTGATGTATGGTATTTTTTTTAAGTTATTGATGATTCCGATGGTCTATGAGATATTATAGGGTTTTTTGAAGTAAAAAAATGTATATTAATAATATAGGAATACAAAATTAAACGTTTACCACGTTCGCACAAAGTTGCACGTTGCACAAAGCTTCCAGTTTGTAATCTAACTATAAACAGTTTTGAAAATTAAACCCCAAATCGAATATAATCGCAACGATAAGGAAAGTATTACAAATTGTACTCAGAAGAAGAGAACAAAGAATAACTTCAAAATAAGAAGAAACAGACACTATTTATTTTAACAAAACCATTTCGCATCTATAGCACCGAACATTACAAGCAACAACTACCAAACAAAAACACAACATCAAAAACACATAATCATACCATTTCAAAATATAAACAGAACAATATAGATCTAAATTGCTGTGCATTTATTCGTAACATCGATAGACATGATCGGGCAACGATCAGATATCTGCGCCGGCGACGACCTCTATCCTAGGCGGAGGTCATACTCAGTCATGAAATAAGAATTAAGTGAATACTTTCCAAACAATACGTTTGCTTGAGAACCTGTGTGTGATTTGCTTTATTGTGTACGTAGGGTAGGAGGTAAGAACTATTTTTTATGAGTTTGATGTGGAGTTGAGCATTGTCATTTTTATAGGACACTAGAACAGTGTTTGTTCTAAAATTTGGTTGTGAGAGACAGATCGACAAAATTAAATAGACGAAACGAATAGGCAGCCGGGCCCATGAAAGTAAAATTAAAGATAGAATATTTATTTTTGTATAAGTTTACAGTGATGGTTTGAACTTTGAATAGCCAAACGTATTTTTTATCTACTTATACCTATGATTCATAAGCAAAAAAGCCAGGTGTATGTTTAACAAAAAATATCCATGTTCCTGCCTAATTACTGTCAACTTTTGACAAAGTAGCATACTGTGCTGTGATGGAGTTTTATAATAAAAACAAAACATCAACTTTTTATACAACACCGACGCGACGTATCAAACTATGCTCAAAAGCGATGCACCTCTACTTATGGCGGTAAACTTCATCTGTCACTTCAATATTAAAAAAAAAATAAACGGGATGCAACTCTTGAGACCTTCACCATACGTTGGATTCATTAGAGTGTTGGCTCCAATGTATGTGTGCAACCAATATTGGTTATTTCCGAGATAAGCAATATTTGATTGAAATAATCTATAAAAAATTGCGTGTCATCCGTTTATTTAAATTAACATAATCCACGTAAATGAGTTAACACATAATAGTTTTGATATCATTTGCCTCTAGTCACTCTAGTTTCAACAGTTGCACGGGTTGCACCCAACGTTTGTTCAGCAAACCTTGACAAACAAGTTGGTCCCAAATATTGGACGAACATAGCACTTTTTAATAAAAGAAAAAATATATCGGGCACCCGCTAGGAAGATGGTCGCATTATCCTTTTTCTGACACAAACGTTAGATCGGATCTCGTCCAGCAAAGGAAAGAATTTATTTTAAATGAAATATGCCGTAAAAATTGTTAAAGAGAACATTTTTTGTGATGGCCGTTTAACTAATAAAATATTTCTGTTATTAGGACAATTTATAGTGGGGTGTCCATTAAAAGGATATTTTATTGTGTAGGTTTTGTGTCGGTTAGTTAAGCTGACTTTTACGTAACGAGTTATAAGAACGAATATATTAATAGGACGAGCGGCGGGCACTTTTCGTGGAATCGTTAAGAGTTATTAGTTTGAGGATAACTTTATTAAAATGAAATTGATCATTGTTACGTATCTTATCATTGTTATGGGAACGCATCAATTTATGTATTTCAAAATAGGTACAGAAGAATGTGTATCCGCACTTTAAAACTGTTATCAGCTCTTGAATATCGTCCTCTAGATATACTAGATATTAGTTTAGGTACAAAAAGCCCAATTCGCAAAATAGCAACCCAGTCACAAAAGGATTTTCGCAATTCTCTAAACGCCTAATTCTCAAAATGACACATTCTCTAAACGACCAATTCTCTAAACTAATTCGCAAAATGGCAAATGATCAAAATTGATTTTTTTGTATGTAATTCTTACAAATCTAAGATTTTTTCTCTCTGTTTAACCAATTTCTTTCATGATCACACTCCAAAATGTAGAAAAAAAAAAAACATTTTGACCATTTGCCATTATGAGAATTAGGCGTCTAGAGAATTGGCCATTTTGAGAACTAGTCCTTTTGCGACTAGATTGCCATTTTGCGAATTGGGCGCGCTTATTGTGCTGGGTACGGATAGTTTTATTAATTGTGATATCTTTTATAAGGTATGTATTTAATTTTAACAGTGAAAACAGTTGAAAGATTGATAAATAAATAATAGTTTATTGTACTAGCATGACCACGCTACGATTTTTTAGAAATCTAAAAAAAATCATCATCAATAACCTACCGACTTCATAAAGTCAATCAACTTAGCCTACAGCACTCCACTGCTGGACATTGGCCTCTCCTAGGCCTCATGTGGCGCAGAAATAAAGTCACGCAGCACTAATATCTGAAAATCTCATAAAAACTTGAAACCTAAGTTTATTTAGAAAATCTAGAAAACAACACACAACAATCATCACAAAACCGACGCCCACTGCAAATAATTTACATAATTTTGTACGTGCATTTGTAAAACACTCAGGCCGCGGAATGCATTCACACTCGCTCTTAAAATCTGCGATGGCTATAAAATGGTTCAGTTTCTTTTAGCACCTCACATTACAGTTTATTATTGAAAGCTAACAATGAACGTAGAATACCTGACGTCATTAGCGGGCCCTTTTAACTTCGCCGCCTTTGGCTCAGTAATTGTTTGCGTTTGTTAGCACTGAAAACTTGGAAAGTAATTTTTGTGCGTTGATTTTTGTATTGTAGCTGCCAATGTTCTTTGAAGAATGGGTTTGATTTTGATTGAAAGGTTAGTAAATGTTTTAAAATATATCGATTAAAACTACTAAACTGTGAAGTGATAAAACTACTTTTGAACTGGTTTTAAGCCTACCATAGATTACGTCTTCCATCAATTCCTGTTTTATCACTTATCACAGTCTTTATTCGTAAAATATTCACTGCAAACGATTCGTTAAACCCGGCTAAAAATAGTCCCCTTCATTCATCCCCATGGTGAACTTTTATTCTCCCCATAGCCGCGAGGGGCGCCATACTCGTTCCCACTTCCATATTAGTTCTACGGAATTCTTTTAGATGGCGCTCTACGAAAATACTTCTGTTGAAGAAAAAAGCTTACAACTTTTTGTAAGTTTTTTACTCGTGTGTATTTATAATGTGTAAAGCAACATCAAATATTGATCTAGTTTAGTAAACGAATGGTAGTTACTGGTGTTATATGATTTTATTTAAAACGGTACCTTATCAGCACTATTATCTCAAGTAAAAATATGAAGAAAACAATTTTGAATGCACCTTTCGACTCATTTAACAGTTACATAAAATTGTTCACTATCCTGTAAACGCCTTTTATACTATGGCACTCTAAAATCATCTTTATGTTCTTTAACTTACTACATGTAATGGAATAGCAGAGTATCTTTATAGCAATAAAGCTGCAGTTTCGTTGTCTTGTAAAGAATACCAGCAAAAATTTCCGCAATAGAATTTTCTAGAAGCAAGGTCTAGATATAAAAGTTACGTGCACTCTTCACCCGTTTGTTTTACGAGTAACTTTTTAATTTTTGAACGGGCACTTCAATTATCTCTCTCATTCATCTCAGTCAGTCTTCATAAGCTTTTGGAGGACGTAAAAAATTTTGATACTTACTTATTTACAGGGAAATTACATTTTCATTTGGCCTTTTTTGCTGTAAAAACATAAATCTTTATTTAAAAGTATTGAACTTTGACTGTTGCCTTTTTGTTTGAAATATGGTTTTGCAATTATTATTTGTATCAACCTTATCAATACTAAAGATGGAAGTTAATAACGTTTTCGCACAAAATCAACTGAACATATTTTTTTTTGGATAAACACAAATAATACTTTTTTGTCCAAATAGGTAGGTGTCTTTGAACAGGTACTGAATAGGCTAGGACATAATAACGTTATTTTGTTAATGTTTTTTTGGCATGTGTGTATTAAAGAATATTATCAATGCGTGATGTGTTACTAATGGTATACCTACCTGTGGTTGTCTGTTCAGATTTGACCTCTCGACCTCAACAGTTCCAGTCAGTTAAGATTTAGCTTCCTTATTGTGTGTGATTAGCCAAGGTATGACTTGTAAACAACTTTCTGTTATGACATTATCCAATTACAATCATTTTAGAAGTTGGTTACAGATCAGCTGGCGTAGTAGCCTAGTAGATATACCTATTTATTCTTTTGAAGTCTACCTTAATTTTTGTATTTTTATGCATTTTTGAATAGAGATTCCTCAGGCGAATGGGTCATTTTGAGGATTAAAAATATTTTTATTTTATAACTGATGCTTAAACAAACAAATAATATCAAAATCATACAGTCATTGTATATGCAAGAAATGCCGAAGATAGAGCACCAACCGTTAGGGAACAAGGGTAGGTGTGAGTCAGCGGAATTATTGCCTTTTTAAAGTACCATTGATTCAAAGGAACTGCTAATGGCAGCCTGTTTTGTTTGGAAAGATGACTGAGTATGTATCGGAGGTTTTATTGTTTCTTTTTTTTGTTTGAAACCGCAAAATTGATTTTGATGTGATGATATAAATCAATTTGTAGTTTGAATAAGGATGGAATTTAAAAAGGTTCCGTTAAATTCATCACTTATTCAGATTTTAAAATCGAAAACTGGTACCTACGGACAAATTATGGATTGATTGTGAATATACCTACGGCAGTTTCTATAGCATTAGGTATCTGGAACTACGTTCATACTTCGTTCCTTGTCCATGACAGTTAAAGACAGTTAAAAACATTATGTAGTAAAACATCTCGTCTGTAATTCTCGCACTGTATGAGGTGTATCTAATAGAATACGCACATTACGCCACTATTTTTAAATCCGTGTATAATAAGGCATGAGTCTATTACTTTTGACCAGGCAAATTTCAGGCTCCAGGCCTTTATGAAGAAATTCGTAATGTATAAACCCGATAATGCTATTTTCAAAAATGTAACCCAGGACTTCATGCTAGAAGTCCCACTTGCGTCAACTAGAGCAACACAACAGTCAAGCTCAAAAATGTGTCACTTCTAAATAGTCAATACAATCATTTACAACGTTATTAATACATTCAACTCTTTACAGTAAGTACTTATTCAGTGTGTCAATGTCTATTAAACTATGTAAACATGTAAGTACATGGCCGAGGTCAAACGCTATTGAGTAAAACTTGAATGGTTTTAGACTGGCGGGCGGTCCAATTCCATGGTTAAGGACACTCTTGAGTTGTTCACGTCTGGCAATGGTATTGAAGTGGTATAGACAGTATAGTCTAAAGCCAATTGAATTACCAGCCGTTTCGAATTGGAATAAAGGTAAAAAAGTTTTATTAGAAACAGGTTCTATTAATTAAATGCAAATAATGTATGTTTAATTAATTCTTTAAATCCAATGTTCACAGAACACAATTTTTATGTTATTTTTCTAGTTCCATATTATTACATTCATTCACAACCTTCGATCATGTGAATTGCGTCAAACCACATACGCTTGCTTTACTATCTGTTCCCGCTGTCATGTCGCTTCGCAAATCGTTTCGCAGTTTCATAATGAACACAACTTTTTTTTTCCATAGACCGTGTCGCTATGTTCGTAGCTTGTCGTTTCGTCATTCATCTCCTAAATTCAATAGTAGATGAACAGTTATATCGCACGTGTTCAAAGTGAACTGTCGGTGATTCGTTCCTTTTAGAGCTTGCAACATCTGTCCTGATAAGATAGTTATCTTACTACTAAGTGGGTTAAAGTGTCCCCACCAACGTGTCCCCACGTTGCCGTCGTGGTGGGGCTTGTGTGTCTCGATGATCTCTGGGCCCCTGCCGGTAGAGGCACTCGTGCACTCATGCCGGACAGGCTCAGAGGGAGAGACCAGACCAAGAGGGACACACCGGGGAAAGGCGCGCCGCCTGGAGGATCGAGCAGTCAGCTCGAGCCTCTAGACGGCGCGGGGCCCGGTCTCAGAGACTGGGTCTAGGGGGGGAAAGGTTCACTTCCGGTACGCGTCTAATCTTCAGACGTAACCGTGAAGTGAACCAGGGGTGGGGAAATGGGGGGCATAGGGAAAAAAGAGGAACTCACCTCTCTAAAAAAGTAAAACATGGATAAAAAGGTTAATGGAAGGAATACCCAGGCGGGTCCCAGCTGCTCTTCAGCTGGGGAATCCCGCACCGGACACGTCCGGTCAGTCCCAACGTACTCTGGGGGGGACAACACTGACCTATTTTACCCAACTTTTGGGCCGGCAGTCGCCGCATTGAGCCAGGGAGGCTCACGTGCCCGTGGTGTGGAGTCGCTGGATCATTCCAGCACGTCCGCGCCACCGGCACCGACAACAGAGCGGGCACAGAGTGCCGCTCCGCGGATGGAGGGGGCGCTGGTGCTCGGGTCGGAGTCCGACTCGGCATCAGACGCCGTGAGCTTCCAGAGCGTGGGCTCTGGAGGCGTGGCGAGGAGGGATGAGGGGGGCGCAGATAGGAGGAAGGAGTTCCTCAAGCGCCCCCATTCGAGGGACGACATTTCGTCGTCGGAGGAAGGGCTTGCCTCGGCCCGTAAGATCCCCACGAGCGTGCGGGGTAAAGGCCGAGGCAAGACTTCGGGGAGGGGGATCTCCTCTGGAGAGCCCAAAACTGGTCTGGCCTCGAACGAGGCTAGACTAGCAGAGGCCGTGGCAGCCGCCATCCGCATCGTGATCCAGAAGCGGACCAAAAGTAGCAAGGAGGGTGCGATCGGCGACGCCACGGCCTCCATCATGGCGGCCGCGCGCGTTCACGGCGGGGCTCCGGCTGCAAGGGACGACATGTCCGAACTGCGGTCGGAAGTCACCCGCCTGACTGCCGCCATGGGGGCTCTCCAGAGGGAGAACATCGCCCTAAAGGAGGACCTGGCGAAACTTCGGGGAGGCGGCCAGCAAAACACGTCGCCGCGGGGCCAAAGGGAGAAAGGCCAGCCCACACCAGCGGAGAACTCTGTTCTCGACCTGGTGCGACAGGAGCTGGCCGCCTTTCAGCAGCGGTTCTCCGTATTGGAGAGCCGCGTGCTGCGACCCCCGCTGGCGGCGTCCTCATACGCGGCTGTGGCCGCGTCGAGGCCGCCCCCGACCGAGCCGCCTCCGGCAGAGGCGGCGGCGAAGAAGAAGGCTGCGGCGAAGACGGCCCCTAAGACGGCCCCTTCTAAGACGGCCCCGGCAAAGCCTAGCCAGGCGAAACCGGGTCCGTCCAAGCCGACTCCGACCCCGACACCTGCGGGGCCGGCACGGTCGGCCGCAAAAAAGAAGGGCGCCCAGGCCGATAGCCAACCACCCCAGCAGCCTCCTCCTAAAACTCCTCCGGCCAGCGCCGACTGGCAAGTGGCCGGAGAGAAGAGGAAGGCTGCCAGTGCGGCCAGGTCCAAACGGCGGAGGGAGAGGCGGCGGCGGCGTAAGGAGCGCGGCGTCGCGGCGCGATTGCGCGCCCCTAAGACCGCGGCAGTAGTGATCACACTACAGCCGGACGCGGTCAAGAGGGGCGTGTCGTACCGCGACGTGCTCGCGAAGGCAAAGGAGGCGGTGGACCTCACGGAGCTCGGCATCGCCGGGGGCCTCCGTTTACGGGTCACTGCAACGGGGGCTCGGATGTTGGAGCTCCCCGTAGCGGACAGTGGCCCCATCGCTGACGCTCTGGCCGAACGGCTCAGAGCGTCCTTAAATGCGGAGGAGGCCCGAGTATCCAGACCCATCAAGCGCGCAGACGTGCGCATATTGGGTCTGGATGACTCCGTGACGGTTGAGGACGTGGTGGCCGCCGTTGCCAGGACTGGGGGGTGCCCTTCCGATCAGGTGAGGGCGGGCGTCCTGCGTCCTGACTTCGCGGGGCTACAGACCATTACGGTCAGCTGCCCCGTGTCGGCGGCCAAAATACTGGAGGGGGGCCGAAGGCTCTTGGTTGGATGGGTTTCCGCGCAGGTGAAACTGCTGGAACCCAGACCTCTGAGGTGCTACCGATGCCAAGTGGGCAACCACGCGGCATGTAACTGCACCTCGGAGGTGGACCGCAGCGACAAGTGTTTCCGCTGCGGTCAGCCCGGTCACAAGGCCGGCTCGTGCACTGCCCCGCCGCACTGCTTCGCATGTGCGGCGGCTGGCAAGCCGGCCGATCACCGGGCTGGGGGCAAGTCCTGCGCCCCACCCACCAAAGCCAAGAGCAGAGGTAGGCCCTCTGCCACCGCCGTCACTGCCACTCCCGCCGCCGCCGCCGCCTCTGCCGCCGCCGCCGCCGCCGCCGTGGCTCAACCCTCGGAGAGGGTCCTGGAGGAGGCTGCAATGGATTCAGATTAATGTCTCCATTGCGCTTCCTCCAGGCGAACATCAACCACTGCGCCGCTGCTCAGGATCTCTTGCTCCAGAGCATGGCGCAGTGGTTGATCAACGTCGCCGTGGTCGCCGAGCCGTATTTTGTCCTGCCCAGGAATGACTGGGTAGCGGACCTGGACGGCTCGGTGACCCTAATTTCGTCGGCCGCCGCCGGTACCCCGCCCCTCGATCGCGTAAAGAGAGGGCGCGGGATTGTCGCAGCACGGTTCGGGGAGATCGCTGTTGTAGGCGTTTACTTCTCCCCGAATCGATCTCTCGCCGAGTTCCAAGACTCCCTAACGGAGCTGGGAGATGTCGTCGTCGCCCTCGGTTCCCTCCCCGCGCTCGTCCTTGGGGACTTCAATGCCAAAAGTCCGGCTTGGGGTTCCCGGTCCACGGACTATACGCGGGGTAGGATGCTCGAGCACTGGGCCCGTGCGCAGGGCCTGGTGATCGAGAACCGGGGTTCTGTCCCCACGTGCGTGCGGTGGACGGGCGAGTCGGTGGTGGACGTTACGTTCGCCACCGCCGACCTGTCGCCGCGCGTCACCGGCTGGCGCGTTGTGGAGGAGGTGGAGACCTATTCCGACCACCGGTATATCCGGTTCGACGTCTCCGCCCAGACCTCAGACGCGCCGGTTCCAAGTGGACGGAACCCTAGTGGTCCGCGATGGGCGCTGAAGCAGCTGGACCGGGAGCTATTCCTGGAAGCCTCGATCGTGCAGGCCTGGGTGTCACCACCGGACAGGCCTGCCGACATCAACGACGAGGCGGAGTGGTTCCGGGAGGCCATGTCCGAGATCTGTGACGTGGCCATGCCCCGGGTCCGGCAAGGACGCGCCCGGCGTCAGTTGTACTGGTGGTCGCGCGAGCTAGCAGCGCTGCGCGAGGCGTGCGTTGCCGCGCGACGCCGGTACATCAGGTTCCGCAGGCGCCGCACCCGACCTCCGGATGCGGCGACTGTAGAGGCGGAGCTGCACGAGGGTTACAGGGCAGCGAAGGCCGTCCTCCGCGACGAGATCTGGCGGGCCAAAGAACTGGCCCGCAGGGAGATGCTGGAGACTCTGGACGGGGACCCATGGGGCCGCCCCTATAAGTGGGTGCGCGAAAAACTCCGCCCCTGGGCTCCCCCGTTGACGCAGAGTCTCCAGCCTCAGTTCGTGGAGGACGTGGTGAGCGCCCTGTTCCCATCGCGAGGGGAGCATACTCCCCCGCCCATGGCTCCGTCTCCGACGGAATCTGAGGACGAAGCTGACGCAAACGCGGACCACAGCGACGACGACGTCTACGACGCTCCAGAGGTGACCGAGGTAGACATGAGAGTGGCGGTACAACGGCTCAAGGCCAAAAATACCGCCCCAGGACCCGACGGCCTGCCAGGGAAAGCCTGGGTCCTGGCCTCGAGGACTCTCGGGCCTCGACTTGGGGGGCTCTTTAGCGCATGCTTGGAGAGGGGCCGGTTCCCGCTTCTTTGGAAGACGGGAAAACTGGTCCTCATCCAGAAGCACGGGCGCCCTGCGGACTCTCCGTCCGCATTCCGGCCCATCGTGCTGCTCGACGAGGTGGGCAAGCTCTTTGAAAGAGTAATTGCAGACCGCCTCGTCGGGCACCTGAATCGGATGGGCCCGAACCTTGCGGAGAGCCAGTTTGGCTTCCGCAGGGGGCGCTCGACGGTGGACGCCATCATGCGCGTGAGAGCCCTCACGACGGGGGATGCAGTAGCCCGGGGCAGTGTCGTCTTGGCGGTGTCTTTGGACATCACCAACGCCTTTAACACCCTGCCCTGGAGTTGCATCAGGGAGGCACTCCGGTATCACCGGGTGCCGACCTACCTCCGTCGCATAGTCGAGGACTACCTGACGGACAGAGCCGTCATCTACCCCGGTCACCGGGGAGAGTGGAACCGGCGAGAGATATCGTGCGGTGTTCCACAGGGATCGGTCTTGGGGCCGCCCCTGTGGAACATCGGATACGATTGGGTGCTGCGCGGCGACCTCCCTGACGGCGTCAGCGTAATATGTTACGCTGACGACACGCTCGTCCTGGCGGAGGGAGAGTCGCACCAGGCGGCGGCCGACCTGGCGACGCAAGCGGTTGCGACAGTCGTCGATAGGATCCGGCAGCTGGGGCTCGAAGTGGCGCTGCACAAAACGGAGGCCATGTGTTTTCATGGCCGCGTTAACGCGCCACGGTCCGAGTCCCACATAACGGTGGAGGGGGTTCGCATCGGCGTCGGGAGGACGATGAAGTACCTGGGACTCGTCCTCGACAGCCGGTGGAACTTCAGGGAGCATTTCCTGAGTTTGGCCCCAAAGCTGAACCGGGCAGCAGCCGCCCTCAGGCGACTCCTGCCTAATCTCAGCGGGCCAAACGCCTCCTGCCGTAGGCTGTACGCCGGTGTCGTGCGGTCCATGGCCCTCTACGGGGCCCCCGTGTGGGCCCTGAGCATCCGGACGCGACCACTGAAGTTGGTCGCATGCCAGAGGGTCATGGCTATCCGGATGATCCGGGGATACCGCACGATCGCCGGCGAATCGGCCAACTTGCTTGCCGGATTACTGCCCTGGGATCTGGAGGCGACTGCCCTCCAGCGCGTCTATGAGTGGCGCGTGGAGGCGCAGCGCCGGGGAGAATTCCCGCTGCCCCGACAAGTCGAGGCGCGGCGGGAAGAGGTCCGGCGCGATCTCAGGGCAGTATGGAGGGGACGATTGTCGCAACCGACGGCCGGGCACGCCGCAATCGCGGCGGTAAGACCCCTCTTTGAGGAGTGGCTGGATAGGAGTCACGGCGTCCTGACCTACCGCATGACGCAGGTCCTCACCGGACACGGAAGTTTCGGGAGGTACCTGTGTCTAAGGAGAAAGGAGGAAACGCCTGGGTGTCACCACTGCGAAGATCGCCCGGAGGACACAGTAGAGCATACGGTGCAAGACTGCCCAGCTTGGGCAGAGCACCGACGTGTCCTCACGGCGGCGATAGGCGGAGACCTCTCGCGCCCGGCATTGGTTGCGGCCATGCTGCGGGGCGAGACGGAGTGGGAAGCGGTCGCCTCCTTCTGCGAAGCAGTAATGCTCGCGAAGGAGGAGGCGGGCCGCGTGAGAGAGAGGACAGTGTCCTCCCTCCGCCCCACCCGCAGTGGTGGACACCCACGGCGACGGACGTCGCAAGACGATCTCCGGCCACCGTAGGCGCGGGCATGCGGGCGGCGAGTAAAGGGCAACTCGCTGCCCGACCATGGACCATGCCCGGGTCGACGGCGCGTTGTGTTCCACGCGCGCCTCAAAGAGCGTCAGCATGATGACGGGGCCCCCTCTAGAGGGCCAAAGCCTGCCGGGGTCGCGGGACTTATACCATTACCGTGACCCCGGAACATAAAGGGCTATTGAAGGACACCGTGGATTTTAGTCAGTACAAGTCTGACAGTCCCTCCCGCCCTGCCCGGGGTGGGAGGACTCATTTGATGATTTTACCACGATAAAAAAAAAAAAAAAAAAAAAGTGGGTTAAAGTGTGGTCATATTTGACTTTGTTGTGGAGGAAGTAGGTAATTAGTGAAATGTGGGTTAGATGTCAATGTGGGAGGAATTTTATCTGAGATATTGTTGAGACGGGCATTTTAAGCAAAATTAATAATTAAAATATTTAGGGTGATACACTACCAATACTCTTTGTAAACAATGGTAAAACGCATAATGTGGGATGCAACCCATACCTATAAGCAAATGGATCAACGACTATGAAATTGTGGATGAGACGGAATTGATCTGAAGACGGAGAACGGGATTTTGAACGAAGTTGAGATGTGAGAAGAGATGCCTATGATCTAATGAACATCATTATAATTAGAACGTTAAAGAAAGTGAGTTATAAAATCCTCTCCCTGATGTTTCTAGCAAAATTGGGCCTATAAAAATGCACACCACAAAAGTGTCACTATTAAACAACAAGAAAAAAAAAGAAAAGTTTCAAATAGCGAACTATTAAAAAGCATGCCCCAACTAAAACGCCGTAAGTGGAACTCACTATCACATAGAACGTATAAATGCGCTATGAGCCGAGTGAGCCGACACAAAACGACCGATGTCAAACTTTGTACTCGTTAAAAATTTACGTTCATAGCTCTAGTTGGTTAGAACTCATCACTTTGCATGCCATTTGTACAGAATTTTATTGTGTGTAATAATAACTTTACTGTACCTATATAAAAAGTAGGTTTTTTTACAGTCATAAGCTGTAAGTGTGTGGGAACGAGGACTGGTGAAAATCCTTTTTTTCAGGTTGTCTTAATCTTGGGAATGGTATTCCCTTCATTTTTCCTTCAGTCTCTTTTCTGTCTACAAAAATAACTCGCAGAAGATGAAATGAATGACGAGACGAACTGTCCAGATTACGACAAAACTGTATGTATTAAGTCCAGACTAGAGAAAGATGAAATAATAAAAGCATTCAAATCGTAAATAAACTACATAAAAGTATTCATACTGGGAACATATCTATACTTATAATAAATCTGTAGAGAGGTCAATTCTGTACATTAAATATATTTCCAAAATAACTATCAGGGGTTGTTTAGGGATCGATACTGATGCCAAAAATGCAATCAGTAAAATTATTGTCTGTCTGTCTGTCTGTCTGTCTGTCTGTCTGTCTGTATAACCGCTATAGAAACAAAAACTACTCGACGGATTTTAACGAAACTTGGTACAATTATTTTTCATACTCCTGAGCAGGTTATAGTATACTTTTCATCACGCTACATTCAATAGGAGCAGAGCAGTGAAGGGATTCCGATTGGATTTTTACAACTCAATTTTGAGGCACTTTCCGATAAGCTAGCAGACTGAAATTTTGCACATGCTCTGAGTTCTGATGAAAATACATGACTAGCTAAGAAACGTCATTACAAATCCAATATGGCGGCCTACCCAAGATGGCGGACTGGCTGTTTGAAATCCACCCCCATGATATGAGTATCAAATGAAAGGGTTTGCTGTCAGGAATACGAAATAAAAATAGTCACGTGATTTAAATCCAATATGGCGGACGTCCAAGATGGCAGACAGGCTATTTGAAATGCACCCCTATGATATGGATATCAAATGAAAGGGTTTGCTGTCGGGAATACGAACAAAATAGTCACGTGACTTAAATCCAATATGGCGGACGTTCAAGATGGCAGACTGGCTGTTTAAAATCCACCCCCATGATATGGGTATCAAATGAAAGGGTTTGCTGTCAGGAATACGAAAATTTAGTCAGGTGACTTAAATCCTATATGGCTGACGTCCAAGATGGCGGACAGGCTATTTGAAATGCACCCCCAAGATATGGGTATCAAATGAAAGGGTTTGCTGTCAGGAATATGAAAAAAATAGTCACGTGTCTTAAATCCAACATGGCGGACATCCAAGATGGCGGATCGGCTATTTGAAATGCATCCCCATGATATGGGTATTAAACGAAACGGTTTGCTGAATGGGATACGAAAAAAAATATCACGTGACCTAAATCCAACATGGCAGCCGTCCCAAGTTGGCGGATAAGAAGTAAATTAAGTTTGAATATGAAGAAGACTAAAAAAAAGTATAATATTTAGTGGGTGCTCAAAGCGTGTTTTTCCCACGTTTTGTCGTTCCGGTTGGATTTTTGCAACTCAATTTTGAGGCACTTTCCGATAAGCTAGCAGGCTGAAATTTTCAGGGTACCTTCAAACCCGATGAACAAAGATAAAAATAATAAAATAATTAATAAATTTAAAAAATCTAAAAGCCCACGTTTTTAAATGTCCTAAAAATAAGAAAATAACCCTACAGGGCTGAGAGATGGGCCAATCAAAACGTGGGGGCGTATCTTTGCAAGTTACGCCCACGAGCTATACACGTCATGTAAATATCTCATAAATAATTCCTTAAATAATTTACGCCCCCACGTTTTGAGTGGCCCCTCTCTCAGCCCCGTAGGGTTATTTTCTTATTTTTAGGACATTTAAAAACGTGGGTTTTTTAATCTTCCGTCGCGTGTGCAACCCTAATGGTTAAGCTACACAGAAATCATTTATGACGGAAATTTTCTCCTTAAAATTATATAAAAAATACCCCACGACAGCATATGTCTATCTTTTATGGTTGACTCACAATAACACGTGTAACTCCCGATAGCTTAGCAGTTCGAAGCTTTCTGATTACATTTGAATACTCTTACGTTTATAACACTCTCAGTCACCCCTAATTGAAAAAGTTAACATTAATTAACTGCTCCATAAAAAAAAATCATATAAATCAGTACAGAAACACCAAAGTTATACATGAAATACGCCAATAAGCCATTGCGCGTGAATACTGAATCATGCTATAAGGATTTTTTTTGAGAATCGGTCGCCGCGCTCGACGCGTCTCGCGGCCGAAGGTATAAAATAGTCAATTTATAGAGAAAGGCTATAGGCTATATATCATCACGCTAAGGCCAATAGGAGCGGAGCGCCAATGAAGAATGCTTCGAAATCCGGGTTAAATTTAACGTTAGCCCAAAGTAACTATTCCACGCGGACGAAGTCGCGGGCAAAAGCTAGTTCCAAATACATGCAAACTCTCATAAGAATTATAAACCGTTTATTGCCATCTAAGAATCATCCTCTATAAACATGAAATAGGAAATAAATCGAAGCATTAGGAATCAAGCACTTAAACATTTCAACGGTTGCAGCGATACATAAATTGAAAGGGACAGTAATCCATATGCAATAAGTGTGATATACGATGTTCCGGAAGATTATCCAGGCATCTGCCCTACTTTAACTAGGACACGATGTAATGGTATTATCGCAAAGTTTCAGGCTAAGACTAACCCCCTTACTTATAAAAACTTGTGTTGCTTAGCTACCGATTAAATATCACCTGTCCTTGTCATTTTTATTTTAATGAATAGAGATGGCAAGTGACTTAAGAGCTATTTAAGATAAGTAACGTCTAATCACTGTTTATAAGTAAGGCCGTAAGATTCTAGGATCGATTCCAAGGGAATTATTACGAAACTATGCATACGAGCGAATAAGCTCTTCGAAGGAAGCAGCGTTCCTAGATGCATGCTTGAGATTGAATATTAAAATATCGACGTTAAGTCTCAGAGTGTGCTTGGCCACGAATTTAGTTTTTCTTTTAGCCTGACCTTCCTTTTTGTTTACAGAAATAATAAGATCTGATCCTCTTTATTAATAAATGTAATTAGGGAAAAGATTGACATTAAGAGCAAGTTAATGTGGCTACTGAATTCATAAAGTAAGTTTTCCTCTTCAAGTTTTAATATTCACATAATTTTTTTTTAATCTAAATGTGTACCATAACGATGGTCATAAAAACTATTTCACTTTCAAAGTGCTTCCACCAGTCCAAAGTTTCCTAGAACGAGGATTGATTACCCAAATTAACTTTGATCGGGAAGAATTTGTAGAAAAACTGGAACGAAACTCACCTTTTTTAAAGATTTGTAACTCCCATTCACCGAAGAGTCAGTCATGCTCACTATCCGGGACATTGGGATAATGAAATCGTTCCATAGTTTTCCGATGGCAACATTTTTTTCTCGTGTCGTGACAGTATTTTCGATGTGATTTATCCGAGCTCAGATTCCCATAACCGGATTTATTTTTCCTCTATTGACGCCTTTATTGGCGTTAAGGATTCGGTGTGAACTTATCGTTTTTTGGCGTCATATTTGAAACTTTCTCCATAACTATTTTGTTTATTCGTGCGTCAATTTGTTATGTTGTTGAAGTATTATTATATGTATGTAGATTTTTTTTACTAGCAATAACTGGATTTAAAGTAGCTATGTATGCCTTTTGAGATACTTCTACTCTATCTGTATTCCTTCCTTCATTGGCTGATGACACATCGGGATTTCCTGCTCGTCTCCTTTCTTCATAGATTGACACAAAATATCGTCTCAATTTATCATGCAATAAAGTTATAATGTACTTTGCTGGAGTTATGAATGTGCTCTTATCGTTCTTAAGTAGAATGTCATGTATGAATTACAAGTTACGATATTGACCAGTTTTAGAAATCAAAGAAGCCTCTGTTCCTTCTCTCATGCTAAATACAGCTAAACCTTTGTATTAAAATATTACTCGTAAAAGAAGAAAAAAGAATTCAGTCTTGTAAAAATGTTTGAGTCATATCCTTATCAACAATGTGTATTTTATGTTAGTTATACAGAAGTTTATTGTCAATCTTATCATGTATAAAGTTAATGTGGTGTACTCGGTAAAGTTTAATGCCTCTTGCTTCCTGATCACTAGCAAGTTTCCTAGAAAATACGAGTATACTAAAATTTTATAAAATTTGATTGACATGATTATCATAATATTAAATTCAGTTATTCCTAATCCATGTTACAAAATAGCTGCCAGATCAGAAGTTATGGATATGCTAGAAGCTGTACCAGCTGGATTTGGATGTCAAACCCTTCTTTACATAAGATGTTAGTCGGGCTGAACGTCAATCATGTGACAGAATTTAATAGACAAACAAAGCTACCCGGCGCGCGGCGCACCCCAATCATCGCTCTACAAACACATCGCCTTATTTGACTTACAATAATTTAGTTAGTACCAACTCTGTCCGTGTTCCCATGCTCCCATTACCCATCCTAACAACAGAGCTATGCATCGGAATTGGCCAGAAAATCACGATAAGTATCTCTTGGTTGTCACGATCCAATTCCGAACGAAACGCTCCCGGTCGAGATTTGAGTGAGAAGACGTGACCTTTGTACCGAGTCGAAGCAACTTCAAGTGTGAAACGTCATGTCTAACCAGCGGGTGGCGCGAGTTGACCAGCCGAATAACAAATTTCGTTAATGTTAAGTACAAAACAGAAAAATCTTTACAACCGCGTTCGGATATCAGACGTCGATCAATGTCACACTGAAAATACGAATCTATCTGATTTGATGTGACCCTGAGAACGTGGATTAGTCATTGCTTTTATTGTGGATGATGCTTTGAGTGGTTGTAGAAAAACATATTGGAAGTTTTGATATTGAAAGGACGGTCAAGATGATACAGGTAAAACGTGACGGTTTTGATTGATCGATGCCGACTAAGATAATAATTTACTGAGAATTGAAAATGAGTCACAGCTAAAATTAGTCGACACCTATTTTCAGCGAAGTTATCTATTTCCGAATCTGTAATTTATAACTTAATCCATTCTAAATTATGAGCTTCAGATTCAATATCTCTAAAGCCGGCAAATTAATATTAATTTACAATTCGAAATGAGTTTGATATTGTACAAATCGAATATCGTTACGATAAAACAATAAGCGACCGAATTCGAAAGCAAAGGAGCTTGGTTTGATATCTGGTCAATTTCTTATCTAGTCTTGGGGACGCATCGGGTATGATAGGGGGAAATCAATGGTGCGTTTAACCGTGAAATCCTGAGATAGGACCGATATCCCCGGATATTAATAATAATAATAATAATAAAATAATAATAATAATAAAATTTATTCATAAATCTTTTACAAAGAGGGGTGTAGAAAGCCACAAAAACAATACTTAATAAAATATAGTAAAAATTAAGGCCTACATAAAGATTAGTGTAAGTATAACTAAATTATAATAAGTACAAGATATTGACATAAGAATTTAAAGTACATGTAGCGACCTGCCTGAACTAAGTTTATTCAAACTTGTGTTTCAGGTCATCACTTCATCGCAATTTAAATGGGACAGTATAATTTATGTTTTCAGGATTAATATAAAAATACATAGAACAACTTTATATTGATAGCAGGTATCTTGGAACCAGAAATAGTTTTGGTAACTTATTGGGGACAATAATGGAATATGATTCTGCTTCTGACGTTTTCTATTTGTTGGACATGACAGAGTAAATAGATACAGATATACATATATTCGCTGTGGGGTACAGCGGTGTAATTGATAAGGAATTTATTTGAGTTTTGTTAAGTGGTTGATAAAGTTCTGATCCATATTAATGTTGGTTTATAAAGATCACAAAATTGTCTTCACGTAATCTTCAGTAGCTATACCTACCTACTTGCTGTATGATTTAATTTTTTTTTGTAGTATTCAGTAAAATCTTGTCAGCTGTCAAACACTTTTGAACTCATATAGTTGGTTAAGTAGGAATTACCTACCATTTAATTGACCCTAGATTTTATTACCTCTTAAACATGACCAGTTTTAATTACATCTTACAAAATACTTGTAGGATTTTAATTCTGATCACGCACCATAATATTTCATTAGCATGGTGATAGTATTGAAACATAATACTTACGATATAAAGTCAATTACCACACGTTTCAACGATGCAATAATTCTCAGTATGGTCACTTTCTCCCGATTTATCTCGCAGTTGTTAACACGAAGATTCTCATTTAAATTATTATGAACTACGATTGCAGATTGATGTTGCTCGTGTGTTTACCGAATCGATAATTTTGTATGTAATTATTATTGTAATTATATAGGGTTTTGTAAAGTGGAGAAGCAGATGGAATAGTAAGCTTGCGTGTACGAAGGTAAGTAAAGTAACACCTAAAAGACTTTGTTCTTTATCTTTCATCGTTTACGCAGTAGCTTGGTCGATAGCTAGGCCGACCATCTAAAAAACTTTAATTTCTTTAAGTTAGTACTAAATTGGTAGGTTCCTATTAAAACTGTCTGATGAAAATATGTTTCAAAATAATTAATTGACCGCCCACTCCCTTACGTTTTAGACCTACTACCTATATCTAGCTAACATTTTACAGTAGAGAGAAGTAGTTCTGCTTCATTGGAATTCTATCCAATAATATTGAAATCTTGTGTTGGATCATTGGACCGATGGGAAGTAAATTATGTATATGCATGTGTGTTGTATACTGCATTAATATATTTAAATACTTAATGTATTTAGAATAGCATCAGTGACGTAACTTACAACTGCCCCATTATTGTTATCGACCATCTTTTATTATGTAAACAATAGTTCCGATGTGTGCTTCTGAGTACTCATTGTTTTGTTACACTTTAGATTCGATTGTATAATTATTTAACTCTATGATCAATTAAGTATTATTGTTAACGAAATAAACACGTGCCATTCAAATGTTAACTACCGTTTAATTCGGTTTCCTTCAGCTTACAGGTCACTAATAACTTTTGAAGTATCTGTTCAAGCATGTCGGTTAACCCTACATAATACTGAATAAACATTGGCAGTTGCAACAATGTAGCCACAAAGTTCTCATTAAGAAAAAATTGAAACAGCCGGGCAGCGGTCATTCAAAGTATGTCACACCATATGTCGGGTATTGGAACTCACACTTTTAAAACTATGTATTAAGAAAAAAATCAATATTCTCTTCGGACCGTGTCCGACAGAAGGTCGCTTAACTAGCGACGAATACAGAACGTATTGTAAATCTCTTTTATAGCTACCATGCTATCCGTGACGGTTGAAATATGACTTGGGTGTGTTTCTCTACCTGAAAAGGGACCATCATTATGCCCAAGATGATTGTCGGCAAACCAAAATTATTTCTCATCTTTTTTTACTTAATATTTCGATTTGGAAACAACGAAGTTAACAGTAATGCCGCCATTTGTATTTCTAAAGATTCTAAAGTTTTTATGGCAGCGGCGGTAAAACAAAAAGTTTGTGACTAGTTCTTTAAACAAACCACAACTTTTAATAAATGGGTAACATTTAAAATCAATGGTTTAATGATAGCAAATTACTATGGTCAGTTCCTTGAGTAAACTTTAGAAAATACTAATTCCTATTATTAAAACTGAATTAGATTAGGAGAAGACAAAAACGACCATGTATAAATTTTATGATATTGTTTTATTTTTAAATTAATATTTTTTAACAGTCAAGGGTATTATAATTACATACATACAAATAGTCAGTTACATACTTAGCGATAACCGGATAGACACACACAAATTGATACAAATTTCTTCTACCAACAAACATTCCCACTGAATATGTAACTAAGTAGGTATCTACAATTCCAACACTATGCAATAATTTTAACTAATGACTAGTAATACTATACAATAATTTCCATACAATGATTAGTAGTGTCTATCTACAAAATATTTGGTAACAATGAGATATACTATATCAAAATACTCATGCAAGTCTTCATTCCTGATACTGGCATAATTTTCTTTTATACAATATTATGTATCAGTCTTAATGGACAACAATTTATATAGCTTTATACAATGAAATACAATAAGGCTTCAATCTAGTTAGATACGTTTAGAATACATTTAACAATACAGTCTTTTAACATGACAAAGTCCGAACTGCTGAGGAACGAAGTCATTTTGGCCAAATTATCTAAACCAACGTTTTTAAAATAACACGTTACATTAAGGCATGGCCAACTCAAAAAGCGGTCTAGCCTACACATGCGCTTGGAATGTCAAGTTCCATTAAGAAGTATCTTTTACCGATAAGGAGAGTTTAACAATCTTATCATCTGTGCACAGCTGAATGAGTTTGTGGCAAGCAGTCGTGCACGGATGAGCGGGGTTGTAAGTAACCTTGCTCGTCTAACATTGATGGCGAGTGGTGGCCAGGATGTTTACGCAACGTATTAGGAGGCCTAGGCCTACCACCATACGGCTGCTCATAATTCTGTGTATCAATGGAAATGTAGCTATGATGTAAATTCTCCCCATCTTGAATTTGACTTGTCAACGTTGTGTTTGTCAACATCGACGTGTCATCCTCAATGACAATACCCACATTAGCAGTAGTAGGTGTTTGAGGTGGTATTGCATCGTACTTATACCAATGTTCCGGCGCAGTAGGCGAGGCCGTATATCTAGAAGGATGCCGTCTACCATTTGGACACACGCCATGATTGTAATTCATTGTATCTTTGTTCCAATGCAAATTAGAAATGTCTGGCATTACAAATCTAATTTTCTCCCAAAACTTCTTCTCGCCCCACAATAAAACGTTGCAAGTTTTCAAATAGCTTTGGAAATCTAGGTCTAAGTTTAAAGCGCTAACATCTGTTGTTAAAATGAAAACTACTCTGTGGCGCCTTATTGAGGGGTGAATAGAAGTAATAACATGTTTCATTGCAGCCTTAAAAGTAGCTTTTGACCATTCGTTTTGAAGAAAATTAAAGGACACAAATACTAAAATTCTCTTTGATGACTCTGCAGCGTTTGTAATTTGCTCAGACAAGTAATTATCAGGCGCAAGTTGTAAATCTCTGTAATGAAAGCACATCGTATAACCTGAATGTTCCATTTCTGGAGCTACAACTTTAGAAACAAAATCATCATCTAATAAACTATATACAGCATATCCATCATACAATCTATCTCTATCGAGTTCACTTTCTTGAATTGAAGCACTTTTGAACAGTCTAACTCCATATTTGGAGTGCGCCCACAAGCGTACATTTTGTCTGAATGAGAACGCTAAGGCACCGAATAATAGAATAAGAATAACACTTATGAGAACTACGGCTAAAAGTGGCACAAAGTTCAACTTAATAGGGCTCACTTCGTCGTACTGATACGGTTGATTTTCCGTAGGAATAGTATTGTCCGTCACACTTGAATCACGACACTTATCAATCGCGTCAAACACAGTATAGTTCGATATGAGTCCATTTTCACCAACACAAAACATATCAACGGGATCTTCGTAGTATTTCTTGAACCAGTTCTGAAGAGCCAGGATATTGTCACATGTGCACGTGAACAAGTTTCCTTGAATGTTGACGCTTTCCAAATGAGATACATGCGCCAATTTTTTGTCAAGATCAACAATCTTGTTCCCTTGGAAGTGTGCAACTCTTAAAGATGACAGATTTTCAAAAGTCTTGTTTGCGACACTTGTCAAAAGGTTATCATTCAAGTATAACTCCCTCAAGTGTTTTGTTTGAGAGAACACTCCAGCAGATAATTCAGTCAGATGGTTATTTTCAAGGTGAAGGATGTTTAACGAATGCAACCCGTTTAAGGTGTCATTGTCAATGTTAGCAACATTGCTGTTGTTCAAGTAGAGCTTGTGTAACTTTTTCTTGCCAATGAAGAGGTGACTATTCAAGGCTTGGAAGTCGTTACCATCGAGGTAAAGTTCTGTAGCATCCATCGGTATTTTCTCGGGTATCTCGGTATAACCCACATTGGAACAATCAATGACATTAGAATTCCAATTGCTGTCATGGAAGCATGAACAGCCCTCCGGGCATGTCATTTTACAGTCGCAAGCCTCAAAATCGCAGCAGAAACAACTTGACGAGCAGTGAGTTTCATAAGAACACAGGAACTGAGTTTCAGGAACCTCCATTAAGTTAGCTTTGCCTCCATACTTATTATTTACAACTTCGCATGTAACTGTGTCCAAATCCACGAATCTTGGGTATTGCCTCATATGATTCCAAAGATTTATCTTTTGCAGCCAAATCATATGACAGTTGCATACAAACGGATTATTTCCAATAAAGAATTTTGGCAGCATTCTGTGCTTCGGTATATGGGGCAACGTAAACGCTGATAGTTCAACGGTTCTCAATTTATTGTCCGTCATGACAACCTTTTCTAAGTTTCTTTTTTGTAAGAACGTACCTGGGTGAATCGTGTGAATTTTGTTGTTATTTAAGAAAAGGACTTCAATAGAATCAGGTATCGACCTTTCATCGACGTTTTCTAATGCATTGTAACTTACGTCGAGCATTCGGATGTTTTGTTGTGAGTTCTGTTCGTTTTCTAGTTTCGTAATATTGTTACTATGAATATCCAACCATTCAAGGCTTTCGGGCATATAACTATAGTCAAAGTAAATAAGCTTATTGTCAGATATGTTTAGCCAACCAAGGGTATTTAGTTTGTTGAAGACACCTCGGATGTCGGTCAGTTTGTTCCCGTCTAAGCGGATAGCTTTTAAAGTCGGATTAGATAAAAATGCGTCCTGTTCAATGGTCTCTATTTTGTTTGATGCCAAATTTAATACTTGCAAGGATGGCAGAGTACTAAAAGTGTCCTTCGGTACGCTTGTAATCTGATTGTCAACAAGTCGTAGTCCATAGAGTTCTTCTAAGCCTTCAAAAGACGTATTAGCTACTTTAGATATGTTATTTTTTCCGATATCAAGTGATTTCAAGAATCGTAGCTTTTTTATTCCATCAGGAATTGTATTCATACTGTTCCCATTTAAGCCTAGGTCTTGTAAATAAGTTATGTTTTCGAAACAGCGCTCATGAATTGTAGAAATCTCATTGTTATCCAAATATAGCTGACTGAGAACAAACAAGTTTGAAAAAATGTGTTCGTTCAGTGTTTTTATCTTGTTATCCGATATCGATAGTTGATGTAAGTTCTTAAGCTCCGCAAAAGCGCCGTTGCTGATAGTTTCAATAGCATTGTTGTCTAGATTCAAAACTTGTAAGTTGTTCAAGTCATGGAAAGACTTTGGATCCAAACGTGCAAGTGAGTTGTAAGACAAATTCAATATAACTAGGCGGATGAGTCCGGCAAAGGTATCTCTGTTTACCCAATCGTTAGTCAGACGGTTTCTAGATAAATCCAATTTCTCAAGCTGATCAAGTCCTTCAAGTAATCCCGGAGCCAACACAGAAAGCGAATTATTTGCTAATGAGATTTCTTTGATAACTCGTGATGATTGAAATAGTTCAGGAGGGACAGCGACTAACTTATTTCCCGACAAGTTCAGAATTTTTAATGAATTCAATCCGACGAAAGCTCTGTCGCCTATTTCATTAATTAAGTTGTTCTGAATATTCAACACTTCTAAAGATCTGAGGCTAGAAAGCCCATTATCGGGAAGTCGAAGAATATTGTTGTGAGATAAATCAAGCATTTTCAGTCCAGTGTTGCACGATTTACCTGGTGCGATGGGCCCTTTACCCCAATCTGAGAAACCAATTTCCGATATGTCTTGAATTCTATTGTTGGTAAGGTTCAATACTTCCAAACTAAAAAGCGGACAAAAAACTTCAGAAGGCAACATGTAAATATTGTTGTCACCTAAATCCAATGTCCGAAGTTCCATTAGTCCACGAAAACTTTCAGCGTGAAACTCCATAGTCATTGCAGGCCAATCCGTATTGTAGGAACGTAGAGTTAAACTTGTTAAATCACGTAACGGTGACAGGACAGTAGCGGGCACGTACCGTATCTTGCAGTACTCAACGCGCAGGTCCTCAAGTTTTCGCAGCTGACCCAAAAAACTGCCGGTATTCATGTGCAACGAACTTTCGAAGAACAACAAATCCGTGCAAGTCAGTTTCAACTTGTTGATGTTGTACGCCTGCGCCGTGGTAATGTTTTTAAACAAGAAGTCCACTGAGCCGATCGTTTTAATGTTACACGTGAGAAAGTTTGATTCACTCAACTTTTGGTCCGAATAGTCCCAATGACAGCCGGTGGGGGCGGGCGGCGCGGTCCGTGCGCGCGCACCAGCCACGACAACCAAACACATCCAAACTTTTAACGAAACCATGCCGTAAAAGTTCTTGGTCATTTTGCCACTGTAAAATTGTTCATTTGTCACTGATATTTCACTAAAGTACTCGTTAAAACTTTATGTCACCAAACAGTCAATGTTATGAAGTCTATGTTGTTGTGTACACTTCGTTTTATAGCGCATGTAAACAGTGAGTGCGAGATCGCGGTAAAACTTTTGACGCAGCCATGCTCCCCTGCGGTCGGGCGGTAACTGACCTACGAAGTTTGAACGAACGAAAGCCGCATGGGTATGGGGGAGGGGGCAGGCGCGGGGAAGGCAACAATGACGACGGGTGGGACCCGGCACTGCATCGGCTTACAACAGATGGCACGCGTGTTTTTTAAGTACTCGAAATATTGGTTATGCAGCCGAAGACTTAGGCCTGCGTGATTCGTTGGTTGCACCTCCTTAAGTTTCATCTCAAAGGAGGTCGTAGTGACATCTGAAACAGTAGCTGTTACGTAACTTGAAAAAGTTACCTTGAACTTTTAGATACATACTTGAACTTTGTTTTTCAAGTTAAAGTTATGATGGGGTGAAATAAATTCAAAATTGTACGAGTGAAATTATAAATTAACAATACAGATATTATTCCAGACTCATATAACAAGGAAACGATTAAATATTTACTTTTGAGAGACACGCATGCAATTTTGACGAGATGGGCGGACATTTTTGAGTCAATGCAAAATAAATGATTGACAGTTTAAAATCGGAAAAGAATGCACACAAAAGATATTGTGGTGTTTCAATTTCCTTTATGGATTATTGAAATGATTTAAGAACAGATGTTCAATAATGGGATTCTACTACAATGAAGTGATGACTCTTAAAATTATGAGGTTCTTGTTAATAATGTCTTTATTTATTTTCATTTATAACAGTTATGCTGTTCCTCAAAAGTGTCAAAATGTAAATAGTGGTTAAATACCATCAGATAAAAAAATAAAGCAATAAGTGAAACGGTACATTTAAAAATATCTACAAGCAGAATAAATCATAATAGCAGAGAAAATCTAAAAAATCAAAGGCAGATTCTGGCAGATTTTGCATTTAATTTTTCAAAAAGTATTCTCAACTTAAAAAGAAAACAAGAAAAAGTCTAGCGTAGCTGTGCTAGTTAGGCACAAAAACACGTTCATTCAAGAGGGCATCGTGCGTCACCGCAGACTCTAATCGTGGGCCATCGAATGCCATAACACGTGCGTGTCGGATCGCGTCTACCGTGGGAGACGCTGAGACCTTTGAATATCTTCAATGCCACTACAAATCACGTACCTACCTCTTTCAAACACAAAGTAAAATCAAAACTCTCAAATCTGTTGGTCTACTGACTAACGTAATGAGGAATAATTGCTCCAAAACCTCAGGATGTGGTAATGATGTCCCCGATAGGGTATATTTGTTGGAGCAGTTAAATTTTTATGAGTCATGACAATTTAGGAATTTATTATCCTTTCCGGATGCCCGGTACAACTCACTAAAAGATAGGACTCTGCAACCTTATCAGTTGCGTAATGATTCAACAGTTGTGCATTCTGGACGATAGCAAACCAAATTAGTATTCTAAATGTAGATCAATATTAAGATAGAAAGCAGAATACTTGGTGATAGTTTCTGAGAAAGAGGTCTGTCGAGCCAAGGTCGTATCAAGCCACGACTATTGATATTCTCAGTCAATATTGAGAGTAAATATCTCACGTGCCCATGTGCTGGCTCAATATTTACAAGAGGACATCAAACACAATATTACCACTTATCTCGTAACAACTGACTCCAAAAACATCTTTCATAGCGATCTTCCCTGAGGAACGTTATATAACACAACGAGTGTGTTGACATTGTCCGATATCGATAGAAGTTCAACATGACTTTTATTTGAAAGAATGGCTTCGTTTATCTACTAATATTTATGAGTTTTTCAATCTATTACAGATTGCCTTTAAATGGGTGCTTCAAACCGTAAGCCATGTGTGCGTTATATTATAAATCGTCAAACAAATAGATAGTATCTGTTCGATAAATGAATCGGTCACAAACAGTACCAAAGAACTAAAATGTAACAGTTCTATAAAAAGCACATGAGCATTATGCGACAAATCGATATTGCAGAGACAACGCCCCTGCTAATAGTTCTGCTATAATTTATCAGTCTATTGACGATTGTTCATTTGATTATAGAACTAGACTGTAATAACAAAGATAGTATAATGGACGACGGAAATGAGTCAATTACGATTACAGCTATTGATAACTAAATTAAAATTTGTTACGTAGAATTGGATACATGCAATGCATTGTTAGATCGTGAAAAAGCTAAAGGTAAACAAACTGTGTCCAACGGAAGCCTGGACAACATAATTGAAGCTGCTCTGCGGGAAACTAAGGGAAAGAACAATAAAGAATCGGCAGCCACGGCTGAAGCTAAAAATAACTTCTGCATGGTATTGAAAACAATTACACCAACCGTGACCAGAACGTTTTACATTCTATTCAGAGCAGCAGTCGTCCTAACTCACATTGAACAAGGGCTAGCCAAAAACAAAAGAGCTCCGAAGAGAGAAATTAACAATATGGCTAGTTCCTCAGATCCCAAACAAAAAAAGTCTTTGAAAGTTATGACCCATAATAAAAGTAGTGCCAGGGTCTGTCTCGGTTAGACAAAAGGATTCTACCGCAATTATGTTATTGCCTCTATAAATTCGTTGAGACAATAGTTTTAAACGTAAAGTAAGGCTGGTTACTTTATGGCTGTCAACGCCGCAAATAAAACATTTCGGTTGAAGATTGTAAATCTTCAAAAGCTATGTTTGGTCTTGTTTGCCACAAATTATTTATTGTTCACTCTTGTGGTGTCGCCGTGTCATAAAAACAACAGTCAAAGTGAACCAAAATACAGGTTTTTCAAAAGTTGTTATATACGAGTACATTACTGTACCATTTCTATAAACCTACTTCTTGCCTTAGTAAAAGTACAATAAAATTGCAGTCATCGGCAACAGGTTCGATTAAAAACGTTTATAATAAATCACTTCGGTATTTCACAGTATCAGCTTAATGTTTTTCCTTTATCTTTAAGACTCATGTTGGACCCCGACAACTTTAAAGCGTGATTGTTATTTGTTAAGTGAGACATCGCATCTGTTAGAGGTGAACGCTGAACGATAAAGGCGTTTTAACTGATAATCTCAAGAAAATATTGCTTGCGTCTCGATAAAGGTGGCCCCAATAAACAGGTACTCCCAAGGCACGTTTCGAGTCAAATAAGCAGCAAGAAAGGGTCCGAAACAGAAAACGCTTTGTGCTAAAAACGTCGACCCCTTATCTTCCTTGGATGGGTCGCTACCATAGACATCGGAAGATAAAGACCGCCGTCAACTATTAATGAAACGGACAATAAATCGTAGATTCTGGTTTAAGCAGCCATCAAAACATAGGCTCTTAAAATCTGATTGACATTCATGATGTTTTAAAAATAATCAAACTTCAATTTTCATATCTACGAAGTTTTAATTAAAATAAAGAATTTTAATGATACATTAAAACATCTTCGTCGTGATCAATTAGTTGGTATCCCACCTATATTTCAAAAATATTTCGTCACGAGAAATATTGTCTTACTACAAAGTTCTCTGTACTATGAAATTCTAAAATAGGCAAGACTAAGAAACAATTTTGAATATTCAATTTCGCGAATTGAATTGCAATTCTCATTCGGTATTCATTTTAGAAAAGTGAGTGTACAAAGTGCGGTCGAATCTCCATATTCGTGCCGTGTCTCTCGGCTTCATGGCTATCTGTGGAGACTGCTTCCAGAGCCTCAGCACGAAGTCATCATTCATACGAGTAGATATCATCGTCGCTCGTCGTGGCCACGGCTTTGCTTGTTAACAATAAAAATGTTATCCGGCGCTTACACAAAATGTATCTCGGGAAAACGTCCAGACTCGCTCTTATTCATTTTAGTCTTTTTAGTTCCTCAACGATTATTTACATTTATGAGATTGCTGCTTTCTTTGGCAGTTTTGTAGGTTTTAATTTAAGTTTATATAAAAATTCTGATAAAAGCTCTGCTTTCTTTGACGTTCTTGTTGAATTCTGACTAGATTCCTGTTGCCCCAGCTTTTCAAATTAGCTTCCATTAACAAGTCCTTCCGTGAACTAATCGTCAATTTAAAAAACACCCCGGCCTGTTCATTGTTCAAATTATTTAAAACCGTAAGTCCTTCATAATCCCCTAATTAAATTACCTAATAGTCTTAAGGTTAAACAGTTACGGGTAATGCGATTAAGCAATCCAATATAGACGAAATGGCACCGAGCGCAAATTGCCAATCAATAATGACCCTAAGGGCGTGTAATTAACGGCTGCATTAGTAGGCTGCATTATGCATGACGTTGAATCTCTGGCAGACCCTGTTATCTGCGATGCGTATTTCGCTTACAAACATTTACATAATTACAAACGTTTAGCTAATTTTAATTGGACTATAGATGCTAAAATGTTATTAGGTGTAAACTTAAGTGTGGTAATTGGCAATTAGGGATCACCTAGTGATCTGTTTGATACTGCATCACAGTGGATTACACATAATAGCGAGAGTGTAGTTACTCCAAAGTAATTGGACTATCTTCAGGGGTTTTAAAACCCTAAAGGTTAAAGAGAAATTCAGTTAAATATTAATAAATATACCCGCAGGGCAGCTTGTGGCGAGCTGTTGGGCAGTTGCGACCCCACGGACCTGATCTCCCGGGGGATAATAATATCTTGTTCCTCATCTATGGCTTGCTTTTATTGGCAGGTCAGAGTGAACACTGACGAGGAACAGACCTCCCACCTCTTTCTTGCCTTTACTGGCTGGCTAGAGCGGAGATTCGCAAGAGCAAACGTTCTCGGAGGAAGGAAGTATTCCAGTAAGTGTTTGTAGGGATCGACCATACTTCCGGGTTCCTGGTCGGTTTTGAGAACCGTGGAATACCTCTCCACTCCTCAAGCATCTCAGAATATGTTACCCCCTTGTCGCTACGTCACCTAGTGCTAGCGATATGTTTGGGGGCCCATATGTTGAGTGTGCAAGTTACCCCCTGCCATCGTATCTATGTATATAACACATTGATCAGGCAGGGGCCATAGTTTTTCTATAGTTATATATAACCAGTCCACCAAACCCGCCAAACGCCATAACCCTATCTTTTGTTTCCATAGTCCGCAAAAGCCATCCGGGGGTTGTCCTTGGGTATACTGGCATAGTGCATACAGGGATAACCGCCGGTTGGAGCCTCATTTCATTTTAAATGCTTAATGGGCCTCTGCAAGATGGCTTCGGCTCCTGGCATGCTCTCCAAAAACCCGGGATCCCATGATCCCGAGATGTTACAAGACATATAAATAATAATAATATTCCACAACTATCACACAACGCCATCTAGTCCCAAGCTAAGCAGAGCTTGTGTGATGGGTACTAGACAACTGATAAACATACTTCTATACATAATTATTTCTAAATACATAAATATTGTAGATAAAATGTTTATACAAAGCCTTAATTAGAATTAATAATATTTTTTTTTTTCCGCAAAATTGCCAGTGTTAGCGTACCGGCGTTCCTGTCCTCTGTCCACAGCACTGAAAAGCTGACCAGGAGAATTTTATCTTTCTCCCTGGTCAACCCTGAGGTGCCGTGTTTGACCGATGCCGAGGACGCCTGGGAAGTGGCTTGTCCAAATACGGATCGGCCCGTGAACCCGTTTTCCCAGAGACAGTGGGATGAGCCGCTCTGCAGGTTGGTACGGAATAATCTCATTAATACGTCCACCAATACTGCGGAGCGTGCCCGCCTGCTGGCTGTGGGTGAGTGGGAGTCGGGCCTTTGGCTTCAGGCGCTACCGTCACCCAACATAGGTGCTATGCTGGGTGACACCTGGCTCCACATCGCTGTCAATGTGGTGAAGTAGTCGACTGCCTCGGGCACCATAGCCTTTCCTGCAGCAGGAGTGCAGGTCGGTTGGCACGACACGCTAGCTTAAACGACATAATCCGTCGTGCTCTTGTCATCGCCGGGGTGCCAGCCGTCTTAGAACCCAGTGGCTTGGCACGCGAAGATGGGAAGAGACCAGATGGTATGACCATAATGACATGGAAGCTGGGTAGGCCTTTGGTGTGGGATGCAACATGTGTCGACACCCTTGCGCCATCCCATCTTCCTAGTACAGCATGTTGTGCTGGCGCTGCCGCTGCAAGTGCTGAAAACTCCAAGCGGCGCAAATACATTGGCTTAGTTAGTAGCTGTGTGTTTGAGCCGTTTGGGGTTGAAACTCTAGGGCCATGGGGTCCGAGCGCTCACAAAGTTTTTAAAGATATCGCCAAGCGATTAGTCGACTCTTCAGGTGACCAGAGGGCTGGCCTATTTCTAGGCCAACGAATCAGCATTGCCATACAACGTGGCAATGCTGCCAGCGTTCTGGGCACTGTTCCCGTTGACAGCGATGTGGACGAATTCTTTGACGCCGTTTAAATGTTTTTCTTTTCTTTTTACTTTTTGTACATGTTACTAGTTAGTTTTTATTTATAGTTTAGATTATTATGTATTTACTGATAGAATAAATCATAAAAAAAAAAAAATAATTCTAATTGATAATAATAATTTCGTAACAATTTTTGTAATCTTTTAAATAATTTATTAAGCCTTAATTAGAATGTCTATTAATACGAGCTTCTGACATCACAAATACAAAAAGTAAGCTTTTGAATACTTGGATCGGCAAAATGTCATATTCTTTTACATAACTTAGTAAAAAATAGCAAAATTAGCTACTTATAAAGGTTTTTATGTCTGTAAAAATTTAGTTATTAAGACCATGACTGTCTATCACGTCAGAAACAAAAAGGATCTAATAAGAAACGTGGGCAACAGTTTTTGTCCATTACTTGAGCCTAGTCAATCTCACAGGACGCGTACAATTATTTTAATCTTATTAAAATCATGTTTCTACTGACGCTCAGCTTATTGTGGATATTACTTAGATAAGTATTTTTGTTTCTTTTTTCTTCAAAGAAAAATTGTCTGCGGCTCAAACTCAGTAACTCAAGTAAAAAGAAATAACAAAGAGCCGACGTTTTAGTAAATAGTACCCAAAGGAGATCACCGGCTTCAAGTTTTGAAACTTTGAGAAAAAAAATATGATAACTCAGTAGATAGTCTCCGTTAGTCCCTATTACTTTTATGGTCCATAATTCCGTTGGTAGTCGTTTATTTGTGAAAAAAAAAACTTGAGTGTTCAACGAAATAATTAAACTGTCAAAATTAATGAGATTTAAAAGGCATGGTAAACGATTTGATGCGAAAGGTATCTAATTATTTGGACAATTTACGATGACAGTCTAATTAATACACAGTATTCAAATATTGATTTTATTGCTCAGTTTAAATTAGTTAATCACCTTCTATTCGGCATCGGAATAATGGTTTATTACACAAAATTGGTTTCGGAAATGAGTAATTTATAGAATTATTTCCAAAAAAGGACCAGAGTCATTAGTCGCTTGGGTGGTTTTTACCTTAAATTGGCATAGGGTGGTATTTGCTTATCTGTGGAATAAATAAATTGAGTGCAAGTAGATATCAATATTGGACACACAAAAAGGGAAATGTACCCCCCCATATTATTTAGAGTAAAATATTGTTATTGGGGTAGCTTACTTAATGCAACAATTTTATTTGGATTGCATGACTGGTTCTGGTTTTGATTTTTTTTGAGCAATCAACTCGTAAGGATTACAATGACTCAAAGCTCTTGCATATAAAAATATACACAATTATTTTCAACGATACAAAGATAGAAAATTTATTCTTCTATGTTTGTTTTACAAGTTAGTGTTCAAGTCGTTGTATTTTTTTTAAATTCGTTATTTACTATTTTGTCTAGCAACTTACGCAGCTTTTCCAGGTAAAAGTTTCGAAATAATTCGCCATTTTAAGGGGTTGTGAGTGGTTGGGGGGAGGGGTGGGGAGAGGTCAGAACCCCTTCTCACCATTTTCACCCGCCGGAAATATGTTTTTGTAACCTCATTATAGTCACATAAAAGGCGTATTCCAAAAACTTTATATCGTTTATCATAAGGAGGGAGGTGTCCCCTGTGTCCTGGCAATACTCTCATGTAAAGGCAACGCCCAGACCCCGATCCCCTTCGAATCTAACCTGTCCGTGTCGGGGTGCTCCAAGTCCCGAGCTCGCTTCGCTGGCTCCTGCATCCTAGGTCAAATAACTGATTACTACTTATCAAGGTGTGTTTTTTCAAAAATATTGAAACGCAACTCCGGCAGCCAAAATTACTTTGGGGGTATTAAGACTGACTCCCTTAAGCCCCCTACACCACCAATACCCTCAAATTCAGGCGACTCGTTTTAAAATCCAACCCCTTTTCCATTTTATACAAAGAAAAGTTTTCAACATGAACATCCTCACAATTCCAACTCAAAAAAACTGCTTGAAGATAAAACAGTAATAATAATCGGACACGTCGCTTGTTAAACAAACATGAAGAGATCCCGTCTGATACCACCGAACAATGTCAATGTGTGGGTGAGCAGACAGGGTGCTCTAAAAACCCATACGCTTTTAAAGTCAGCCACACAAAAGAACGTGACTAACGCTGCGCTGTAAGTTTCCAGCAGGAAGACAAATTGACGGCCAGATGATTCTTCTGAGATTTGAATATGAGGCTTCAAAATATTTATTTTTTAACAAAAAGGTTTATTAATCTCAATAAATAAAGGACCCCAGAAGTGGTTAGCGGCTATCTTATTGTCATCTTTATTCAATTGTGTCTCATAAAGGTAAAAGAATAAAAAGACAAAGAGGCATTCCGAACCTAACTAACTGAATTACTAAAAGAACCAAAAGAAAGGAAAAGGTTCCTAACAGCTTTTAATATACCAAACAAGGGATTTGTAATTCTGTAACCCCTAATGTCATCCAATAAGGAAAGATACCTGAGAAAAACAGCAATGCTAAGAAGTTTGCTGTATTGGAAAAGGCTGATCTTATTACTTACTTTAACTTAGTGGATCACAGTAATGATATTACTGAACTTGGACTAAGCATTCTTACCTTTACTTAAGTTAATGTTATGGTACGCGATACACCAAAAGAAATCAATGCAACCAAACAGAATCTGTTAAGAAAAGTGTTGGTGGAAAATTTTACTGAATACCTGCCATTTGTCAAAAAAAATATAAATTATTCATTAATAGATATAGAACTCAACCTTATTGAAGATACGGCCATTAAAGCTGTCGAAGCAAAAACAAACATAGAAGATAGAAACACAAATACTTCAAAGGAACACTTATCAGTATAATTTCAATTGAATAACAACGCTCAAAACATAATTATCTTCAAAATGATGAAGAGGCGTTACCGAAATTACACTAACATGGTATTATGAAATGTTGACAAGGTAAGGATTAATCATAAACAAATCATTGGTATGGGTGCCAGCGGACGTTATGCTAATATAGAAGGCATCTTTGTATTTTTTTATCCAGTACCTCATCTATTTATGTTTAGTCATCATCGTTTAATATTCAACATACTTGAAGAGATATCGTACACTATCAATCATACTTGTGCTATTCCTATTCGGAATCTCGGCTTCATTTTATGTTCTATTATCTTCGTTGTAAAGAACACATTTGTCAGTCAAGTTCAAGTTTATAAAAAGTAATCGTTTCTTCTTTGGAGTTCCGTTGATCTTGAACAATGGAGCGCTGATTGAAAAAGAGCCTTAATGCTTCGGCATTAAGCTTACTATTAAAGTGTGGTCTTTGAGGTGGGTGAGACAGGTTTAACATTTATTTCGGGAGAGATTTCATTCATTAACATTATTGTACTTAGATTCAAATTGTGTTTGTAAGTGCATTTGTCAAACAATATATCAAGTATCAACTATGATCAGTGATCAATCAATCAAGAATGTTTATCAATGTTCAGTCTGCATACAATCGTATTGTGTTTCGAAGGTACTAGGTACTTGATTCGTAAACAACATACATTCAGAAGTTATGATAATAGCCTGAGATTGTTATTACAATTTAATTGCTTTGTAATTTGGAATCAGTACATGACTAGCCTTTAGCTACGACTTCTGTCGCGAGCTAGTCGGTTTACACCAATACTATAATTTACTTTTTTATTTAGCCATGAATGTCCTACTAGGTACTGGGTAAGGACCTCCCCAATAACTTTACAAGTGCTCGTCTCCAGCGCCTCCTCTGACTAGCCATCGCAGCACGAGTCTCAATCATCTCGCCATCTCTCCCTGGGCCTGCCTCTACAGTGTTGTCTACCATCTCGTGAGAATGTACTAATTCATGAGATCCTAGGATTTCATAAATTTACTGAAATGAACGGTTACATTAAAATGTAAAAAAAAAAATACTTAGGCGTAAAATATAGGTTATATTTGTGTCTTTCTCCCAGAATTCCTACGTCGCTCATTTTTATTCCGCTTAGCTTGTGCTTAGTATTCATATAATAACTTTAACAGTTTTTGCTGATACAAAATTGTTAGAGTGGACGAGACCCACCTCCTAGCGGTTCACCCTGGGCAACAGCACCACAGGCTAACTGTAAACTGCAATAGTGTAAAATACAAAGACGGCTAAGCGATCCTAGGTAGGCCCCGCCAAGGTGGCTTGGCTTGCGACTCCCATCCTGACAGAATCTGCAGCCAACAATGATGCGTAGAATTCCAGGCGTAGACTTCATCTTTGCGTCTGGACTAAATTGAGGCCAAGAGCAAGAGCCTCATTGTAGGTAAATTTAATAAAGTAAAGCAACAGTAGAAGTAACACATAAAATAAAAGAGTTAATAAGTACAAGATTCAAATCCAATACTAATCGGTAATGGCCTTTCTATCAGCGAATTATTACATAACACACCACAAAAAAATTAGGTACAGTTAATTATTGATTACATAATTATTATGTGAACCTGGTAATTAAATTAACACTCAATTACAATGAACAATGATACAAGTTCGACAGAACAAGTTTGCGATATGGGAAAAATAGAAAGTTTGGCGTGTGAATTCGTTTGATATTTGGCGTCCAAAAAATGTCACGCGTGACAACCTATGGATGCAATTTGATTGTGTAATAATACTTAATCTTTTATTAAGGTGCTATGATTGTTGTATTATGTAAGATAAAAGAAAGGTGTGCATGTATGAGTGTCTGTCATGACACATTACTTCAGTCATGTAATATTATGGCGACTATTTAACATCTACTTAAAAAAAAACTGGCCGAGTACGAGTTGGGCTCGCCCATGAAGGGTTCCGTAGTAGAAAGCATAGATTAGGGATATAATTATATTGAGATTAGTAAGTAATATACACAAACAATAAAAATAACTTTGTTTTTCATAGTGTTTGTATGAATGGCAAAGTTATATTTGCGGTTTTTGAAAATGTACTATATCTCAAAAACTGCTAACTGTATCTCATCCAAACCAATTTTTGTTGGAAGTTTTTGTTGAGGTCTACATTATATTTTTTTTTAAGTTTTATCATTCTCTTATTTTAGAAGTTAGAGGGGGGGGGACACACACATTTTACCACTTTGGAAGTGTCTCTCGTGCAAACTGTTCAGTTTAGAAAAAATGACATTAGTAACCTCAATATAATTTTTAAAGACCTATCCATAGATACCCCACACGTATGGGTTTGGTAAACAAAAAATTTGAGTTTCAATTCTAAGTATGGGGGCACCCCCAAAATTAGTTTTGTTTTTATTTTTGTATGAAAATCCTAATGCGGTTCAAATAATACATCTACCTACCAAGTTTCAACACGATAGCTCTTATACTTTCGACAAAAAGTGGCTGTGACATACGGACGGACAGACAGACAGACAGAGAGACAAACAGGCAGACATGACGAATCTATAAGGGTTCCGTTTTTGCCATTTGGCTACGGAACCCTAAAAACGGACTGTCTAAATGCATTAAAGCATGACATTTTGCCGAAGAGATCCTTATAAAATGTGACAAAGTGAACATTCATTAATGAAAAAAAAAAGTATGGAAGTTCATTTTTTGCCGAATAGACCATTCTATTTTTAAATACTTAACAAAAAATTGTATCTTAATTTTGATTAGTAGGTATTTCGTTTGTCCAAAAAATCCTGGCCTACAAAAACAGACAGACAATAGTTATTTGTGCAACAAGAGAGCAAAGTCGTTTTTTGCTGCGAGTGCTGATTTTGAATCCTGAGCAAGCGAAGGATTCAACGATTGAATCACGAGCGTAGCGAGTGATTCTAAAGTTGAATCCTGAGTGTGGCGAGGGATTCAAAGGCACGAGATGCAAAAAACTTTGCTCTCGTGTAACACATATAACTTTTCACTTCAACAGCGAGAACACTTTAGGAGATAAAATAATAAACAGGAATAGATTGAAATAACTATTTATTGTGAATCAAAATAATTAACATTGTAGGTAGAGGTACCAATTCAATAAAATGGAACATTTCAAAAGTTAAAAGTAAAATTACTGCAATTCTGCAAATTAAAAGTAACAGATTTATTTGGCAACGTTATTGTTGCATTGAGTTTAGTTTGATTATCTGGGTTAAGGTTTCTGTTTCGGTGGCGGATTGAGAAGGAACAACGGTGAACGTTGGTGACTCTGATCGGTTTTCTGACTGTGCGTCGTTGGAAGTGGATGGGCGTGGGTGAAACCAAGGATCCGAGGTCGAATTCAGACTTATTGTTTCCACTATACGCTTACAGATTTTCGACTTATTTTCTATTGAGTCTTCAATATATCCTTCTGCAACCGTATTGGACTTCCACCCGCCGTGACGTTTTAAGGTGGTGAGATCGGCTCCGGAATCAGCCAAGAGCGTTGCCGAAGTTCTCCGAAAGCAGTGACCCGTGTATAGCTGAGGCTCTTCCAGTTTTAAGAAAGTGGCAATTTCTCGCGGTATAGCACCTATTTTATTTACTCCCATAGGCTGTCTTGAGCATTTATTATTATGGTATTGTATGAAAAATCGGTCGGTTTTTAAATTGGCTGGACGTAAATGTTGGTATTTTTCTACAATAGTTACATATTCTTCGCGTACGACAAAAGACCTGTCAAGGTTCGTCTTCGTATTTTTCAATTTTACTAACAGTAATTTATCTGAATGCTTTTCGATATTTTTAACTGTTAGCTGTAATAGCTCGTTATTGCGACACGCTCCACTAATTCCTATGATCAGTACAACCTGTAATGAAAATATTACGTAATTAATATGCATAATTTAACATTTACAGCATCTTTTACATATCTTATTAAATATTTTAACAGTATTGCTAAGCCAGACTAGGATTCATTGCGCCTCCAAAAATTAGTAGTAGGCCGTAAGTACCTTTATACAAAACAGTCTACGCACAAAGAATAACTAACAACACAGATTCATAGGTACCACTTACTTTAGCGGCAAGAAAATTGCAGTCCGGAGCTTCATTAAGAAATTTTTCTATGTTAAGGGCCGTGAAAATTTTGGACTTTTTAGCTTTATGCCCAACTGACATTCTTTTTAGAAAAGATACGAGTTTTGCGTATGTTTCAATATGCACGTTATGTTTTGTTTTTAAAGTAGCTTTCAACATTGAGTAAATACTCCACATTGTAGATGATCGCCTCGTCTGTGATAAATCTAAAAAATAAGATAGCAACACCGTCTCCGAAAAACTGCTTGCGCTCTTCGTAAGTCTCCATTCATTGAAGACATGGTATGCTTTCAGATATTTCTCGCGAGATTTCTCAGGTAGGAAACTTAATTCTGCATTAATAACTTGTTGTTTTAACTCTTCCGGTGTTAAAATACTGTTCTCGTCGCTAGTTTCACTCATATTTTACGATTACTTTAATATTTTTTAACTTATTCAACTAAAGCCACAAAATTATATTCCCGCTCTATTATTTAAATTAAGGCGTGTTCGGAAATAGCACCCATGATATTTTATTATTCAAAATATTTACGTAACATTATTGAAACTAGAAATAAATATTTACAGGTTAAATATCAGTTTTATTTGCAGTAAATACTTATTTTCGTTTAAATACAACAAAAAGTAAAAAATTCAATAAATTACATTAAAAGACATAATTATCTTTTTGCAAAATTTCTTTAGTTAGTCAAATTTCCGAACGTGTTTGTCTTTGAGGTCGAATTCAAAATCGGAACTTCGAAAGGGCTGGTCTTTGTCTCTCTCTCTTTCTAATGGCGGGAAAGAGATGGTATGTAAATGTTTCGAATTGTATGATTAACCCAAGGCTGAATAAGATATTCGCGGCTTTCTGAAAACAAAAATTAAAAAGTTACTTTGTCTCACTCAGTGAGCAAAATCGCATTTTGCTCACTGATTTCAGGCAGCAAAACCTACATGTTTGAGCTACTGAAGTGAAAACAATGTTTCGAACTCTTCGAAATCAAAACCAACAATTAATCCCGCCACATTTCCATTGCCAACCAATTTTGGCACTTACCCTGTTCTGACGAATGGTCCTTGAACCAAAGTAATTGATGGACGCACCACAAACTAAAACGTAGGCATGAATAGATTAATGACCAAAAGATAGCTAGGTCGAAACTCCAGATAATGTATCTGGTCACTGGCCCATTAATTCACTGCGGTTACTTAACTTGATCAATACCAATTTGTGTGTTTAGTTTACCAGTTTGTGTAAGCCCACGTTGGTTTCAATAAAGTCTAAAATAGGTAATTAGGATCGCATGGATGGACGGTGGTTCTGTATTTTGTCGAGGACCGCGTTCTTAATTAAGTGACACTAATGACGTAAGTGGGGGGGGTCCGGATTTTGTTAGAAATAATTTTGCTATGGTTCGTAGCCTGTTACAAGCGACATGATTTAGACTAGGAATTATATCTGGTATGGATATAATTAACCAAATGTATTTTCATAATATTTGTTTTTATCTGAAAGAAGATTGTAGATCCTATAACAAAATATGTATGTATGAAAAATATTTAAATGTAGGTATAGAGTTTAAACTTCTTATCACTTTTGGCTTAAGGAAATAAAATATATTTCCCGTAAAAGTTATAGTATAAGTTATATTGGCTATTATGAATGTAATTAGGTGATTTTTTTTTACTTATACGTTGCTCCACACTAGGAATTTCTCCTGTGTCATGGACGTGCATTAAAAGACATAGAAACTTACATACACAAACGCCCAGACCCGAAACAATTACTTGTAGATCATAAAATCTTTTATCATATAAATAATGCGTTTTTGTTGTGAATAAAATAAACAACAAAATAAACAACTGCCTACATAGATAAACGTACTTATTAGAAAACAACTTTTAACATCATGGTACGTATTATAATAATTACCTAGATATAGTCAAAGGATGAATGAACACCCACATTAAAAACTGAGTACCTAGTGTGTAGAGGATACAATGACATGATAGCCCAAAAGGATGCATGATAAGCTTGAATAAATTACATCCAAACGAACACAATCCGAAAAACTAGGCCACCCAAATAAAACAAGTGCATCCATAAATTGATAACCACAACGTTTTCGAACTCGCCGACTTTATTCGTACAACAAAATCAGAGTCCTCTATCGACAAACGAACGTATTTACAATAAAATACATATCCAATTACACAATAAACCGTTGTCGACATGTCCTGTAATGGTCCAGTATATACATGGTACTGTTAAAGCAGATACGAGTATTTACGATCAGGCCGACCGTCCCGATGCATATACGCAGATGCCACACATGCTCTGCCTTAATTCGAATAGATGACGAGTAGGGCTGGCCCTTAAATATTCGGTTTCTAGTGTTGTTTATGAGAATTTAGTTTTGATGGAAATGCGATATCTTTATAATATAACCATACGCCCTTCAGGACTAAAATTAAATATCGTCGAATAGGAATTGGACTGCCAGCCCCTCTGAGCCACTAGGGTAATTTTCAAAATCTCTTCTAAGTACTAATTTTCTTTACGTAAGAAAAATAAAACTTGACAGAGCTTTTAAGCTGTACTTTATCTATATGTGGGAGATTTTCAATGGAGGCTTTTCTGAATTATAAAATAATTTCCATTAGAAAAACTGATACAAATACTCGTCAAAAACATAAAACTCTCGTCAAACCAACTAAGAATTTCGAAACTAGTCAGATACCTATATACAGATATTATTTAGGAAATCGAAACCGGTTAATTATCAGGCCATCGGATTAGATAACATTAAATAAAATCACAACGACATTGACTTTCTATAACTGTCAAGTGTTTATCTCAATGATTTAATTGATTCAAGATAAGTTTAATAGACTTGAAAAATATCTTAAATATTCGCTGCTGTCGATATCTTTATCTTTTACTAATCTACATGTAAGTTACATGTTTATAAACTAAGTAGTTCTAAAATAACTTTAAAGGACTCCGTGTTTTCTCCATGTGAAACAAATCATTTGTCTCTGGATACTCGTAAGTCTCAAAATTATTAACAACAATGAGAAACAAATTTATAACTCGGTTTAGGAAATAAGAAGTCAAATTTTCTTATTGCTGAGACACAGAACTGTGAGAGGGACTGGGCAAATCAATTACACAAAGTACTTAATGCTCCTGACTCGATTGATGAACTTTGCCACCAATGCTCTCATGACAAACATCAATCAAATTAAAATAGCTACTAAAACTGTTTACATAACATGATAATTAATTTGAAGTACCTAATATAATAAAAAGAATAATATATATATATATACATAATATATAAATCTATAATAGTAACTTAAATAATGCATCATTTTTCAAACACAAAAATTCAAAACTAGGTTAGATTCAGGTTTGGCAACCCTATGCTTAAAATTCATATTAATGCAGGCTAACAAGCACAGTGCGGCCCATTGGCGATATTGATATAAATTGATTACAAGTTGTCGCGACATTCATTAATATAGTCCGACGCAAATATTCATATCTCTTATCTAGTGCTTTCATTACCGATGTTATTAGGCTTAATTTACTTTGACGAGTATCTGATGGAAGATTTTTTTAGGTATACGAAATTTTATATTTTATATATTTTTTTTGTGTACCTACTTATTAACGAACTCCAATCCGTCAAAATGTGATTTTTTTTCAACTTTGTAACAAAATAATAAAGTTCATGTTCAATTGGGATTTCAAAGATTTTTCTGCTGGCGTGTGTACCAAAAAAAAATCAAAGTCTCCCGGAGAATGCTCGCGCGTTTTCAGGAATTCCAGCAGATACATTATATTTTGTACATTATTTAAATGATGTAAAGTGTAATTATGCTTTGTCGGATTTCATAACAAAAATTCGTTGCCATTCCGCGACATTGTAAATTGACCCTTATCAACTGCTTTCATTACCAATATCATTACTGTCCGACGGTTTGTTTTAATCTTAAATAGTTCAATTGATTTACGATCGTCGAACAACTGAGTTTTGTCTGGGAATGGTCTAGTGATTTATGTATGTTGCATATCTATTCCAATTTTCGTTGTGAATTAGTTGATGGATTTATGGTTGCATAGATAGGTATAGAGGGATGCCGAATTCTAGATCATAATCACTACCACTGTGAAAGTTAGATGAATGTAAAAACAGACTGAATTTTTTTACGTAAACTAAATGACTAGTGACCACTTCACTGGGTGAGAACTTTTTTTTTAAAGTAGGACGGTAAAAAATAAGTCTTAGTAGAGATTGCTTAATTATACTTGACGATCTATGGTGTTTTGACAGGCCTGTTGGTCTAGTGGTTAGTGACCCTGACTGCTATGCCGGAGGTCGTGGGTTCGATTCCCACCCAGGACAAATGTTTGTGTGATGAGCACGATCATTTGTTCTGTGTCTGGGTGTAATTTATCTATAATATGTATGTATTTAGAAATATATGAGTATGTTTATCAGTTGTCTAGTACACATAACACAAGCTCTGCTTAGCTTGGGACTAGATGGCGTTGTGTGATAGTTGTGGAAAAATAAAATAATAAAATATAAATATGTGTACTTGGCGACCTATTCTCAAATCGACTAATATACACAACAAAATTCGGTAGAGTCGTTACAGAGCACAGTGTTTTATGAAGACCATTTTTCAGACATGGCTTTTTTATGTAAAAATCTGATAGTTTAAGTTATTTAGATGCATTATTTTGTATCCCCATTTCACTAGCATGTTTAGTTATTGAGATAGAATTTTTTGAAAATCGTCTTTTTTGCAACCAGCTATTTAGAAAAAAAATAATTTCTCTGAAACCAAATATGATACGCAATTATGACCTTAGAAACATCGACGGCGTTTTTTATGCTGCATATTTTAGAGTACAAATAAACTTTAGAACTTCCATGGATCCGGACTTATACGAGGTTTTTCTTTTTTAGATTTTATTTTTTTTCTCAGTAATTTTGTCGAATTTGGAAAAGTTATTTATACTGAAATTATGCCCTTTATCTTCCCTACGCACCACAAAAATACCACATCCCAATTGCGTGGAATGTAGAAGTTCTTCTAAATAAACTGTTTTTGCTTGGGTTTTCACTTTCGAATCGGAATTACAATGAATACATTTTTATTTGATGGGATGTATTGGTCATTAGAATTTCGACTATTAAACTTAGGCTTCTTTGAAAGTCATTATCAGATCATAACAATATTTTTATGGGACCAAATCGAAAGTATCACTGTTCAAACTAAAAGAAATTTAAAATCGGTCCATAATTGACCAAGAAATCGGTGAAAATACAGAAAAAATAAAAAACACATCCAACCGAACATAATTAAAACCTTCTTCCCTTTGAAGTCGGTTAAAAAAGAAACCATTTGCAGAATTTCATGTTCCTAGGCCTGTATTTTTGTTTGATTTGGTATAACTTCTACATTCCACGCAATTGGGATGTGGTATTTTTGTGGTGCTTAGGGAAGATAAAGGGCATAATTTCAGTATAAATAACTTTTCCAAATTCGACAAAATTACTGAGAAAAAAAATAAAATCTAAAAAAGAAAAACCTCGTATAAGTCCGGATCCATGGAAGTTCTAAAGTTTATTTGTACTCTTAAATATGCAGCATAAAAAACGCCGTCGATGTTTCTAAGGTCATAATTGCGTATCATATTTAGTTTCAGAGAAATTATTTTTTTTCTAAATAGCTGGTTGCAAAAAAGACGATTTTCAAAAAATTCTATCTCAATAACTAAACATGCTAGTGAAATGGGGATACAAAAAAATGCATCTAAATAACTTAAACTATCAGATTTTTGCATAAAAAAAGCCATGTCTGAAAAATGGTCTTCATAAAACACTGTGCAGAGGAGTGTAACTACAAACACTGTGACACGAGATTTTTAGATTTAATAGCAACTTAAACTACTATAAAGTAATTCTAAACAGCTAATTACAATTCTGCCTTTTCAATCAGGTATCACGATTTGTTAATAATCGACAGCAGATAGATAACAATAACAAGGTCAGGTTAAGAAACTTGACGTAACTTTTGTATTGTTTGGGCTTAATGACCTAGATAATAAATAAATACTATTATTTATTAAAACTGACTTTATCATAACTAATCAAACCTTGAAGGTATCTTGATGATGAAAATCAAGATTAAACTGACAAACTTGTGATATCAGTTTAAAAAAATTGTAAACATTTTATTTTTCATAAACCTGCAATTATGACACGTCAAACTTAGGGCACATTTCGGGTTGGTTATTTTCATTCTTAATTATTTTCCTTTAAATACCAAAATCTTTGACGTGCCAATTGAGTATCACTCATTGAAATTCTGTATGAAACATACCTACTTCAAAGGAAAAAGTCAATCATAGTGTAATAATATCGATGTTCAAACCAATCAACTCAAACAAGCATCGATATCCTCACCTTTATTATATTTTTTTCAAAAACATCACTTCAGACAAATAAGGCATCCCATCCACGATTGACGATAGTAATTTTTTCGCTCATTCTGTGCAGCCAGTTACTTTCACAGAGGTTGAGGTTAAGGTCAGCCAGTGTTAGCCTTTGGGTTGCTCATCAATTCAATGTAAATAATCTCCGGGCAACCGCTGAGCACAATAAAACATGGCAACATGATAGATTGTTATATTTTCACGGCCGTTTTCCTTTGGCCGAGGTTTTATGAGAATCTTCTATGATATACGATGTTTCGTACTGAGATTTGATGTTTATTGAGATTCAATTTGTTTTTGTTTGAGAAAAGATTTTGGGAGTTTTATTGAAAAACTAATTTTGATAGTACTAAAAGTTACTTCAGAGTTATTGGATAGCCGAGAGACGTAAAAGACGGCACCAAACATTATTTGAATTTAGTTCAAGTAGGTCACTAAATATCAACTATTAGACATCCTTAAGTGTTAACACAACACTAATGAGACACTTAGTTCATTAGAAAAGTAGAATACATAGAGACCAACTTCAAGATGTCTAATTTATTTACTTAACCGAAAAATGATCAGCAAACGAAGTATAGAATTCAAGTACCAACTCTGTTACATTCCAAGTACCAAGTATACTTCAACCGTAATGAATTCCACCACACCTACATTTCTCTCAACCTGTACCACATTACAGATCTTACACAGCTTTTTATGTTCCCCATATAAAAGCAACAAGTCTTACATAAGGCCGTAATGAAAGTTAATTACTCGAACTGAGAATAGAGGGCTGATAAATCAGTCGATGACCTCGATTTGTATCAATCAAACCGAAACGCTCAAACTCCAATTTGACTTGTGTCAAACGATGATTGGTTGCAACACTGGCTCCGTCTAATTGGTAGAATGAGTTTTGCTCGCGTGCCAGTGTGGTTTACTTGAAACTATAAACTAGTACGGATGTGGTAGTGACGGGAAACTGCCCTACGTTCTTTTATGGATATTTTTTTTTTTCGATATTGTTATAGCAATTTTGTGGCGTGATTGTTGGGCTGTGAAGATGTTAAACTTGTTGGTGTCTCTTTTTACATTAAACTGGCTTTAAAATTATTAATAAAAAATGCATTGTTGGAAACTGTTGCCGTTTTTGATCGTACTGTTTGTCGTTTAATGGGACATAGCGTAAAAGTTTAAGATTTTTTGCAAAAGGTATGATCACTTGGCTTCAGCCTGATAAATAAAATAAAACAAAAAAAGAGCTACTAGATTTATGTCACATAGAAAGTGTATAGATTAAGACCTTTGAATCACAAAACCAGTACTATTTCACCTAGATACGGCATAATGCAGTTGCAATATATTGCTCAGTTTACGACGGACAACAAAGCATATCGAGTCCGTCCAACAAGTTTATTTATGTCAACGGAATTGGCTCGTCAATGCTTGTCGCAAAACTACACTATTTCCGCGTAAACGCCGTGTAGGGTCACTAGGTCGAACTCTTTATTTTGCTTCTCTATTTTCTGGATAGAAAACAAACTAATCGTCTAGCTAGTTGAGTGGTTTCTTTCGATTTCGTTTTTTTTCGTCTCGATCAAGATCTAGATTTTTGAAACGGGTTTAAACCGTATCAAATGGAATAAACAGTTGCAATTCGTAATGCAAATATTTTCAATTTTTTACGGGTTCCTTGAACACTCAAAATAATTAAATGTAAACAGAATTATTGATAGTTCTTAAATAATAATCAATAGTTCTGTTGCAAGTTATATAGTTTTTATGGATTAAAAAGACTACATTACGGCTACATTACGACTGTTTTTAAGAATTGTGCAAAAACTTTTTTATCAGCAATCAATCACAAATTACCAAAATTGTACTCAAAAGCGTCCTCCATACCCTCATTATTAAGAGTAGCTCCAGGATTTGTTGAATAGGCTATGTGATTGCAACCAACACTTTGGCCTTTGTTTCGAACGCACGTCGCGGGCCCATCTATCACTGCTCAGTGCCCGTGCCAATTTGTTAGTTCACGTCATTATGTAGTATGTACCCACCCTATACCAGTATGTTTACGGGCATTACTTGCCAAGAGTGGACTGGGACGGGCTTGCGAATAGTACAACGGTTTTTTTTTTGTATTAGACGATTCGATTATACAATGTTTTTGTTACTTGGTGCAACACTATCCCTCGTTACTATCTCCGTTACTGTTACTGTTAGCCTATTTCATCCCACTGCTGGGCAAAGGCCTCTCCCCATGATCTCCAGTTTTCTTTCTCCAGTTATCTTCAGTTTTTTCATCCCGCCATCTTCTACGAAGTCTGCCGCGACGCCTTCTGGCTGTGTCAGGGCTCCACAAAGTGGTTATTTTGACCCACCGCTCATTGGGCATGCGGCAGACGTGGCCGGCCAACGTCAGCAATTTGTGTTTTTGAGCGCAGTGTGGTAATTTTCTTCTGCGCAATTAATTCAAAGCCTTAGTTGGCAAGTGTACAAACAACTTGATAAAAAATCTTAAAATCATTCATTCGTATCGATCGACTGACAGACAGTGTTTTTTCTAAACTGCTGACTCAAGAAGCTTGATTTTTTTTTGTGAAAATTCATCCTAAATAGTGAACAGTTTACGCTGTGGGAAAGAGACAGAGCTATACAAGTCGTCAACTACCATTTATATCTAAACGTCTGATGCACGATCTGACTAACGAAAATTTTCTGCCAAGTCGCTGAGGTACGACGTAAGCGAGGGGGACGGGGTACTGCGTTCTGATTGGCTAACTCAAGGTCAGTGCGACGAGGGGACTCACAGGAGTGGTCGAAACTAATACGAACTTAAAACTTTTTTGCCTAATGTGTTGACAGACATCGGTCGCCTGTGATTAGGAGTCTAGATATACCTAAATGGTCGTTGCAAGTCGTCTAGTGCCATCTCTTTCCCACAGCCTAAACTGGATCGCGTTAAGAGCTCGTGGTAAGGCCCCAGGTGATGATTGTTGTTGTACAAAATTTCACTTTAATTTATTTGCCGATGGATAAAATTGGGCACAGCTACAAGTATATTTTCTCAATATTGAGCCTGCGTACTTACCATAAGACTAAGTTGGCACGTGTCCCAGATAAACCTTCAAATATTTACTCTCACGATATTTACCGATAATTATAATAAATTGTTTACATTTCCAGGATATGGAACACAGTTAACTTCAATATTACTTCAAACACTCGGTAAATCAATAAATTACATAAAAAGCGGCCGTTTCTTTGGATATCAAAAGAGTATCTACTCAACGCTTCCTGCCTCGAACCTATAACTCCTTTCTCTGGCGCACACAATTTTATTTCCATGAAAGCCATAATCATAAAGTTTTTATTGCTATTCATCCGAAGCAAACACTTACGATACGGGAAAAAGTTGGTTCGTTATGCCTCGAGAGGTTGCTCCGAGAGATCCGTGTCAGTTTTGATCGGGCGTTCAACAATGATTTATTGGTCTGAGATATAAATTGTAAGGTCATGTTCAACATTCGTCAAATGGACAGCTAGTAAAACTTGCTATTCGTCATCTGCTCGATATAGCTATTGACAGGCACAAATTTTGTACACGAGCCAGTGTTTATTATAGTTATGAATGTGTTTGAACAGCGGATGCCTTTCCTCCGGATTTTTCTTAGCAGAAGAAAAAAAAAATTGGGAAGGTTTTTAGCCATTTTTCAAAATGAATGTGTTGATATAATCGTCATTATCAGCATTATCCTGGCCATATCCCAATTATTTTAGGGTCAGCGCAGCATGACGGTCATTTTTCGTAAATCTCTATTACCTCAACAAATTCCTACATATCTATCCAAGTCATAAATTAAATAAAAAATATTCTACTTTCGAGTAAATATTTTATTTCTGTCTTATTATATTATCTCTTTTCAATCAATTTTCCGTTACTTCCGAGTCTGTTGTTTCCAGGTAAGAAAGACGTGAAAATATTCGATATATTTTATTAAAGACTCTCTTCTAAGAAGAAACAGTTTTGTTTAACAAATAAATGATTTTCCCCGAAGTAGGGCTTCAGAGTAAATATCAGTTTGAATAGAAAGTATGTTAATGGAACTTGAATTGTTTACTTGTCATGGGGTAACACAATACCCGAATAATGACTGGAGATTGCTGTCACTCTGGCGTCTAGGAAGTCTAGTGACTATTCTGTGACCTCAATCTGCTTTTGTGATTTGTTGTTTACATCAAGATAATAGTGTACTTAACCAGAACTTTAATAGAGAAATTATCAGAATAGTTTGATGGCTGGAAAAACTTTATGGAAATTTTTTGAAAGTTTCAAAGCTTCGTCTGTAAGTAAATTCGATCACGCTTCGATATTGATATCATGTAGTCCCAAAAAACAGACCCACTATAACGAGATCACATCGACAGCCGAGTAACAGAACTGCAGTGTGAATTGAAACTAATAGCACATGAATGGTAACAGATTGCTAGTCCATAACCAGCCATCATAACAACTTATTATGCATTACAAGAAGGATTAGATCCGATATCGTGTTACACTACTAAAATTATCATACTCAAACATGACTTTAAATAATGAGCCTTGTATTATGGGCCGCCAGTGTACGTCATATAGGTAATTTATTAAGAACTTTGTCGTACACTCGCTACCAACTTATTAAGGCAGCTTCCTTTCGTGGGCGATCTAATTACCGACAAGCCGAGAACAATAATACGTAATCTGAATATTTATGAGCGTCCGTACGATGCATCTGTGAATTTGATATACTTATACAACGACTGTTTATCTTGAACGAAAATTGACTGTGTGCAATGAATAATTTATTGTGAGCAACCGGCACTGACGTTCGCCATATTTTAATATAAATCCATCTACCATATTGTATGCAAAATGCCATTGAATGCAGTGCAAGGCAGGATCATTATTCCAATATACTGCTGTGATATTCATCACGCGGCCCATGGTTGCAGCATTTTAAACAAATCATCTTTAACCGTGGATGCGGCAAGCTCATCTGATGTGAACGGACTGTTGCTACGGAATCGATTTTAATAATGTTGCTTACTTACTCGGTTTAATGCGTTTTTTGTCTTAATGCTCGCATGTTTCTGAAACGAGGTATTTCTTGGAGTATGGAAAGTAGGACATGTCGCAAATCGATCATTGCGATCGGTATGTGTACAAAAACGGAGATTTAGCATCATATCAGATTGTCGGGTGCATGTCAACTCTTTGACACATAGATTGCATCTTGGATATATTGTGTGTCCTGAATTACATGCACAATCATTCTGGCAAATTCGTCTCGTAACTCCAATACAAAATGCACAATACGATGTTGCAAACTTTGATCATGCAAATCTGTATGAAGCGCTTTAAGGCTTCAAAATTATATTTTCTCCAATAATAATAATTGACTATTCAAACTGACTATTTCAAAGAAGAAAAACAAAGTAACATTTATTAGCTAATGCTTTAATATTTACTAAAATATCACCATAAAACGGTTCAACGTTCCAAATAACGTACATTTCGCAAGTTTTTCAACGATTTTTTACAACACTATTTTGTATAATTCCGTTCCTAATGATGATAGCATAACCCATAGTTAAAATAAGAAAGAAAAACTATTGTTAATACAATATATTAGATTTGTTTTTACAGATTGAAGGTCAGAATTAGTGGTCGTTAGGCTAATGGACGGCCTAGATAGAGCTATTACAATAAATTTCTTAATTGCCATCGCGTTGTCAGATAGCAGAGATTCTTTGTCGGTGATGCAAAAGTGATCTCACTACTTAAATAAGAATGTCAACTGTGTCAAGTGTTTGACGTAATTGTTGTTTTAGATGATAGTATCTTCTAGGCCGTTTAGATGGATTCACGGGATGCTCCTGGCTTGATATGGTTTACAGTCTTCGTCTCGTTTTGACAAAAATTACGGTCATAGTCTTTATTTTAATTTATTTGGTCGTAGCTTGTATTCCTTTTCCACTCTTCTCCATCACTCACTACCTCACCAGTCATCCTTTATCAATGAATACTAAAGTTCTTGTTTTAGAAGTGAATTGAGATAATTTTGATCTCAGACGTTGACAAGTGCCTAAGGCTTTTAGGAATCAATTAAATAGAATGTAATCTATGTATCAAAAATATTTATTCATATAATGCTTCATGCACAATTATTTTACATAAAAACGGTACACAGGTTGATTTACTGCTTTGGGCATTTTCTTCCAGCGGAGTCTACCTAAGGGTAATACAGAGAAGAAAAATGTAGGTGCAAAGTAATATCAGAAAAGGATCAGAAAAAAATATAATAAAGCTTTAACTGAGTTAGCAGCAGAAATAATTATTTTTCTTTTTTTTTTGCAAATCCTGCCGTAGTTTGAAACATTTATTGTTGTTTGTAGCTGAAATTTCTGGATATTTTAAAATACATGTTTGGCTCTGTACAAAAGCCACTTCCAACTTGCTGCATAAGACAAAACCCTAATAACAATTTTGTATTTCGCCAAAAATGTAGTTTAGTCAACAGTAATTCCTCTAAAGACAAAATATTTTGAAAGTTGCCGAAAACAGAAAAACAAGAATGATTTATTTACAAAAAAAGTAAGACACCGATGGGACAATTTTGTAGAACTTCCAGAGCGCAGATGTTCCTACATGAAAAGTACCAATCTGAAATCCTTGGGGATCTCTAACGAAAGTTCATCAACGAAATACGAAATTTTAAATCGCCCGGAGTCCTCCTGAGTTACATAACAAAAGTAAAGCCTACGGCGCCGGGTGGGCAAACAACCGTGATGGAATAAAAAATCTGTGTTTGTGTTGCAATCAATCAACAAAGCTTGCGCCCAGCTCCCAGTTTCCAAAGCTAACTTTTCGAAACGGGCCTGCTATTATTTAGTATTGATTTTCGACGTCTATTTTTATTGGTTTTCCAAACGTTCCAATGTTTATAGAGATTTGCGACGGCTGTAAGGCTATGATTTCGTTTGATTGGATTTTCATTCAAAATAAAATGTATTTTTTTTTTGCCTGTACTTACATACTGTTAGCGATCAATTTAGCTTTTACCGTATATGTGTAGATATAAAAGTCTCTTTACGGTTCGATATTTATTGGATGTTTTTATTTCACTGCCCAACATGAAGTCTGGTCCAATCTAATCTAATACGTACATCAAGATAAAATTATATTTTCTATATGTTTACAACGCTTCCGTACAAAAATATTATTCGATTTTATTACTACTCTTTTATGTGTATTGCTCAGACATGTTTAAAGCCTCGTAGAGACCTGTAACATAGGAATTTAGCAGTACTCATGAAAACCCCTAGCGAGATGGTCCTGCCATCTTGAGGAACATATAGGAACTTTCCTGTTCAAATTAAATTAGGAGTAGTTACGCCATGATTATAGCAACATTTTAAGGCCAGGTATTCCCAATTTTACATCACTTTGATTTAACAATAAATAAAGAAATCGTGATTTTTTAAATCCAAAAAAAGAACTTAGTCTAGTTTACTCTATGTACTTTGACAATTTGTGGTTCAAAACACGATATTGAAAACTTCACTCGATAAAAAAAAAATCCGAAAAACAGGCTTAATCGATATTTTTTTCATGTTTTTCTTGTTTTTCTCAAAGCTTATAAATGTTTTACTACTAAAAACCATATCTTAAAAAAGGTAATAACGTAGAGAAAAGTAATTTGTGGTTACATTTTGCAAAATAGCTTGTTTTTTTTAATAATAAATTATTATATAACACAGCGGCTCGCGTTCGTCACTTCAGTCGCCCGCTAGGCCTTGTCGAGGTGAGACCTGTGTCCCTTTTTCTAGCGCGCGGCTATCACATAGTGTAAAGAAGGCAGTTACTCTTTATTTGTTTTTTATTAGTGCACAGAAGTATGGGAAATAAAAATAAAAACAAGAAAGTAGCCAGGTGCAAAGTCCGGAAGGTTAGACGAGAAATCAGGTAAGTTTGTTTACAATTTTATTTTTTCACATACTAATATTATCTAAATACTTATTCGTCTTTTGATTTTTAAATCTAATCTACGGTCTATCTTTACCTTTACTTTCGAAACCTGTCCATCATTTCTAAGAAATAGCAATAAGAGTGCGCTTCTTATCTCTATTTAGGTACCTAGGTAGGTAATATTATAATAACAATAGAAGTGCAGCGCGCGCCGCCGCCGCGTTGCCGGCCGCACCTGTGTGTGTTTATTACCTACTAGCTGTTGGCCCCGGCCTCGCTCGCCAGCCAACCCCTCTCCTATATAGCCTATTACCGGCTCTAGTGTCCCACCTGTCTCTGTACCAAAATTTATCAAAAACAGCCGTTTTGACATGAAAACGGAACACATACATACATACTTACATACATAGGTATAATATGAGTAGGAAATTAGGGATCTCTGTTCCTTTCTGCGGATATATGTAGGTAGGTACCTACCGGCACCGACATTGAAGTCTCAAGGACGGATACCAACATAATACATAGTAAAATCATAACAGTAGAATAACTTGATAACGTTTTCATGAACATTTTTTTATTGTTGCAGTGCATCAAAACCACGTGGGTGTAAGGGGGCACACCTACATCTTTTTGCCCCAAATGCCAACCTCACCTGCCCGTGGTGCACCCTGCTGATAAACGGACGAGGCCTGGCGACCGAACCAATGGCGGTATAACCATTACAAGGTATACAGAGTCAAATTTCTCTGACCAGCGGCGGGCAGCAGCGTCGCTGGTGCGAGACTCTGTACTGCGCTCACCAACCCGCTTGCCCAGCGTGGTGAGTATGGGCATGCACCTCCCATGAACGAGCGACTGAACCCACGGCCCCCAGTTCCCGGCCGCCCTACTATTCCGGGTCACGGCAGCGGCCTTGGTTACGGTGGGGTAGGGGGTGCCAAGAATCTCCGGGCTACGGATGGCTGCCACAAACCCTTGACCTTGGCGACGTATAATGGACGCAGTTTACGACTGGACGAAGGCTTGGTCGAACTCGAGGAAGAGCTCAAAAACATAAGGTGGCATGTTCTGGGGCTGTCAGAAGTCCGAAGACAGGGGGAGGACACGATGACCCTAGAATCTGGCCATCTTTTCTACTTCCGAGAAGGAGACCAACTCTCCCAAGGTGGCGTGGGTTTCCTTGTCCACAAAGCACTCCGTGACAACGTGTTGGAGATATCTAGTGTGTCGACCCGGGTAGCGTACCTTGTAATCAGACTGAGGTATACGCCCCGACGTCGACTGGACACTCGGATGATGTGGTGGAGGCCATGTATGAGGATATATCCAAAGCCATGCATCGTAAAACCAAGACCCACTTCACCGTTGTCATGGGTGACTTCAACGCCAAAGTAGGAGTACAGCAACTCGACGAATCGTGTGTCGGACCACACGGCTTTGGAACCAGGAACCACAGGGGGCAAATGCTGGTCAACTTTCTGAGCATGGAGGGGCTCTTCTGCATGAACAGTTTCTTCCAGAAGAAACCCCAGAGAAAGTGGACTTGGCTAAGCCCCGACGGTAGGACGAAGAACGAGATAGACTTCATCATGACGGACAAGAAGCATATATTTAGGGATGTCTCTGTGGTGAACAGGTTCAACACCGGCAGTGACCACCGACTAGTAAGAGGCACCCTAAATATCAATTTTAGGCTTGAGAGAAGCCGCATGATGAGGTCAGTTCTCCGTCCAACACTGGACCAGACCGGCCAAGGTGCCAAAGCCTTCCAATTGGAACTCCGCAATCGGTTTGCCGCTTTGGAAACTACAGAGGACGTGGACAAGGACCTAGAGAGCGTGATAGAAGTCATACGCGAAGTGGGAAATAGGCACTTTAAGGGGAAGGCAGTGTGCCATAGGTCTAAACTTTCGAGCGAGACTCTGGAACTGATGAAGCAACGACGAGAAAGGCCAGAGGAAACTTTGTCAGACACCCGATCCCTGCATAAAAAGATACGGAGTTTAGTGAGACGCGACCTTCGTAAATTGAATACTCGCCTCATAGAGGAGGCGATTAAGCAGAATCGTGGGTCGAAGGTCTTCACTAAAAGACTCGGGAGGAGTCATCTGACAAAGTTGAAAACCTCGGATGGCAGAATTGTTGCATCGGTTCCAGAGATTCTGGCCGAAATCGAAGACTTCTATGGCCAACTCTACGCCTCGCATTCCCCGCAGCCACAGCCCGACGCAAATGACCTAAGAGCCACGCTTACACGCCACTACACAGACGATCTCCCAGACGTAGAGATAGATGAGATTGAGACGGCCCTTGGGCAGCTTAGTAATGGGAAGGCTCCCGGCGAAGACGGAATTACCTCCGAGCTTCTAAAAACTGCGGGCCAACCTGTGCTCGGAGAGCTTAGGAGGTTGTTCAACTCCGTCATAGCCAGTGGGACTACCCCGGAGGCGTGGAGCAGGGGCGTGGTGACATTGTTTTTCAAGAAAGGAGACAAAAATCTCCTCAAAAACTACAGACCAATCACGCTCCTGAGTCACGTCTACAAGCTGTTTTCGAGGGTCGTCACAAATCGGCTTTCCGCTAGATTTGACGCTTTCCAGCCGCCGGAGCAGGCTGGGTTTCGCAAAGGCTATAGTACCGTAGACCACATACACACAGTGCGGCAGGTTATACAGAAGACAGAGGAGTATAACCAGCCGCTGTGTCTAGCCTTTGTGGACTACGAAAAAGCCTTCGATTCCGTCGAAACCTGGGCTGTTCTGGAATCCTTGCAGCGATGCCAAGTCGATTGGCGGTACATAAAGGTGCTAAGGAGCCTATATAGCATGGCGTCGATGTCGGTCCAAGTACAAAACCACCGAACAAAACCCATCCAGCTGCTAAGAGGTGTGAGACAGGGAGATGTAATATCCCCTAAACTGTTTACCAACGCGCTGGAGGATTTGTTCAAGACGCTGGACTGGAACGGACTGGGCATCAATGTCAACGGTGAATACCTAACGCATCTTCGTTTTGCCGACGACATAGTTATTATGGCGGAATCGCTGCAAGACCTGCAAAAAATGCTGAACAGTCTCAATGCTGCCTCGAGACGTGTGGGTCTTGGGATGAACCTGGACAAGACTAAGGTCATGTTCAATGACCATGTCATCCCAGAACCAATTTCCGTCGAAGGCATAACACTCGAAGTTGTCCAAGAATACATCTACCTCGGACAGGTATTACAGCTAGGTAGAGACAACTTCGAGCGAGAAATTGCCAGAAGAGTGCAGCTGGGCTGGGCAGCATTTGGGAAAATGCGTCATATCCTCACGTCGCCACTGCCGCAGTGCCTGAAAAGCCGGGTGTTCAATCAGTGCGTCCTTCCAGTCCTAACCTACGGAGCCGAAACGTGGAACATGTCAGTCAAGCTGGCCCACCGACTTCATGTCACGCAGCGTGCTATGGAAAGGTCTATGCTTGGGGTCTCACTAAGGGATAAAATCCGGAATGAGGTCTTACGGCATAAGACCAAAGTTACAGATATTGTCCAAATCTGTAGCAAGCTGAAGTGGCAGTGGGCTGGTCATGTCTGCCGCAGAACCGACGATAGGTGGAGTAGGAAGGTTCTCGAATGGAGACCGCGTGTAGGTAAGCGTAGGGTGGGACGCCCCCCGGCAAGATGGACCGATGACCTGAAGAAGGTGGCTGGCAGTGGCTGGATGAAAAAAGCTGGAGATCGTGCGCTGTGGCGCTCCCTGGGAGAGGCCTATGTCCAGCAGTGGACTGCAATAGGCTGAAATGATGATGATGATGATCAAAACCACGATGCAAAGGAATGTATGCGTCCAAAAAAAACACAAATATAAAGTAAGTATCTAATACCTATCGCAAGGCAAAATGATACCAACTGGGGATTCCCTCTGTTGGCGGGCGGCAGCGCGCTTGGCCAACTTGGGAGAAGCGGATTTGGGGGCTTTGGCAACCGCGGTTAGCCGGGTGACCTACTTGGCCGCATAGTACGCAGCTGGGAGGTTCAGGGCAGAGAGCCCTATCTTTGGGGCGGGGGCAATTGACCGTACTATGGTCACCTAAGCATTTGACGCACCTGGGCGGTGCGAAGTAGTGGGCTTGACTGTGGCCGTATTGCTGACAGTTGTGACACTGTCCTACAGTATGAGCCTTGTATGGCTTCTCGATGGTGATGCCCGACAGGGAACACACCGACTTGATTTTAAAAAAGGGGTGAGGGCCATGACTCGACAGGGTCGCAGATTACTAGGACCATGTAGAAGAGCTCACCGCCCCTCGCCTTGTGAAGGCGGTGGACGGCGGAATCGGGGACGTTTTGGGCTAGCAGGTCGTCTAGGACGTCCTGGGTGGGGATTTCCTTTGGGATCCGCCTTATCACCACACGGCCACACGGGTGGGCTTCTCCTCAGGGAGAGAAAAGGAGTGGAAGAACGTATTCCTTCCGCGAAGGAGTCGGGAGAGTTCCCTATAGTCCGAAGACGTCGGGGTCGAAACTTTGATGTCCTTTTGGGTACTAGTGGCCTTGGTATATTGGATTTTATTATCCACACACAACTTTGAGACCTCAGTCCATTTGGACTTGTCATGGATGTAGATCGGGGGAGGGAGCTTAAGCTTCTTGGCAGAAGCCGCGGGAGGGATAGCCATAGGGCTAGAGGGGAGGCTGGCGGAGGCCGCTGAAGGGGTGGGGGAGATAATACGAGAGATCGGGAAGAGGGGGTAGGTGGGCCCGCGAGGGGTTTCTTAGCCTTTTTGGCTTGAGAATGTTTCCCCTGTTTGCGTTTTCCAATGACTACTTGGAAATCCTCATAATCGGAATTGGGCACAGATGTGTCTATTCGTTCGGGCTCAGGTGCAGAGCGCACCTGTGAGGGACTATTGTTTGAGAAACAATGGGCGGATTAGGGACGGACGGGCTGGGAACAGAGGCCGCTTTGTCGGCAGCGGCTTTGTTAGGAACGCGGTCGGCGGGATCCGGATTGGGTGGAATGCCTTTGTTGGCGAGCGGGGGAGAAATGGGACCAGCGCGCGCATTATTGCGTTTTTGCTGAACGATGGAGAGAAACCCCCAAAAGAGATCCTCGATAGTGGAAGTCATCGTGTAGCAGCTGGCATTGTGAGTGAACTCTCAGGGGGAAAAAAAACTTACACTAACAATTCCACAATTTCTAGCTCCCCGGGTGAGTGTGCCCGATGAGTAGCCTCCCTGCCGAGGGATTATGTAAGCTTGTAAACCTGTTGCCAATCTTAATGTGCAACAGGGCCCTATTAGGGTCTGGTGCGAAGGGGTAGACACACCCAACCGACACCAGGTGTGTCGCTGTGAACGAAACCAGAGACTAGGTTCGACTAGGAGACCCCCCAAGGCCGAGCTCCTAGCTCCCGACTCCAATAAATTAACCTCGCCCTGAAGAGGTTTGGCGGGATGGATTGGGGCACCACCCTCTTGGTTTCGTTATCGCCGTAAGGTTTCCACCAAGAACCACGAAACTGTGGATTTTCCCTGAAGGGGCAAAATACACGCGAAACGTTTTGGGAAATGGATTGTCCTGAAAAGGACAGTTTTGTTCGAGTAGTCGGAGAATACTGAGACGTCGTGGGAGTACGACGAAATCGCAGCGGGGAGCGGCACAGGCACGGAGCACACACAGGGAGACGTCCGTACGCGGCGGCAGTCAGGCGGCGAGTGACTGACTTGGTTTGAGTGTGTCAATGTTTATATCTCCAGTTTGTCATTGCTTTGAAGATTGATCAGGTATTTTTCAATAAACGTTTTCCTTAAGTTTTTTCGACACCTTTTCACTTTTTCTTATGTGTTAATAAATGTTAAAAGAACAGTCAACTTCAGTAAATAATTAATTTTAAATGTTTTAATAAATTTCGGTTTCGGCCGAAACAGAGAGCAAGGCCGAAAGTTCGGTTTCGGCTGAAAAATTAGTTTCGGTCGGACACTAGTAATGAATAATTATTTTTCTGATATCTCCAGTGATTTCCATAAAACAAAATGAACTGTACATACTGTGCTATGTTACACTGTGGCGCAAAAAAAATGACTTTATTTCACCGACTTTGACCAACCCCCAATTTGACCAATCGTGCCTAAACACCTCTGAATTTTGACATTTTGAACTTGAACAAAAATAATGTAACTACACATCGTCGTCTGATAAATAATTTGACTCCCCCCGCATTACCTATAGTTTGTTAGGAGAGTCGTAAAAGCTTGCATTTGTCGCGATGGTATTAGGCATACATAAAATGCAAGAGATAAAGCTTTGTCCTCTGTTGTATTTTATCAGAACCAATGAAAAATCATGTCATAATTTATGAACAGCTATTTCAAACTTTTCCCAGCTGAGTGCGTAGCCGAATGGAACAACGCCGGACTGATAAGCTACGAGGTTCGGGTTCGATCCATTCTTGAGAGATACTCTTTTTGTATTATTTAAATATTTTATTAAATTCGTTAAGCATTCAAATAATATGTTACCATTACTTTTAATATACAAGTAACTTGTTTTTTAACTTGGATAACATATTTTTAATGAAATAAATTGAAGACCAATTTTCAACATGTTTCAAAGAATTTCTCGAAATACTTCGCTATTACTACAAATTATAATAAAACAATTTTTTAATGAATCAAATCTCTTATTTTATTTTTAAAATAAATCAATAAGACAAGTTGACCTACTGCCTGCTTATCTGTAATGTGACACTCCCCGCGACGTAAGCGCACGGCTCGCTTTGCGGCAATCGCGGGAAACTCTTGGTAGCGTTAAATGCCTATTTCGCTTGGATTACCTGCCCTAATCAAACACCACCACAGTGTTTAGAAATGGTGACTAAGGTTTGAAAACAAATATCTTTCTTATAGGCAAAATATTTCCCTTTCATAAGAAAGGGAAATATTTTGCCTAATATATTGCCTAATATTTTGTCTAATAAGTTTTTTAAACTTAACGATACAGTTTTTACAAACGGACATAATATTTGAAAATCAAACAATTGAAGTCAATCCCGAGTGAACCAAATTCTCAGAGCCCTTATCATGAGTTTTCACTAGTTTACTTTGCAGCGGTTTCCCAGTATTTACAGCGGTTTCCCGGTATTTACAGCGTTTCTCGTATGGAAAAATTTAACAGTGCCTCTGGTGTGCGAAGAAGGAACTAAATTTTTCCTTGAAATTTGTCAATTTACAATGTCAAAGTTCCAGTTTACTTTACAGCAGAATAACTGAAAACTCATGATAAGGCCTCTGGCATCAATAATATTCCTGGACCAATAAAAAACATTTCTACACACAAGTGTCCCAAGTAATTGCGCGAATCAATTGAGAGCTATTATAGCATACAACCTGTCAACCGCAATGAAGATCGTTTATGCATGATAAATTGCTGGATACTGTTATTAGTACATAACACATTGCATTGAACACGATTGTGCAATCAGACATCGGTCAGGAGGTCATTGACACTGTGATTTTGAATCAAAATAAAAAGGACACAGTTGCACATTGTAGTGATAGAAGGATTTTGTAAGGTTTTCTAATTCAGCCTGTATACTTGCGACCAAATGAAGTTATACAGGATGACACGGACTTCAATGCATACATGGCCACCAGGCGCTCATTCAAATTCCATAGAAATACCTACTTACGTAGAAATTTTACGTAACGTAAAAAAGAAACTGTTATTTCTACAAATTGCATTGGTCACAATATAAAGAACAGCAATTTTTTTTTTAATTAATTATCAAATAGGAAAATTGTCTATAAACTAAATCAATGATCGTGATATGATATGATCGAAATACGTGGTAACCGTAGTCCGTCGATGTCCACCCTATAGGGCATCAAATAAGACACATTACTCATTAGTTACACGTAGACCTATTCTAAGACATAAAGATAAACTCAAAAGTTGAGAACAATTTAGTCCTTAAACACAATTTAAAATTAATTTTGAAACGTCAATCAATAGTCCATACAAGACACTAATTCATGTAACACTGACATATAATTCTACAGTAAGCATAAATCTGTCACTCAAAAATTCTCTACTGATTATACAGTCAGCAAAAAGAAGATTAATTATTATAATTTTACAAGTGGCGTTAAGGTGGCCAACACAACAGTCATGGTGTATCACCGATGCCAATTTGACATGAACACAATTCGCAATCGAACAGCTTTTTTTACATGATGCTTGTAAAAACTTGATTTATTGACATGCTTATTACTTCCACTTACGAGTTTGATGGACTGACAGATCGGAAAGTTGGCGAGCTTAGTATATGGCAAATTTAGTACCGTGAGACCACCAAAAATGTTGGCTATGTGTTTTTTTATGTAATGTTTAAAGCCTCCTGCAGACACACGCGATTAATCGCGCTGCGACAACGAGCCAAGCTAATTTCCACTCTAAAAATACTGCGAATGGACCGCGACATGTCGCCCCGCGCGATTAATCGCGTGTGTCTGCAGGAGGCTTAACGTTGTGTCCATCTGACAAACTAAAATGATTGAAAATAGGTAATGCAGACATATTTCAAGACTTATTGCTAGCATACTTACTTGAGTATGTAGCTAGCATACTTAGGCTGCCTGTCCATAAGAGCGGAGCGAGGCTGCGTAGCGGAGAAACGGAGAAATATTAACCAATAGGATTGCACCATTAAAGAGGAGTGAAGATTTAATGCAATCCTATTGGTAACTATTTCTCCGTTTCTCCGCTCCGCAGCCTCGTTCTGCTCCTGTGGACAAGGAGCCTTATGCTTGCTAGCCTATAGCTATAAGCGTAATTTTTTTTCCAAGAACCAGCAGTAACAATTATTGTTTAGTTTCCGTCTATAAAAGCACGACGAAATTAATAAGAAAAATATTTCAAAATAATGTTCCTTTCCTGTTTTCGTAGAAATTCGCAACAAATAATACAGATTCAAAGTTTATGTAAATTAAATAATTTAAGAACCATTTACTGCCCACTCGCTGCAGCCGTATGTCACTCCCATAGACAACGCTCACACAATGGAGTCTTGTTTAAGAATTAACGTTGAAGGCACCCAATCAGGCATACCATCGGTTAACTGATCAAACATAACAAAAAGCCCACACTCAATCAAGACGAATCCAACGAGGTGTTAAGCTAACACTATCAATCATTTAAACGAATAGGGCCTGCTTCGTTATCTCAACTTGGAATGAAGCCAAAATTGTAATAAAAACTCTTTCGTTCACCATTGGCTGGAAATTAAAGAAAGTTATTATAACGATGACAGGGATTTTGAATTAAGAAGTCTCTTTTTTTATTGTCGTGACATACTTAGGAAGATGTTCTGTTTATAGTGAGATAGTGTAACCTAAAGTTGTTTTGGTTGTTAATTTGGTCGTTAAAGTTTTGTGGTTATGATGTTTATTACTGTCATATTTTCTGTTAAAAATATCGGGATCGAAATATTACTGTGTTATAAATTATGTAATTGGATTTATAGAATATAAAAAAGATATAAATATATTATGAAACTAAGAAATAGAACACATACAAAACGTTTTTTTTATGAATATGAAAGCAGAAACCGAACCACAACCCTAAGGATACACATATAAGGGTAAAGTTTCCACAAACAACATTTATTACAAGCCAGATTAGATGCTGCTAAAACTAAACTACTATATTTTCTTATCCCCTACCTAAGAATAGTTTCTACGGCAAACTAGCCAGTATTTATAATATTTAATGAAAAAGAAACAAAGTTACATAATTAAAGAGTTCTATAAACGTAAGAACAGCGGACGGCAGCGAAAAGTTTGCACATAAAATCCTTTGGTTCATGTTGTCGCACCTCCTTAGAAGGGAAAAATGTGTTTCGATAATGCCTTCGGAATTTCCTTGTTTTTCTTTTTTCTTTGAAAATAAAATGTTATTTAAGTATATTTTATGTATAATGAATGCAAGTTTTTGAGGAGCTCGTGGTTCACAGACAGGATCTTCAAAGTAAAGCCGCGCATGACGAATTAGGTGGATGAGTGCCCTTCCATTTCATACCAAGTTTCCTATGTACTTTTAAAAGTATATGTTGTGACGGCATTTTTTTTTAGCGTGGTAAAATCATCAAATGAGTCCTCTCACCCAGGGCAGGGCGGGAGGGACTGTCAGACTTGTACTGACTCAAATCCACGATGTCCTTCAATAGCCCTTTACGTTCCAGGGTCACGGTATTCGTTACCCCCGCTACCCCGCCAGGCTCTGGCCCTCTAAGGGGGGCACCGTCAGCGCGCTGACACTCGTGGAAACAACGCGCCGTCGACCCGGGCATGGTCCATGGTTGGACAGCGAGTCACCCATTACTCGCTGCCCGCATGCCCGCGCCTTCGACGGCCGGAGATCGTCTTGCGACGTCCGTCCCCGTGGGCGTCTGTCACTCCAGCTGGGCTGTGAGGTGTACGCTGTCCTCTCCCTCACGCATCCCGCCTCCTCCTTCGCTGATATGCGACGGCATAACATACTTTTAAAAATAATTATCGGTGGCCAGGAAGTCCAACAACTAGTATTACCTTTAGATTTCCAGTACTAAATGGGTTGTGAAGATCAGATAAGCGGTCGCTCTAAGCAAAATACTGGTATTCAGCTGCATCGGGTTAGACTTGGTAAAAAAGACACCTAGCCTTTTCCAATGACTGAATGGAATGATGATTTCTATCTTATTAACCAGTACATACATACCTATTTAAGTACATAACTTATAGGTTAGCTTGAAAAAGTAAGTTGTTCATATAAAAGTTGAAGGCTTCCAAATTTGTTTTTTATTAAAAACCTTACAGCACGTGATTTGGCCTGTGCACACGTGGGATGGGTTAAAGATCGCAACTTTTCAAAAGTTACGAGTGACCCATATCACGTGATAAAAGCTGACAGAACCCGGTTTGTCCCTTGTGTACTTATAAACCGACCTACGTAAAACTACTTATTGATAGTAAAAGGTTATGGTTGAAAATATCCTACCCTCTGAATATGATCAACAACTTTTATATTGCTCTTATAATATTAGGATGTCGAAATCGTCAAACACAACACTATTTTCTCTTTAGGCTCATTTAAAACGTTACGTCTAAAGAATGACTTCATTATGATGTAGTATTACGAAGAGGTATCGTCATATTAACCGGTACTAACTGGATGTGGATGTGGAGGTCACACAAGCAGTCATTCCATTTAAAGTACTGCTATTCAGCCGCGACTCGGTAAATTGGAAGCTAACCGTAATATGGTCGCGTAGAGACAAGACTGATAAAGGTTGGTTGACATTCACGCATAAATGATTCACATAATATTCCCACTGCTGAGACACAGACCCCCTCTTTGGGAGGAGAGTGGGCTGGAAGCTGGAATCTAACACGCGGTCTTGATACACTGAAAAAAATAAAACAAGACTTTCTACTGTTCTTGAACAGTAAAAAAAAAACGGTTCCCGGAACTTATTTGTACGTTAAAATAATTGATTACGGACAGTGCATTGAAATGGGCAAAAACAGTAAAGAGCTAAACAGTTATTTCAACTGTATGAACATTACAGTCTACTGAAACGTAAGTTATTTCAACTGTATGAACATTTAAGTCTACTGAAACAAACAGTTCCTTGTAAGTAACCGACGACAGTAAAATCTACTGTTATAACTCAACTGTTTTTTTTCAGTTAGTTTAACTGCTTTGGAAAATAGGCTCTATTTTTACTGTCCAAAACGGTGAATATTACCGAAAAATCGGTTGGTATTACTGATTTTTTTTTTCAGTGTAGATGTCACATGTTTTCGAATTTTTGGTTCTAGGACATGCCATGTTTCCCCACGATGTTTTCCTTCATTGTTTGAAGTGATGTGGTGATGAAACTAATTACACAAAGTTAGGGTCCCCCCACATTTATCGACGCGGAATCGGCTTAAGCCGGTCAAGAAAACCTTTATGTCAACGTAATAAGGGTGTTACTAATGCCATTCGAATTGGATCGCGTCGTCCGAGCCGAGCCTAATACGCCTGTCTGGTTTGAAACCCACGACCTTACAACTTGTAAGTCGGAACTTTTACCAATGGGCCACTGTTTTTTTGATTAGTTGATATTATACACCTTTCGTTTCGAAAATCAAAATAAATGCATCTCACAATCTTACTATGCTAACAGCTCATAATGTCTCTAACAAAAACAATCCACAACTAGACTATAAATTCCCATGTCTCCACATCCATAACCCACTTTCAAATCCCCCTGCAATACATCACTTTAAGTACATAAAACGCAATTAATTAACATTAAAATAACCGAGTTGAGTGCAGCGCCATCAGTACTGAGCCCTGTCTAAACAATATGACGGAGATTGCATTCATGATGACGTCACCTTAAGCATTGCCAGCGTTTTTCCACGTCTCATTAAGGATGAGATGCGTTTGTTTTTTTTTTTTTTAAATTAATGTACAGTTCTGATTGTTGTCTGGATTTTGGGGTTGCCCTAGCCGAGCAAGACAGCGATGGCCGAATTGGTATTTGCGTCCGATGTACTGAATTGAAAGGTCGCAGGTACGAGTTTAAACTTTGTGCTGGAACGGTTTGAAATGAGGTGCGTTTGTTATATTATCTAATGTTGAATCGATAAGGTTTATTACGGTGTATGGGTACAAATAAACCTGTGAGGGCAATTCAGTGCTGAAAACTCCATGCTGGTGGAGTTTGAATTCATGATGGCGTCACCAGCGTTGGATGAAAAGCAAAGTTGGCGCAGTGACCGCACTATCGACTGTTGCGTTCCGTTTCGTGGTGTCGATTCCTGCAAGGAGCAAATATTTTTTATCACCTACAAAAAGTAGTTGTTCCGGAACTGGCTATTTCATTATGAGTTTAAATCTTTGTAAACGCTCCTACGATACAGGAGATTCCTAATATGGGTGTAAATCATGTTTTAAAAAAAAACATCCTTACCCAAATACAAAACCTACTTTTAAATCTCACTCAACCGTACCACAAAAAAATACCCGCAATGAAACTTTTAATCGTCCGTGTCCACAGATTTTTTCGTTCTAGACGGTCTGTATTCCGGTAGTGTCTGTCTGCGCTAATATTTGCATCCGTGCATTATTGCTGAGCGAGCCAGCACAATGAGGTAGGAATTACCTCTGCAGGTTTACTTAGGCCGCTGCACAGTCGTTCAGGTATAAATGAGTCATTTGAATTAGTAATCGTATCTTTTCTGTGATAAGGTTGTATTTTGTGTAAGGTTTAAGAACATATCGTACTGCGTTTTCTAGGATATATAACAAAAGTTGGGTAGTAAATAAGTTATGATTTGAATTATTAATCGTATCTATACATGTAGTAGGTACATTTTCTAGGATATTGTACAATAGTTGAGTAGTAAATGCGTAATTCGAATCAGTAATCGTATCTTTTCTGTGAGAAGGTTGTTTTAAGAATAACGATTAAGCTACTAAGATGACAGCAGCTGTGTTGGCCCAGTCGGAGAGCAGTGATGGCCCAGTGTGAGAGCAGTGTTTTCAGAGAACACTGACACAAGAATTACTTCTGCTATAGCTTTAGACACTATACACAAACGTTCAGACATAAACGAGTAATTTGAATTAGTAATCGTATATATTTAATCCTGTTCCACTGGCCTTTATACACTTCTGTCATATTTCACAAAATCGCTCCCAAAGAAGCGTTATTGCAGCTTTTTAATACGCGACGCATTGACGCATGCGTCGCGTATTAAAAAGATTTTTTGTTAAAGGAATAAATCGACGGCTAGCAGGGCAGATAAAAAAAAACACAGCTAGTAATCACAGGTCTGTGGGTGTATAAGCTAAGTCAACAGTCGTCTCATAACCAGATAGCGGGACGCATGCATTCTTTATGAGCTACAGCTTCATTCCAGTAGACATCGCGGCTGTTTTGCATTCCCTGTGCCTTCTCTTTTAAGGGTAGGGCTACGTACGTGAGTTTATGTGGAATAGTGCTTTGGCTCTGAGTAAGTTTTTAGGGTTCCGTACGTCCGAATACAAAAACGGAACCCTTATAGGATCACTCGTGTGTCCGTCTGTCTGTCGCTTACAGTCAATTATCTCCGAATCTACTAGACCGGTTGGGTTGAAATTTGGTACACATATCAATTCTTGTGACCCAAGCACAGAGGTGTAACGTGAATAGATGAAATCTGTATGTGGGAGGTAATTTTTGGGGGGGGAAGGGGAAAATGAAAAAACAAGTTTTGAAAACTGCATCGTGTGACATATCAAATGAAATGTCTTGTTGAGACAATCTTAAATGTTTTTTTTTTGTAATTTTAAAATAAACAGTTTCCAAGTTATTCAAGAAAATAGACGAAATTTTACCATTCCCCCTCCCCTCTTATCTCCGAAACTACTGAACCAAAAATTTTGAAAAAAATAAAGTAATTAGATTTCTACTTATAGATTATAGGAAAACCTATAAGAAGTCCATATCTCTATATGGGAGGTAATTTTTGGGGGGGAAGGGGAAAATTAAAAAAATATATATGAAATCTGCATCGTGTGACATACCAAATGAAAGGTCTTGTTGAGACAATCTTAAATATATTTTTATTGTAATTTTAAAATAAATAGTTTCCAAGTTATTCAAGAAAATAGACGAAATTTGACCATTCCCCCCCCATTATCTCCGAAACTACTGAACCTAAAATTTTGAAAAAAATACAGAAATTAGTTTTCTACGTATAGATTACGGGATAACCTATAAGAAGTCCATATCTGTATATGGGAGGTAATTTTTGGGGAGGGAAGGGGAAAATTAAAAAAAAAATATTTGAAAACTGCATCGTGTGACATATCAAATGAAAGGTATTGTTGAGACAAACTTAAAAGTATTTTTTTTGTAATTTTAAAATAAATGGTTTCCAAGTTATTCAAAAAAAATAGACGAAGCTTGACCATTCCCCCCCCCTTATCTCCGAAACTACTGAATCTAAAATTTTGAAAAAAATACAGGAATTAGTTTTCTACTTATAGATTACAGGATAACCTATAAGAAGTCCATATCTGTATATGGGAGGTAATTTTTGGGGGGGGAGGGGAAAAATTTAAAAAAAAATATTTGAAAAGTGCATCGTGTGACATATCAAATGAAAGGTATTGTTGAGACAAACTTAAAAGTATTTTTTTTGTAATTTTAAAATAAATGGTTTCCAAGTTATTCAAAAAAAATAGACGAAGCTTGACCATTCCCCCCCCCTTATCTCCGAAACTACCGAACCTAAAATTTTGAAAAAAATACAGGAATTAGTTTTCTACTTATAGATTATAGGATAACCTATAAGAAGTCCATATCTGTATATGGGAGGTAATTTTTGGGGGGGAAGGGGAAAATTAAAAAAAAAATTGAAAACTGCATCGTGTGACATATCAAATGAAAGGTCTTGTTGAGACAATCTTAAATATATTTTTTTTTGTAATTTTAAAATAAATAGTTTCCAAGTTATTCAAGAAAATAGACGAAATTTGACCCCCCCTTATCTCCGAAACTACTGAAACTAATTTTTTTTTTGAAATACAGAAATAAGTTTTCTACTTATAGATTATAGGAAAACCTATAGAAGTCCATGACATTAAAATAACATGGTAAATCACTCAATATTGTGCGTACCAATTTGGGTCAGATTAAAAAAAAAACGTGATAGGTAACATCGTACGGAACCCTCTTCACGCGAGTCCAACTCGCACTTGGCCGGTTTTTGAAGTTGACTTTAGGTTGAAGTAATTTTAGTTTGCACAATAGAAAGAACATTGGTTAGTTTAATAGCTTAAAGAAGGTAAATGACTAAACTTACGCTATTAATTTGTAGTGTACTATATACTAAGGATAAAGTTGTCGATTAATTTAAGTGTGAGAAAAGATTTTTTTTAAATTGTATTCGATCTTCACTCCTAGATTGAATGATAATCGATTACTATTTTTTATTTATTTGCCCTCTCTATGAATTCCTCCTGTGTCGTGGATGCGGGAACAAATACTTGTAGGTGATAAAAATATTTGTTCCGTGTCGGGATCAAAGCCGCGACAAGCTGCGCAGCAGTCGAGCGCTGAGCCACTGCGCCAATCGTCCCATTAAACTATGCTATTGTTCCGCGAATTGTGGGTCTCAAACAAACAACTCCTGGAAATACTCCAATTACGTTGGGGATAATATACCTATACATTTTTGGTGGGTAGAGCTTAGAAGGCCAAAAATATTTCAAAGAGTTTCTCAGTGATTACTGTATACCCAACTGACCCAACATATGATTCTTTCTATGTGAAATTGGCTGCCTATTACATTGTTGTCTAAAAGTAGATATAGCTTAGGTTGTTCTATCCACGTGCTTGGTTTTATGTTTTTTTTTTGTTTAGCTAGGTACTTGCTTTTGTGTGCTCATAATTTTAGCTTAGGTATTAGTAGGTATGAAATTATGTAGCTTCCTACTAGAAACATATATTTTAGAATTGCATCAATAGTTCTGGGTATTACCTACTCCCAACAGATAAAACAATTTTACCTTTTTATAACATTAGTATTGATTTCAATATAGTTTCATACGAATTTAAAAATATAATACCAAAATTCTAAAACATAAACCATCCGTTTAAATAACAGCAATAAAAGCACAAAACATAAAACTAAAATACGGACCCATTTCCAATTCAATTCCGGAACTACGGAATTTCAAAATTTATTTTCCATTAAGCTCATAAAGTTGGTTTTCATTGCATTGTTTACTATACAATTAACTGTTACATGAAACTCACCTAGTTAGGGCACCGGTAACGACATCGTTACATCGATTTGAACATTTAGCATACGTTGTTTTTACAATTTTAATTGGCAATGTTCAATGAGAACGCACTTCGTTAAAATTTTCCCCATTTAGTACGCATTAAATGGAAATAAAAACATAACGTTTTTGGTAATTGCTTTAGTGCACCGTAATGGAAGTAATTGCGATTGGTGTAAAGTGGGCCAATGTTAGGTTAGTAGATTGATTTTGTATTTCTCATGCCATGCGTCACTTGTAGTATTTTATATGTCATAATCATAATGTGTCTTCACAGTCCTAATACATAACCAGCTTCTTATTATAGCACGTAAGTTCATTTATAAAATTATTTCAAAGAGATGAGCAAGCAGGTTACTAGCTGAAATGACAAAAAAAACGCATAGGAAAAACTACATTAACAGTTAATTACGTTTCTAATTAACACCCTCTGAAGTGGCTGCAGCAAAATGTCAACTAATACACGAGTGCTCGCATATGTGCATAATAACGACAGGAATGTAGGTCGAATGCTGATTGCAGACACTCGCCTCATATCGAATTCTCTTTTTTTCCAACCAGCGATCTCGGTTGCGCGAAAAATTTCATATCGCCACGCGTTTTGCAAGTAAAATCAGATAACTTTTGACACTTCAATTACGTAGTGATGGTCTCCTCTAATTTTTTTTTCGCCGCGTAAAAACGGGAACCATGTCACGTCACGAGCATACAAGACGAAGTTTCCAGAACAAAATACAAGCTCCTTCAACTTTAACGGGAAGAAGGTATTAAGAGGGAAATTAAAAAGTTTTTCGCTTTTAATATTAAATTAAGTGGAGATCTGTTATCGCAGGTGCACTATCGAGTGAACGGAGTTCACTATCCGCGCCCCGCGGCTGTTTCCTATTGTTTTATGTGTTTTAGTTTACGCTTGTTAGTTTCCCATTAAGTTTGAGCGCTTTAGGGCAGACCTTTTATTAATTCATCAGTCTTGCTTGTCTAGCAAAAATGAACGTTTATATTGCTTACATCTTCATAAAATTAAATCCCTTTGTAGAGATTTTGTGCACGCATCTTTATTATTTTGAGAATAGTTCAGACTCGGTACGTCATGTCGGCGCAAAATCAGTTCAAAGCGCGCTATAAATTATCCGATTTGTATTCTCCTTTTAGTGTTGGTAAAGAAGAAATCTCCTTAGCGTTTGTGCGACCACACCTCCACACCTCTTAGTGACACATTGAAAAAGAAAGCTGAATTTGGAACAAATTTAGAAGATTAGGGGGGAATTTCTGTAAATATTTGTTTAATCAGTGGCATTGTTGGTTTCTGGGTTTATAGAACTTACCGAACGAAAATATTTTTGAAGTTGGGCATTTGTACTCGAGAAGTCACCGTTCTATTTATATTAATCTAAATGTAAATACGTCGAGTTTACTTGATATTCAAATGTACAAAGTGGCATCTTAATGATGTGCATTAAGCTTCTCGCTGACAGCCACAAGTGTCGGTATCGATACTTAATGACTGTGTCACTTCACCTGCCAAGCGATGAACACCGACATTAAATCGTCAAGCACGAAATAAAATTATAAAACGAGACCAAAACTTCACTTTCATTACACGCCGGTAAAGTTGAAAATAACTATGGGCGGCATAAAAGAAATCCCGACTGAATTCACGTAAAAATAAAAATTATAAAATCCAGATTTATCGCTTTTTCAACAATTTAAAGTTCATTTTTGTGTAAATAAAATACCAGTCAGCCCCACTGGCTAAGTTTTAATGAACTTTAATTTATGGAGTCTCGCACACTTTGTCGCGTTTACGGTCGTTCCGAGTGATTTTCGGTAGTCAGGATATGTTTGGTAGACAGGAGACTGTTCAATGTTTTGGTTTACGTAATCCAGTCTATTAATTTCGACTTTTATATCTTACGGTGACGTGTTGCGGTGATTTTTATTGACAAAAACCTTTTTTCGGATCGCATAATGGCCGTGTTTTTAGAACGCTAAACAATAAACGACATTTATTTACCAAAATACATAAAAAGTTATTAGGTATGTGAACGTAAATTTTCTACCTAGTTTATAAATATGTTATGGTGACATTGATTCTACGACTTAATGGCTGTAGAAAGCGTCAACATCGGAAACTTTTATTTCAGCGGCTTGTAAAAGAACGTTGAATTTTTTAACTTGATGTGTATTTGAATTCCGTTACGAGTTTTTTTTAAAGTAGCAATAATTATAAAACACAGAACATCACCAGCTACGATCATTACTTACTCCATTAGCCTCGTCCTCATTCACTTAAATCAATGTCTAACACATTATCCTAATGTCCTATCAACCGAAACGAAAACGAACTTTATAATGGACAACTTATTCCGATCATTATCAAGCATTTTGTGTGTAAAAACACATAATTCACGTCCCTCACTTAATCCGCTAAAGTGAAATATTAATATGAACTGTTAGTCGATTTATCTCGTAATCTTGGATAGGTTGATTCATTAACGTGATTCATCCTCCAGCTTGTTGAATTTATAACTCAAGAACATCGGTTATTTGACAAAATGAACCATTGGTTGTTACGAAATTATGTAAACACGAGCGTACGTCAGTCAGAGAGCCAGGTCGCTGTTTGATTTTTCGTTTATTTTGTAAAGAATAACAAGAACTAATGAGAACAGGGTAAGCTTTGGTTCACATAAATCATGATTTTGTTGCAATAGTCAAAATATCTTCATAATTTAGTGCGGCGAATACCAGCTGGGATATTTGAGGTTCATCATAACATCCGACATTTGTTTCGTTTTACATTCTGTGGTTGTGTCATTCTATGTTACGTGGTGGATATTCCAGCTGAATGTTTGTTGTATTTTAGGCAAACCATTGTAATATTTTAGAAACGCCAATCGGTACTGAGCCAGCAGAAAGGAGGCCGGTGTCCCACAATGGGAACATGACGGACTGATCATATTTGTAATGTATAAAATGTAGTTTTATAAAGATTTAAAGCATAAGTACTGCATGTTCCAACATTTAGAAAAATCGTAGAAATTTTTCAAGATAATGTTTCTCCTTTCAATGTTTTAAATCGACGTTGAAATATTTATCATTAAAAGCGCCTCAGTACAAGTACAGCAACTAATAAAGACATGCCTACTTGTCCTACACCCACCAGCACCACATTACAAGGTCCAAGAAACAAGTCCATACACCAACGCCATTATGGTAACGCATCATAAAAAGCGTAATATTCAACTTGAAAGCCAACTACACTATCCAAAGATTGTTTTATTCGTTGCGAACAAGTATCTTATTTGGCTTGCTACAGCTAGTTGTAATATTCATCATGCTGTTGGCTCCAGTGACTTTAAACGGTGCATGTCCGTCTTTTATTTTATTTTTTTATTTATCCTTGCCTCGATTGCTGCCAGAGAGCAGTATTCATAAAACTATGGAAGCGCTGTTCCTTGTTTTACACACTCTTTTATATTTCAACAGCAATTCGAGTTGAGAAACAGGCGACATTTTATAGTGTAGCTACACTGTCTTTACTGTGCAGTGTCCATCCCAGTGGAAAATTAAAATGACCTGGAAAAAACTTGCTTTTTCTTTAAATAGGTTGTTTAAAAATTTAGCGTAGTTTAGAAGTAGGTTAATACAGGTTAAAAGAGTTAGAAGGCAATGAGATCAAGGTAAACGATTTATTATCGTAAATAAAATCCTGATGTCAAAAAAGGAGGTGGATTACTCAAAGATGTCTTGACCAATTAGGAAAATTCTTTAAGTCTGTCGATCTGATGGTGAGAACCTGGAGAAATCGAGGAAACTTTTAAATAAAGGACAGCAAATCAACCGTGATTGCTGCTATCGCAAATCTATGCTTTATTTACTTTATCATACAACATAATTATGACGCAACTATAAAGGGTAAAGACAACTTTTTGAAAAAAAAAACGACTTCTAAACATTTTTTTTTTATTCGGAAGTCGATGGCACAAAATTCAATGATATAAAAATATAGTCACTGACTCTCGAAAGAAAAATTAAAGTACACTTTTTTGTGTTGTATTCATGTTGATTAAATTATAATTAATAAAGACGTAAATTTTATTATGAACCAGAAAAGCTTAATGAAGATTCTGTTGAAACTCGAAAATAAAAAAAAAGGAGAAGCTGCTATCCAAGTTCTAAAGAAAACAATAACTTTGAAAGTTAACGAAGCGAGAGCAAACGAACTCAAGACGATAGGATATTAAAAAATCATACAATCAAGTAGCCAGGCATTGTTTGTGTAATCTACTTGTAAGTACAGTCAACAACATTCAGTAATTTTATCATTGCAATCGGTTAACCGAATTTTATATCGTGAAGGACACCTATTTTGCAACCTACTCTGTTCATTTATAACATTTTTCATATTAATATGATGAACATCGTTCGATATTCTTAAAGAAAACACTAATGAATTTTGCTAACTGAATAGATGTTAGTGGTCTTGACTGTACTAGTACTGTCTAATTGGAGGGCTTTGTACACAGAGGTCCGTGTGAGAGAATAATTAATGTTGTTAACAAATACTTCGTGTTGTTACGTAGTGGCTAATGATGAATTATAACTTTACTGTTAAGTTAGTATGTTGTACGTTCTGTAGGTAACGATTGTTATTTGGTAGAGGTGTTGGTATTTTAGTTAGTTGCTTTTCAGTAGCGTTGGTTTTTTAGCTGAATTTTTAAAAATTAATACTTTTACGTTCGCATTTTAGTAAAATGGGAAAAGGGCTGAAAGATGATGATGACGTTCACATTTTGCCGTTGAATTAATAATTGCTATCGAATATGATCTAATAATAGCAGGATAGTAAGTCATGGTATTTACGTATATTTATATATATACGTATATTTATACGTATATTTTTTATGCCCTTTGGTAGGGCTTTCCAGTCGCTCGAAAGATCCTTATTTGTTTTCTTGCGTTCGTACTTAAGCACAACTGTACTCCTGAAATGCAGACCCTCCAAAATAAATACCTAAAAGTACAGTGATTAAGCTCTCCTCTCATTTAATGGCCTAACAGACTCAGACTAAGATATACTACTACCTAGTTGAAGCTTGCTTTGATTGTAATATATAGCTTGACTATCCTAATGGTACTAAAATTCCCAGATTAGGTACTGCAGTTGAGTGAAACAATTTCCTTTTAAAAGGGTCTTGACGTAGAATGTCTAATTTGCAACGTGACATGTTGAAAATAAAAGTTGTATTGGCCATAAATTCTATTTTAAGGACACGACCTTTGTATTTAACGATTTAGGAGTTATTTTTCAAAACTATAAATCGACTCTCACAACTGGATTCAGAGTGGTTTCCTTTGAGAGTTGCGAAAAAATTAGGTAGGTATTCCAAGTTTTAAACCAGTAAACGAAAACCGGACCTTGTTCAAATTGAAATTTGTGACAATGGTACTTTGGCGATGTTCTTAATATGACTATCTTAAATCAATACATACAATAGTCGAGACCAGCTAGTCAAAACTTTACAACAGTAATATAATATGTAATACTTCAACACTGAACGCTGTAAAAAGAGCGTAAACTTCATGTTCCAACCAAATCAAGTATGCGAATTACTATCTCAATTCTCAGGTTCTACTGAGTTTTGGATGAATAATATGATGCAATTTGTATAGTAAAGTATTGTAGCTTTCTTTTGAAAGTACTGAAAACGGGACTGCCGTCTACTGCTTCATTTTAGGGTTAATATTTTATTAGGATTCTTCATCATTGCAGTGTTTTCTCAGAGTTAAGAGATAAATCTTTGCAGGACAAAGAAAATCTGTAGTTTCTGCTTTTGAACATTTTAAAGGACTTTCAGATTGACCATTAATATTTTTTGAAGTCACTGCGGTGTTTGTGAACATTGAACATGATAATTCTTGTAATTACTATTCAATTTCTGGTGGTGCTCGCAATCATGCAACCAATGGTAATAAGATAAGTGACATGATAAGTCATATAATCATTTCGGTACAACTAACATAATTATATCAAAGAATTTCCTGAACCGTGGTTACGTTTTTAGATCAAAACTTAATTAACTTAATTTCTGAAATTATATAGCAGTAATAAGACATTTCCTTAAATAGAAAATGCTTAGAACCATCTCTGTTTAAATTGGATTAGTGTTTTATTGCAAGCTAAATTGTGCAAGGAAATTTGATTGCCCTTTTGAGTCTTACATATTTCATAAATTATTTTACAAGAATTTTGCAAGGATTATTCGACAACACAAAATAAATAACAAAAGACAGTTGTTATTGAAAAAAATAGGTCACGGAACCGAGGCTGAACAAAATAAAAGAAACAGAATTAGATCTAATAATACAACAGAAGTAATATCACTTACAGAAATTACAGCACAGTGAGATCACACCCATAGGAGCTATATTAGTATAACGCATTTCACAGCGGGTATCGTAATTCCATCAAACATAACATAGAATGTTATTGGTAGGAAATGTTAGTTCGATCATAATGCTAACGAAAATATCGAAGCCGATGATTGAAACGAAGTAAGTGAATTCGACGCCATTGGTACTATTTATAAATGAGATGAAAGAACACAAGAAAGGAAACGTAAACATGTCAATGATTTGTCAAAATTTGATTTCTGACTTTTGCAACACGAGGCTTTTTGGATAGGAATTATGAATCAAGAAATGGCAATGACGACAGACATCTTCAAAACATTATGGAAGATCAAACAATTAATTAGTGAGGTGAGAATGTTGTGGATTTAACGGCAGTCAACTGTTTTGTATCTTGTTGTTTTTAGAATTATTCTTAAAATAGAAAATTAAAATGTTTTCAGGATGGTTCTGATGGTATCAGTCTGTGGTTGCAATAACTTCTCTTGAAAGTGTTTATAGAAGTAATCGTTTTTAATTATATTAGTTATTTTCTCTCTGTGGTGCAATGATTACAAGTATATCAGTTGATTCAATCAAGTCTACCCATAACCTCTTCAGTACCTAAACCATTTTCCATATCTGCTTTACAACTCATAAACCTGTCAATACATAATTTTACTATCTTCTTTATTATTTCACCTTTTAGATTATAAAACATGTGCGGTAAAACAAAACATAGACGCTTGTAATAAAAACGTCAAGCAAAACCGCCTTATAACGAACTAAAAATATGGATTTTCAGCCATGACGCATGACCGGATTTTATTTATATGCTAACACATTTATGTATCTTAGTAAGAGATGCTTCACTTTACTTTATGAGCCGTAGTTTAGTTGTTAGAGTTCTATCTAGCAATATTTTTTTTATTTTAGTGCGAGTATAGTAGTACTTCATCATCATCATCTCAGCCATAGGACGTCCACTGCTGAACATAGGCCTCCCCTTTAGATCTCCACATATACCGGTTGGAAGCGACCTGCATCCAGCGTCTTCCGGCGACCTTTACGAGGTCGTCTGTCCACCTCGTTGGTGGACGTCCTACGCTGCGCTTGCTGGTCCGTGGTCTCCACTCTAGCACTTTTCGACCCCATCGGCCATCTGCTCTGCGAGCAATATGGCCTGCCCATTGCCACTTCAGCTTGCTAATCCGGTGGGCTATATCGGTGACTTTAGTTCGTCTACGGATCTCCTCATTTCGAATTCGATCACGTAGAGAAACACCGAGCATAGCCCTCTCCATAGCTCGCTGAGCGACTTTGAGCTTTGAGATGAGGCCGATAGTGAAAGACCACGTTTCGGTGCCGTAAGTCATCACTGGTAACACTTGCTATAGTGAATTTTCATAGAGGTAACATTTTGCACCTCTACAATTTTCTTTTATAGGTATTAAACTTACATTTTTCTCAGAATTTTAAACCATAGTAACGTATACGTCAATGCTGGTAGAAATTTGCCAAATGTTTTCATCAATAAGCTGATGAAAATATTTTAATGATACCGTTTCATCCCTAGAAACTACTATGAACTTTCAAGCTAAAACTATTAAACTGATTTCCATAAAACTGATCACACAGGTAGATTATAACTTTGATAAACGCATAATAATATGATACTTTTGTCCTTGTAGCACATACCATATGGGCGAAGAAACAGTCATAAGCAGGTCAAAATAAGAAATTGTTCGCTGTAGCTTCCTCATGGAAATAGAAATATGGCTGACGTTTTTGCGATTTGTCTTATTGATTCATATCGATGTCTTATTGTCCGATTAAACTTATTTCTACAATTTTAAGATCTATAATTATTGTCTTAGAAACAAAGAAAACCAACATAGCCTGAAGCCCAACAGAACTTGTAAACACGTGCGTAGACCAAGAACTGGGAACACTTGTTGCTGGCGATGCCAACATATTTATTACGCCGTTGCGAGCTGAAAGCGACTCGTAAAACGTTCCCAAGGTTAAGTTTGATTGTTCCAAACGTACAGGCTGCCTCTCTTCCAATTACATATTACGAAGACGAACCCTTAGTTCCGGGAAATGTAACCTTATATCCAAGAGATAAAGTAGATTTTATCCTGGATGATACCGTATCTAGCGAAACAATTTATGTTGCCCATTGTATGTAAGATTGCAACGCTTACTCTAAATGCGGTTTTGAGGTTAAACTCCTATTTGCTTTTAACGTGATTTAAATAGGTCAAAGTACAAAAGGATTAGAAGAATCGTTGTGTCCTTTGAAGTGGAGGTCAGTAATAAAGAAAAAGATCTTAACTGTTGTTTTATTAATCCATATGTGCAGTACTTATCAGTACCTCTCCTTTTATTTTAAGGGGCAGTGTTAATTATTTAGCGATTTTTGTGACTTACCTTTGAGGATTTCGTTATTCAATCTAATATAGATCACCTTAATCGGTCTGAGAGTGAGTGGCCATCTATTAATTAATACCGAGTTTTCTACCTTGTCTCAGAAAGCACGTCAAGTGTTGGTCCTGGCTGTCAATTGTAAATCTTTGACAGTCGTTACAGGTGTCTCTACAGTCTGACAACTAGTCATTCTAAGGCTTATTGTATTTCCCGGTGTTTACTGGGTTGTTGAGATAAGATAAGCAGTAGCTCTATGTAAAATATTGGTATTCAGCTGCATCTGGTTAGACTTGAAGCCAATTTCAACATAGTTTAAAACAGGCTGGGCAGATGAGATGCGGTTGGAGTCACGATTATTTACCACTACTCTTTGTTGATCGATATCTCGAAACATTAATGCAAGAGACCACTCACAGTTATGTAACTAATTTGGTCGGTGTATCGCATGGGTTTCCTTCCTCACCCGTAGTAATTTCATTGGCACCCTAGTAAACTTAAAAAAAAAGCGGCATACTAGTCATCATGAACTGGTTTTAGCGAATACAAAGCTATAAGTTCTTATGAAATAATAGATTGATAGTATCTGTCATAAATTATGCCCAAGATAAGCTGTCTTGTATAATTCAGTCTTAGTTCCATGTACTAGATGACTCATGGACAATAATGGAATTGTCAAATGCAATGAAACAGCAACATTTGAAAACTGATATTAAACTGGTTTAAATCTAGAGTAACTAATTAACTATAAGGCTACCAACCCATTCTAAATAAAAGCCGTGCAATTACTGCCATCAAAACCTAATTGCATGAATCATTGTTTTCTGCAGTGGAGGTTTTTTAGAAGAATGTTATGTTTACCATTGAATCTTTGTCTCTATTAAACCTATGAATGGTTAACATAAGATTCGTTTGAGAAACTAATAATTTTTTTCTTCAACGTATAATTGGTTTATTTTTAAAACACTGAGATGTTTATGAAAGCTTCAATCATAAACAAACACATGCATTACATATATTTAGTTAACCACGGTCGTAAACACTGCATAATTATAATGCTCTTCATTTCTCATATCCAGTGAACTATAAAGGATGTTACTAACAAATATCAATTTGTTAAATTAAAACTAAAAGTTACCAGATGCTGGCAAGGTTGACATCTGCGTTCTCCCGAATTTAATGATCCCCAAGGCGGCCACACTAAACAGCGAACATATTCTAAAATTAAAAGAAGCAAATCGTTCAGTCGATACATTGAAACGGAAATAGAAGACACACGATCCCGCGGGAAGTCGAACAAAAAACGTAAAGGAGAAACACATGACCTCATTTGTCGCGAAGCGAGGGAATTATTTATTACTTTTGATACCTCTCGCGTCGGCTCCCCCTTTGTCTTTGTGAGAAACTCTGAGATTTTAATATCGCTACTGTTTCTAAAGGAATTTGTAAATGTGATGTTCTTCTTAAAAATTATGGAAGGCTTATGTTGGATTTTTATAGCTTCGCTTTGATGTTAAAATTAATTTAGTACAAGATAAAATGATCCGCGTTTATGAAGTAAGGATTTAAGGTGAAGGGCGATGTTAAACGAAGAGCAACATCAATGTACTTACAGCTTAATTTAAATTATACAGACAAGCATTATTATTTGGAGTCCGTAATATAATACGTTAGATCATATATAAACTATCAAGGACTACTTTATAACACAATCTGGTGAACGGTGACGCGCAAATAGGACATAGTATTTCATTCTAAGCACAGTTATTACACCTGTAAGGTTGTAATAGGATATAGACCAAGGTGATACAGCTGTAATAAAAATAACAACAACTTCAGATAAAATCGTAGCTGTAAGAATAGTACATATCGCTTGCTACCATATAAACCCCATAGTGGCCCGTTTCCCCAAGTCATGAAACGTGCAATTCTACTTTTATTCCCTGAGAGACTTAAAACATTTCATGATAGTGGAAAGAGAGTATTTTCTTTAAACTAACGTCTTGTATTTATAAGACATTTTGATTAGAGAAGAGCTCTCTGTTATTTTAACATGCTTCATTCACGTCAAGGCAAGACAACGTGTGACGCTCATTTTGTTATGATTTTGAAATTTAATCATTCCAATATTCTAATTACCAAAATGTTCCTGCATTTGAAACTCACAAATCTCAATCAATTATAAACTTTATTCCAAAAGCAATAGAAAGACAGCTGGGGGTTTTGGAACAGTAGACGAAGTTTGTCAAAGGTTGTTAGATGCGTCCGCCAGATGCGCTTGCGACGAAAGTGTCGACTAATGACTTGGCGGTGACGATGTAAACATTCGACGGCGACACTGTCAAAATCATCACGACAGCTAAGAAAAAACCAAAGGGATGTTTGTATGTTTCACGTAGAGGCTTACAGACATCTTTGGATGTAAATATAGAGGAAGATGGATTGCTTTATACGAGTATCTATCGTTGGTAAATAAGAGTTACCAACTAGACTAGCGTAAATTGTATGTAATTCTGTCTAGCAAGATTGTTTTTTTAACGACCGACGCCATCTCGTTCTATCATGATTTATTATTCGCAACTAATAATAAATATTTATAAATCTGTAGTAGCTCATGGCCTGGATTTTCGAATCATAAAGGTTACGTCCAGCGCCGGCTCATTAAAATCACCATCAATCATTTTTCAAAACGCTGAATCACAACCAATTGATATCATAAAAATATATTCTGTTCTAGAAGCAGAAACGGTACGAACAAAAGGAAACGTGTAACCCGATACAACTCCCTTAAATGTTTACAAATGCTTTATGTTTGGCGAAATCAAACACGATTTGAGTGGCGTTCCATAAAAATACAAACTCCCCTTGGCAGTAGCGAAAATTCAGTGTAAACAATAGTACAAAGACGAGGTAAGATTATTGGAGAATTTGTTTTAAGCCACTTGAGGCACTTGTAAATATTTGGTAAGCTTTCGTACGCCTTACGTCTGCCATTTCACCTGCCTTCGTGACGTTAACGTTTAATGTTATTTGTTTTGCGATAGAAAATCGAGCTCCAACAACATTATTTTGACGTCCCTTTTTATAAAATGTTGAGTTGCTCTCGTGTTTTCCTTTTTTACATCTCTCTTTGTATGTTTATTTGTCGTTAATGTGTATATTTTACATTGTGTGCGAAATGTTTTTTTTTGGAATAGGTATCGCCTATTGCGTTAATATTATTTAAATGAATTTTAGTCTTATTCTGAATGAAACCATATTTCAGACGAATCTCATACATACAATTCAAAATACAATAACACTTCTGTTCGGCCTCGGCGATAATATTGTAGATACAAAATGTTGGTAGCTTAACATAATTTGTTGCAGAAATGCAGAGGAAACTGGATTAATTTGTGCTAATGGCCTGGAAGTGGTGACAGTGGTGGGAAAACAAATTGTATGACTTCAATTTATACCAAATTAAAGTGCATTCGTTAAAATGTTAACAATGTGAAAATATTTTTGGTGGAAACAAATTATAAGCTCGATCAATGCTTTTTTATTTTATGCAAGATTGTCTGATAGTGACAATCCAAGGTTATTAATAATAAATATCATCTACCCCAAAGACTTATGAGATATTTTCTTAAATTTCTTCCTGTCGAACAGTACGCGAGTTATTGCTCGGCAGTCTGCAAACAATCATTGGAATTAAAACCGAATTAATTACTGACTCTGTTATGAAACACAAATCCGTTGTTCTTGTGCTACACGTGTGATCCATCAGTGCAAAGCTCCATCTCCTTATGCAGACGAACAGACAGACAGTCGTAAAACTTGTGATGTGGACTGATTGGAAACACGTTCAGACGTTCATTCGTTCAACCGTGCGTACGCGCTTGCTTTCAATTATAAGAGATGTTATACGCCGCTAAGGAAACAGTGTAATGCATTGCCGGAACGAATAGACGCAATTTTAATTATGGTCTATTAGTATTTTTGGAAGAATTTATGTTAAGGATGGAAGTGTTTTATTTAATCAAGATGTTAGTCAATATGTTCTTTTAGGGTTCTGTATCCAAAGGGTAAAACGAGACCCTTAGTTGAGACGCCGTTTGTCTATCTGTCTGTCTGTCCGTCTGTCACCAGGCATGAACTGTGGCAGTCAAACAGTTGAAATTTTCTCAGATTTCTGTTGCCGCTATAACACAAATTACATTTTTTTAAAGGAGTTCCTATACAACAGACATGATTTTTTTTTGCCTATTTTATGGATAATGGTACGGAACCATTCGCGCGCTAGTCCAACTCGCACTTGGCCGGTTTTTTACCTTCACACAATGTGATCTACCATGCTGTTGCTATTGTCTATATAATTTGAGATATGGGCATTTACCTATACTATTTCATGATCGTGTTAAGAGTTGACTTAAGCGCGTCTTGCTTCGTCTGTATTTTTACAACCCATTTATTATGGAACTGACTCAAGACCGTAAGGCCATCTAGGCCCATAAGCTTTAACATTAACAAGTTTGCAACGTTTACTCTTTTAACATACAACCATAATGTGTATAATCATTATGCCATAATGTTCGCATTTGCGTAAATGGAATATTTACGAAAATCTCAAAAGGCAGTGCCTTAAGGTACAATTTCTTTAAAAAGTCAACCATTTAAATTCACGTGCATAAATCCATCAGTTGAAGTTAAAAGTCGATTACAAAACAATTTTGAAATTTAAATTCGATTATTCATTTTTTCTTCGATACGGTGTAGTTGGATAAATAGGGGGTTTCTTCTCGCAACGTATCGAAAACCGGAATTATAATGTCGGTAGTAAGTTATCTTTAGTCCGATACGGTTGCCGTATTATTAACGTCACAACATTGATATAACACGTGGCTCCTTTCCGCGGACATGTCTTCCAAACCGCACGTAGCAATCATCATTACGAATCAATCGTCGAAAGGCAGATGTGTAACAGTTACACTTCATCAGTTGCCCATTTATTTTTATTTTCAAAACGTTGTAAACAAATCGCAGATGCTACGCGAAAATCGAAGTTCCTGTTACTGTATAAGGTTGATAGTGGTAAAGCCGAGAAATTGAATATCGGTTGGAATACGAAAAGGGTTGAGTGCGACTGGCTATCTCGACGTCATACTGTGGATCCCTATATTTAGAATGTCACTTAATAGCGTACAATTTTGCAGGCAATACCGTCGATTGTGTAGGTGCATTCAGAGGAAAATGCTCGACGGAACGGAAAATTTGTCGCGGCCATTATTCGCACTAGCGCTTCGGACGATTAAATTCGGCTCACCCACGAGGTTAGCACTGTGATGTACATGAAGCTAGCTTCAATTGATACATAGGAGGCAGTTATCTCCACACAATTGCGTTCACCACTTCCTTTGAATAATTCTGGGGTTGAAAAACCGATATTTTTAGAAATGGCTACATCACAAACCTGTTATTTATTGTTTACTATTTGCAAACTGTAAACAGACATTAAAACATTTGTCCGCATTGCCGCCAACAGGAAAACTGCTCATAAGGCTGGCAGTATTGCCATGTTGGATGGAAATGCTGATTCTTTCTGCCTAAATAACGCGCGCGCGCTTGACCTGTGAATACTCTAACGAGCACTTGGCGAAATCTTGAAAGTGAAAAATCTTAAAAATGTGTGCACTTGGACCCTGGATTCTTTTTATTATGTTTAATATTCATATTCACACTTAAACACTCAAAAGATAAGGAAACCTGACATCGAGTGCTAAAAGACCGAAAAACAATTATAATAATTCATACAACCGAAAACTGGTCCAATAAAGCAATTTGTCATTCGCGATAACGTTGTTTGAAAACATTAAGTCGGTGAATAAAATAATCTCTTCTCTCAAAACGTGATTTCTGAATCTGAATTCGATTGTTTCTTTACTGGATTGTGCGAGTAACTTAATACTATGGCGCCATCCTACCACATTTTGGTAGCTTCGTCTCAGTTTCACGCAGCTGTCATTATGACAAAGTGTGTACAAAATGCTACATCTTTTTTCTTTATCTCGTGTTTTGCATGTTTATTTGAGAGCTTTGTGAATATTTTATTTTTATTTTGTGAGATGGTATTAATGAATTCGTTTGTCACTGATCGTGTCAGGTTATTTCTCAAATAAATTTGTTAAAGTTATAATGTGAGCTTTCGTGTTCACAATTTATTTTATACTTTATCAAAAGTGGTACATCTTAAAATACATCAAAATCAAAGCTAATATAATAAATTTGTAGAAAAGTGGTGTCTGTACAATGTAAATATATAAAAAAAAGTAGCAGGGGTTGTTATTTTATCGATGCCGAACCCGAAATTGTAATTAATTTTTTTGTCTGTTTGTCTGTGTGTTTGTGCACGCTAATCTTCGGAACTACTAGACGGATTTGAATGATTTTTTTGTTGTATAGGTAGTAAGTCCGATTAACATATAGGCTATAAATTATCTTGGAAACTTGAACACCTGATGCAGAGCCGCAACAGACCTGCTAAACTATAAGAGATACAAAAATGGTTCCATAGCAAAAATTGTTCCACGTGATGAGCACTCTATGCTGAGGTATAAAAATTGAAGATCTGGAACACCCGTTGTGGAACTCCAAGAGCCCCGCTACACCATAACACATAATATAGGAATAACGTCTTAGCAAAAGTTGTCGGTCTGATGGGCATTTCCTGTTGACTTATAAAAATCGAAGATCAGAAACATCTGATTTGGAAATCAAAGCTATCGCTAATTTCACTATACAGGGTGAATTTTTCAACTGGGCGTGGCTGGCTATTTCTGAAACTATGAGGAATATCAAAAAACATTGAAAGGAGTCTCGTGGCCGATTTTGACCAAAACTAAAACTGCATCATTGGATTTTAGAAAAATTAATAATCCTTGCCAGGAATCGACTCCGCTGATTTTGGGAAAAAAAATCACATCCTGTATTATTACACTATTCGATAATGTTGCTAATAAGGATCAAATTCTGGGAACTAATCATATACGGCAAACTTAAGGAAATTACAGATTTTTATGAAATTGCTATTTTCTATGTTACTTTACTTCTACATCCATTCGAATAAAATAATTTCGAAATTAGCGAGACAGTGTGTCACTACCAAATCCATTTGTGCCGCCTGCTGAAGATCTCCACCCTGGAAATAAGCTGCCTTGGCTGACGTGGAAATCCATAAACAGACTCCGTACCCAGGTAGGCCGAAGCAAGGAAAATCTGCTCAGGTGGAAGTTCATTGATGACTCTGACCTGAAGTGTAAATGTGGTGCTGCTCCACAAACGATGAGGCACTTAATATGTGCCCTGCGTGCCCTGCCAACTGTTCGTTACAGGAGCAAAAATTCACCCTCTTCTTCTTCTTCTTCCTGCCCTTATCCCATTCTATTTGGGGTCGGCGCAACACGTTTTCTTCTTCCATTCTCCCCTATCAGACGTCACAGTATCATTTACTCCTTTTTCTTTCATATCATTCCTTAGACAATCCATCCATCTTTTCTTTGGCCTTCCTCGTCCTCTCCATCCATCAACATTCATACTCATCATTTTCTTAGTCACATGGGTGTCATCCCTCCTCATCACATGTCCATACCAAGATAGACGATTCCCTTTCATTTTTTCTGTAACAGGCGCCACTTTCAAACTTCCCTTTATAAACTCATTCCTTACTTTATCCATTCTTGTCACTCCACACATCCATCTCAACATCCTCATCTCCGCTACATGCAATCGTTTCTCATCCATCTTTTTCACAGCCCAGCATTCCGATCCATACAATACGACAGGTCTAATCACGGATTTGTATATTTTCCCCTTTAACTTGAGGGGCATCCGTGGGTCGCAAGTTGTTCCGGTGACCTGTCGCCATTTCATCCATCCCGAGTTGATCCGGTGTGTTATGTCCCGGTCTACATCGCCGTCTCCTTGGACAAGCGACCCGAGGTACCGAAAGTCGGAACAGATTGGTATGGGCGTTCCTGCAAGAGTAATGGGCACAGGACTGGAGAGACCGCCAAAATCGCAAAACAAATACTCTGTTTTGGTTCTGCTCAATTTCAGGCCAACGTTCTCCAGTCTTTGCCACCACACCTCCAATCTGTTCTGGACCTCGTATAATTAATTATAAAGTAACATAAACTGGGAGTACCTACACGCGGTGAAGGCGGTAAGACTTTAGGACTGATTTTCGATGACGATGGTATATCATTAAAAATCTGACTCTACTGGCCAGAAATCCCATTTATTATTTACCCGGGCTCTATTGGACATCAAACGTTTCAGATCTTCGATTTTGACGACTCCGTTGTCGCTGGCATAAGCAACAGGATCCGCATACGAAGTCGCGGGCAGAAGCTAGTTAAATAATATTCTTAGATAAAGGAAAGATGACAACAGAATAGATTCCGATTCAAAACATTGATGCTATCTTTAATACCCCTTACAAAATAACAAGGTCAGTAAAAGATTCTGTAGTAAATAAAGAGATTACGATGGGAGGTTGGTCGGGGCCTACTTTCTCTCATGTACCTTTTTTATCCTGACAGACAATAGCAGACTTAGTTCGGCACCGTCTTCATTGCAGTAAGACTCCCGGTATTTATTCCCAAAACGACGTAAAGTAGATAAGCCCCTCCGTGTAGAAAAATTCCCTTTTAGATTTATCGGTAATCTCGTTTGTTGCCGCTTTTATTGTTTCTGCGAACAATAATGAATTAGACTTACTCACATTATTTGCTTAGGCCCAGCGTCAATTTGTTTACTTTCGTAACTGCATATCCCATCCGGGGGAGAGTAGGGTTAGACAAATCAATGCTGTGGGCGTTCTGCAAGGGGATTTCTAGATTTATCGTTACTTTGTTTTGTATTGTACAGTCATTTTCATTTGGAGCAACGAATCTGTGAATTAACTTTGTTCAATCCGGTAAAGCAAAATCTTTATCCAGTGAATCTCGTTATGAGAGACTTTGATGTAATAAAAGGAAAGTTTTTGAAAGAGAAAAAGCGATGTAAACATTCCACACGTTGCCGTTGTTCGTGGCTATTTGATCACTAACGAGACGATTCCAGGAAGCTATTATAATACTTTGTAACTTTTGTAAAATTAGGTTGTTATTTTTCACATAAATTTTTGGAAACGTTTTAATTAGGATGTGGACTCTTCCACTGAATATGAAAACATTATCTTTTGAAAGTTTTCTTTGTAAATTAATTATGAAATTGTGACAGGCAATTTTCCACGTCTAATTACATAAAAATGATGAGTTTTGTGCGTTTATAATTAAACATAAATAGGTATGTGGTTTTATGTTCTTTTAGTTCACGCTTTTGAAGACTTGCAATCCATCACACAAAATGCCACTTTCAAGACCGTTACGGATTCATGACCATTACAGAAATAATTTGGCACTAATTTAAATGAAACTTTACATTTAAATATTCCCACGACACTACGTTACGAATACGATACGGCATTATCATTTATTCAAAATATGCACGGATTTCTGTGTCATTAGCTTGTTGATTCCACAAAATTCATCTGACGCCTCTTAATGAGTCGCATACATTTCGAAGGCGTGTTATGGAATGCAACGTTACGACATTCGGGGCCAAGCAAACGAAATTAAGCGAGCTCATTAGACATCTAGAACTAAATAAATATGAGATAAATTCACACAAAGTCAGATAATCCACCATATTTGGATATTAAAACTGTGAAGATAACGACTTTTGTGATATAGTGTGGGCGAATTCGGGTCTTTTAGAACCCGTCTTTATAACTGTTTCTGTAGTCAGTTTTGTGAACTTGTCCCATTTAGTTCATAATCTTCAAATAATATTAATTTTTCTAGACGTTATGTTTACATAGTGTATTTTTTAATCGCTTTAATAACAGTTACAGCCTGTTTCGCCACCTCCGGTCCGGTTGACTGATAGATGACTTCATACAATATTAATATTCTCAACATCAAACCGGACCTTGCACCCTTTTGACTGTAATAAGCTGTCTTAATACTCTGTACATTTCTAATCTGACGAACTGTGGATGTGGGTATTGTAGGTATGCTTCTACTTTACCCTTCAGCACGCGTGTTATTAAGATGGTCATTTCATACAATTTTTTATTAGGTGGTATAATCGTCAAGTGATTCCTCCTGCGCTGGGTGGAGTGAAAGCGACTGTCAGAATAAAATCTACCATGTACCTTCAATTGCCCTTTACGTTCTAGGTCACGGAATCGTGCTTAGACAGTTCCACGACCCCGGCAAGCTTAGCCTTTGAGTACAAATGCGTATTAATTAGTGGAGAACTGCGCATTATTTTTGTTGTATTTTCCATTTATAAATAAAGGGGTATAAGAAACCTTGCACGGGCTGCCAAGCACGAGAGGGGAGCGTTGTATATTGAGTAGATTGCTGATAGGGGTGACGTTGTTTGGTGATGCGACAGGTGTTCAGAATAAGTCTTATTATTATATTCGATCTCTTTGTGTCTATTCTATTTGACGGTGTTGCAGGTTACCGTTTTGAAGAACACGCAATAGAGGTCAAAAATGCAAGGTAGACTGGGCTTCCAAACTCCTTTTGTTTCTTCGATTCTTATGCTGGCGAAAGTGCTGTCTGCATGTTCAGATCAGATAGATTTTGCAGTGTGCTAAGAGTATATTTGTCGTTCTTGTTTTGTTGTCCTAGACTACAGACTGAGTAGAAGGAGGGTCAGTCTCGATTGTGATTAATCTTAGGTGGCTTATAGAAGTGACAATCGTTTTCACACAGCAATTTCATCAGGATGGTCACAAGACTTTCGATAGTTTGTGTTAATTTAGTCCATTTTCAATCTTCCTGTATCGATATTGGTCTCTAGGTCTTATTATCTTTTTCTGATACTATCCCATAGCACTATTCTCAAACCACTCCTGAAAGCTAGAACCACAGAACTGTGACCACCATAAAAGCGACGAGACAGTGAAGTTCGTCGTCCAGGAGAAAGAATGTAGCTGGAGCTGAATTTAGTTTGGAGCCTGCAATGAATTTAATCAGAAAGAAATTCCTACTTTAGAGTAGGTTTAGGTCTAATTATATTTTTCTATATGGAGTACTCGTAGTAGATTGCATTGACGGATTTTTCATTAATATTTAAACATTATTGACCAAACACAATAAAGTATCGATTCGGCCCATGCAATGAAATTAACCCTAGTCCAACACCGTTTAGATTGTCACAGAGTATAAACTCTAATGTAATGCAATCAGCGTAGAGTGTAGCATAAATACAGAGTGACCTAAATTCTGTAGCGGATACATTTAGGCTGTGGATCACTATGATATTACGTCGATATTAACAAAGTATGGATTATCGTATGGTAAATGCAGATTCGATTTAACAGAGCTTCAATCAGTGTAAGCCAACAATTATTTAGGAACTGTTCTAAATAAAACACAAAATTGTATTGTGGTGGGGAAGTGGATTTTGTTATGTTTATTGAGACAGTGATTCATATCTGATTTGCTCCTTGCGATGCAAACACCTTTACGAGTTAAAATACCACATCATAACCATTGGATGATTTTATGCTAAGCTATGATAATGCAAGTTGAGTCTAATTGGAACTTAGAAAGATGTCGATGATGTAATAAGAAGAAATTGAACCACTTTTTGCTCAAAAGTATGCGTCCTAATAACTGGGTTTGATAACCCATTTATTAGGACGCATAAAACCGGCTTAAAAGAATTTGATCTGTATTAAATCGCTCGTAGGTGATCCTCTGATGATAGCTGTCAGCAGTTTATTATTTTGGATATAGGCCTCCCCAAAAACATGATTAATCCTGTTTCTTAGTAACTCTTCTTCAGCATCTTGACACAGCTAAATTCAAGGACATCCTACCATACATTACTTAGTTAATATTTTCAGTAGGTACTACTTTCAAGATCACTCAATGTTTCAACACCACTTATTAGTGTAGCTTCACCAAAATAATTTCCCCAACCACGTTCCAATCTACGCCTTAGATACGACCAGTTTACGTTTCGTGTACGGTACACTGCGAATTAATTTTAAGAAGATTGGTGTCCACTCGTGCGCTATTTAATGCACTACACTACAGTGAGCAGATAAACTCTGCTGAGCCTTTTGTTATGAATATAAAGGATTTTCAACAGCTCGGTTACTCCATGAATAAAAATTATTCTTGGTTCTTATAATTTTCCTTAACAGAACTTTTTGATTTAATTTTCAGCGTCTTCAACTGTTTTCTTTTTAAAAAAAAAACCTTACCCTACACTAGGAATTTCTCCTGCGTCGTGGGTGCTTTTACAAATAGAAGTCACATTATACACAAACACCCAGACCCGGAAAAACTACTTGTAGGACATACAACATATTTGATCCGTGCGGGAATCGAACCCGCGACACGCAGTACATCAGTCCAATCGCTCAGCTACTGCGCTAACTGTGTCGTCAATTAATAATCCACACTAATATTATAAATGTGAAAGTATAACTCTGTCTGTCTGTCTCGCTTTCCTGCTAAAACTACTGAACCGATTTAAGTGAAATTTGTTACACAGATAGGTTAGAGCCTGAGAAAGGACATAGGCTACTCGTACTTTTTATTGCGGAAAGAAAAATATATAAAAAAGAAAGGTGAAAAGAACATCTCAACCAAAACTTATGCATTTCTCCCACGGGGGTAGGTAAAGTCACATAGCAACTACAGCATGTGTTACCTACGTCAAATCAATAATTTCAGTTATCGAATAATATTGTTTTAGGTAAACGACGTTCTTACGCATTTATTTGAAACAGAAATTTTCGTAAATTGAAGCGGTTACTGAGCCAATACCATGCTTTTAATATTTTTTGTGTATTAATCCTCTCAACTATTGAAATTACAAATCAAACTGCTGAAAATATTTGTATTGTTTTGCAGCTTCAATTTATTGCTTTCAAACGTCAGTTGAGTCTATTACGTTAAATAACTGATATGTTTCATAGTTTTAAAACTATTCGTTAAAAAAATAGAGTAGCTACTAGCTATCGAGCAGAAATGTTATTTTGTTTTAATATTTCGTTTTCAGTATTTGAAATGGAACAAAATACTGAATTTTTAGTAAAGCATAGTTTGTTGATGGCGTTCGTGCTGATAGCGGCCTCTTATGCTATCATATAGAGACTTCAGCCTCCTGCGGAGTTGTGAGACTGTTTTCAAAGGGTACCGCGGCCCTGGTAAAACAAAGGGCAACTGAAACAGTTTGGTTTTTAGTCAGTCAAGTATCACAGCCCCTTCCATTCTACCCAGGCAGGGCGGGAGGACTTATTTAATGATTTTCTAATCCAAAGCCTCCGGTCACAGCAGTCGGTATACCATAGACTAATCTTATGCAGTGCATTTTCAAATGTGTTTTCGTACTCGTAATAATAATATTGGGATTTTGTTTTTGATTTCATTTCAAATTAAATCCCCATAATTGTTCGAATAACCGTAAAGAAACAAAAGACAATCAAACAAATGTGTAAGACAAAACACGACGATAAATTCTCGCTGATTCGATATAAATTTCGTTGTCCTTTATTCTCGTCTGCCTGTACTTTGTCATTGCGATAATTAGGACGTAGAAGTGTTGCCGACTGTAATTTCTCTTTGTGTCCGAACATTTTGTCATGTTTAATTTCATGGATTCAACCGCATCTTCGCCAATTAGGCTCTGGGTGACGTCATGCCTTTCTGTGGGTGACATTTATGTTTATGTTTTTGCAATAAATGTTTTTGGTAGGGCTGTTGTTTGTTTGTTTGTTGGAAACGTTATCATAAATAAAGGGTTTGATGTTACCGTTTAAGATGTTTGTATGTTAATAAAAATTTGAATATTGTTTTTCTGGACGTGGCTTTCTTATCTTAAAAAAAATTGCCCCACTCTAGGAATTTTTCCTGCGACTGGATGCATTGACTAATGTCAAAAACAGCACACAGACAACCCCGAACTGAACCCGCAACATACAGTGCAGAAATACTCGTTATCGAACAAAGCCTATTTAGTTAAATAGATCAGATAGATCTTTACATGAATACTAGTAAAGAAAGTAACTCATACTATGACTGTAATATGACAAAGAATGTCTAAACTATTGCTTACTTGTATTTAAAACATCATAATTATTATCTACTCTAACTATTCGACAGGTTGTTGTAAGTTCGCCACAAAAATAATTCCCCACAATAAAGTTTCGTTCTTGTTCTCCTAGTACTTTTTCTTTTAGTTCAGATTCCACATTGTGTCCTCATTTTCGGTAGTTTTGTGCTGGATTTTATTATTTAATTGTTTTGCTATCCGTGCGAATTACAATAATCATAATTAAAAAAAAGAAACAAAAACTTTTGGCTTTTTTCGTGGGGAAATAATTTTGTGGTGAACTTACAACAACCTATTTATACATAGTTTCTTTCTTTCGTGGGGTATTAATTTTGTGGCGAACTTACAACAACCCTATTCGACAAGGACCCTTAACAAAACACTATCTCAGCAATATTGGATCAGAATAGCATCCATTCTTCCCCACAATCAATATCATCCTACTATCAATCGATCGGCTTCCAACAAAGCAAAGGGTTTCGTAACGAAACCATAATTATATTTAATAATCGCCTTATCAAAGACGATGTAATTTGTTTTGAGCTGATTCAATATCGATATAATTCGGGTAGTCAGCTGTTTGATTGATCAAAAGGCCAAGGAAATAATGGCCGCAACCGTTCATGGTAATTAAGGAATTTATAATAGGATTCGATACTTTTTGGTTGTTGATTTGTATTGGTTGTTTGTTTGGGTTGATTGGCATTTATTGTGCAACCTGTGCATTTTGAAATATTTTATAGCAGAAAGATTATGTTGCAGATGTTCGTTTTATAATAAAGTGAGATTGCGAAGTAGAAACGAATCTTCTATATCTATATATATCTATCTATCTATACATAATATAATAAAACTGTGGAAAAGAAGTTTTTGTACATTAAAAATAAATAAAAAAATATAGCCAGGGTGTTAATGGACAACCAATAGAACCCTTTTCCACCATTTTTAGAAGTTTTGTCTGTTTGGTTATCCGAGCATCACGTAAAATGTACGAAATCAATGTAGATAACTTTTATACACAACGATTTAGCGTAACTTGAAGTAACATTTAGTTTTTGTTTCATTGCAATCGGTTCAGTCTATCAAAAGGTATTTGAATCCAGAAGTAAAATTACGGTCAGTTCACACCGAGACGCGCAGTTCAGTACCGCGATCTAGCTTCGAATAGAAGAACTACATATTCAAATAATTCATCTAAATATATTTCAACGATAACATTATGTTTTTTATTTCATCGTAATCACACAAACAAAAAGTTTGCCACCTACGTTTACGTCCTGGGGCTGCCAGCGCCGGCAAAGGCAAGAACGGGCAGGCTCCGGAGCCCGCCCATACTACTCAGGTCCCAGAGGCGTTTAAACGTAGATTTTTCTCTTGCGAGCATGCGGGCGGCGAGTATGCCTGGGTCGACGGCGCGTTGTGTTCAACACGCACCTCAATGTGTCAGCACAATGACGGATTAGAAGGCCAAAGCCTGACGTGGAACAGAATCGCGGAACTATCGAATTACCTTGACCCCGGAACGTAAAGGCCTATTATAGGATTTATAGGACGCCGTGGATTTTAGTCAGTACAAGTCTGACAGTCCCTCTTACCCTGCCTTGGGTGGGAGGACTCATTTGATGATTTACGTACGCATATTTATGTATGCTCCAGAATGATGGTTCACAGCTAATGTTGTTAATAAAGAAGCACTAAAAAAATACATTGTTAAGTTTCGACATCCACGCGAAGTCGCGGGTACAGCTAGCTAACTTAGTTCTGGTGATTTTATAAAAAATAAAACAGTAGGCGCATTTTTCATAATTATGTATTTTATAATTTGAAACCTAGAGACTTCTCATTTTAAAAATTGAAACGTCTACATCAGGGCATTGGTACGTTAGTTCTACTAGTGTGCCCTAGGTCTCTTCCAAAATTCAGCTGTGTCGGAGTTTTTGTTAATAAAATTAAGAATCATGTCTATTTCGATTGGACTAATATTCAAAACAGGCTGATATATCAGCACTTTTTAAAAGTCAATTTTTACAAAAGACAGTTCCCCAAGTGGCCTTCGACGCTTCCTTGTGGTCTGGAAAGAAGAAGTGGCAGAACAAACTTCCTCAGCAAGATATCTGCCATCTCAGCGAGTTTTCACTATTTTACTTTACAGCGTCTTTCCAGTATTTAAAGCGTTTCTTGTATGGAAAAATAGAACAGTGCCTCTGGTATACGAAGAAGGAACAAATTTTTTCGTTGAAATTAAATGCCAAAGTTCCAGTTTACTTAACGTCACAATAAGTGAAAACTCAAAAGTTAGAAGAACAGAAGAACCAACTAAAGCACCTGATGACCTCACCCCGACCCACTTTTATCGTTGCAACTTGCACTTAGGATTTATGTGTATTACAGTGACATCACCCCTATGAAACAGTTTTATGTATTTACTGATGGTTGCCCTGTTGAAAGCCTATTGATGTGTGAAAGCTCTTAGTTTTTCATGAGTGCATTACGTAAGCTAGTAACCCAGTTTTTTATAGACGCGTTGTGAAAATTGATTGAAAAATGTGTTTTTTTGCCGTGATTATGACGTCATCATGATTTTATGTTACGTGAATAAGTTATAGCGCTTTAGGTCCTTAAAGGGAAAGTCTTCTACTTATGTATAAGAGCGTAAACTTTTTTGTTTTAGTTGGTAAAATCATCAAATGAGTCCTCGAGCCCTGGGTGGGGCTGAAGGGACTGTCAGACTCTTACTGACTAAAATCCAACCGTGTTCCTTCGGATGCCCTTTACGTTCCGGGGCCACGGTATCCTGTGTTAAGAAAAACCCGCGACCCCAGCAGGTATTTGGCCCCATAAGGGGCCCCGTCAGTTTGCTGACAACTCCCCGAAGGCACGCGCGAAACACGACACGACGCGTCACCGACCCGGGCTTGGTCCTTGGTCGGACGACGAGCTAGTCACCATCCGCAAGCCCGCTCCGCCGCTGTGCCCTCTGCTAATCAGAGGGACACGCGTTGGAGCGTCCACACGACAGGCTATTCGCACACGGGCAAAGAGACCCCTTAGGCACTATGTGCCTAAGGGGTCAAAGAGTTTTTGCCCGCATCCCAGGGTGCACCGGCCCGAAAAACTGGTCTTCCCCCCGGACGTATCCGAGAGGGAACTCCAGTCCACGAGCGCACGTGGAGGTTTCCTGTCTTAGCACCCCAAGAGCGTACATATAGTACAAATAAAATAACTGAAACGTTTTTGTTACAAAGTAAAATATAATTTATGTTCTCTATAATTAAGTTTGTTGTCATAAAATACTAGCTGTTCGAATGTACAACTTCACTAGCAATATAAAGTTAGTATTCATTGGCAGAAAAAATCGCATTCTCCATAACAACGGCTCGTTGAAAGTTCACTCAGTTCCCAGTTCGGATTAAAACAATTTGGGATTAAAACTCTTCCTGGTTTTTCTAGAGAAAGAACGGCAAAAGCTATTTAACTTTGCAAGCAAATAATAGTTCGCTATCGCTCTCCAATTTGCATGCACAAGCGTGAAATGCAATAGGAACTCTGTTAGACATTTTGCTTCACATACATACTAGGCATACAGTATGTATAAGATACGTTTGATCATAGTGTATTAGATAGTATAGAGCATCAAATTGCCCAATTTTCTCCAACGGTTTAACCACGTAATCATGAAATTAAAACAGCTCTGCCATAGTTTTAAAATTTTATACGGAGCGGCTGAATATTTTTTACAATAATGATGTAGTGAGTAGTTTATTTTTTTTTTTAAAAGAAATTTCACCTTTTCACAAAATCTTGTGAAAACGTGAAGTTAAAACATTTGAACTCAATTACACAAACAGCTCGAACCGGAACAACTATCCTCGAACCTATGACACGCATCTCAGCAGTAGATCGCTCAACAACTTCGCTAACCATGAAGGGCTACACCTCATGCTTAAATATAAATCCGCCATACTTTTCTGATACACACCATAATATACGTAATTGAGAAGTTTAGCTGATTCCGTTGAAATGAGACGAAAGAACGTGGAATTAGGATCCCAAAAATTGGGAGCCTCGCAAATCCCTAAAGGGGTTGGAAAAGTTGTTCTCTTGTTCGACCCCTGTGCTAATAACAGTAGGTCTCAATATGACATGGAGCAAGCTTTAACTCATTTATCAGCCGCATTGGGACTGGGATATTTTTAAAAGGAAAATCTACTTAATCCCTTTTCGGTGCTGACGTAAAGTTCATTTACTTTTTAGAATGTCTGTATTTTGTACTGCCTCCTTAATTGGTGTTGAAATTCTGTCTAAAGGTTCTCTATATAAATGTGAAATAATTTTCTATGTATTTTTAAAATGTTAGAAAATGATTTTTAGGCTTTTCTCTTTTTGTGTCTGTTGTATTTATTCTGGGAGTAATATGTGAAATTATTACTAAATACGATATTTTATTATTTAATATAGGTAGATGACATGCAATAATTTCTCGAAAAATAAAGTGAAAATGTATTTTATGAAAACTTTTCTAACTAATTTGGCGCTCAAATAGGCATGCTTTGCTTTGTCAATTGCAGCAAATCGGACAGTAAATCTTTAACGCCCAATCTATTAGATACATGGTATAATTAAAAAGATTATGCTGGACATTACTCTTTTGGTCTTATCTTATTTAAAATACCACTGACTCGGTACATTACTGTTCTATTAAAGTAGTTGTATATTTACGTTTGGTTTTCATGAAAAATTAGGGTTTAATTTTTTTGTCTTCGTATATAGTATAAACATGTTTGTTGTTTAATATTACCTAACATTCTTCCCGTACAAGTTGAATAATGACGCGTTGATATGATAGTTTTAACATATTTCTGTTGTTATCTTCTTCTCTTCTTGTTCTGAACTTTGTCTATAACCAATTAAAGACCGAATTTTGCTTGCCTGAAAAATGACCTATCTAAAGCAGCTATTAGAAAATCGGTTCAGGTTTTAGATTGAAATAGAGTTTTAATATCAGGCGTTAGGTACCATCAGGACAAACCGAAAAGTATCTATTAGTAATTTACGAGTATGTACTAGATACAACAGGAATACTGTCTTATAACCTATAATAAAAAACTAGTAGTTAGATCTCTAAGTACTGTGTGCTAAACTTTGCAAGCACTCAACCAAACATGCATTTTCATGTTACATTATGTCTGGCTGGTTTTTACTACATGCATCTCGTTCAAAACTTTTTAAGAACCACAACTCTTAGTGCCGACGTACTTTAAATGAACGTCGTAAGTTATTTTCAAGCACGTTCCTGGATTAGCATGAAAAATAGAAGTACCCAGGGTCCTAAGATATAATTATGAAAGTATAAAAGAATGAATAAATTCGCTAATTCCAGCACTCCACTTAGAGCGAATGTTTTTGCTATTGAAAGTTCCTGTTTCGATTCACTTGAAGGCGATGCTTTGAATACTAAGTGACGAATGAGACGAATGCGAATTAAAAACTGGTACAATTTTACATGGGTTTGGAAGTTTTCTTTTTTTATTTCTTGGTTTGACCTGACAATAAAATTAGCACCTATAACAAATTGTGAGGTTCAGTTCGCATTTTTTTATATTTTTGGTCACTGGTGTAGATTAATATTGTGGTATCATTGATCTAAGTCTTGCAGATCTTTCTTAGTTATTATTTGTTAGATCACTTTACGAAATTACTTTAGATATGAATTTCGTAATATAAATTATAATAGTAATGCAGTTTATGAATTCCGTAAGTCTAATCGAGTCCGTAAATCATTCAAATGTATCTAACTTAAGAGCAAGTATAACTCTTTTATATATTTTTTAAGACTAAATCAATTTTAATTAATCTTAAATCTCTCTTGGAACCTGAGAACATTTCAGAAAAGTGTTACAGTTAAATTGGAGCAATTTTAAATTTTCCATAGATTTCTAGCTTTGTTTTTTTTAAAGACGATTCATTGCAAACCGTTTTCACCTCGAAAATAAGAACTTGAAATTTTGTATGGTATGTAATGCCGTACGGAGTACAAGCCCATAACATTTTTAGGAGTATTTATACAAACTCGTAATCAACAACTTGAACAGTAAAAACACTATTAATTCCACACATTTAAAGAGAAAACCATTACCATACTTACTACCTGCGCTCACCTACCGTACTCCAATGAAGTCCAGTGGGCCCGGACGCATCGTCCGCAGTCTTTTATTTAGCTCAAACGAGCCATGTTACTTGCTTGCGTGATTGTAAACAGCTTTCAGTCGATTGGAAAACTGAATTGAATTTTGTACTGGTAACGTGGAAATGGATAAAATGTAGATTCAATTAGTTTGAGGGAAATTACTTGCGGATGTTAGTTTGTAGAGATAAGTAATGAGAATAACATGATACTATAGGTAGTTGATTTGTTGACGGAAAAATAGATAAAAAGACTGAAAGTAGAAAGATTTCGATTGTGACGATTTATTTTTCTTTCTTCTTCCTACGGGTCGTAACTTAGGCCAAAAATAAACTAATAATTGCAAAAAATAAGTACTTATCTATTTTTTGTACAATAGACATAGAATTAGTCATGCTATTCATGCTGTGGGGAATAAATAAAAGCTATTATTTGTACAGTTTTAATAATTATTTAGTCGGACCGCTAGAAGTTTCGATAGAATCAATCAAAATCAAAGCATATAATATTTCAAGTAGGCCAGTTACAGGCACTTTTGAATTCTCATAGACAAATAAAAATGTAATTTTGTTTTGTATAGTTTTAAATAGTGTATACTTACTGACCAAGAAAAGAAATATATCGAAAAAGCTATTAATCGTTCCAAATCGATTAGGTAGCCTTACATAGCTCATTTTACGAGTTGACTGAATTCGGACAAGTTGGTAATTGTAACCTAATTATTTTTATTGAAGATTGTACATCTTTGTTTAACTCTTTAAACTACTTTTGGCACTTCCTCAACTTGTTTTTTTGTAATGCAGCACATTAATAACAGCCATTCATAACAGAAATCTACTCACAACCATTACACGACGACTGAGCAATAAATCCATTTCGATATTAAAACGTTGTCCACTCGAATAGAAAACAATTGAATAGAAAATCAAATAATTGATATAAACCGCGCTCTATCATTAATCAAGTTAACTATCGATACGTTCATAAAGTATCATATTTTTGACGTAAATAATTCGTATAAAGGGTGGGAAAAATAATGTGTATTACTGGGGTATTTATTATCATAGTGACGCGGCGGGTTGGGACTGGATAATATATCTCTCGGGGCGGTCAATGCCCAGGATTCTGTTTTCCTTCATTTCTCTGACAGCGTGAAAATCGTCAAGGGCCATTTGTTGGCAAATTTACGGCTCATGAAACTTGAATGTGTGAAGGATTCTGTGAATAAATCTGTTGTAAATGTTGTTGGGAATTACTGTTTTAGTTTTAAAACAAATACATTGTTGTTTATATATTTTTATTAGCTGTTTAAAGTCAGTCTTTTATAAGTCATTATTATGGGTGAATATTAATTAATTACTCGATTATTTAACTTAATATTGACAAAATAACTTATTGTTTGTTTTCATCATCATCACATGCATTCTATGCAAATAACTACTTAAATAATATAAGTTCATTATTTATTTACTTTTAACTATTTTATTTATGTAAGTAATGTTTAGAAATAATAACACTATCAAACTTTCATCCTCGTGCCAACATGACCCAAAAATATTAAATAGAGAAACTACAAATCTGTTACCAATAAAATTCACCCTATTTCCATAAAAAAATAAAAACTTTCACAGCCCCAGTAAAACTTTTGCCGCTGCCCCTACCATTGGTTGTTACGATGAATGCACCGAAAATTTCACCGTCGATTTCATATCGGTATCGAGCTAATCATCGACATTACACAGATGACTGATTAAGCAATTTCTCGCTCCACTAATCGCATGCGCACAGACGCATTTCATTACAATATATTATTGAACAATATGTAATTTAGCACACTTCCTCTTGAATGGGGCCAGGTATTTATATCGGTTGTCAAGTGGCCACAGGATGATGGAGAAAAATATTTAATTATATGCAATATTCAATTATTGTACACATTTGACTGAGTGCATTTTTTGTTTGCTGGAAATAAAGGACACATTGTACAATTGCTCATTAAATTATTGATTGTGGGTAATTCGATATACACAGTTTCTTTATATTTTTAGAACAAGTAGTGCACTTTATTATATTTCTATCAAAACACAAATTTTGTAGTTTTTAAATGAGATAACAGATGTAATGTCATCTGTACGATACAATAAGTAGTAACAAATAATCATAATTAACCTGATAAAATATTAATTGCTATTGTCGAGAATAGCAATAATTATTTCTATCGTAGTAAGAAAACAAAAGATATTCGGGTTATTAAGATATCTTGGAACTCAATATTGTTGGCGAGACAGCCTCGGGCAATGAAGAAAACTAAGCTGTGAATACAGAAAGAAAATTAATTAAAAAACTTAATTTCGCAATATTGGATTTTTAAGATAACGGTCTACTCTGTTTCAAAAATATACCCTCCTTATGTTCCAGTGTGCTTTATTAAAAATTGATAAGCGGAAATTAATAAGTTCCTCCATGTTTAATTAATGATCTAGGAGGGAATTTTAAATGTGTATTTCTGCACTTTTTATGGATAGCTAATTAATGGAAAGAAGCAATTTAAAATAGACATGCTTTTGAAAAGGTTTTTTACTTAATTATATATTAACTGAAATGAGGCAAATATTAATTAATACAGGTTGTCGTTTACTTGAATATGAAGCTGCTAAGTCAAATGATTCTCAATACTGTTTTAATAATTATGTTTATTGCTAAGGTAAGCTCTCCATCATCGACTTTGCGTTTGTTACCTCTGATTTAGACTAGAGTCAATAACGCACCAATCTCAAATAATAAAAGATAGGTGACCTCAACTGACCCTAGACCTCTGCAAAGATTATACCTTTATTTCTGCAACTCCGAGCTCGATACATTTTCCATTTTTCCCACATTATAAAAGGCTCCTTATTTAGCTTAAGAAGACTGGCCAAGTTCGCACACGTAGCGCATTGTGATCAAAATAGGGAAAGCGGGTAAACAGGAATAGCACCGGTAGCAAAATAATTGTTGCAAGGATCGCGGAACTTAAACGGGGTACACTATGCCATTAAACTTTCCGCACTGAAATGCTCTTTGCTGTTGGTTAATTTGCATGTGCATTGTCAAACCGTATCGGGAGTTCGAAACGAACCTAGCCACTGGCCAGCGAAACAAACTTTTGTCATCCCAGCATTTTGCATATTCCGATTTATAGCGAAGAAACGAGTTTTCGGTTCACTCAATCCTGTTGTGTTTGAAGTAATTTGAAATCGTTTTACCAAGTTTGAACGGATGGAAATGATTTTGTCGTATGTTAAACGATTGGGTACGGAAATAGAAAATGGGCGATTTCTTTCTGGTCGTATTTGTAATGTCGGGCAAATGTGTTTAATCAGAATAGAGCAGAAACGCTTTTTAAATTGCTTTAGTAATGTAATAAAACCACATGAAAATCAGGAAGGAACTAGATCGACTAAAAGCTGTATTTTATCTCCTGATATTTATTTTACTTAGCTCGAGGAACCAGAAGGGAAAATAATACAACTTTTGAAATTTTAGTTTTTTAATGAATAAATATTTGCAATAATAATTGATAGATAAATAATACATTTATTCCGGGCAACAAAAGTACCAAAATATTTTTTTTATAAAACAGACTTTTGAAATTAGTTTTTAGGTACTCTGCTTGTTTCCATAGTCTTCATTAACCAGTATGGTGGTCCTTCGAGATATAAACAAAGTTTTTTTAATACTCGCCACTAAATTAGTTGACGCATTTAGCAATAAACGAACCTCTGGCTAAAGGCACATTCTGCAACATTTTCTCATTAAAATACACACAGCAGGAGGGAAAATTAAAAAAAATACCGTACAAAAGAGATGTTTTAGAAAATCCCAAGGAAGTAGGAATAGTCGATAATTTTAATAACAAAGTACGACCACGCTGCCTTTGACATAACGATTGACGTTTAATTTTAGTGCGCGGGAACAAAATGGTTGGCCTCAAACAATGGGTACTGTTAATTTAGACGTTATTTTTTTTAGAGTAAGTTTGTAAGGACGTCGCCATTTTCCGGCCATTTTCAGGTGGAAATTATTTGATTATTTAAAAAAAATATTAGAAAAGAAATTGATTGGCCAAATAATTAAATGTAAAAAAATATAAAATCTGACAAATTGATGACCTTTTGAAAGTCGGTTAAAAAGAAATAATCACTTCTTTCAGTCGCATTTTACGAGATGTAAAATTAAGTCTTTCAAATCACGTTACTTGCCTTCATAAAACTCTTGGTCAAAACACAAATTCGATTTAACTCAGTACGAATTCGAGTCTACTTAACAAGTAGAAAGGTTGTAAAGTGTAATTAGATACAAACTCGAGCTTTCATGTGAATTAACATTCAGTGCCATTCATCCTCTCGATTCAAGTAGCTATGAAAGGGCTTGAAGAGGCTTTGATTAGGAAAACATTTTCTTCGTCTTGAGTACTTTTAACTGTTTAAACCTGGGGTTTATTTATATCTCGTCTTTAAAGATTCTTTTTGAGAAATGTAAAGGAAAATGCACTGTGCATGCTCCTTTTGACTATTTTTTTCTTTTTCAGATATAGTGGCCTACGTTCCCTCTTTTTTTAAATGGGAATGCTCATTGAGACGACTGCTTTAAAAAGTAATCACATTTGTAGGATTGGCTTAATTTCATTATGTTACAATAAGTTAGATTAAAAATGTGGAATTTAATGTTTTGATTTAAACAAAATAAAGCACAATGTTTAAGAAACAAAATGTTCGATACCCAATAAAACAAAGTCCGCCATACTTAAAAGTTTAAACAGCACAGCAATTTTATAAGCAATAATAGAAAAAAAGAACGGGAAGGAAATTCCAATAACGTAGCCTTTAATATTAAAAGTTCAGAAAACAATTCGTTTCAATAATGGAGCAATGCCCGCGAGCGGCGTTCAAAATAAAGTATTTAGAGTACAGCGTAGCACAGTTTATTACGAAATTTATCGTTACTTAAACTCTGTGAATCGATTATTAATTTTTTGTTCAACTACTTCGATTATTTTAAAGCGGATAATTGGAAAATTGTTGGATAACTTCATTTAATATTTGCAGCTTTGTAAAGATTTAGCTTTTTGTTGTTATAGGCTTTTGTTTCAGATTCTACAATGGTTTTAATGGATTTTATAGATACTATAGTGATATCTAGACAAAAAGTCATTGCACCTAGTACTTTTTGCTTTACACACTGCATGAGGTCAACAGCTGTTGTTGCTATCCGTTCTTAGTACGTACGCAGCTTTGCTTGCCAACCAGTCAGGTAAATCAGAAGTATGTTAATTAAAACAGTTTGGAAACATAAACATGTTACTGTTCATTATCGTGTAAAGACCCTAAGGCTAAAACCCACAGACTACGGAATATGTTTTCGTGAAATAAATAAACATTAAATTTTATATTATGAAAATAATTTTACAAAGAAAAGCAATATAAAGTGCAACCGCCTCGAAGCAAGAAAAACAACCAACTCTGCTACAACAAAACTTAGTCACAACAATCTAGTGAATGGACGTGAAATATTCAGTTCCCATATACCACAAAACATGGACATTTTATTGAGAATAACCCGACCTCCCTTCAATATAAGGGTAAACCGTAAAATTTTATTTTATACCAGTTACTTTGTCCATTGAATACACCTCGTATTATGCTAATACTATACCGTCACAAAGGCGAGACACTGCATTGTGGACTCGCCTACAAATTTGAATAAATATAAACAGTAAACGGGGTAGAATGCATTAACGTTGGCTTAAATTTTAAAAACGTCTCATAGAGTGTAATGTATGGGCTCTTAAGCGCATCTTGAGATATCATTAGGGCAGTCGCAACGTGCCCCACCGAGATTAAGACTTGTGCTAGCTCAGAGATGCCACGACAATGCAAGCTCTTTGTATGTCGGGTAAATTAAAATGTGGCTTATGTAACGTGAAATTGCGAACAGCATTAACCTCAAAAGTGAAATATGTTTTGTTTTGTTTGTGAATAATTGTCTTGGTGTTGGATGAAGCTGGCTTTTAAGGGGTCAGTATACTGCTTAAGGTTTTAAGTATGGACAAGTTAAATTTAGTTTCTGCTATACTTCTTGCTGGCTCTTGGTCTGGATTTCTTCGAAAACATAACATACGTTACGATATTCCCAATTGCATGTTATTTAATACCAACTGTCGCCCGTAGCTTTGCTCGGCCGGCACCCATTTATCACCTTTCAAAACATAGAAACAAACTCACATTTGCTTTTCTAATATTAGTAAGTGGAAATACCTAATTGCCAACAGACAAGTGTTCTCGGTAACATTTCATGAATTAAAACAGCAGGCTTACAACACAATATGAATTAAAACAGTAACATCTGAAGTCTTAACCTTACTTCAAGTAATTAACTCAGTACACAAGCATGACTCATTATTAAAACAATGGTTACTTAAACATTTAGGTTATTCACAAACGGAAATCTCGACTATACAAGACGCACATACTCTTAGCACTAATCTCAGAGAACGCCTCTACTGTTTATCTTGCCTAGAAATGTCTGGCTGCATCCAGACATAAGCCCATTGCATACAGTAGTGCTGAACATTAAAACGCATTAAAATGCATACAGCAGTATTTTAAAACGCAGTGGGCGTTAAACGTAGTGAAGAATGACCAATTTGTTACTGCCATACGTTTGTTCGGACTGAGAATGATGAAGATTTTATTGTAAGAACATAATGTGGAACGTAGGTGTGTGGATTTCTGTAGCAATAAGTTGCGAGGCAACAAAAGGTGCCACAGGCGGCACCCACGTTGCTTCTGATTGTCTAGTGGTGCGAGATAACTCAAGGAGCTTGTGTGGTGAATTAAGAATAAAAATGTACAGGAAATGTGCCGTATTTGGAGCAGTCTCGACTCTTGTTTATCTTGTTGTTCTAAGTTTTACATCTTTATTTTATCTCTAATCTAATCATCTAAGCTGTATTTTAATGTATTGGTAATTCTAATAATATGGTTACAATGGCAGTTGTCGTCAGTCTGATGAAGCCTATAGGATAGTGCTGGATCTTTCTGATAACTTGGTGTTAATTTATGAAAAAAAAGATAAAAGGTTCTAGCTAATTAACACTGGTAAGAATAATTATATAATTATGCTTATTACAATTATATAGACAACAGTAATGAGTGTTTATTTAACTTATACCGTAATTAAGTACTTTTACCTCTTGTTTCGAAACAAAACAAAAATAACGACATAGGTCTACCGTGAGACCACGACCGTCAAAGCAAACAAACACACAGTAACTAAATCAAATTCAATGTTCAAAAGTAAGCAACAACAAAACACAATACGATTATTCCTTGATACAGATCACTTAATCTCAACCACGAGTGGGTAGGGTTTATACTCCTGATCCACTTTACACTTAAAAGGGATGAATATTATTACAATATCAGGCGAGTAGACATGCAATCCGGAGAGTTCAATCCCGGGAAGCTTAGCTGAATATCGAATTGCAAATGGCCGAGGAAAATGTAGCATTTAACGCTTCGCCAACTGCGAACGACTTCCATGACGTTGCGGGCTATCAACGTCGAACTTAATAAAGTCTCGATTGAGTCTTAATAAACTTTGTAGATCATCCAGACGATTATAATCATCTTAGGTCATACATGCGCGTTTTATTTTTCATGTGAAGATGTAAGAGCTATCCTCAACTCACCTCACCCTCACTACCCTGTTGTGACAGAGTTAATTAAACCGCATCGCGCCTCTGAGAATCTCAATCTTTGATAAGGCTATGAATTTACATTGATTAGTCTAGGTTCCCCCACGATATCTTGGTTCACCGATGTCAGCTTATGTCCAAGATATGAGAAAGTACAAATGCATTGAAAAAGACACATTGATATTTGCTCATGTTTGAATCCGAAACCTCGTACTAGAGAGGCAATTACAATTACATGTCTGGGCCATCATGATTACTTACTGCTTCAATAAAGTAAAGATCGTAAACTGTTTCTGTCAAAATAGTAAGACATTACAACATAGATTACTCCTTAGGTATTAGAGATGTAAGTGAAAGAATATTGTGCAAGTACAACATAATTCATTTTTGTGCCTCATACATGGAAAAATTGAACTCTCGCACATTGAAAATCTACTAAGTTTGTAGTTTTCGGAATTGGTACCTTTAAATTGACTCATGTTATATTCTCACAAAAACAAGTGTTTGGAAATATATATATAAGATAAAGTTTATCAAAAAATTCTGATTTTTCGTATCATAATCATCCACTGCCTGATTTCACTCACTGCTATATATGTCTTCTTTACTTGTGCCTAGTAACACGTTCCTGTCTCAGCCTTATCCTAATAATAGCCGTCTCGTCGCTGGATAACACTTCTCCTTCCTATAGTTGAACACCCTACGATATTTTCCATTCAATCACAGAAAAAAAAAACACCGGTAACATTCCCAATTCTAAATTAAATCAAATTCGTCGTATACAGGCCGCACATCACCAATGCTTGCAATCAGGCGTACGCACGCGACACTGTGCGGTTGCGACATAGGGCCGCACCGTTCTGGGGCGGTTTAGAATATCAACAATACTTAAGCGACCGTGCCGCCCTCCTGCGCCGAGCAATGCTCATACTGCATTTACCAGATGAGCTTTCGTAATAGGAGCTCTGAATGCAACCGCCTTCGTAGAAATGGAAACTCGATCAGCTCTTGAAGATGCGACGACTATGTGTATCAACATGCGTGAGATTCTATCTACATGTTAGGGGATTTATACGAAATGAGCGCAACGCCTTTTAGAGGAATGAGATTTTTAATACCAGTTGGATGCATGGAATTTATTTCAGCTAGGTAAAAATGATTACTCTATACAGTTATGCAAGACCATGATTTTTACACTTTTCTCAGAAATGACCAGTATTTTAATTACCTAAATAGGTATTTATTAGAATACACGTTTGGCTGTACAGATAGGAACCGGTAAAAGTAGTGTTACGTACCTATTCGAATTTGATCAAAAATATGAAAGAACAATCAATTTATGTAAAATGCTTTTAAAATAACGGTATTAATTCATAACTTTTTCCATAACAAACAACACAGTATTAGAAACTTGTTTGCGGTTAACTTTGAACGTTCCATAGTTCAAAACAAAATGAAACTAAGAATGCAGTCTAGGTCCCATTCAAGTAATTGGTGGTCCACAACTTCAAGCATAACTGCTACCATAACCGTTCCGTTGAAATTTCCTCCAAGTTACGCATTAAAATAATATCCTACGTACTGGGTAAGGAAATTGGCCACGAGATGGCGTACCGAGTCGAAGTTGAAATAAGGCCGTTAAGACTTTACACATTATACTTTTCTATCTTAGCGTTTACTCTCAGTCATTTACCGAGCTTAGTGTTGCGCACACGTCTGTTATGGGAGTTAGGAAGCTCAGTAGTCACTATTATACGTTTCGTTAATTTTAATGACAGTGACGTAAAATCTAACGCTGTGTTCGCAATGCATTTTCTGTCGGGATAACTTCATGGAATAGCTTTTGATATGGTCTATTAAAAACGAGTCTTTATTATGCACGTGCTCTCTTAATGTTGATGAGCTTTTTTGTTTTATAATGCAATTCTTCCACTCCAGAAATCTTCTACCGCATCCCATGAACGAAAAGATGATCCAATATTACCATCGTTAGAAATTCGCCCGCAGCAGCCGGTTGGCCCTTCACTAATATGTTTATACTTTAAATTATGCCTTCGTGATTTTAGGGAGATATGAGCTCGAAAGTACCCTGGGGGAACTTCAAGTAATCTTTGAACCGGCCACTTTGCGCTTAAAATCTTTGTTTAAGGGCCAATTGCATTACAATGCCTCCAAGGGGTCTATGCAGGGGATCTAAAGAGCCCATACAAAAATTGGTAGTATGAAGTACAGGTACGCACTGGAGTGAATACGAAACAAGTTGCTGAATAACGTGTTCTGTGTTTATTTGCTTTTCATATTTGGCTTTTTTGAATACTTGAAAATGCTGTTGAAAAAACAGGGATGTGTTCTTTTCATTCAGATGCTTTTTTATTCTGCATATTTAAATGTTTGTTTGAAATCCGTTCATTATTTTTATACAGCAAATAACGAACAAAATCCTAATAAAAACATTGGCTTCAAGAAAAAGAGTGTTTTTAAGTTTTTTTTAGATAGATTAGATAGAATACATGATCGATACTTCATATAGGTATCATGATAAATCCATCATAAAAAACTAATGATATAATTAATTAAACGCTCTCCCAAATATTGACGGGTTATTGTTTTTTTTACCAAATCCCGTTACTGATTGGCTAAGGACGCCCTATACAAATATTGTATTTATAACATTTAATCCTTTACGTCAGAGGGATGATAGGGAATATTCTGAAAGCTACGCCGTTTTATGATCGTAATATTCTTCGATGTTACATTTAATTGATAAAAATCTGTAATTTATGAAGATTTTTAATAACATTAAAACTTTTTTTAATGAGACTTTAATTTACTGCAATTATCTAAATTGATTTCAGCTTGGCACAGCAAGACATTTTCTTTCTCTTTTATTCGTTATCTAGAGCGCCAAAGCCTGCCGGGGTCGCGGGACTTACACCATTACCGTGACCCCGGAACGTAAAGGGCTAATGAAGGACACCGTGGATTTTAGTCAGTATAAGTCTGACAGTCCCTCCCGCCCTGCCCTGGGTGGGAGGACTCATTTGATAATTTTACCACGCTAAAAAAAAAATGAATACCTCACTTATTTTTAACCAGTTTAACCTATGGTATTTTTTTAACTAAAACTATAGGTAAACGATTTCAGATGCAATGAAATTTAAAGTACCTATTTTTTTGGAGAGACTTATTTTGTTTAGAACTAGCATTTATTTAACGGGTACGTAGGTATAACATTACAACCGTAATGTTTGGTAGCATTACGAACAAAAGCCACCACCACTATCTAAGTTCAGATAACAAAGTTATGCCTCACCACGTGACCTAACCACTTAAGCCCCTAATTGGATCATTATCACCAAAAATGCACTTACTACTCTACATATTTCTACCCTACCGGGGAACCGTTTGGGTCAAGAATACGTCCCCTTAAACCAGGCGCGTGCATGTCACGTGACTTGCCGGATTAACCCGCAAGCGCTGCGGATAATTAACTGCACAAAATACTGGCAATCGCCCGCGATCGATGGCGTGAATATACGGGCCGGAGGGATTGGGCCCAATTTGACGGAGGACAATCGTATGCCTATTATTTTTGCGATTACAGGAGGTTCTTTAAAGTTTTATTATGGTGCTTGTTTACGGTTGTGGTTGTTGCGGAATCATGTGAACAGTTTGTACGTAGCTCGTTTTGTTGATTGTAATAACTGCTGTCATCACATCTTATTTTTAACCGACTTCAAAAAAAAAGTAGGTTCTCAGTTCGACCTGTATGTATGTATGTATGTATGTATGTATGTTTGTCCACGATTATCTCGCGTTTGGCTGAACCGATTTTCATGCGGTTTTCAGGAAAGTGTTCATTACATTCTGGAGAAGGTTTTAGTATATAACACTAGTGGATATCCCGTGACGTTGCCCGCGTGGATCCGTTTTTGCTTACTTGGATTGTAGATTTTCAGTGACCATTGCATGTTTGTTCGCAATTATCTCGCGTTCGGCTGAACCGATTTTGATGCGGTTTTCAGCAAAGTATTTGTTACATTCTGGGAAAGGTTTTAGTATATAACAATAATAGATATCTCGTGAAGTTGCCCGCATAGATCCGTTTTTGTTGCTTACTAGGATTGTAGATTTTCAAAGACGCCATTATTATGAAGATTTTTATTGAATATAAAAAAAAGGGTAAAATAAAAAACTTTTTTAAAAAATGGGAACCGACTTCAAAACCAAACACAAAAAAAGTGTAAAATAACTTTTCTTTCGGAAGTCGGTGGCCATATTCAATGAAATAAAAAACAAAGCCACCGACTTCCGAAAGAAAAGTTATTTTACACTTTTTTTGTGTTTGGTTTTGAAGTCGGTTCCCTTTTTTTAAAAAAGTTTTTTTTATTATTCATTTCCTGAAATAATGCTAGAGTTTATAAATGATAAGTAGCAAGAAAGCGCAGTTCTATAAGATTGAAAAATATTTCAATACCTATGAAATTACTTGATAAAATAAAACTGCTACAAATAAATCGGGAGGCAGATTCTTGGAAACTTTAGTTTAACCTTGGTGAAGGAAAACATCGTGAAGAAACCTGGACTTATATAATCAATATCATATATATAAGTTCAAAGCCGTGTCTGAGGCCTATGGGGTTACCAGAGGTGGCTTAAATAGCTCAAACATTCTGATGTTGGTTGGTGGTTGGCCACACCCTCACACGAAAAATTAAGAAATACCTTACTATAATTATAATTGAAGTTCATGTCACAAAATATCCTGAAAAACATTTCATATAATCCGTCTAACATCATACGTCTTTCAAAATAAAAACCTCACTTATGGATGTCAACAGGCTCAATGCAATCGTGTCGTGTTGCTAAGCCCACCAGTTTGTAACTCAAGAACGTTGTCAGCGTCAAGTGTAAGGTAAATCCCTTGATTGACGAAATTTTGTGCCCTCGCGTTTGGAGGGTTAAAAGGAGCACGAGGTGTCTTGTTTCCGACGACTTTTCCTTTTAATGTGCGTAAGGGTTTTGCAGAAGTGGCTTTCGGAAAACGTTTGTCTTTGTTTTTGGAATTGCGCTGAAAGAGCTGTCAGTAATTCTTATTTTAAATGCGAATAGGACCTACAGTTCACAGAAATCTTTCATTTCAAACGAAAACATTTATCCATCTTTCATTCGGATCTCATCTTTTTACGAATAAAAAGTAAACTGCTTATTCCCAAGTATTAAAGATTACCAGTCTTTCCCACTTGTAATCCAGAGTCCCCACAAAATTACTTACCGACTTCCATCTTAAATCCAAACCTTTTGTTTAGAAATACTACCCGAAATCCGCAAACTGCGAAGACGTTTCGGAATTTCAAAACAAAGGGTCGTCGGTCCCACAAAACTATGCAACAAAAACATAATTACCTCCGTGTGTTGGCACAAACAAAGGAAATGCGTGGAAATTGTATTTTTTTTTCATTCGTCTATGACAGTACACCGGGTATATAGTTGGTTGAGTTTAATCTACCATGTTTACGCGCCGTTTGACGTTCAACTACCGACACATGCCGAATTGGTGGTCCTTTTTCCTGTCTCGTTTATATTTCGATATTCCCAATTATGTTGTGCGTACTTCCTACTCCCATACGTAATATGGTAGTAATGAATTAATCATTAGGTATGTTTTATTTGGCTGAATAAGGAAATTGCTTAATTTTCTTGTGTGGTCCTTTTCTAGGAATAGTTTAACTCTATTCATGATATGAGGGTTATACGAGTTAATTATTGTTGAAACGTTATATGAGGCACACTGAGTGACATTCGTGAGTTGTGGTAGGTTGTTACTTATGGGTTATTTTTGTAAAAGAAAGAAAGATAGAAAAACGTTTATTGGCACACGCCACCACTGCACATACTCGTAGTACACAAAAAAAAAAAACAAAGAAATCTCACGTCATTGTCAATATTGATAAAGCGTTGAATTTTACACGGCCTTTTAAATTCCATAAAAATGAATCAACGGTCTCAAGCCAATTGATGGTATGGCCGTAATTATATTTAAAGCAAACAAAACGCCATAACCATTTAGAAATTAGCATTTTCCTTCAATATAGAAAATTACTCTCATTAATGTCCATATGAATTGCATTGTTAACTTCATAAGGGGAACGTAAACAGCTAATGCTTGCATTTGTACCGCCATATTGGCTGTTAGACGGCTGTTTACCTTACTAAATGAGCGTCAAACGAGAACAAACTGTTATTGGTGGCGTTAACGCAGCGGTGTATCGATTTATTGTGTTATGTAGGCGGAAAAAGCACGTTCTCTGTTACCGTGAGAAAATAAGAAAATCACTATATAAAACTGACCAAGACTATGTCAGACTCACACATGTAGGGTTCTGTTCAATATGATCAAGCAAAAGTCATCGGAAAAACGGAGACCCTGTCAAACTTTTGGAAATTAGTTACTTTATTTAAATACTTTTTGTTCTATCAAACGCAGTCACAATTTTAAATGTTCAATAGTGTGACAACTTAAAAAAAAATACATGTGGCACTCGGAGACTGCCGCGGTGAAGCTATTGCATAACATTTTTTTTTAATTTAAATGAAAAAAATCGCCTACCGCGTATATTAACGAGAATATAATTTATTTAAAATAATTGTGGTACACTATTGTAATAAAGAACTGCTTTGTTGTAGGAGAATTTTATAAGTAGGTTTCATTGTGAAAACTCCTTTTGTAGCTGGCCGTTTAGATGAGTAAGAAAAAGTAAATTGTCTTTATGACGGATATTTTTACGATTGGACGTAAGACGATGCGTGGTGTCAGGTATTTTCCTTAGGATTTTTCTTTAGTTTTTTGGGAATTCGGTCGCCGCGCCGCGCCGCGCTCAGAGCCCGCGATAAAAGCTATGCAATAGCTTAAAAAATAAGTTGTTACTCACCAATTGCCCAGGGTACTTTGGACATTTGGAAGAATCAGTAAATAAATACATCACTCGGGGAGACTCATGTTATTTGCGCTATTATGTTGAAAAGATATAGTCCTGTGAGAGTCGGATGAATAGACAGTCGGACGCCCAGACAGAATACCTTAGTAATACGGTCCCCTTAACACATTTCATCATAGAACCCTAAAAATGACTAGGTATATAAAAATACCATAAAAATCTGCGGCTAAGTAAATCAAGGGTTAATAAAACTGACCTCTATTAAGTTTCATAGCTATTAAAAGTTGGTATCGCTTACTGGGAAAATGACAAAACGATATCTTATTAATCGGTTTTGTAATCTTATCCAGAGTTTGAACTTTGATCATATTTTAATTACTTTATGGACGGAAACTCCGTTTTAAATATATGGTGATGAATATGTCCTCTCAAATATTTCAAAAAAGTATAACATAGGCGAGTTCACCGTAGATGAATAAGTAAATAAATACATTTCGTTTTATTTTATTGAAGAAATATAAAAAAATGAATAAAATGCAACTTGAGATAATCTCAAGTGGTAAAAGTTTTGTTACTGAGGGAAATGGGCTGTTCTATTTTACTATCCACTAGATACGCAATCGGGAAATCTTAATAATCCACTTATTCTCGCCCCCCCCCCCCTTGTTGCCTATATGTCACTCAAGACCAAAGCAGCTTTCAGCTGGTGAAAGAATTTTTTGAAATCGTTCATTATAAACAAAGTTTTCCTCTTTATAATATTAGTATAGATTTAGATTTACAAGAACATCATCGTACTTTTCATAGAACACTGAACACAATAGCAGTAGGTACTTATGGGTATAGCCCATTGACTAGTAACAAACTCTCGTGGCTAATAGCGTTCAACTCATTAAAAGAGATCCTAAGAAATAGGACGAGTATAAAATGCATCGTTTTACCAACACACTTGTCGAGAAAACTTCTGTTAAGTAGGTATATTTCTTTCTACAAACAAGACTTCTAAGTCCAACAACCGTCTCGTCTCTTTAAACTCAACAAAATGCAGCAGTAAATAGTAGATTTTAATTAAGATGACAGTGACCGTATAGCAGTCTGATTGCGGGGAACGTCCGCCATTTTTAATAGCCATCATATCTTTGAACAGGCATCCTAGTGTGAACATACACCCCCGTTCATAAAACTGTTATGAGTTCATTTTCTAGGCGCCATCCTGGGCCCCGACATGTTACTGAGGCTGTAAAATTTTGACGCTGTGCCACAGAAATTAACAAGCTATGTAATTGTAGCTGTCTGTATAACTTTGTTGCGATTTTATCTTTTTATGAAACGGAAATTGAATTTTGTAGTTTATTTCCAAGCTTTTGGGGTTACAAAAAGTATCTACTACTGATAAAATTTCATAAATATTGAATGACAATTTTATGCCTGTGCTTTTTACCCGCGTAGAAGTCGAAATCGAAATTTATTATCCCACTCTATAATACCGAAAATAAAAGGTATCGTTTTAATCCAGGTTATAAAACCTCTATAAACTAAATTCCATTCAAATCAATCCAACCATTTTAGCGCGGTAGAGCATACCAAACATACAAACTTTCACATTTATGTTATTAGTAGAATGTTACCTAATTCACTATTGCCCTCCCCTCTGAAAGAAGATGGTACCTATTAAAAGTAAGTACTAAGTCCAAGAAAAGTTATTTTACTTCATAAAATTACCCAAGTGAAAGATACAAAACTTTTCAACTCTATTTTCTTAAAACTTTTCATTTATCGGTAACGAACCTGTCTGAAAATTAAGTCAACAGTCATTTTAACTCGAAACAAATCCTCGGGCGTCAAACTTGAGCTATTGTAAATGTGTCGAGGGGCAGATAAATATATTATGTGTCCCTAAAAGCGTAAGAAATCCGTAGATTTGTAAAGTTTCCCCCTTTATGACGGGTGAGGCTCCCTGCCAATGTTTTCTGCTTCAACGATATGAAAAACTTTATAGAACTTGCACTTTTTTCCAATCTCAACCTTAGTTCATGAATCATAGAGTTTCATTTATTTCCTTGTTTCGTTGTTAGAAAAATTCATTTGCGATGTTAGTCGACAGTCGTTTAACATATCTAAGTTTATGACTTAACCGAACGACAGACAAGAAAACTATTTATATGAGGATCTTAAATTTAAGACAGATTGCAACGTCTTTTATGTCTTAATTTCATTTGGAAGTTTTGTTTATTGCTGTACCGTGGAATGTTTTGCGGATATTATTTTCTTTCTTACATTTTTTTATAGTTTTAATATCGTCAAAGTCTGGGTACTTTTTGATTTCGTAAAATTTATTATCTTCCTCTTTGTCTATGTAAAGTTTTATCAAAAACAATCAACTTTATTCTATTTTTGTTTCACATTTTTCTCGACTTGCAGAAATCGCCAACTCAAAAACATGTTACCGTTGAATTTGTTGAACAAGTCCGGTCAAAAAGGCTCTAGGATCAAAGAGAACCTTAATATCCTGTCGGGAGTAGGGCTGAACGTAAATATTAGTGACGTCACGTTCCCAGTCGGTTTCATACTACGATTGATCAAGTAGTAAATGCATTTACTTTTGTTTGAAAAGCTTTTTCTTTTACAGTTAGGGAATTAAAGAAAAACATTAAACAAGTATTTTAGTTCTTTGTTTTTTTAAAGACTGGTTCACTGTTTCTTTTATGCGAATGGTAAAAAAAAAAACAAGACCCTACCTGTATATTATAAAACACTGCAATGATAAAGGTAAATCAATCGGCATAAAAATGTGTTTAATGTAGTTAATTAAAAAAAAATACTATGTGTACAAATATCAACAGAAAACAATGTTTCTTGCAGTAAAAGCAAAATTCCCTTCAAGTTTTTAATTGCAAATGCAAAGTAACAAAAACTTTTCATTAATTATATCGCTGAAAATAATAAAATACTTTCACAAACTGGATCAATTAGTACAGTTTTATTTACAAAACTCCTATTGGATATTGCTGTTAAAGTTTGTTGCGCCAGTTGTCGCCAACAATTTGTTTTAATGACCAGGTTCGCCCCCTAGTGCGGAAAAACGGTGACTGGTAACGTTCCTTGAGACGGTAATTTTTCATGTCGTAACCGCGATAAGCGTGTTCAGGTGTTAGAATGATTTGTGACCGTCGTGGTTCGACCGCTGCCGTCCTCATGTTGACAAACACTGGCCGAATTACTCCGGGAGCCGTGTCTTTATATTTTTCTTAGATAAAACCGTATCTCTTTGATAATACTGTTTTTGTTTGTTTTGAGCGGCTACTGTTGCACGTGCCGCTGTGTACACATTTATCAAAATGTTTAGCTACTTTTATTGTAGAAATATAAACATTTTTATGCCTTAATAGACTGCTACATGATATTGCTTTATACCCTTTGTATAAAACTTCCAACATTACAATCGCAATAAAAACCATTGTCGTACAAACTAACAAAACAAACTGTACTAGGAAATAAACAGCAAATAAAAGCGGTTCCTTGCTTGAACTCGAGTAGCACTTTTAATTGGGGGTGGAAATTGTGATTAATGCCATCAGATAAACAGAAAGTCGCGGCGCCGTCACGAAGGAGAGAAAAAGAACCGGTTTTTGGTCGAAAACTCGAAAGCCACACACATTAACCTAATTCGTTTTAATTGTGCGAGCTAATCGTTCGTAAGGATTTATAAGTATTGCGAGTTGATGTGTATATTTGGAGGTTGATTTATGATTAGAACGTTTGGCCTCGCGTCACGTTAGGAGGTGAGCTAAAGGGTGTAACATAGTAATACGTGCGTCAACACCCTCCCGTAAAAGTCACATACAACAATATCATTAAGTCGAATTTATTTACAAGTGCGTAAATATTTTTATGGCGTTTCGTCATGATAATTTTCACGCTCAACCCTTTTAATTTTTTTATGGCATTTACGTAATTTCTGGTTTATAAAATGTGGTTAGGTAAACGGTATTATTTTACATAGGTTCTTTCTTAATTATTATTTAAACATGCTTTGTGAAAAAACTAATAGGGTCGCGTGAAACTTTGTTACCTTAACACCTTTGAAGGCTGAGCTTGGCAACCTTTGTTTTAATAGTGGCTAAAAAGGCCAAAAGTTTGGCAATCAGCCTTTCGTGTTACTTATAGAGTTATAATTGTTTTACTTTTTGAATCGGTCTCGGCCTCACCTTATGAGGCAAATAGTAATATTATTATTATGTTTACTTATGCGAAATTACTTAGTGAAATAACTTTTTACCTTTAGGTATTCCAGTTCATAAACCTCATTTATTTTCCATGGATGGTAATGAGTTCAACAAAGTATTCGTGGCTGCAATGCTAAAATATTTCTTTCAACTGTTATTGGTGAAACATTAGAAATAAATAAGGCATTTCGCCAGAATACCGATAATACTTCAAATGACATTCCAACGTAACAAAGGTAGAAGTCACGAAACGTAAATAAAGCGGGCTATTGATGGTGCGACTCAAAGCTTTTATTTTTTAAGCCCACCCCGGCTTCGCACAGGTAGACGAATAAAATTCTCAGTCGTGGTTTTCACTGACATCAGTCTGTTACACAAAACTATAGTACAGTTTTAGTTGTGTATAAATCAACCTTCCTCATGAATCACTTCATCTATTGGTGTAATTTTTGGATTTGTTGATCACCAGGTCCACGAGGGATGTGATATTCTACCCACTGCCACTTCAATGTGCAAAGGGGCTATGTGAATAACTCTGGGTCTTCGGCGAATATCTTCGTACCGATTTTATAGAACACAGAACCTCCGAGTTTTTTTTTTACCGTGGTAAAATTTTCAAATTTAATGAGTCCTCCCAACCCAGGGCAGGGCGGGAGGGACTGTCAGACTTGTACTGACTAAAATCTACGGTGTCCTTCATTAGCCCTTTACGTTCTAGGGTCACGGTAATGAGATAAGTTCCGCGACCCCGGCAGGCTTTGGCCCTCTAGAGAGCTGACGCTCTTTGAGGCGCGCGTGAAACCCAACGCGCCGTCGGCGTCGACCCGGGCATGGTCCATGGTCGGGCGGCGAGTTGCCCATTACTCACCGCCCGCATGCCCAGAACCTCCGAGCTGAACATTTAAAAAAGAAAAACGTTGCCCCACACTAGGAATTTCTTCCTGTATCGTGGGTGCGTTTATAAACATAGAAACTCATATTATTATACAAAAGCTCATACATTGGGCGTTGAGTTGAGTCTAACTCTCTAAAGGGCCAGTTGTTGTCTTGTGATTACATACAGGTATCATTAAAGATATTTCAGTGAAAACCTATCAATGAATACTAGATGACAGAGTAGCTATCATCACCAACCATTCCTATAATATAACTTAAATTCGCAACTACATATTTAATCATCGACAGTTTTCATAAAAATATGTTCTACAATTTTGTGACGAATAAAACGACTATTTTGAATAAAATTCAGAAATATGTAAAAAAACCAGTCTGCACGTATTTTTATATTCCAACTCGTTCATGTATAAAAAATAAACATGCATATTTGCAAATTAAAAGGACTGCATAATTGGAACACATTTACATTGCAATCACACAATATTCTAGCAAAAAATACACGATGTTTTATTCTAAAAAAAGGAATTTTAAATTACGTTTGATACTAATAATAGAGGAATATTAAATAGGAAATCACAGACCTGTCTATTGCCGTCAACAAGAACAAAATTTTCCATACAATCCATCCATACTTTTAGTCGCGAAATCAGTCCGTGAACAGCAAGCCTTACCGGCTGCCATGTACACCGTCGTCGCCTAGGCTACACAAAAAGCAGCAGCAAGCGATATGCTAAGTGACCGCACTTGATAACAGTCACGTGGTACCGCGTGTTTGCATGACCATACGTTACTCGAAGGTATATTGGATTCGATGTTAGTATAAGTCTAAATGTATTGTTTATTTTGACCTGAGGTAGCCTGTAATGAGTAGAAGCTACAATACTGTTATCAGCAATGAAAAAGTAATATAACCGGATTTAGTATAAAATTAGGAGAACTTTTGAGTAGTCGAGTTTTTCTTCGCCAACTCTCGTAAAAAGAAGTGATTCAGGGATGAGTCATGTATTGGTTAAAAACTAACAACCACAAAGCTGATTGCCTCAATCCACCCCGATCTGCTGAAATTTCTTCATAGATTTACAACTTTATTGTAATAGGAGAAGGTTCATGTAGGATTTGGAAAATTTGACTGATAGATAGGGTAGATCGATGTGCTGCTGTACAACAACTCGTAAAATTCTCTCTGCACTTTTTGTTGAACATCGGATTGAGAATATATAGAAGCTACATCTTTGTTAATTTATTACATTTCATCCGTTGTGTTGAAATGTTTTCACCTTCAAATGAGTAATTACTAAATACCAGTCTCCCTTTTCTATAATGCTAAAATCATTACACGAGTCCTCCCGTTCTGATTGGAACGAAAGGGACTGTCAGACTCGTACTGACTAAAATTCACGGTTTTCTACCAACAGCCCTTTACGTTCCAGGATCATGGTTACCTATATAGACAGTCCCGCGACCCGGGCAAGCAAATAAATCCCCCCGGAGTTAACTTTTTTAAAGGATCATCTTTTGATTCTGGCGTGAATCTTTTTCAGCTTGATCAACTGAGTAATTAGTTCTCTCTCGTATGCCGTGAGAATATCCCTAGAGGTATTTGTGACGTCATTATATAAGAAGTCAGTGGTCTGTCTAATGAGGTGAATATAATATCGTGGCGGCATAGCGTGTGAATATATTATTTGAGCAAGACAGCCTAGTTATAATTTTAAAAGCCTTCATTGTTTTCAGTAATTTCTCAACAGCAGCCTGCAATGTAGTGTCATGTATAAAAATCAATTGCTGTTCGTTAGTCTCGCTAAAACTCGAGAACGGCTGGATCGATTTGGCTAATTTTGGTTTTAAATTGTTTGTGGAAGTCCAGGGAAGGTTTAAAAGGTGAGGCGGTACGAAGTTTGCCCGGTCAGCTAGTTATAATATATTTTTCCTACGCTAGTTGCAGGATCCAAGATAGTTAATTTCTTTCTCCGGTACTTCATCGAGTTTCATTTTCTCGGTGCTTTTCTGGAGCTCGCTAATGTTGATTCTGGTTTTCAGGAGTTACAGTGGTTTGGGAATAGTGCAGTAGGACTGTCCCAAGACAAAGGGAAAACATAAATCTACCAAACCGTTTGAGAAAATCTTGCTTGTATATCGTAGAACATCAGTTTCTGAAATAGTTTTGTTTTTAACAAAAAGCAATTATTAACAGAAGGTTGCACCCAGATTTTAATGGTGTAGTACTTAAATTCAAACATTAAATCCAAATATTTTCAAACGAACGAAATTTTCTTCTTAGAAAATTCACATTTTCTCTCTTGGCTGTAAGTACTGAAGCAATTTAAGCAAAGCTTTGATAAATTGGATATTGAAACAATAAGTTAAACTGAATTAAGAATTTAATTTCTGCGAATAACAAACAATTACGATTTATATGTAATTGCTAAAGTTGAGGCTATTATATTATACACGAATAATTAAAATGTAAGCAAGAATTAGACTGAAAATTCATTGTTATAAATGAGAGTCACTTAAATATTTTAGCTCGTGTAATGACGCAACTTAATTCATTCTAAGGCCTTCAGTAGTTCCACTATAGTTTTTGTTAAATTACTTCCTAATTAAAGTCTTTTTCTTTTGAACTTATAATCTCAAATATTGCATTGACCACCTATAGCAGGCCAGTTGATCATGATCGGTTGGTGACAACTAGTTAAGACCGTGCTAACTTAGTCGAGGCGATGGACATCTCCATTTTTCCCAAGTTCACTAAGTTACTGTACACTGTAGGTACAGTTTTTTGTAAATGAGTAGTGGTGGAGTGGTATCGGCCTCGACTTACGAGTTGTAGGTCGTGGGTTCGAACCCCGTCAGGCGCATTACTTTGTGTAATTTATTTCAACACCACTGCTCTCAAAACGGTGAAGGAAAACATCGTGAGGAAACCGGCATGTCCTAGAACCAAAAATTCGAAGACATGTGACATCTACCAATCCGCACTGGGCCCGAGTGGTAGATTATGGCCCACTCCCTCTCACAGAGAGGAGGCCTGTGTCCCAGCAGTGGGAACATTTATAGGCTGATGATGATGATGATGATGACAATAGGTGCCTGAGAAATGGGATGGACGGCGCCGTAGAGGCCGGCCCAGACGTGATCGTCCGCTAGATGGAGACTTGGGACGTCAACATATAACATACCTATTTATTGACTTGGGTTTTGGCAGAACACGTAGAACGTATTCTACATTTTTGATGTCCACTTAGTCTAACCCTTAAAGCTCACGTGAGAACTACTGGATAAGGTAAAAGGTTTTTTTACTTACCATTACTTACTTTTACGATACAAATACACTCTACAGTGTTATTAACATGAATCGCACTTGTTTTACGTTCGTAAAAATAGTCGTAACACTAATTTATGTACAAGAATTACATAATAACTAGCTTTTGCAATAAAACCATTTGATAAAAAATAGCTAAACTCCACGTTTGTAAAAGAAAATTAATGAAAGGAAAGGAAACATTTTAATAATGCGAATTCAGTTCTTATTGAAAGACAAAAAAGGATTGTTAACATGGACATCTATAATATTTTGAAATCTTTTCGTTTGTATTTTTTAAATTCGTAACTTACATTTATTTATTTTTTTAATTTGTCATTTTATACACATGTACAGCCTTTTGCCAGTTATTGTTTGAATCTCATAGCATCAAACAATTCGTATTTTGAATCAACATTCTGGATTAATTTGAACATTCAATAAATATATTATGCAAACGGCTGCTTGTTCTTTTACAAATATAAAGGATAGGCAATAAATCTTCTTCGCCGACATTTATTAAAATTAAACGACACTTAAAAACCGCAAACAAACGATTCAGGTAGGGGATTAAAATTATTCAAAACAATTCATTAGCGGCCACCCCGCAGTGTAATGAGAGCCTAATTTGAATATCTTCATTTTTTTTTTCTACAAAACTAAAATATTTTGACGTTAATCGTGACGTGCAACACGTCCGCATAAACGCGAACGAATACTGAAGGAATTTATTCCACGAATTTATTATGGCCACTTCGCAGGGGTGCATAGAAGTAGAATTACTCATGAGTATGAATTAAGTGCCTACATGGTTTCAAAGAATATTGTTACAGTCACGGTTTAGCCGTGACTGTAACAATTCTTTACACACAGACCCAATACGAATTTAATGTTAAAATAAAACTTAGTGGGTATGCCTTTTTGTTTCAGGTGGAAGTCTTCATGGTTGTCTTGTCCTTCGCCCTGGGATGAAGAAGGGGTCTATCGAACTCTATTACTAAAACGGCATGATCATTTTCGACTACCTTCCTTGATTTGGGGTACTGATTCCCGTGATTCCCGTGAGGATAGTGTACGAAATAGGGCGCTTTACCGTCTAGGGCTTGTGCCTATTCAGGTAACGTACTCCCCAAGTCTGACACCCGCATGGCTGCACTGTATGGCTGCCGAAGATCGTTGATTCTGTTGATTAGTAGGAACTACCAAATCATAATTGCGAAATATCAAGCCTCGGATGCCTCGTTTATAGTGGGGTATGAGAAGGCAAGAGAAAAAAGCTCATTAAGGTTGCCTAACCTACTCTTTTAGACTACATTTTTAATGCTAAATTTTTCAGAACATTTCGCCAAACTTTGAGATTAAAACAAAACCTGTATAAAACAGCCCTAACACAGTACTGCTTTTAAGCTAATTAATTACTTTTATTACTGTTATTGACCACTTTTCCCTTCAGGCTCTAAAGGATTTATTCTACGATTTTATAAAACGCCGCATGGTACTGCATAGGTAAAACTTTTGATTTAAATTGAGCAACGGACTTTTTTGGTAAAAAATCAGGAAAAAACGAGACCATCGAGCCATCTGGTCTATCTTTTATAGTTTTATATATGGCCCTGTCCGCGCTTCAATTGCAGCCGGCGACTAAAATTTTCCGAAAAATAAAATTAGAAATATTTTCTGCAAAAACAAAATCTGGTTGCTAGGGTTTAGAAAAAAAAAAGCTCTATCAAATTTATTCATTGGTGGTACTAACCTAATTTTTTTTTAATACATTCCAAAAAAGTTGGAAATTCCGAAATATGACAGGAACACGAGAATACTTTGCACCTACTGAAAGTTTAACAAACTAGTGCGGACAGTTTCTAAAAATACCTCGCAATTTTACCTACACGCGATTGAAGTTTTAAAAAAATCCTTACCATTCCAAACCCTTTTATAGGACTGGACTTCACAGAAAAAGTCCACAAGAGTCGAAACCACGCCACAAAGGTACACGCAGACATTTGTCCAGTCCAATTCACTTAATAGACTTTCATACGGTAGCCGTTCAGTCAGCATAAAAAGCAAATTACATAGTTGTTTATCATTCCCATTCCTACATAATTAAACTTAACAGTTTCCTGGCAAAGTTCACGGTAAAACTGGAATATTTTATAATGAGCTGTAACGGGTTCAATTAAATCTGTAGGGAAAAGAATCGTGCGTCAAAGAGAGTTAATAATGCTGCTGTGTACTTCACAAATAGATACTGGTTACGATTTCGCAATTAACTTGAATGAGAAATGCAAAAGGATTTATTGTCTTAAGAAAAAAAAAGGTAATTTCCTCCGTTCATTGTGATATAAACGGAATATTGAAGAAGAAAACCAGTGATTTTTGACTTGGAAACGGAAGGGCCTTTAAAGAAAATGTGGTTTCTTTACCTATAAATAGGACCTATTGTCCTATAAAAATCCGATTCCTCGTTTAATCACTTGACGGCACGGTTGACACAGTGAACAAGCGATTGATTACTGCACAAGGTGTTTCGAGTCGATTACCGGACGCAACAAATATAATATTTTGTATGATCTTTATTATACTCGTAGTTGTTCCGGATCTGGCTGTTTGTGAACGTGAGTTTATAAACGCACCCACGATTTTGGCGAACTTCCTAGAGCGAGACAAATTATGAAACTAAAAACAATAAAAATCTAAGTATTTGGATTGTTGGGTATATAAAAATCTAAATGTTTTTAAAGATTCAAACCTATCTTTGAGTACTGAACACGAGCAAAGCACAGAATTGCGTATTTATTATTTATGGATTGCTGCATTTTGAGCATGAATCGAATAAAATCGAATCGCATAGCAAAAAGTCATACAGGTCTGAAAGATTAAGTGCTCAATATAAGCTTAAACAATAAAACCAGTAATAAAATTTTACCGTAAGTCCATTGTTCCAAGTGGCGCCTATGCTTTTAATGCCGATAGGAGATCTGCTTACACCGTAAAGGGAAAATGAGCGTAAAACTCAACAGATCTGTACCCTGAGCACGAGTTTTCAGTATTTGAGACGTGAAGTAAACTGGAACTTTGACAACTTCAAATTGACAATTTTCAAGGAAAAAATTAGTTCCTACTTCGCACAACAGAGGCGCTGTTCCATTTTTTCATACAAGAAACGCTGTAAATACTGGAAAAACGCTGTAAAGTAAAAGAGTGAAAACTCGTGCTCAGGGTACTGATGTGCCCTTGTACCCTGTTATTTACTGTAGTTTTACGTATATTTACTATACGTTTAATTAAATGTCAGACGTCTTAACTGATTATTCTGTACCTTTTTTTTTTTTTTTTGGGTGGCAAAATCATCAAATGAGTCCTCCCGCCCTGGGTGGGGCGGGAGGGACTGTCAGACTCTTACTGACTAAAATCCACCCGTGTTCCGGGCTTGGTCCTTGGTCGGACGACGAGCTACGCACCGTCCGCAAGCCCGCTCCGCCGCTGTGCCCTCTGCTAATCAGAGGGACACGCGTTGGAGCGTCCATACGACAGGCTATTCGCACACGGGCAAAGAGACCACAGTGCCTAAGGAGAGTTTTTGCCCGCATCCCAGGGTGCACCGGCCCGAAAAACTGGTCTTCCCCCCGGACGTATCCGAGAGGGAACTCCAGTCCACGGGCGCACGTGGAGGTTTCCTGTCTTAGCACCCCTTTCCTGTCTTAGCACACCTAACTGATTATTCTGTACCCTTAGCACGAGTTTTCACTCTTTTACTTTACAGCGTCTTTTCAGTATTTACAGCGTTTCTTGTATGAAAAAATGGAACAGCGCCTCTGGTGTGCGAAGAAGGAAAGGAAATTGCCAAAGTTCCAGTTTACTTTACGTCTCAAATACTGAAAACTCGTGCTTAGGGCACTCTTCTGTAATAAAAGTACGAGTACATTCTTGAATCTTATTATTTGAGGTTGCTCTATCTTAGGCCTCACCTTTGCCTTTTGGGCTACCTTGAGGAAAAAAATAGCAATTTGAGATTTGAAAATAGAAAAATATCTTGTCTGGTTTCTATTATTTAGTGAGTCCTTTAAAGGTAGATCATCTCAGTGTTTTATCCGTAGGTATTTTTATTTTTTGCTATCGCCCAAATAACTTAAAAATGTCCAAGGGTGGATTGCTTTTCTTTCTATAGACTATTTCATCATTTAAAAACTTACTGTTATAATTTTAATTCAGAATCTTTTGAGAGGTCTTGCGTAGGTATTTATCTAATAACTAAAGGTAGATTTATATATGTTGGGGCAAACCAATTCTTTGGCAAAATATAAACAAAAAAAATCTGATTTCAGAATATATTCATGTTCTGAAAATATATAAAAAGCTTTTTCCGATGGAGGTATTTCTATGCTAACATTTATTGTGGCATGTGTGTGTACGTAGAATATTTGCTAAAATTGTTTATTATAAAATGATTTGGTTTCAATGGACTGTGTTCATGGATTCACAAGACATGTTATTAGGTACACATAAATGTCTACTTTACATTTTACAAAAATTACATTCGTATTTTCCGACCAAAATTCAAATCCAACCGAAAAAGGTTTCGCAAAACCGCAACAGTTTTTCCTCTAAATCCTAGTTTCATGGCAACAAACGTTATACGGCGAAAAGCACCATAAGTAAAGTAAAACTGAGTTACGTGACGCGTTTTAGCGTTGTAGATATTTAAATGGGCAATAAACACTGATTTATACGAGTTTGTTTGGATTTCGGCCTTCAATTGCTGGCTGAACTATTTTAGTTCATTTTAATTTTTTCTTCATTCGTTATTGATGGGTTTAACGCGTGTGAAAGTTTGTGAATAGTGAAATTTCGAGTTTGGGTTTGTCAAAAGGTTATGAATAATTGGAGATTATAAGTCTATGATATTTGGATTACTTTTAATATCACTAACAGTATAATCAATTTACCTAAGTTCTAAAATATTTAAAACCAAGCCATTCGAACTGATAACAAATTGTATGTGGATTTTTAATTATTTTATAGAAGGGTAGCAATAACAGCTAACAGCTGCTATTTGTATTTATTGTGGAATCAAAGGAGGTATACACACACCCAAAACGTTCATCCACTTTTTTTACAACAAAAAGAGAAAACAAAACAATAATTTAAATACAGCGAAAACATTTATTTTTAACCCACGGAAAAAATACAAAAGTCCGTAGTTCCGTTGGTAAACTAGTTAACTTTAACCAAACACATATCGCGTGAGGCCAGAGATAAGGGGTGTCATAAGAACTGTCGACGGCTCGCCTCTACGTCGCCACCGCCCAGTTTGCTTCATTACTTTATTGTTCATCCGACCATAAGGAATAAAAACGTTTAAATGTAGAATTTAATTTGTCGCTGGTCGTATTGGTGGCCAGTGTCATGTGTGGTGGGTGGATTTTTATGAGTTGTGATTGCGACTGCGCTCGGGTATGCAGTTTTCGACGGCTACAGTATTATGATTCATAATTTTCAGTTGGAAATTAAAATAACAATAAACAAAAGTTTCCAGAAAGTAGAAATACGAGTAGGTACTATGAATTTTACAGTCAAGAATTAGTCACCTAGGTTTTACAATTGGTTTTTAAAATGAAAATGGTTTTGTCTCTATTTTTATTTGACATATTATAAACAAAACTAATGAATAATTTACACATAAATTAATAATAAACACACCGTTTATGAATTAAATATAAGTTAAAAAGAGTCACTACAATGTTTACACTAAAATGTACGCCATTCCTTACAAGATTAGGCAGCTTCTAATTAACCAACACAACGAACAACAAAGTTGTACAATAACAATAATTTTACTCTTAATTACGAGCTCACAAACTGCATGCTCAAAAGCATTAAAGTTTCCCTCACATATCAGGGTTAATCAGAGTGCTAGAAAAATAAAAATACTACGTGTGAAATATTAATAAAAATATGATTTAATTACTCAAGATAATCGCCTTAGTGTTATCATCGCGTGGCGTATTAGTGTCGCGGCGATTCGATAAAGTCTCAACTTTTTTATTTCCAGCGGGTTTCACTTTCCATTTAATGGGGGCACTTAATCAAATATTCATTAGTTGATAAAAATGCTTACCTACTGTTTTTTTTTTCGTGGTTACTTTTACTTTTGTTTGAAGTACAGTCATGCGCAAATTACACTGAGTAAAATTGAGAAGTGAATTTTGGCGCATTTATCGATTACAATGGAGTAAAGATTTCTTATCACTATCTTTTGTCTGTGGTTTCGTAGGCGCGTGCGTGGTATTCACTTTTTCTCGTCTAGAATCGTAGACAGTCCTGTGTAAATCCAGGTTGTAACGCGTCGTTTCGTGCCAAATTTTATTAAATCTGTTCTGTATTTCTTATAATAGTCTTATGCATCCAACCATTTACCTATCCTCACAGATTTTCACATTTTAATATGCCTGTAAGAACTCATGACTAAACGTTATTCTTTGAAAATATCTGAACTTCAGTTAGGTAGCTCTAGACTTGGTATAGCATCACAGGTTTCTTGGAGACGTCTAAATGAAGATCTTGTGTTACCTAATTAGCATGTACAGTGTGCAAAGTCATCTTCCTCATTAATTTTATTTAATGGCCAGTTTCAAGTTCATAAGGATCGTCTACCGTCTGGTTGCAACCCCTTGAGGAAGCTTTGATTTATTTAATCTCTTAATCAGTATATTCATTGTTTATCTATAAACGAGCTTCACTAAAAGAGATAGACACCATTCCGTCTCTTCTTTTTGGTATCGCTCGTATATGGTGGTATCATGGTATTATGTTAACCCAGAACTTTGGTTGGAGTTTAAGGCTATGCGTTCAGAATCGGAATTAAATCATACTTTATGATACAGTTACATCCACATGTCGCCGTTGGTCCACTTACTAAGAAAATCCATCTTTACGAATTATGTTAAAGACATGTAAATTGTAAATTCAAGCTGATTATTAAAGAAAAAAAATAATTTTAACCCTAAGCCTGCTTATTCCAGACCCTTAAACGAAACTGGACAAGCCCTTATAAAGATTAAACTTTAATTAAAATAAATCAACTCGAAGTTTTCAATAGCTTATTACGAAGCGATACCTGAGTATCGATTAAATTAAAATACTTGACTGCCGCAGTCAATTTGGTAACAAGAGGTCTTGAAGCAGTTGAGAAATTGAGCAAACTTCAGCTCTATTGTCTTAACAGTGTGAATGATGGTAGCAAATATTGTTGTAATTAATAGATAGACAATCAATCATTTTTGTTTACTCTGGCAGAGCATTGCGGGAAAATTCTTTGGCGAAATTGTGGCTTTGTGAAGTGTAAACAACGTGAATCGTGGATAGTTTCTGCAAACCACTTAGCTTTTGGGAAAGGTGATTTATTGTTTTTTTTTTTTATAGCATCCAATACTTTTACATTATCTGATCTTACTTTAGTAATCATGGCTGCATCAGCCGATTATCAAGTAAAAGTCGCTCTTGTCTTGATCAGTTTGTAGTTGGGTGTCCAAGTCCATATACATTATAAGGCTTCTCGGTTGGCCATAATATGTAGTTGTAATAACAGTGGCATGAAACTCTGAAGACCAGCCCTAGAAAAGGGTATCGTGTCACCCAATATGTCTTGTGGTAGGTCAGAAATGATGAAATACGAATTTTCAACTGCAAATCGTTTAAACTGAATGCCATAACATAGTTGGCGAAAGAGTAGATAGGTGATGCCGACAATAAAATTAAGTTAAGTTACCTATTATTAATAGACTTCATAAAAACCATGGAATAAACCGGAAGTATAAGTTTCGACTAAAATATAAAACTATATCCAAGTTTAAATTATCCTCAAAATGTTAATAAATGATCGATTTCCGACCGACCCACTTTTTGATACCGTCGAACGGAATGGAAAAATAACAGCAGGCTAATTGGAACTCTCCTGGTTAAACCCTTTTCATTCGGTTTTCAAGTTATCGGGCTAATTTAAATGGTCTGCTTCGGCAGCGAATTCCGCGAAAATCATTAGAAGTTTTTATTGGAATAATTAATCTTCTACGTTTAGTGTTTTCAGGTATTCTCAAGTGTCATTGTTTTAGCCTTTCTTCCATTTACGTAAAAAATAACAGCAAAGGTATTTCGATAAAGAATTATTTTCTTGGAAGTTAAGGCGCTTTTAAGTACTGTGTGCTTCAATTTATTTGATGTTTATTTTTAAGCCTCCTGCAGACACACGCGATTAATCGCGCGGGGCGACATGTCGCGGTCCATTCGCAGTACATTTAGAGTGAAAATTAGCTTGGCTCGTTGTCGCAGCGCGATTAATCGCGTGTGTCTGTTCGAGTCTTTAACCTCTAGAGCCTCAGCGGCACAAATAGTTGATTCTGTGTACCTATCTCTCTTTGAATTCAATATTTTATTAGAAACAAATAAAACGAATGAACGCTTACGTTTTAATAATATTTATAGATTCCGTGGCGACGCACGCCGACGTTACCTTTCTATTATGGTTATTTAAGGTAGACTGTATGGCACTTTGTAATCTCTTTGAACTGAAAAAATCAGACAGGCACGAAGTTATAAGGTTGTCTGGTAAAAATTACAAATACCTGAATTTTAAAGCTACCTTTTATTTGAAACACCTACTCATTACATATACATGTTCCGATGCGTACAATATTAACTGTAAGGCCTCTTGTCCACGTCACGGTTTTTCAAAACGTGAGAGCTTGCATAGCGTTTTATCTGGAGCTGTGCAGGACACGCATGAATTTTCATACGAAAAAGAAGATTATCGTTGCTTATTACATAATAATATAGGAAACAGAAGAAAGTTAAAAAGGGAAAGACGGTTTTGGAAGATCCGATTTCAGAAAAAAGGGAGAAATATGGCGCATTTCATTCACTTCAATCATATTTAAGCCACTTATTTTTATAGTCTTCGATAGACTTATCCCATATTATAGGTCTTTCGTGAATCAATGTAATTAATAATTCTTGATTTATGCTCATTTTATAACATAATCGGGAATGTCCGTATGTAAACCATCACGAAACCGTGCATAGGTCCGGTGCCGACGACACACTCCCATAGACCGCAATACAACACTGTTGTAAATCACGCCGTGCGTAGACGCGGCGCGCCGAGGGTGCAGACACGGCGCACACGGCGGCGGCGGCGGCGGCGTGCCGTGGCACCGCCGTGCACGTCTACAAGCTTCCATAGTGATCCATACAACTATGACGACCGTGCCTAGACACGGCGAAGTAACCGTAGATTTTAACGGCGAAAAACCGTGTGTGTACAAGGGGCCTAACGAATCTTACAAAAGTAAGTTCTCTGATAAATAAACGAATTCAATTAAGCCTAAAAAACATCTAATTGAATTCGAAACGTAGATAAAACAAAAATAAATCCACGATATAATATAATGGCGTTATCAAAAAGTCGAGTTTGACTGAGATCGCGTGCAAGTCGCTTGCGAGCCCGAATTTATAAGATTTAGTTGGAAAATAAATTAGCTACGACGGAAAAGTTTTCGGTAAATAGGAGAAGGGAGGTGTGCTGATGACAGAATGTTTTGAGGATAATGGATATGGTACAGAACAATATTAGATGGAAGATGACTCACTTGAAAAAAATGAGAGTAATCACGATTGTGAAGATAATTACGGCTTAAAATAGCATAGCTGTTCGTTATAGTTTTGTTCTGGAAAGAAGAGAGAAATCGAATTTTAGCAGAACTTGTTTTATTACATCAGAAGCTCACCAACCAGCCATCGCAATCATGTTCACAGTGTCGAATTATTCATTCCCAAGTTAGTTTATGGTTATCAAAGACGATTCATGTTGACGTACTCAAACAATAATTTATTATTGGTAAAGGAGGGCTATATTATCAAAGCAACTGATAAAATCATGTCTGGTTGACTAAGCGTATCCTGTAATCGTAAGTCTTGTATTTGGTTGTAAACATGTAGAAAATAACAGAATATCTATTGCTTTTCTACGCTTATGGGTACTTTTGCTTTCAAAGTCAGTACCGTTTGTGGGTGGCTGTCATATCCAAAAATTCACGTTCCATGTTCCACGTCGGCTGTTGTCTCAGGGTTGGTTCAAGTTTGTACGTCTTAATCGCCGCCAGCGAGCTCATTACAACCCGAACATTTCTTTGGCCGTCATCTAATGACTCGCCTTTTGAACTTATGCTGTGTTTTCATCAATTCAATGCTGTTTTTTTTTCGCCTTAATATTCAAAGGCTTATTGTTTCTTTTTATATTAAAACTTATTTTTTCGTCCAGAAACTTTATTTGATCGTCAAATGCTAGATAATTGTGTTGGCTATGAGCTTTTGATGTTTTGTAAATAGATTTTTCTTTTTTAGTTTGTATTGTTTTTGTTTCATTTGTGGGGTCTTCAAGAATATATATTTTTTTAATTTTATTAACTCTACAATATTTTAATTTTTGTTTTCTTCAATGCCTACGAGTTTGAATTTATCATCACCCGTAACAGACTCTTGATTAACTAAATAACTAGAAACTAAGTAATAGGTAACCCAACACACCATTTCAACCTCCCTGATTGGTACACCAACTAACTCCTCCATACGACAAACCAGTACACAATATTCAAAATTCACCAAACAAACCCAGTCCCCTGTAAGTGCATGTTCCCATTCAGCCTTAATCCTGATTCCCATAGTGTCTCTTATCTTTTTGGCACCACCCCGTTGATCTACTAGCGAAGTAATCTCGCCTATTTTAAATTGCATGCAGTTAGCTTCTCATTACTCTTCAAATATTTGCATAAGTGTACAACAAAGTGCTGTACGTCTTTGTGTTTTAATGCAAGTAATGAGAATGAAAATGTATTTCAGGAGTATATTTTAGTAGTTGCTCCTGCAAAAGCTAGGCGACAGGCTTTCTTAGTTCCTGAGCATTATCTTAGCAAATACAATAGGCACACTATTTACAGCAATGAAAATCTATTAAACAAAAGCTCAGGATAGAAAATTAAAGTCTAGGTTTAGATCGTTTGTTATTATTTTGATTAAGCAAACTCCATCTACATTAGTAGAAGCAGATAGAGATAGTCAATTTTATTCATTTATGATCATTTTAATTTATCCATAACAAATAATAGCTTTGTATCATTAGACGCATTGCCTTTGGTAATGCATATTACTAATATCAATAGACCCACTTTCAGTACTGACGTAGGTACTATTTTCATTGCCATAATATAATCAACGGACTATCTTTTGTCACGCGACACTACTCCAAGAGTTGTGTCAAGGTTGGTGTCACTTGATTATGGTTTGAATTACCTTTGTGAAAGGTTATAGTATTGTGCAATCGAGTTTTAGTGTATAATTCTTTTCGTTCATGTGCTAGTAGTATATGCCGATAATAACAATAATAATTGTCTTGATAACGAACCTAGCCTCATCGTCATTATCATTGAAAGCCTTATTCCAGTCAGTACTAAAATAATCCTTTTTGTAGTTTTCCTTTTCTGCCATGCTTTCTCAATTATGGCTCAATCTTCCTCAATCGCAATTATATGAATAATCCATCATCATTTTACTAAGCCTTTGCTCTACCTATGTTGAGGTCGGCTTCCAGTCTAACCCCACAACCTGGACAAAACTGTTTTTCAGGATCACTGACCATGGAACCAACGCCTTAACGTGCTTTCAGAGGTATAGTGGGAACTTTAATGTAAACCCCATCTATGCACTGACCTAGACAAGCGCAGCTTAACCTCAAATATGAAGTCGTTCAGCTATTATACGTAGATACATGTTTTCACATAAGTGCCCTAATTGAAAGTATAGATTTTAATGCCTACATGTTTTACTAAAAATGTTTGGTTAGCAGGAAGCGATATAATTGGTCCCCTCTGTTTGCCAATTTGGGTACTAATTAATCAATTTATAATTCAGAAATCCTTTCTTGGGCAAATAAAAAACCGTCTATGTTTACTTGCGTAGGTAAATGTACCAAAATTCTGACTATAGGTGATTGTACAGGGTCATTCAAATTTAAATTTTCGCTCTCGAGCAAATCCCTTGGGCGAGGGTGTCTGCACCGCGTAGGGGAGTGTGCTAATAAAGTAAATTAAAGATTAATAATATATTGTCTTAATACAGATTTTTAGGTATATCCAGGCATGTATGTATGCAAATTTTGTTAACCCTCGCGAATTCGATATGTTAGACTTCGAGTGAATAATTGATGTCGTCGCTAATGGTGACGTCGTGACGCTACATCCGTGTGTGTTATGTAATAAAAATATAAAAGCTATTCCTAGCTTCCTTAAATATACTTTTATAGATCTCCGCGCCTGTCTTGATATACAACTTAATTGTTCTTCGTTCATAATAAAGGGAACCGTTTTATCTGCGCCTATTTTTAGTATAACAACACTCTTAAACTAAATTTAATGTTCGCCTTTCATGAAATAATAAACCGCGTACAGTCCCCGTGGGAAATTAATGTTTTCATCAAACACCACTGAGTTTAAATATGAACCCCTCTTTTTTAATTTTACTTAAAACACACAAATATTTATATCCGTTCTCGTACATGAGAAGCAAGATTTTATCAACTTTTAATTACTGGTCGCCTCGGGATCTTGATGAAGTAAAAAATTAAGTTCGCACGTTGAACACCTCAGCAGATAAGGGTCAAAAGAGTTCTAAGCATAAAATGCTCCGTCATTTTAACCCTGAGTTTTTTTTGGTGATTAAATTTTTAACCACATCGCTGCACTTGATCATGTTCTTTGTGTTAAAACCACTAAGGTTGAAATTACTTTGGGAGGAAAGGATAAGGATGAATAAATATTGTTGTCGACCGCTAGGTTGACACGGCTGGCCACCAGCAGACATTGCACCTGTAGAATGTGCCTATCGCGGCGAAAGATTCAAAAGCCGCGTCGCCCGTCCAACACTTTTTGGGGATACCGAAAAAAATCCGACGTTATTTTAATTGACGTCGGGCAGTTTAAAAAAGAAACATTGAGTGAATTATTCGAAGGCTGCTACTGGAATGAGAAGTATTCGGACCGCGTCCCCTATAATGGTATGCAAATAATTCAATGTGACAGTTTCGAGTTGAACCTATTGTGGTTTTTATTTTTTTTTTCATTTATATGGTCTCCGGCTGGACATATTTTACCACGTTTTTTGTTGCTGGTGTTTAGAGATAACATTGTTTGTAAACTGGAGACTTTTTATTGATTACACATTGGAATTTTTCCTATCAGCTATCACTAATATTACGCTAAATTTTGCCGTTTACATATTTCTTATTTTAAAGGAGACAATCCTGTAAAAATACAAACATGTAACCCAAATCACCACTGTGTTTTTTTCTTCTAGGTAAATAGATATCGGCAGCTACGAATAACTATCACAAAATAAATGAGTCATCTACTACCATCGATAAAACAACTTTTATTATTCCCATATTCCAAAGTATCTTAATACAACTCGATTTTATTGAGCAGAATTAATAACCAGAAATATTACATATTAGTTTACTATTGCCGTAGAAGTTAATGCAACAAATAAAAGGGAATTGTCGTTTTTATTATTATAAGGATATATTGTTGAGTATAGCATACGGCTGAGTGGGTATAATCTGTTCCAAGTATTACGAAAGTTATACGAATCTTAAGGGTAGGGAAACTTAGTTTCATACTGATATTGCGTCCACAAAAAGTTTTGGCGATGATAACTTTTCTGTTTAGATATTAGTGATTTTTATATAAACAAAGCTGTAGCTATATGTTAAAGAATGTTATTAAGTAATTTAAAACTGTTGTTTGTTGTTTTTACAAAAATCAGCTAGAATTTTACAAATCAGTGTTTTATGATTAAAATTCTTGAAACATGTTATGAAAGTGCAATGGAAGAACCTTTCCTTTATTCTAAATATAATTAATATCTTCTAGGAAATCCAAGCCTTGTGGAAAAGAATCTGAAGGAGAAACACTGGGTTTAACTCCCATGCACAATAATATAGTTAAAGTTGCACCGTTCCACGCACTGCGCCCGTTTTGTCTGTCGCAACTGAGCCAGAAACTCTAAGGGAAAACTTTTAATAGTTTTTCTTTATTCAATCAACATATTTTCGCTCTTGGACACTTCTCCTGTTTGCCAACAATTTGTTTCGGGGACTTTTTTTTTCACTAGATGTTCACTAACTCACGGCGCTCTGACAAATTTGATCTCGAGGGTGCTTTAAAAAGTTTTTTTTCCTTTGCCCTGATCTGGTCTAGACAGAATATTTTATGTTTTGAGAGATTTTTTATTTCATTTACAGTCAATAAATTTCTGATTTTCTTTTGTAGTCTAATATCTACGCAAATAAGGTTCTTTGATAGCCATCCAATACTTTGAACCAGTTTTTAGCTCCAGTTTTTTCTTTTTTCATAACAAGTTGTTAATAAATCAAAAAGTGTGTCATATTTATTAAATATTAATGGCGTAACTAAATGTTATGCAAGCGGAACGGTTACGGTAATTTTCATCACTAATTTAAAGCTCCGGTGGCTTTCGTCACATCGTTGTGGGATCCAATAATTGGTGTGTAGGTGTTAATACAGTTCACGGACAAACATGTAGAACTTAGAATTCAGAAGATATAGTGTTATAACAGATAAATTACAAATATGCTATATGTTAGATGATAAACTCCGTCAAATTGTAGCCATTAATCAGATTAAACGAATTCCAAATGGCTCAAATAAAATAATCATCTGAGAGATTTGAATGGAAAATAAAGAAATGTATGATAGGACTTAACAATACATTAAATATGAATTCGATACTTACAGAAATAACTCAACTCAGAAGCTCTAAGTCCGCTTCGATTCAGCGAAATATGAAGACAAATTACCTGGTGAAATAGTGCAATTGGAATTGAAAGAAGTAAAAATCAGCGTTGGATCGGCACTGTGGCCCGTGACTGAAATACCTAATGAGTAATTTCGAGATTCCCCGAATGCCCGTACGGCAAGAGAGCAAATGTCAGCTCCTAATAGCATTGCGAACATGATACGAACGCCGAAGTGCAATCGTAGTTGTTGGTTTGTTGCAAAAAGTCCGCTAATGCTTGTTAGGATTTTATTTTTCAATCTTGAACTTGATCACGCCGAGTTCGTTGGTGGTGAAGTAGGGAAAACCGTTGAAAAATTTGAGATGAAGTTTAATAAATAATGATCGTGGATTTGCTTTCTTATAAAGAAACAAGCATCAATAAACAAACATCTTTTTCAGAAATGTTTTCCTTTTTTAAATTGCACGGACACTTGTGGTTATTAATGTTTTATTCTCAGATGCTCATCTCACCAACCACAAAAAGCAGACAGCCGTAAGGGTTCCGTAATGAACTTTTTCAGAATTGAGACGAAAATTAATGAAAATTCCAACCTAAGCCACTATTAGTTTCCTGTCAAACTTTGGAAATCCGTAACATCCAAAATGAATAATACACAAATATGATAGATGCACTCCGACCATATGTTTAGTGACGCTAAGCAAATAGCGGAACAGATTGTCACGAAATAACAAATTTAAACAGAAAAAGTGATAGTTTGGAGGGAAAATGATTTATAATGTTATTTGGGATACGTTGGAATGTTTGTCTTAAGCCGAGGTAGTCGGGTATTGGGTTTCGCTACCGGCTATGTTTGATTTCTAAATACATTAGCGGGACTCGTTTCTGCTTCGCTTATTTCACCTTTCTTGGTCTTGTAGATGGATTTTTTATGGCACTCTGTGTTGGTCAATATGAAGATGGTCGTCAGTTAGTATTTATAATGCAATAAAATCTGGTTAGGTGGATACCGACAGATCTAGATGGTCAAGGGGTTTCTATTAGATAGGCTATTTCAATGTTTTGAATTGAGGTTCGCTGTTGCGAACGCTGTAAACATCATCGCTTTAAGAGAATAGATTATAGAACTGCTTCATAATATTCTTTATACTATCGAAGTTTAGTAATACAAATATCCTAGTACTCTTAAATTCTCCACATTTATCTCTTTTACACGACGATTGTGTTGTTAATGTGACATTACCATTAACTTTCCTATCTCCCCTTTTCGTGGATGTTCTTGTAAGAGAGCGCCTGTCGTGTTTGTGGACTCGAGTTCAAATCTCCCCTTTTTACAGAATCGCTAGAATAGTACACAGATTCCGAAATACACAGATATCCTTAGAGCACAGTCCAAACACGTGGCCTCGGATGTCACACGACAAGTCTCCGGATTTGTTGAACAAGTATCAGATTACTTTCAGCCACTGTATGCATTGCATCAACATTGATTAAACTTGTTCCAATCCACCGTTTTCTGGTTAAAGTACAAACTAATGGACTTTGACAGACTGTTTAGTTTTTTCAAATTCCCCGTGTTTGAATATTCACGTAAATAAATTGTAAACTGAACATTCTTCGGCTTTGTAATCGAGAAAGTTTTAATAAAGGAAATTTTTGGGCGTGATTTTTTTATGTCTGTTAACTTGTTCTGACGTTTGACTTCTGAGGTTTGAAGACAGCTTTTGTTGTAGGTTTTGTATTTTTTCGTAGAAAATATTGTTCGTATCCTCTGTTACCTTATTAGTTAAACAACAAAAAGAAATATAATTATTTTAATTTATATAATTAAAAAAAACGAATGTTTATACACTGTTTTATCGTTTTACGCATCACTATGCAAATAATTTATATTAATAGTAATAATTATGTGAATAATTATGTTTGTCTTCAAGATGACAAGTATTCTTAAGATTTTTTTTTCGGACGAAAACGTGGCTGAGTGTCTGAGTCATTCCCGAAAAAAGAATGGACACTCGTTTATTACTTTATGTATAAAATATTATAATTTTATTGTATCGTTTATCAATCTTTATTCGAGGAATTAGCATTGACAGTTTTGCTATAATATCGAATCCAAAAATCACATTTATTATTATCATTTTTTCTGTCTGTCTACGTTAATTTACACAAGAATTGACACTATCGAAAATAATTTTAAGAGAGATTTGTGCAAATTATAAAATTTTAGGAATCATTGTTGCTATAGAGAATTACTTTTCTGAAAATTATACTATTTCTTATGCCTTTTAAAAATGTTTCACTTCCAGCCCACCAAAGAAAATAATGTCTGAAGGTTGAGTTTGGCTGTGATGAGAGCTATCTGAAAACTCAGTGCTTTTTAAGGGTTCCGTAGCCAAATGGCAAAAACGGAACTCTTATAGATTCGTCATGTCTGTCTGTCCGTCCGTATGTCACAGCCACTTTTCTTCGAAAGTATGAGAGCTATCCTGTTGAAACTTTGTAAGTAGATTTATTTTGTGAAACGCATTAGGATTTTTAAACAAAAATAAAAACTGGGGGTACCCCCCATACATAGAATTGAAACTCAATTTTTTTTTTCACCAAACCCATACGTGTGGGGTATTTATGGACAGGTCTTTAAAAATGATATTGAGGTTACTAACACCATTTTTTTCTAAACTGAACAGTTTGCGCGAGAAACACTTCCAAAGTGGTAAAATGTGTCCCCCCCCCTGTAACTTCTAAAATAAGAGAGTGATAAAACTAAAAAAAAATATAATGTAGGCCTCAACAAAAACTTCCAGCGAAAATTGGTTTGGATGAGATACAGTTAGTAGTTTTTGAGATATAGTAGGTACATTTTAAAAAACCGCAAATATAACTTTGCCATTCATACAAACACTATGAAAAACAAAGTTATTTTTATTGTTTGTGTATATAACTTATTGATCTCAATATAATTATATCCCTAATTTATGCCTGCTACTACGGAACCCTTCATGGGCGAGTCCAACTCGCACTTGGCCGATTTTTGATATTTTACGATTATGCTATCTAGCTACCGAATGATCAGAATGACATTTAAAAGTCGTAAAACTTAATAACTTTTGAAATATTTATAGTTAGTTGAATTGATATTGATCGAAGTTTAGCGAGACTGGTTTCTTTATTGTTGGCATTTTGAATAGTAGATTATTGTCTGTCTGCATAAAACAGAATTCATAATATTCTATACAAATCTTCGTATTATAGCTCAATATTAATTTAAACCCCTGTAAAACGCAGTAATCGCGTTCATTTCTTTTATTCGTGCCCCAATCTAGTCATGTACATATCTAGGGTGCGTTAATAAACATTTAAACTCACTCTATGAAACACACGACACCCAGAACAACTACATGTTGGCCATACCAATGTTTATTCCGTGAGGGGGATAGAACCTACGACACACAGCTCAGCAGAAAATGGCTGCAACAGTGCCATAATTTTATCGATAAACCAGAAATCTCATCCGTTAACGTGTTTGGGTTTCTTAAAGAAAATTAATCAAGGTCGATAGGCCTTGATTAGGATACTGTTAACTTTATTTCATCTCTGCCTACATGAATTATTGTGAACATTGGAGAGATTCAATGTTGTTTCTCAAAACAAATGCTTCAGAATTACATAAACAAGGTTACGTTAACAACACTATGTTATTAAACAATACCCACATAATCGTTCCAAACTTTCTAGACTAACAAATTAACACAGTTTAAAATAAAATCTCAATTATGCGATCCCCAGAACATTTGGAATTTAGTTGAAAACGACATAGCTTTAAAGTTTGAAAACTCCATGAATGTCGATGTTATAATTTCATCAGTGCTGCTAACATCAGTTTGGGCTTTTGAAGGCTTTGCTGAAAATTCTGAATTTTAAAGGTAAAAATGCAAAGCCCCTCTATTCGGCTCAAATTGTGTAGGAAACTAAGCTAACCGTAAACTTTTGGCGTTTTAACGAGTGTCGTATGGTAGCTTGGATTGCTATAAAGCTGTGTTGCCATAATTTTATTACTTAGATGCTTAATTAATGTGCGTTGTAGATGGTATTCTTATTATGTGTTAAGTATCATAAAATATTGTTTAATATTCAAATTCTAGGTGATTTGAATTTGAATATTCCTGCTCGCAATCAATTTCTCTTTACAAATCGCGACGCAGGCATTAATGCGTGTGTCGCGGGACTGTCTTATCAGATTACCTTGACCCTGGAACGTAAAGAGCTATTGAAGGATCACCGTGGATTTTTATTTCATAGACTTTTTTGCCACCGACTTCCGAAAGAAAGTTATTTTTTAGGTTATTTTAAACATTTTTGTGGTTGTTTTTGAAGTCGGTTACATTTTTTTTAAAAGATTGTTATTTCATCCTTTGCAGTTTAAATATTCAACCCAAATTATTGTCAAATGTATACATAATTTTCTTACATGTGCACTAGAATTTTGTAATCCGTAGCACCGGTAATAGCTTCGGCCCATGTTTGTATACAATGAGCGTAGTTTTTATTTTTAATAAAAACTTCTAAAGCAAACTAAATGAAAATTATATGGGACCAAATGGTAGGTATACTGTATCGAACACGAAGAATAACCGAAATCGGACAAATAACCTCGGAGTAATCGGTGTAGACAATGTTGATAACTTTTTAGGTTTTTGTTGATTTTTCAAAAGCGCTAGTCTGATTTCGATATTTTTTTTCCTTTCCAAAAAGAATTTTTAAAATCAGTTGGTAAGCGACGGAGTTATGCCCGAACAAACATAAAAAAAACATATAAACATCCTAATTGAGAACCTCCTCTATATATCTATATTTATATAGTAAAGTACCTGCCCGGATTTGAAAGTCAGTTTTACCATTGGGCCATCACTCCTAAAGGCTTTATTATCATATTATTCCATTGAAAACATACACAAGCCAATCATATTAAAAGGGAGGTAATGTTATGACTGTTTCCAAATGGATATTGAGACAAATAGGTAATGACATTAGGTATGTATTCGTCTGTCATCTAAATAAACATTCTTATACATACATAGACATGTTTACTCAACCAAAATATTAACGTTTCAAACATATAACCTAAATACTTCAGCTATAGTGTTTGCATAATCATTAGGTATCAAACGCATCGATCTGTGAAACGATACTCGTCAAATTTTCACACCCTTATTTTAATAAAGATAAAGTTGAAGTTTGTAAATCACGAGATCACAGCAATATTTCGCATTAGTTCGAAGGCATGCGACCGTTTCAGTAAATTGCCTCTCTATATGCAGAAAGCGGGCAAGCCGATTTTCATTAAGCGGTTGGAGTTGGTTGGCTGACAAAGGCCGAGTGGTCGCTCCGATATTGTCAGTTTGGTAAGTTTTCGAACACGATTCCGTGATTGTTAAAATATTTCATTGAAAAATCAGAAAAATAAATATTCTGGCCATGGAATTTTAGTAAAAGTAGCATTCGCTCTAAGGAAAATATTAGATCCAGCTGCATTTGGTCAGACTGGAAGCCCGATCCCAACTTTCTTTGCGTACAGCCCTATTTAAATTTGCTTTTAAACATTAAATTGAGTATATTCATTGTCCAGCACGTTTATTTCAAAAACTACCATCACAATCCTGCAGCATCTAAGACTTAGAAAATCTCAAAAAAAAAATGGTCCTTCGAGCCGGATTAGGAAATTTTAAATGAGATAGTTGGGAAAAGACAGACGATCTATGATGAGAGAGAGAGAGAGAGAGAGACAAGACCATTTTTTATGTTTGTTTTTTTATAATCATTTATCATGACGATTCTTTTAACCTATTTACCTGTAAGGTTTTGTTTATTATAAAACTAGTTGTTGCCAGCGGTTTCACCTGCTTCAACTCGATAATTATCCCGTGAGAACATAAAATCAGGATAAAAAAGAAAAAAAAAAAACTATGTGTTAATCCAGGTTATTAACTATCTGTGTACCGTTTTCAACCAAATCCCTTCAGTGGTTTTTGCGCAAAAGAGGAACAAACATCCATCTATCCCAAAATAAAAAATAAAAACTTTTCCCTCTTTTTCAGGAGTCACTTACTCTCGGGCACATTAAAAGCAAAATGACATCAGTCATATAAACCGGACAGCACCAAATCTCCGGACGGGCTGTATAATTTTAGGTGTAATTAAGAAAGCGCTTAGGTGGCGGGTCCTTACTTGACCTGCGATTAAACTGGTAAACTCCGTTTAAACAAATTATCCATGCAAAACTCTCGTTAAGCCAAGTGTTGTGAAGTGTACGTTAACTGGATTTTAACTGAGCAATTCGTAGACGTGTTGCATATTAATATGTCTATAAAATTTTCTAAGCAGTTCAGAACATTGGTTTTACTTCTGTTTTGATGTGTTTGTAGTACTTTCTGTTTGTACTTTGCGTATAAGATTCGAATAGTAATCGAGTAGATACGGTACTCTATCTATAACCTATTGAATAGTAAATAGAATTCTTATTTTTCTCAATTTGCATTCGATTTTCGCACGGATTTTCGTCTGATCATTTATTTACGTGAGTTTTAATGTTTGTAACGACACAAATGATCCAAGATTGATTCAAGTCTGGAGCAGCATTAAAACAAAAAAAAATCTACTAAGTACTTTCTATAGGAAATTGACAGTTTCAAGTATTGCTTGAAGTTATTCATAAATAAATTCATGTAAGAACACACTTCATACATTAAACATTGTTTAGGTACGAGTAACTACTGAATTATTAAAAACATTCTGAAAATTGTAGGTATAGGTCTAAAATATTTACTGAGTAAGTACTTACTTACATCTGCTGAAATTGTTTTTACATTTTACTTATATCTTTTTTAGGTATCCATGTTTGGTATTCAATCATCTGTTTTACTAGAGTTTGTATATTCACTTTAATATTATTTTTCGAATTTATTATAGCGTATCTATAGATTTCTTTTTTGCAGTAATGATGTCTCATGTTCGCATACTAAATTTATAATAATAAAAAGCTTCGGCTATGCTACCAGCCCACATGATAAATTATTGAATAATACTCATACACAACCCCCATTGTCATTTGGTACCAGCGCTGTTGCCATTTAAAAAATAGCCCACTCGAAGGGGTACGTTACGGTAGACCCCATAAAATCATAACACGAACCGGTTTCATTACGTGTGCATGAATAACCATTGAGTGCTACGTCACACCTTTCGATACTAATTTCACTGTTAACACAATACGGAACCCTAAATCATGAATGAACATGAGTCCAATATTAGCCGTATGAGAAGGGGTGACAGTGTGCACAAAAATTATAAAAAAAAATCACGCTTCGAATTTGGGTTGTAGAATAGAACGTGTGCAAAAAGAATTAAAATTATAGCCAAATAATTATGAGACACGTGTCGTTTTTTTTTTTTTGTTTAAATGAATCCTTTAACGTATTTATAAGCAGAATGTTACGGAATAATATGCAAATCCTTTTACGGGCTAAGAAATGGGTGGCAGTGGCATGATATTGACAAAATGGACTCAATACAATACAGGACCTAATACTGAGGTGAGAAGCTGTACCTACATCGTACCGGTAGGCAAAATCATTTATGAACTTTACAATTACGTAGGTACATAGAAATCAATCAGATCACATAAATTATTATAGGGGCAGTAGTTGTAGGAGTAGTCTTAAGTCCAAGAAAGATATATGCCTATAACTTATTGAAAAATAAAGTAGCAAACGAAAGTGTAACGAATAAACAGATGATAATGATGAACACTTACACTGAACAAGGTCATTACACGAAATTAAAACAACATTTGCCGCAAATTTTTCCCATCAAACGTGCCCATTTGAGCCCAATAAAAATTTGGCAGATGTCCTCAAACGCACTCGACCGTATGTCATATCATGTGTATGACAAAAAACATTAGGGGTCTGAGAGACCACCGAGCAAGACTAAGCCAGTAGGATCCCCTAATAATCCTCGACATTGTATATTGTGATCGTTGGATTTGGGCGCCATATATCACTAATGCTGAACATGTGGCGATGAGGCGGATGTGTCACGAACAGATACGACTGTCGACTATCTCAGTGAGCTTTGGATGTTAGGACTTATCACTGGAATTGACTTATGGTTCTTGGTCAGATTTCATCGGCCTTTTTAGCTTTGGTAACTTTTTTAGCTGGACACTTTTGTAAATAAGCTACTGGAAGCTACTGGACCTTATTATAAGATTTCTGTATTTTATTTACAGCGAACTTAAAGTATATTGATGTGTCTATGGTATGTAAAATTAGGTAAGGTAGGTCTAGTGTACGAACGAGGAACTGATTTTTCCATGAAATTAAGAGGGCTTATTCTGAAAGTTGGCAACGTCGCAAATAGTTGTCAAAAATTAACAAGTTTTAATTAATTTAGCTATGTTACTGTATGGAAATAAGAAATATGGCTCTGTAGTGCACTAAAACATTGTTATAGGAATGCAATTAAAACACTGAATTTGATGTTGTAACCGTTCCAGGTATACAAAAAGCATTTGGAAGGTTTCCAAATACGTTTTTTACATCTACAACTATATATTCGGTGTTACGATATTAATTATTGCATTCCCTTATCAATGTTTTAGTGCACTACAGAGCAATATTTCTTATTTACATACAGTAAATTTGCCAAAATAATTAAAACTTGTAAATATTGGACAGCCATTTGCGACATTGCCAACTTTCTGGTTATGTGGCCTTAATGTCAAAGTTCCACTTTTATTATTTTACATCACACAAACTGGAAAAGTCATGCTAGTGCCTCAGTAATCTGAAATCAACATTTAACTTTATGTTGCAGGTTATTTAAAGTGTCGTAGAATTAGCCCACCCAACTTTCAGTGTAAAATATGTCCACCATAATCGTTGAAAGTCGGAATAATCAGTCTCAAAAATTGAAACTATGATTTGAAAAATACGAAAGTTTAGACGGTAATACAAAATAATTCAAATAATATACCTACAATTAACCTACATTAATACCTACAGTAAAAATAACACAAGTCACCTTGCTGCTCTTAATAAATGAAAAATAAACCTACCTATTACAGATATAAATATCAAATTCCAATACCATGACAAGCGAATACTCAATATCCAAAGACTGAAGCTATATTTACCAATCTCTTAAAGCTTTTAATAACAATTCCCAAGTTGATATCAACGCAAACACGGCCTTTGGTAAACAAATAACATTGTGGCTTATGCGATGCGCAGAATTAGCTTCGGATGTAAGCTTCCATTCAGAATAAGCTTAGGCTTTAATAACAGACACTGTTTTAGTTTTACGCCCTTTGGTTTTCATCTAAACATACCGCAAAGTGAAGTTGCTTTTCGAGCCTGTCTGTGTGGTCACGTTATTCGTTTTCATGCGGTTTTCATTTTAATTTAAGGAATTTATTCGAGTATGTTTTAGTTTGTATTTAATACACAGTCATGCAGTAAGTATTTAGTTAAGAATAATAAAATTATATTTAATAAAATTAGGTCTCGTCAAGTCATAAAATCGTATGTAGTAGATCGTTGCTAGATAAAATTAAAGTCTCATAATATGAATCATTCCATAAATGAGATATTAATAAAATATTAGAATCTCTTATGAACCATTCTATACGTATAAATGAGATATTTTTGATATTTGATATTTAATTTAAGTACCTGTTAAATAGATGTGTGTGGAAAAGAAATAAAATAGCAAATTAATACACTACAATAAATTAGTACATCTCTAAAATATCAAGGATCAAAAAGATTAGTAAATATTATAATTACTTCCGCTAAGAACTGTAATTTTAATTAGAAAATATGTAATTTATATTTCCACTGTACTAAATTATTATAGTATTTAATAATTCCATTTTTTGTCAATTGACATTGTCATTCTACAATGACAGACAAACAATGTCATTTAACCAAATGCTAGTGATTGCATAAATAGTAAAAATCATAAATCTTGCTCTCTGCTGTATGATGGTGCAGCAGTCTAAAGACTATTTCCATTATTTTGCTTACGGCAGTAATTTGTTGAAACGAAGAATTCATATCAATAACCCTTCCGCAGTTTTTTTGGGAATTGGGCGTCTTGATGTAAGCAGTACTACATTTTCACTCTTTTTACTGTAATATAAAGCACGATTTTGTTTAGCAGATTTTAGCACATGTAGAGTTTTTTTTTCGCGTTTGACCACTGTTTCATCTGATGGTAAGCGATGATGTGGTCGACGGTGAACGGTTAGCTAGAAGTAACCTATTGCTTAGACTTGGTAGAAACTCACTTTTACCAGGGAAGGATGAACGAAATGAAGAGAACTACACTCAAAAGTGTATGCAAGACAAGACAGCCAAAGATATTGATGATGAAAACAAGGTTTCAGCAGAAGTTTACCTTTTGTTAACTTTTACTAATTCTGAGTACTTTTCTTTTACAGAATCATAGACTAGACTTCGTGCATGTGCCGTACTACAGTCACTGGCGTGGTGCAGTAGCTACTATAGTGCCGGATGAAACCAAGCATGTATGGGGAGCTGTGTGGAAAATGCAGAATGACTGTCTCATTTCCTTAGACAAGTAAGTTTGAGAATGGGTCACAAAATGTTTCACTTCCAGCCCGCCAAAGAAAATAATGTTTGAAGGTTGAGTTTGGCTGTGATGAGTGCGATCTGAAAACTCTAAATGCTTTTTTTTTGTTTTTTTTTTTGTAATATGTTATTGTCCACAATAATTACACACAGTATTTATTTCTATCTAGAAGTAATACGGGATTAGGAATATTATATAAGATTTTATAATTCCTGGTTCCGAGCTTTCAATTAAAAAAAAAAAAACATGTTCTTTTCCAGGCAAGAAGGAGTCGAAGACAAGCAGTATTTTCCGAAAGAAGTTGACATAAGTGGTAATAGTGGACGTACACAAAAATGTCGTACATATCAACACTTTGTTGTTCCCCCGCACCTCAAATCTTTGGCATGTCTTCCTGATGACAGAAAACCTTCGATTACTTATAAACAGTGCATTGTAAACGGTGCCTTAGAATGTGGAATACCAGATGATTATATTCAAATGCTGAAAAGTATTCCAAATAATGGTCTACAAGCAGCTGATGATCTGAGGAAACGGTTAGATCTTTAGTACCTATTGAGAAATTAGCATTGGAAAAGTGACGAGTAAACAAATATAAAATTGCAAATGAGTATTATGATTCTAACTTGTCACTCTTAATTCATAGTAGCTTAACGTTGCTTGCGAAATGTGGGTGAAAATATTATTCGGTATATCTCCGCTAACCCTTCGAGGATGACAGGTGATATTTTTTTAAATATATAAAATAAAAATATAGTTATAAATCAAAATATTTATTTATTTATTCATGCAATGTTGAACTAAGTGTCACTCTTTCACTAATCTACTTTGGAACTTAGCTCAAGCCCCAGATCGGTCCACTGAGTGTTTACTTTGTTTCCACGTCGAAATTGAATTAAAACTTTTCCGAAACTCCGCAAACGGCCGAACATTTGCTGCATCTACTCTCGTATCGCGTGCAATTACTAAAAAAGTACCAAATTACTTTCACAGAGTTGTTTGCACAAACCCTTTGGGTTCAAAAATGTATGCACCCTCGCGAAACAGCATCTATAATAAGTGTAGGTTACATGCCCCATTTGAAAGGTTCCTGTTGATTTTGAACATAAAAGATATAATCTACCGCATTGGTGTAAAATAACCGTATTTTTCCTTTGTGTTATGATTTTGTGCGCCCTTCTGCATCAGCGGGTGCGCTTTCGATATTGTTCACTCTGTATAAGTGTATTGTGTGGCTTTACAAATTATAAGAGCGGCCCTTAGTTCATGTTGTAATATTTTTATAGTGGTTTGTTTTATTACTGACTGACTGGCCTGTTGGTCTAGTGGTTAGTGACCCTGACTGCTATGCCGGAGGTCGTGGGTTCGATTCCCACCCAGGACAAATGTTTGTGTGATGAGCACGATCATTTGTTCTGTGTCTGGGTGTAATTTATCTATAGTATGTATGTATTTAGAAATATATAAGTATGTTTATCAGTCGTCTAGTACCCATAACACAAGCTCTGCTTAGCTTGGGACTAGATGACGTTGTGTGATAGTTGTGGAATATTATTATTATTATTAGGCCGTAATAACCCCTTTAGGTCGTCTTGGATTTTGCATTGAATAACTTTTTGTTTCTTTAAGGAACAGTTGCTTTAATTATTATATCTTTATTAGCTAGAGGCTTGGTAAGGAAATGTGTAGAATGAAAATCTACAGAATCTATACCTACTAATATTATAAAGCTGATATATTTCTTGTATGGTTGAACGCGCTAAATGACAGGAATTACTTGTACGAATTAAAAAAAATATTTTGTCATGGATAGTTTATTAATGTATATTGTGATATCATAATTTCAATCGTGATTCATAGATCGTTATATGACTGTCATTCCGGAGACCGAATTTGTGCCTAATTAATGGATCTAATAGGAGTTTGTTAATGGAAGTTCACTCCTTTACCTTTGCCAAAAATTTTGGAGAAAAACAAGAGTCATGCTGTTCAAGTGTTCATGCCGGAATCTAGGCTTTCATTAAAATTCTTTGTATATGATACCTAGAATACTTACAGTAACCAAAAGATCACAAAAATCCATTCCGAAAACAGAATCGCTTCTTTTTACTGTTATTACCGCAAAAGAACCAGTCAAAAGCACCCTTGCCACATTCAACCTCCATTTTATTCTCCTATTAGGTACTACCTAAATGCATTTGCGGTACTATCGCTTTGCATGAGCACAACACGTGCACTACAGCACGTTATCCGATTATTACGTGTGAAACACTCGGGCGGAATTACGGACGTCTTAAAATCGCTCGCGGAATGCTTATAGCCTATCGACACATGCGCGTGTTGGGTTGGTGTGGAAAGGGACTTCTTTATTGGCATTGCTAACAAACTAGATTGTTCTATTTGTGCACTTTTTGAACCGGCTTCATGGAGTTGACTCAAAAAATCCTATAATAGTTATTAGTACTACTGACAAATGATTGTAATGTACATTACACGGAATGTTTTTCCTGAAATAAATTAATTAGTATCGTCATCATGAACTTCGTCGCGTTATCATCGTCATCGTCCACTGCTGGACATAGGCCTCTCTTAATGTAGACTCTCCAACAAAATATCATGGATACCTTAGTATTTTCCCGTGAAAGTTTGGTTTCATCCATGGACTTTCTACAGCCACGCTACTGATACTGATACTGAGCTTCCCTCATCCAGTCTGCCGGTTGCTTAGGAAAGAGCAATCCTATTTAAGAGTAATTTTAGATAAATATATTCCTACAGCTTTATAAATGATGGTTCATCTATTTTTCGTAAGGCTGCATTTAGTACAATATGTGCATCACAATACACAGAGTACGTATGAGGAAAGAGAGGGCCCAATAGTATCAAGCAATAGTCAATTATGCACAGAATACCCCATACCATGGCGGCTGATCCATAGAAGTGTGAAAGAGATCTTATGATTTTTTGAACTTATTACCTACTGTGCACAAAACTATCCGATTTAAAATACAAATGGAGGAGTTTTTTAATTAGGGAATTTAAAAATCCCTATAAAAATATTCTAATAAATAAATAATTAAATCCCAACGAAACTAAATCAAATACACAGACGCCACCTCCATACTATCAACTTCCGAAACGGAACGCCGGAGTGTGGTCTAAGTAATCGTTGCATAATATTGTTCCGTAGATCACAGTACTGAGTGACAGATCCTGTTACATACATACTTCAGGAGGTGTGTTTCTTCACGAAGATTTGATAACGGAGCTTCTAGGAGTGATGTCATTTCGTTACGCCATCGCTCTTGGTTAGCCTCGATTACCGTTATCAATTTCAGCATTGACTTTGCTATCTGCTGTCGTGTACTTTCAAAATTATCTCACAGGAAGCTAATGCCGGAATAATCGGTATCCTATGTGTTATGTTAGAATAATACTTTATCTCTAAGCCTGATTCCATCGCGACTGCCCTTCAGCGTGTCTATGAGTGGCGCGTGGAGGTACAGCGCCGGGGTGGATCCCCGCTGCCTCGAGAAGTCGAGGCGCGGCGGGAAGAGCTCTGGCGCGATCTCAGGGCAGTATCTAATCGAGGGGACGACTGTCGCAACCGAGGTCCGGGCACGCCGCAATCGCAGCGGTAAGACCCCTCTTTGAGGAGTGGCTGGATCTACAATCCAAGTAAGCAAAAACGGATCCACGCGAGCAACGTCACGGGATATTCATTAGTGTTATATACTAAAACCTTCTACAGAATGTAATGAATACTTTCCTGAAAACCGCATCAAAATCGGTTCAGCCAAACGCGAGATAATCTCGGAAAAACATACATACATACAGGTCGAACTGAGAACCTACTTTTTTTTGAAGTCGGTTAAAAATGCTGTTTGTTTTCATAATTTTTCCAGTTTTTGTGAAGTAAACTGGAACTTTGATGTTAAGTGTTTCATAAGAATAATTTCAGGAAAAATGTTGTTTTTTTATTTTTTGAACATTTTCACTCACAAACTAAACAACATATTTTTATAGTTCAACTAGCTGACCCGGCAAACGTTGTTTTGCCATAAAAAATAGAAATTAAAAATTTTGTCAAAAAAATAAAAGAAAAATTTAGAGGTGGACTACCGGAGGTCGATTCTCATAGATACCGGATAAGCACAAAAAATTTCATCAAAATCGGTCAAGCCGTTTCGGAGGAGTATGGCAACGAAAACTGTGACACGAGAATTTTATATATTAGAAGATGACACTTCTTCTTTTAGTACTTAAATAAATCAATCAGTATTTTAAAAGCAAGTCACATTTATGCACCATTCAGCCATATTGTTTCTTCCACCAAGCCTCTTCCCCAGTACTGAATGCAAAACGGAACATTGCGGGAGCAGTGTAAGTAATTATTACACAATGTTTCGAGATCGCTGTTCCTGTTTCCTGTTCCGCGAATCGGGAACATTTGCTCTACGGTACTCCGACTTGATTTGGTGGTTAATTATGCTCTGATATTAAGTATTATGAACGGGTTTTGATTATGTTGGTTTTCTGGATGATTGATAAGTTAAGATCAAATTAATTTTCTTCGGTATTACTTTTTAAAAACTTTGGCCTGCATTTCTCTTTCTCTCTGAATTGCATCGGGCGGTGCGGTGAGTTTTCAAGTTTTTGTGAAAGTAAACGGAGACTTTAACGTCAATTTGATAGAAAAATTAGTGTCTCATTCACACACAGAGTCGCTTTTTCATTTTCCATAAAATCAACGTCATAATACTCCAAGTACGCAGTACAATCAAATACGAAATCTCATGCAAAGGCCTCAGATCAGCATCACCAAAACTCACATCCTTCGGGATGAATTCAATGAAATTCAGCACTGCAATGCATACTTTAAACAATGTTACGTACAGTACCTCTTATCGGGATCAACAATAAAAGAGAGCTAAAGTGATTCAGTGCTAGGTGCAATGCTGTAGTGATAAATAGATAGCCTGTGTCGCCTGTCGAGGCTGGATGCACCAACATCTTATATCGCAAGAGTTTACTTTCATGAATCACATTAGGGATATAACGGTTTATTATAAATGTTAAAGTTACAAAAAATAATATGTCTGTATGTGTATAGGTAGTCACGCATACCTATGTCATCACCATAGTCGCCAGATAAACCTATTTTATAACATTATGACGTTATCAGTATTATTCGGATGCTGTTAGTATTATTCCGATTTCATATTATTATATGATTTCATAATTACCTATATCGAATTCTAAAATGCGTGGCATACAGCGAGTGTGATGCTGACAAATGTGCGACCAGCTTTAAAGTCCCAAAATCTACATTCACGTTTCTAAAAGCTATCGTCAAATTGTTCTCGGAACTAAACAGGATGAGACAACCAGACAAACTGTCTTGCGGAAGCAACACTTGAAACGTGCAAAAATGTGCAATTTTTGACACTAGCCAAATCTTAAAACTAAGCCATAAATCTGTGTGGTTACCACTTAAGTGCCTTATCAGTGTTAAAAAGACCCTTGAGAAGTTTTTTCGTCGACATCTGGACTGCACACTTCAACCTTGCGCACACGTGCTCAAAATTAGCATACAAAAAATTGTCAAGGGTTTCTTTGGGACCAGGGTAAGCGAGAATTAAGTAAAATAATTTATTATTATTTAGCTAAAAATAACGTTGGTTATTTAAAAGTAAAGTTAATTATGAAAAAAGATATGACAACACATCTTTTTGGAAAAACTATTTTTGTGACATGTTTCGAATTGTACCTCTATTTATATAATATTAATAAGTTACTTAAGATTACCTCAAAAATAAGAGGTAACCATAAGCAACTCTAGCTCATCTAAAGCTCGTCAAAAGTAAAACAACAAGTAAGCAACTTTTGAAATTATTTCAGTAGAAATCTCAGATGAAATTTTTACACATTTGTAAATTTTGTTCAATGTAGCAATAGTATAAAAAAATAAATGAAGATGCTACGATGGTCAGCAGGAGTGACGAGGCTTGATAAAGTACGGAATGAGTACATCAGAGGCTCCTTCAAAGTTACTCCAATCGCAGGAAAAATGACTGAGAGTCGCTTGAGATGGTTTGGACACGTAATGAGGCGAGACGAAGAACACGCTGTTAAGAAAGCATTGCGCATCCCAGAAAAGAAGAAAGGCAGAGGGAGGCCACTAGCCACGTGGCTGACAACCGTTACCAGGGATATGGAACGGGCACAGCTGAATCTACAGACAACCCAGGACAGAGCGGCCTGGCGCCGAAATACGAGGAGGGCCGACCCCAAGTAAAGGGAAAAGGCAAGGAAGAAGAAGAAGAAGAGTAGCAATAGTCTATCTAAAATGTTATCAGACTACAACGAGCAATCACTCTACCCGCACCTAACTAACAAGCCTACAAACGTGAACAGCTGCCAAAATAACCAAATAACCACACTTCGTAAGTGTTACTACTCTCTATTCCGTACTCGCTTTAAAATGTATTCGACAAAACAAGATTTCTCGGTAGAATGGACATAACGAAATTATACTGTGGAACCAGGGAACTCGGCGGAACAAAGCATAGGGGCCTGTACCCTGTAACCCTTATTACAAAGTTACATTAACTGTATGCAACCTACAATGTTGTACGCTGTCCAAACTTGTCTATTATTCCGCCTGAAGCACGTTCAAATACGTATGTGGAGTGTAGATGCTATTTATTTTGTAGTGCGATGGGAAGTAGGAAGTTTGAGTTTTGGGAAACAATTTAAGTTTATATTTTGTTTCTAATTAATGAGTAACTGTATGTAATTAGTTTTTTCAAGAATTCTTTAGCACTTACCAACAATTGTAAAGCCAATTGTTATTATTTTTTAATTCATAATAATTATACCCAGAACGTTCTTATCAAAGTGCATTGCGGTATTTTCTGCAGCTTTTTAGGTACTTACATTTTCATGAAGAAGTAAGATGAGCATTATGTGTCGGTAATGAAAACGATGATAAACTAACATAAATAACACTCACCTCTTACCAGTTATGTTTTTAGGGTTCCGTAGCCAAATGGCAAAAACGGAACCCTTATAGATTCGTCATGTCTGTCTGTCTGTCTGTCCGTCCGTTTGTCACAGACACTTTTCTTCGAAAGTATAAGAGCTATCCTGTTGAAACTTGGTAGGTAGATGTATTATGTAAACCGCATTAGGATTTTCACACAAAAATAAAAACAAAACTAATTTTGGGGGTGCCCCCCATACTTAGAATTGAAACTCAAAATTTTTTTTTCACCAAACCCATACGTGTGGGGTATCTATGGATAGGTCTTTAAAAATGATATTGAGGTTACTAATATCATTTTTTTCTAAACTGAACAGTTTGCACGAGAGACAATTCCAAAGTGGTGAAATGTGTCCCCCCCCCCCCTGTAACTTCTAAAATAAGATAATGATAAAACTAAAAAAATATATATAATGTAGACCTCAACAAAAACTTCCAACGAAAATTGGTTTGGATGAGATACAGTTAGCAGTTTTTGAGATATAGTACATTTTCAAAAACCGCAAATATATCTTTGCCATTCATACAAAAGTTATTTTTATTGTTTGTGTATATTACTTACTAATCTCAATATAATTATATCCCTAATCTATGCTTGCTACTATGGAACCCTTCATGGGCGAGTCCGACTCGCACTTGGCCGGTTTTTTATTAAGTCCCAAGTATCGAAAACGAACCTGTTGCTGTTAGCCGGATTCAAATCCATAACCCCGTGTTTGCTTCTGTGGTTTTTTGATGGAAACACCCAATAAGTCATCAAGTAATTTTGCGACTCGAGGATCGAACCCAGGTCCTCTTGCTCAGCAAAATGAAACCAGCATAGAACCACTAGACCAATAAGACAGAATAACTAAAAGAAAGGCTTGTTACGAAACTCTTAAAGCGATCATAATCATAAATACAATTGTAAGACACTTCAAAAAAGTTTAAATTACTAATTCTAGGATAATTTTAGCCCTATTTTTTAGCGTGGTAAAAACATCAAATGAGTCCTCCCACCCCGGGCAGGGTGGGAGAACTCATTTGATGTCTGTCAGACTTGTACTGACTAAAATCCATGGTGTCCTTCAACAGCCCTTTATGTTCCGGGGTCACGGTAATGACATAAGTCCTGCGACCATAATGTTAGCCCTTTCAAATAAAATCAAATACAAGACAAGCAAACTTTTTAAACAAACTAAAAGAAAAACCAAGAATAAGAGCAGGTATGTAGGCTACAAACTGGCAATATATCTTGGATGCCAATGCCCACTGAGGTCTTTAAACTACAGTTTTTACTACTGCACGTGTTCCGATTGGTGCAATGCAATCAGTGAAAACGATTTTAAAAAGAAAAGGTTAGTAACTTTCTGTATCGTTTCTATTTCAATAAGATACTTGGTAAATTAATAAAGAAATGTTTTATGATCGTAGCGTTGGAAAGCAAGTTGGTAAAGTTATTGTATGAAAGTTATAACAGTTTCACGTATTCAGCAAGTAATCTCAGAACCTTCACAAACAGACCTTAATTGTAAATAAATTCAAATCAAAACAATCTTACCATTGTAACTCTCGAAAAGATACGTCATAGTACCTATTTACTTACACTAGGAGCGTCCGCTGAATAATCCAGTCGCAATATTGAATAAAGGATCACGTACGACGAGCGAATCCATTGTTATTTTCAAAAGAATTATGTCAAAGCGAGTAGTCGCTCCGGGGCTAATAATATTGAACTATCAAAGAACGGAATTCCCAGCCACTGTTTCACCTTTTGTAATAACCCCGAATTTGTAACAATTGGGCCTTTATTCGTGTCGCCGATTTAAGCGCATACCACACGTTAATACAGGCCCGGGGCATATCGCGTAAGTACCCATGTATCTGCAAATAATGTTGAAGTAGGTATTCCATTATATTGGATCCTTGCCGTAGGCGGAGGAGCGTCCGGTTCTAATAAACAAGACAATATTCCAGCTATTCGATATAGACGGATGCTTGTGTTTATTCAGTCGGCCTCTGAGAGTTATACCTTTTATTATTTGTCTTTAAGTGTTAGTGAAGCGGGTCGGTTGTTGTCTTAGATACTCTTTATCAATAATTCTATTGTAGTATTTTGTAGTATTCTATTGTTGTGTTATTTTTGGAATGAATGAACGTGAACCATTTTGAACTGTGTTCCTATTTATTTTGGAAAGGTAACTTTGAGTCGTTTTCTCAGGAAACAGCTATACGACTTTTGTAGCTCGAATTCTACTTTAAAGTTGACTCCCATAGAGGGAATTAAAGGAAAACATAGGTAGGAACAAGCTGTTTATTTTTCCGCGCAAATAACCTTTGATAGAAGCGGGTTAGTGTGACGATCGTATTTATCAAGTGGCTGAGTGGTTTGTTATTTGCTAATGCTAGTACTAAGTGTATTTGGATGTTGCCAATGGGGTTGGCAACTGGGGAACTAATGGCGCTAGCATAGCTTGTTCCAAGCATCGTCATTGATAATTGATAAATTTATTGATAATCAAGTACGTTTACACAAATCTGTTTAAACGGTGATCCCCAAACTAGACGTTTGTCTGTATCTTGGGGATCAGAGTTGTACATTTTAAATATTTCTAAAAGTAAACATCGTACCAAGTGGTTATTAATAAATAAAATCTAGAAACTACTAAATACAATTTAGAAAAAAAACACGTGAATTAAATATCAACTTGCATGTGTTGTGTTTGTGTGCGTGTGTGTGTGTGTGTGTGAGGGTGTGTGTGTGTGTGTGTGACAGTGCGTGAGTGTGTGTTTGTGAGTGTGTGTCGTGTGTGTGTGCGTGCATTTTAGGGAATTAATTAGGAGTGCTGACTGTCTGTTTAGTAGGTACTTCTTTTTTGCTTATTTGACAATCCTTTCTGTTTCGTCGTACGATAGTGTGAGAAGCCAGTCCTTTATGCTCTTTTTACACTGGTAAATTGTAAGATGCACTATGTTACGTTTTTTTACAGCTTCATTATATATACGTGGGAATAAATAGGTTGAGGAACATCGCGCCATGAAAGAGTTTGTTCTGGGAATGGGTATCCTAAACTTCCGTTTTGAGATTAATTCTGTATAGTCTGGTCTGGATTTTAATTTCTTGTGTGTTTGGAGTATTGCGGCTAAGATGAAAAGCTGTCGCACACGGAGGACCGGGAAATCCTTGTAGAGAGTGTCCGTTGGGTAAAGTAAAGGCATCTTGAGCATAACTTTAATAACTGCTCTTTGAGCCCTTTCGACTTCAACAAATGTGGTCTTACCTGCACCTCCCCAAACTGAGATTCCATATTGCAGGACGGACTGACAGAGACTAAGGTAAACAGTGCGTAGTATTGAAGTTGGTGTGCAGTCACGTAGTTTCCTCATGATATGGATAAGTTTCCTGACTCTGCCTGATAGTGCGTGTATATGTTGTTTAAATGATAAGTTTTCATCCAAAGTAATGCCTAAATATTTCATGGAGTGTGACCTCTCAATTACACTGCACGAACAGGCTACAGATCTACGGTTAGTGGAGCAAGTATGAAGGGTTAGAGTTAGGTTTTGGGGGGGCCTTGTTGTCTTGGTTTTATGGAAAGTAATTATCCTAGTCTTTTTAACGTTCAAGGTAAGTAGATTCCAGTCTAGAGCTGACGCAATTGTGCGTAGACCCTCCTCAGCCATGCCGTAAGCCTGTTCCCAACTCTTGCCATGAAATATTATTGCTGTATCATCTGCGTAGGCTATTATTTCAGCATTGGTGAGTGAAACATTCAAGATGTCATTTACATAGAGCAGGAAAAGCAAAGGGCCAAGCGTACTACCTTGAGGGATTCCGAAGTTTATAGGAAGTGGGCTGCTGAAGTGGTCACCAAGCTTGACGAATTGCCTTCTATTAGAGAGGTAGTTTTTGAGCCAATCCAGGGGGACTCCACGTACTCCCACTGCTTCCAACTTCCTTAGAAGGAGGTCTATTGAAACTGTGTCGAACGCTTTAGCTAAATCTAGGAAAACGCACATAGTGCGTTCTCCTTTATCGACTTTAGATGAGACGGTGTTTGTTAAAAGCCTGGCTGCATCTTCAGTTGACCTACCGCTCCTAAATCCAAACTGTCTATTGGAGATGAGGTTGTGTTTTTCAAAAAAAGTTACCAGTCGTTTATTAACAATTTTTTCGAGCAGTTTAGACAGAATAGGCAGTAGAGCGATTGGACGATAGTTATCGGGGATGTCCGTTGCTCCGCTTTTGTGTATGGGACTGACAGCCGCTACTTTCCACCTATCCGGGAATACTCCAGATTTCAAGCTAAGGTTAAATATATGAGTTAGCGGATGAGTAATAGCGGGTTTGATTTTTTTTATTAGTCTTGCAGTCAGTTTGTCTGGTCCGGGAGCGCTGTCATTGTTGAGTTTTGTTATCAGGCTTTCTATTTCAGTTTCGTCTGTAGGGTGTAGGAAAAATGTGTCAGGGCAGTTTCCCTTTGGAGTGTACTTAGCGGCAAGAGATGCTTCTGTTTGTGAGAGTCTTTTGAGAATCAAGTCAGATAAATTTTTACCCAGTGTAGTAAAGTAAGTGTTGCATTTATTCAGTGATTCTGTTGGATTGCTATTGGTTATCAATTTGCAGTCACCTGATGTCTTGTTGTTATCGCAGTAAATATTTTTTAGTGTCTTCCAAAGACTTTTTGAGTCACCGCGGCTATTTTCGATGAGATTACTGTGATAACTGATTTTTAATTTATGTAGAAGGTTGTTGCAGAAGTTTCTGTACCGGGTGTAGACTAACCGTTTTGTTTCATCATCAGGATAATTTCGCGAGGCTAAATGTAGTTTGTCACGGTGTCGCATGCATCTTATTAAGCCAGGGGTAATCCAAGGTTTGATATTGAGGTTTCTTCTGCCAACTCTGACCCTATGGGAGTGTTTTTTTAGTGATGCCGTGATGGTTTCGATAAAGATGTCGACAGCGGAGTTGGTGCAGTGTTGGTTCAGGACTTCAGACCATGATAGGTTATTTAGGTCGGCGGCAACGGCATCCTCATCTATTTTTATTATCCATCTAGGCCTAGAGGAGCTAGAATGATTATTTTTTAAACAGGCAGCAGCCATCACAATGTCATGGTCTGTGATAGAGCATTTAGAAGTTGCTCCTGTAGTTTTATTATTTGATTTTATAAAAATGTGGTCCAGACAAGTTTTACGTCTGGTTGGTTTAGTTATTGCAGGAAGAAGATTATGTGTGGCCATCATTCGTAAATAATTAGCATTTTTGTTGTTAATATTATTGCATATGTCAATGTTTATATCTCCTGTGACAAATATGTTGTTATAATTACTTAACAGATTCAGTGTGGCATCTAAGGATGCGATAAAGTTGTCTGGATTAACATAGGATGGAGACCGATAGATACCAAGGATAGCAACGTCACTATTAATTTTGATTAAAAGGCTATCTGAGTCTGATATGTTTGGTTCACTGACGGTGAAATTCAAACAGGTTTTTGTGTAGATGACTACACCGCCATTTTTGTTTGACTGAATGTTCGTTCTAGATCCAGTATAGCCTGGTAATAAACCCAGCAACATACCGTCGTTCAACCAACACTCGGTTAGGATGATTACATCGAAGTCGCAATCTAGACGTTGCAGAACAGAGCAAAAGTTATCAAAGTTTCGTTGATAGCTCCTAATGTTGAATGTAAGTATTTTAAAGTTGAAGTCGGTGTGAAGTAGTTGTTCCCTGCAGTTTTCTAACAGATCGTAAGAGTGACACTCAATGTGGAGACTTTTATCAATATCTTGAATTATGTTAAATAAAGCCATCCATGTAGTGAAGAAAAGCTGATCTGATAATAAAAGTCTTTCTAAGAAGTGTCACTGACTGACTAACAAGGGTTGCTGGTAAGGAACTGTCAGGATTGTGCATGTGTGCTCGTGAGTATTGGGTTGTGATTAATTTATCTGTTGTTTTAAAATAAGATCGAATATGGGAGTTTATGAGTATGAGTGAGTTGTAGTGTGTATATTGTGAGTATAGTGCAAGTGCTGAATTAGTTAACAAAAGTGAGGTTACAGTAAACAAGTGTTTTGTTAAGACAATGCTACTAAAGCTATACATCGTTGCGTAAAAGAAAGTAAGATAACATTTGTACTGATCTTTAAGAAATTTAGACGTTGAAGTCCTGATACAGCGGTTCTTCGGGTGGGCTTTCCTAGGAGGTCGTAGAGGCCGGCGGTTCATCGGGGGTGTCGCCCAATGGAGGAGCAGATTCGAAAAGGCGGCACAAGTCACTAGTATTTTTAATGTGGATCGATGGATTTCCTTCTTGTTTGCGGATAAAGATTGACCCATTTTTGATCCAAGTGAATTTGTATCCGTGTTCCTTTGCTGAGAGTTTTGCAGCACGAAATAACTGACGGTTTCCACGAGAAAGTCGTTCATTTATGTAGAGTTTCCTCGAGGTTCCTTCTATTTCAATGTCAGAGGAGGATAGATTATGCCTTGATCTTGCGGCCTGTAGAAACTCGTCTCGTTTGTGACGTCGTACAAATCTGACTACCACTTGTCTTGGCAAAGCTTCAGGTTTGCCCGTCGGATTGGTGCGTCGTGGGCCCGCGCGGTAGATCTCGTCTATATCTGCTACTGTGAGATCGACACCAACTTTCTTCGCTGTCAACATTGCTATGTGCATAAGATTTTCATTATTTCCTTCCTGGATTCCCGCTACTTCGAGTTCATTCCTCATGTTGTATTGTACGGCGAAGTTAAGCTCGCTATGAAGTTCGTTTATCGTAGATTTAAGCATTATTATTTCTTTATCACGTGATTCGATTTTCCTGTTAAAGTCTTCAAGTCTTTCGTTGATAACTTCGGAAACATTAGCCAGTTTCAGACCGATGTCCGTGTTTTGTTTTTTTAGGTCAGATACCTGCTGTCTCAGTAAACGTATTTCAGAGAGGACTAGCGACGACTCTGGCCCAATAGGGACTTCTGCCGTGGTCTCCAGATCGTCTCCCGTGCTGGAGTTCGCATGCGGTTTTTCGGACGGTGAAGCCAGCCGCGGACGTTTCAGTGGAAGAGAGACGTGTGGGGCGTCTGGAGTGCCCTGCAGAGCCCTTTGTATGTCTGGTTCTGATTGGACATGAACCATGTTTGCTGCATTTGGTGTTTTGGGTGGTAAGCGTGCAGCACGCGACATAGTGCAGATTTAAATGAAAACAAACACAAAAACTCAATTAAAAGCACAACAAAAAGTCAAAAAAGTCAACTGTGGCACCCGGGATCGAAGTCACGGCCGCACGACTAGTATCGCCTGCTAAACCAATGCGCCACGGTGACTAATGAAACATTTGTCGAAAAAGACAGTTAGTTGTGTTGGTGAGAACTTATAATTCAAGTCGCCGCTAATGAGGTCAAAGTCCAGTTCTTTGTTTGCCGCTTAGTTGGCGGTTGGTTACTTTGAATTATTGCAACTTGGTAAACACTTTTTAAAGTTTTAAAACTTAGTCACGCACTTAAAAATTCAAGTGATAAACACAAATCGATGGGGTGTTTATTTGTGAGTAATTTGGTATGCAATAGTCACTATTTTTGTCACTTTTTCACAACTTTTTTAATAAAATTAGCGGAGCTACCGAGTAGCACGTATGTTCGTATCAAGTCGGATTTGACAACTCTATTGGTTCAAATCAGTTCAAATCTTAAAGGTACTTTAAAATAGTACTATGTCATTGGTCGGATTAGGACTAACCTATGGTGGCGCCATCTACAATTAGCTTTGACTGGCCTTCCCCATTCTACATCATTTTTAATTCTACATAAATGTTGCCTGAAAAGTATGCATTTAAGTTCAGTCAAGATAAGGTACAGTATTAGTGTAATGGGGAGGAACTAAAATGCAGCGTTGGAGGGATGGGATACAGGTTTCAGAATAAATAATTATTTATTAGAAAAGTAAAATAATGAGGAATAGCCGGGGTGGGTACAGTATCAAATATTCAAGTAAGAGCTTCAACATTTAAAATAACAGATTTAGGTATATAATTATATAAGACCATTCAAATTAAGTTTTTCGTGTCACCGAGTACCTTCTATCCTCTTCTAATAAGTCCAATCCAGGGTTGGCTTCCACGTCACATCCTTAGGCAACGTTTAAAGGCCCTATCATGACTTTGCCCGTTATTGGGATGTAAACTTTGACATTAATTTGTGCAAACACTTCAAGTACGCTGGACGGTGCTGTACGGTGGACAGACGACCTTATAAAGGTTGCCGGAAGACGCTGGATGCAGGTCGCTTCCAACCGGTATATGTGGAGATCTAATGGGGAGGCCTATGTTCAACAGTGGACGTCCTATGGCTGAGATGATGATGACGCTGTAAATAAAAATATAGAAATATTTTGGTAAAACTTCTGATTCTTGAAAACTTGTTTTTAACTAACAGGATCTTTTAAGAAATCACTAGCTAGTAGTGGGAAATTATATCGACTGCATTCACTGAATATATAGTTAGTAGTTATATAGTTCCCAATTCATTCGTCTCTATCAATAAGTATAGAAGCCATACAATAAAAGAAAGTATATATGAACTCACGTCCACATATCCAATAACGATATCTATACAGTCAGTACATTCTACATAAGTAATAAAAGTATGATATCAAAGGATTTCCAGTTCTTTATGTGACGGTATATTGTGAACAGCTATTTCTTTTATGTGACACGAATTTTGCAAATTCATACATATTCCTATACAGTCGTCAAACTCGGTAATTCGAAGAGATATATTTGAGAAGCTGCGAGTTCGTCTTTTGTGAATATTTAAACAATGGGAAGATGGAATTTAATCGTTTGTATTCGTTTTTAATTGAAAATAACTTGTGAAGATTTTTTGGGGCAGAAAATTAAGTTCTGAAGTCTTTATTGTATCAATAATGGAATATTAATGAGTTACTAATAATTTCAGAAGTTTTTTGTTTTACGCCATTCAGTATAAAACACATTTCGACAAAACAATGCACGTTTTTATTTTTATATCTTACACAGAAAATGATTCCTGTATCGTGGGTGCGGTTACGCACATTTAAACTCACATACACACTTTCACAGGTACCCAGACCCAGAACAGTCACTGTCTTATTGATCAGACAAATATCTGTTCCGTCTAGGAATCGTACCCGAGACACACAGCGCTGTAGTCTATCACTCAGCCACTGCGCGAACCACGCCGTCATTTTAATAAATTAAAGAAGCAATTTCAGTACTACTATGGCAGAAACAAATACTGATAAGTACGGCAACGAGTTGAAAAATAAAGCTACTCTAGCCTTGCATAAGAAACTCTACGAATTAATTAAACACATACCTACAAAAGCCTACCTTTGAACAAATAAAAAAACAACACTGTAATGAAACTTGCACTGCTTAAACGTGATAATCATAATTATGAATGTTTGTTCACGCTAATACAAAACAAGAAGAGATTTACAATAAAGATATTTGCCTCGGGCTTATCCCGGATAAAGGTGTTGATACGCAAGCATAAGCGAAAGCGATGGAAATAAGCTCCATTAACAGCGATCGTTTTTTTTTTTTTTTGCTGAACTGATATTGATACTGTGAATCACTGGGAACAGTGACGAGAAACTCTACTTTTCTGATTAAAAAAAAAATATTTAAATTTCTACGGAGTAATACGAAATTTTAATAACATTACCTGGTTCTTCCTAATGTTGTTAGCTTCAGACCTATAATTATTGTTAATTCTGCGTCTGTATTACAATCCTAATCTTTTCAAAGTTAGAGTGAACAGGTCGCGGGACTTATCTCATTACCGTGACCCCGGAACATAAAGGGCTATTGAAGGACACCGTGGATTTTAGTCAGTACAAGTCTGACAGTCCCTCCCGCACTGCCCGGGGTGGGAGGACTCATTTGATGAATTTACCACGCAAAAAAAAAAAGTTAGAGTGAACAGGCTCCTTCTGTAGGCTCGCTCCATCGTCAACCTTGCTTCTGTCACCCCAGACTTGGACTAAGGTCAAGAGTAAACAGAAAGTATTTAATGCTTTGAAATTTCAAATATTTATTTTGCAATTACGGAGCAGAAATTCTTATTTGAGAAACACAAAATAACTTGGATATTAACGAATAAAAAATAAGCGTCTGAACCGCAACAGGAACACAATGCAATCTCAACCTTACTTTACGAATTCCAATCCGCCGTGAAGGCTTTCGTAATGATTACTTCAATTATATTTTTATTACTCCAACCATAACGGAACTGGACCATTTGTTCATTCTAATTGATAGTAACGAAAGGTAATAATCAAATGCTGTAAAATAAATGTTTATCAATTTTTTATTAGCTTTTCTGTGGGGCCTGTTCCGTTTGACGCCGCAATGCCGTTGTGATTATTTCAATAATTTAATGCTTTGCCACAATAACATGGCTGCCAAATGCCTATTCGATAATAATGCACACGATGCCAATGAGCTGATAGAATTTACATAATAATATACAGTTTGTGTGGACAGGGTATAAACTGGTGAAAATATCTTAAGTTATATTTATTATACGCAATAACGCCTGCGTCGCGTCTTCGTAAAGATATTTTTAAAGAAACGAAAAATTCAGTTGCGAGCAGGGTTCGATCCTGCGTCTTCTGGATAGGTACTCCAGACGCCTTAACCACTCGGCCATCGCAACCACTACTCACAAAGCTGAATTTCTCGTTCCCTTGTTTTTTCGAACGCTGTTTACCTACACGTTGCGCCATCTATTTATTAAGTAACTTATCACAACGATAATATTAACTAATGATCAGATGTTTTGTTAAGAAGAAAAAAACTGACGACTCTGTGCTTTTTAAAATTTAATACACTATTTAAGAGCACAACCAATGGGTTCCCCAGTACCAACTGGGTTATGGAGATCAGACAAGCAAGCAATCCGGCAATACAGTTAGACTGTAAGTGGACCCTAACGTGGTTGGGATAAGGCTAGGCAGGTGATGATGAATTCTAAAGCAGTGCCACTCCAAACAAACTAGAACTTTATAACATCTCGTAAAAAATTAAAGTACCCGCAATATTTTTTACTAAATTCCACCCTATGGATAACTGTATCTATCTATTTCTGCACGAATCTCGGCGAGCACTCCTTCTCTCATATCGTATTCATTAGATTTCATTTGTCAGCGCCCGTTTCTTTGATGAATTATTCACGCACACGCAATTTGTTTACACTAGTCATATCCGAACTATTTCTGTTGAAGTTGGACGTAGATATATGCGCGTGATTACTCTCGCGTTAATTTATCTTGCCTTCGCGATGAAGCGTTCTTCGCCTGGTTTTATATGCTTTGTTATTAGTTGTCTTGTTTCATCGCCTGATAAATGATTTGTGTCATGAGTTTGGATTGCATTTTCACTGTTGGGGCTCGCATCAAGTACTGTTTTAATTTCATTCTTTTTTATTTCAAAGTCAAAGTCTCAATCAATTTATTTTATGTATCATAGACTTTATTTGACTATCAATCTTCTTACTACCTTATCTCCACCCGCCTTAAAAACATAACATAACATTACACTAGCAATCCCCGAAGTTTTAGGCAGGGGTGTGGGTACCTAATATTACACCTACATTTCGCTACTCAAAGTTTAACGCCATGTAATAGGTCTCACCCCCTATTGCTATCAACCAAGGACAAATTAAAAGTCCATGGCTGCTACAGAGACATTCCAAATGAATCCAGGAACAACTGTTAAGTAGCGTAGCGGCGCTTGCTTGACTACAAGGCCAACGAGTCTTTATAAATACAATAGACTTCAAAGTCAAACAACATATAATCCCGTAAAGCAAGGAAAATCCTACAAGAATCAAACTCGCTTTTTCACTCCTATCTCATATTTCACAAGAATAAAACAACGTTGTGGGGCCGAGGCACCCTTTGTGAGAACAAACAGGGTTATCCTACGATTTCGGCGTTGAACCTTTTCAATAATCATTGAGGGAATCCTTCAATAGACCTGTTCACCTTTGGTTTAGATCCGACATGGCGATGGAAATCCTTTTCTTATTTGAAATGGACTCTGGTTTAGTTTTTGAAATTATTTAGATCCGTACAAAAGATACAATTGCTTAAATTCTCTGGGTTATTTTTAATTTGTACTTCTGCAAAAGATATTATGTGTAGGATAAACAAAACAGTATTGTTAAAGATCTTTCCATAATCACAAATATGAAATAATATCAGGTAATAAAAAGAAAACACTCAATTTTTACATCCTTGAAAAATAAAACCGTATTACCAAAGCCTTAAAAAGGTGTCAACATTTTCCAAAACACTGGTATTTTATAAGCCCACGTATTATTCACCGTAAAAAATACATAAAATATAAAATGCCTAAATACATTACGCTAAAAGAGGTTAAACAGAGGTTTTTTTTTACGTTGTATTACTAGGTATAAATTTTATTAGTCGAATGCGCGGGATAAAACAAAAAGAAAACATGTTTACCTGTTTTACATGATGTAGGTAGTAAGGCAAGGTTACAACATATTAAAACGGTGCCTTAAAACCGACATACGGTATCCTGTGGTACATAACACTAATAGCCGCATGGTGATTTAGTGATCAGCCATTTGCAAACCACAGTGATAATGACAATATGGCGACGATGGTAGATGGCTTTCGATTGGACAGAACCTTGTCCAACATTTATCTGTAGTTAGTTGATAAAGACACACAAACACCGTGGAAGACCAGTATAGAAAAAAAAACTTTATTCGAATTCGGTACAAAAATTCGTCACGTTTTGGTACCACTCGCGATAAGTCCGGTAACAAGTAGTCTCGTCTGCAGTTCGATTGTGAACAATTCTTTAACGCGGAGATGACACCATCTCCGCGTTAAAGAATTGTATCACTCGCATTCACATTTACATTAACACTAGAGGTGTCTCTAGTGTTGCAAAAGTAGCCAGTTAGCCACCGTAGCCTATGGACTGCTACAGTGACCCCTTTCCATCAAGTGTATGCTTGTGTCAAAAAGGTATGTTAAATCTTAGTACCCTTGACTAAATTGCCACATTTTTCCCTCGTAATCCAAAACCGTATTCAAAACTTGTTTCCCCGAAATATTTTCATGTTTAACCAAAACTCCGCACTTTCCCAAAAGAAGTACTACGCGAGCCGATGAATATGAAAACGTAAATTGAACTCAATAACATATCAAAGGACTCGTCAGTCCCGGTACCACGAAAGCCGCTCTTTTCGGCCTACCGGGCTTTATCCCGGCTTTAGCTCTGACAAAATATTTTCGGGACTTTTGAGGTTTTCATACATTTTAGTCTTATTTCATACATGTTCAGTAACGTCCTAAAAGTTTGGGTATTCCCTAGAAAACGTTGCTCGTTAACGTTTATCTTGTTTTGTAATATTTTTGTAAAAATACAGTGAATAAAATGAACTGAATTATTTTTTATTAAACCGATTTATAGAGCGCAATATCGTTGGTGATAAATATGATTGATCGAGTATATAACAAAAGCAAAACCGGCTGTATTTAATTGTTATAACCACCAACTTTAGAAGTAAGTTAAAAACAAGGCGATTGCTACAAAATAATTCCGTAGGCGTCGACAGTTAATTTTATTAAGAGCTTACAATAATTAAGTTTTGACCCGTTCCGGTATTTAAACCGGTCAATTATAGAAATTCGTATTTCGGATGTCATAAAACTGAGCTCGGTAATAATGAACATGCGGCGCGTACAGTAAACTATGTCGCAGTTAATATCGAGTACGCGACTTATTGGACATTTAGCTATTTGGCCGTCCGCCGTTCGCCAGTGAATAAAGTGTGGCACACACGAGTCGTCGCTCAACGTGAAATATGTGAATTTAATTTATTGAAGCAGGTAGTTCTCAAAAAAGATGACAATGTTGTAATAAACAGCCTCTATTACCTATGTCTTAGTTAATGATTTACCATGACACAAGAAATTCTAGTGTGGACAGATTGGTTTTTTTTTAATAAATTGTTTAATTTAATCTTCAATTTAAGGCATGACTAGCATTTACCTTGTTTAAATTACACAGTATTTATTAGATAAGAAACCTATAAGGTATTTGAAAAAAAAAAGGTGAACAATCCAATCGTAAAATGAAATTAATTTCCCCAAAATCCATAATAAAACCTTAAATTACAACCAAATTCAATTCGAAACGGGAGTTATATCAAAATCTTTTATGGAAATGTCTCGGTGTCTAATGTGTCTTCATAAAATGTGAGAGTAACCTATGATAGTGTTAATATCCCGGGAAGCAAGACTTATTGGTCGTTTGCCGTTACCAGAAAATAAATGGCATGGCCGCCTAGCGCAGTACCATGAACGTACTTGATCAGTAGTTACGCTATACACACTGTATATTAAGATGAATTATGCTTTTAATAATTGTTTTGGCTCTATAATGTGGTTTAATAGTTGTAAATTATGTTATGAAACTTAGTGGGTATGCGTTTGAATTCATTTACTGCGTGATTAATATTAATAATTATCATTAAGTGTTATATGTGATGTAGGACAAAGAGAAGAAAGAGAAGTAGTAGTAGAAGTATAGAAAGAACTAAGAAACCAAGGTGGTGTAAAAAAAAACGTACCTAATGTCTATTTTTTTGTGATAAGGAGACAGTTATTAAAAACTCGCATCTAATTAATAAAAAAACAACAGGATTCACAATGTAAAGTTAAAAAACTCAAACTTATCCCAGTGACCGGCCGGCTCGAACCGTCTCTATAATATTGAATAAGTTTTAATTAAAAAGCCCTCGTCTCGTCGAAGTTTGGACGCAATTAGCGGGATTGGCCCACGAATGCTACGGCTCACGGGAACCACTTGAACATGGCCATTGTCCTGCAATCGCGAACTAAACGCACATCCCTAGTACGTCAGCGTAGCCAACAACTAGCTACCCATATCTAGGTATAGATAATTATGTTTACCAAAAAGTGGCAAAAAAAATTAAAAGTGTAAAATTGATAAATGGGTGGAAAAGATACAGTATTTCGTCTTAAACAGGGTTATTTGTAAAACATTAACAACCTTTCATGGGCTGAAAGTACTAATGGTAATAAACAACTTTTACTATGAAACTAATGCTGAAAGTCCAAAAATCTGGTGTTTCATACGCAGTCAACGGAAAAATATTCCATATAATTATGACCAATTTTTTTTACAAATAACGCTGTTGTAGAAGAAATGTATCTTTTCCATCTATTTACCTATACCTAAATACGGGTACGATACCTACTAACTTAAGTTTTGGGCATCGAAACAGTTAAACGCTATCATAGCGAACAACGTTAAAATGCAAATTATTTTTAATGAAATTAAATTCACCATTGTAATCATATTGTTGTTACCTACGTGTTATGAAAACAGGTTCACAAAATTAAACCGAATTTTAATGAACGCACTGTTTTGTTAAACAAATGCGATTGTAACAGAGTAGTAATATTATTTTGAACTTAATTTACTTTAATTGCGCGAAAGGGTTTGTCACAGCCGGCAGCCGTTGGATTAATAAATAATTCAGTCGCCAACCTCGATTGGTCAAGGCGTAATAAGTAAACTTAGGACGGATGGCAGTTTCGTATTAATCGTTTCGTTCGAGCAATTGGTCACAATCGAGGCCCGGAGCCCCAATAAGTTGTTTTCAATTGTGACCAATTTCCCAGTTCGAACGCAACATCGAATGTGTTTACCGATTGGTTTAAATTTACCTAATTATCAGTGTGTTCTGACTACCGTGTAAATATTTGATAAAATTATTTCTACAAGGAGTTCTAACAGGGTACAAGGTTTGTTAATATTAATTAAGTTCATGTGGAGCTGAAACATAATACGTTAACTCTAGTTATTTAGTTTCTGCTAACATCTATACCTGCGGCGGTTTTACTATAGTTTTATTGATAAACCGACCACCTTTGACGATCGTTGTGTTACGGAGGTTGTTATGCTGTATAATGTTCTAGTTTCATGTTTGCTACTGTCGTATTCGCTTGAATGGTAGCACTGTTAAAACGTTAGAAGTTTCGGTGAGAATGTTTCGGTAATTTCAATGTAGTTTGTTTTAGTTCTTAATTTTAAGTACAATTTGTATAAAGGTACAATTTGTAAAAATACCTAGATATATTCGTATAGAAATCACCTACAATAATAAAATACAACACGCATTATTAACTTAGAATATTTACTTTAGCCTTGTGACATATTATCGCTTGATTTAAAATTTTCTCATATAAGTGCCTACCTAATTAAAATTTATTAAACTCAATATTTTCTCAACAACGGGAAATCAGAAAAAAAATACATGTGGCACTCGGAGACTACCGCGGTGAAGCTATAGCATAACTTTTATTTTATTTTAAAAGAATAATATCGCCTACCGCGTATATAATTTATTTAAAATGTTTGTGGTGCACTACTGCAATAAAGAACTTCTTTGTTGAAGGAGAGTTTTATAAGTAGGTTTCATTGTGAAAACTTCTTTTGTAGCTGGCCATTTAGAATCAGTAAGAAAAAGTAAATTGTTTTTATGACGGATATTTTTATGATTGCCGAAGTCTCCCGAACTGAAACGATGTTAGACGATGCGTGGTGTCAGGTATTTTACTTAGGTATTTTCGTTAGGTTTTTGGATTTTTTTGATTCGGTCGCCGCGCCGCGCCGCGCTCAGAGCCCGCGATAAAAGCTATGTAATAGCTTAAAAAATTGTCACGAATTGTCACTCTTTTCTCTGCTAAACTATTTATACATAGTGCCTTGGACGAGTGTACAAAGGATATCAATATGTAGTAATGTTAAACGATAGCAGTCATTGAACCCCTTTAACCAATTTAGCCTCTCGCTAAACAACAAAGGGCATTGCCAAATCAATCACATACTCCTTGCTTTGTACCCAAATGAAGTCCATCTTAAACCAAGCCCGGGTATAGTCTGAGAGCTTAACAGGATTTCATAACAACAGGTATATCTATACATAGGTACCAGAAATTCCTCACTCCGTATTTCAGACGTACCTTGGGTACCAGACATCTATTATTTGGTGTTCATTACGAATAAGAGCTAATTACTCGCTTTCAAGCTGCTTGAATGCTGACATTCTTCAGCGGTTGTCGGGTAACTGGGATGTGCGAAACAGTGTGCTCGATGTTGTTTTGAGCGGACATAGAGGGAATCGGCCGTTCCTTGCATAGTGCTAGGGATAATGTAAAACAGTTATGAGACAATTTTTTGAAGGTAATTTAAGTATTTTCTGTAGCTTTTGTGACTTCTGCTAACATAATCGGTGACCCCATTAACGAACGCACCCCTTGCGTTTTCTCGTGGTAAAGTCATCAAATTTATCCTCATACCCTTACTGTCAGACTTTTACTGACTAAAATCCATGGCGATCCTTCAATAGCCCTTTACATTCCAGTGTCACGGTTACGCGATGAGACGTTCCGCGACTCCGGCAGACTTTGGCCTTCTAAGGTTCCAAGGGGGTAACCACACGATGAGTGATGATGATTTTGGTGTACAATGTTGTAAGCAATGAGCGTAGTGACCAGATATTACCCATAACTTGATCCATATGAGTCATAGTAATGATAAATTATTGCTAGTCGGTCGTTTAAGAAAATGCATTAAACGCACAAAAGCTGCCCAGTCATAATGTTAAGTAGGTAGGTACTATTCTAAAAACCTGTCTAGAACATGATAATTCAAACCCGTAATAAAATCGTAATTGAAGACACAAACCGATGAATTACGCTAACAACTTCAAAAGTCTTTGTTCAGAAGAAATTCCCAAAGAATTTTACGCTTCCTTTATCCGAATCTGATAGGTATCTACAACATTAAACTGGCTGTTATTTTATAGTTCTTGTTTAAATAATCATAGCGTTTATGGTTGTACTAAAATCATTGGCATGTGAAGATGTGGTTTCTTACTTAAGTAGTGTTTATGGGTAACTGGCCCCCAGTCACCCATGACTGTTAGAAACAAAAAAAAACTGGCAAAGTGCGAGTCGGATTTAGACACCAAAGATTTAGTACAATCTGCATTGTGCAATATTTATCACTATTTTCACAAAATTCCGAAATTAATCAGTTTTTTGTATCCGTTTTTAAACTGACAAGTTCACTAATACTAGGACACAAGTGATCGTAATATCTAAAATTAAAACAAATAGGTACTAAGTAGAGTAAATTTTTCGTTCCTCTAATATAGTAGTCCTCTATCACGGCTCAAAATATACAGTCCTGTGACAGACGGACAGACAGACATCGAGACGTATGTTGATAAATCTCTATGAGTAAAAACGAAAAAATGATAATTATGTTATTTATTTAAATATTCATAGACAATCATTACAAGGTATTTCAAGCAATTCTCTGTAAGTTCGGCTGATTATTCTATGAGTGATGTCCTATTTTAAGGGAACACCCAAATACTCCGAAATATTTTATTCCGAATTTCGATATTCCGATTTTCAAAACTCCGAATATCATAATACCTAAAAATTACAATATCGACGGTAAAAAGGCAAAAGGGGTCAAGCGCCACATTTTGCGATCTTAACTTTTTTATTGACCCCAACTCCACTATTTTTTCTCTTTCGAATGGTCATAGTATCGTTTTTCTAGCAAGAAAAAAAGTCACTTGCACCAAAGAATTATTTGTACTGAATTGCCAAATCGATACTTACCAAAAGTGCTCAAGCGACACCGACTTTACCTTGCTTGGTTGAAGGACCATTTTGTATATTACGTTTTTGTATCGCCTTGTCATTTGGCATAATTTTAAAAACAATATTAGAAATAAATATGTCGCTTGTATCCATATTCCTTTTATTTGTTTAGTAATATTTTTTCACTTAACACTATTGATAAGAAAATGAAATACTATAACGTCGCTTACACCAATATAGTAAAGATTGTCAACTAAACATAATTGGCGCTTGGCCCCTTTCTTAAATAATTTTATTTTCATTACGTTGCATTTGATTCACTCAGTACGCGCGCCAGCGCTGTTGCAAGTGGGTGTATGTTTTGTGTGCGTGAAAGCAAGTTCACGCGTGTTTGAAACGCGAATGCAGTTTTTAACACAGATTAACATTTTATATAAAACATGTCTGCAACTCCCGAAAACGTGAAATTGAGACGTATTTTAGACCGAATAATTGTTGATTTTTTATTTTATTAAGAACTAGCTTCTGCGCGCGACTTCGTATGCGGATACTGTTGCTTATGCCAGCGACAACGGAGTCGTCAAAATCGAAGATCTGAAACGTCTGATGTCCAATAGAGCCCGGGTAAATAATAAATGGGATCTGGCCAGTAGAGTCAGATTTTTAATGATATACCATCGTCATCGAAAATCAGTCCTAAAGTCTTACCGCCTTCACCGCGTGGAGGTACTCCCAGTTTATGTTATTTTATAATTAATTATACAGGGTGAATTGTTCAACTGGGCGTGGATGGCTATATCCGAAACTATGAGGAATATCAAAAAACGTTGAAAGGAGTCTCGAGGCCGATTTTGATGTAAACTATTGTTGTGACTGTACTTGTTCAACTCAATAATTTCGTATTAATTTCTGAATACAGTGGGATTGTTGAGACGTCAAATCCAGTGAAACATTGAAAACAATGAAATTTTATAATTTCGAATTAATTATGGATCAGTAGAAGTAAAGTAACATATAAAATAGCAATTTCATAAAAATCTGTAATTTCCTTAAGTTTGCCGTATATGATTACTTCCCAGAATTTGATCCTTATTAGCAACACTATCGAATATGTAATAATACAGGTGTGATTTTTTTCCAAAATCAGCGGGTTCGATTCCTGGCCAGGATTATTAATTTTTCTAAAATCCAATGATGCAGTTTTAGTATTCATCAGAATCGGCCTCGAGACTCCTTTCATCGTTTTTTGATATTCCTCATAGTTTCGGAAATAGCCATACACGCCCAGTTAAAAAATTCATCCCGTATAGTGAAATTAGCTATAGCTTTGATTTCCACATCAGATGTTTCTGATCTTCGATTTTTATAAGTCAACAGGAAATGCCCATCAGACCGTTAAACGTCGACAAAAATAGTTATTGTGGGTTATCCCTAAGAGATAGACATATACCACCGCGGACTTTATTGTAGACCTTATTAAGGTGTATAATACTGTGGTACATCAGTTTGATCTATCTCGTAGGGTTCAGCCAGCGTTTGCAATATAAGCGCAAAAAAATAGTTTATTTACGACCTTACAAAACCTCTAAAATTATAAGAGTTTCTCTACGATATTATGCATGTATTATACATTAAAACCTTCCTCTTGAACCACTCTATCTTTAAAAAAAAACCGCATCAAAAACTGTTGCGTAGTTTTAAAGATGTAAGCACACAGGGGGACAGGAAGCAGGAAGCGACTTTGCTTTATACTATGTAGTGATAGTTAAACTGGGCTCTTGGAGTTCCACACCAGGTGTTCCAGATCTTCAAATTTATTCTCTCAGCAGAAAATGCTCATCACGTGGAACAATTTTTGCTATGGCACCATTTTTGTATCTCTTATAGTTTAGCAGTTCTGTTGCGGTTCTGCATCAGGTGTTCAAGTTTCCAAGATAAATTATAGCCTATATGTTAATTGGACTTCATACCTATACAACAAAAAATCATTCAAATCCGTCCAGTAGTTCCGAAGATTAGCGTGCACAAACACACAGACAAACAGACAAACCGACAAACAGACACACAGACAAAAAATAATTAATTACAATTTCGGGTTCGGCATCGATAAAATAACAACCCCTGCTACTTTTTTTTATAAGTATATTTACATTGTAACAAATTTATTATATAATGTATACCAAATAATTGTGGTTTATTTACTCAAATAATGTGATAACATGCTGTTGTATGTACTAACAGTTAGGTAATTGCTGTTTTTTGGAGCCCAGTTTTGTTCCTTGTATTGTTTTAGTTTAATAAATAATTCATAGTTCCTACCTGCTGTGCCAAATATAAAAAATAATACTTATTAAGATTATGGTAGCTTAAGCCAAAATCTGAATTAGTTCTATGATCTGTTGTGCCAAATAAAATAAAATATTACTTTATTAACATGAAGCTTAGGCCAAAATCTAAATATTCCAACATTAAATATTGTTACTTGACCCCTCGCAAATGCGATAAACATGGTAAAAACCTGGAGTCAAACGACATCTATCTTTGAAACTATTGATCTCAGGCTTATTTTGATGTAAAATTATTAAAGAACATTGTATTTTAGTAAACTTTTCTGAAGATTGTGATGTGATTCAATAAAGCAATAAAGAGATATTTTTTATTAAAACTTTCTTTTTATTCTCCTGAACAATATGATCTGTGGTGCTTGACCCCTTTTGCCTTTTACCCGTCGATATCTATTATTAGAATCACGAAATTCATTCGTTTTCCGATTTTCACTTGTTCGAAAAATGTAATACTCGATGAGTTCTCATTCCGATTGTTTACACACTCATTCCGACAGTTTATTCGGATATTGAAAATCGGAATGAGTTCTCATTCCGATTTTCAATATCCGAATAAACTGATTTTTTGGAATATTGAAAATCGGTATTTCGTTTCTCATTCTACAAAGTCAGTGACAGAAACGAATTGCTGCAAAACCGGCTCCGCGTAGTTTTGTCTACCGTACTCCTAGAGAGTTATTATTTAAGCCTGTGTAGGCGCGGAGTGGTGAGGCGTATCCTATGGACTTTGACTGTTTGCCTTCAGGATTGTTATTGTTATTAGGAGAACTTAGGATCCAGGAGCGAGCGAAGCGAGCTCGGGACTTGGGCACCCCGACTCGGACAGTAGGTCAGGTTACTTTAAACCTTGCTCATAGAAATTGAAGCTCCGTCGATCTTCCTCGGTAAGTGGTAGTCAACAAATTGACCAAGGATGCATGAGCGAGCGAAGCGAGCTCGAGACTCGGGGCACCCCGACTCGGACAGGTTAGGTTCGAAGGGGATGGCGGGGTCTGAAAGACCCCGCCATCCCCTTCGTGTTAGGTTTCTTTAAACCTTGCTCACAGAAATAGGAGTCCCGCGAAGCGGGGCTCCGTCGATCTTCCTCGGTAAGTGGTAGTCAACAAATTGACCAAGGATGCAAGAGCGAGCGAAGCGAGCTCGAGACTGGGGGCACCCCGACTCGGGCAGGTTAGGTTCAAAAGAGATGGCGGGGTCTGAAAGACCCCGCCATCCCCTTCGTGTTAGGTTACTTTAAACCTCGCTCATAGAAATAGGAGCCCCGCGAAGCGGGGCTCCGTTGAACCACCTAAGTGGTAATGTAACTCAGGATGCGATAGCGAGCAAAGTGTGTCTTGGGGAATTCTAATTAATCGGACATTTAATAATCGGAATTTTAAGAATCGGAATTCGTGTTTTTGATGTTTCGGAAAATTATTAAGTCGGAATTTTTGATATTCGGTCTATTGAAACTCGGTATTTTGAAAATAGTAATTATAAACGATAGGAATATTGATTTTATGAAAATAGGAATAATGATCAATCGGAGTTGTTATAGGAATTTTGAACCATTCGGAATTATGAAAATCGGTATTTTGAAATTCGTATTTATGAATTTCGGAATAAAGTTTTTCGTATTATCGTAGTGTACCCCTATTTTAAATGTAGCCAATGAAACGTTTAAAAAATAAATCGAGGATTCGAGGTGTAGTAAAACATTTCCGTTTTACTCAAAATTATTTGTTTGAACTTCCCATGGCCGGTGCATTGTAGTACAAGTGTACGAACATGAATTTGCCATCGTCTTAAAACGTTGAAATGCATGTTGAAAACTTGTAACATTTACTCAAACATTTTAAGTAACATAATGTCACTGCTGTCCTGTTTTGAGTGAAAATTTACATAAAATTTGAAATTTATAACGATTTCAAAGGGCTTTATTGGTGATTTTAAAAGTTAACTTTTTGGTGACAGTTAACGACTAATATGACTTATAATGTGTTGCAATTACTAATGTATAGATATATACATATATCTACCTTTAATTGGACAACTTCACTATCACAGGAAAAATTAAAAAGACATATGAACATTTCATGAAAAGATCGTAAAATACCTACTATACCTATGGAGAAACCTGTTTCGCTTAGCTCAATCGTGCCAATGTTTAAATAATCCTCAGTTAGAACAAATTTTAATTAACAAATCTGAAAGTTACCTTTAAATTGTTTCGCACATCCATGTACACCTCCTTGCGGTCTCTTCCCGGTTCTATACCGGGGTGCTGCGTATCCTCAGCTAACATAAAGCCTTTGCAGACAAGACCTGACGGTGTGGAAAACCTTAAACCCCTGAGGTATGTTGATGAAGATGGTCCCGTCAAATTAAGCCCGTTTAGGTAGGGGCTGTTAATGAATGTTAATTATGACATTCATAGTCCACGACCTGATTTTAATTTGCATACTCAAATATTTTTTTAAGTTGAGAAGGGGGAATTTGAAGTTTTAGCAGAGGGGTCTACAATTTTAAACAAATTTTGTCAGGTTTAAGAAAATAGAACTTTTTTTTATCGTGGTAAAATCATCAAATGTTATTAAGGTAATTGCTAAGCACTTGGCAACACGAAGTAGTTTTACCGTAAAGTTATTATTAAGTACGACCATAATATTGGTGAAAATGGTATTACATGGGACAGGAAATAACAGAGAAGTGACACAAAGTCATTATTTCATTAAATTTTTCTTAGAAATAAAAATAATAATTTGTTAGCAGTTGAGTTTCGCTATACGTCGTAAAAATTAAGGAAACGCATTAAAACTAAAAACCAAAGCCAGACCTACATACAAAAACGAAAAAAAAAAAAACGATTGAAATCTACTCAACCGGACTAAAACTAGAATCATTTTTAAATCACAAAAAAGACGTGAACTTAGATGATGCATTTAATTCTAAGGCAACAATCACATAAAAAGATCTAGAAAGATTCATTACAGCCCCAGCCAAAGCTTGTAAACTTTAATAAGAGTACATATTAAATATTTTAGCAAGTGTGCTGCCGACTGAATTCCACGAGGGTTGTGGAACTGGGCAATTTGCAGAAACGGCTAATTTCACATGTATATCACGAGTAGTAGGTTATTTGGCTAAGTGTTTTAGCCATTATTCCTTTAGTTGCTGTGTTATAGGTGTATTGCTTCATTGCGGTTGCTCTCGTGCTTGCTGTTAGTTGGGAAATTCTTCAGATTTATAATTGTTTTGTTCATATTCTCTTGTTTTCAAAACATTACAAGAAATATTACTTAGTGGAAATCTTGCAGGTTCGACATAAATACGAGTACCTATGGCTTTACAGGCATCTATAAACTATTGTGACTGCTTTCCATCAGACGGACCGTATTATTGTTTATAAAAAAAGATAAAAGGTTGGTCCAAAGGAATGTATACTGCCATTATTTTAAAATAATAATATTTCACAAACTTGCTACAGTTCATTTATTAATTTCGCATTTTTTTAACATTTGTATACCAAAATAAAGTTATCCAAAATTTAATCTGTCCCTGTCACTGCTAAGTAAAAAAGAAAATAAACTTTCTAACGTATTACATATTTAGACTCTCTTGAGTAAAGCAGTAAATTGTCTTGAACTCATCGCTGTGCCTTTGAAGCCAATTGCCAAAGTTTCGGCGAAATTGTAGTTAATTTTCATCGTCTCGACTGTAATACTCGCAGACTTTGTAAGATGATACACAGTTAACTGAGCCTAATAATGATAATCTTGATATTAAGCTCCGTAAAGAAGAAGACAAACGTTCGATATTCGAAGTACGTGTTAACAATAAAGCAATGGAGCGGATTGCCAATGCCTGAATTATTTTGCTTCGCTGAAGCAATCTTCGGTGAAGTCAAGTAATCTAAATTGGCATTGGTGACGTGGTTTCCCCGAACTCGTAGATCATTTTGATTGATTTCTCGTGCGCCACCTGGTTTAGATATATTAATATTGTTTGCCTGCGGTTTCACTCGCCATCGCCTTTCTCCCTCCTCAAATGAAATTTAAAATCGATGTAGCGATTTAGACATCAAAGAGTACAGGACCTACATTATGTTATAGGTAAGTTAATAAATAAATTCACTTTCTCAATTTGTAATATTTGTTAACATTCAAAACGTTCAAGACCTTTTCTTCCATATTTTCCTTTTCTGAATCCAAAGCTGTCACAATGAGTGTCAAAATATAATCAACTAGCTGTGCCCGCGACTTCGTTCGCGTGGAGGTCGGAACTCAACAATGTATTTTTTAGTGCTTCTTTATTAACAACATTAGCTGTAAACCATCATTCTGGAGCATACATAAATATGCGTACGTAAATCATCAAATGAGTCCTCCTACCCAGGGCAGGGTAAGAGGAACTGTCAGACTTGTACTGATTAAAATCCTCGGTGTCCTATAAATCCTATAATATGCCTTTACGTTCCGAGGTCAAGGTAATTCGATAGTTCCGGGACCCCGGCAGGCTTTGGCCTTCTAAGGGGGGGCCCGTCATTGTGATGACACATTTAGGCGCGTGTTGAACACAACGCGCCGTCGACCCAGGCATACTCGCCGCCCGCATGCTCGTGCAAGAGAAAAATCTACGTTTAAACGCCTCTGGGACCTGAGTAGTATAGGCGAACTCCGGAGCCTGCCCGTTCCTGCCTTTACCGGCGCTGGCAGCCCCAGGACGTAAGCAGACATGGGCGAAAGTCATTCTTTCAAGGAAACAGGTCGTACCTATGCGTGACCCATCGTGACCCATCGTATCCCATCGTATCCCATCCTATCCCATCCTATCCCATCCTATCCCATCCTATCCCATCCTATCCCATCCTATCCCATCCTATCCCATCCTATCCCATCCTATCCCATCCTATCCCATCCTATCCCATCCTATCCCATCCTATCCCATCCTATCCCATCCTATCCCATCCTATCCCATCCTATCCCATCCTATCCCATCCTATCCCATCCTATCCCATCCTATCCCATCCTATCCCATCCTATCCCATCCTATCCCATCCTATCCCATCCTATCCCATCCTATCCCATCCTATCCCATCCTATCCCATCCTATCCCATCCTATCCCATCCTATCCCATCCTATCCCATCCTATCCCATCCTATCCCATCCTATCCCATCCTATCCCATCCTATCCCATCCTATCCCATCCTATCCCATCCTATCCCATCCTATCCCATCCTATCCCATCCTATCCCATCCTATCCCATCCTATCCCATCCTATCCCATCCTATCCCATCCTATCCCATCCTATCCCATCCTATCCCATCCTATCCCATCCTATCCCATCCTATCCCATCCTATCCCATCCTATCCCATCCTATCCCATCCTATCCCATCCTATCCCATCCTATCCCATCCTATCCCATCCTATCCCATCCTATCCCATCCTATCCCATCCTATCCCATCCTATCCCATCCTATCCCATCCTATCCCATCCTATCCCATCCTATCCCATCCTATCCCATCCTATCCCATCCTATCCCATCCTATCCCATCCTATCCCATCCTATCCCATCCTATCCCATCCTATCCCATCCTATCCCATCCTATCCCATCCTATCCCATCCTATCCCATCCTATCCCATCCTATCCCATCCTATCCCATCCTATCCCATCCTATCCCATCCTATCCCATCCTATCCCATCCTATCCCATCCTATCCCATCCTATAATATTAGGTTATTATTAGGATTAATATTGTGTTAATGAAAATACCTTCGCAAGTAATCATCATCATCATCATCAGCCGGAAAACGTCCACTGCTGAACATAGGCCTCCCCCTTAGACCGCCACGTCGAACGACAATTCGCCACTTGCATCCATCGGTTGCCCGTGGATGCAAGTAATGCATTACTTTAAAATCAAATTTGATTTACATAAAAAAGGTTATAATGACTTAACCTTAAAAGATAAATGTATGCTCTCGCGGACTTTATTTTAGAACTTTTTATCAGGAATAATTCCGTAGTACATTATTTTTGCGTATCTTTAACCGTTTACGCAGCGCACGCAACGGAAGCTCTCGAAATGGAATCCATTTTCCCGGTTTTGAAACATTTCTCTTTACTGCTCCGCTCCTATTGGTGATAGCGTGATGTTATATAGCCTATAGCCTTCTTCGATAAATGGTCTATTCAACACAAAAATATTTTTTCAATTCGAACCAGTAGTTCCTGAGATTAGCGCGTTCAAACAAACAAACAAACTCTTCAGCTTTATAATCTTCTTCTATATATAAAAGCGAAAGGTCACTCACTCATAGGACACGAAATCTCGGAAACTACCAGTGCTAGGGGTTTAAAATTTTGCATAGGGGTTCTTTTTAGGACGTAGGCGCTCGCTAAGACGGGATTTTGCGAAATTCCAACCCTAAGGGGTTGTTTTTGGGGTTGATAGTTTGTATGAAACTTTGTTACTACATGTACTAGGAGTTTCAAATTTTGCATGCGGGTTCTTTTTAGGACGTATGCGCTACCTAAGACGGGGTTTTGTGAAATTCGACCCCTACGGGGTTGTTTTTACTGTTGATATTTTGTTTGAAACTTCGTTACTCTAAGTGCTAAGAGTCTCAAATTTTGTATGGGGATTCTTTTAAGGACGAAGATGCTCACTAAGACGGGATGTTGCGAAATTCGACCCCTAAGGGGATGTTTTCAGTGTCGATAGTTTGTATGAAACTTTGTTACTACAAGTTTTAGGAGTTTCAAATGTTGCATGAGGTTTCTTTTAAGGACGTAGGTGCTACTTAAGACGGGATGTTGCGAAATTCGACCCCTAAGGGGTTATTTTTAGGGTCGATAGTTAAGAGTCTCAAATTTTGCAAGGGGACACTTTTTAAGAAATAGGTGCTCACTAGACGGGATGTTGCGAAATTCTACCCCTAAGGGGTTGTTTTTGGGGTTGATAGATAGAGGTCTCAAATTATGCATGGGGATTCTTTTAAGGACGAAGATGCTCAGTTAGACGGGATTTTGCGAAATTCAATCTCTAAGTGGTTGTTTTCGGTGTCGATAGTTTGTATAAAACTTTGTTATTTATAAGTGCTAGGAGTCTCAAAAATGTTGCAACTTTGCATAGTCGTTATTTTTAGGACGTAGATGTTCACTAAGACGGGATTTTGCGGAATTCGACCCCTGAGTTGTTGTTTAATTTGTGGTTGATAATTTGAATCTTCGGTACTACAAGTGCTAGGGAGTCTTAATTTTGCATAGGGGTTATTTTTAAGATGAAGATGCTCTCTAACACGGGATGCTGCGAAATAACCCCTTCTTTGAAGAGTGGCTATAAAGGCGTCATGACGTCCTCACCTTCTGCTTGACACAGGTCCTCACCGGACACGGAAGTCTTGGGAGGTTCGGACGAAATGCCTGGGTATTACCACTGCGAGGATCGCCCGGATCGCACGGAGGACACGGTGGAGCATACAGTGCATGAGTGCCCCGCTTGGACAGAGCATCGCCGTGTCCTCACGGAGGCGACAGGCGGCGACCTCTCGCACCCGGCATTTGTCGACGCCATGCTGCGGGGCGAGACGGAATAGGAAGCGGTCGCCTTCTTCTGCGAGACGCGTGAGGGAGAGGACAGCGTCCACCTCACAACCCAGCTGCAGACTCGCTCTATGGATCATGCCCGGGTCGACGGCACATCGTGTTCCACGCGCGCCTCAAGGAGCTGTCAGCAAAACGACGAGGACCTCTCTTAGAGAGCTAAAGCTTGCCGGGGTCGCGGGACTGTCACATCAGGTAACCGTGGAACATAAAGGGCCATTAAAGGATCACCGTGGGTTTTAGTCAGTACATGTCTGGAAATCCCTCCCGTCCCGACCTGGGTGTAAGATAGTAGTCGCAAATTTTGCATAGGGGTTCTTTTTAGGAAGTTAGTACTACTTCAGACGTGATTTTGCAAGATTCGGGGTTGTTTTTGGGGTTGATAAAATTTTTGTGGGATATTAATTTAGATTTTCCAAATGTATCCCAAGAAAGAGAGTGGCCGGGAGTAGAAATTCACAGAAGCAAAGTTCGAAATTCGCGCGGACGAAGTCGCGGGCGAAGTGCTAGTATTATATATAGTATAGATTTGTATTACAGCACAATATGCTGCAGCTTATTTGAGATGCATGAGTCTTAATCCCAACACGTCTTCGTGCAATTAATTTAGTTTTCATGGTGATGAGCTCATCGCGCCTTTCGCCATCGCATTAACGCTACCCCGTGGAGGGAACGTTAGCTTAATCCCTAGTTATTGCTTTGTCACGTATTTAATAACATTCTTTTTTTCTTGAAGATGGTTAAGTTTCTTAGTTTTAAATTCGTCCAGGTCCAGTTTTTAGAATCCGTAAACTAAGTAAAGGACATGTTGATATATCATCAAATTAAGAGTAAAATAAAGCTGTAATTGAATAAGGTACGACAGACCAACAATCATCTATCGTAATTAAAAAAAAAACAATGCCGCCTAATAGAATATTGCAGGACAAGGATATTTTGGTCCATACAAAAAATGTGCCTCGCATTTGAATCGCCATCTTAAATTGCAATATAACTTTCGAACAATATCACAAACATTTATCAACAACACTGCAAGTCAATTTGAGTCAAGCGCCACAAGTTCCTTGGAGACAGAATCTGATGATGTTCTATCACCGATGACTCAAGAAGAAATCCCACGATAATAAAAGAAGCTCCATTAACAATTACTTACAATAACAAGAATATTAATAAAGTGTACGAGAAACATGAGATTGCAACTAGGAAAGCCGCTAATAAAGTGCACGGTCTTGATGAGGTTATCAAAATTGCATTACACAGCACCCAAAACACCGTGTGACGGTATTCGCGAAGCCGCGAACGTTCACGTGTAGGCTATCAACTTAGACCCTCGAATATTTAGAAGGGATGTGAATATTGACAATGTTTTGAGACGTGAGACAGGTATTGAGAAAGTAGCACAGAAAATCTATGAATAAGTACGGAACAAAAAAGAGAGGAGTTTTCAGACACAATTCGTTATTATGTTCGTATTTTATGAAATATTAGATAGTGAAACATATTTAGAAGCTATAGCTATAGAAGGTTTTGATTCGTAAATATGAGTATTGGATAAAGAAGAAATAATCGTAAGTTCCCAATATTGCTGATATTGTATAATTATATTCAACACTTACGAATCGTAGGAAATAAAGAAATAATCATCTGTTTTAGCAAGTTTTCCTAACTTGCTCATTTGCTATAGCGTTTAAGTTAAAACAACTTTAAAATCGAACGAAGTTTCCCATTAACGTTCTTCCATGCTACATCCAGACTCACTTTATTTTTCTCCAACGAGTTCCTTAATCGATTCCCATCGAGATTGCACCTCGCATTTTTGTATTGATTTCCATTTCATTAACATTCTAGCAGCATTATGCTCAACAAGCAAGTAGTGTGTCTAGACGGCGTTTTGCCGCATCTATTCGCTTGGTGTGTCTTCGCTGCGTTATAATGAAACGCCTGTAAGGAAGGTGTCTTATGAATACTGACTACCCACCCCCAGACTACAACTTAACTTGTCAACGGTGTAACAAATGGAGAGAGTGCGATCATCTCGCCTCAATGTATAATAATTGTGGCAGTCATTAATATGACGATAATTCGTAAAATTATGTGTCTAGACGTGTTAACGGTTTCTTTTGTATCTGGCGTTGGAGTGCGGTCGGAAATTGCTATTCTATTCACGTTCTTGTGAGGGCAAGACAAGATGATACCATCTGTTTATAAGTACAGGTACTTACTGGGTCTTTTAATGGGATTATGAAGAGAAAAACTCTATTGGACTTTTTCTTTATTACAGTTAAGTTTTATCACGACTAATGTGATCGTGACAGTGAGGTTTTCTTTTCTTGCTCCAACCCTTAAAAGCGTGAATACCTGAGGGATTACGATGTTTCCTATATTCCTATAGTTTCGTTATCATTTCAGTCCATTACATCCTGCAAAACAAAACCATCAACAATTTTACTCCGAGAGGTTTAATCTACAATTTTATTTCCACCATAATATCAGTACCATTAAACAGTTTAAGAGAGCACCAATGAAGATTGCATTCTCATTGCAAACAAATAAAGCTCTCAATAAACCTACATCCTCCCACTGATTACGTCACATATTGCAAATAGTGACGTCATGATCGTTTGATGACGTCGCAGAGGCAACCATGAGGAATTCTCATCTAGATTAATGATAGAAATACCTCCGTGGTAGATTAACGCATAATGTTACATGAATTTAGATATGGGACATGAGCGGGCTATATTAGAATTCGCTGTGTAATATTAATCTAAGATAGGCGTTGATCGGAGACGGTCTTGTTAGAATATTTCACGTCATTAAGGCAGTTTGTTAACTATAGAATGTTTTAGCATCCCTAGATTTGCATATTATGTTATTTGATGTTAACTATGTGTTTTGCTTTACATTCCTTTATATTACATTTTGTGAAAATTGATTTGATAAGTAAATCATTTGATACCTACCTACTTCTTTTTCAAACAAGGCGTCCGAAGATTTTGTACTTTTTTGTCTGTACTTCCAGATGGTGTGCAAACACTTATAATTATCTAAACTCTAATCTAGTCTAGTTTTTATTCGATGTTTCCCCGCGCTTCTTTTACTCAGTTTTTTTTTTATTGCAATCTCGCAAATCTTCCCAGCCATCGTTGTGCCGGTGAATGAAAGACATACAATTAGGGGACATTTGCTTAAACAATCCTAGGCACCTAAATAGCAAGACGATTCTACACGTACTTTTACCGACATTTCCCTACCCCTCCATACCGTAACCTTACCGATTTGCAAATTACCTATTACCAGTAATTCGGCTATTTCGCGCACTCCATTCATTAGAGGTCCATTTCCGAACCTCTCGGGGTGAACAACCCCTACATGTTTAATTTATAGTTGTGGATGCAAATTTTCCATTGAGCACCCCAATTTTACCCCCTATTATTTTAGTGACGGCCGTTACGGTTCGTGTATCAAAATCATTATGTTCCATCTTTTGTGAAGATACTGTGTTTGATCTTCTATGCTATTAAAGCCTTAGATAGTAACAAAGCTTTGCGATTTCTTTGGATTTAGAACGAATCTTTATAGAGCGTTAAAAGATAGTTTTGTGTTTGTTTTTTTATTTAGGTTAAGTTATTGTAAGTAAAGCCTCCTGCAGACACAGCTTGGCTCGTTGTCGCAGCGCGATTAATCGCGTGTGTCTGCAGGAGGCTTAAGTATATTTTTGGTAAAGCGTTTTTTAAAAGAAATAAGAAGATTTCTGAATAGCTTCAAGGGTTAAAACTATTGCGAAAATACACGATTACACGGAAGTCTCAAGTACGTAGCCAGCTTTTGAGGAATTAACCTATTGTGAGCTTAGTGATCCTTTTTGAAGTATTTATTGCCATTTTTTGGTGTTTCGAGGTAAACATGAAGTTGGTTCAAAATAAATCCAAAAATCAGCCGTTTATTATAATTAATTCAAAACGATAACTCACATTGAAATACAGCCGCTCATATTACGAGAGATTCGCAATAAAATTTAGTGTGGCACATTTTCAACAAATTGTCGTGTAAATTCGATGAATTTGAATCCAGTTGGCAATTAATCCACAATTATACCACAGTGTGCCGTTTAATTAAACGTTGAAATGATTTTGGTTCGACGTTGGTAGGTTGGGGAGATTTTCCATTTTTTTGGGGAAAAAATTTAGTAGGAGAAAAATATTTATTGTTTTTTTTTTCTATTTCCCAAGAACATTACACTAAAATTAAAGAAACCTACAGATAAACTGCTGCCAGAGGCACTAAATTTCATTCCTATCGCACACATTTAAATAGTAAGGTAAGCGTGCGTCAAAGTCTTCACTGTTACCGCGAGAGTGCGTATGAACCGTTAATTGTGTGTAAAAAATAGTTCTCCATCTGCTCATTTTTTCCTGTATGTGAAAATCAAATTGTAGAAAAAAGAACACGAATTCGGGGAAAATTCAGACATTTGATAGCAACCCAGTTCTGTTTCGACTTTAATTTTGTTTTGTTCGTATTCTATTGTCATGGTTTCGACAAAGATTTACATTGTTAGCTAGCAGGTTGTAAATTACGCGTAATTAACTTTATAAAGTGACAATTCGTTGGAGCTAAACTGAAATGTGAACGTATTTTTGGGTATCGAACTGAATGTGAAATGGTCTGATATGCTGTGTCTAAAATACAAGTGAATGTTCAGTTATTCCTAGGCTAGGCCATTAATTTGCATACACATTGTGTTCTAGGGATTACATAATTTACAAGACTGTTTTTTTTGTCCAACATTAATAGACCACAAACGAAACTTTGTATCTTATGAGGTTTGACCATACATGAAGCGTAGGTATGCTCAGACTCTTTTAACGACTTTCAGTCTCTCACAACTTTTGTTAAATAACCATTGTTAGTGTTTGAATGATTATTGCTTTAAGTTTGTGATGAGAAAATAAATAAATATTTTATTATTATATTATTATTCATATGTTTCAACAAATCTAAACATTCCCTAAGAAAATACCTACTCAGAAACAATACACAGAAAAAAAAGAAGAACAATAAAACCTTCAACAGTACTACAAAAACATTTGCGTTGCCAAAAAATTCTAAATAAAAATAGATTCATACATATAACAAAGCTCTACTCTAAACTCAGCGGTGCAGATAAAAAATCAAGCAGCAATTTTAATTTTCAATAGCCCGCAGGCGCCGCAAACACGGCAGCCGTTGTGATACAATGTTTTATACCTTTAGAACTTAATATTACGGTCTAAGATAGGAGCTGAAGAGGTAATAGAGAACTTAGTCGCTTTTTCATGTTAACAGAATCATTTAGAATGAAATAGGCATAATAGTTTTAGAAAGAGCTATTTTTATGTGTTTTGATATTTATATTGGGTATTAATGCTCTTTTCATTTTTATCTTTATACTTACCTACCATATCTGTCTTACCGTTTCACTTTGATTTTATGTCATTAGTTTGTTTTGCTGTTCTCTTTAATAACCCCTATTCAAAATAAGAAATCTTGAGCTGTTCCCAATAGTCTTACCAGTAGTAGGTACTACTGGGAGTTTCCTTTCCAATAGACTTACTCATAGTAAGATTTCACTGGTGTTCTTACATCTTTCAATGAAATTTATTTGCAAGCTTCAAAGCTCTGTTAGACGCCCGCGGTGACTGACGTCGCAAGACGATCTCCGGCCACCGTAGGCGCGGGCACGCGGGCGGCGAGTAATGGGCGACTCGCTGCGCGACTATGGACCATGCCCGGGTCGACGGCGCGTTGTGTTCCACACGCGCTTCGAAGAGTGTCAGCATAGTGACGGGGCCCCCGTCTAGAGGGCCAAAGCCTGCCGGGGTCACAGGACTTATCGAATTACAGTGACCCTGGAACGTAAAGGGCTATCGAAGGATACCGTGGATTTTAGTCAGTACGAGTCTGACAGTCCTTCCCGCCTTGCCCTGGGTGGGAGGACTCATTTGATGATTTTACCACGATAAAAAAAAGCTTCAAAGCTCCACTTTTCTGTTTTATTTAATTAAATTAAACACCTCTTTACATGAACATACAATTCGATATAAGATTTCAAGTCCATCATTTCTTTTATTTTAATTTTTGTAACGAGGAACAGCGATTTTGTCGTAAAGCGAATTTAGCGTCAAAATCGCTACATCTCATGTTTTGTGCCAAAACCTCATGAATCAAAAACTCAACGTTACAATATTACGCGATCCAAAACTGACTTTATTTCAACCTTTTTTAAGCTTTCTTCCTTTATGTACTTAGCTACCCCACACCTGTTTGCTTCAGGGCATCGCCCTTTTATATTTTGGTAGGTAATATAGCGGTAAATGGAGGTTTATATGCGAATCAAAGCGCCCGCTTCAGTTACTTTAGGGTTCCGTAAAAAGAAAATTAATAATAAGTGACTCAATTGGCTAATTGGTTTATTTGTGTTTGTACATAAATGTCTTATGTTCCTTGCATTATTTTATCGTAAGTCATGGTACGTTTTTTTTTTTTGTATGTTTCAGAAACCTTATAACTTGTGTGTATTTCTTAATTTAGGTTTTCAAAGGTGGATTTGATGCCTCAAAAGATATACTAAACCTACAACTAATATGGATAGCCCTCCTGTTAGTTATATTTTTGAAGATGTTTGTCAGAGCAAATAATAAATAAAATAAATATCTTACTCCATTTTGATTAAAAGTAAATATTTTATTATTTATCGTTAACCAATCATTTTCCAAAAACAAAAAGAAAATAGAAGTACAAGAATACTGAACCCAAAAAACGAAAACAAACTTTGAACGTGAAAAAATGTGCTGCTCTTTTATTACGTTACATTTTTTACGTTATTTTGAAAGGCCTTCTATTTTACCCTTTATATTATTCTGATTAACCTAAACAAACATGATATTCTACGTTGCATTTTTTTTGTGCGTTTGCTTTATTTTGATTGCCAGAATAACAAAGTTCCAAAAAATATGTAGCTACTCTAAACTAGTTGTCCATCCCGGTTTCGCACGGGTATACTTTAATAATACTAGCTGAACCTTGAAAACCGTTGGGGACTTTAGTTTTTTTTATACTTAGTTTAAAGTTTTTTACTGATGAAACAGCTTTTTTAGAAGCAGCAAGTTTTGAATATTTATTCTTGCTCAACCGATACCAAAAACCGTCGGCACATTACAGTAAGCACTCGAACATTACCTATTAATGCAATTTTAACATTTTTCGGGTAAAAACAAAAGAAAATAATTTCCACGTCACGTCCGGACAGCACGTGTCTTCCATTCCTAATTTATGATTTATAAAGCATTAACCTAAAAGCTTCGTGAAAGTCGGTTCAAGAGTTACAAAATTGTACACCAGGGATTCAAAGGGAATTGTGTGAATCCCTCTATCTGGTGGATGCGTTTTTTAGAGCGTGTGTAAATAAAAAGAATTTATTATTTAATTTTCTGGATTTATTTGCAGGATTTTTTGGGCCTCTTTTAGTGGCGATATGGGAATGCGGGATACGGAATTTGTGTTTTTTTTTTTGCATTTCTGTGGACCGTCACAATTGTTTTATTTTAGTATGTAAATTTTGTAAGCTAATAAAAATTTGCAAAATACAACGAAGTAATTTCTATCATAACAAATAATTATATTGATAACTGCTGGTTTGTTGCGGATCAATTTAAGTTCAACAAACCATAGCTTTGTTATATAAGTCATCTGAAGACAATTTCAAAACTTAACTGCATTATTTCCTCTTCAAACACTCAATTCACAATATCAAATTGTGAATAAAATGAGAGAAAATTAAAGTTTGCCAACCACCGTCTGTGAGCCGCAGCGGCCCGCGAAGACTTCCATGTAAATCGTTTATCATTAAAATTAATTTGACTCCATGTTCGCTAAACGCTCTTTATTCATTTCCTTCTCTTAATTAAGCAATCTGTTTACAATGAAGCAATTAATTGGCATTTCCATTGTTTGAATTTTCTCGAGTGTTTTAACTCATCCACTCGAATTGCCATTTGAAATTGAAACTGTTAATTTGGCGGCTTGTTGTTTTATTTTTTGGTTTTTGTTAATTAATTAAAATTTATACCTAGTATTGTCTTTGAACGTGGTAAACTGGCGAGACAGACTTTAGGACGACGAGATCATAAACAATTATACCATTAAGTAATTTAACAATTGACTTTGTTTCGCAAAGCTTCGTTCTGAAAGTCGACATTTTTTTGGTCCTTGTATTACCATCATCGTGAAGTTCATGTCAAAGACGAAGAAACATGATAAACTTTTCTGAAGTAACGTAAACAATGCCAGTATTTTGGAGAAACAAATTTGATATTTTTACGTGACGACATCACGAAAAAATATCAAATTGTCATAATACCTACTCGTAGAAGTCAAAATTTTGAAATCGATTCTAAATACTAAGTCATCACTTATTCGTTCTTACATCTTTTTTAAGCCTAAGCAGGTATTTTTCTTATAAATATATACGTATATTCTATTGTAAATATTCAGTACATATCTAACTCGACTTCACCAGTATCTATGTCAGCCCATACCCAATAGTTCCCTATTAACCTCTTTTGTTTGAAGCACACAGCCGAAAATAAGGTGGAAATAAAATTGTTTATTCAACATTCTACCTGGCTGGGCCAATTTTTCCGTGGAATGGCTGTGGTTGCATGTTACTTGGCCATTTATAAAAAGCTGGGTGAGAGCCCTTAATAGACTGACGACAGCTAAATGTCACCGAACGTTTATTTGCTTACTTTTGCCGCACTATTTTCACGTAATTTTAGTATTGAGAGGAGACAATAAGTTTTGTTATTGTCTGTACTCTGGCATTGGGGTATATTGGGTTCTTATTGAATAGTTTGGTTACATAATATTGGTTCTAGATAGTGTTTTATACTGCTTCTATTATTGAACGAAATTAATACTTACTCCAGTCTTAGCATCGATAATTTCGAAGTTCCTTCAACCAAAATAGACAGTAGGTTTTTGGTATCTTGACAAAGTAACTTTGCTTATTCTGAGTCAGCGTTCTACATGGATTGTCACATTCGAGAATACCATCCAGGAAAAAACAACCAAAAAAAAAAACCTTGCATTTTCTAAACCGAAAGTATAATTATAATCGTATTTTCTCCCTAAAACAATACATTTTCATTCCCATTAAAAGACAACCCACACTTGAAAACTTAAATTAGGTAAACCGAGTCACGATTTCGCGTGCCAATGTTTAATCCAGTGCGTTTCTGTGTCGTATAAACTATACCTACCGTCGGTCGAAACGCCAATTAAGGTGATCTACGACCGCCGCGCTCATATTAAGTATTTATAAATTACCTTCAGTTTAATAAAATGCCCCAAAGTGTTATTATTAATGAAGTGAAAATGTACGCCGCTTAATCATTCACGCTGTAATCGTTTGTTTGGCTTTTTTTAACTACTTTATTTTGTGGGTGGGTAAATATGGTTATTGTTTTATGCTGATATGGGGGGAAAGTGTTACCTTAATATATTGTGTTAAACGCCTTTCACTAACGCAGGGGAATTTTGCTTAAGATTTACCAAGAAGAAGAATAAACTTGGTTCTGGAATAAAAATATAAGAATTTGCCAAATAAATTGATATTCAACAGCAGCCTATCTGAGACTGAAAGGCTAAGCTCCTCAGATTGCTGAGAGCTCACAGAAACGCTCATAGAACACTACGCTCTGTTGACCCGGGCCTGTTTCAAGGAACGACGGACACCGCCACCTTCGTCGCACGGATTGAGATCCGTGGCCGGTCACCATGCGATATCCGGCGCCCTGATCATCTCTCGATGCGGTTGGCTCTTGAGGTGGACGATGTCTTCTCCCTAACGTATTTCATCTCCTCCTTCGTAGTGCTACTGCATTGCAGAAGGAGGTTGGCTACTCGCCATTCCCTCTCGCCACGCCCATTCTCTCTGGCCCCTGATGATTTACCTGTGGTAAAGAAAAGGCTATAATTCAACAGCTGGAGACTGATAAGACATTGATAAATATTACCCTAGGGAGACATACACTGGCAATAAACTAGAAGGACACACACTGGAAAAAAGAAGGACGAACTTTGCCTTTATTATGGACGTTCTTCGGAAGTCTGTAGGGCCTAAAAAATCCTATGGAGTATACATATAATGATCACAACAGCGTTCCCTGAGCCGCAGGTTTGTCTCAAAAGTAAAGGAACAGGGTGATTTTTATGCAGTAAAAGTAAGAGTCCTTTCCGCTCCACATAGGGCGGAAAGACTCAATTAAAGACTTTCACACTTCGCAAACTTCAAGCTTCAACTTCTTTTACTGGTGGCCCAATGGTATTGGCCTCGACTTACGAGTTGTAGGTCGTGGGTTCGAACCCAGCCAGGCGCATTACTTTGTGTAATTTATTTCATCACCACTGCTCTCAAAAACGGTGAAGGGAAACATCGTGAGGAAACCGGCATGTCCTAGAACTAAAAATTCGAAGACATGTGACATCTACCAACCCGCACTGGGCCCGCGTGGTGGATTATGGTCCACTCCCTCTCGCATAGAGGAGGCCTGTGTCCCAACAGTGGGAACAGTTGTAGGCTGATGATGATAACACTTCGCAAAAATGGTGTTCTCTAGTATCTATCTCTAGTAATTGGAAAATTGCATTAGTATGATTTTATGTTTGCATGCTAGCTTCACCATAGTTATTTTTCACATAATTTAACGTTCGCATAAAACAAACAACATTTTTAGTTCAAAATCTAGTAATTTCTTATTCGTGTCTTAAGCTACTTTTCTTTTGTAGACTTTAAAAATACCTAAGCAAAAAGTCTCTTATACTTTTATTTAGTTTAAGTCTTTTATTTCTCCTTTACTTCTCTCATTTTAATAATATTTATTTTTCATGAAGACTTTATTTTCATTGAAGACTCTTTGAGGAAAGATTTTGAAGAACTGTAGAAGTTCAGTTGATGAAAATTTCTGTTGGCCTTGCCTTCGCACATTCCATAACTAGGTTATAAAAACGACCGTTTTTTACGGCTCAAACGTTAATTAAGTAGGCATATTATAAACTCGGATACTGTTATGTTTTTAATTAAATTCTCCGTTAAAAATAATATTCCCTTTGTTTTTTGTATTTATAACGAAGTTTGTATTTTTTATCTTGGAACTCTGGAATATGGAAATACAAAAGTTCGAATATGAATATAATATATTATGTATTCAATTATGCTGTAAGTTTTTCTTTTGTTGCTGTTTATTAGAGTAATGAATTTAATGATTATTTTCAGCCCTGTTTGTAAAGCCTCGAGCAGACACACACGATTAACCGTGGTCCATTCGCAGTACATTTAGAGTGGAAATTAGCTTGGCTCGTTGTCGCAGCGCGATTAATCGCGTGTGTCTGTTCGAGCCTTAAATTGATACAGCATTATGTATTCATCATCTGCCCAGCCTTTTCCCAACTACATTGGGGTCGGCTTCCAGTCGAACCAGATGCGGCTGAATATCAGTATTTTACATGGAGCGACTGCCTATCGGACCTCCACAACCCAGTAACTGGGCAATACGATACCCCTTGGAAAGACTGGTTGTCGGACTTTCAAGCTTCTGACATCATTATGTATTGATTACACTTATTATGTAAACTGTGTATATACTTAAAATACAAATGTATACCTTAATTTATAATGAGCCTGGCCACTACACTGTTAGTAAGTACTAAAACCGTACATAACTTTCTACTCCTTTTTCAAGACATTCAAATTAAAATCTTATGTCCCAATAAATTAAACGTACGACATTAATGATTTTATTTCACTAGTTAAAACTTAACTAAGTATATCAAAGGTTAAGTCAAAACTTAACAGTTAGGTGTCGTGATTTATACGTAGGAGCCACTTCCTGTCCTTAACTTTTATGTTGATAAACATCAAATGCGCCTGTAGAACTGACTTGGCTTTTAATGCTGACCGTATCATGTAAGGGTGTGGTTTAAGATAGAAGACGAAAGCGATGAACTTTTAGCAAACGCTTTTTCACTTTGAGGTTCTTTGAATTAATGAGTTTTATGTTTATGTCAATTTGATTATTAATACATATTTATGGATTACAAAGTTAAACTAATTTAGATCCCTGTGACAAGCTGAATCGTATATCCACTGTTGAAATTAATATTATTAAAACATCCTGACATACAGGGCCTATTAACGATTTAGTAGAGGTATTTGAAGCTAAATTTCAGTAATCACAGGCATACATAAATCATGATGAGTGAGCTGTGATTTCAACAACGCTTTTTCTTTTCTTTAGACAGTTCAAAATCGCCATAGCCTATCACTCAAATCTTATCACACTTAATAGCCCAATCATTAAGTCCAAGGAAAGAATGTCAATCAATTTTATTAGCGGATAAATAAAACAGTAGCAACACGTCACAGCGGGTTGCACCTATAAATTTTAACTCTTAAAATTCTAATAGTTAATCTTTAAACCCAACGTTCCTTCAATTTACGAGTTTCATGCCTCGCTCCGTGGTTTTATTGAAGTATTTTCGGACTAATTAAAATTTTCAACCCATTTTTTTCAAGTTCGAACTTATCATGAGATTCTGTCGGAGGTTATTAATTTACTTAACTATTCGGTAAAATATGTTAAAAGTTCTGTGTGAAGTTGAGAATATTTCAGCTAATTATCTAACCTCGAGAATCTTCAGGAATAGTTGCTTGAAAACTGTGAAGGACGGACAAACAGTTACTCTATGCTCTGAATAGCATAGTTAATCATACTATTCACTGTTATAAATGCGAGAGTTTGTAAGGATGAATGTATTTTTTGGAGGGTTTACTCACCCAAAAAAAGAGTCAAATGTGTCCTCCTTGGAACGAAAGAGACAGCAAGACTCTTACTAACTAAAAAATGTCTATAAAATCAATTTGAAAATTAGTCTTGAAACGTTTTGAAAACATTATTCAGGCCCTCTTGGTCGAAAGCAACCTCATGTAAATTAAAAGATGAGTAAAGTAAATTAAGAATTATTATTAGGTTTGTTAATTTAGTTTTTTAATGTATGTACATATTTGCAATAATAATTTTAAGGTATAAGGAAATGTAGTTGCTCCATGTAACAAATCTACTCGTATATAACTGAATCTGGTTGGTAGACTGAAAGCAATTAAGAATGAATTTGAAATTATTATTAAGGTTACTTAAAGTCATCTAATATTTCGATCATACCACCACAAATTCCACATGATAGGCCACATAAGGTAATCGTAAATTATTCGTAAACCGTATCTTCAGTACCGACAAGCGGTTCACGTCGGTTAAATCAAGATTAAGTGCGAGCATACGGGTTGTACCTCAAAATGTGTCAACTATAAATCAAAGATTAAATAAGAAATTCGCCCCATCTAATTCTGGGCGACTTCAAAGTGAGATTTAAAAGTGGTTAGGGCGAAAGGGTTAGCTCGTAAATGTAAGCGGTATTCAAACAACCATTAAACGGTAAATCACGATATAAAGAGTTGTGTTTTTCATTGAAACTGCCCTAATGGGAGTTGTTGTCGAGCAAGGAATAAAATAGTTAAAATATATTGTGTTGATACAGGTGAATAAATGCAGCACGGTTGAATGTACTGCTTTTTAGGGTTCCGTACGTCCGAATACAAAAACGGAACCCTTATAGGATCACTCGTGTGTCCGTCTGTCTGTCGCTTACAGTCAATTATCTCCGAATCTACTAAACCGATTGGGTTGACATTTGGTACACATATCAATTCCTGTGACCCAAGCACAGAGGTGTGACGTGAATGGATGAAATCTGTATGTGGGAGGTAATTTTTGGGGGGGAAGGGGAAAATTAAAAAAAATATTTGAAAACTGCATCGTGTGACATACCAAATGAAAGGTCTTGTTGAGACAATCTTAAATATATTTTTATTGTAATTTTAAAATAAATGATTTCCAAGTTATTCAAGAAAATAGACGAAATTTGACCATTCCCCCCCCCTTATCTCCGAAACTACTGAACCTAAAATTTTGAAAAAAATACAGGAGTTAGTTTTCTACTTATAGATTATAGGATAACCTATAAGAAGTCCATATCTGTATATGGGAGGTAATTTTTTGGGGGGGGAAGGGGAAAATTAAAAAAAAATAATTGAAAACTGCATCGTGTGACATATCAAATGAAAGGTATTGTTGAGACAAACTTAACTGTATTTTTTTGTAATTTTAAAATAAATGGTTTCCAAGTTATTCAAAAAAAATAGACGAAGCTTGACCATTCCCCCCCCCTTATCTCCGAAACTACTGATCATAAAATTTTGAAAAAAATACAGGAATTAGTTTTCTACTTATAGATTATAGGATAACCTATAAGAAATCCATATCTGTATATGGGAGGTAATTTTTGGGGGGGGGAAGGGGAAAATTAAAAAAAAAAATTGAAAACTGCATCGTGTGACATATCAAATGAAAGGTATTCTTGAGACAAACTTAATTGTATGTTTTTTGTAATTTTAAAATAAATGGTTTCCAAGTTATTCAAAAAAAATAGACGAAGCTTGACCATTCCCCCCCCCCTTATCTCCGAAACTACTCAACCTAAAATTTTGAAAAAAATACAGGAGTTAGTTTTCTACTTATAGATTATAGGATAACCTATAAGAAGTCCATATCTGTATATGGGAGGTAATTTTTGGGAGGGAAGGGGAAAATTAAAAAAAATAATTGAAAACTGCATCGTGTGACATATCAAATGAAAGGTCTTGTTGAGACAATCTTAAATATATATTTTTTGTAATTTTAAAATAAATAGATTCCAAGTTATTCAAGAAAATAGACGAAATTTGACCATTCCTCCCCTTATCTCCGAAACTACTGAACCTAAATTTAAAAAAAAAATACAGAAATTAGTTTTCTACTTATAGATTATAGGAAAACCTATAAGAAGTCCATGATATTAAAATAATATGGTAAATCACTCTATTGTGCGTACCAATTTGGGTCAGATTTAAAAAAAAACGTGATAAGTAATATCGTACGGAACCCTCTTCACGCGAGTCCAACTCGCACTTGTTTAAACTATGTCTGGGCAACTTGCTGCATAAATAAACATTGAAAACTGCAAGGCTTTTTTGGAAAAACTTTAAAAGCCAGTTGTTTGATCATTAACTAAACTAGCAGTTGTTAAAAATTTATTTATTTTTGTTGTTAAGATCGCTTTTAGTGATAAGAACGCCCATTGTGTCACCCTATGTTTAAGTTATAATTTGTAATGTAATTACCTTTAATTTGTATGGTGTGCATAATAAAGAGTATTCTATCTATCTATTTAACAAATTGTTATAAAATGTATGCGTATTATTTAACAAATAGTCTAACTACTGATCAAATAACTCGACTTAAGACCTCGTACACGGCTTCAAGTGATGCGGCGACGTCAAGAGGAATGCACATCTCTCCTGTCGCACAGAGTCGTGACATTGTCAAAACAATGTCTTTCTCTTATTCTCTTCCCTGTCGCTGTCTTAACAAGCATTTTAACTACTTGAGCGTTATTACCAAGCAGTTAATTGACATATACACGAATTCTGATAAACGTTAGATGGTGAAGCAAAAGAGTAAAAAAAAGAACACAAAGGACACAGGCAATCCTGAAAATGTAACGAAAGAACACAAGACTAAACAAGAATAATTACAAGATTCTGTGTCAATGAGCATAAAAATAAACAAATTGAGAAATAAATCAAATAGCAGTAGACACGGAAAATGTTTTCCTGACATTACCACACCCGTTCAGAAAATTAACACTTGTACATTAAATCACAGTACTCATGATTTGCATTGCTGTGTCCCATTTATCAAGGAGAAAACAACATCTTCATACATATTATGATTTGTATGCCACAGGTGGGGTATTAATATTTTACGGGGAGTGAATCATTAAGCCAAGTTGTATTACAAGTGAATGAAAAGTTACTTTATGGGATAGAAACTTTGTAAGCATTTAAACTTGGCTGTGGTATTCGCGGAGCTACATCTTTGAACGGAGGAGTGAAATCTTTTGAAGCTCAACCTTGATAAAGCTTTGTGTAATAAAAATATCATAAATGGAGATGCAAGAAAATAATTGTGAATAATTATATGGCACGTAATAAACTTGCTCAACAGAAGAGGCCAAAAATGTAATTTGAGTAATGAAGTCTGACTGGGAGAATGGAAGAAGAAAACGTACTGCACCGACCTAATGAAGAAACTGATATGTCAAATATTTCTAAATTATGACTTCATATACAAATTGGACCTAAAGCCTACATCCAGCACTGTAATTCTGTATAAAAAAGGACCTTATAGTGTTTTTTTTTTTTTAAATAACTTCTAAACATCCTTGATTTGAAAAAAGTCCTCGGCAACAATCAGTTCGAAAAGTTTCAATAAATCAATTTTTTAAAATCACTTGAGCGTGGCCTCAACAGAAGCCAAACTTAAAAAGTAAACATAAAACTTAGTCAATTTTGCACCCGAAAAAATACGAAAGGAAATTATTCGCTTTTTAATAACACAAGATAAAGAAAACACAAAGGTATAAGTTTAACGACGCATAAAAATCGATTCCATAAATAATACAGTCGTTTGTTAAACTCAACATTGACCGGTATCTTGTAATGGATCACTTAATTTCGATTAACTCCACGGACCCGATATGAGAACAATACAACTCCGGATATTACTCGTTTTCGCTTTTTGATCGTTTTTCACGTTATTTTCGATACAGCTCCGGCAGTGGCGATCTTAAACAAATAGTTTAACGTCCATTATAAAATGGCCTCTTAAATTGAACAGGTGAACCCTTCAATGATCGCAAAATTTGAATGGAGAAAGCGGAGGGACGGGTTTATGTAGACTGGCGGTGGGATGTTTGATGTAGAATGCCCCTTCGGCCTTCCAGCGATGAAGCGTATCGTTCAAGCTTGTGCCCATTATTTTAATGGCCAATCAATATATTCCCTATAGTTACACAACATATTTCACGTCGGTTATACCGAGGATATACTAATTAAGTTTGTTTGAATATTTACTTTGTAAATTGTTTGAGTTCAGCCGTTATTAAGACGTTGTTTGCGGTATCCTAATTTTCTCGTGCGGTTATAGGCTAACAAGCCTTGTTTCGAATATCTGACGGGGAATTTAATATGAATATGGAAGCGTTAACTACCGCAGGCTCGAACGATTAAACGGTAGATTAGGTTTTATAGGGATTCAACCCTTTTTGAAAATGTTCTCTACATTTAATTTTACGAACAAAATAGCGTTTGTACTTCTATCGCTGATACCCGTATTCTTGTGGAATTTTGAGGTTATTTTTATATGTAGATTAATAAATGGCAGGAATTGTGTAACTAACTAATAAAAGTTCCAAATAATTTTAACGTCCACTTTTTTTCCAAAATTGTATTTGTTTGTTTTATTTGTAAGAACGTGCCATCTCCCATTAAATTCACACCTTAAATTCAAATGACAAATAAAATAAACTTTCGCCACCACTTCCCGATTGTTATTTTTAATATCAAAGAGCAGTTTTCTAATCAGACAAATGGACTTTCTCACTCCGTGGCGTTGTAATAATATTATTTTATCCCCCTGTAGATGTGACACTCCTGCCAACTAGCCAAACTTTTTGAAGGCAAAGCTTTATTTACATTTCTATTGGATCCCTCTTCATTTCTTGAGAATCTTTGGCTGAAAATAGATTTGTTTCTTGAAAGAAGCTATTTTTATTATTTTTCTTGGAATAGGAAAGACAAATATTAAAAAAAAAAATCTGATAAACATGCTGTGTCCGGTTAAGTAGCACAAAATCACCTATAAGTTGAATAAGTATCTGAAGACATACGTTTCACAGTGTGTTAGAAAGCCCGATTTTGTTGCATGCCCTTTTTATTACAGAAATCGATAGTATTTATCATTTTAAGCACTACAGTCAAAGTCCGGCATCGATACGACTTGTAGATGTTTTTTAAAAAAATCTCAAAGTTGCTGTATAACCGGGTCATGAAAATAATAAAAAAAATTATATAAAAAAAACCAGCCTACTTATTTAAATTTCCATTATAATTACTAATCAAACTTATAATACCTAACTATCTGACAAGTTTTCGTGTCTGTATTGCAAATAGATCGCGAAATATTAATATTTTTATGTTTTTTACTTTTTATTTAATTTCTTGGCAATAATGCGGTATTAGATGGAGATATTTGACCAGACGATTGTCAACATGTATGTCTATCGACGTTATTAAAACCACAATCTAATTCAGCGTTATTTAGAAGTTATGAGAATTTTTCTATTTTAGCCAGGGTTGTCACATACGAAAATGTCAAGTTTTATCCGGGTTGTAAAAACTAAAAATATTTACAAAAAACTGAAAAATTATAAATCTTGGTTTTCATTTTGAATAATTAAAGTATCTTCATCATGTTCAGTGAATGACGAATGATCATCCACTAGAACATTTTTCGCATTAACTGGTTTTAGACAACTTAAAGCTTCTGCTGGTAATGGGATCCTCTTTGCACTTTTATTTCTGTCCTTTAAATGAAAGTCAGAAATGACTGGGTCAGAGGAAATAAGCGCTCTGTGGAACAGGTCGAACATTGTAGCTTCACGACTAACTTTTCGGGAATGATACTCCCTATCAAACCTCCAAAACTTGTTTCTTGATTCAGCTGCTTGTTCAGACATCATTCCAACTGGCAATGGCGATGCTGCTATTATTTGTGCACCGTGAGCTAAAACTTTATGAATTGTAACTGACATTGGATGCCAGTTATAGTTTTCGACATATCTACAGCTTGGCAAGAACGTCTTGAAACGGTACTAATATTTTTATTTGCTGACAACGTTTTAAAATATTTGATATTTGATGTAAACAAAGACGCAGGTTTGTAAGATTTATTATTGTGCCATAAAACTAACGTAATAAGTGAAAATAAATAAAATAAAATCATTCAAAGTGTTGGTAGCGAGAAGACAGTGGCGACTACCGGTTTTCTACTGTTTTTTGCCAAGCTGTATGTGCCAGTTGATTACAAAATGTTCCGAATTTATCAACATCAATTGGTAAATTGCTGGATAAAACAACTGAAATAATGTATAAATCATCCAAAAGCCATTTCTCAATATCTAAAATTTCCGCAAACGTTGCACGATGTTGCCCATGGGTATAGTTTCAGTTATTGGTAAATGCACATATAAAGATAAATAATCGATAATATATACGACTTCTTTCAGCTAAACTCAAAATTATAAAAAAAATATTAAATTTAAAATTCTGGTTAAAGTGACAACCCTAGTACAAAAAAATCCGGATATAACTGAAAATTCTCATAACTTCTAAATAACGCTGAATTAGATTGTGGTTTTAATAACGTCGATAGACATACATGTTGACAATCGTCTGGTCAAATATCTCCATCTAATACCGCATTATTGCCAAGAAATTAAATAAAAAGTAAAAAACATAAAAATATTAATATTTCGCTATCTATTTGCAATACAGACACGAAAACTTGTCAGATAGTTAGGTATTATAAGTTTGATTAGTAATAATAATGGAAATTTTAATATGTAGGCTGGTTTTTTTTATATAATTTTTTTTATTATTTTCATGACCCGGTTATACAGCAACTTTGAGATTTTTTTAAAAAACATCTACAAGTCGTATCGATGCCGGACTTTGACTGTAGTACTTAAAATGATAAATACTATCGATTTCTGTAATAAAAAGGGCATGCAACAAAATCGGGCTTTCTAACACACTGTGCGTTTTGCGGGAATCGATCCCGAAATACGAGGAGGGCTGACCCCAAGTAAAGGGAAAAGGCAAGGAAGAAGAAGAAGAAGAAGAGGATCCCGCTACACGCAGCGCACCAGTCGATTGCTCAGCCACTGTGATGCCATGTTCGGCAACCGTGTCGTCAAACATTAATTTACCCCTTTGTCTGTCTTCATGACAAAAACAATTAAACCCAACATTGACAAATAAAACCATACAATTTAACGATGCTATCTCACATCCCTGACCAATGTGTATGCATTACGATATGCTTCACTAAAAACACCAGTATTCTTTAATTTCAAGACACTATTTATGTCATTGCAATTTAAACTCTATTATGACAATTTCAAGGTATGATTTCCTTTACAAGCAAACCCCTTGCATTGAGTAAGCAATGTCCAGCATATGAGAAAAAAAAAGTAAGATTCCACCATGTCTGACCATTTCCGACGGCTATTATTCTGTCTCCCTCTATATCCGTTTCCGGCTGTCGCGAAAACAAAATACTGCTGCAGACAAAACAGGGTGTAGGAACGATGCACGATTCAGGCTTTACCTAACGTTTAAGTTTTATTTTTAAAAATGAAACGACCCTTTGATGTGTATTTAAAAAGATGGAGTACTTCCAATCTATTTATAATGGCTAAAGGAAATGATTACTGGTCAATGAATGAGTTTTTTTTATCACATAACACAATAACTTGAACAAAAGCAATGCTCAATAGATTCCTTTTTATCGCATCTTAAAGATTTACTTCCCATTTTTAAATGGCTATAATTTGATTGCGCTGGTGGAATTTTAGCTCTTTGTATTTAAACTAATCGTTGAAACTTGAAAAACAGTGACATTAATTTAGACCTGGTTTACTTCTAGTCTAAGGTGGGTGGGAACCACTTACCAGCGGTCCACAAGAGGCAACGGCACCGCAGGCTAACTGTAATCTGTGTTGCCAGCAGAGCGAACCCAGTGCAGACTGCAGTGATAGGCGACACTAACCCTGGCCCACCATCCTGCTGGACCAAACAGTTTTTACTGTTTGCAATGCGCAGGAAGTCCAGCTCCTTCCAGGTCTAGGATTTGATTCTGGGGTAGATTGAGGGCAAAACCAAATCACACTAAATACATAAATAAAAAAACGAGTTTCACTTTACTTTAGTTGGAAACTTCTCTGTATTTCTTCAAACCCATTTAAATACCGCTCCAATTGTCCAACATGTAATCCACACCACGATTGTTAAAAGCAAAACAATAATTTGTCTATAAACTTCCAAATTCATCGCCTACGTTTCCTACAGTAATCTAACCCTCCTTTAACTTTTATCACCGACGTGCTATAAAATCACCTGATATACAAACTTATCTTTCAATATCATCGTATTGTTTTGGCTCAACGGTACCACTTTCTGTCAAAACAAAAAACTCTTTCCGAAAGACTGTACTAACTTCGAAATTCAACGCATACGTCAATGTATTTTAAATGTACGAAATTTTACGTTTTTCCCGCAAACTGAACGGATTGGACCAACAAACAAACGTTGGCTGTGAGTGAAAAGTTTGGTTGTTTGTGCTTTTAACCGTCCCCTTGAGTGTAAAAAACAACCTATATTGACGTACGGAATAATAATTTAATTTTGTTTACATATGAAACTGGAGTTGGAGTAACTTTGCTTTATTTACGCTCATAAATCAATTATTTCTTTTGTATTTAGCAGCTTTTCCAACAATAATAATACCTACCTTATTGCACAAAGTTTTCATTTTAAGCTTTACACATTTTCATTTGGCATCATATTCTGTTTCTGGAAATTTTATATTTCCTCAATTATAAAAAACTATGACTCTATTAATAATGTTTCTGTGTACGAATATAAATTAATGGCCTTCACGATTCCAACAAATAAGATGTCACGTTGTTTATATCCAATCGTTAGCAGGTCATAGATGAAGAAATAGACACTAGGGAGCAACAAAACTCTTTAATTGCCACATAAAGCAGTCTTCACCCTTTTAATCATATCAAAAGAGCAATCTTCCGGCCGGATGGACAGAAAACGACGTAGATTTTTACAGTACCTTATGTTCTCTCCATTAAAGGTGAGATTCCTTTGTCGTGTTTCAATCTGTTATCGAGGTGTAATTTCGAAACTTCCACGAATAACGATGATCTATCATATTACAAATTCGTTTTTGATTCGTGAAAATCTAATTTCGTGGTTCAGTCTTTCATGATTCTGTTACTTGTTCTTTAATCTTCCGTGAGGCTTGGGTTACCTGGTTCTATAATTAAAATGGAAGCTTTTCATTTGTTTCGATTAATGTCACATTGTTTTATACCGTATCTGGTGACCGAATTTTGTGTGAAACGCTTTGACATTTCATCTGTTGATTAAACGGTGTAAAGTTGATGTTTGTATTTAGAATTTGGGATACATTTACATGATGATTCTAGGTTAAAAGCTTTTTGGTTGATTTCTTTTCTTGAGTTTTATATTCAACACGATTTTGTTTTAAACATTGCAGTAATTACTTTCATTCAATCAGAAAGCGTTTCATACCAAATCTATTTTTTATTTCTAATTAACGACAAACAGGCACAAAACATTAAATAACAAAGTTTATTAAGCAAATAGGCCTTGAGAATTAAAATATTATCCTCGAAACCTAATACGATACCTACACTATACACTAGTATGAAATTTAATTACTCCTGTGTCGTATAATCTCCTAGTACCTTCAATAAATATAGGCTTCACATTAATTAGGCATTCGATTACTTCTATTAATCGCCTACCATGTTATACCTATCATAAACTCCTAATAACTCAGTGTAACCTCTGCTCCTGTTATACGAGTATACAGGCTGAATTTTTCCAGGCTTGGTTGGTTAAATCCAAAACTAAGAGGAATAGTAAAAAATAGTAGTCTACAATTTGTAGTAGCCAAGTAAAGAAAAGTAGTGCCTTGAGTTTGACTCTGACAAAAACTAAATCATTGGATTTATCTGTTTGGGTCATTGGGTTTCTGTTGATTCGGACTAGATGGCGTTGTGTGATAATCGTGGATTATTATTATTATTCAAAAAAAATGTGAGTGCACCATTCAATAGCTTCAGTATTAAGGGTCAATTTCTAGGAAGTAATGATATACGACAAACTAAGGAAAGAACTCATTTTAATAAAAATAATTTTATTAAAATGAGTCTTGAGAATTCTAACGTTACCGGAATAGGTATTCTCAAAAATAATGATGAGTTTATGTAAAAATCCAATGATGCAGTTTGAAAGCACAAGAGTCTTTTGAGCATTTTGCTATTTCTAGTTTTGAATTTAGCTATCTACGCCACTTTGAAAACTACACTCTGTTTATCACTCTCTCTCTCTTTCTTTCCCAACTAATAGAAAAGAGAAAACATAATAGCTGTTAGCATATCCAATGGAAATTCATAGGCAAGAGCATAATACCGTTGTTATTGCACCATAAAGTTTACTTACCATTTTATCATACCGGCTTTCCTACAATGTACAAGACATTCATATATTAATAAATATTAATATAAAGGCATTAATTTTATGAGGCCTAAGAGGTGGAAACAAACGGAGCTAAGTGAATATTTATAGCTTTGCATGTTTTCAATGGAAAATGTACCGAGTAAAGTATGTTTCACTGCTTAACTGGCTTGAAGAATTTTCTGTTGTCCGTGTAATAGTTTGAGTTATGTTGAAGATATTGCAATGTTATTTAAAGGAGGTTAGCATTAATTCATTATTTTTAAGTTAAGTAGATTCTCTGTCTGTGTTTTTATACGAAGTTCAATATTAATTGACAGTCATAATCTTGTTTGCACACGGCATGTACTTTTTAAATTGTACTGATAAATAATTGAGCTTAATTTTGTCAAATAAAGGGCTATTGAAGGACACCGTTGATTTAAGTTAGTACAAGTCTGACAGTCCCTCCCGCCCTGCCCGGGGTGGGAGGACTCATTTGATGATTGTACCACGCTAAAAAAAATGGCCAACCTACGTAAACATTTCTCCAACTTCCCGAAGTCACTGTGATATTTTTATTGGTCGGTTGGCCCATTATTGGAAAGTGAAATACTAAGTAAGTTTTTTAGTTTTCCATGTAAAATCTATCACGAAATCCATAACAGAATGCATTTTTCTTGTACTCCATATAGGCTTTAAAATTTAACTAAGAATCAAATACAAAATACTTGCACAGAACACGATAGACTACCATTTAAATAATAATTTAAGCAAAACAAGACTCCAAAGTCATTTTTACGACAGAATAACATGAAAAAATAATTTCTAATGTATCAATAAAAGGGGACGAGGGCAAGTCCCGCTGAACTCGAGAGAAAGAATAACGATGATATCCATAACTCAAGAAAGAAAGAAAGAAAGTAAACTAAACAAAAATAAAAGACAGTGTTTGTGAATCGACATCCAAGTTTATTTTCAAAGGGCATCATAATCATCGGGAGGCGAAGTTTATTACGTTTTACGAGGATACTTAGATGTGAAATGTAAACATTGGCACGGAGGGAACATGCAAAGTGTAAACAAATTAACGAACGAGATACCTCCCTGTATTTCAAATAAATTGATGCGTAAACTTCCTTTTGATTTCTTGTTTTTGCGATGTTGATTGTACAATGTTATTAATTGAAGGGAAACAGTACGTTTTTGGATCATTAAATCACCTTCTTGCTATGTCTATGATGTTTTATTTCTTGTGAACAATAGGCGTGTCGTGTGTTCTCATTACATAAATATCTGAATTGACACGCGACTGGATTTTTGAAGATCGTGTAATGCTACGACATTTAGGGTTGACACATACATTTTTTTTTAGATTATTGTCTTGCTTAATTTGATCCTCCTACACACGGTCGTCCAACTGCTGTCGATTGCATGAATTTCATTTTACAGAGTGAAGTATTTATTTATTATATAATAAAAGGTTGTGCCAAAAAAGGTTTCCTTTAGTAAAACTACTAATCGATGTTCGATAAATTCTAGAAAAGTAAATTATTCCGTCATACAAAGATAAATATTAATAAACGGATTAATCCAACACATCATCATGTCACAAAAAGAAAAAAAAGAAGCATTCACTTGTCTTACCAACCTCAGTAATAAAGTCATCTGCACTTCAAGAGCAAAAAATATGTAAACAGAACATTTAACATCTCCACCCATGTGTCGAGTAATAGCGCAGAGGCGTCAAAAGATATGCAGATGTATCTTGTAATTATACTTTTTTTTATAACCAAGGCGAAATGGTACAAAGCGCTGACATTTTTATGCTAAAATATGGAGATGGAGTCATTAGCAATTTTTATTTTAATGAAAAGATGTCGTTCAGTTGCAAATGGAAGGCCCTTGCTTCTTTCGTTGGTCAGCGAATTTTTTATCGCGCTACCCTTACTGAAATGCAGGGTTTTTTTCACTGGATTTATTTTTATTTTTAATGCATTTTGTTCGGTGGCCGTTAAAATTAACTGGATGAATAAGAAAGGGTTTTTAATTGCATATTGCTTTTATGTATAGAACTTGTTGACGTTACAATTTTGGGATTTATTTATCAAATTTTGTCCTTTGGTCAAATATACTGTTAAGCTTTGTTGGTTGTTAGTTTTTATAAAATGAAAACTGCATCACATGCTAAGCTGTGATTAGGGTTTTTGTCATAATTATGTTCACAGTGCTCCCTTTACACACTTTTATACTTCGTTTTTTTTTTTTCAATAACAACAAATTCATTCAGATATCCGTAGAACAATAAAATTAAAAATCCCAATAATAATTGTCCATCCCAAAATAACGGTTAATATTATACCCGCGATCCTACAGCAGTGTCACTATTGTTTTTATTCCTGTCACTTAGTGGTTGTATTTTCGGTAGCACAATGTTATTGTAGCATCCCCAACGGATGCGTCCTCTTAATTTCCAGTAAATTGTGAAGCTCTTTAGATGGCCTGCATCTGAATAAACATTCGTAGACGTGATTAAGGCTCGTTGTAAACCGTCGACATGTTAGATTAAATTTGTAATGGGTTGTGATAGCAGGCGTGGTAAAGTGCGACTGCAACCAAAAGTCGTTACGTGTGTTGTATGGGGTTGGTTAGTTTTTATGGATCTGTAAGTTCGGTTGTTTTGGGGGATTAGTCTTGATTTGTCTTACAGTTTTCGTTGTTAGATTTAGTTATTGTCTTTCATGTCACTTTCTGAATTTGTTGAAATGTTATTGATTGCAAATGGAACGCCGATTTGTCTAAATTCTTCTATCTAAGAAGAAATGTGTGCGTTTTTACATCAGTAAAATCGCACACATCCGCTATCGTTTTCATATTGGTAATTTTTGCGACAATACTAATCCGTCATCACTCTTAGATGCTTTAATAATGAAGTCTCGTTTATTTTTCCATTTGTTCAAAACGAAAACTGCTTTAACGTGTGCTCATTTCATCATTTTATTTTGTGCTCATCTGTCGCCAGATACAAATCGCATGTGTGTGAAGTGCCTGTCGGCAGTCGACTGATAATCTCATCGATATATATATCAAGCGCATTGAGCTGTCCGAGTCAAGTAGAAATAAATATAAATTTATATTTACTGTTATTTTTTTTAATTAATTAATTTATAACTGGAGTACTATAACTTATAGAAGAGTTTTTAACCCTTCTCCAGTTTGGAATGTGAATTCTTCTGAATGTAAGGTCCAAAAATAAAGTATAAGATACTATTTTCTTACGTTTTTATTCTAATATTCTTTTAATTTTTACAACAGAATACTTTGGAACAAAGCAAGAAATAAAGTACATTATATCCAACAGCACAAATTCTCTTTAAAAAAATACTGGGAATTTAATCAATGATGAAATGTTAGACATTACATTTAACAAATTACATAATTATATTACTTTTCAGTAAGGTTGAATTCTTGATACACTGTTTTACGTACCCAGTTTTTCAGTGTCATATCCTTGTCAAGAATGCTTGTAATGATGGTAAGACTGACATCTCCATTATCTTATGGTAAAATGATGAGGTCATTATGTTTAAAAAGCTATATCCTATCTAACATGAGCTCACCAGGCTTAGTTTATGAGTCAGACAGATAACTAACATTTCGTCACTCGAAAATTCGTCTTGTAAAATAGGGTTGTCCTATCTATAAATACTGAAGAATCTAAAAAATAGACTAGACTGGAATTTCTCAAAAAGCCACTAAGTGTAGGTTGATTCGACGAGGTGGGCAAGCTCTTTGAAAGAGTAATTGCAGACCGCCTCGTCGGGCACCTGAATCGGATGGGCCCGAACCTTGCGGAGAGCCAGTTTGGCTTCCGCAGGGGGCGCTCGACGGTGGACGCCATCATGCGCGTGAGAGCCCTCACGACGGGGGATGCAGTAGCCCGGGGCAGGGTCGTCTTGGCGGTGTCTTTGGACATCACCAACGCCTTTAACACCCTGCCCTGGAGTTGCATCAGGGAGGCACTCCGGTATCACCGGGTGCCGACCTACCTCCGTCGCATAGTCGAGGACTACCTGACGGACAGAGCCGTCATCTACCCCGGTCACCGGGGAGAGTGGAACCGGCGAGAGATATCGTGCGGTGTTCCACAGGGATCGGTCTTGGGGCCGCCCCTGTGGAACATCGGATACGATTGGGTGCTGCGCGGCGACCTCACTGACGGCGTCAGCGTAATATGTTACGCTGACGACACGCTCGTCCTGGCGGAGGGAGAGTCGCACCAGGCGGCGGCCGACCTGGCGACGCAAGCGGTTGCGACAGTCGTCGATAGGATCCGGCAGCTGGGGCTCGAAGTGGCGCTGCACAAAACGGAGGCCATGTGATTTCATGGCCGCGTTAACGCGCCACGGTCCGAGTCCCACATAACGGTGGAGGGGGTTCGCATCGGCGTCGGGAGGACGATGAAGTACCTGGGACTCGTCCTCGACAGCCGGTGGAACTTCAGGGAGCATTTCCTGAGTTTGGCCCCAAAGCTGAACCGGGCAGCAGCCGCCCTCAGGCGACTCCTGCCTAACCTCAGCGGGCCAAACGCCTCCTGCCGTAGGCTGTACGCCGGTGTCGTGCGGTCCATGGCCCTCTACGGGGCCCCAGTGTGGGCCCTGAGCATCCGGACGCGACCACTAAAGTTGGTCGCATGCCAGAGGGTCATGGCTATCCGAATGATCCGGGGATACCGCACGATCGCCGGCGAATCGGCCAACCTGCTTGCCGGATTACTGCCCTGGGATCTGGAGGCGACTGCCCTCCAGCGCGTCTATGAGTGGCGCGTGGAGGCGCAGCGCCGGGGAGAATTCCCGCTGCCCCGACAAGTCGAGGCGCGGCGGGAAGAGGTCCGGCGCGATCTCAGGGCAGTATGGAGGGGACGATTGTCGCAACCGACGGCCGGGCACGCCGCAATCGCGGCGGTAAGACCCCTCTTTGAGGAGTGGCTGGATAGGAGTCACGGCGTCCTGACCTACCGCATGACGCAGGTCCTCACCGGACACGGAAGTTTCGGGAGGTACCTGTGTCTAAGGAGAAAGGAGGAAACGCCTGGGTGTCACCACTGCGAAGATCGCCCGGAGGACACAGTAGAGCATACGGTGCAAGACTGCCCAGCTTGGGCAGAGCACCGACGTGTCCTCACGGCGGCGATAGGCGGAGACCTCTCGCGCCCGGCATTGGTTGCGGCCATGCTGCGGGGCGAGACGGAGTGGGAAGCGGTCGCCTCCTTCTGCGAAGCAGTAATGCTCGCGAAGGAGGAGGCGGGCCGCGTGAGAGAGAGGACAGTGTCCTCCCTCCGCCCCAACCGCAGTGGTGGACGCCCACGGCGACGGACGTCGCAAGACGATCTCCGGCCACCGTAGGCGCGGGCATGCGGGCGGCGAGTAAAGGGCAACTCGCTGCCCGACCATGGACCATGCCCGGGTCGACGGCGCGTTGTGTTCCACGCGCGCCTCAAAGAGCGTCAGCAAGATGACGGGGCCCCCTCTCTAGAGGGCCAAAGCCTGCCGGGGTCGCGGGACTTATCTCATTACCGTGACCCCGGAACATAAAGGGCTATCGAAGGACACCGTGGATTTTAGTCAGTACAAGTCTGACAGTCCCTTCCGCCCTGCCCGGGGTGGGAGGACTCATTTGATGATTTTACCACGATAAAATTAATAGATTTTAAAAATCTAAAAACCCACGTTTTTAAATGTCCTAAAAAGAAGAAAATAACCCTACGGGGCTGAGAAAGGGGCCACTCAAAACGTGGGGGCGTATATTATATAAGGGATTATTTATGGGATATATTTACATGACGTGAGATCGTAGGTGTAACTTGCAAAGATACGCCCCCACGTTTTGAGTGGCCCCTTTCTCAGCCCCGTAGGGTTATTTTCTTCTTTTTAGGACATTTAAAAACGTGGGTTTTTAGATTTTTAAAATCTATTAATTATTTTATTATTTTTATCATTGTTCATCGGGTTTGAAGCTACCCTGAAAATTTCAGCCTGCTAGCTTATCGGGAAGTGCCTCAAAGCCTGTCCGCCATCTTGGACGTCCGCCATATTGGATTAATAGCCTAGCCTAGCATAAGCCACATGACTATTTTTTTCGTATTCCTGACAGCAAACCCTTTCATTTGATACCCATATCACGGGGGTGGATTTCAAACAGCCAGTCTACCATCTTGGACGTCCGCCATATTGGATTTAAGTCACGTGACTATTCTTTTCGTACTCCTGATAGCAAACCCTTTCATTTGATATCCATATCACAGGGGTGCATTTCAAATAGCCTGTCTGCCATCTTGGACGTCCGCCATATTGGATTTAAGTCCCGTGACTATTTTTTTCGTATTCCTGACAGCAAACTCTTTCATTTGATACCCATATCACGGGGGTGGGTTTCAAACAGCCAGTCCGCCATCTTGGGGAGGCCGCCATATTGGATTTGTTATGACGTTTCTTAGCTAGTCATGTATTGTCATCAGAACTCAAAGCGTGTACAAAATTTCAGCCTGCTAGCTTATCGGGAAGTGCCTCAAAATTGAGTTGCAAAAGTCCAACCGGAACGACAAACAAACAAACAAATAAACAAACAAACAAAAGAAAAGTGAGTGTATAAAAACGTGGGAAAAAAAAAAAAAAAAAGTGTAGGTTGATAGACTAGGAATATTATTTTAAATAAAATATAGAAATGTTAAAATTGACAGGTTTTGATCGCGTATATAATGTGTACCGCGTTTAATTGACGAAATTCGACTTTATTCTCTTGCCCATTGTGATGTTTGTTGAAAAATCTTTTGAAAGTTTTACCTAGCTAAGCAGAGCCTGCGGGCGGCGAGTAATGGGCAAGTCGCCGCCCGACCATGGACCATGCCCGGATCGACGGCGCGTTGTGTTCCACGCGCGCCTTATTCCATTACCGTGACTGGAACGTAAAGGGCTATTGAAGGACACCGTGGATGATTTTAGTAAGTACAAGTCTGACAGTCCCTCCCCCCTGCCCTTGGGTAGAGAACTCATTTGATGATTTTCCACGCTAAAAAAAAAAAACAAAAAAAGCTAAGCAGAGCCTTCTCTTTTCAACTCACGCGCCTGTAGCTTTAGTGTTTACACAATCCGATGTACTTTAAAAACTTATTTTGTTATCTGGAGAGAGAGAGATATTTTAAGCCCTTAAAATTTTAATTATTTTTTTTATTTATTTATATATTTAGGTAGGTCTATATTAAAAATATATTTACATTTTCTTTAAGAATGCTAATTAAAAACGTATGCTCTATAAGCTACCACGCATATGACTCAGTGTTGTGATTTATGCCCAGTTATTTTTAATCATGACAGCAGTAACTGTATTGTGTGATAAAACCAGGCCTTGTTTCTCGGTAACATAAGCCATACAGATTGTTAAATTATTTTTAAACAGGCTCATAATTATTATTGGCATAAACATGGTGCCAGCATTAATACATGCGTTATTAACTTTGCTGACCTGTTTTCCAAATAATTTTACAGGGGTAAATTCATTTCTGATTTTACTTTAACGAAATTATACATTGTGTCCATTCTCAGTCTATAAACTAAAATGGCTACCATTCAGTAGGGTTTGAATTTCGATCGCACACGTAAGATAGTTCGATTGATAAAATTGAGCCAGCTGAGCCCTTGAAGCTTATACAGAACCGGACACACTGTTTATTAATATTCATAAACTGACACTGATTTAGAGAGAGATTGACTAGTCTTTTACAAAAATGGATTAAAATATAGTTTAAATTATTTTATTGCCTCATAAAGACAAATATTTCAAATAAAATTTAAATTCTAGGGAAAATTTAAGACACCCCACCCCCACTACATTTTAAATTACTACAATAATTATGAATAGAAAAATGTGAATTAATGGATGTTTGTTATCTTTTCACACAGCATATTCTGAACACAGATAGGTCATGGATTCTGTTCACTCCCTTAGTACAATTTATCGAACACACCACGAGGGTGAAACCGCGGGTATTAACTAGTCATGACCGCCTCATAAAGTGTCTTGCCTTATATCACAGCAAGTCCACCCCTTTATAAAACAACGAAGCCCTTTTACGAACCTCCTGCTGATTTCCGCAATTATTTTTTTAATCATGATGCAGCTAGTTCCCTTGACAGCCCTATTTACTTAGACGAAATCCGTCCATTCTTAGTCCAAACTGAACATTTTACTGGCACTTTAGTTAATGACTGATTTCATTAAACGCCTCGTAAGACTCGCTAAAGCACTGTGTAGTAGTGCATATCGATAACGAAAGCTCGTTTTCGAAATGGTATTATTAAGGTAGGGGGTTTAGTGGGGTAGTTGATATGAGGTAGCGATTTTTCTCCCAATTCAAAGCTTTAACCTGAAAGTGAAGGTTTATTCAGTATTTTCAATTAAATTTTTACATTGTCGTGTATGGACAAGAAAATGTGAAAATAATCGAGGACATGGGACTTTTGTGATTTATATTAGCTTTACTCAAAACTCGGACACATCGAAAATCTTCTAATGTTGGGTTAGCCACTCACACTAAAGTTGGAAATGTGTAGAGCAATATCTAGAATAAAATATGAAAAGTGCGCTTAGTACCGTGCTGGAATAATTATATGTATTTATTTTCTGTGACTCTACGACATACTGAGGCACATGCACTCACGTCAGAGCAAAACTGATTAATCCCACAGGACAGATAAAAACGCTAAACGCTGCTTCCCCACTGCGATACGCTGTCCGGTGCGCACTACATAAAAACATCTCACAATGACTCTGGCAACATGAAATCACGTCATAGCGGAACAGATGGTTGTCGCACAATAAAACGCTAAACGCTACCTCTTATCAACATAACCACGTCCTTACAAACAAGCATCGCTCGTGAGTAACTGATACGCTGTCCCTTGCGCGACACACATAAACATTTCACACTGAGTCTGACAACATGCACTCACGTCACAGCGGAACTGATGGAACCTGTGTGTTTTGTTCTAACTTGACTTTGTTTAAAAAGTGTTACCTATTTTGGTAACTTGGTTATCCAAGAACACAATATAGCATTGTCAAAGCGAACAAAATGAATATCTTAGAAATAAGAAAATTTTATATAATTGGTGGATGGATCTAAGTTAAGCTTTGACATAAAAAAATAAACATGAACGCCTAAAAGAATTTTAAATGACTGTAGTACTTGTCTTCCTACTGTGTCACGTGAAATTCATAATAAAACATTACTAATTTTCACGAAATTCACAAAAATATATAATTGTGTTGCTGTGTTCAATTCACGAGCCTTTAATTCATCTCAAACAAAATGTAAGTGCCTTTTCATTTGTAGGAAATAAACAACTTTCACATACCTACATTCAGTATAGCGGTGCGCTTTGCTCGGACCATTTCAAAGGCCAGTAGAATTCATGTCAAAATGTTTGAAAAATGTACCCGAAAACATCAAAACCTCTCTGTAGGAACTTTTATGTGAAATTTAATGTTGCATATTTAAAAACTGCTGCTCTGTTAGTTCAGGAGTCTATCATTTTTTTTTCTTCATGTTTCAATAAATTATGTTTTGCATTCTCCTTGATATAAAGAAAAACGTTCTCTAAGAGCTTCCGAGCTTTTTGTATTTGATTCCCTTATAAATAGATTCTTGCTGGTCTTATAATTTACGTCTATTAATCCTACAGATTTTTAAAAGGTTGATAACGTACTTAGTTAACTTAACTTAAGTACCTAAGACCTGTAAATATTGAAGCAATTTATTTAATTCTCACCCATTCCTTTAATAGTCATTTTATTCACTCAAGATTTTGCAAAGTAACAACTCGTGATCTCGATACGATAAAATTAGTACAACTAGATTAGTTACTCAGTAAGTGTCACGACACACGACACTTACAATGAATATTACCCACCAAACCGTAATAAGAAAGAACCTAAAATTCCTTTTAAAGACTGAAAATCATTTTGAGACCAGCTCTTGGTCTACCCACGTTATACTAAAAATCCCATATCGAATGGACATGAGAAAACTTTTCACATTATACGCCTCGTATCGAAAACCATTTCGATGTCGTAATTTTGAAAACAAACATGGTATTAATGAAGTCTACAGCTTAATGAATTAACGTGAAAAACAATGTTTATATCTGATATGAAATACGTTAATTTGTTTGCTTTTTCGTAATTTCGTATTCCATTGTTTGTTTTTTTTGGGATGTTGATTGATGGTGTTGCAATCAGTCATTAAAATTACATAATTTTTGCTGGTGATTATTTTTCTTGCTTATTCGTTTGAGGATGTGGCAACTCTCTGGTGTTAGATTGAACTAAGCTGGGAACTTCACATGGCTTTAGACTTGTAATATTGTAAGTCCAATGATATCCAAAATAAACTTAAAAAGTACTTTAGTATTGAAAAGACACATTGGACACAACCTTGTGAAAGAGAGGCAACGTGATATTCAAAGTATTTTTTGTAATAAATTCTCTAAAATTATCTTTACCAAATCCGCTAATAAATTATTACGTAGTAAAATAATATTCACTAAATACATTCCTTACGGCTAGAGTCTGGCCAACGAAAGCTGTCCATCACCTATTTTCTAAACTTTTGATATGGCAATATTTTTGGACTGTCAAAATTGTCAAATCATTGAACTTTCATATTGGTGAACCATCTTGATACTTTTGCACTTGAAAATTTTTTTTATTATTTTGTAAATTCAAAAATTAAATAATTCATTTTTTTTCACGGTTTTTCTATTTTTTAAGCAATATTATATTAACGGCGAAGACGAGGAAACAAAACTTTACAGTAGGTATCAGGTGTAGAGTACTTGGAATCCGATTTCGATTATGTCTCCTAACCCCTGCAGTGTTGTGGCGATTTAACTATTGTTACTTAACTATGTCAAATGTAACTATTCCATCAAATATAATATCCCTTATTGGTCTTGAATAATAATAAGTATCAACTCCGTTTAAGCAGTGTGTAGCCGGGGTTGTCATGCCTTGATTTTTTCAAATTTGCCGCTTTTTTGCGTGGACAGCTTTCGTTGGCCAGACTCTACCAACAATATTTCGCTAAAGACATCACAATCAAAAACAACATTATTATAGAGCTCCCTAAGAAATCGTGAAGCGCCGCTAAAATCACAAAGAAAACATCTAACACAAGTGTCCCTTACACAAACGTTAATGGAATGAAATGAAGAACAATAAGAAATCTGATATAAGTGGATTGAACGTTATTTCAGCAGGACTCATGTTCGGAACTATTTACTTTAACTTACGTGAGAATTGCTCGATATGTCGCTGATCTCTTCGGTCCAATGAGTTTACGCGAAAAAAATACACTGAAACGGACGGAATATCACAGGAAATTGAAACCTGAATAAATATTAAAAGAAACGATGCCTGGTCTCTTTGGCTTTTTGTTTGAAGAGTCACAAGGGGTTTTTCATTCGACATTATTAAGTTGGCTAACAATTGTCTAGCTAATATTATGAATAAAAAAATGGAATGTGTCGACCTAGGGACCCACGGATGGAGTTTTAACTATGTATTGTCGTTTTATACTCGGCAAAGTCATTAACTACCCTTTAAACTTATTCTACCACCGCGTGCACATATTTTGCGTTAACAATCTATTTTCTGTGTCTTTTTATAGCCCAGAGTTGCATGCCCATGTTCTGAATGGTAGCAGTACGGAAAGAAACTTCGTAGTCATAGAAACGTCAACTTGAAGCTCAGGTCAAATGTAACGACTAGAAAAGATATTGCCACAGTAATGGTAGCCAACCAGCCAGTCAGTCAGACAGCCAGCCGTAACATTAGTTTACAAGTGTTATTCAAAATTCAATAGGTATGTTAAACGTGTTCTATAATACGAAGAGAAAGGAAAGAGTTAAAACTCTAACATTTATTTGGTAAGAAAGTAAGCAGCAGCACCGAAATATAAGAAATCATAATAGTCCGAAATATAAGTTAATAATGGTAAAAAATGGTTAATGAAAAAGCAGTGGTGGCCCAGTGGTATCGGCCCCGACTTACGAGTTGTAGGTCGTGGGTTCGAACCCAGCCAGGCGCCAGACTTTGTGTAATTTATTTCATCACCACTGCTCTCAAAACGGTGAAGGAAAACATCGTGAGGAAGCCGGCATGTCCTAGAACCAAAATATTCGAAGACATGTGACATCCATCAACGCGCACTGGGCCCGCGTGGTGGATTATGGCCCACTCCCTCTCACAGAGAGGAGGCCTGTGTCCCAGCAGTGGGAACATTTATAGGCTGATGATGATGAATTAAATTGATTTGACTTTACACACGCCAACTTGGAAGGCAGAAACTACAACAACAAAACAACAGTTTGAAATAACTTGCTCATTATTATATTTCCATACATTTTCCTGACTTTACCTACTTATTTTTATTGTGATTGTACAACCTTGTCATTACACAATATCGATACTAATAACAATGCTTTGGAAACGAGCCAAGATCGTTGATATGTTAGACAGTTTTCAGGTTACCCACATTCGAGCATTTATAGTTTCCAAACTTGATACCAACCATACCGGCCGGAGAAAAAAAATAAAATCGTAAAATATGTACACGCTTTGCCAACAAAATCCCGAGAGCTGGAAAATTGTGTTTTTCAAATTTTCTTCTAGAGTGTTCTGCAGTGAAAACAATCCCTTCACACGTGAGGTAATTAGTAATTTTGATTGGTTGCTCGCCAATTAATCTTTCTCATTAGTTACACATTGATTGGTATTAGCGTCGCATAACTGTAATTACGTGATCATAAAGGCGCTACAATAAAGCTATAGTCACACAACGAGCGATTAGTGGGTACCTGGTAATTATCTCAAAAATATAGCAAGTTTTAAGTAGTAGTATCAAAGTAAAAGTCAGTAGTCTTGTGAGTAATAAACGTAAAAAATATACATGTGGCACTTGGAAACTGCCGCGGTGAAGCTACTGCATAACATTTTATTTTTATTTTAAAGGAAAGAATCGCGTATATTTAACGAGAATATATATTAATTTATTTGATAATTAAAAAAAAATGTATTTTAAAATGTTTGTGGTGCACTATTGTAATAAAGAACTGCTTTGTTGTAGGAGAATTTTATAAGTAGGTTTCATTGTGAAAACTCCTTTTGTAGCTGGCCGTTTAGAATCAGTAAGAAAAATTAAATTGTCTTTATGACGGATATTTTTACGATTGCCGAAGTCTCCCGAACTGAAACGACGTTAGACGATGCGTGGTGTCAGGTATTTTCCTTAGGTTTTTTCGTTAAGTTTTAGGGAATTCGGTCGCCGCGCCGCGCCGCGCTCAGAGCCCGCGATAAAAGCTATGCAATTGCTTAACATGTAGTTTTGGTATGGGACGCTACCTGTGTCGACCTCGACACCATGTGACAAGCATGGTGGAAAATTTTGGCGCTGTTGTTGTGGCTGTTGAGACCGTCAAAATGGCCAAATAATTGAATTTTATTGGTTGTCTGATTGAGTCTTATTGGCCGTCACTTTGCAGATGGCTTTTTCTTTGGTCAAAGAATTATCCACAAAAAGTGTCCGATGTATCATTTAAATAGTCTCCTTAGTCCGTTTTCATTTCTGAGAATAACAGTACAAGTGTTTGTAACTTCATGCCGCTAATCGCTAACACTTTGCTGTAGCCCTATGTAAAAATTCTCAAAGGGCCAGATTTAGCTATCCTGGCGCAAGTAATGTAATAGTCTCCTTTTTTTTTAAATACCATCACTATACGATGTAGGCATTAAGACGTGAATAGACATGTTGTAAACGTTAATATGTAGTAGGATACTTGTTCGCTGACAAGTTTTACTGCAAACGACTCTGTTTGTTGTTGATTTGTTAATTTAGTGTGAACTAGGTAACTATAATGTTCGGATTTTACCTTCGGTTGGCAACTTTGTTAGAAGTAAGCTTTAGAAAATTATTTTATTTACATTACCTGTTTATTTATTTGCATTTCAGATGAGAATGCGATTTAGTAAATGATACCATGACATCTGAAGGCTCTTTGGTCGCTTGATCTCACTCAGATGAATGTATGAAGAAGTAAGCTTTAGAAAATTATTTTATTTACATTACCTGTTTATTTATTTGCATTTTAGATGAGAATGCGATTTAGTAAATGATACCATGACATCTGAAGGCTCTTTGGTCGCTTGATCTCACTCAGATGAATGTATGAAGAAAACGTGTTGCACCGACCCTGAGGACAACGGAAAAAGGGCAGTAAGGGACGAACCGATGATAATTTGTTAATCTTAAAATATCAAAAATTCTAAAAAAAATGTCGCAATTATTAAGTCATCAAAAAGTAAAATATACCTACCAGTTAGTTTGCTTCCCTTTGACTCCAAGAACTTCTGCTAACCAAAAGGAAGGAGGGCAAAAATATCGCCATAACTCGACCCCTTTAGGAGACTTAATTCTATGGGTGCGTTAAAAGGGAGCCAAAAGGATCACTTTGAAGGGATTGCAGGAGACTCCTCTTGACTGCTAATAACGGCATTCTACGCTGCTATGTAAATATCATATGACCGTGTTGTTCGCTATTTTGCTGACAGTGGGCATCTAAAGGCTCAAGTTCCTTCAATTTAATGACCTCAATCGAGTTAAATCTTTTTCTATGAAGTACACTCACAGCAGGCAGTAGTTTGAGACTCTTCCAACACATGGCGCAACGTTACCGTATAACGTTAAAACAAGGAAATGAACGATTCATCATCGAACGAGTGTGTTGCGATGGCCTAATTCATAAGGCGTCTGTGGTACTTATCCAGAAGACGCGGCGCGGGTTCGAGTCCCACTCGCAGTTAAATTTTTCTTTCCTCAAAAATCTTTCGAAATCGCGACGCGTAAGCTTCTAGACAATTTTTCAAAGTCCTTTTATTCAACAGTATCCATTCCATTTTTTGGAAGCCTCAATATTCTGTTCTGTATGATGAGTTACTAAGAGAGATGTGTCATGAAATTATAATTATTTATTTTTATGCAAGTAGGTTCAATAAACACTTTTGTACATACGTCGTCGTCGTATGTGGCCGACGAATTATTATTTTTTTTTCGTTTGAATTGATAAATAATAAATCAAAAAAATTGAAGAACCAAATGCCGGCCCAAGCCCAGGTTTAAGAGATCTATTGGAGTGTGAATTTTGAGAGAAAAAGCCAGAATTAGTTGACTATGGAAGAATTTCATTTACTCAATCAGGCTAAGGGTGTGTTGGACCGCGGCTGTGAAACTCAGAAATGTTTATGATGATTTAATTTTTGCTGATTAATGTTACTCATGGTGATATGACCCGTACGACTTGACCCATTTATATACCTATTGAGTTTTACAAGTTATAAAAGCACAATGAACAAGTGGTACAGTAAATAATTTTCGGGTTATTATTGAACTGGAAAAGGGTAAATAAAATTATTTTAATCCTGTCAAAAAAGATTGTTTGGTGTTCTCATCATAATAAAATATACATAGTACTCGTAGGTACCTATTTACATAGGAAACTCCGATACAAACAACAACAAAAACAATAACACACCATGTTTTCCTCAAACAAAACAACAAAATTCCACGCTCAATTAATAAATTAATATGATATCAACATTGTAATACGCAAAATAAACCATTTGTTCGTAATATCCAGCCTAACGGGTTTGAAAACACAAAGGGATTTAGATAACCCCTCAGTTATTATGGGTTAATATTACTTGTAACCAGAGATGGGCCGACTTTGACTTTGGCTGACTTGTCAACTGGCCGACTAGTCGGCTAATCTTTAAAATAATTTTCTAAAGATTCAGCGTCGCCGGCAGCGCTAAATTTATGATTTTGAACTTATACTCTTGAGCTTTTATAAAGCTCGTCGACATGGTCGTCGTAGAGTCGTATAGAGAATATCATAGGTAACTGATCATTCTTGCTAGTAGGAGTTAATTTTAATTAGGTACAGCTTAGTCGCTTGCACTAAATACATTGCAAAATGCACTAAAACGCACTAGTTCCATAATATGGTACCTATTCAAAATTTAAAGTATTTTATTTGTTGAATTTTAAAGGACAATGTCCAGAATGGCCCTATGCAACAAAATATATTGGAATACACGATAATTAACTGTCTATTTTATTATTTTAGTTGCAAATACTTTTGTAACACGGACTAGCTGTATGCCAAAATGAACAATAAAAAGTATTTTACGAGACTAATAACATTAATGGCCGCCATCTTCACCAAACGTCATGTCGTGTCGATAAAGAATAGTGATGGCCAATTGATTGTAATCGATCTACTGAATTTTTAATTTCCTTAAAGTATAATTTAAATCGATTCGAATCGTAAGCCAATGTATCGACTTACAAAAAAATCGTGGTCTAAAAGATCGGTTTCTAAAAAATCGATTTTATTTTTCAAGTTTACATTTATACTTAATAAAAATATTATCCATTTCATGAAAAACAAGAAAGATCATTTACTGATCAAGATGATCAGTAAATCAGATTTTTTCGATCAAAAAAAATCGATCTATTGAACCTGAAAAATCGATTCTTCGATTAATCGATTTCAGATCGTCTTCCCTAGTCACTTGTCACTGTCAGTCTACTGATGATTACAATAGCGTCGCTTGCTGTTTGTAATTGTTTGTATCGGTGTGTTTTGGTGACTTTTAAACTGCATAGGTACCTACCCAATTATCTAGGGAGGTTCTTAAAATAGCCAAATATATTATGATATTACTTTTCAGTTTCTAAAAATCACTAAGCTATGAAAAACTATGCCTAATATTCGTTGTTATGGTTCGATATAACCTCAAAATCTGATTCTTTTTTTGGAATATATCTCTTCTGCAGCTAGTCCGCTATAAAAATAAGATCATATAGGAGTTTACTAATGATCGACAACACAAAATATAATTTTCCGATGCTCTTGGCTCCAGGGCGAACAATGTATGGGCGCAGAGCAATCTCCTTTTATTTCAAGTGGAATCTTCGTGGGGTGCTAAGACAGGAAACCTCCACGTGCGCCCGTGGACTGGAGTTCCCTCTCGGATACGTCCGGGGGGAAGACCAGTTTTTCGGGCCGGTGCGCCCTGGGATGCGGGCAAAAACTCTCCTTAGGCACTGTGTGCCTAAGGGGTTTCTTTGCCCGTATGCAAATAGCCTGTCGGGTGGACGCTCCAACGCGTGTCCCTCTGAACAGCAGAGGGCACAGCGGCGGAGCGGGCTTGCGGACGGTGAGTAATGGGTATGCTCGCCGTCCGACCAAGGACCAAGCCCGGGTCGGTGGCGCGTCGTGTTTCACGCGTCACCGACGGGGCCCCTTATGGGGCCAAATGCCTGCCGGGGTCGCGGATTTTTCTTAATCCAGGATACCGTGGCCCCGGAACGTAAAGGGCATCCGACGGAACACGGGTGGATTTTAGTCAGTAAGAGTCTGACAGTCCCTCCCGCCCCACCCAGGGCGGGAGGACTCATTTGATGATTTTGCCACCCTAAAAAAAAAAAAAAAAAAAGTGGAATGTTCGTAAGCTGAATTAACCTCCAATTAAATAGTTTAATTTAATTCAGAACTTAATTTAGTAGTTTTAATAAATATTTAAATTTATTTGTGTATGTAATTTTAGATTATTTAAGTAATATTTTAATTACCCTTTTGTACTACGTAGTAATTAGTGGAATCTCGAATTCAATTTAACAATTATAATAATTGAGCATAAAAAAGACGATTCTCGAAATAATAAACAAAAAAGCCGATTGTAAGTATAAGTTAACAATAAAGCCTATTAATAAAAAATAATAATAATAGCCCCGCCGAAAAGTCGCGCTTTTGGCCGCCTGCAAATAAAGCCAACTAGTCGGCAACCAATCGGCACATCCCTACTTGTAACAGTAACATAGGCTATGTAATACCTAACGAATCATCCCTCATAAATTTTAATTATACATTTGATACTCCGGCCGCTGTGGTGTAATCTACTTTAATATTAATAATGCTTATATTTATTTAAAATGTTGTGCTTAATAACATCGATTATGTTATGATAGATTATTTTGCGCTTCATTTGGTTGAACTATCTTTAAGATGTTTTCTGTTTATTTTGGTGAAATAAGACTGTACTGGTCGATAACCTAGGTAAAGCAATACTTGCTAATGTCGATTTGTACCTAGATGGGTGACTAATCTATGTATCTATCTATCCTGCTTATGTGTATAAATTTCATTAAAATAGGTTCAAAAGATTTGATAAATAAGCGAATTTATTTTCATCCTATGATGATATATATCTGAAGAAGAGAATTATTACATTTATCTGAACAGCGAGCGTTGATAAATTGACGTATATACGTAAATGAAGAAAAATAAAGGAATCCATACAAATAAATATTAAATATCGAAATATTAATTTCAATAAAATCGTTATTTATCCTTTTTAAACAATTTGATGACTGATTAATTTACTACAAATTGGGAACCACCAATTAGCCAAACCGATAGAAGATTTACGAGTCGCCTGCAAACCTGTTTTTACTACATAATCCAATTTTTTATACAATATTTATGGTTCCAAATTAATATGTTAGCCACGGTTATCTCCCCGAAGCCTTAACAAGGAAATTATGGGTCATTTTGTCCAAACTTTACTAGCCCACCTACGGCACGGACATAATGAATCAAATTGTCGGCCACCCGCATATAAAAATAGTTCACAATCATAGAAAATGATGCTTTTTTAATCCTTCACGAAATATAGTTATTTAATGCACCCAACCTCCCCGATTTATAAACTCCTTACCTTTATTTGATGAAGTCACGCTCGCATTACGTTATAAAAATGAAAAAAAAGTGATCGTATAAAATTCCTGGTTATTAAATTGTGAGGTTTTATTTCTTTACTTTCACTTTCAGAGGTGAGATATAACCCGTAAATGATAAAAACGTGACATTAATCACGAAGCGAGAACTAAAACCAAATTATTCGACGGAAGCATTTTGTTTTGGCCAAATAGCGGTCAGTGTCAGTTTCGATTAAATACGCTACCGAATAACAATGGTGTCGACCTTCACCCACTGAACTATAATATCAAATTATACATTATACCAGTAACTATTGAAACCCTTGAAATAATAACATAATTTCCTTGATAAAACATGATCTGATTTAGCCCTTTGAAACACAACACGTGATAATATTAGCACCGGTGCAACTAAAATTAGTTCAACAAAACTTCAAATAAATCAACTCAAATTGCATAGGATAAGTTGACGTATGTCTTACACAATAAATACGATAATGCGATAACAAGGGTGGGTTGTTTGTGTGAATAGAGTTCAAACTAGCGTCGTGACGTAAGTAGGTAATATTGGCTCCAAGGCAAGCATGGAAGTTTTGATGTGGCGTATTAGCTTGCAAATATAGAACCCATACAAAACACTTATTGATCGAATGTTAGGTCGGTGCAAGTTGCAAACTGAAATTTATGAGCTCGGAGTAAGTAAGAGCTCTCCGGATCGGTTACTTTGCTTCGGTTCAGTCCGCTTTGTTTATTGCAACCCTCAGATACCGTCTTGTGCTTATGAATATTGATAACGGACTTGCTTACAGTTCAAACTTTTTGAAAGAGCGATATTAATATTGGATAGCGGGACGCTTCATTCGCTTCCTTTTTGCTGTGCCTCGAGCGTTCGTTTCAATTCTATGAAATAGGGGAACAGTGTATAAGACGGGGACACGAGGTATGATGGGAAATCACACACCTAAAGCAAACTTAACACAAAACTAACGTAGCACAAGCGCCAACAGGACGGCATTTTTGTCTGGCCGCTTGCGAATGACGTCCTGATGGTGCTTGCTCTACGTTAGTGTTGTGTTAAGTATGCCTAAAGAGTGTATGTCCCCATTATACCTTGCGATTATTAACGTCCCCGTCTTATACACTGTTCCCCTACTGGCTGGAGAATTTTGAATTTTTCAAAATTGTATTCTTTTGATTTTACAAAAAACTAAAGTTCTCCATATAAAACAATATGCGCCATACAAGGAATTTAAAGTGGGACAAAACGGGAATAAAATAATTGAAGTTTACTCGTAATTTTGGTTCAAAAGAATCATAATTATTTTTTGGGCCATATCACGAATATTTGGAATGTGAGCTGAAACTTAGTTCCACAACGACAATAAATCGTAAAAAAACAAATTATTTATTATATTGGGAAGCAAGGTAGGACTTAGGAATTAAACACTTTGTCAGTCAGGGTGGTTAACCTGTACTGACCTGCAGCACATTCGATATTTACAATTGTATGACACCGTTCTGTATGATACAGCCTATTATTGATAGCCTTATTCTTAGTACTTAATCAATAACAACATATAAGGAGGAGGGTTATAATGAAGTCCGTAAGTATAAAGTTGAACATTGACATCCAGGGTATTCAGTAGATTTATTGTAAGATCTACGAACATCAAGGCAGAACATTCCTCGTATCAGGTACATTATGAACAAAACCTTACAAATTCTGATTTTGCACCTCAAACCCTACTCGAAAATCACGTTCAACTTGAACTAGACACGGCTAACCCTAATAGCGAACTATTGTAACTCAACAAGAATCGACTCGTCAAGATATTTGAGTTGTTCAAGATGTTATCCAAATACATATTGGATTAATCCCTATCTATTGATCCCATAATATATTCTGATTCAAGTACCCTTGTTGTAAGTACCAACCCTTGATGTGCCGTTGGTATTTCATCTGATCTTGTAGGTTCCATCAAATATTTAGATCGTTAAAGTTGAGTGAAAGATACAGATGCGCCGAGGAAGTTCGCTGCTGCATCGACTTTTAAACGGTTCGCTTCTCTTTGCTTCGATTCGAGTAGTGCAAATAAAAACGTTTAATCAGTTTTAGGAAATTCGTTAAGTCTAGTCTAGAACCACTGTTTGTTGAGTTGTTGGAAAAGTTTTTAGCATCTAGGTATGTGCAAGAGGCCGTGTAGGAGAATAATTAAATGGATATCTACGAAAACAAAACCACGATGACCAAACCTCATTTTATCGAAAATCCAGAAAAGTTTTTTTGAGTGCACTTAAAGCAAAATCTTCTGAAACAATACTTGTTTAAAAATTATTGTTATATTTTCACACGAAAAAACACTGATCTATTACCATTCTGGTATTAGCGTAATGCTATAATAGTCCGGTCTAGAATTTTAAAATAGAAGTTACACAAATTAAAAAATATAAAAAGCAAAGACATAACAAATATCCATGCAATCATAATCACACTTCAGTTCTTCACTCCGTTCATTTATTTAACACTTAAAGATCGCGTGCAAACAAAAATCTTAACCTGTAAATGCGAGTGCGCACTCAAATTAGTAAAGCCATCTTTATACCAGCAGGGTATCTGGGATCTTTATTAACCTAATTGCTACATTTGCATACTGGTCCATGTGAGGTACAATTATGAACTCTTCGACCCAAATTATGTTTTTAAAACAAATACTGGGTTGAATAACTCTTCTTCATGTTAAGGTTCATCATTTTCGGTTTATTAAAATAACATTCTCTCCCGTTTAGTGGAAAGAAATCACGGATGATAGAACAGAAAAACTTTTTTGGGATTTGAAATATTATTTGGATACTCCTAACATGTTATGAATATAACAATTGAAAAATTCCAGAAATCGTTTTGAAAGGTCTGTTGAAGATATTATGTCTATAAAAATAGTTCTAGGTCGCATACACGTGTAAGACTAGCTTGACTTAACCCTTCCCAATAATAGCCAAAGGGAATATCGTGACCTAATATAACTTATTTGATCGAGGAGAACATCTATTTGAGAATGTTATACGCAGTTGTTTTATAATTTCTCACATGTTGACTTACTTAATTTATTCGTGATGAACATAATTATTATTCCTCAGTATAAACATTGATTTAACAATGTTTTCCAACTGTGAAATTCAAAATTATAGTCGTTGTATTAAGAAAAAAAAAAGAAGGTAGTAAAGAAGGAGTTAGTTGAACAAAGCTTTGACTAATAAGTCAAATCGTTTCAGGGAAATTAGTTAAAGATTCCACGGTTTCTATTTACAAACCGAAGTTTAACTCAACTACAAACTGCAGCCATTATTATAGCCGTGGAATCCTAAGTAAAATAAGTTTTATTATTCGAAAACTATAAACAAACGGTCACGAGACATAACTTTCAGTGAATTCCCACTATTTGGGCACGACTAATGCTTTTAAAAGTTAATAAAAGGTGCAGCAGTGCTATTCAGTTGCCTCATTAAAAATATCACACGGGGAATAAAAATAAGGCTGGTGAGTATAAATAACCACGACCTCCATATAAATCTTGGTTTACAGTTCGCAGGGTTGTCGAAACATTGCCTTTTTTATTTGGCAATGGGTGGCAGACTACTAAGGAAGTTGAAATAGGAAAGCAAAGGAAAATACGACCAGTGTTTTTCTAATGCGTAAGTGTGCCAACAACGAACGTGACTTCATTATGAAAGAAATAAAGAATAGTTTTAGTTACATTTCTATTTAGTAGTTTGCGAAGTTCTTTTACAATAAAATAGATTCATAAGTCTGTCATAAAGTAGTCAAATTTTAAATTCACACATTTCTAATTAATATTAATTCTAATTTAATATTTGCTAGATATCTTCACCTGGTACCTTTGCCCACGTCTGAGGTTAACCCGCAAACGCTGCTTCGTCAACCCTCGCCAACATAGCTTGGCTACCCGCAATGAATACTCGAGTTTTCTGCCTCAACTGTGGGGTGGAAATGTACGGCAATATGGGAATAAAATCCTGGATTTAATCTTCGCACAAGTCGCCGTTTAATCTTGCAGTAGATATGGCAAGACTAAATAATAAATGAATGCGCGATCACGTTAAATTGCATATTGTGGGTGTTTTGTACCCTTAGTGGGGTATTTGATGGTTATAGAAAAAGTTTTGGAGTATACATTGAGATGGACACTTGTTTTAAAATTTTACCCTGTCAATTATTTCGGGTAAATACTTCAAATTATGTTTGATAAGGAAGATTAAGTTCATTATTAATTCACGGGGGCTTCGTTACGATTGTAACAAGGATGGATGACGGTTCGTGAGCACAATGTTTATAATTTATGTGAGGCGGTCGGTTATCTTAAATACCTATTTATCCTTATGTTGGCGAGAATTATTGTAAACCTGTGAAAACAACAAAGTAAAAAGATTGTATGATTGTAAGATGGAAATTGTTTTTTATTAACGAGTCTAGTTCATCTACAGTATTTTTAGTATGGATTAAGCTTTTTAAAATTCGTTCACCAATACAACATACTCGTAATTATCTATAGTTTATTGAGCAAAACAAGACAATTATATTTTTTTTTAAATCGGCGCGCATTATTTAGCAGGCGGAATGCTACACCCAGATAAAACACACGAAGCTTTTTTCTTAGGTTTAACGCAAAGCTGATAAGTAAATTATGGGCACAGTTCATAATTTTATTAACTACTATCAATTTAGAATTCAATAAAAAAAAGTTACTCACCAACCACGGGACTTGATTCTGCAAGCAATAAAACAAATAAATAATCTATGTCAAAAAAGACGACCTTTGAATTTTCCAATCTTATGTACTACAGTCATAATATATCATATTATTATATTGACTTTCATTAGCTACATATCGCTTGAAACACAAACTGAACACGAAACATTGATAGATTTACGATTTATGTTCCCATCTACAAAAATGCGTGAAGTAAGGCTAACACAAGAGTAAACACAGCACAAATACAGATGTATTTAGAAACCAAATAAAAATATTCGATTACAATGCGTACAAAAATAATGAAGCGAATTTTTATTTATGTATGTGCGTTACTAAGGACGAATTAGTTAAGGGAGCTAGAGCCTCATTATTTAGACAAGTTAATAAGAATTCCTAAGTCGCATTTACGTCAAGACAAGACGTAAGCAATTCCGTAAGACATTAAGCTAAGAAAAAAAAGAGATTAGAAGAAAAACATCCGGAATTGATGTTAGTTTAGAGCATCTAATTTCGTGATTAATTGGGTTTAGTTTACAAAGGATAAAACAGTTTTAGTGTCCAGTTACCATTTGGATTTCAATTTGTTATAGTTAAAAGCTATAAAAAGGATGAGATTTATTCGTCCTGATGTCTAAAAGAGGGCTATTTGTTGTAGTATTATCAAACTTTGTCTGACAACAAAGTTTGTTAATCTTTTTACGGACTCTTTGGTGCAGTGCTCGCAGACGCTATTGGTTCCACAATACGAGTTCCATGTTCAATTCCCAAATTGGTTCAGAAAAGCTGATTCACAAATGCTGTTGTCAAATAAACAGGCGAAGCGAACGCGCAGCGTTTTTGTTTGTAATGTATGGGATTGTTTGAAGCCTGTCACCATAGACTATCGGACCGCTTTCGCTTTTCTATATGACAGGATAATAGCAGACAATAGCTTAAAAGAATTTGTCAGAAGTACGAGTAACTAAGCACTCTGTATTTGTAACCTGTCGAAGGCAATAATACCATGATTAAAATAACCTTCAAATTATTCACTTATCAAAATCCCATTCAGATCCAATCTCGTATCCTCATACATCAACAATCTAATTTCATCAAGCCCAACAACAGAATCAAACAAATCATCTGTGCTATAAATAACTCCAACAAAGATTTGTCAAATAAAATCATCACTGCATTTAGTAACGCCTACGTCATCAGAAGACAATGCTTCATTACTTTTGCCACCTACTGCTTCAAGATTGGGTGCATGTTCAAAGAAATGAGAATCTTTAACAAATGTTGGCTTATTCATCACTTTGCTGACAACTCTTTGCTTGTTTGTTTTTATGAATGTAAACGGTTTGAGGTGATCCATTTGAATAAATGAATGTTGAAACCTTTGAAGCTTGATGTGAGTATTAAGTTTTTTGAACTCGAAGTTTTCTAGAAGTTAGAATGAATAGTTTTTCACTTTGATTATAATTAGCTTTATGACATACAATACTTTCACAGTTATTATATACTAGCTGACTCGGGCCCACTTCGTTGGGCGATAATATGCATACTATCTTAATAATTTATAGCCTTTATCACTCACGAATAATGTAGCTTTCTACCAGTGAAACAATTTTTAACATTGGTTCATTACTTCCGGAGATTACCCCCTATATCAACTTACAAACAAATTTTACATCTTTATAATATTAGTATAGATAGATAGAAGTATAGATTAATGTGTCTGTGAAAAGTCAAAAGTGCCAATAAATGACATGATTTTGACACAAATGTTGAGAAAAATTAGTGTATAAAAATAATGTACAACATTTTTAAAAAACTATTCCGTCTTCTCTATTAAATCAAAAGAAGTAATCAAAGATGTGTCAGCATTTTATCGCTACAGATAGATAAGTTAAAATTAGACCGTGTGCGGTACATTAATTTAAGAACTCAATGCATTAAAAAACAACACAGAAAATTAAGGATCATATTACTAAAATCCATTAGAGTTGCTCAATAAAAATAGACTCGGCTTCACATGTAGGGACGATCCTAAAATCAGTCATTCGAAATAAAACGGTGATAAAAGGAGTCTCACTGATCGTCTTGATAAGGATGGTAAATAAAATAGATTGCTGTAGTTAAGCCATTAGGTAAGACATGGCAGAAATGTCTTTATATCTTAGCCTAACGGTCGAGCTTGTTGACCAGTAAGTATGAGCAGTGCTAGAAAAAACAAACTTGGATAAATGAGGTGAAGAACGTTCTGGCTTGATGAAGTAGGTAAAATAAATCTTTGGTATTCTGTCATACTACGCGTGCTTGTAACCTAAATTTAAATTTTATCGAAAATTGTTATAGAAATGAAAAACTTCATTGCATTGTAAATAAACTGTTGCTAATTTAATTGGTACTAGTTTTAGCACGTGGTTTTGCTTGCTCCCTTACTTTTCTATAGTCCATAACTGTCTCCAGAGTCTTGTCTATCTTTTAGAAAATTGGTCAAGCGGTTAAGTGTGAACGTGCAACTAAATAAAATAAACTCACTTTTTCATTTGTAATATTGACGGGTTTCATGATACAAATATGACTTTAACTAGCTACGAGTGAACCAGATAGATAGTAAACTTACCAACATGACTATTTCATAAAATAACTCCAAAGAAGGCTTCGCATAAACACGAGTGGACTGCTTTTACATAATAGAATATTCCTTGATACCGAACAAGTATTTCATATTCCTTGGTAAGATACTTTGAGATAACGATATACATAAACAAGTGAATAAAAGAGAATATGGTAAACAAATTGAAATGAAACGATTTCAGAAATGGTACAAGAATGCTGTCAAAAATGACTTTGTGCCATATATGGAACATAACAGACGGTGCTAAGCATGTTTGGAGTCTGAATGTTCATTGATTGTTTATTCTGTTGAACATTACATTTTGTACAGTTCTAAATTCAATAGGTATTATTCTGTTTTGGTCCCAGAATATGACTACGAAGGGACAGAGAGTAGGGAATACATAAATATTTCGAGTAATGTATTTTTCTCTTTAGCTTTCTAAAACATAATTATTGCCTCGTCTTATTTGTTTATCAATTAATTTCTTAAAAACGATAATTGAGTCAATTTTCTATTGTTAAAAGTGAAGTTGTTTATATTAGATTTTAAACCAGCCACATCCGAGTTCGCAACTATGAAATATATGCTTCCTCCAATATTCTTTGACAAAAACCAACAATGAATTCATAATTCACCCACCTCATACCTACTTACTAAAATCTTTCTCGCCTAACAGAATAAGGCGATCTATACACGGAATAAGGACCGATATCTTAAGAATCAACACGACCCGCCCACAAGAGACATAATGTCTTGAACAAGTTTCGAACCAATGATGGTGTACTAAATTAACCTTGTCCAATTTTATGGTCGGACATTTGTGACGGTGACAGTGAGTGGTGCCAACATACGGACATGTCTGGTTTTCAAAAGATGTGATTGCGCTGACAATGGTAGTTGTAATTGTGTACTTAAAGTGATAAGTGGAAGAATTAGGGGGTCAAAGTTTTGTGGCCATTTTTTGTGTCGCGATTCGATCGTGTTCTTTGCTTTTGCTGTTATGCTATTTGTTAAATTAGTTATGTTTTTTTACCTGACCATATTTGGCACTAAGAAAAAGTCACATGCATGATTACTTTCTACATTGTAATCTGAATTTCTTCTTTAATTTCGAAATGAGAGTAAATCACCTAAGTCCAAATTAACTTCTCAAACACTTGTCTGATGAAAGCATAAGTACCTCTCAATGTACACAAACCCAAAAAATGGTGTCGTCATTATCATAAAACAGGTCAACTGTAATTCTTTTGAAGTTGATTGCCCTAAATAATATGGACAAATAACGGAAAATAACGATGTCTCCCCCATTAAGACATTCGATGAAAACACACCCATGCGTTAAATTGACATTGCAAGAAAATAAATAATGTTTCGGGTGTTCTTCGCTGTTAACACAGTGTAATACCTAGAGTAATTTAGTCTACCTATTTAATTGAAGGCATTCAATTATTTTTTATTCCCAGTGGAAATCATTTTATTTATTTATGTAATCTCTTTATTACTTTGAAGGTCTAATAATGTCATTTACAGCTGTGCATTTTTAAAACTTCTATGACCCGAACACTAAACATTTATATCAAAAATTAAAACAGTTTTACCCCTTCATCAATGAACTTTACAACAACGTTTCGATTGCATAGGTACGATTAGATATATTTGTATTTTTTTTTGCTAAATTATATTTCTGTTTTTTTTTACTTGCGAATTTTACCATACTAAGAACTTTTCCTGCGTCGTGGATGCGTTTGGGCTTACAAATATTTTAACGGCAAACAATTTTTTTTTCATACGGGTATTTAAACCGCAGGTTTATTACCGCACGCAGCGCAGTAGCCAATCCCTCAGCCACCGTGTACCAATTACTATTTTGTTGTATCAAATTTGTTCATTCATTCATTCATTAATTATGTTCATTCAATAATTTCATTTCATTAATTCATTCATTACAGATGACTTAGTAGATTACAATTAATAAATTCCAACATTCAGGTAAACTTTCAGCGGCAGCGATTACACCCACTAGGGTGTAATCGCTAATAATTATAATTTATAATGCTATCAATGTCAATCTCTACGTTCAAGTTGCAACGTTACGTTTCGTTACTAAATCCGAATCATTTTATTTAAATAGTATAGATATAAATTCTGTCCCTTGTTCTTATTCTCAGCCATGAATTCGGACCACCTCGTCTGAACGTGGGTGTCGAACAAGAGCAAGTAAGAGATCAAAATGTACATAAAATAATTCTATAGGATATCCTATAGAATTACCTATTACTATATACCTATTTATATACCTTCATTGATGCAGTGTTCAAGTAAGCAAGCAGATTTATACAGATTCAGATTTATCTGACAGTTAAAATGATCAATCAGCACATGGGAGTGTATTCTTTGGCAGGACGAACGCTATATTATGTTGAATATTGTACACATTACATCTGGAGTCATTTAGTCAGTCAGTCAGTCAGTTATTATATTGTAAAGCAGTAGTTTTAAAATTTTGGTGTACAATAAAGTATGTATATTCTTTTCTTATCTATTCTATTCTATACGGACCTTGTGGAAACTCGAACAAACTTCCGTGCGTTCAAGATTTTTCACTCACAATTTAGGAGCCATAAATATTGGTAGTATTTTTTACCCCTGGTGCTAGGCAACTGTACCCTTAGCACGAGTTTTCACTCTTTTACTTTACAGCGTCTTTTCAGTATTTACAGCGTTTCTTGTATGAAAAAATGGAACAGCGCCTCTGGTGTGCGAAGAAGGAACTAATTTTTTCTTTGAAAATTGTCAATTTGAAATTGTCAAAATTCCAGTTTACTTTACGCCTCAAATACTGAAAACTCGTGCTAAGGGTACAGGGCTTTTTCCAGTTGAAATGTCACTTTGCGCCTCTTGGCCTTGTTTTGTTTTGTCTCCTGCTTAATATGGAGGGAAGTAGAAAGTATGTGTTTTTCCTACTCCTCCACTATTTTTTTCGTTGCAGGATCCAAGAAAGGTAAATTTTTTCTCCGGGAGACGTAGAGCTTCATTGTCTCGGCACTTTTTTGGTGATTGTCACTATTGATTCTGCCTTTCAGGAGTTGCAGTAGTTTGGGAATAGTATGGTGGGTTTTTCCCAATTAAAAAATATCAGATTTATACATATTTTGTTCATTTATAATTGATTTAACCACATATTACAAATTCGCCGATGAATAAATAATTAATTGTAAACGTATTTCCAACTTAATGATTTACGAGGACTCTGTTAGTAAATTATGTAAATCACATAAATGTCGGTGATTTTTATGATAAAGCACACGTACCACAACCACATCTCATCGTAGTGACAAAATATGGACAAGCAGTGGTTACATGTGAACAGTTTCGCTCTAGCTCTTTGCAGGACTGCTTTGTGTATACCGGAAAAATGTTGATGTGGTGGTTACGATGCGGTTGCGATGTGGCTGCGATGCATTATTATTATTATCCAGGTGGTCAATAGTGAAGAAAAAATGTGGTCCCAGTAAATTCTACTATTTATTGTCAATGCAAAATATGCGCCCGCTTTCGAGTTGTGGTTGATGGTGGTAGGTGTAAAACAATTGTAAATAGAGGTTAGTCTATAATAAATTATAATAAAACTAATATACGAGTATTTATCTATCTATCCAGTCACCAATCTTTCATACAAAAGTCGCCAAACTTACGAAATCAAATTATTAAATTATCTACAATCAACATTACAAGAAAGATGACTCAGAAATCTTTTAATTCCATGAGCTGAGAGGCAAGTCACTCTCGATAAACAGTTCACAACAATTTTATAGAAAATTGTCCACGATGACTGTCCATTTTTAAGACGATCAAATATTTTACTTCTTTTAATATTTTGAACAGGACAGGGGATGTATCTGATAGGGAAAATTATAGACCCATCTCACTAGCTACAACAACTGCTAAGATACTTGACGGTTTGCTTGAGCGGAGTCTCAGTGGGTGCTTACATTTGCATGACGCACAATTTGGTTTCAGGGCGGGACTATCCACTGAGAGTGCTATTTTATCTCTTAAGCATACTGTCGGGTATTATACAGAGAGAAAGACGCCGATATATGCCTGTTTCCTCGATTTGTCAAAGGCTTTTGACACAGTTGCCTATGACATACTGTGGCGGAAGCTAGAGGAAGCGGGCATGCCGACGGAATATAGCAGAATTCTTAAATACTGGTATAAAAACCAGACCAACCATGTGAGGTGGGGCAATACTCTGTCTGATGAATACAGATTGGAATGCGGTGTAAGGCAGGGTGGTCTCACGTCTACCGGCCTCTTTAGCTTATATGTGAACCAGTTGATCGAGGAGCTCAGCAGGACGCATGTCGGATGCTACATTGACGGAACATGTGTCAACAACATAAGCTATGCGGATGACATGGTTCTGCTGGCCCCCTCGATCAATGCGCTGAGGACGCTGCTTAAGATTTGTGAACGTTATGCATCTGAGCATGGTCTTAGGTACAACTCACAAAAAAGTGAGGTCTTGATTTTCAAGGCAGGAACTCAGAGACCTAGTGTGGTGCCTCCGATCATGGTCGATGGAAAGGCCTTGAAAATTGTAAAAAGCTTTAAGTATCTGGGTCACTTGGTCACGGAGGACTTAAAAGATGACCTGGATATAGAAAGGGAACGCAGGGCGTTGGCGGTAAGGAGCAATATGCTGGCCCGTAGGTTCGCTCGATGTAGTAAGGAAGTAAAGATAACTCTTTTTAGGGCATATTGCCAATCTTTCTACTCGAGCAGCCTGTGGGTTCGGTATACGCAACGAGCTTACAACGTCCTGCGTATTCAGTACAATAATGCTTTCAGAATGCTGTTGGGGTTACCGCGTCATTGTAGTGCGTCACAAATGTTCGCTAATGCACGTGTTGACGGTTTCCACGCTATTATGCGTAAGAAAGTGGCGTCATTATTCCAAAGACTGCGTAGTAGCACCAACAGCATTTTGAAAATGATTGCTTCCCGCCATGACTGTCCCATCCAGGCTCACTGGGTGGGAATAGTGACGGGAAAAGCTTAAATCAAGTGTTTTAACTTTTATCATGTGTGTACATACTTACTAACATAGTTTATAAGCAAATTGTTTTACTAACACTTATATGGATTCTGTCTGAAATAAATAAATAATAATAATAATAATAATAATAATAGTGTTGTTACAATATTTTGAAATCAATTAAGTTTTTCTTCTCCGTCGTTGCACTCTTGGCAGAGTGGTCGTGGTCGCCATTTCAGCTGTTAGTGGCTCGCCTAACAATACGCCGCCATTCCTGTCTGATGGCCGCCTTTCTGATGGCCGATAATTGTGAACTAAGTAAAAAAAAACCTGAATCATAAAAATATCTCGCTTTTTATTGAAGGGTTATGCAGCTTTACCTAAAAGTGACAATTCATTATTTCTAAGTCCCAAATAATATAATAGGGGGCAAGCCTACTGCTTTTATAAGGGCACTTATCTATACTCCGTTATTACTGAGAAATTCCTAAAGGAATAACTAAATAACACTGCCCGTTTTTGCCATTTGAAAATGGAACCCAGGATCATGCTCAGCAGTTGCACCTGTGACCTTTAGACTAACGACAACGCAATCAAGATCAATATTGAAAGAAGAAGTGCAAAGTAATTTGTATACCTATGCTCTTTTTCACATAGAAAAGAGCATCTATACTAATATTTTAAAGCTATAGAGTTTGTTTGTTTGTTTGAATGCGCTAATCTCAGGAACTACTAGTTCGAATTGAAAAAATCTTTTTGTGTTTAATATACCATTTATCGAGGAAGGCTATAGGCTATAAAACATCACGCTATCGCCAATAGGAGCGGAGAGTAAAGAGAAATGTTTCAAAATCGGGATAATGTATTCCATTTCGATAGCTTCCGTTGCGTGCGCTGCGTAAAAGGTTAAAGATACGCAAAAATTATGTACTACGGAATTATTCCTGATAAAAAGTTCTAAAATAAAGTCCGCGAGAGCATATATTTATCTTTTAGGTTAATTCATTATAACCTTTTTTATCAAATCAAATTTAATTTTAAAGTAATGCATTATTTTGCGAAGGTATTTTCATTAACACGATATTAATCCTTATCCAAATAAATACGTTAATCATCACAAGCATTTAATTTTGAACAAAATTGCCCTTAACATCGTTTGATTTCAATGAATATCTTAGGCGATATCATAGTTTCAAAATAATACAACAACAAAATTAATACCTAATGACTGCCTGGTCAGTTGGTCATGTCATAATTGCGGCGGTAAGATCCCTCTTTGAGAAGTGGTTGGAGATGCGCTGCGGCATCCTCACCTTCAACCTGACGCAAGTCCTCCCGGGTACGGTTGTTGCGGGAGGTACCGCAGGGATTCGGTGGTAGGCGAGTGGAATGGGGAGCAGTTGGAACGCGTGATTTTTGGTAAACTCAAAAAGTACTGGACGGATTTGAATATTATTTTTTCGCTGTATAATTATTAATTCTGGCCAACATATAGGCTATAATTTATCTTGGAAACTTGAACAACTGGTGCAAAACCGCAACAGACCAGCTAAACTAAAAGAGATGCAAAAATGGTGCCATAGCAAAAATTGTCCCACGTGATGAGCATTTTCTGCTGACAGAATAAATTTGAAGATCTGGACAAGTTAATGTGGAACTCCAAGAGCCCAGCTATACTATAACATTATGTAGGAATGACGTCTTAGCTAGATTTGTTCACCCCTCTAGCACTCTCTGTTGATGTATAAAAATTGAAGATCTAGAACACCTGATGTGAAACTCCAAGAGCCCAGCTACACTATAACATAATTACCTAGGTATATAGGAATGACGTCTTAGCAAGAGTTGTTCAACCTGATGAGCACTAATAATCTGTTGACGTATCAAAATTGAAGATCTGGAACACCTGTGGAAAGCAAAGCTATCACTAACTTCACTGTGTAATTATTAAATAACATTAGCTCGGAGTACCAGTAAAAGCGGTTACAGTTTAGGACTGATTTTCGATGACGACGAATATATGAATAAAAAATTGACTATACGGGCCAAAACTCCTATTATTATTTTTTACCCGGGCTCTAGGAATTAGGCATCAGACGTTTTAGATCTTCGATTTTGACAACCCCCATTGTCGCTGGCATATGCAACAGGATCCGCGTACGAAGTCGCGGGCAGAAGCTAGTATATTATAAATTGTAAATACGTACATAGTTATGTATTTCGTCAAATACCTATCACCGTCATCATCATTTCAGCCGTAGTGTCTACTGCTGAACATGGGCCTTACCTCTTTTCAATAAGACCTATTGGAATCAGTTTGCATACAGCGCGATCCTATAGCCTTCATCAGATCGTCTGTCCACCTGATAGGTGGACGTCCCACGCTGCGCTTGCCGGTGTTTGGTCAGTAGGTAATAAAGTTAATTAATTTTACTCTTTCCTGTTTCAAAATATCAGTGCCTCAAGTCGAAAATTATCGACTAAAAACTTATTATATTTGTCAAAATACACACACAAAGACGAAATTTTAATAAGCGTATCTGACTATACAAATTAGTTCATCTATTATAGCTATAGGTACTACATATTGTTATTCCTTTGGGCACAAAGTAAGAGTAACATGCAGACGTGTTGTTATCTCATTAATTTGTAACCAAAAAATCTTTTCTCGACGACATCGACAGAACGAAAATTATATAAATATTAATACAATCTTTCCCACTCCATTAATGAGGCAATTAATATGCCCATGCGCATAAAACAAGATGGCTGTCGGTGGGTGTGGTGACCCAAGTTGCGCGCGCTCATTGGTGCTAGTTATCATTTAATTATGATTCAAATGAAGATGGCACGATAAAACGCTCGCTACTGTATTCCGGTCAGTGATTCGTCTTTTGATCATTCTTTTGCAGATATAAATATGTCTTCTTATTGAAGATGCTTTACCTACCAACACAGCTTGCATAATTTTGTTATGTTAAAATAATTGAAATACAATTCTAATCATAATCTGAAATCTTACAATAAAATTTTTGTTTGATAGTTTTGTATAAGATGATGTGTTGTCTTTTTTTAAGCTATTGCAAAGCTTTTATGGCGGGCTCTGAGCGCGGCGCGGCGCGGCGACCGAATCAAGAAATTCCTAAAAACCTAACGAAAAAACCTAAGGAAAATACCTAACACCACGCATCGTCTAACGTCGTTTCAGTTCGGGAGACTTCGGCAATCATAAAAAAAATATCCGTCATAAAGACAATTTACTTTTCTAATGATTCTAAACGGCCAGCTACAAAAGGAGTTTTCACAATGAAACCTACTTATAAAATTCTCCTACAACAAAGAAGTTCTTTATTACAGTAGTGCACCACAAACATTTTATAGTAGTTTATGAAACTGGTACATAATGAGGGGTATTATACACGAGTGTGAGTTTAAAAAACGAGCGAAGCGAGTTTTTTAAAAGTATCACACGAGTTTATAATACCTAGTTATGTACAGTTTCATACACTACTTTATCTACTTTCATTGAACACGAATTTATCAAATAAAAGATAAAGATTGACACAGTATTATGGCGCCAATATTCCCGTTATCACCGCGCAAGGGCCACAGCGCGCGCAGCCACAGATAAAAAAAATCAAATGGATGTATCTATGATCTGTAATCTGTATCGTAATGAAAAAAAAATTTATTATAACATTATTTTGTTAGAGAAATAGTGTCATAATTTAATTTTTTAATTTCATTTCGATATACTGTGCCTAAAGTACGTCATTATAAACTCGTTTTGAGTTTTGTATTTTGAATTTAACGATATGAGAGTAGATAAAATAAATTATGATATTCTCGTTAAATATTCACGGTAGGCGATATTTTTTTCTTTAAAGTAAAAAAAATATATGCAATAGCTTCACCGCGGCAGTCTCCGAGTGCCACATGTATTACTTTTATCTTAGTTCTTCTATTAGGTACTGCATAGATGTCACTAGTATTCTTTCTGGTATCGACTCAAGTGACAAACATCTGTAGTATAAATTACTACAGATGTTTGAAACTGTTTAATGTAAAAAATACTAAACGGATATTTTTCTCCATTATTAAGATCTCTTGGTACTATTACCGAACTCCTCGCGGGCAATTCTGTGACCATAATCTTGTTATATAAAAAGTTTTTCAAGTATATCAGGTCATCCACCTACAACTCTTGTGAATTAATGTTTACCTTCGTGCACACGTCACACGTTTCTAACAGGCCCGAAGTTTCCCTTGCTTATTTCGCTAGTTTCTCTGTATTTCTTTGATGAATGTAGGACTTACATTTATTTATAATTGCTACAGTTTTTTTTTCTCCTGTAGGTACTGCTGACATACCTACTTGGAAATGATTATGCTAAGAGTTGTTGAGTTTAGACGTTTGGTTCAGTCGATATTTGTGGTACATACGACGTTCCGTTATTCGTCTTCGATAGAGCAATTACCAGTTCTTCTTTATCGTCTTGTAACATCTGCAGTAAAGTTTTTGGTGTAAATAAATAAATAAAAGTTATCCACAACCATGACCGTATGCTACTCTCCAAGCACCATTGTAAAATTATGTCATGTCTATCAAAGCAGTCGACTTATTCATGCGTCAAAAAAAAAAATCTTTTGGAAAACCGTTACAAAAAAAAAGTAAGTAAAGGTACCGGCCATAAATAATGACCATGAAAGAATCTTTACAAAGAGGCTAATTTCAGCTTTGTACAGCTGGATATGTTTTTCGCACTAAACCCTAACTAACCACAAGATACGACGAACCACTTCAAAATGTCACTTTGATAGTGTTTGTCAATACCCTCCTAAAACTAGCATTTTTTTTTATTTGAAATAACATAAATCTTTCCGAAGGTAGAAGTGCATTCTTTACGGCCAGTACCTGCACTAAGTACCTACTTCAGAAAACGTTAATTGGTGTTTCTTTTGGCGTGAACACGAACCTTTTAGAATAAGGTTGCAAACTTACAACACCGATGTACCTACTTGGTAAAACAGAAGTAACGTGTAATATCGCTCTCTTTACTTTAACATTTTCTAATGAGTATATTAATAATTATATTTGGCACACGTTAGTAAATTTTACATGTTGATATGACAAATTTACGTGCGTAACTTTGATTAAGGACCAAGTTTTATATTAGACTAAAGATGAGCCGACTTCGACTTTGGCCGTCTGACCAATTGAGCGACCGATTTTTTTTCCGATCAGTGGTTGACTATTCGATTTGCTATGAATATGAATTCCGAATTGCTATGCGCCAAATTCTTTGTACAATATCTACTACTAAGACGTTGCTAACGGCTATCGATTGGTTAACAGCATTTAATTACAAAAAAAATAACTTCTTCAGAAGCATTCATTTGAATCTTAAAAGCTGCTTGTAAGTACATCAAGATGGAAAATTCAATAAGTATAGTAAATTAAAAAAAAAATAGTTTGTTGATCAGTACCTATGGGTCTTGAATGGAGATTCTTGGGATTATGTGATCCCAAGAATCTATAAGGTAATTAAACTCACTGGGTCGAGAGTGCTTACCTCGTAAGCACGGCATAAAACAGCGTATAACCAACAATAGTTATGACTTAATCTGTTATTTGACACAATTAATACTGTGTTCCATAGTTGGAAAACGATGTCGACATTTATTGAAAATACACAAGAAAAACCAACATAACGCTAAAAACGTTTCTTCACAGAAATATGAACATGCAGTTCGTTGAATATGGTTAACAGTAATGGTTTCCTAGTTAAGAAGCATGCATGCAACTGTGTAACGCTAGATTCACGTTTTAATGACTGCTACAGAATTTGAAATTGGAACCTTTAATTTTTTTATTAATTGAGCTATTTTACAATACAATAACTCCCTAGTAGCTACTCAAACTATACATTGCTTTGGAATGTAGAGCATATCAATCTATGTTCAGCCTAATTCAGGTGAAAAACTTTGTTCTTTATTTCGTTTATTTCGCAATCATTTACTCATAACAATGCAAGTAATATCCGTAAAAACCTTAATTTGGCTCATTTTCATAATTATATCAATTCACATAATTTTGTGCCTAGAAAAACCTCACAAGATGACCTTATTACGATAAAATTAGTTCCAAAAAAAAAACAACAAGGGGTAAAAACTCCCGCGTTGTCTAAACAAACACCGAGTCAACAAAAACGCACAAAAAATCACCACGATGAACTTTGTCAAGGTCAAAACATTTTAATCGAAAAATTGCTTCAGTGTTTTTTTCTTTCTAACCAAGTTATTTCCTACATTTCGCTTACAGAAACTTGATCCCAATTACTGGTATTGTTAAGGTCAAAATAGCGTGTATGAATAATGGTAAAAGGAGGGCAGATGATAGGCTTGTTACCGCTTTCCAAAAACAAGGTCCGAGCCCCTTCGGGCGGAATTGATAATTTACTTGTTCGAAGGGCTATCATTAAGGTCGTTGGGTATAGAATGATTGTTGGTTACATACATACGTTTATGGAGACCAGACGGCGGCTTGAGAAGAACAAACAATGTTTCGGATCGTTAGCAGCAGAATTATAACGAGGGGTTATTATAATGACGTAACAAGGAATTTCAAATTTAAGTCCGATGATCTTTTGCAGGTGGGTCTTGTGTATCCGGGAATTTAACAGGGAGATAGAGTGACACGAAATTACGACAAAGGTTTGAAAAAAAAAGGTTGTAAAGGTGTTCTAAATCTAATTTTGTTGCAGTTTTTCCCCAGAAGGTTGTGCTAATGTCCCTGTGGTTTTGGAACCAATGCTACATAATGTGAAGATGATTAAATATTTCTTTATTTTTGTTGCAAGTAACACATCTTATAGCAAGTAATTTTATATACCTTACTAAATAGTAATTCAGAGTTTGTTGTGATTATTTTCAAGTTCACTTCCATACCATTCAATTCCACATTATTTATTTTCCACTTCATTTCTTTCAAACAACATAAATGTCGTATCCTGTGGAAAGGATAATGCGTAAATAATTACATTATTACTACCGGTTAAATAAAAAGCACTTACCTCTATCATACAGAAGTAAAAAACAGGCTCGCTTCATTGGTTGTAAACACGACATCGGAGCTAACAAGTGCCGTACCATCAAATGAAATGCATTTTATGTAATGTAATGTATTTGGGCGAGTTGTAAGCAGAAAAAATGTTTATTTTCTCCATATTGATCCACTTAATACCATGATTAAATTGATTACTACTGTTTGAGTCGTCCCAAAGGCTGGGCAAAGGCTTTTCGCGTGACTTTCAGCTTTTTCCGATCGCATGCTATTATCTGGTTCAGTCACAAAAGGACAAGTTCTCAAAATGGCAAATTCTCGAAAAGCCTAATTCGTAAAATTGCAAATGATCAAAATGGATTCTTTTTTTGCAATTGGTATTTAATTATTCTTTAAAATGTAAGATATTTTCGTATGACATAAAACAATTTAGTAAAATCTAGGAGTAGAAATCTTTTATTTGTAAGAATTTACTTCCAATTATTGATTTTTTTCCATTTTTCATTTGCCGTTTTGCGTATTAGACTTTTCGACAATTTGCCTTTTTTAAAATCTGCCATTATGAGAATTAAGCTTTTAGAGAACTTGTCTTTTTGCGACTCGGTTGCCATTTTGCGAATTGGGTTTTTTGCGCTTTAACCGATTTGAATCAAAAGCATCCAAATCGGTTAAAGCGCAAAAAACCCAATTGAATTTTCTCTAAATTCAATTACTATGTATATTGTAGTTACTGGAAATGTCTCTCTACTTATTTTAATATAGGGTACAGAAATAGCCCCAATCAAGCAAAAACAATTATCGCATCAACAATTTCCAACAAACCAACATTTTGCATACATCCAACAACTACCATCATTTCTGTATTGCTAACGCGAATAGCCGTACTTTTGTTGCACGTGATCCCTGATTACGACGTTAACAAGTATAATAACTGTAATTTTAAATCTAACCACAGTTCTATTCGTAGAACCATTCTACCTTGTTTCCTTTGGTAAACGTGGTTAGGTGGTTTTTAGGGTACCGTACCCAAAGGGTAAAACGGTACCCTATTACTAAGACTTCGCTGGCCATTTGTCTGTCAGTCCGTCTGTCTGGCTGTATCTTATGAACTGTGATAGTTAGACAGTTGAAATTTTCATAGATGATGTATTTCTGTTGCCGCTATAGGTAGCAACAAAACCTAAAATAAAAAGTAAATGTTTGAGCGGGCTACTCTTCAGCATGATTTTTTGGCGTTTTAATAGATACTGGGTAAGGAACCCTCTGTGCGTGAGTCCGACTTGGCTGGTTTTTTGCTGGCCGAGTTATGCCTCAAAGTCGGTAATGTGGTGTTCGCTTTTCGCACATTTGATGACTTGCTATTGTTTGACTTTTTTTGCGAGAATTCGTTGATTTTCTGTCTGTGGTTACGTGGAGATTGTGATGAGTGTTGCAAGTCTGTAATTTTGCGTAAGTACCTATGACACGTTTTGAATTAAAATTTGCACGTTATATTTTTACCTAACTGAAGTAGCTCAATGCACGATGTAAGTCAAGACTATACTTCGACTTTAAAATTGGAAATGCTCTGGTTTCAACTTGAGGGATGAAAAGTGTAATTTTCACTAAAAACAAATTAGGAGACGCAGCAGACTGAAAAACAGTGTTTTTGATTAAAAAATCAGAGTATTTACTTTAACATACTCGTGGTCTCTGATTTGGGACGAATGGAAACTTCAGAAAAGTCCATCCGGCTACTTAATTTTTTTTTTCATTTATTTTTTATATTAAAAATAATAAAAGTGCATTCACTTCCACAACAATATCCCAAAAGATTCGCTTCTCGTATTATATTTCCTTCAAAATTACGACAATAAACATTTCTTACAACATTCGATTGTTATCAAAGAACTATCTATTATAACGTCTAATCGTCATCCGTCATTTTGTGGCCGTATCGTTTTTTCTTCCGGTACCTTTTATCCAAGCAAAAAATCCATTCGCTCTTATTATGTAGTAATAGAGTTGAATTTTCAGTTGCATGACGTTCAACAAATATGATTCGTATTTCGTTCGCGATGTATGACACAATTGTTGCAACCGCCAGTTTCCTGTAAAGTGATACTCGGTTCGACCCTGTGGGTGGTTCTAAATGTATCGAGTTGCTTAGAGGGTTGTCATATTGTAGTGGTTAATGTTCATTCAACAGTTTACAGTGCGGATTTCGGAAAGTTAGTACTTACTGGTAGAAAATGCCCTGGTTGAAGGAAAAGCTACCTACGTCAGATAATATCATTGCAAGTTTTATTCATTTGCCTTTTTGTTTTTCTCTGAGATTGACATTGTTTAAAAAAAAAACTGGTTTAACATGACTTTGTTTTATTTAGGGTCGCGCGATAGTCTGGGTAGGTTACTGTTAAGTTGTAACTCTAGAAGGTTATAGGCAATTGAAGGAACATGGTGGATTTTTAGTATGCATGCATCGATACGCCTTTTCGCCGAAACGATACCATACCGATACTCTTATGAAAATATCGGCGATACCGATACCGATACGGTAATTGTGAATTAAAAAATGAAGATAAAATATCAATATAAATCACAAGTCAGATTTTTTAAGCTATTGCATAGCTTTTATTGCGGGCTTTGAACGCGGCGCAGCGCGGCGGCCGAATCAAAAATTTTCAAAAACCAAATGAAAAAACCTAACGAAAATACCTGACACCACGCATCGTCTAACATAGTTTCAGTCCGGGAGACTTCGGCAATCATAAAAATATCCGTCATAAAAACAATTTACTTTTTCTTGCTGATTCTAAACGGCCAGCTACAAAAGGAGTTTTCACAATGAAACCTACTTATAAAATTCTTCTACAACAAAGAAATTCTTTGTTGCAGTAGTGCACCACAAACATTTTAAATAAATTATATTCTCGTTAAATATACGCGGTAGGCGATTTTATTCTTTAAAAAAAAAAAGTAATGCAGTAGCTTCAACGCGGCAGTCTCCGAGTGCCACATGTATATTTTTATATAAAAAGTAGTCATATAGTCATATGATATTATATAATTATACATTTTAGTAATCAACATTAATAAGATTTTTGTTTAAAAAACAAAGTAGGTAATCTTACTTTTTTCGGAGAAAGGCGATGGTTTCCCCGGGCACAGTTCGTGCCTTATTTGCAACGAAATAGACGAGACAACACGCTTGTTTAAACTACATTTTTAAATTTAAAAGTATCGTTGAATCGGTCATAAAATATCGTCGATACCGATATACCTATCGGCTAACCCCAAGTATCATCGATATATCGGTATCGGTATCGGATGCATCGCTAATTTTTAGTAAGTGTCAGTCCCTTCCACTCCACCCAGGATTGTCTCATCAGGACTGATTTGATGATACTGCCACTAAATAAAAATGTTTATAGGTATGATGAAGTTGAATGCATTGGCATCATGATGTTGGAGTGCGCAATTAAATAATTCGAGTTTCGTGTTGTTTTGCTGCATTTTCTTTTCATGGTAAAACAAAAAATATCTTTTGCAGTTGCGGAATGTTCTCTAATAAAAGAGGCAATGTCAACTATGCCTCATTCCTCATAAGCCATTTCAACTTAAATTTCAAAACAGTAACATTGCACCTACATCAAGCGAATAGGCAACCAGTATCAGTAAGTTCCATAAGCACAGAGGTACACTGACACAAAGGACTAGCGCAATATTATATTATTTTGTATTGTACCAATTGTCAATCGCAACAACTTGGCCTGTTAGTGTCGCGTACTTGCATTGTGCGATTTCTGGACCGAACATAGTAAATGCAATCCTCCATTTCAACTCATCTAGAACCTGCCACGCGAATTTGAACTTTACCACTTACAAATAAGGTTGCTGGGAGTTTTCAGAAAAGTAAAGAGTAATTTGGCTGAAAAGTTTGTTGGCGAACTAAAGCCAGTGCGGTCGGAAGTGGTCATTAAATTATGTATTTGGTATATTGCAGCTGTTTGTAAGTTTGCCGTTTTTTCCTCAAAATTTTTGAAGGTGAAGAATTATTTATTACGTACAAAGGACCGACTTTGTATGATACGTGACTTGAATGTGCTTTTTGATGTCTTAGAAAACTTATTCGAGTTTAATGAGAGACAAAGAGACAATAAACATGTGAAATCGCAAGTAGCATCATAAATACGGGTAGTGTAAGACAGTTATTTCATTTATTTGGCTTTTCTAAAGTTAATAAAACATTACATCATCCATCATAATATTGCCAGAGAATATGTGATTGATTGCCTTGTATAAAAGTTGAATTTTGTTTTTTTTTTACTGACAACCCTAAAGCGTCAACTCTAGACTGTCATGTCAATGTCATGTAAGTATGAATGTTATTAGGAAGAACCCTGCTCCCGCGCACTGCCTCTTTTAACAGTTCTTTAAATGGGCCTTGCTGGAAATCTCCAGCATTAGCCAAACTTTTGTCCATTTTTTTCTGAAGGCAATGAATCATCTTTATGACTAAAGCTCAAGCCAAAGTCGAAGCTTCCTTATCATAACAACCAATGACGTATTAGGTATATAAAGACACGTCATGAACAAACATCGCGGCGGCGCTTAAAAACGGCGACAATACTACGCGTTATATTATTATGTAATAAGGCAAGCCTATTTAATGTCGAGTTCATCATAACATCATCATCATCCCCAGGGCAGACTGATATGTGTTGTTATCAATGATATAATTATAAACTACTAGCTGACCGGGCAAACTTCCTACCGCCTCACCTTTTAAACCTTCCCTGGACTTCCACAAATAATTCAATACCAAAATTAGCCAAATCCGTTAAGCCGTTCTCGAGTTTTAGCGAGACTAACGAACAGCAATTGATTTTTATATATAAGAAGAAGAAGAAGAAGACTAGCTGACCGGGCAAACTTCGTACCACCTCGCCTTTTAAACCTTCCCTGGACTTTCACAAATAATTTAAAACCAAAATTAGCCAAATCGGTCCAGCCGTTCTCGAGTTTTAGCGAGACTAACGAACAGCAATCGATTTTTATATATAAAGAGATAACAACACATATTATTATGTAATAAGGCAAGCCTATTTAATGTCGAGTTCATCATTAACATCATCATCATCCCCAGTCCAGACTGCTCTGCCGTGCAGGCCCTAAAGTGCAGTATGAGGAAAAAAGCGGTTTCGAGAAAACCGCGAAAAACTTTTTAACACTGTTTTTTTTAATATTGTTAATGTGTATGGTGCATATTTTTATTGCTACGAGGACTAAGTGACAACAAAGATGGTATTTACAAAAACAAATATTAATTTAGTTTATTTGATTTTAATTAAAATCGGGTTTTTTTAAAATCATGTCAGTTACTGCACGCAAAAAGTTACCCATACGCAGATTAAAATGCGGTAAAAATACTTAATACCACAAAAACTTAGATTTTTTTGCTACTTTGCAGACTAAGCAGCATAAGACTTTCTTTACTGCATTTTAATTTGTGTCTTGAGCGATTTGCACATGTAGTACATAACGATTTCCTCCAACTTACGAGTATGTTTGAGGTGGGAATTTACAGAAAAAAATGTATGTATAAAATTGACGTTAATTTTTTAATATTATTAGTCCAGTCAACGGGGAGTTTTGCCCTACAAAAGGTGGTGTAGTTTTTTTTTAAGTTTTGCTTAAGTTTATTACTAACACTAGTATGTAAGCTCGTAACTAGTACTAACAAAATATGGATGTAATCGTAAGATGAGTCTGAAATAAATGATTATTATTATTAAGTATAGCTAACTCATGAAAAATTTAAGTTTTCGATCTCGAGGACTGTCTGTGTTAGCCAGCATCTTGGATTGAAGGGGTCCAAATTCGTTCTTTTTCACATAATACTTCAACAGCTGACTTTATGACAAAAATGTCTAAGAGAAGTTTAAAGACATTAAAATTCCACAACAAATTGTATTTTTACGTTACGTATATTTCGTTTATTTAGACACGTGAAACTTGTTTTACCGAATGCGTATTAGACGTTAAGATGTCTGAAGTAAAGGACAACTGAAATCACACGTTGTTTTTTGAGCAAATCTAGTTCCTTCCACTCCATTCAGTGCAATCGTCAATTTATCCCCATAAATTCCAAAAAATAAAAATAAAAAATGTTTAATATGAAAATGTGTTTTATGCGTACCGCAGAAAACCACAGAAAACATTTAATTATTCGCAACACATAAAAAAAAACCTGTTTAAAAGAAAAAAACTAACTGGCTGACTGATTGATGGATCAACGCCTAGCCGAAACCGGTGGATATAGAGGCATGAAATTTTGCACACAATTATCAACAAAATCGATAAAATAAGTGTTAAGAGGATTTTTCGTAAATCTAAACCCAAAATATGCATCCTCGAGGACGAAATTGTGGGCAAAATACTCGTCAAATGTGTGGACGATTTTTATGAATGTTGAGTGTTCTTCCTCTTGTAACTTTGAATCTACTTAGATGACGTACCTACAGAATATGTACAAACAAATAAAGTTGTTGTGGAATTTTATTGACTTTAAACTTCACATTTTTGTCGTAAAGTTAACTGTTAAAGCATTATGTGAAAAAGAACAAATTTGGACCCCTTCAATCCAACATGGCGGCTAACGCAGACACTCCTTGAGCTCGAAAACTTACATTTTTCATGAGTAGCATGTACTTAAGAAATACAAATGAAAACTACACCACATAATGCAACGCAGAGCCTCTTTTTTGTCCCCATTGACTGTACTATAAATATAAGGTATGTAATTGTAACTTAATTTTAAAATGCTTTGAACACAAGCGGTTATAAAGACATTTAAGTTAAAAATTAAATGGTAAGTAGGTATACTTAAAGCTTTTTGGTTCCGCAAGAAACATGAGATTTTCAATTAAATGTCACATTAATTTATATACCTACAGTGTTTGTTTTCCCACTACCGTTACTTTAAGGGGATATAATAGACTCATTTTCATCGACAAATCTGCTTATAAAAAATTCCTACTAAAACACATTGCGAATGGCGGCCATTTTGGTTTTTTAACCGGCCGAACTGAAATATGTACAATAAAATGAAACCAAGAGATCAATATACATGCAAATGACTTTATTGCGAAGGTAAACGTTGAAGCTTCCGAAAAACTTACCAGAGTTTTCAAAAAAATAAGAAAAAAGAATAAAAAAACATGGGAAAGCACTTAATTATACACAAAAAATACTGATTTTTTTCACATATTTCACTCTAGCTCGAAAAGTACCCCTGTTTTTTTTGCTTGGGTTTTTGTGGTAAATTAAAAGTATTCGACTGATCGAGCAAGAAAGTTAGCGACAAATTCTGACTAGAACGCAGTAAAATATGACCTGTACTGCAGTAAAATTAGTAAAATCGTTCAAGTTAGCAATTATAATGCAGTAACAGAGTATCATACTGCGTTTTAATTAGCATTTAAGTTATTTTTATCTTTTGAAAATACTGACTATGCAGCAGTAAATAATGAATATACTGCACTTTAGTTGGTTTTCACGTAATAAAGTTACTTCAATAACACTAAATAAAATACTACATTTTAGTACTTTGCTGCATTTTAATCTGTAGTTCATGTGAAATAAAATAGTGATCAGCCATGCAGTATTAACACTTTTGGTACAAAAACTACTTACTGCGTTTTAATTTATATTCCTCAATATTTTTTTTGGGTAAAGAATACAGATTTTATGTGGTAATATCGATATTTACTGCGTTTAACTTGGTAAAGTGACGGATCGTGGTAGACGTAACTGCTATAACTGTATTTTAGTTGGTATTGTAATATATTTAGACATGCAAAATTACGTTACTGCTTTCAAAAAAATGATTTTTTAACTGTTTAAAGCATCCTATCAAATACCTGATTAGATCTTCATGTTCCTTATAACGTGTCCGTTAAGGTTCTATATTCAACAAAAAAATGACAAAAAACCTGTTACTGCGATTTAGGGACTGCACGGCAGGCTGCTGTATATAGGCTTATCTTTACTTGGACCAATCTCCACGTTCGTATGCCAGCGTCATCCACTATGACATACCATCGATGGCAACAATGTCTGCTGCCGCTCTCGCCACTGGATGACCTACCTTTTTCCATTACTATGGCGAAGCAAAGGAAGTGTGTACATTAGCTGTAGGTTGTGTTCTTATTTCGACCTTTTTGATCCCATTTTTACGAGGTTGGGTTTTAGATTTTTATTTTAGTATACTTTCTCAATACTAAGTTGGTTCTATTTCACTTTTCGACACAAAACTAACTTACAATAGAATTTTATCTAATAACATGTTTCTTAGTGAAATAACAATGTTACATAACCAAACAACATAAGGTGCTTACCGTGTTAACAAAAGATACAACGTCGACTACACGAAGCGAATTACATTTTACATTTTGCGCTTGACTAGTTCAAATAAATGTAATCAATTTTATTACAAAACTAAGTCACGTTACGTGTGGTAGAATGCATTTAAAACTGATCAGTAAAACCATATTAAAATACTCGTGATAGGTTTTTTTTTTTAAAAAACCCTGTGATGAAAACAGTCAATGTTTTGGGAAACAAGTAAAAAATATTGTAGAAATAAAGACGTATGTCGTCCCTTAACACATAATATGGTACCTTGAGGTGGCGTCTTAAGTAAAGTTTTCTTTTTTAAAATGTCTTATTTTAAAATTATTACGCTTTTTTATGTGTGATAAACAGTGTGATAAAACAAAACAATAAAGGAGAAGAAAATGGACATCCGAATCGTAGCATTGAATTCTTCGTAGCACATTGATAATTGCTACGAAATAATTTGCTACGCCGTAGCTAATTATGATATTTTTAGCTAATCTTTACATCATCACAGTTAGGACCACACAAGATTCAACTTACCTAATATGACATCAGAGGTCAAAATCGTCTTGAATTTCTCCAAACTGTGTTAAGGTCAGCTTCCATGCATCTTACTGCTTGCATACGTCATTCCTACGTGTATTTATAAATTATCGTTACAGTCTGATACGTTTATGCAAAAGCCAACAAAGAGCATCGTTAAGAAGCTTTGGTGTCAGTTTTTATTGAATCCAGCAATCATTGTGTGTAATCGGTGACACGCCAGTTTTGTTCAGATTTATACAGAGCTGTTAAAACCACGACGTTCGGATATTAGATTTTACAACTTCAAACAGAGCATAAAAATCGGTAAAGCAGAAGGAACTGTTAAAGGTTTACTGACTAAATATCCAACCTTTTCCTTTGGTTGCCATTTGCGTTCTGGAGCCACGATATCCTGCTAAAACAGTTTCGTGGCCCACCCTTGTTTAGCTTCGTTAGGCATATACCTAAGTGTGTTCTAGGCATGATTTTGTTAAGTGGCAGTGACACTTTGTTGTATGTGCGAATATTTTAACCAAAAAGAACTGTCATCTTTTTTATGTAGTATTAAAGACGTCATTTTATCTATAAGGCTGATTTTTAAAGCCACGTTTTAGCGCTGTCATTAAGCGTGAGTTTGACGCGTAACAATAAAAATAATGAACGGTACCGCTTACCGCACGTTTTGTCACTAGCGCGAGTATAGATATTGTGTTTTACACTATCTAAGAATTCCTAAGCCTAAAAAATCTTATCACACTAAAATTATAAAGGACACACCAGAAAAATCACTCCCTATCTGTACATGCAAGCCCAGTATGCCGCATTGTATCACACAATGGTACAGTAACAATATTTTGAAAGCTCACAGAAAACTGCGCCGAACACAATGTCATGTTGGTACCAAAAAGTACCAAACACAATGACGCATTCATAGTGACACGAGACGATTATGGAAACGGAAGTTGACACTATGATGTGCCAACATCTCGGTACCGGTAGGCTTTGTTTACGAAGACTTCCTTGTACACGATAAGATAAAAAAATAGATGTTTTGCCCGCGGCTTCGCTTGAAGCGCTTCTGTAAAACTGATGGATGTAGGTACAGGATACGTGCATTGTATAATCCTCATTCTTGAAGAGAAGTTATTGCTAATTGTTTGTTTACTTTGGATCATTGTGTACTGTGCATTGATGTATACATGTTATAAATTAAATAACTTTGTTTTCATGTCTGTCTGTGTATCTGCGCACAGATTTAAATGTGGTATTCTCAAGTATTTAAGATTTTAAGGAATTTGTTCAGGAAAATTGATGTTTTCTTAAACACATAAATATAAGGTTATTAAGAAAACATAAGTACCTAAATGTTTTGTAGAAAGTTGTTTAAACCTCTTATAGCAACGTAAATCTACTTGCTATTATTTTTCAATCTGTCTCATCTACCTGCTAGGTGTACCTAGGATAACAATTTATCTATTGTTTTTTTTTCCAAGTCTGATTAAATATTTACAACTAAAACTGTAATGGACAGACATACCGCATCGATCACTAAATACTTTTTACGTTACAAATACCACAAGTATTTAAATGGTTTCCGAAGGTAGGTACGCTTAGTCACTAATCTAGAATCAATCACAGCTTTGAATAATGTAGTCATGTCAAAAACCTCAAAGAAAAAAAACCTAAATTGTCGATGTGAATCACCATAGAGGTCTGATATCACACAGAATTATACGGAAAAAACAGAATGTCCCTATTTTGATAGCTGACAAAAAACCGAAAAACCCCTAAAAAGTAACAGTGATATTAGCGATCAATCTGAAATTCAACTAACTGTCCATATTCTGTCAAAGTGACGTGAACCAACGCTCCCAATTTGACACACCTATCACCCGTACAATCTAACCTTTCACAACTAAAAAACGGTACATTCAAATCTATATCCTAGTCGCTTGTGTTAAGATTGATTTAAGACGCAGTTGTAAGTTGGTAGTTTGTAAAACATACGGGCGTTCATTCACGAGATTCGCCCAGAGATTGTGGTCCATCCATCAAGCCGAATGTCAAAACTAATACGGAACCTCGTCCCGTGAGAGTTTCTGATTCGTAATTATGTGTTTCAATGCATCGAAAGTCATCCGATTAAAATTGGCGTCCAATGGGGGAAGATGGACGAGATGCGTTTGAATTACTTTGTTGTACTATCATGATTCTCCTCTAACGGGTGAAGAAATTAAATTTGATAACATCTGATTGACATGGTGATGGAGCGGGATCAGGGGTCGTTTGACCCGCACATTTTTCTGTGCAAGACAATAAGTTAGATCATAGTGGTGTGACTAGACATTTTGTACCCCTTTAACTGTATTGACATCTGCTTGAAGCCCAATTAACACTCTGACATATTGTTTTTGTTATTTTGAAATAACTATTCGCCGTTTGTATCCCACTGCAGGATAAAAGCCTTCCTTAGCCTTATCTTACAGACTGTGGCCAAAGTTTAAGAAAACAGTTAGAATTTTTGTCATCTTCTCCTTGACTCGTTGCGTTTGCATTGCTGTTTTGGTGTCCTTGTCCTTCCTTGCCCGTAGCAAGAAAAATATCGGAGAAGAATTTTGGAAATATGGACGGCTGTATGAGTAGGAAGAGACCAAAGAACGTTAGATAGACTGTATGTATGAAGAAATGATATGGCTAGAAAGCAGGTACATACTGTTATGATAACGACACAAGAGTAGTAAAAAAACGGAAGTAGTAAACGAAGAAGACAGTTATGCTGAACTGAAATCAAATCTTTTATAAATATTAAACGCATTAACGCATGCGTAGCGAAATTTCAAAGATTTTCTTCGGAAAGAAAAATTCGAACCACGGACAGGATTCGAACCTGCGGCCTTCGGATTCAGTACATCCGAATCCGAAGGCCGCAGGCAAATCATTTGAATAAGGGGAGGAAGATAATGATACCGAAACCCTTTTACAAATGACAAAAAAACTAGTTCGAAAGAGAGAGACTGTAACAGAACTTTTAGTAACAGCTTTCATTTTTAACACGGAAAGCGTTATTTGAAAAATAACAGTGACAACACTAATGATAACTTTCTTCTTCAAATTCCACAACACTCCAAAAAATAGAACGTGTTAATACAATAAGAACTGTTATTGCGTGTCACAGAGAACTGTTATTTTCACAATATGTACACCTAAACTGTGTCGTTGTCATTTGTTCTACCTACACACTAATTTAAACCTTTAGTGCATTTAGCTGAAAACTGTGGAAACTTTTTTAGTTTTGTATTGCTAATTGTTGCGAAAATGTGTTAAAAGATACATACATGCAATGAATCACATAATTATGATTCATAGAATACAAAGTCGGGTTTATTCTTATCACACTTTAAGCACATTATATAGGCACAGTATTATAAATAATGCTTATCTTGTACATACAAAGCGCATTAACAGTAAACCATTAGGTAATTAGCAATTCACAAATACTCAAGCTTGATAAGCCATAGGTATTATACAGGGTGCAATTGAATTCATGGGCATTATTTTAAACCTTGATACTACTCATGATACTAATTGCATTACGAAAATCAAAAATGTTATAATTGCAAGTTAGTATTATTTGATGTTTGTTTACTTTTCGTAAGGCGCTGTACTGAGGCGGGCCGCGTGAGAGAGAGGACAGTGTCCTCCCTCCGCCCCAACCGCAGTGGTGGACGCCCACGGCGACGGACGTCGCAGGACAGTCTCCGGCCACCGTAGGCGCGGGCATGCGGGCGGCGAGTAAAGGGCAACTCGCTGCCCGACCATGGACCATGCCCGGGTCGACGGCGCGTTGTGTTCCACGCGCGCCTCAAAGAGCGTCAGCAAGATGACGGGGCCCCCCTCTAGAGGGCCAAAGCCTGCCGGGGTCGCGGGACTTATCTCATTACCGTGACCCCGGAACATAAAGGGCTATCGAAGGACACCGTGGATTTAGTCAGTACAAGTCTGACAGTCCCTCCCGCCCTGACCGGGGTGGGAGGACTCATTTGATGATTTTACCACGCAAAAAAAAAAAAAAAAAAAAAAAAAAAAAAAAAAAAAAAAAAAAAAAAAAAAAAAAAAAAGGCGCTGTACTGCGCTCGAGATTTTGATACTTGAAAACTCATTGGGGTTTATGATGTAATTTTTTTTTATTACTTTTAGTGTTTATTTGCATTAATAAGCCTTTTACTATGTATGTAATATGACTTTTTTAGAGTTTTCCATACTTGCATTTTTGCTATGTATGTAATATGACTTTTTTAGAGTTTTCCATACTTGCATTAATAATATTTTTGATTTGCTTATTATTAGGCCTAATGTAATTAGTATTATGAGTGGTGCCTTAGTTTTTAAAAAATGCCCACGACTTCAATTGCACCCTGTAGGTCCATGTTCAAAATATCATGTTTATTTTTACTCTTAAATAGCTAATAGAGGAGTTTACTGCATAAATAAATTACAAATATTTTAGTCCGTCAGTGAAAGTATTAAAAGACAAAGCACACGTATTTTTATTTTTTTAAAGCTATCAATATTGACAAAAATAAAACGCTTCGAAATTCGGGAGTGAGGGCTAGTAACGTCATAATAACACTCATAATGCCTGTTAAATTATACCGACCGAGTGACGTTTTCTGATTTTTAGAAGCATTGTATCTTTGTCAATATTGGTTTACGTAACAAAAAAAATAAGGGTCAAATGTAAGATAATCCATAATTTGGACCTTCTAATACAGATAGCGAGTAACAGTTAAATTCTGTATGTGCATAAATGTTCAGATTTTGTTTCTTTACTCATTAAAAGCCCTGAAATATGACGATTATTACGCTAAAACAGTCCACTGATATAAATCTGATAGATATCGTAGGACTGTGCAATTGTAGGTACGTAAAGTCTACTTAATTATGGGCAACTCTTCTCTAACTGTTACTGGGTAGTTTGTCGCTCAAACTAGCCAAAGGGCAACACCTGTGTCAACAATTACGGTTCTTTGTCAGATCTTCTCATTACAGAATCGATCCCTTAGACAGATTCCAGGTGCAGCCCACCAAATTATATTGTTGAATTAATTAAAAATTCTTCACTTAAACCAAATAAAAATCATAAATTAACCCAACAGAACCATAGAGACAATAGCCTCATCAACGTACAGACGAACGATAATGTTTATGATTAACATATGCAAATATTTATCCGTGATTAACTCCATGTTGACATAAATTGCCCGGTTAAAGCGCGCCTCGGTGGTTCTGGCGTCAAAACATAGACTATTCATAATAGTATGTTTCGATAATGTAGATTCTACGAGTATCTAATGTTAGTTTAGTCAATGTCTCTCATAAAAATAATATTGAGGGAATAAGGAATAACATAAAGTGGGTTAAACGTGTTCTTTTGTTTTATTGTAAGTTTGTTTTGATTTTCTTCGCAGTTCTTTTTCTATAAGTCTGTACTTTGGAACGTTGAAAGTAGATGTAGCTAAGAAAGACACGAGTCATACAATTGTGACTGCTGAGAAATCAAATCAAAGAAGTCGTTTAGATCAAGCCACGAATCACCGCTGTACGACTTGTAAAACGGTGACTATGAATTTTATTTTTGTGAGTGGCATCTTGTCAATCCTGTAATGCCATTGTAAGGCCGGTCTCGCTTTGTTTATAAGTCAAGGGCTTAAAAACTAACCGACCACACTTAAGGGCACAACCATTGGAGAACGAACTACGGCTTAGGGCAATGACGACTACGATACTCACACGAATTAAATAAGTGACGCATCCATTTTGCATGTCACTTGATGAAAATCGCGTCGACAGTCGTATCACCTGAGGTCGTGAACGGGACGTAATATGTAACTGTTGTTTTCTTGGTAATTATATCAAATGTATTCATGGATGCAAGTGGCGAATTGTCGTTCGGCGTGGCGGTCTAAGGGGGAGGCCTATGTTCAGCAGTGGACGTCTTCCGGCTGATGATGATGATGATGACATGATCAGACTAGATCAAAGTCGAATAATAAGTATTAGAAGCGGATGCTGCAGACAAAGCTTTATTCTACCGTGTCTTATTATCAAAGCGCAGCTTACTAACGCATAATAAAAAAAATTAGTTTAATTTATTACAGAGTACCTATGATATCCAGGAAATTGAAGAGTCTTTGCGTATAAAAAAACTTTGAAAAAATATCCTAGAAAGGAAGCTTACAAGTATAAAAATAGTTTAAATTCTCGTTAATTCGATCTTTTTGTCCACAAAGCGACTTAGTTAATTAAATTTCGCGGTTCGATAATTACAAGAGTCAAAACAAAATCTATTTATGGCAGTAAGGAGGTAAGTTGAACTCATTTAGTTTAGTACCTTCATAAAGTATTGGAAATTGACAAGTTTGGAATTTAGTATGTTTTCAACATTATTTGAGAATCAAGACACTTTATTTCTAACTGTTGACGGTGATACCTGAATTATAGAGCAGGTCTTTGACCTCGCAGCTATCTTGTTTTCTTTGTATACGGGGTTATTTATTTTGTAAAACATCAACAACCTCTCATGTACTGAAAGTACTTATGGTTGTAAACAATTTTAAATATGAAACCAACCCAAAAAAATATCAATTGTTTCATTCAAAATGGAATATTTTATCATTGAGAATGTATGAAAGACTCCATAATTACTAGGTACTTTCATATCTGACAATTCTTTTAGCCAAAAAAAATAACATTCACATTCACGTTTGCAAAAACCACATAGATCACCAAGCAGAATATAAAAAAGTAAAATCCAATTGGAATTTTACATCTGATTAGCAATAAAATTCACATTCACATTCGTGAATTTTATTGCATTTAAATATTTGTAGAAGTACCTACCTCATATTAATTAACTAGCTTCCGCCCGCGACTCCGTCCGCGCGGATGTCGGTCTTCGCGTGGATGGTTTATTTCTCCATTTTGAGTAACTCTGACAATGACATCTTATAAATATCTATTGGACCCAAATACGGCTAAGCCTATAATAATTAAGGAGATCCCTCTATTGAGCTACTGCTGTTGAGCTCGCGTTCTGTAGTAAGTATTTTTTTCATAGTAATTCCGACCTTGTATTTACAAATAACTGTTCGGAACAGTAATCAAAAAGGTCGCGCTGAAAAGCACGGTTTAAAATGACACGCATACAATATTAATTCCACGGACGACCGCTCGCCACACTGGACACGTTCGCTCGCATCAAACTTCAGAATTTATATGCATCGCGCGGCGCGGAACGCGGCTCCTTATATAGGAGTCGGGGAGGCGTGGCCCGCGTGTGCCGCAAACGGTTCAAGCCAAATCCGACTTTCGGCGCTACAGGTTACGGCGCTGAATCCACTGCGGGTAATGCAACGTGTGTTCGCGGTTCTACAGAACAACGTCTATGAATAAAACTGAAAAATAAGATCTTTTTCTACGTATTTTTCCAGGATAAAAAGTATCCTATTTTATGCCCAGGATAATATGGTATAATTATACCAAGTTTCATCGAAATCGAACCGTTAGTTTTCACGTGATACCTGCACATACAGACAGACAGACAGACAGACAGACAGACAAAAAATTTTTTAATCACATATTTGGGTTTGCTATCGATCCAGCAACACCCCCCGCTATTTATTTTTTCAATATTTTCAATGTACAGAATTGACCCTTCTACAGATTTATTATATGTATAGATTAATTAAAAGTTCATACGAAAGTCGTATTCTGTATCTAGGCGGCAACTTTTACTTCAGGAATGAGTAACAGGCGGGATGCAGAACTGCAGACACATCAATTTGCTAAAGGCTAGCCACAAAGACAGAAACTTACAACTGTGACTCCAACTTGTTTCATGTTAAACACATTAAGTTAGCTACAACTGTGGAGGTTAAGAACTTTACGAAGAGATGGTGACAGACAAGTTTCAGGGAAATGAAATATCACCCTTCACGGGACTGAATTAAAAGAGTACCGCGGCTCTGGAACGCAAAGAACATTTGTGAATGAACAGGGTGATTTGTAGTTAGTAGAGGTCTGACAGGAGAACGGGGGACCCATTTGAAAAATTTTACAACCAATAAAATTGGGGCGTTGGCCAGGCTAGGCAGGAATCTTCTTTTCGAGGTTTTCCCATTATTGTGACTCTTATTTTACACAGAGTCTGAATGCTGAAAATCTATTCTTAAAAAACCCAAATATTTTATCTTCGACCAGAGTTTCAAATCCAAAATCCCAACAACGCAACTGCGACTATTGAACAAACGAACTGGTAACATACAAAACTTATCAGATAGAAAACTACTAATTGGTAAGCCTTTATTTCTAATAAAATTTAATATTGCTGATTAATTCACCATTTGTTATTAGAATATTCGAAAATTTCTAATCAGAAATACCTATAAGATTATCATAATTCCTGTTAGCCCAAATCTGCTTTGGAAATGCAATTATCACTGATTTGATTAATATTGCGTTTGCTAAACCAATCACTCATTAGAGTATCTAGGTATTTATAGATCAAACATTCGAGTTTTCCCGTAAGTCTGAAACTCAAACGCCAACTGTGATGAATTTGATTTAATTTTTATACTTTTATGCATATTCTTTATGTCACGTTATTTAAGATAGGTACTTTTTGTTATGGAAGAGCGGAGTCTCCTAAAACAGGCATCTTATGCTTAAAAGGAGGCTCCAATCACTAATATTATCAATTTACTTGCGAAAGAAATGAGTTACAAATACGTATTTGAATTTGAAAAAAATGTTGATGCTCTCTACAACTCCTTTTGCCAAATCTACGTCTGGTCATACACGCTCGCCAGCAATAAACTGAGGATAGTTCACAATTGCACATCAAGGTAAACAGCCTATAATGTCCCCACAGCTAGGACACAGGCTTAGGCTCTGTGAGAGGATGTGGACTGCAATCCACCACACGGGCCAAGTAAAGCGGCTTGGTTAAAGCCACGTGCCTTAGAATTGTCATTTAGCTCACCGAAATCGAAACCGGCCTCGAGGCCGGTTTCCTCACGAGGTTTTTCTTTACCGTTTTTTGGAGCTGTGGTCATGAAATAAAATACAGAAACGGCACCTGACTGCGTTTGAACCGACCATCTACAATTCCTAAGACAACACTGGGTCTCCACTGCTTTCTAATTTTTCCTTCTATAAATATTACATAACAACAAAACCTGACTTTATTTGCAAGGACAAGTTCTCCAATACTTATCGAACCAATTAACATTGACAAAGAATATTATAACCACCTACAGACTCCCTTTTACCACAAAATCCCTTTGAAAGTCGACGAAGGCTATACAATTTCAATGAAAATAAACCTGCCAGGTCATTTTGTGTATAAACTTAAGACAATTTTGAACGTTCAGGCATCGAAAGAAATAGTTGTCGACCAATAAACGAAGCAATTAAGGCTTTAAAACCGAATTCTCTTTGAAAACGTAAGATTCTAATTGGGTATGTCCTATAATACTGTGTTAATAATAGTATTTTTAAATTCTCTAGTTAGAGAAGAAATTGTTTTGAGATATGTTTCCAACAATTTTTTTTGAAAAAAGTAACTAATAATTTATGTATATTACGAGAGTTCGTTCTTGAAAGAAATTTGAAGCATTTAAAGAAGAATGCAATCTTATATGAAATTAAATTCCAATAACCTCTCACTTTAATTTTTAAATCATCCGAAAAATTACTCCCAAGCCACTTAAAAACCTTCACCCTCCCTATCCGATTTGGTGGACTCGGCGTCCGCAAAATTTCTAGTGTGAGTTTACCGGCGTTCCTGTCCTCTGTCCACAGCACTGAAACCTTAACCAGGAAGATCTTAAGTCTCTCCCTGGTTGACTCTGATGTGCCGTGCTTGACCGATGCGGAGAACGCCTGGAAAATGACTTGCCCGGATTCAGATCGACCCGTGAACCCATCTTCCCAGAGGCAGTGGGATGAGCCGCTCTGCAGGTTGGTACGGTATAATCTTATTAATACGTCAACCAATTCTGTAGAGCGTGCCTGCCTGCTGGCTGTGGGCGAATGGGAGTCGGGTCTATGGCTTCAGGCACTACCGTCACCCAACATAGGTACCATGCTGGGTGACGAAACCTTCCGGATCGCTACATGCCTGCGTCTGGGCGCTCCTTGCGGGGCTCCACATCGTTGTCAGTGTGGCGAAGGCGTCGACTGCCTCGGGCACCATGGCCTTTCCTGCAGCAAGAGTGCTGGACGGCTAGCACGGCATGCTAGTTTAAATGACATTATCCGTCGTGCTCTTGTCACCGCCGGTGTGTCAGCCGTTTTAGAACCCAATGGCTTGGCACGCGACGATGGGAAGAGACCCGATGGGATGACTATATTGCCATGGAAGTTGGGTAGACCTTTGGTGTGGGATGCAACATGTGTCGACACCCTTGCGCCATCCCATCTTCCTGGTACTACATGCTGTGCTGGTGCGGCTGCTGCAAGTGCTGAAAACCTCAAACGGCGCAAATACAATGGCTTGACTTCTAGCTATGTATTTGAGCCGTTTGGGGTTGAAACACTAGGGCCATGGGGTCCGAGTGCCCACCAAGTTTTCAAAGACATCGCCAAGCGCATAGTCGACGCCTCGTGTGACCAGAGGGCTGGCCTATTTCTTGGTCAAAGGATCAGCATTGCCATCCAACGTGGCAATGCTGCCAGCGTTCTGAGCACTTTCCCCATTGACAGCGATGTGGATGAGTTTTTTGACGCCCTATAATTGTTTTTTTTTATTATTATTATTTTAGTTTTAGTTTAGTTATTTTTGTAAATATTTTACTTTTAATTATAGTTTTTAAATATAGTATGTATTACAAAACCTTCAAATAAAAATTAAAATCAGTAAATGCTCCTTTGAAATCGCGAAATCATTTCATTAAAATGAAAATAATTACCTTTGAAAAGCGATCTAAAGGCATTTAATATCAAAACAATTAAACTGCAGGAAAATTTACGAAAAATAAATTTATTTGAGCGTGCGGATTGCTCTGACTTATCGGTACAATCTTTATTGACATGACAATCAGCCAATTAGAGAAACCACACGATGCATTGTCGGCATTTGTGTGACTAAACATAGTCGTATAATACTCTGAACTTGTAATTAGCCATAATAATATATTACTAACTTTAACATACGAGCCATTGTACGTCGGTATTATAAACAAAACATGTTTATAACTACGATTTTCTAATTTGTATTTAGAATTGATTGCAGCATTTGTATGGAGAGCTAATAGCGGCCATACACCATACTGCCTATCGTACAATCGGCATGACGCTGCCGATTTGATCAGTTAGACTTGACCGTGTGTGGGCGTGGAATCCATCAAATTGGCATAACAATAGGCTTGATCATGCCGATTTGATCATGCCAATTTGATCAAATCGATTTGATCAAATCGGAATGATCAAACTTCAAATCGGCAGCAGTGATACCAACTTAGCAACTTTATAGCTAGATCTAGCTAATATTCGGTAGCTACTTTTTAACCGACGTAAAAAAAGGAGGAGGTTCTCAATTCGAAACGTATATTTTTTTGGAACGAAGTTCCTTATGGCGCGTTGCGAAAGGGGGCTAGGCGGAAAAAATTGTAACGACACTTTTTACAGACTGCGATGGAGTGGAGTGGAGTGGAGTGGAGTGGAATGGAATGGAGGGTCGAAAATCGCCTGAACCTTTTTTTAACTTGCTATCGTTAAGCAAGTTAAAAAACAGGTTCAAGCGATTTTCGACCTTATTGACATTCAAAATTTAGTTTGTTTTTTCTCACATTCTCGTTAGCTAACATTGCTCCTTCATTAAAATCCGGTGTTTGCATAAATGTCAATAAAGTCGAAAATCGATTGAACTCACTTTCACTTGTATTACCAACTGATTCCCACTAGTGGGATAAAACAAGTCGGTAAAAAAGTAGCTAAAAAGTTAAGCCACAAGTTTTATAAAATTGTAGCTGTCTGTCACCGAATAATAGCTAGATCTAGCTGTAAAGTTGCTAAGTTGGCATCACTGCTGCCGAATTGAAGTTTGATCAAATCGATCGTCATGCCGATTGTACGATAGGCAGTATGGTGTATGGTGTATATGGACGAACTGCCAATTTGATCAAATCGATCGTCATGCCGATTGTACGATAGGCAGTATGGTGTATGGCCGCTATAAGTTAACTTATGAGACATGATAAACTTGTGCTTAAGTAAATCTTATAGTCACTGATTTACTACTTGGTTTTATTTACTGAATGATACCCTGAATCGTGTTTGTCAGCATTGGTTTTGACATATTAATGAGGCGATTACTAATGGATGATTTACTTTAGACGCCCCGCTGCCGATAGTGTCACAATTGATACCGCAGTACATGAAGTCTAGATGTCGTCCTAGGGTCAGCGCAGACCGAACTGCAAAATGCTCGCGCATGGTCGACCAAAAATTTTGCTGCTCGAGCATGCAGGCGGCAAGCTCGACCATGCGCGAGCCATCTCTGTTGAATATGGCCTGGGTTGCCCAGCCGGCGTGCTTGATAGGTTGATGTAGGTTGATAGTCATACGTCCGAACGGTTTCCTCGCTGCGGCAACACTGACTTCGGGATAATATAATCATAAGATATTTTTTTCAATAATTTCATAAAATGCTCTGCTCTGCTCTGCTCTTGGTGTGTGCTGACCCTAACGTAGTGCAAGCGCCATCAGGACGTCATTTGCAAGCTGCCATTAACAAGTGGCGTCGAACCTCCAGGTAGATGAACAGAACATTTATGATAGGTAGACTGTGAGGGAATTTCTATTCAAAATGTGTTCTGATTAAGTAACGGGTCAACAAATGCTTGAACGTTGAAATGTAATTAAAATGATATTCTTCAATATTATTTCAGTTCTTACTTTATCTAAGAAACATAACTTTAGAGGGCAGATGTTAAAACAAAATACTTCAAAAGATATACTAGCCGCAGTATTTTAATTAAACTACTCAAACATGTTGCTCTCAAAACGCTTGGAGATAAAATAATTAAAAATAGGAGAAGAAGAAAGATAATTAAAAATATTCGTTCCTAAATAAAGACTCAATTTTGTAGGACCAAGACAAAAATGAAAAGCAAAATAAGTATCAAAACGTCAGTATAATTTATTACGTTTTCAAGATATCTTTGTACATTTTTATACAAAACAATAATTTTCATTATGACTAATAATTACAATCCAAAAATTACATTTATTTTCAAGTTTATAATTATTAAATCTAATATCACGATTTAGCTTAATTATTTAAAAATAGGTACTCAAGCAATACATCTAAGTATAGCCAATAAACAATAACATTGCGAACATAATATAAATCGTTATATACATTTTTGTTTTAATAATTATGAGTAAGCACATTCATAAGTGTAACATACCTAAATACGCTTCCGTACAATGAAAAATAATATATTTAAAATACAAAATGATGATACGAAACAAAACATTCTGATAAAAGATTTAATTTTGACTGGGAATAAATATTATAACAAGAAGGTTAAATTAAATTTTGAAAATAATTTCAACTAAATTTATGAAATCAATATTTAAATACAATTTAAATAAAGCCATACACGTTAATTTTAATAATTGTGAGTATGGGAATTACGATTAAACATCTTAAGCTATTTGGTGTTGCGTTACAGTGACTGATCTGTGAAGATTTCACAGTTTCAATAAACTATGTTAATACAATTAATAATAATTTTTAATATTTGAAAAATGTTACCACAATCAGACTCAACATTTTCACACGAACTTTGTACAAATATTGTTTCATTAAAATACTCGTATTCTTGTAAAACGTCTTGATTTCCGTAATGCTTATATTACGTATGTGAAAATTGACAAAATGTACGACAATAAGTAACAATGTATTTACAATAATTAAATAAATTACAAAAATGTGAATGAATATTTCAAAGGTGCAAGCTTTAGTGCAAAAAAAAAACTTACGGGAATACCAAATACCGACAATTACGTTCAAACAAAGTACGTGCGCCCCTTATTAGAGGCGCTCCCGGTTATGGAGCGTGGAACGGTCGGCGAAATATCATCTACCCTAGAATATACGTGACCACTGCTAGGGGACAGCCTCAGGTCATAATTAAACCGAGGACAAGTCCTGTTGTCGATCGACATGTAGCTATTGTTCGAATTGTTCCCTTCTCCGTACGTGTTGTTGTCCGAAGATGGAGAACTTTCATTCTGAGACGATTCCCCATCGTTCCTCTTACAATACTGTAAGGAATTTGTGAAATTCTGCTTTGAGCAACTATCGTTTGAGACAGGCATTGTCGTGTATCTCAACGTCGGAGTCTGACGTAACGACTTCTTGAATACGCTCTTCTCTGAGCCTTTTACTGTGATAATAGTGTCGGTAGAATTGAGTAAAGAGATGAATCTGTCCCAGAATCGAGGGTCATTCCAAGACACGTTCTTGTATTTATCTAACACAAAACACAATTCATCGCTTATTTGATTGTTGTCTACGACTTTGATAAATATGACTTTGTTTAAATCACTACGATTCAGGGATTTTAAATAACTAAAAAATATGTTTTTAAAGTGAATGTCACAGAGATCATTGCAAATAAAGTTCGTTGTTAGAACAATAATTAGGCGTTTAGATAGTTTCGACGATTTCGAGAAACCGTCCAAAGTTAGGATGTTTAGTGACGCTTCGTTAGGCGAAAACTTTTTGGAGGTCATTTTCCTAAACTCAATCTCGGACATAATATTATGATATACAAAATTAGTATCTTTGGTATTGCATATCACGTAGTAGTCATACATGTGATTCGGAATACCTTCCAACACATGATCAACATTCGGACAAGACTGTTCTTTGAACAACGGTACGCCATATTTAGTATACAACCAGTCACTAATCTCATATCTGAACGCATAAAATATAGCACCTATCAGAAAGATGACCACAAGGATAATTATCACTCCACATATAACAGCGAAGTAATTATCGGGAAGAAATATTGACTTGGAAACAATTTCATCTCTGGATACGGTGGGGTCACCTACTGATCCCATATACTCTTTACAATGGCTCAATACCGAAGCAATAGTTATTTTAGTTGGTTTTCCTTCAGTATCTGTACACAACATTTTCTCTGGGTCCCCCGGATCCCTCCTAAGCCACGAATCTAATTCAGCTATACTCTTACAGTCACAAGAATATTGGTTTCCCTCAATAGATACATGAGCCAAACTTTTGGAAGACGACGCTAATAATTTCCAAGGGAAAAAGTTGACGAGTTTATTGTCATCGATTCTGAGAACCGAAAGAGACTTCAATGAGGAAAACGTGTTATTTGCAACATGTACAATAGCGTTGTGATCTAAATATAATTCATTCAAATTATTAAGATGAACAAATTCATCCCCCTTCAACTCTACCAACTTATTATTCTCCAAATGCAAAACTCGAAGAGAATCAACACCTTTGAAAGTTTGGTTATTTACTTCTTTCAACTTTGTGTTGTTGAGATATAAAACTTGGAGTTTCTTTTTGCCAATAAACACGTGATTTCCCAGATGGCTGATGTGATTTCCATCTAAATATATTTCGGTAGCGTCCATTGGAATTCGTTCGGGCACTTCGGTGTAGCCGGCGTACGAACAATCTACTACGTTCGCATTCCAAGTAATGTCGTGATAGCATCTACAGTTATTTGGACAAATCATTTCACAATCACATGCTACAAAGTCACAACAATGACACAGGGCAAAACAATGGCTCTCGTACGGACAGAGAAAGTCGGAAGGTGACATGTCTATTATCGCCTTTTTTTCTTTGGCCCGCGAATGAACCAGAGTACAAAAAGCTTTATCTAAATCTAACACGCGCGGGTATTGTCGACTGTGACTCAAATAAATAGTACGTTGAATCCATTCCATTGAACAGTCACAAACAAATGGGTTTCCGCTTATAAAGAACTCTGGTAAGTCACTATCTTCACCAATTTGATCTAACCTAAACGCGTTCATGTCGAGTTTTACTAGTTTGTTATTATTCAATGTAACAGTTGATAGCTTTTGTAGTTTAGAAAATGAACCGACTTGAATGTTTTGAATGTTGTTATCATTCAAGAAAAGTTTTTCAACAGATTTTGGTATCGAAGTCACAGTTATTTGACTTATGTTGTTGAAACTTAAATCAAGCAATTTAATATTTACAATGGAGTACATATCGTCATTGACAAAATTCGCAATGTTATTTTTATGAAGGTCTAGCCATTCTAAACTTGAAGGGAAACTCCTGAAGTCGAAAAATGTGATTTTGTTTGCTGACATGTTGAGCCATACCAAACTATTTAGAGAGTTGAAAATGCCATCAATTTTTAGTATTTCGTTATCATCCATTCTCAGTAATTTTAAATTGACATTATTTCTAAAACAACCAGGAGCAACATGTTTTATTTTATTAGATGCCAAATTAAGTAACTGTAGTTGTGGTAAATGTTCAAAAGTATCTTCATTCAAATACGTAACTTTGTTATCAACAAGACGTAAACCGAAAAGTTCTGTCAGACCCCTAAAATTTTCCCGATTCAGATGTGTTATATTGTTGTTTCCTATATCTAAGGACCTTAGGGATCTAAGTTTACGAATTGATGAAGGAATAGCTGACAAAAAGTTATCACCTAAACCTAAATCCTCAGTGGCTGTCATATTATCAAAAGCATTTTCTTCAATGTGCTTAATTTTGTTGTTGTCTAAGAACAATTCGTGTAAGACGTGTAAGTCCGTAAACAAGTGTGTCTGAATAATTACAAGTTTATTGTTTGAAAGTGTAAGGGAGTGCAAGTTTCGCAACTCTCCAAATGCATGGTCGTCTATAGAAAATATTTCGTTATGCTCTAAATTTAATTTCTGTAAACTATATAAACCTTGGAACATATCACGATCTATCATATTAATTCTATTATATGAAAGATTTAATATAACCATACGAAGTAAACCTAAAAATGTGCCCTTATTTACCCACTGACTAGTAAGTTCGTTATGTGACAAGTCCAATATTTGTAACTGATCTAATCCTTTAAACAGTCCTGGAGGTAAAGAACTAATAGTGTTATTACTAAAGTTAATTTCTATCAGGGATTTCGAATCAAAAAACAGTTCAGGTGGAACGTCGCTCAAAAAGTTACTCGATAAATTTAAAACCTGCAGGCTGAATAATCCTTCAAAGGCACCATCTTCTAGGGTAGATATTGCATTATTTTGTAGCAACAATTTCGACAACGAACGTAACTTTGACAAACTATTGCCGGTTAATACTATTAAGTCATTATACGACATATCAAGAACTTCTATGACTAAATTACAACTTTTTACGCTTAAGTTTTGTTCTCTCAGTGAATCGGAGAGACCAATAGTCTTTATGTTTTGCAAGTGATTGTTAGTCAGGTTCAAAGTTTTCAAACTGTACAACGGACAGAAAGTTTCTGTCTTAGTGCTCCAGATGTTGTTGTCACTTAGGTCGAGTTCGATTAACTCGTTCAAGCCCGCGAAGGCTTGCTCGTGTAACTCCATTGTCATCGCCGACCACTCGCTGTTGTGAGTCGTCACGTGCAGACGCTTCAGGTCTTTGAAATTTTCAAACGCACGTGCCGGTACCTGGCGTATCTTGCATTTGTCGACGACGAGGTCTCGTAGTTTTGATAGACTTGTATGTTTACCCGTCGATTTTTCAGCGTGAGCAGTCAACGTGCTTTCGAAAAACAAAATTTCACTGCACTGTACGTGTAACGATATCACGTCGTCGAAATGTGTCCTACTGATATTTTGTAACAGGTGGTCCAAACTGCTTATGGTTCGGATCTTGCAGAAAAGTACCGCGTTCTCCGGCGTTTCCGCTTCGAGGCTGCGGTACGCGCACTCGTGCGGCATTTCGGCCGCGGAGTTCCTCTCGATGGCATGGCAGTAGAACAACACGTACACTATGATTCGATTAAAAGTTCGGTGATCGAGTCTTTTCGCGACAGTTTGTTTTATTAGCATTTTACGTTCATATGCGAGTTGCGGTGAGGCATTGAGGTCGGCAGTGCCATTTATGAGGGAGCGAATTGGTCGATCGCGTCATAAATATTCACGCGTAGGAAGCGACATCGCGACTCGCGTGGCATGACAGTAGTTAGCGCGGTAGCTACAGGCGTGTGTCGCGGACGGCGGCTGCCCACCGACTGAGCGGCGCTTCGTAGCTCCGCCCTCAGCGTCGTACGCCCCGCACTGCCGCGCCGCCCCGGCGTCTAAAGAAACTTCATCTCATATTATCAAGGGTGCATAAACCGTTGAATTATTCCCGTGCGGGTGTATCGAGCATTAATTATAAACAAACTGAGATCTAGTTTCGTAGAGCTCGTTGTTCTGCTACAACTTTTTCTTTCTGTACTGGGGATTCTAGTTTGATTCTAATGGGACACTGTTTACATTTTTTAGTTATCAACATTAGCTAAGTTTTTAAAGAGTACCTTGAGTACAGAACAAAAGCTTTTCCAGGATTCAATGTATCTCATGAGTGTATTTCATACGAAAAACCTGAAAGATAAACGGTAGCACTCTAAAAGTTTTGCTCATTGAATACAAAGTCGTCTTTTTTTTTAAACAATACTCTTTAAAAAGGGGCTAATATCGTTATATTAAGAACACCTGTTGTATCTTGAACAAGTTCGGTAAACTTTTTACTCAGGACCGTTCTCGTGAAAATGGGATAAAAGACTTGCAAAATAGTTTTCTGGGACACCACATGGTTCTGAAGTTAACGTGTTCTCTTATATTATGGTCGACAAAAACCTCTTAAGGCTACACCAAGTTTTTTTGAGAATGTCCCACATCTTCCGAGTTTTAGATAAAATGTAACACATACGTATTAACATATTGTATTATAACACGCATATGCTTTTTCGTTTATGACGTAAACTTTGTTATAAATATGGGAACAGGAAAAGTGGATTTTAATTTTGTATGTTGGTAGGAAGTAGGACGTCTTTTTTTGAAAAAAGTCCTTGAGAAGAATGTGCTACTGGAAAAATATGGAAATAAGATTTCCTCTCAAAAACAAAGGCATACTTAGTGAAGGTTTCTTGTAGATATTATTAAACATAACTTTTATTACTGCAAATAATATTATCGTCTCTTATTCGAAATTCCACAATTTTCTGTAAAAGCTTTAAAATGTAAAAGTTAATTAAAATTCGTCAATTTAATTAAGTTCGAAAATACTTCGATGCTGAATCCCGAGATAATTCCTCGCCATTCAGTTCATCACATCCATAGTTCACAACGATGACAGGTGTCCCTTCAGCCACCCTTCACATTAAACTTGGTATTAATTATAACGAGCGTGTGGGATTTCTCACAATGTTTCTTTAACTCTTTGAAGTCGGTGATAAGTTTAAATTATAAATAAATAATGTATATGCGTTTGTGTCACAGATGGGGTTGAGTTGCAGTGTTACTGTGTAACGATGTTGTTGTTCGATACTTTGAACGAATTTATTTGATACTAAATTAAAGTAATGGTCTGTCTTTTTAAATGTCAAATACGGTTATACGAAATATGTATTTTTATGAATTTTGTGAAATTTTCTTTGATAGGCTACCATTGAAGTAATAGATATTTTATTTGAAACGTGCAAATCAGTTATCACACACTATATGCAAGACACACTCATAAACTATGGGAAAGTATTTTTAAAAATTGTTTTCAAGTTCCAACATTTTGGCACTAATATAATTTATAAGAAAAAGGTTATTATTCGTATAAATTATATCAGTGCCGAAATATTGGAACTCAACAATGACTCAACTAAACTTTTATACATAATAATGCTGAGGCAACATTCGAGAAACATTCCTCATAAATAAATTTGCCAAATAATAATATAACTGCCGATCAACTTTTTACGACGCCTATTGTATTATTATGAATCTACCTAATATCATAAACAAGCATCAATCTTCAATATAAAATCCCACATTGTTTTCTAATCTAGATGTGCATAATAGCCATGAAAAAACATAGTCTGACCAAACACTGGTATAATAATATCCTTATAATCATAGAGAACGCCTTAACTATGTAAGCACAGAAAAAAGACGGCCAAAAATATTATCGAGATTCAACGAACCGGATACATAACATTATAACTTTTCCTAACTACCATCGGTTTACCTATAAATATGTAATTCAATAGTTTAAAAATTATATTGGTCTAGGATAGGTTTTAGGTTTGGTGGTTCTTTAGACTATTTCTTCATTAAAAAAGACTGTCTACCTTGCCGTTTCCCAACTGTATTGGTGATGGTTTGCAATCGATCTGAATGCAGCTGAATATCATTTTTTTTATATGGAGCTACTGGCCACCTAACCTCCACAACTCGTCTATGTATTACGATACCCCTTGGCATGAGATGTATAAGTATGACTTTTCCAAAAATAATTTAATACAAAGCAGATCTCTCTCGTTTATACACACTTATAAGATGAATGTAGACAATTATGATTATCTAAATTCAGAAATAAAACAGATAATAGATTATCTACTTAATTCGGCGGCTTTTGTTATAAAAACTTTATTATGAGTAGGTAAACAAAAACATCAAATCCAAAATAGGGATTTCTCGTCTACATTTTCATGCCTTTATCTTTGAGAAATTATAAAAACATAGATGTACCTTCACCGATTTTCAAATAAAAAAGAGGCTCATTTTGAGAAGCTTCAAAGAATTTGAATACAAAAAAAAATCGTTATTGCATTCACAACCGACAAACAAACAAAAGCAATTGAGATCTTTTCAAATGCCGAACCCTAAAAAGCGCCCACATTATAATTCAAAGCTAACACAGGTAATAACGAGTTCGAAGTTGAAGTGCATAACTAGAGTAAAATAGGACCACTACATAGACAAGTTCAGAATACTAACTCCTAATCATCTTCATCAACCTATAATGTTCCCACTGCTGGGACACAGGTTTCCTCTCTGTGAGAAGGAGCCGGTCATAATCCACTACAGGGACCCAGTGTGGATTGGTAGATGTCACATGTGTTCGAATTTTTGGTTCTAGAACGGCAAAGAAACGTATCGTGAGGAAACTGGGGTATCCCCAGTTTCCTCACGATACGTTTCTTTGCCGTTTTAAGTGGAGTGGTGATGAAATAAATTACACAAAATTATGCATCTGGCTGGGTTCGAACCCATCACCGTTACTCGTAAGTCGGGGCTGATACCCCTGGGCCACCACCGCACTCCTAAGCCAATTCCATAAAAAGAGCCAAAACTGTCGCACAAACACGCATGAGAATATCAAACTATGTCAAAAATTTTACATGCTGTTATTTATCTTGCCTATTTCCAAGTATGTTAGATTTTACATCAAATGTAACCGAATGAAGATGAATTCTAGTACTTTACATAGAGTGACTCCTTATCTGACCAGAGCCTTTATCACGAGTTTTCACTATTTTACTTTACAGCGTTTTTCTAGTATTTACAGCGTTTCTTAAAAATGGAACAGCGCCTCTGGTGTACGAAGAAGGAACAAATTATTTTCTTGAAATTAACCCCCTTACTTATAAAAACTTGTGTTGCTTAGCTACCGATTAAATATCACCTGTCCTTGTCATTTCTATTTTAATGAATAGAGATGGCAAGTGACTTAAGAGCTATTTAAGATAAGTAACGTCTAATCAATGTTTATAAGTAAGGCCCTTAATGTCAAAGTTCCAGTTTACTTTACGTCACAATAAGTGAAAACTCATGATAAGGCCTCTGTTGTATCCCTGTACTGATTTATTATTATATTCCACCGAATTTGAAAATGTTAGTTGCACATTAGTAAACAACTAAACAACAATCGTGTACCTAAGTGGAAATCGTTTAAAAAGCGTTTGAATTTCTACTTACTACAGGATTGACTCAAGCTCATTACAATTATCATTGCTAGTAAAATGTAAAAATACGCGCATAAGACGTGGAGTTGCGGATACCAGCCCGTTATACAATACAATAGTAAAATGTAAATCTATATCTATACATATAATAAAACTGTAGAAAAGAAATTTTTGTACATTAAAAAAAAATAAAAAAAATATAGCCAGGATGTTAAAGGACAACCAATAGAACCCATTTCCAGCATTTTTAAAATTTTTGTCTGTTTGTCTGTTTGTCTGTTTATCTGTTTGTCTGTTTGTATGTTTGGTTATTCGGGCATCACGTAAAATGTACGAAATCAATGTAGATAACTTTTATACACAACGATTTAGCGTAACTTGAAGTAACATTTAGTTTTTGTTTCATTGCAATCGGTTCAGTCTATCAAAAGATATTTGAATTTAAAGTGATCCAGAAGTAAAATAATTACGGTCAGTTCACACCGCGACGCGCAGTTCAGTAGCGCGATCTAGCTTCGAATAGAAAAACTACATATTCAAATAATTCATCTAAATCAACGATAACACGGTAGATGGCGTTAAAAAAAACCTGGAATAGAGGTGTTGAATTGAAGTAACATTATGTTTTTTATTTCATCGTAATCAGTTTACACCTTACAAACAAAAAATGTAAATTAATTAAAGCGATTTAAAGGAATCGTAGAATAGAATAGGATAGGATGGGATAGGATGGGATAGAATGGGATAGGATGGGACAGGATGGGACAGGATGGGATAGGATGGGATAGGATGGGATAGGATGGGATAGGATGAGATAGGATGGGATAGGATGGGATAGCATGGGATAGGATGGGATACGATGGGATAATATGGGATAGGATAGGATAGGATGGGATAGCATGGGATACGATGGGATACGATGAGATACGATGGGATACAATGGGATAGGATGGGATACGATGGGATACGATGGGATACGATGGGATACGATGGGATACGATGGCATACGGTGGGATATGATTGGATAGGATGGGATAGGATGAGATACGATGGGATAGGATGAGATCGATGGGATACGATGTGATACGATGGGATATAATGGGATACGATGAGATACGATGGGATACGATGGGTCACGCATAGGTACGACCTGTTTCTGGGGCTGCCAGCGCCGGTACGGAACGGGCAGGCTCCGGAGTACCTACGCCCATACTACTCAGGTTCCAGAGGCATTTAAACGTAGATTTTTCACTTGCACGAGCATGCGGGCGGCGAGTATGCCTGGGTCGACGGCGCGTTGTGTTCAACACGCGCCTCAATGTGTCATCACAATGACGGTCCCCCCCTTAGAAGGCCAAAGCCTGCCGGGGTCGCGGAACTATCGAATTACCTTGACCCCGGAACGTAAAGGCCTATTATAGGATTTATAGGACATCGAGGATTTTAATCAGTACAAGTCTGACAATCCCTCTTTCCCTGCCCTGGATGGGGACTCATTTGATGATTTACGTACGCATATTTATGTATGCTCCAGAATGATGGTTTACAGCTAATGTTGTTAATAAAGAAGCACTAAAAAATTAGGTACATTGTTAAGTTCCGACATCCACGCGAACGAAGTCGCGGGCACAGCTAGTTTTTCATAAGTTTCTAGGAACTGGAAGTTTCCATCAAAACTGATGGAGTCAGGTCAATCAATGCGTAGACGCGCGTTTATGTGCGCGTTTATTTTTAGTCTTTGTATATATAGACTTGAGCTTCTGTACCAACCTGTTCAATGTAAGAACGCTTAGCCGCATGGGAAGAGTTCGTGTAATAATTGACCAGTGCGTAATTGAGCTATGTGGGCCTGAATGCACAAACAAGTATAAGGCAATTTGTAGTTCGTGATACCAGTGAATGGACGGAATGGACCACCCACTAGATACGTTAAGGATTCTGTTCAGAAGGAATTCGATTTTTTTTTGCGTGGTAAAATCATCAAATGAGTCCTCCCACCCTGGGCAGGGCGGGAGGGACTGTCAGACTCGTACTGACTAAAATCCACGGTGTCCTTCAATTGCCCTTTGTGTTCCGGGGTCACGGTAATGAGATAAGTCCCGCGACCCCGGCAGGCTTTGGCCTTCTAGAGGAGGGCCCCGTCATCATGCTGACACTCTTTGAGGCGCACGTGGAACACAACGCGCCGTCGACCCGGGCATGGTCCATGGTCGGGTGGCGAGTTGATAAGAAACTCAAGTGTATTTATAGTACATCATAAATAACCAGTATTTTTCTAACTGAAAATATTAAATGAACACATAATAAATGGCTGATAATGTTATTTTTGTACAAAGAAAATACCGAACAGAGCAGCCTGCTCAAGACTAAGAAACAACATGACTTACAAAAAAACTTGTAAGTATCTACTTTAGAATATGTTTTTCTTGAAAACAGACTGGATGTAAAACCAATGTTTTGTCTCAAGTGGCTACACCTTTACTATGTCCCAAGCATTCAAATGGGTTTCCGTAGACTACAAAATTACCATTTTATGTCCTACATTACCTTTTCTATGTTCAGTCAATGTAAAATAGCTTCACGAACCACGTTTTTCTTCAAAATTGAACTTAAGTACAATTATATAGTTTTTGAAATCCTCAATTGGGCTGCATATTGTTGCTTTTTATGTGTTAATGATATAGAAAAGTGTGTATTTCATAAATTATTTAGTTTTTTTAGACCAAATATAAATGTTTATTTAGAAAATGTTTTTTAACTTATTTTTTTACAGATATTTGCTGCTATGAATCTTCATCTGGTAAGACTGAATGCCGATTCCAACATAATTGGCAAAGGATGTTGCCGTAGTAAACGAGAAAATTTCATGAAAAAAAATATATTTATAATTATGTACTTTATAATGGATAAAATCTACGTGCGCCACAATAATTTTGTGAATTTTTATTACTCGTTACCTAAAAGTTAACAAGACTGGCTCTAAAGAGCTTTGTGTACAAATTCTATGATTTATTTTCCCATGACTTGGTTTAAAGATAATTATATTCACCGCTAGATGGCTGTAAAGAGCGGTTATCGAGTGAGCTCGTCCCGCCCCTAGCAATAATCACCTTGTTAGCGTAGTACGGCTGCGTTTTGTGATATCGATATATTTAAATATTTATTTTGCTAAAAATAAATATACCTATTATAAAATTTTAGATAACTTATTAGCGTATACGAAGGTACATCAGTCGCATTACTTGACGTTGTTTTGTTTTACATGGTAAAATTATCAAATGAGTCCTCCCACCCGGGAGGGACTGTCAGACTTGACTAAAATCCACGGTATCCTTCAATAGCCCTTTACGCTCCGGGGCCACGGTTACACGATAGTCCTGCGACCCCGGCAGGCTTTGATTCTCAAAGAGGGGCCCCGTCATTTTGCTGACAACTCTTTTAGACGCGCGTGGAACAAGACGCGCCGTCGACCCAGGCATGGTCCATGATCGGACAGCGAGTCATCCGGTACTCGCCATCCGCATGCCCACGCCTACGGTGGCTGGAAATCGCCGCATTACTTGACCTGGAAGTCTGGAAGTTGTTGTTGGGTCAATCTCAAGGTGATCTTTTCTCTCGCTCCTAGAAATCGCTGTCATCTTGGTATAATAACTGACGAACTATATATTTAACAACGAATAATCAATAGCATTGAATATAAACAAAAAAAACCAAAAAAACAAAAAAAATAATGCAAATATACTCCACTGAATAATACAAAATGTTATGTTATTACTAACCTTCGTCGATGCGACGAGTCATGGTTGCTGGAACGGCGCTCACGGGCCCCTGGACTCAAAACACCACCGTCTGTCGCAGGGGCATGGGTCGACAGAGATTACATAAAGTGTGGAAAAAGTTCCATGGCGCGCGCAAACGTTAACAAGTTTAAAACAAACCCGACGAATCGACGAAGGTTCATAATCTAGGGTTAATTAAATTCCGTGAGCGTTGAAATAAAATTATTGATAATGTTTTCGTGAAACCGAAAAGTGAAAATATAAAATAAATTAGATAAGTATAAGGAAATCAGCAAAGTGTACACGCAAGTCGATTAAATTTTATCGATATCGTACGAAATTCACGCAACACTATACCATAACACGACTTAAACGGTATGCATATTAAATTTTATTCGCGTGCTCAAACAATATACCTATTTATTTTTTGTTTAAGCTGGAAAGTGGGGCGGTCTATCGCTAAGCTTTTTTTTTTGTTTTGAATAAATAGAGCTAGTGAAGTTTGGCTTATGTTTATTTGATGTTAGGAAAAAAAAGTACAAAGGACATGTGCTCAAACTGGGTAGGTTGTAGGTCGGCAGGTATCTTTCTGCAATGATATTTTAAGAAACATCTTATCTAAAGCAATGAATTTATACATAGGTATAAATGAAATCAAAAAGTAAGAAAGAATTTAAAATAATGAAAGAATGCTTTGTGGGCTTTGTAAAAAATGTGCATGTGCGTACGTTAAAAACGCTGTACTGATTTTGATAAATTTTGGTACACATATAGATGGTACCTAAGAAACAGTTATAGGCTGTAAAGAGCATAAGAGGGCAACGCTGCTTTACTTCTGTATGCTTCTAGCGTGAACCTAGAAACCTAAAACTAATGCACTTAGATATTATGTTAATTTCATGTAGGTTTACCTACATGAAATACAGATACATACTACAGATACATAGGTAATGTTAGATGAAACGTACATACTATTGCAATAGTACCTAATAGCGCCTAGTGACACATTGCTCTTACATAATTAGCCAAATTTAGGTACATGTAGCTTATTGTACATAACATATATCTATGTATTATATAGGTGCAGGTATGTAATAGAATCATGTACTTGCCAAGTTACTGGCAATGTCGAACATGTTAACATTATATTGAATTACATATTACAAGAACTACTGAGGCTGTAGCACGAGGTTTCCGTATTTTGATAACAGCCACTGGGCCACCACTGTAGGTAGTTGAGCAGTGGTGGCCCAGTGGTATCGGCCCTGACTTACGAGTTGTAGGTCGTGGGTTCGAATCCAGCCAGGCGCATTACTTTGTGTAATTTATTTCATCACTACTGCTCTCAAAACGCGAAGGAAAATATCGTGAGGAAACGTCCTCATCATCATTCATCATCATCATCCATAGCCCGTCTTCACCCACTGCTAGGTATAGGCCTCTCTTTGTTTGAGCCAAGCTCCCGGTCTTGCACAGGCTTCATCCAGGACACTCCCGCAATGGCAACAATGTCTTCTGCCCATCTCGCCGGACGACCAACACTTCTTTTTCCGTTCCTCGGACGACACTCTGTCACAGCTTTACTCCACCTGCCGTCACCGCGCCTTGCCAGGTGTCCTGCCCAACTCCATTTGAGTTCCATAACTCGATTACCAATATCAAAAACCTTCGTTCGTCTCCGGATTCGATGTTTGGAACTCGGTCTATTAATTTTATGCCGAGCATGGAACGCTCCTTGGCTCTCTGTGATGCTACTCTGAGTCTGTATACAGCCTCCTGTGAGAGCGTCCACGTCTCGGCACCGTACGTCATAGTGAGCAGAACACACTGATTATAGAGACGGGTCTTCAGGCATTGTTGAAGGAATGTTGGTTGATTTCAGGATGTCGTCCAATTTTCTGAATGCAACCCACCTGCTGCAGTACCTGCAGCTGAACAAAAAAAAATCGAAGACATGTGACATCCACCAACCCGCACTGGGCCCGCTGGTGGATTATGGCCCACTCCCTCTCAGAGAGGAGGCCTGTGTCCCAGCAGCGGGAACATTTATAGGCTGATGATGATGATGATGGGTTATGGAGGTCTGATAGGCAGCCGTTCCATATAAAATACTGATATTATTAATGAGAGTATTAAATATACCCCAATATTAGTTGGGAAAAGACAGATGATGATGCGCTATTACTTAATAATGTAATCTTGGTTTATAAGCTTGTAGTTTTCCTCAGTTATAGCAGCAACCCGGTGTTTATGTTTGTTGATGGTAATAGGTACGCTCACATTTTTTTTTTTTTTTCACACCATTTTTATTTTGGTGTGGATAGTCTTCGAACGAGGCCTAGCTTTGGATAGAATGGAAGGGACTTTAAAACTTGAGTAAGAGCCATCCCGTTCCTTTGTATTTTCAGTTGCCTTTTGCCGGAAGAAAAAAAATAAGTGATTGTACGTACATTTCTGCCTAACTCTTTGTGGATTAAAGGTATCAAGAACTCTTATAGTAGTACCTCAACTAGTAAACGGATGAACCGATTTGTATAGCTTCATCTTTGTGGCACATTCACCTGCAATGTCAGATACAAATTCAAGATTAGAATTTGAACATTTACCTACGAGTATCACAAATATTAATTTGAATTACTAGATTTTACATTTATATTTTTTTATTTATCAGTGTTTGTACGTGTAACTTTCCTCTACACAGGATGATAGGAGTCTTATTAAAACAGTGTATATTTTTAAAAGGATAAATTTCACAACTTTTTCTACTAACTTTACGCATACGCGAGTTTGTAATTTTAAAAGCTCGGGTGAAGTATTTTTCATTAATTTTAAACTAACGGGGCCTTTTTTATTCTACTTGGTAGGTACATAACTTAATTTTTTTCTTTTTTTTTTCTTAGCGTAATTATAAACTTTGAAGATTAGTTATTATAGAAGTTATACAAGCACATAAAAAGTGAGAAAGATGTTAAAACTAAGTTGCACTTTATAAGAAAAATTGAGAAAATGATCGGAAGGAAACTCTACAATGTTATTTCACGTGTAACTCAGACCTTGTTTTCAATCCAGCAAACTTTACAGGGAAAGTTTTCGATCGCTAACTTGTGAATTCTATTTAACATTCCCATAAAAAGAATCAGAGAGGGCTCAAACAAAAACATTTTAAAATAGAAACTTTCCCCTCCATTTCGACTGTTTACTCAGTTCTCATCTGAATGAAAAATTGAATTGTACGTCTGAAATGACAACGTAACGCGTGTGAATCATCTTGCCTCTGACAAACATAACTTTACCACTAATCAAACATTAAAACTATTGTATACATACGAAATAAGGTTCAATATTAATCAACATAGGTTTTAGTAACAGCAAATATAAAGTGGTGTTACAGCAAAATAAACACAGTGTAAATTAGTGTCGGGAGCATTCAGTACAATTAACATATAGAAGAGACGTGTAGGAAGCGACATGTCATTAGTCATGTTCAAGCGATAATCTTCGAATAACAGCCGTTTGTCATATGGAATTGTGAATGTATTATTATGTTGATTTTGTCAGGTTTCAGGAATGTGTGTATATTCTGTGGGGAGCGCTCATTGCTTCCAGCTTTCCATAAAGACCATAACGTCATTTATCCCACCTTGGAATCATGAACTGTAAGATAAGAAATTATCACAAAAATAAAGTGGCATGAATCTCAAAGGCAAGTTAGTTATTTTAAGTTACTAGAACCAGTACTAATACCTGATGTATTAGGAACACCGTTTCTGCATTCTTATTTATATATTTTAAAGTCTAAAGTAAAAAGTAAAAATTCGTTTATTTTCCACACTAATAAAAATAATACACTACAGCCATTATTAACATGGAGTGGACTGGAGCCTAAATTAGGGTAACCCTGTATTTCAGGACTCCAGGTGTTCGTCCCGCGGCGAGTGAGTTGGTACAATAATTTATTTATGAATGAGTGTGTACCTACGTGTGTGTGTGTTGTGTGTATGTTTGTGTGGGTGTTGCGTGTATGTTTGTGTGGGTGTTGCATGTGTAGTTGTGTGTTGTGTGTGTGTTGAGTGAGTGTTCGGTTGCGCTTATATATGCAAATATATAAGCGACTCTCACAAGCAATTATGAGAGTATGTATTATGTATGTATGCGTGGTTCTGCATGAGTGCGCTTACTTTTCTTTATTTATTAAAGGGAAAACAGAAAAGTTATTTATAAATTATAAATAAGGATTCTGTGTCATTATAATTCAAACTCAGGAGATATTTTTGAATAACTGATTTACATTCATGCGAGATTTTTGGGAAAATATTTAAAAGAGAATTAAGTTTGTTATATAAATACGGTGCGAGGAAACATGAGTGTCTCCTGAAGAAAGCAGTGTTGTAAGTCTGTTTTCGTACAATGATGGGATGGTTATGAGATGCTATCGTATTGTTTCGGAGCCTACTCTCTCTTTTCGTCTCATGATTATACATATAAAAAGTCTCTGTGAAAACGGCTAGCAGGACTTTTTTACCTTTTATCTTATTCTGTCCCACTCCTAGCAAAGGCCCACTACTTCCAGTTCGGACCGAACCCGTCCAGATGGTTATTATACTCATAATAAATTATGTTTTTATTTTTTCAATATTGGAAATAGCTACAGTAAATCTACTGGCAAACCAAAGCGAAGTTCCCCTTTACAAACAAATAAAATGCCACTAACTTTATTTAAAAAAGGATTTTTATAAGCAATTAATTTACCGTTTGCACACAGTAAAAGTTGCAGTTCAAACAGGTATACCGATAAAGTCAGATTACCGAGAGCCTGGCTTATCGCAAATGTATCGACTATTGGGAAACACGTGAATTTTAATACAACAAATTGGCTTGCATTGTATTTAATACCCGTATAACAGTACGTAAAAATGGCCTTTGTCAATAGTATTCACGTTTTGTTTACTGTTTGTTACGGGAAAAATAAATATTTGGACCTGCTGATTCTTTTTAACTGAAAAATAAAATAAAATATAGGATTTTGATTTAATCCAGACTTTTTAATTCTTACAATAAATGATTTATAGAAATGATTCGTCAATAATAAAATAAATTCGATTAATTGCATAACTGAAATAATTATGACTATGAATGTTTAATGTACCTAATAATGAACGTAAATTGTATGACTGTTATAATATAAAAATGTATAAAAATGAAGCTGACAAAAACAAACAATATACTTACCTAACGATAACATCCACCAATATTATGACTCAAATTGTACTTGTTATTATTAATTATTATTTTTAATATTCTACACCCTATGGGTATGTTACAGTGATACAATTATAAAAAATTGTAAGAACTGCTTTTTAACCTGTGACAAACAATAAATGAATTTGAATAGTGTAGGTACGCAATTGTCATTAAAATTAATGGAAGAATAATAATATACTATAAGACATAAATAATAATTATGTCTTCCTGATTGTTTCATTTATCTTTTAGTAGGTTTTATATTTTGAATTAATTTGTATCTATGGATTTTTTTTTTTCCAAAAACTTTGCGATTTCGAAAAAGAAAAAAATGTTCACTTAAGTTTACGTCTTGCACTCGTGCTTGGCTCTATTTCCAAGATATACATATACATGTACTTACACCACTTCATGATATTTACATCATTATAATAAAATTATTATTACGTAGCTCACTTCCACCCGGTTAAACGAAGTCAATACTAACATAATTGTGTAAATGATTCCAACTACCAGACAGCTTTACCTATATTTTCTCACCAAATTCTCAGAACCTTTTCTGTTAGAAGTACGTTGGAGCAAACACGACAGTTCCTTGAAACTCCTCTCAAGTGTTTATTATTATACTCGCGTCTATAAAGACATCAACACTGTAACGATGTTTTAAAATACTGAATTAATTATACACAAAACACTATTCAACGATTATGATCACCTTATCTTTTCTTTATCTGTCATTATTATTTTAATAGTCACCTATAAAAAAAGAGCTGCAAGTACTTACATATTTTAAAATCAGAAATGCAATAAAAATAATTTTATATAAAGCTGTAAAAACAATGAGATTTCCATATTATTGTAAAGAGGAGATATAAAAATCTTATAAAACATTGTCCGATGTCATTCACCCCTTTACGAGGCTCTTTGTCTATAATTTGGGTATAATGTCGGACAAAAAGTGGATATCCGACGGTGTGCGTACGGAATATTTTACTTTTTTATGAATCTGATCTGATTGCTGCTTGATAGTATGGGAATTGATTCATGGATTTTATTGCACGCATTAATGTTGATCGTTAGTATCTTTTCGTTTAGATTAATAATACATATTTTAACGATTTAAATAAAAAGCTTTAAAATGTCACTCAGCATTAGGTCAAAATAGGTAACTATTTAGATCTCTTTGTTTATTGTTCTATTTTCTTTGTAGGGTTTTTTCGAGTATTTCAGCTCCTCTGCCAACTATTAAGCCTCCTGCAGACACACGCGATTAATCGCGCTGCGACAACGAGCCAAGCTAATTTCCATTCTAAAAATACTGCGAATGGACCGCGACATGTCGCCCCGCGCGATTAATCGCGTGTGTCTGCAGGAGGCTTTAACATTTCACCACGAAAAAATTCCAAGGCTATTTATACAATATCAGTTTCGGTATTCGAACTGTAACACAGAAACTATGGTGCTCCATTACCTAATCTACCTTCAATACTATTGGAGAACTAGCCTATAGGTACAACAGCACAACAGAATGAAATCGTTACCGACGCCGGAGTCTTAAATTAACGACATTAAAACAAGCTTCTCTCATTCAAGATAAGACCTCTGTAAGGGGAGAATAAATTGGATGGAATTGTGCAAAAGTGAGCAATTTTGTCGTGGAAAAGTTAAGACACAGCAGAGTGAAGACGGGGAAGACGTAAATAGTGGCTATTAAAACACAGTTGTGATTCTTAAAATAGCAATTCAATGCTTTTCGGTTATCTTGTACGCGCTTGCGGGCGGAGGCGACAAGGGAAATGTAATGCAACGCGGAGATGCGATGCACCGCGCGGGTAAGCGGTATACATGGTAATATGACGTTAGATTCAGATACGCTTCATCACCCGTCTCCGTGGACGTGCGGTGTTTTATAAGATAATGATCTTCAGTAACGTTATGAAGTTCCCCAATCGAATCGAACTTGGTACTTTCCTGACACGAACATAATTGTTATGAATATTCAGTGAGTATCGTCAACATTCACTTGTATGATAGTGGTAGTTACGGGTGTATGTTTGTTACTGTTTTCAATTTTGCCAACGACCAGTGAATAGTGGACAACTTTATTTTCGACCTAAAAAATATCAAAAAGATATTGACTTTACCACATAAACCCCTCCACATTGTTGGTGTATGATATTCTTAAGGTCCTCCTACAAAATTACCTCCTAACTCCAGTCACGTTCTAGCTATTAGTCCAAGGTACTTATAGTAAAGTTTCATCGCGAAACGATCAATGAACCGTTCCTTTTGAAAATATTTTATGGAGGTTAAGACTAGCGAACCGTATCAGAATTTTGCTCCAGGTGGTCAAGCAGATGGTAAATCAGGTGAAACAATCAGAGTGACCAGTCGAACGTGGAAGAGAAAACCTCAAAAGGTCAATGACTTCGGACTATACTCAGGGATTTGCAGATCATGTTTGAGTAGGTGTTGGTGGTTCAAAGTCAAAGTCAAATCATTTATTCCAATTAGGCCATCATAGAGGCACTATTGAACGTCGATTATTAAAATTAAAGGAAATAGAAACGGATGGGATTGATTCTACACCCATTCGCAAAGGTAGGTTTGTATGGAGAAGAATGGACAAGAAACTCCATACTTACTCTTTTTCAAAAATGTTTCACAATGTTTTGAAATAACAAATTTAAAAATAAATAAATGTGAAAGCTATGTACTCAAGTCAAGACCATTTAACCATTTAAAGGATTAAAAAAAAAAACAAGAAATATACAGCTAAAAAGGTACACGGTGTTCACATTTTTTTTTTTTTTTTTGGTAGCAATATCATCAAATGAGTCCTCCCGCCCTGGGTGGGGCGGAAGGGACTATCAGACTCTTACTGACTAAAATCCACCCGTGTTCCTTCGGATGCCCTTTACGTTCCGGGGCCACGGTATCCTGGATTAAGAAAAAATCCGCGACCCCGGCAGGCATTTGGCCCCATAAGGGGCCCCGTCCGTCGGTGACGCGTGAAACACGACGCGCCACCGACCCGGGCTCGGTACCTGGTCGGACGGCGAGCTTACCCATTACTCACCGTCCGCAAGCCCGCTCCGCCGCTGTGCCCTCTGATATTCAGAGGGACACGCGTTGGAGGTGGGAAGTAAGGAGGTCTTAGCACCCCACGGTGTTCACACTTTCACAAAATAATGCAATTATCAGTGTGTGAGCATTAAAAATTTCAACAAAGTATGATTCTGCTCAAGTCTTACATTGTACTATGGTGCAGGACCAGCATGTTTCCAAGCACTTTTATCTTGAAGATAATCTTCTGATTTATAATTTATGCTTGTTTACTTAGAGTATTTTTGATAACGAGATAGATTTACCTTTTCTTTTAGGTTCCTTCTTTTTATTGCAACTTCAGTAAAATGATACATAAAATTGGTCTGAATCAAAAAATTCTCCACATTTCACTCTCATCCAAATTTGTTGCGAAGCTAACTCTGTTTCATATATACTTTTTTTTTTTTTTTTCGTGGTAAAATCATCGAATGAGTCCTCCCACCCCGGGCAGGGCGGGAGGGAGACTTGTACTGACTAAAATCCACGGTGTCCTTCAATAGCCCGTTATGTCCCGGGGTCACGGTAATGAGATAAGTCCCGCAACCCCGGCAGGCTTTGGCCCTCTAGAGGGGGGCCCCGTCATCATGCTGACACTCCTTGAGGCGCGCGTGGAACACAACGCGCCGTCGACCCGGGCATGGTCCATGGTCGGGTGGCGAGTTGCCCTTTACTCGCCGCCCGCATGCCCGCGCCTACGGTGGCCGGAAATCGTCCCGCGACGTCCGACGCCGTGGGCGTCTACCACTGCGGCTGGGGCGGAGGGAGGACGCTGTCCTCTCTCTCTCGCGGCTCGCCTCCTCCTTCACGAGCATAACTGCTTCGCAGAAGGAGGCGACCGCTTCCCACTCCGTCTCGCCCCGCAGCATGGCCTCGACCAATGCCGGGCGCGAGAGGTCTCCGCCTATCGCCGCCGAGAGGACACGGCGGTCCTCTGCCCAAGCGGGGCAGTCCTGCACCGTATGCTCCACCGTGTCCTCCGGGCGGTCTTCGCAGTGGTGACACCCGGGCGTCTCTTCCCTCCTTATCAGACACAGGAACCTCCCGAAACTTCCGTGTCCGGTGAGGACCTGCGTCATGCGGTAAGTCAGGACGCCGTGACGTCTTTCCAGCCACTCCTCAAAGAGGGGTCTTACCGCCGCGATTGCGGCGTGCCCGGTTTCATATATACTACGGGTGTTTCTCATTTCATATAAAGTTATTTGATATATTTTCATTTCAATAACTTTCACATGATATAATCAACGTGAGAAATACCAACGATTGATATAATTTCTTTACACATAATGTTTGTGTTACTCTAAAACTCATTTCATATAATTTTATTTGATATAACGTTTATTTAAGCGAAAATCATTATGTTAACGTTTGAAAACATATAATTTAACGTTTAAACCATTTTCTTTGATGAATTGGATGGCGAGGTCTGAAAGACCCCGCCATCCCCTTCGTGTTGTGTTAGGTTATTTTAAACCTCGCAGGCAGAAATAGGAGCCCCGCGAAGCGGGGCTCCGTCGAGCATTCATGGTAGGTGGTATTAATACTAGGTACATCAGAGTTAGATTACATACCAGGGAGAAAACAAAATTAGACCAAATAAGTTTTATGTCTTTTCAGTGGTATACAAAACGATTTTATATTCATTGATTGTTATGATTATAGAAATTAGTCATTATAAAATTATGTCAATCGTTTATTATATTAAGAGGTCGTTATATCAAATAAAATTATATTCAATTGTTAACTCTTGTAAATATTAGAGATTTTGTAGTTATATCATATATTACTTACCCATATACTACTTTCAAGCTTTCCAAATCTCGCCTAAAACCAACATAGCCTCGAAGTTCTGTATTCTTACTTACCTCAGCTACTTCACAACATTACTCCAACCTCCAAGTCTGCATGAAACGTCTTACAAACACTAATTTATTCATTCATCTAATTTAAACTTGTGAAACTTTGTTCGCTAAATTCGAAACAAGCTTTATGATGTAAATCAAACGTTTCCCAAATATGGCAAGAACTCACTAGTGAGTGGTTAAACAGTTACCATCGACATCCCTTTAAAGGTCCCTTTATCTGAGTAAAGTTGCAAATCTCTTGCTAATAAAGCGTATTCACCCCAATTAGAACACACAACACACGTCAAAACAGACTGTAGCGACATTTACAGACACTTACATCACCATTGCTTGTTTGGTAAAGGAAGGTGAACTTTCATCTCTTTTGCAGAATTCATTGGAAACAGAACAAGCCTGAAGGCCCGATCAGATTTATAGTAATGAAGCGGGCTTTGTCTGTCGTATGGCTCAACGTTTTCTGCTAACGACTAAGTTCCGTATCGGAGGGCCGCGGGCGTTTCTCGATACCTTCTATAAATACTTATGGTACAGGCAGCCACAGACTGTTTTGTTTAAAGAGAAATATTTAATACATTATAATTCTAGAAATTATTTAACATACAACTAAAAGAAATCAATGATTTGGCGAGCCGAAGAGCAAAGCAAAATTGACTATATCATTCATTTTATCCGTTAAGTGGGGCTTGGCGACCTGTCCCACAGGTTTTTCTTAAACCTGCATCAGGCACTAGCTCTTATATTGAATTCATAATTATAATAATAATGTTCATAGTTTAAAACTGTCAGTCGATACAAAACCATTGTGAGCTAAAATAAAAAACTTTAATAACTTTTAACATTATAAAAAAATATTATTATTAATATACATATTCTACAGTACTAAAATTATATACAAACTAAATTATTTGTTGTTTATTAATAACTTATTTATTTATTACAGCACTAGCCACTGTTGGTTCTAATTAATTATATCCTTTTACTTTGTCTTTTCACTAGGAAACATTATCGTCTTCCAGATATCAGCAAACAAGTCCAATCTGGGGTTGGTCAACAGGAGCGGATTGAGTATGTTTTGCATAAATGTGGCACAGAGTTTGCAGATAATAATCATCTTTCTTTTTGTGTTGACATTTCACGATTCTGGTACATTGGATAAGGAGTTGTCAGAACTAGAACCAGATAAAAATAAACAAAAAGTTCTCTTTACTCATAATTTTTAACTATATAATATTATTTATACTACGGCTCTTACGTTTCCTAAAGTATAGCTTCCATTGCACCCTAGTTGTTTTCCTAATTAACACAAACATAGTCTGAAATACAAGTCTATGTGTAAACAGAAACATAATCGGCAAAGTAAGCGATTGGAAATAGTTTGAAAACAATAACATAATCACTAATGCTATAAAAATTGAATCACATATAAATGCTACTCCAATCAATGACGCGACATGAGTAATGCTCCGTTTTGATAAACTATTCTTACAACATGACAACACGGACGCTACAATTCTTATAAAAATAACAAAATTAATAATCATTATAGAGATTACTGTAAATAGACTTATGTAACTAGGAGATGGTAGTTTATCACTCATTAGGTTTTCAACGAATATGTGGCTTATAACAAAAATAATACCAGCCATTCCATAGGTGAACGCAGTAGCTTTTCTCTTCTCACAGCTTATTTTTCCAACGTAGATGAGTACAAGTCTTAAATACGCAACCAGTGACGAACACAGTGACCAGCATATTGATGTGATGAAAATAAAATGCAAGACACTGTAAGTTGCACGGGGAAGTCTGATATATGGTACTATAGTCATAAAACACATGAACACAGTACCGGTGATGATTTGGTTCAAGCTGATGTAGTTCTGGAGTGAACGCCACTGTGGCAGGAGACACCATGTTATTATTAACACTATAACACACAATATCGACAATCCAGATCCCGTCAGATACAAAATATCTCGGTCAGTTATTGACACGTTCATTTCTATGAATGCGATTCTCTTCGAATTTTATATTCAAAACAAATTAATGAGTTCACGTTTTACTCTCCGTTGTGAGACTCTCTACCACACATTTTTGCAAATGTCACTGTTTTTTTTTCATTAGTACTGTTATCAGTGATGTTTTTTTCACTAATGAGAATTTATTTTAATGAGGTCTATGGTATGACGAGTCAAACAAAGTACATAAATGTATTATCGATAACCATGCATGCATATAAAGTAACCTATAAAATATGTACCTAAAGCGTAATTAGCCTTAGGCAGAACCAATATTTATTCATCTAAGTAGTAATTTTGTTCTCAAAATTTTTGAAGAAAAATAAATGGCTTTTTCGGCCTAAGTATGTGTAGGAAACGATTTACTGCACTAATGCCAATTTATTTGGCTAAAAGTAATTTACTGCGCTGATGCCAATTTATTTGGCTTCGGCGCAGCTTCTTCGCTTTTTTGTGTTCGATTTTTTAATCACTCTTTTCGACATTATATTATCATTCATGCGATTCATCCGTTGTTTTTTTTATCTGTATTGGTAGTCATTATACCCGAAACTTTTCTCACGATAATTTCTTATTTCCCGTATTATGCCACCCATAAACCGTACCCCCAATTGACTTAAACACAACATTACAGACACAAGCACCACTTTCAGATTTATTCGCGTCATTCGTGCAATGTCATCATCTTATATACATGCAATTGCTATTTTCATTGAACCCTTTTGTCTGATTTGCACAAAGAAACAGACGTTCTAGAGCCTTATTGTATTAGTTATGTGACAAATTTACATGTAAAACGCCTAGATAACAGATCTAATTAAAATAAATTGTTCTTTCTGATAACAGTCTAATGAGTGTACTTTCGAAATTTTGTTATGGCTAGTACCACCACACAAAGCTGTTGATATAAACGTGTTGACTTCAGTACCGTTTCACTTCGTCACCTCTACGGCGGCGCGTCGACGTTGGCACCGCAGAGGTTAGGCTTCGTTTTTGGACTGAGAAGACAGGGTAGAAGTGGAGCATATTTTGAGCTCGACCCTGCTGCTACAATTTTACTGAAGAAGATGAACTCAACGACAGATGCGGCTGAGGATTTCATAATCATTTTGACAGCATCGGGTACTGGATTATCAATATTGTGCGTTATAATGTTGCTAATCACATGGTGTCTCCTGCCGCAGTGGCGTTCACTCCAGAACTACATCAGTTTGAACCATATCATTACCAGTACCCTATTCCAGTGTTTGTTTGAATTTTACCTTCATGCTAATAAACCTCTGTCGGGGACTATATTTCTTAGTTATTATTTGCTCACTACATCACTATGCTGGTCACTTTGTTCTACACTGGTTGCTTATCTGAGACTTGTACTCATCTACGTTGGAAAGATAAGCGGTGAAAAGAGGAAGGCTACAGTGTTCACTTACGGATTAGCTGCTATTATACTAGGAATATATCAAGGAATCATTCCAAAGTTTGGTTTGAACTCCTTTATGTTTGGCTTATTTCCTCTGATTTGTGTGATGATCTTAAATTTTGTTATTTTTATAAGAATATTTAAGTCTGTGTTATCCTGTGGTAAGCAAAGTATGTCAAAAAGAAGCATAAGTCATGTTGTATCATTGATAGCAGTTGCGTTTATATGTGATTCGATGTTAATAGCATTACTGTTTTTATTCCTCTTTTTTAGTTGGCTGTCAAAATTTATTTTTATTTTAACCTATTTTTTGTTAACACATAGGCTTGTTTTCGAAACCATGTTTGTGTTGCTTAGGAGATCAACGCGCATACAATTGAAACAATATTTGAGGAAAAGAAAAAGAAGGAATCAGAATTTGCATAACGCTATTGCACTTTAGAAGTTTGTATGACAAATATATAATTATTTAATAATTTTGAACATCATGTTTTATTCCTACATTAATTTCAGTCAGGTTACCCTCTACAATGTCAACTGGCAATAACATAATAATATAATGGTAACAATTTATCCTATCAAAAGCATAAATTGTAAGTATTTTATACAAACGTTTACGATTATCACTCGCGGTTAGCACTGTGTTAGTTGTTTTAGGGCTGATTTTTCAGTAGTCGGATAACTTTTATCTGAGGAATAAAAACTTTTTTTAAAAAAAGTACCGACTTCAAAAAAAATACAAAAAAGTTTAAAATAACTTTTCTTTCGGAAGTCGGTGGCAATAGTCAATGACACAACAAAACAAAGCCACCGACTTCCGAAAGAAAAGTTATTTTAAACTTTTTTGTATTTGTTTTGAAGTCGGTACTTTTTTTAAAAAAAGTTTTTATTTTATCCTTTTTAGTTTATTTATTACACATTCAACCCAAATTCTTGTAAAATACAAAATTTTCTTGCATATGCACTAATCTTGTAATCCGTCACAACATAAAAAAGTTCCATATCTCTAAAACTACTGAACCGATTTTGATGAAACTTGCAGTGTACCCTAAGTTGAACAATACCTAGTACAACAAAAAAAAAATACTTAAATCGAACTTATAGTTCCGGAGATATGCGTGCACAAACATAAAAACATACATACATACATACATACACTTATGAAATTTGGCACATTTGTTCAGACGCTGATATAGACTAACATATATGAAAACTGGGCAGTTCTGATAATATTACATACATACGGGTCGAATTGATAACCTCCTTTTTTTTGAAGTCGGTAAAAATAGCGGTTTGACATATTTTCTATAGATAAGCTGTCAAACCGCCTATTTTATTTATTCCTCAGATAAAAATTATCTGACTATTGAAAAATCAGCCCTTAATTTATTACTTATTTTAATTAGGATTTTAACTTATTTGTCAAATTCATAACTATGTTTCCAGATAAAGCAATTAATTAAAAAGAGCACGAGAAAAAAAATAGGGGTAATAATGGAAGGTTGAAAAAATAAGGGTTAGGGGAGGTAAGCCCAAGACGGGTAGCCCGCCTAAAACGGGTATGCATGTTAATTTACGCGTCGTTCTTGCTAATGAGAATGTGTGCGTGCACGATGTGGCTCCTCGTAGGGGGAGGCGACGCGTCCTGCACGCACACATTCTCATTAGCAATGATCAGCGCGTAAATTAACATGCATACCCGTTTTAGGCGGGCTACCCGTCATGGGCTTACCTCCCCTACGTACGCTTGAGGCAATAGGGACAAATTTTATCGAAGTACACACTAATTATGAACACCGAAATTCATTAAGTGGTGGACCTGGGTCCACCACTTAATGAATTTTGCACATCAATAAAAGAAATCACTGAGCATTAACGCAACCTAATTGGTGCATTTAGATTACTGGTTCGTGTTTTTATCATTCTGTCTGTAGCAAGACCGTCTGAGTCTGTTTGTTATTCAGATTCATGCAAGTCGAGCTTATCGCTCGGACCGTTTGTGCAGCTTCCCTACATTCCATATCTTGCAAGTTGTCGGTAACGCTCGAATTTGATTCAAGAACATAGGTATTGAGTACTGAACTGTTTGAGATGACTGTTGATGATAAAGATATTGAGATTTAGTTGCGACTATAATTATGATAGATCGTGTCTAGGGCATGCAAAACCGGGTCCGGTTCCAGAATTTCCAGAACCGGTTCTGGAGGCGTTAGGAACCGGGTTACCCGGTTCTACCCGGTTCCAAGTGAACTTAATGTTTTCTTTTTATTTTTGATTAGGATTCGTCTGCTAATTGTGAATAGGGCTTGGGGACAATCCAAACACTGATTCATTAGTTATTTTATATATTTTAACAGATTTTGCTTTATTAAAAAAAAAACTAGTTCAAATTTTTTTAAGTTCCAATTTTCTCTCTACTTTGACCCAGATACGAGTAGCATTAATTTTTAAGAACTGCATATATGGTGACAATAAAGACAACGTACAAAATTATTTTTAAAGCTCATTCTAGGGCTGTTGAATCGAAACCAATCGTAACTTTTTAACGTTGATAACGTTAATACTTTCACTTTTTATTATAAAACCAATACATATTTCAAAAGTAACTTCAGCAATTCCAAATAAAAATTTACGATGTGCCATACGCTTCATTATTTGGTAGCTAAATTGAAACTATCGCTATATATTCCAAAAAGATCGCAAGCAATGACAAATGAAAGCTGTGTAATATGCCTTACACTTCATTCATTGGAAGTTTTATTTTTACGTGGTAAAATCATCAAATGAGGACGAGAGGGACTGTCAGACTCGTACTGACTAAAATCCAAAGCATCCTTCAATAGCCTTTTACGTTCCGGAGTCACGGTTACCCCAGCAGGCTTTGTCCTTCTAAGAGGAGCCCCGTCAGATTACTGACAGGTCTTTGAGGCGTGCGTAGAACTCGGCACGCCGTCTACTCGGGCATGCTCCATCATCGGACGCCAAATCACCCAGTACTGGTCGTCCGCATGCCTGCGCCTACGGTGGCCGGAAATCGTCTCGTGTCCATTGTCGTGGAGGTCTCCCACAGCGGCTGGATCGTGAAGTCCGGGCTGTCCTGCCTGTCCCTCACCAAGGCGCTTACTTCCTCCTGCGCTAGCATGACTGCTTCACAGAAGGAGCCGACCCCTTCCCATCCCGTCTCACCCCGCAGTATGGCTTCGAACAATGCTGGGCGCGGGAGGTCACCGCCGCTTATGGCCTCCGTGAGGACACAGCGGTGCTCAGCCCAAGTGGAGCACACTTGCAACGTATGCTCCACCGTGTCCTTCGGTGATCCTGCAATTTTGACACCCAGGCGTTTTTTTCCGCCCGATCAGGCACAGGAACCTCCCGAAACAAACATAGGATCTGCGTCAGGTGGAAGGTGAGGACGACGTGGCGCCTCTCCAGCCACTCCTAAAAGAGAGGTCATACCACCGCGATTGCGGCGTTCCCGTTCTTTGGCAGCTATGTTGAAAACAAAAGTAAAAGTTATGTTTTGGCACATTTTAACTAAAATATTATTATATTCGCCATTTTCTTATAGTACTAACACTCCAAAGTACTGTAAGCGTGTGCTACGCCTAATGAAAGCTTACAATGGGGCCTTCCCTTCATCCCATGGCAGCATTCATAGCAATTCGATGCAGCGAATGCAAAATTATTACATACTTATCGGAACCGGGTCGACCCGGTTCCATCGCTCTCAGAACCGGTGCCACAGACTTACTCCAATACCCGGGTATACCCGGGTTTTTCGGAACCGGGTAGAACCGGGTGCATGCCCTAATCGTGTCATTACGGAAAATATTCTCCAAACATTGATCTTTCGACATTTCGAATGTGTAGTACACTTTGAAATCTTATTCAAGTTTTATATTTCGAATCTTAATGCTTTGCCAAACAGCAGTTTTGTGTGACAACACACGTATATTTTCATAGTAATTAAGCACGCCAAAGATACACCAAGTTGTTTGGCAAAGCCTTTATTAGGACCATCATCGTTACCTCGCCGCGTTCAACGCTAGACTCGAGTGACCTCCCTGCCATACTGCACACTTAGCCCGTTCGTCACGGAACAGAAAAAACAGCCTTTCGTACACTAGGCGACGCAAGTCTCCAATACCTTACGACTTTGGTATCCAGGTGACTATCGCAATACAAATCCATAGTGTGTGTCCACACTGGAAGCCTAGCGCGGTGGCGGCGCCGCGGCGGGCGAGGTGGCGGGCGCGGCGGCGGGCGCGATTGGTGCCCACACTGCTGATCAAGCGTTTGTTTTTGTTGCAGTGACTTCAGGTGTTGTAAATCTAGTTTAAAGAAATTCATTTTAAAATGTTTAATAGGTGTTTAGGATTGTATACAACTAAATTATCAACCATTTTACGTGATTCTAGCCAAGTACAGTAAAATAAATTAAATATATACAAATACGTCCTACGGTAGTATTTTAGTGCATGTCCTGGATAACTAGATAGCGCTGACTATATTACTGTTGTTGCCTAGCAACGCCTAGGCTCGCAAAATCGCTTGTAGCCATCGCGCTAGGCGCCCGCCTTAGTCACTTCAGTGTGGCCACGAGCGGCGATTTTATACGTTCAATATTTCCGCGCCCGCCGCCGCCACCGCGCTAGGCTAGCAGTGTGTTTGAGCACATAGAGGTTCATACACAGGCACGCGTCAATGGAAACCAAAGTTGTAAGATAATGGAGACTTGCATCGCACGTGTTCGAAGGGGCTTAGACGACTCATCCTTGCGATATGTTTTTATGGCATCTTGCATGTCAACCTAGAGATATCGTATGGTGCGCTTGAATGTAAGGCCTCCAGCTAGGGGCTTACTATCTTATTGAACTAACAATCGTTCTTTTATGCGCTACGCCCGCCTCACCGCTCGCTTGATGGGATGCTAAGGATGAGTAAAACTAGTTTCTTGTCGCTAACCGTGCCACTTGCGGTGTGAACAACGCATAACTCTCTGCTTGATATAGGCTTCTTTGATTGTGGCAAGATCTATTGATAAAGTTTTTATTCATGACCTTATTAGTACCCATTTATACAACACCGGAAACCTTTTCTTAAACAATACCATTACAAGAAACAGTGTTAAACAATAATCATAAAAACTCATTATCAATGCAAGAATCGTTGAAACAGGGGCGGGTTTACAATTAAAACGTGTCTCATGGGATATCACTCTTTGGAACTACTTTGTTAATTTATCTAAACCAATTACGCAAGTGCGCCACAACACCGCTGGGATGGCAATTCTATTATTTTATGCTTAAATGAAAATGTACGGGCGTAAAAACTATTTAAATGTTGAAACTATAGACAATACAATAAACATTAAAATATTATCATATTTATACCTACTACTTACGTACTCGTATGTATGACTTTAAAACTCAAGTAGTGTTAGAATCTTACGCCTAAAATAAGGACCTGCTATTATGATGAGACTCATTTTAATTTGAAGGCGAAAGACTTTTTTTTTTATCGTGGTAAAATCATCAAATGAGTCCTCCCACCCCGGGCAGGGCGGGAGGGACTGTCAGACTTGTACTGACTAAAATCCACGGTGTCGTTCAATAGCCCTTTATGTTCCGGGGTCACGGTGATGAGATAAGTCCCGCGACCCCGGCAGGCTTTGACCCTCTATAGAGGGGGCCCCGTCATTATGCTGACGCTCTTTGAGGCGCGCGTGGAACACAACGCGCCGTCGACCCGGGCATGGTCCATGGTCGGGCTACGAGTTGCCCTTTACTCGCCGCCCGCATGCCCGCGCCTACGGTGGCCGGAGATCGTCTTGCGACGTCCGCCGCTGTGGGCGCCAACCACCGCGGGTGGGGCGGAGGGAGGACATTGTCCTCTCTCTCACGCGGCCCGCCTCCTCCTTCGCGAGCATTACTGCTTCGCAGAAGGAGGCGACCGCTTCTCACTCCGTCTCGCCCTGCAGCATGGCCGCAACCAATGCCGGGCGCGAGAGGTCTCCGCCTATCGCCGCCGTGAGGACGCGTCGGTGCTCTGCCCAAGCGAGGCAGTCTTGCACCGTATGCTCTACTGTGTCCTCCGGGCGATCTTCACAGTGGTGACACCCAGGCGTTTCCTCCTTTCTCCTTAGACACAGGTACCTCCCGAAACTTCCGTGTCCGGTGAGGACCTGCGTCATGCGGTAGGTCAAGACGCCGTGACTCCTATCCAGCCACTCCTCTTACCGCCGCGATTGCGGTATGCCCGGCCGTCGGTTGCGACAGTCGTCCCCTCCATACTGCCCTGAGATCGCGCCGGAGCTCTTCCCGCCGCGCCTCGACTTCTCGAGGCAGCGGGGATACACCCCGGCGCTGTGCCTCCACGCGCCACTCATAGACGCGCTGGAGGGCAGTCGCCTCCAGATCCCAGGGCAGAAAGGCGAAAGACTTAGGAGGAAATTAATTTATCAATCATTTACTTTATTAGTTTGTAAATTTGGTCTGCTTGACAATACAAATGTAATGAATGTTATTGTCACTTTGAAAGAGATTGTTATTGTAATTGAATCATTCCTGGACATACTTGAACATCATAGTACAGGTTATCATGTTTAAATCCCCTATGGGTTGTTGGGCAGAGTACTTTATGGCCATAATAGAACACCCATGGTCATAATGATTGCGAAATGTCTGATGAAAAATGACAAAATCTATAATTTTTTATATATACAAATGAAACCAGTCACAATGGTAGAGGATAGATATAGCGAGATCCCAGTGCCCCCAGACCTACGTCATTTTAGCAAAGCTGAAATTTTGAGAATTTCTAGTCTACTATGTAGTCAAGACTGTATGCGTACTTACTAGCTCGAAGGCGGGGTAGGTAGCGAGGTAGTGCGAACTAAAGGTGTCAAAAAAACCTTACTAAACTACGTCATTTTAGCAAGCCTACATTTTACATGATATTACTCATGGCACTATTTCAAGACCTTTTGTAAGGAGCCAGACCAATCCGATGGGCCAGTCGTTCTCCCAGACGCCAGATGGGGTATTCAAGTTTAAGGGAAGGACTTTAGTCCTTCCCTTAAACTTGAATACCCCTTTTCACCAATTTGAGGGGCGATTTTCGAAAAATCCAAAAACACGTGTTTGATTATTTTTTATCTAGTATGTAAATACCGATTTTAGAATTGATCTGCCCTCGCGTTATGATTTTCCCATACAAATTTCAACATCGTCTAGATCACTAATGGAGAGTAGTTTAAAAAAATAATGATGCCAATCTTTTTTATTTACTTATTTTCATCTTTGAGGTAAGTTTCAAATGTATAAACCCAAGGAATAAGATTTTTCATACAAAAGTTTTCACCCCCTAAGACTCTCTTGAGCCAAAACCGCTAAACGCAGAAGTCTAAATTTTGGCCAGTAATTGCAGTTTACTATGTAATGTAGGTGGGCAGTAAGAAGGGATTTTGCTAAGGGGGTGAAAACTTTTGTATGAAAAATATTATTAGGAAGTTTGTTACTCTTTCACGCAAAAACTACATACTAAACGAATTTGGATGAAAGTTTTTTGGATGAAACAGACACTTTATGACCTAGATTATAATATGAATTCCATCCTGTGTTAATAGGATGGAATTTTATCCTGATTTTATATACCCGTGGGATAATTTTGTAGCTGTAGCGGCAAGAGTTATAAATCACCATAATAATATAAACGTAAACATTCACTCAATAGTCACCATCTATCACGAATTATTATTATCATGAATGAACAAAACTAATTTGCGACGTCCAGAACGCCTGAGCACCGAAATCCTACAGAGAACGGAACCGTTACGTCGTCGTGTCGTTGGGGAATTTTCTAATTACGTTTTCAAAGACACCTCGTTTGTAGAGCATGTGACATTTGGAGTGAAAAAGGTCACGTATAGAAAATTGGAAATCCAACTGGGATGCGACGTGGACGACGCCAAAAATTTGCCTCCAGACTTTCCTATTAACGAATCTCATTTGTTGGATTGTCGGGAATTGGTCGTGGTTTTTTTGGTAAACGTTTTTGGGTTATTTTTGTGGATTATGCTTTTGAATGCAGTGGCAGTTGCTAGTGGTGGAATCTGAGCTATGAAACATAAATATAGGTAGTGGAAGTTGGTATCAAAATAAGGCCACCGAATTTATTTAGAAGTTTAAAAGAATTTGGGCACCTTGTTGCTCTGCGTTCTAAGACTTTATGTTTAGGCTGGTAACAAAAAAAATGTATGAAATGGGCAAAAGCTTCATATCTTCAGTACGATAAATAAAACTTTACGAGAGTTTAATGTAAATTTATTCATAATTAAAAATGAATCTTCAAATTTTCAAAATCCCAATTAATTATGAAGAATATTAAGACAGTTCATCGATATAAAACGTCTTGCAACTTAATTAAATTTTCTAACAAACTTTGTCACATGAATTTCTTCTTTACTCCCAATTCAGCGACTATTTTACCCCCAAGACACCATCTGTGCATCCCTATTGCAAAATAATTAGTCTAAAGTAAATTATGCACCCTTTAAACTGCAACAAATTTAGGCAAATAAAGTCAGTTTAAAATATATATTAGAGGGCCAGATGGCATGTGTTTTAAAAGACATTTTCTTATGAGTTACATCACACTTTAAAAGAAGAGGGGAAAGATATGATATTGTACAGAGCTCCTGGCAATGGTTTTTATTGCGTGTGTCAGAAGCAATTTTAATCATGCCTTTTGTAATTTAGTATTATTGTTATTCATTGGGTTCGTTTGAAAGTTTATTTTAGGGATAGGTTAGTAAATTACAAATAATGGGTAAGTAATATATGATATAACTACAAAATCTCTAATGTTTACAAGAGATAACAACTGAATATATAATTTTATTTGATATAACGATCTCTTAATATAATAAACGATTGATATAATTTTAAAATGACTAATTTCTATAATTATAACAATCAATGAATATAAAATCGTTTTGTATACCACTCAAAAGACATAAAACTTACCTATTTGGTCTAATTTTTTTTTCTTCCTGGTATGTAATCTAACTCTGATGTACCTAGTAATAGTACCACCTACCATGAATTCTCGACGGAGCCCCGCTTCGCGGGGCTCCTATTTCTGCGTGCAAGGTTTAAAGTAACCTAACACGAAGGGGATGGCGGGGTCTTTCAGACCCCGCCATCCCCTTCGAACCTAACCTGTCCGTGTCGGGGTGCCCCAAGTCCCGAGCTCGCTTCGCTCGCTCTTGCATCCTAGGTCAAATAACTGATTACTACCTGTCATGCTGGCTCGACGGAGCCCCGCTTCGCGGGGCTCCTATTTCTGTGTGCAAGGTTTAAAGTAACCTAACACGTTTAAAGGAACCTAACCTGTCCGTGTTGGGATGTCCCTATTCCCGAGGTCGCTTCGCTCGCTCTTGGATACTACATTTTTCTAATAACTATAGCATTCGTGAAGGCAAACAATCAAAGTCCAAAGGATAAGCCAAAGTCATCAAAGAAAATGGTTTAAACGTTAAATTATATGTTTCAAACGTTATCATAATGATTTTCGCTTAAATAAACGTTATATCAAATAAAATTATATGAAATGAGTTTTAGAGTAACACAAACATTATGTGTAAAGAAATTATATCAATCGTCGTTGATATTTCTCATGTTGATTATATCATGTGAACGTTATTGAAATGAAAATATAGCAAATAACTTTATATGAAATGAGACGCACCCACAAATAATAGTATTTAGTTTTTCAAATTGATAAACTATTTGCCTACCTATGTATGATCTATCTTAGATTTTAAATTTAAAAAATCCCTGGTTATTTTCCTGAATTATGGCTATTACACCAGTTTAAATTATTGAACTTCCAAAACAATTTTAACTCACCAACATATTTTATTTATAAAAATTCCCCACGAGATATTTCCCACACATTCCGCACCCAATATATTCCTTTCATACATAATCGTCGAAAAATTGCGTCACTTTTCTTTACAGAATGCCAGCAAAACACTCAGAATGGCGCGTGCTGGTACAATTGACCGAATGCTCACAATTATTCGTACGGCGGAAACTGTGGGGCTGCGGGCGTGGAAAAAAAAAGAAATATTTATTCACCCAGTGCAATCATGGCGAATAAAACGATTACATGCCACGTTCATGAATAGCTTCTATTGCAGTGGAGCTATTGTTTAGGTATAATTGATATAGGTTTCTACGACAGTGGGAGGTTTATAGACTTGTGATAAAATTTAAGGTTCGAACTAATCGTTTCGGACACATTTCAGCCACGTCTCCGTATACCTTATTAATATATTGTCAGCCTATTGCCGTCCACTGCTGAACGTAAGCCTCCCCCAAAGAGCGCCAACCATCCCGGTCCTGGGCAGCCCGCATCCATCCACTGCCAGCCACCTTCCTTAAATCATCGACCCATCTTGCAGCAGGGCGTCCTACACTGCGTTTGCCCATTCGCGGTCTCCACTCTAGCACATGTTTGCTCCATCTGCCGTCTGTCCGCCTACAGACGTGGCCGGCCCACTTCCACTTCAGCATGCTGATTCTAAGCGCAATGTCGGTTACTTTGGTTCTCTGGCGAATGACTTCGTTACGAATTCTATCCACCAGAGAAACCCCGAGCATTGCTCTCTCCATTGCACGCTGAGCAACCTTAAATTTGTGGACCAGGCCGATGGTAAGTGTCCACGTTTCGGCTCCGTAAGTCATTACGGGTAGGACACACTGGTTGTAAACCCTGGTTTTAAGGGATTGTGGGATCGATGATTCAAAGATATGACGCAGCTTCCCGAATGCCGCCCAGCCCAAGCGTATTCTTCTAGCTGCCTCCTTCTCAAAGTTGTGCCGGCCCAGTTGTACAGTTTGGCCTAGATAAATGTACTCTTGCACAACCTCGAGGGGAGCACCATTCACGATTACAGGTCTCGGGGTGACATGACCATTAAACATGAGTTTGGTTTTGTCCAGATTCATTCCGAGACCCACACGACTTGAAGAATCGCTCAGGCTGTTCAGCATTTCTTCCAGCTCCTGCAGAGACTCTGCTATGATGACAATGTCATCCGCAAATCGGAGGTGTGAGATGTACTGACCGTTGATATTTACACCCCGTCCTTTCCAATCAAGCGTCTTGAAAACGTCCTCCAACGCGTTTGTAAACAGTTTCGGAGAGATGACGTCTCCCTGTCTTACCCCTCGACGCAGTTGGATTGGTTTTGTGCTCTGTTCCTGTACTTGGACGGTCATTGTTGCGGCCTTATACAGACATCTCATCACCTCAACGTAGCGACAGTCGATGAGGCATCTCTGCATAGACTCCAGAACAGCCCAGGTCTCGACAGTATCGAAGGCCTTCTCGTAGTCCACATACGCTAGACACAGAGGCTGGTTATACTCCTCGGTCTTTTGAATCACTTGCCTAAGGGTGTGTATGTGGTCCACGGTGCTGTAGCCTTTTCGAAACCCGGCCTACTCCGGTGGCTGAAAGTCATCGAACTTTTGGGCGAGACGATTTAAAATAACCCTCGAGAACAGCTTATAGATATGGCTCAGGAGTGAGATGGGGCGGTAGTTCTTAAGGAGCGTTTTATCGCCCTTTTTGAAAAATAATACTGCCACACTCCTATGCCATGCCTCCGGTGTTATGCCAGTGTGGATGACGGTATTAAAGAGCTTTACAAGCTCTATCAAGATAGGTTTTCCTCCTGCTTTGAGCAGCTCTATGGTTATTCCGTCATCCCCCGGAGCCTTGTTGTGGTGAAGCTGCCCGAGAGCCATTCCAACCTCACCCATGTCAATGTCGGGAAGCTCGTCTGTGAGATGGCGCGTCAGTTTGGCCCGTCGATCATCCGCGCGGTGGGCCTGGGGTGGGCAAGTTTTTTGAGCATATAAGTCTCCGTAGAACTTTTCGACTTCAGCGAGAATCTCTGGCTTTGAGGTGACGGTGGTGCCCTGTGACGTTCTGAGCTTTGTCAGGTGACAGCGGGAGGTATTGGGCTTGGCAAATACCTTCGAGCCTTAATTCCGAGCTATAGCTTGTTCTATAATTCGGGTATTTGCACTCCGAGTATCGCGTCTGATCTGCTTTTTGACCTCCCTGTTAAGTACCTGACTCTCAGTTGGTGTGGCATTTGTGAGTTCTCGTCGTTTCCTCATCAATTCCAGAGTCTCGCTGGTAAGTGCCGACTTACGTCCATTTCTCATCGGTCGAAAATGTTTATAGCCCACCTCGCGGACGACACGCAGCAGGTTTTCGGTGACGTCGTTTATGTCCTCTGTGGTTTCCAACATGGCGAATCGGTTTCGTAGTTCCAACTGGAAGCTTTCGCAACCAGTCTCGACCTGGGGTAGCGTTGGTCTGATAGTCGACTTCATTAAGCGCACTCTTTCGACTTTAACATTTATATTCAGAGTGCCTCTGACCAGTCGGTGATCGCTTCCGGTATTAACCCTGTTGATCACAGAGACATCTCTAAATATATGACGCTTATTAGACATAACGAAGTCGATCTCATTCTTCGTCACGTTATCGGGGCTTCGCCAGGTCCACTTCCTTTGAGGCTTCTTCTGGAAAAAAGAATTCATCAGAAAAAGCTCTTGAGCCTCGAGGAAGTTTACCAGCATACGCCCCCGGTGATTTCTGTGCCCATAGCCGAATGGACCTACTCTCGACTCGCCACTCTCTTGTACTCCCACTTTTGCGTTGAAGTCACCCATAACAACAGTGTAGAACGTTTTGGTACGAGACATAGCTTTTACTACGTCTTCGTACATGGCCTCGACTTCATCGTCAGGGTATGCGGACGTAGGGGCATACACTTGTATGATTTTTAATAAGTATCTTTCTGATACTTTCAGTACAAGGTATGCCACCCTTGCCGACATACTGCCACATTCCACAATGCTGCTCCTGAGTGACTTGTGGACCATAAAACCGACGCCACCTTGAGATGGTTGGTGTCCTTCTCGAAAGTAGAGCAAGTGGCCACTATCGAGGGTTATCGTCTCCTCCCCCTGTCTTCGGATCTCCGACAGTCCCACGATGTGCCAGTTAATGTGACTTAGCTCTACTTCCAATTCGGCAACGTGCTCGTTCAACCGCAGAGAGCGTCCGTTGTACGTCGCCAGGTAAAAATTGCGTTTAGGGTACCCTGCCGTCGCCCGGGGATTCTTAGCACCCCCCGCCGCACCGTTACCGTGGCCGGTACCATGGCCAGGAATAGTGCAGCTACCGGGAACTGGTTGCCTTAAATCATTGCACTTCATATTTGGGGGGATTTGCCGTAGTCACCACGCTTGGCAGGCGGATTGGTGACCGCAGATGCTGAAATGCTTTTGCTGATGGTGCTGCTGCCCACCATCAGGTCAAGCATTTTGGGGCATTTCAGCAAACGACATGGTTATACCGCCATGTACCGGTTGCCAGAGCCAGGGTAGGTGAGGCAGCTGGAGTGGCCTCAAATTCTGGCTAATATCCGTTAGTCGCCTTCTACGACACCCACAGGAGGAGATGGGGTGGCCTATTCTACCGCCCGGAACCACACGGGGAAATCTCTCCGTATACCTTGACTCTGTTAAAACTATATTATATTCTACTACATATTATCAGTCGCATGCCCACACGCCACAGACAGTCTGCAACTTGTAGAGATGAATCAAATTGTACAACCCTGTAAGACTAATATCCAATAGGAAAGTGATCATATTATTCGATAGGATCTAAACTCACTCTAAATACAAAATCATAGTCTGATAATATTTTCGTTTCAAAATTTTCGGGCGAATACATACATTTGTTTTACCAGTTTTCCTCTAATATTCGTTCTCATATTAATTTATGGAATTTATAATAACTTGACCCACAACTCATTGGTAACAATATGTAATGAAATCGTTTTACACATCAATAGAACACCCTTTATTTGTAAAACAAATATGAAACGGTTTTATTAGGGTAATAGAAATTCAGAACTAATATTTTTCTTGGATAAATAGAGAAAGCGAGAGAGATTGAAATGACTATAAATGAATAAGTTATAGACAATTTGATTGCTAATGATGACAATAATGGAGGAAAGTTTAAAAGCAAAATGCCGATTCAAGAAAGGCTGAGTTCCGTAGGAATCTCGTTAAAGTACACTCGTTATTTCACATAGACCTCGTATGGGATATAAATTCCATCTGAGCAATTACTTTCCTTTTAGGCAAATTAACAAGCTGACTGTAACCATAGAAATTCAATCCGACCAAATCTGTATGTAAATGTATTGTAATTGTGGGGCCAATATTCGAATTACAATTTCTATGTTGATTAACCGTGTAACACAGGAATTTATGTTCGTACTCCCATCGGCTGTTTCCCTAGCATAATTTTGTTTGTACATTTTATACCACAAGCGGTATACGCGGGTTGTATGATGTTGTTATAAATAGAAAATACATGGCATGTTTATTTTTAAACATGTTTTGCAAAATGGGTTGTTTTAAAAGTAATTTGAAGAAGAGCAATAATGTTTTAGAGAAACAAAAAGTTTTTAACATAGCAGCTTAAGAAAAGCATACGGAATTTTCCTTTTTGCTTTTGATCACTATCTTGATGGTAAGCGATGATGTAGTCGACGGACGGTAAAGCCTGCTTGCCTAGAAGTAACCCATTCACTCTTGACCTGAAGACCCCAAGGTTATAGCTATCAGGAAATACTGGGAAACACAGGGTATTCCACTTTTGAGCTACGATTTGTACGTACCGGAAGGATGTACACCACTTAAAGATGGTGCATTGCCAAACCTCGTGTAGTCCTAAAATGAAAAGGGCCAGGCGGAATCAAGTTGAAACACACCAATCACCTCTTTTGAAACATTTTGGACCAATTCCGTTCCATCCTAAATAACTCTTATGTTTGAATAATCTAGACCCTCATATCGGAAAAGGTCTTCGCAAAATCCCTAATTAAACATATCTATTGATAACGTTATCTGAGCCCTACCGTCATTGTGTTTTACGACTGGTTTTAATTCTGATACGGCAAGGTCGTCAGCTTTTGTCTGACGTCATAATTAAGTTGATCGTAATCAGGGATTATGCTTTATCTAAGTACTAATTTTGGATGTATGGGACTTGCAGGATAAAATATGATTTATATTTGTATGACTGATGAGCAGCAACAAGTCACCTATTTTTTTCTTATAATAACTGTGCTAATAGACTTGAGGATTCACTTGTATTAGAAAATCGAGCATTCGCCGTATTTTGTCGAACTGGACAACAAACAGAGCCAAACATCGCTACGAACATTTTCACGATCTTTCTACCTAGTGCCCTAGTCCTTCATGAATAATGTCTGACTTGACAGTCGGCTAGGCAAAAAGGCCATCAGAAGCTAGAAGAGTGCTCGCCAAATCACACCGCAACGCTTTTGTTTGTTTATACGAGTGTGTTAAATAAAATTCGCATCTGTATAAAGTAAATCGTGTGTTCATTTAATTTATAGAGTGGTTTTACGACGTCTAGATAATTGGCTTTTGCATACGTAATGCTCTCTATCACCCATACACTTTGCTCCTTCACTGAAAAGGTTTAAATCCTATAATCGCTGCCCAGTCGAAATTGGTCTGCTGTCACACTTAAAATAAATTACTGTCCCCGCGCAATTTCACACCCCTAACCCCACTAATTGAACCAAAATACACTTAAATTTTCTTTGTGTCTAGTGTAATTTTAGCTTAGATGGGGTCACACAGACCACCCCATGGCAATTTAACGGGTTGAGACATTCTCTTCCTGATGTCAATTTGGAGTTTCTTAAGTAAAATGAACTGAATATTTGACGTAAACTTGTGTAGATTAATTAACATTTCGCGATAATCGCTTTTCTCCGTCTGCGTAAACATTGAGTTGTTCTGTTATTTTGAATGTAAAGATGAATAAGAGAGAAGAAAGTTTTAGTGTGATAAAGGGTTAAACTTAAATTAAAATAAATGTAGCTCAGAACAGTTTATCTTCTAAAATTTGCGTGCCCGACAGGGTCCATATTTGATCTTGTACCATTTTTATTTCTACCATCTATGTAATATATGGAATGCAATAAAGAATTGAGTATTGAGTAAAAAAGTTTTTTACAACAATTTATCTGAATAAATATCATTACACATATGACCGGTAATACTCCACCAAACCAAGACCGATAATCTGAACGTTGTTCCAGATACCGAACATTGATAGAAATAAGACAACTGATGATAAGCAAGGAGTCACAAATTGTTTAAGAACTACCCAGACGGGCAAAGAAGATGACAATATATAGTCATCGTCGCAATAGCGACTAGTCGTAGCAATCGTGAGAACTGACACCAGAATATTTCATGATCATGGCGCTTGCAACAGACAAAATATTGAACACAATAAAAACAGTGTAAATATCTTGTTTTGAAATTATATTGATAGTTTTGGAGACCATGATATTATTATTTGGCCAGAAGACCAAGTACACGCCGAGAGTGCAGCTACTGGAGTCGCGCCGCAACGTCAATTTTAAGGCGTTCGTGGTGCGTGTACCAACGTGTTTTCTGCACCTCGTCATGGAGGAGGACTTTTGGCCGAAGGAAGTGGTGTTCCGACGCTTCCACGGACAAGTGCCACCAGAACGCACAATGACTAGTGCACAGTGAAGTGAAGTGTTTACTAACATAGGCTTAAGTTTCTATATAGGTACTAACACAAGTTGTTTTTTATAAAATTATGTATGTAAGTTTGTAAGTTGTTCGTCTATGGGCCAAAGTAGCCTGAATATAAATACTTAAATAAATAAAAAAATAAATAAAATTATTTCAAAAACTTTTAAAATTGTCACATGATAATTATTATGATGATTCTTATAAGTAATATCTACCAACGTGAACTCAAACATGAAGTTTACACTTTTTTATAGATAGCTAAGTAAATGCCACGTAAAACCTCAACATACAAAAACCAGTACAAACAAAGTACTTACTTAATTTATAATCCGAACAAATGAAACAGTCCGTAGTTCCCACTAATTCTGTTGACAGCACACTAATCATTACATCAAAACGTGATGACGAATGAAACACGGGACATGAATAACTGAATCGCGGTAAAATGCGACCTCGCATGCAAGCGGAGATGTTGCTGTAAAAACTGGAATATAGGCTAATGTCAAGGCTGTAATAAATCCTGCGATTGCTAATAAAATTCGTGAATGTGGATCAAATGGATTGTAAGAAAAAACACTTGGTATTTGTTGTGATCTTCAACACTTTGAAATTGCACACCGTGACACCGAATTTTGAATCTAATCAAATCCAAAGATTTTAAAGTGTTAGCATACTAAATTTTACTTTTGTAAATTTTTCTAGGCCTTCACTTAAAAAATATTTAAAAGCTGCAGTCAAATCCACCTGTACTGCCAACGACGATACTCTAGAACTACCACACATTAATTAATGATGTCATCATCACAAAAAAGAAGAAGACTAGCAACTCTTCCCATATCCCCAATTCGCGGCTTTAATTACTTGAAGCCTTACCAGTTTCATAGATCACCGGTTCTGCAGGATTCAGTCCATTATTATACTACAAATTTTTAGCCCAGGCTTGCAAAAAATAAAATTAAATCTCAAACGATTTTGACAACAGTTTACGATAACACAAAAATACTATAGACTTGATGATGATTAAACTAGAATATCCCAGGATATATCCCATTTCTAGCTTCAACGGCAACATTGTCACACTCACCGCACGCGTTGTAAGGACCCAACGACCCGGTTGCATAAATTCGTATCGTGACAATTATACGGGACATTATCTCCGCTGGCGTTGTCTCCCGGATTTTTGTACCGCTTTCATTTGCAGGGTTATTTTTTTAGTTTGTCCTGTTTGCTGTTTTTTTTTTGTTAGAAACATGTTATTTGGAATTGAAATGTTGATATATTATTGTAGAATTTAATGACACATTTAATGCAATACTACTAGTTTAGGGAGTTCAAAGAAGTTGTAATGATTTACCAGGTTTGGAGTTAACGTATGCATATCAGAATGTCGTACTGACCTAAGGAAGAAAAATAGATGAAAAAAATTGAAGACCTAAAAAAAGAATTGCGTCAAATCAATATTATTAAAACGTGTACATGCCATTATTACTGAGGATAAGAATACGCTACTACATACCTCCATTACACAAACTACGCACCATCCGATAGAGCTAGATTACATAAAATAAAACACAAGCAAACAGTTCCATCTATATAATTTACTTAACACAAAAACTTAACAGCTGCCTCAACATCAGACCAATGCAACACCGTATTCAGACATAACATAAAACGCGAAATCATAAAATTGTGGTTCGCTCTCGTATCTACATTTATATGGCAAGCCTGGCTCATACTGTCGGTTACAGTACCATGTGACGCACTTGTGTAATGGTCTGTACAGCGTAGTTGTATGTAAACATTTCTTCTTTATGTATTTAATTTGAACACCAATGGACGCACGCATAATGGCAGCAGCATGTCGCCGCGGTTTGGCGAATGGACGCGTCCGGATATAGAAGGATATTATACTGGATGTACTAACAGTTTCATATGTTACGTATCGCTTTTACAAGCGGATTGGACAGTATTTTTTGGACGTTGGGTGCGATATTATACGAATATTTTTGAAGCTGAAATAATTTCGGAATTATATACGCTAGCACAGCAATCCTCACCTGCCATTGTTTAAAATGGTATAAGTATAATCAACCTATAAATTATTCTACTGTTGGGACACAGGACTAGGCTTTAATCCGCAGTCTTTTAAATTAAGAACCTGTCGATGTCTTTTCTTTTCATATCAAACTAAGTCTTTAAAAAAACACACCAATTGCATTCAATTCTAAAGCACTTGTTTGAAAACTGTTAGAAAATATTTTCTGAAGATTAGAGTAAATCCCTATCTCTTCCAGAAGTCTTAGTTTCTAACTGGTCCGTGGTGTTAGCACATAGTTACGTTCTATAGAGGTGCTACGTATAGGAGCGCCAGCGTGCTATGTGGCTATGAACTGGACAATCTATTATTAAGAATTCATATGCATACATTGAGAATTTTAATGGATGCTGTATGATAATACATAGTTCTGGTCTTATTGCGTTTTATGCAATAAACGTTGGGAAATTAAATGAGATATATTTATGCAAAATTTTAAATTTCTGGATAAACCTACCTAGAAATCATAGTTTTCTTATCAAACTTCGATACAATTTCACGAAAGTAACTTTTTCTTTAGCGGGTACTGGGTTCCACGCCTACCTTCTGGGCCGTATATCTCAGGCACCCATTTTAAAAGTAACTTATTAAAGTAAATTATTTAAAATATAATAATAGGAAAACTCATAAAACAATCACACTTGATATAACGAACACTTTTAACCCGCAAACTGCAACAACGAAATTAATTAAAATCTCGCCCGGTACAAATTAAACGGTCTTTCGGATGCACTTTTTGCTGCTTTTCCGGCGGGCATGTACAAACATTTTGATTAACAACTTGCGTCGAATCAATCAATTTAATTGGTAGGCGACTGACCCTGCGGCGATTGCCTTTTTCATTATAACAACAATTAATAACACGAGGTAAAAGTATCTAGGTACTTTAGTTACTCCACTCATCAAAAAAACCGGCCAAGTGCGAGTTGGACTCGCGTGAAGAGGGTTCCGTACGATGTTACCTTTTAAATCTGACCAAAATTGGTACGCACAATATTGAGTGATTTACCATGTTATTTTAATATCATGGACTTCTTATAGGTTTTCCTATAATCTATAAGTAGAAAACTAATTTTTGTATTTTTTTTTAAATTTTAGGTCCAGTAGTTTCGGAGATAATGGTCAAATTTCGTCTATTTTCTTGAATAACTTGGAAACTATTTATTTTAAAATTACAAAAAAAAATATATTTAAGATTGTCTCAACAAGACCTTTCATTTGATATGTCACACGATGCAGTTTTCAATTATTTTTTTTTAATTTTCCCCTTCCCCCCCAAAACTTACCTCCCATATACAGATATGGACTTCTTATAGGTTATCCTAGATTCTATAAGTAGAAAACTAATTCCTGTATTTTTTTCAAAATTTTAGGTTCAGTAGTTTCGGAGATAAGGGGGGGAATGGTCAAACTTCATCTATTTTTTTGAATATCTTGGAAACTATTTATTTTAAAATTACAAAAAAAAATATATTTAAGATTGTCTGAACAAGACCTTTCATTTGATATGTCACACGGTGCAGTTTTCAAATATATTTTTTTAATTTTCCCCTTCCCCCCTCCAAAAATTACCTCCCATATACAGATAAGGACTTCTTATAGGTTATCCTATAATCTATAAGTAGAAAACTAATTACTGTATTTTTTTCAAAAATTTAGGTTCAGTAGTTTCGGAGATAAGGGGGGGGGGAATGGTCAAATTTCGTCTATTTTCTTGAATAACTTGGAAACCATTTATTTTAAAATTACAAAAAAAAATATGTTTAAGATTGTCTCAACAAGACCTTTCATTTGTTATGTCACACGATGCAGTTTTCAAATATTTTTTTTTATTTTCCCCTTCCCCCCCAAAAATTACCTCCTATATACAGATATGGACTTCTTATAGGTTTTCCTATAATCTATAAGTAGAAAACTAATTACTGTATTTTTTTCAAAATATTAGGTTCAGTAGTTTCGGAGTTAAGGGGGGAGGGGGAATGGTCAAATTTCGTCTATTTTCTTGAATAACTTGGAAACTATTTATTTTAAAATTACAAAAAAAAATATACATTTAAGATTGTCTCAACAAAGCCTTTTATTTGATATGTCACAAGATACAGTTTTCAAAACTTTTTTTTTTCATTATCCCCTTCCCCCCCAAAAATTACCTCCCATGTACAGATTTCATCTATTCACTTCATACCTCTGTGCTTGGGTCACAGAAATTGATATGTGTACCAAATTTCAACTCAATCGGTATAGTAGATTCGGAGATAATTGACTGTAAGCGACAGACAGACGGACACACGAGTGATCCTATAAGGGTTCCGTTTTTGTATTCGGACGTACGGAACCCTAAAAATGATCTTGAGCAAGTGAAGAGTATCACGTGACATCAGATACAATATAATTTATGCTTGTTGAGTCAAAAATGTAAAGATAGAAAAAAATAAGATGTAGAAAGAGTTGAGAGTAATGTAAAATGGAACACAATTATCGAACAATTTATTATACGAATAAAATATAAATAAAATATAATTATTTTACTAATATGTCTCAGATTGCAGTAAAATTACTAATTCTCTTTTGACGTCCAAAACTACTTAGAAATCACATTAATTGTAAATGCACATTATAGATTACGAAAAACAAACACAGCTCAGTAGCACAGATCTCTAAAACTGTGCCAAAAAGCTTGATAGGACAACAGCACATTAAGGGAGAACTATGCAAAATAGGGCACTTAGTGTTGAATTGGGGCGACTGGCTTAAACGTTGGGTAGCTTATGCGTTGCCGCAATCTTTAAATCCTGAACATTATTGTTATCTCCTATACTTACCGCTTTTGTTTTGTTTAGTTCTTGGAATGAACATGAGATTTCATGAATTGGATGTTCATGAATATGAGCGGTTGGCGATGATATCGACAAAATTGCGGGAAAGACTGGGCTGAGAGATGCTTACAACCAAAGGGTATGATAGGAGAATGAGGATGCCTATGTTGGTTCAACAGTGGGCTGAAATTATGTTGATTTCATAAGAAGGATGGACCTTCAGCTTCTAGTAATCTATGAGTCATTAACCTGCTCTAACATGACCAGGCGGTTTAAATCAAATGTCTTGAGGTTAATAAATCACTTCTCTTAGCAGTGACTTGTTCAGCAGCGAGGTTGAAAGAGGTATAAACTTCAGAAGTTTAGGTATATTTTTGTTACGTCAAACCTTAATCACAGTCATCTAGTCTGTCTTTAAAACAGCACTACTGCGATATATTTACAAATTCTATGAGGGAAGCTGAAACGATTTCTAGTCAAGACAAGGCATAACGATCTCTCGATACAATCCAAGCAAACGGTCGATTCTATATAATATATGTTTCCGCTACACCGCAATCGTATCCATCTAAAATTCAGTGTAACGCTTTCATATATATCTTAATAACGCCCTCTATTTCAATAAAACCTAGTCCAATTCACGGCGAAACAACTAAATGACGCAAACAAACGTAACCATTCCACGTATCGTCATAAAGGCTATTTTTATTGCTTACAGTTAACATAAAGTTATCCGGCTTCATCCCCTAACGTCTCTAAATGCAATCCAAACGCAGTGGAACCAGGAATTATACCAGCATTTACTTTCAACGATGCACTCAAGATATTTTCAAGAGTGGTGAAGTGAGGGTTAAATGTGGAGTTATTTTTATTTCAATAATATTACAGTTTTGATATAAAATCTTGGATTCTGTATCAGGTATTGAAGTTTCATCTGCTTCGAAGTGTATGATTTAGTTTCAAATTTTGTTCAGATCAGACTGTAATATTCAAACTAACACGAATAAAATAACATGAAAATAAACGTTGGCAATATTTACTTAGTAAGAGAAAATAATTGCCTAAAAATTATTTATGGAGCTATTCGCTAAAATGTACTAACGTTTTAAATTTTTCTGGATCGGGAATAAAATGTTCGAAACGAAGTTACTTAAAATTATTTTCTTCAAATAGATACTTTATATGCTAGGCCCGTACCTCTGACCTACTCGTTTCACTTATTTCGGTATTGGACCCCACTAATTTTGTTTACTTATTCATTAAAATGGAGAGAGATGGCGGACTCCGGCGAAATGCTTTCTCTATTAGATTTTTATGGAAAACTGAATACGTGAAAGTGGATTTTAAAGGAAGAAACCTTTTTGCTTTAACCTTAACTGCTCTGATGAAGTTATATCGATAAATTCGTGCTAACCTTTATAGGGAGTAGTAGCAGCAACTTTTCGAGATTAAGGTATTGAGATAAACTAAGTAACAAGTGAGAGAGTGGCATTTTAGGATAGAATTTTGTCCATAAACTCCCATTTTTAGTCATCCTCATGTAGACATCATCTTTCGTGTTGGAATAATCCAGTTTTTGTTTCGTTTTTTTCCATTTGACCAAAGCCATTTATCAGGATATACCGATGGAACGTTACAATAAAATGCGAAACCTAAAAATCCAAACACGATAAAACGAAAAAGGTGACAAAACAGGAGACAATTTAAAAGCAACCAAATAATAGGAGCAGACGGAAATCCCGACATGTGTCGAGCATCACAGTGGAATGTAAAACAGAAAGATGAAGAATATTGCTTGTGAACACGGCATAAGATATCATGAGATATCCTAAGATATTACTGCAGATTTACGTAGAAAATGCAACGGTCCGGGAAACGTTTGACGGACTGCCGATTCGCATTTTGAATTATTCATTCTTTCCCCAAAAGTTTACCAAGACAGCCGCATCGAGCATTGCTTTGTTTTATAGTTTATGAAATTCCGGTTCCTCCTTTACACGGGGTTTGGTTTATGTTCAGTGTTTTGTTCGGAATTTAGTTTTGTTGGTTTTGAATTTGTTTTCGATCACTGAGTTGTGAAACTTAGCGAGGGTGGTGTATATTTTATATTTTGTGGGTGGTGTATTTTCTATAGTCAGAATGCTTGAACAATTATCATGCGTCGCTTTTCAACTTAATTATTTGTTACGTTACGTCCAAATGAAACTGTAAAATGTAATTTATATCCTGAATTTCATTTTGCGAACATTGCTTTAGGACCTCGGTAAAAGCAATTGTTAAAACTTTCGTAAATCTTGCACCAGTTTCAAAATAACAAATCTCTATTACCATTGACAGTAACACATTGTTCTATTTCAGTCTAATTCACTAATAGACTTCAATGAGCGCCGCAATAAGTCAGTGTAACAATAAGTCAGCCTGTTCGGCCACGTGCCTCTCTGCAACATTCGTTACCCATACTGCGACGCACAAATCGGTTCGTTTGCGAAGACAAATGGCTCCCGTCTGCTTGCTAACATACACAGATTGCATTTTCAAAAATTACTCGAAAAAGAGTTTGAAATCCAATATCGGGTGCAGGCGCAAGCATGAATGCCGTCGTATTTTTTACAGAGCACCATAATTCCGAAAACATACTCTAAACTGTTTGCAACAGAGTTTATTTCCTGTTGCTCTAACAGCACAGTCGGCATATGAAAAGTGATGCCCTGATATTGATATTCCGTTTAGCATTGTCGTCGCGCTTCAACCGTGTCACCCTCTGTTACCACATTCTACTTTTTGTTTAGCAACAATAGAATTTATTACTATTATGCCGCGATTTAGGTATGTCATTCCCATTGTTCGATTAGCGATCAGCACCCATCGCGTTTCGAAAATATTCGCCTTGTGGTATTTAACGCCGACGGTGGCATCATAAGGCGCTTCGTTAGCGCTCTGTTTAGAATCCAAATTGTGGTATTAAGTAGTAATTAACTAATTAAGATAAATTAGTGACGATAAGAGTTTGAGACGTCGACGTGCCAACATCATCGCCATGTCTAAACGCTTCGGCGAAACAAGAACTTCAAAACGTTTCAAAGATTCGATTTATAATGAACTTTGTTTTGCAAACGGCCAGAACTGTTGGTTTTTGTTCTCGATTGTACTTCTTCAAATGGAGGTTGTAATTGCAGGAATCCGAAGTTCTTCATGACAACAAGTTCTTCTACATTAAACAAATTGTTTTCTGAATCATTTATAAAAACAATATCAACACACTTGCCAAAACGCTTGTGTTACGGAATGGAGAATTCAAAAGAGGTAGCAATAATCCGAAAGTAAAGGTCTGACACACGAAGCTGATAGTCTTCCGAGAGGGAAGGGAATTTAAATTGAGCGCCGTACAGTCATCTCAATAAGCGGCTTGGCTCTCAACACGGCTCGTAAATTCGACGCCAATTGTTTGTTTTCAACGTAGAACGTTGCGAAGCTGAAAAAAGTGGAGAAGGACTTACGCAAGGTATGGATGAGGTTGTAAGTTTTAAAAAACGATATGGATGGATAGTGTAGTTTTTTCTTTAAAATTAAAATCTTAATAAAATACCAGATAAACTAGTAACAGACAAAACTGTTGATGTATTTTATTAATAATGTGGAAAAATATTTACCCAACGATTCATAAAGTGGACATTATGTCGTGCCGACAATGGGCACTAACGATACCTCCATCATCGCCATACATGTGTTTTTATAATGAATGTGTAGTACTGTACAATCTCTGTCACATCCAACGCTTCACCTTCGTTCGTACATCCTCCCATCCTGCGTCGAGTACACTTCGTAAATCTTAACTTTTGTTGGCTATATCCGAGTATAAAATTGTTTAGTGTTGCACAAGCTACATCAATCTATATGCATCGCCAATACATCGGTAGTTGGTAGGTGCGGTATTGTTGCAAAAGCGGTAGTGATTTGTTCAACGCATCTTTGTGATTTATTCGTCTGGCCGTAAACCGTTGTTTGAATAAAGGATTGGTCACATTGGTGCGGAAGTAGTGCGAAAGCTGTGTGGAGCACGGACACTGATGATAAGTAACATCCGATCATCATAGGGTGGACCCTAGTCCCCATGGTTTCACATGGATGGCAATGATCGTTTACAAAACCAAAATTAGAACTTTGCTTTTGGCAACGGTCTCAATTTAAACCGTAAAATCTATTACCCTACGGTTTAAACTCCCTTTAAACCGTAGTATAATAGATTTTATTTTAATGGATCTCATAAACTCCCTTTAAACCGTAGTTTAGTTTATACAGTTACGGCGATTTTCATTTTCCATACAACTTACGTCGTCATACTTCAAGTACCTACGCTGTACGGCCAAATACGAGTAGTTAGCATTCATACTAGGGCTTCAGTTGCGTTCACTGGACACTGCCAGTAGTCCAGTAATTTTAAAGACACTCGTCCAAATCCACATGTCCTCAATTTTTATGAACCGGTTTTACCCAAATCGTTATTATTTGTTCGGTGTTCTTGTTTGGTGGCGCGTCTGCAATTTGTTCGCATTAGTTAGACCATACCTTAAATCTTTGGAAAGCATTCCAACAATTTTACGAATGAGTAACTTTTTCATTTTGTTACGCACTTTCTAGTTCTGTTAACCGAATGTTGGATACGATAAACGTTTATGTTTTCAATTACGATAGAAGATTTACGATTTAAGAATTTATTGACGAAAAAATTAAGTGTCATTTGCTTTCTTCTTTTGTGCTTCCTATGAATACAAAATGTTATGAGGTTCTTTGAGAGGAAATGAATTATCGTTGTTCCGAATAGTAATTTTGGAAGTATCAATAAAATTAATGTTTTATTTATATCGTCAGATGCATTTTGTCACTCTTAACATTCTTCTCTATAAGCAACTATCCTTATTAAAATCGTGAGTATTATGAATAACAAAAGCAATATAAATTAAAATAACATCATGTCGAGAAGATTAGTCTGTTACTTTAGTGAGAGCACAACTTTATTAAACTATTGCGTTAACCCAAGTTAAAATAATTAAGATATTCCACGAGACCTATACTTAGCTACCTCTAAATGATTGTTTACCTCCATCTACATAATTTGCATAAATTCTGATTGCACCAGACCAGACTAAACAGCTTAACTTTAAATTTCTCATCGTTTATTGTACACCTACCAAACTTTAATGTAATTTTTTAAATGATTGATTTACATACGGCATAAATTTTACATTTAATTTACGAACCCAAACAATGACTAAACATGCGGGCTTTTATTGACAACTAATATCTGTTTAAATATCTTTTCGATAGTTTAATTTCATTGTAAATCATCGTTAACAGTTTATTTGGTCTTTCACTGATATTTATTACGCATACAATTCATGGTACACTGGTATTTCTTAGGTGATTCAGGATATAGCGTTTTATGATTTTACAGTGGGCGATATCAATTAAATGATACCAAGTTAATTTTGCGGATTTTGAACACATTGTCCTGGTATAGTCTTATAGTGAAGATACCTAGTAAACCTACTTAAACATGGCATTTTTCTTTAAACTATTTGGTTAAGTTTTCAGCAGATATCATAAACATATGGTTAGTTATTTAATTGTTCTTTTTTGGAGTCCAAAAATAAATCATAAAAGTTCGATTGCGTTACCTTACCCAAATTATTTTCATGTTTAATCCATTTGATCTAGGTGGTTCCTACTTGTGATTAGCAAGAAGTCTGTCAGAAAATAAAGCAGAACCCTGTTCCAAAACATAGGCTGTATAGACGGGAAAGTCAATGAAAATTTTATGAAAAAACCAAAAAGAACGCCACCTTCTTTGTTTAGGTAAACAAAAATGTTAGTTTCACTGTTCCTTTTTCAAAATATCTGGAAGATGATACAATTTCGATTCTGGCGGGAATTTGAAAAAAGCGCGGTTCAAATTTTTTTTGAAAATTCATTTTAAACAAATTGCTGGGTTTTTTGAGTATAAAAGTGGTAACAAACTGTCAATTTATATAAAGTAATCCGTCCAAATGGTGGGTAACGAGGGGGGCGGGGATAACCCGCCCACCCCTGTTAAGCGTCCTTGGACTGAGACGCTGCGAGGAACGGGAGAAACTGACTGTGGCGATGGCGGCGGTGGTGAGCGTATTGACTCTTTTTCGCCTTTCGTTAAGCCAAATTATAAAAGACTATATCCAGAAAATTTGCACAACATAGACTTTAAAGTTTTCATTGAATCTAATGGAAAGGACAAAATAGGCAACAAGAGCCCAATATATTTAAACCATATTTTCTCAACTGAAATTAAAGGTGTGACGGCAATTCAACGAGTAAATGCCAATAAAATAGCCATTTTATTCAAGCAATATAATACGGCAAATAATTTCATAATGAATACATCTTTTCTAAATAAACACAATATGAAGGCCTTCATACCAGCTGCACAAATAGAAAAAACTGGCATTATAAGATTTGTTCCTGCTAATATATCCAATAAAGAACTATATACAAAGCTATCATCTATTTATGAAATAATCGCAATAAGAAGATTCACAAAAAAAGTTGGTCAAGAGCGTGTCCCATTACAAACAGTGAGCATTACTTTCCTTTCCAACATTCTTCCAGACAATGTACAATATGATTTATTTTCCTATAGAGTTTTCGAATATGTACCCCCTTTACAACAATGTTTTAGATGTTTTAAATTTAATCACTCTGCAAGAATTTGTAATAGTAAGCAAAGATGTTCAATTTGTGGAGGTGAGCACTTATATAAAGAATGCGATAAACCAACTGAGGTCTGTTGTATAAACTGCAGTGGGCCCCATCTTGCAATTTCAAAATTATGTCCTATTAAAATGAATAAAATCATTGAAAAGAAAAATAAAATAACTTATGCTAGTGCTACCCTTACTAAAAACTTAACTAACAAGACTGAATTCCCTCCGCTATCGCCGCCAAAAAGGCAACTTGTACATAATCCTGTAATTAAGTCTATAAATAAGAATAATAAAACTGTAAATAATAGTGTAAGTGATGTTGTAAATAATAGTGTAAATGATGTTGTAAATAGTAGTGTAAATGATGTTGTAAATAATGTCAATGACCTTAAAACTCAAATAATTGCCAACAATGATGTACTTATGGCCCTAGTACAGACATTGGTGGAGTTGGGCAATAAGGGGGATAAAACCCCTACTACCATTAAAACGATTACAGATACATTAGTTAAAAACCTCAAATAATGGATCCAAATTTCACTCAACTTAAATTACGAATTGCTCAGTTTAATATTCAAAGTGCAAATAGTAAAAAACCCCTACTGATACAATTTTTAAAAGAACAAAATATTGATATTTGTCTACTTAATGAAACATGGTTTAAAAACAATATCTTTAGAATACCTGGATATAATATTTATAGTAAAAATTCCAACAATACTCATAATGGTGTAGCAATTTTAATTAAACCATATTTAAGGTATAAAGTTTTAAACACTAGATTTTATGAAGACATTCAAACTGTTGCTCTGTCCTTGTCTACTGTGCATGGTAGTTTGACTATTCTTTGTGTATACTGTCCTCCTTCTAGTGGGCATATACGAATTAATAGACTACGTAATATTATTAATGATCTTCCAAAGCCTATATTCGTCAGTGGTGACTTTAATGCGCACCACATTGCATTTGGTTGTCTATCCACTAAAAGCAGAGGTCAGGATTTATTTAATATCATTGATGACTTGGATTTATGTATTTTAAATGACGGTCGTTTTACAACTGTTAACAACCCAAGACGAAATCCGTCTGCAATTGATGTTAGCTTTATTAGTGCTAACCTCGCATCATTATGCGAGTGGTCTGTACATGATGACGCCATGGGCAGCTATCACTACCCAACAATAACAGAGATTTCATTACATATAGATAAATATCATATTAATCCCCCTATTGATAGGTTTACATATAAAAAAGCAGATTGGGAGAAGTATAAAACTATTTCCAAAACAATATTTAATGATTTAGTCCTAAAATTATATGATCCTATTTCAACCTATAATGATTTTTGTTCTCGATTGGATACTTTAAAAGATATGACAATTCCTAAATTTTATAAACCAAATCATTTTAAAACCAGACCTCCAACTCCTTGGTGGAATGACATTTGTGAGAAAAGTGTAATTGCCTCCTACAATGCATTGAAACTTTATAGAACTGAACCTACTATGGAGAACTATTTAGCTTATAAAAGAAAAGATGCACTTAAAAAAAGAACCATATCGGAACAAAAAAGAAAAGGTTGGGATAACTTATGTAACACTTTTAATAGAACTACTCCTATTAGTAAGATTTGGAATCTTCTTAAAATGTTCAAAGGTATAAGAGCTGGCAATAAATCATATAAAGATGAGTTTATTTCCCAATTTCTAGATAAATTAACCGATAATAGCAACTTAATTGATGTTAATAGTTTAGGCAATATTTTCGAATTAAATAATGATAATCTAAATTCAAAATTTTTGTTAGATCCTTTCACATGGACCGAATTTAAAATGAGCTTGTTATCTCGGAAAGACACAACACCTGGTTTAGATGATTACCCTTATTGTATTATTAAAAATTTAGATGAATCTGCACAAAAAATATTTCTTAATGTTCTTAATTTACTTTGGCATTGTAAATGTATTCCACAATCATGGAAAACACAATGTGTCATTCCGATTCTCAAACCAGATAAACCTTCAGAGCTTGCCAGCTCTTATAGACCAATATCACTGTCTTCATGTCTAGGTAAATTATTTGAGAACATGATTAAAAATCGTTTGGATTGGTATATGGAATCTAATGGCATCATTCCACATGTACAATATGGATTTCGTCGAGGGCGAAGTTGTGCAGACAGCTTCACTTCCTTAGTTTCAGACCTGAAACATGCAAAAGAGAGAAAGTTACACACTGTTTGTGTATTTTTAGATGTTCAAGGTGCTTTTGACAGTCTAGATCCAGCTATACTTGTACAAGTTATGTCTAGGTTAGGTGTGCCTGGTCAACTATGTAAATGGATATACAATTTTTTGAATACAAGAACACTCTATGTTAGACACAATAATATATTACATGGTCCAAAATGTGCATCTAAGGGTACAATGCAGGGTGCAACACTATCTCCTTTGCTTTATAATATATACACAAGTGAGATTTGTAAATTTGTAAATAGTAATGTAGATATTTTGCAGTTTGCAGATGATATTGTTTTGTACAGTAGCAATTATAATTTAGAATGTGCAATAGACAATGTTAATAGAGCCTTATCCCAACTATTTCACTATTATAATGATGTGCTTCATTTAAAAATTAATCCCTCTAAAAGCAGTGTTATGATATTTGGAAAAGATAACACTAATTCAAAAATAGTTTATAATGGAGAATTTATAAATCCAGTAGATTCAAAGAAATTTTTAGGAGTAGTAATAGACAGAAAATTAACTTTTGACGAACATATTAAATATATATCAAAGAATGCTCTCAAAGGATTAAATATAATTAAAAGTCTTGCAGGTGTCTCATGGGGAGCTGACCCCAAAATTTTGTCAATGCTTTATAAAAGTATAGTGAGAAGTCATTTTGACTATAGTTCACTAGTGTATATAAATAGTACTCATGTAAATAAACTAGATTTATTGCAGAACAGGGCTTTGAGAACAATTTCTGGTGCAATGTGCTCTACTCCCATAAGGGCCATGGAAGTGGAGACTAAAATTATGCCCCTAATTTTGAGACGTATTCTACTTGCAGAGAGATTCTGTCTTAAATTAATTGCAGGAAATAACAGGAAAATAATTAACAAAATTATACCTTTTGCAAGTGGAACTCCTGGGCCTCTAACAACAGGAGAGGATCTCTTGAACGGCAAATCCCCAACATTGTCCAAAATATTGTCTGAAATAATAAGTAATTTTACTAGTATTAGAAAACAGTGTCCATGGCCATGTTACTCCTTCTCTTATCATTGTATTACACATCCTGTAAAACAATTGCAGAATTCCATTAATAATAATTTAGATATGTTACAGTTTTTGGCAGATAACACAAATTATTATGTTATTTACACTGATGGCAGTAAGGGGAATGATCATGTGCACGCTGCTATATATGATACACAAAAGAAAATCTCTCGAAGCTTTGTTCTGCACAATACATGTACCATATTCACTGCAGAGGCATATGCGGTTTATCAGGCATTATTACATATTCGCCAAATTAATAATTGTAAATACTTTTTGATAGTTTCTGATTCATTAAGTTTGATAAAAGCCTTAACTAATCTTACAGTATCATTTAAGTCAAATCACATTCTGTATTTTATCAAGGAAATAATTCATCAATATTACCGTAAGGACATCCAAATAGCTTTCCTGTGGGTTCCTTCTCACCGAGGTATCTCTGGCAATGAAGCAGTCGATAAAACCGCATATGAAGGTAGTAATGCTGTTGATATTAGAAACATAATGGACATTCCTATGACTGACTTCCTGCAATGTATAAATGAAAATATATGTAAGTTATGGTTAGAAATGTGGAAGAAAGACCAAGACGTCAAAGGAAAGTGGTATGGAAGTATTCAAGAAAGATTACCTGTTAAGCCCTGGTACAATAAATTGAAGGAAGCAAGCCGAGACTTTATCACTACGATAAATAGATTGCGCTTTGGCCATAATACTGCACCGTCACACCTTGCTAGACTTGGTATTATTAGAAGTAATACATGCACACATTGTGAATCCCAAGAAGGAACCATGGAGCATCTTATCTTTGACTGTCAAAACTTCATACTGGACAGATTAGTGTTGGCTAGTGAACTCAGTGATGTGATCAATAAGTGCGATTCTTCATCCCGCCCGCCGCCACTTATACAACTATTAAAAGATAAAAACAGTTTCAAACCACTATATAAATATATTAAAAACACGATTGAATCAATTTAAAAAGTGAAGTGATAAACAGTGCAGTGTTTTGGAAAATTAAATAAGACTTGACTTAAAGGTCCGAATGACCAGGTCATTAAAATACAAAAAAAAAAAAAAATGATACAATTTCCTTCACACCAGCACAAATGATCGGATCGTAATCGTTACTTATAAACCCAGACTTTAGGAACTATCGTTTGGCAGTACGCCAAGTATCGGTGTCGGATGTACTTGTTTCACACTTGTGTTGTGCCTGTACCTATATCGGGACCTGTATGTTATAAACTAAGTATACACCTAATATCGCTTCTTCGGTAACCTGACTATTTTGGTCATTGATACCTAGATATTTTGTGACATAATTCTGAATTCTATAGTTATTCATATTATGCTCTTTGTCAAGATTTTTTAAAGATTCCATAAGACCTACTCGATTCTTCTATTCATGGAAAAATATTTATTGGAAGTGACAGTGTATTAGCGTTGCTGTAATGTTTAAACTGTTAAGCCTCCTGCAGACACACGCGATTAATCGCGCTGCGACAACGAGCCAAGCTAATTTCCACTCTAAAAATACTGCGAATGGACCGCGACATGTCGCCCCGCGCGATTAATCGCGTGTGTCTGCAGGAGGCTTTAGTCCCTTTGTACACTAAGCGACGCAAGTCTCCGATACCTTATGATGACTTTGGCATCCGGGTGACTATCGCAAAACAAATCCGTAGAGGTTCGAACACAGGCACTCGTCAATGGATACCAAAATCGTAATGTATCGGAGATGCGTCGCCTTGTGTACGAAAAGGCTACTAAAGTTAGGCATTTGTATTATGCCCTCTTTGCGCAGCTTTATTATTTCAGAACTTATAAGATCTGTCAATTCTTGTCGATTAGATATTTTGATAAACAGTTATGGCTGGTTTTTTCATAAAAATTAAATGAAACCTAAAAAGTACTTAACCAGTTTGTGGTTCATCATAATTATGAAACTTGACACACGTCGCCGCGTCGCTTCCAAGAGTCCCGAGTTATTTCACATCTCTGCCACATCGTGCGCTGTAATCGATTTGACAGCTTTGCGAATATTTTATGCTATCGAAAAATCTTATGTCACGTGTCGCTACTCGTAGTTTTTTAATGAAATAATATAAATAGAACTAATACCAGTTTTCATTATATATCAAAACCTCTCAATACTCATAAGTGAATTCACTAGAAAATTCGAATTCACGTCAAGTTACATCAACTAAAGTTCTGTTCCAAGACTCTATATACCTAGATTGGTATTGGTATTATGTAATGTTACGTAGTCGCATATGTATGGCTTATGATTAACCCTTTAATTAGCGCAGAGGCAATCAGCAGCGGCTTCAATAAGTAGCTTTAGCGCCACTATTATAAGGCACGTAAGTACTATATTACATTTGATTAACGGTTCTGCTTGAAGTCTTGCTAACTGCAATGTTTTGATTACCAGCATACTAATTAATGGTTATCATTATGTATTCCGTTTAATTAACTTAAGCCTCTTGCAGACACACGCGATTAATCGCGCTGCGACAACGAGCCAAGCTAATTTCCACTCTAAAAATACTGCGAATGGACTGCGACATGTCGCCCCGCGCGATTAATCGCGTGTGTCTGCAGGAGGCTTTAGGTACTCACATAAAAGTGATAATTAGTATTTCTTTTAATAAAATAAACTGAAACATGAAATTAAACACATCGATATCCCTAGCATTATAACCATCAATATCACTGGCTGAAAATAATGATGGCCGCAAGTCCATAAAAAAACTTTTATGACAGAGGCAGAAGACAAAACAGAGGTCCTAGCATGAATTTAACGTATTCGACCGTAGAGCGTACTTAAAATCTCACGACGAAAATTGTCTAGAAAATGAAAAAGTTCCTCTACTACAAAAACGAAGAACTAATTTTACCCATCAAAGTAGTGTCAAAGGAGCTAATTTTATATTACATCGCAAAAACGTGAAAACTCGTGTTAAAGCCTCAGGATCTTTACCACAGAAAATAATGTTTAGACTTTAGAGACACTGTCTAATATGAAACTGACAGTCGTCGATTACATAAATCCAACAAACTTTAAAAATGGTGGCCTTAAAAGGTTTAGGCTTTAATTTTATAAATCGGCTGATCCTTGGCCTGTGCCCGCACCCTCGTGTCACCAAACCCGATCCCAAACGGATCCGTCACGCTCGGCTCACAATGAAATCTGTTGTTTCATATGAAATCATATTAAGGATGGAGTGTTGTCGATGATTTTGATATCGAGCTGTTACAGAAAAGTATGAAGTCTCTGGTTTCAAAGTCCTACGCCAATGATTTTTATTTGGAACTGTTGAAAAAAGCATACGTCATTCTCATGAGAGACATGTAAACACATGCTCTCATGTCTTTCCAGTCTCTATTCATCTAGTGAGACATTTCTCTATAATGAAAATTAGTATCTTCCGTATATTTTTGAAGTGAAAACTTCTTTAAAGGCGTTGTACACTTTTTTGTAACGGGTAAAAATGTTAAACTCGCGTCAGGGTCACGTGACCCTGACCGAAAAAGCGTAAGTCGTAATTTAAATAAGCGCCATCTATCGCTCTTAGCGTGAACCACGTAGAATGCGACACAACATACTTCCCTCACTAGTTCTAAATTAGACCGTATAGGTGTCTACATACCAAAGCACGCCGGCACAGGCTGGCGGGCTAGGCCAGCGGCCTGATTGAACAATGCAAATCATGCCGCCGGCCGTCAAAATCATGTCACCGGCCTAGCCCTCCGGCTTGAGCCGGCGGGTCGGCGGCTTTGATGTGTAGACAGCCTTAGTTAACGTGGCGCTACCGTCCACGTCATAAATAGATGTCGCTTTCCCTCAATGTTTTGACGAAGCAAACTATAGCTTGCATTTTAATCGTGCAAAGGCATCTATCGAGCATATATGAAAACATTTGTGATTTGACACCTGTACGACACTAAAAAGATGTTACAAAATTCGTTAATTTCATATCTGTGCCACTCCAGTTTTAAAATATAACACAGTAATAAAAAAAAATTCACTTCTACCGGCACTCCCGGAGTGCAACCCGTCGCTTTTTTTTCTTCCAAGCCTAAGTGCCAAAGCTTGAGCACAGACAGACAATGGTATTTTGCCTCTAAATTTTCTTTCCAGCACTAGGATTTTTATCGACATCAACTCTACTTGAATCCCATCACTATAAGTTTCAGAGATCCTTTGTCATGAAACGGTTGGTTTAATTTGATTAGTTGTCGCCTCGGCCAATGGGGACATCGGGTCACTGGTCAACTTTACAATTTTTAATTTACGGCTTTTAAATTGTACGGTTTAAAATTAAATTATGGCCTCTATTACTTTATACTCTTTTGTTAAACTATAAAAATAATTATGTAAAAAAGCCAGGAGTAAGCCAATAACAACTATTAAGGCAGTTAGTAAAATTTTAATAAATCTGGTTCGAAACTGGTTTCATTTTACGTTTTACAAGACATGGCAATGGCAACCTTATAAAAATTAAGGTGTCGGTTTTCTACAATGACTTTAAACAAGACTCTTGAAAAGGTACTTTGTAAAGTCAATATTTTTTCAGTTCCCTAGCATTTTTATCCCTGACACAAAGGACTAAAATTTAGGATTTTAACAATGGCTTAATTCAATATTAAAATACTCTCTTGACCTGAATAAAAAAAAATCACGTCACCGGGCCTCAAACTAACCACCAGATGATAAAATAACCTCTAAAAACTTTTCGATGAAGTTAAGTAACTTTTTTTTTTTTTTTTTTTTTTTTTTTTTTTTTTTTTTTTTTTTTTTTTTAGGGTGGCAAAATCATCAAATGAGTCCTCCCGCCCTGGGTGGGGCGAGAGGGACTGTCAGACTCTTACTGACTAAAATCCACCCGTGTTCCGTCGGATGCCCTTTACGTTCCGGGGCCACGGTATCCTGGATTAAGAAAAATCCGCGACCCCGGCAGGCATTTGGCCCCATAAGGGGCCCCGTCGGTGACGCGTGAAACACGACGCGCCACCGACCCGGGCTTGGTCCTTGGTCGGACGGCGAGCATACCCATTACTCACCGTCCGCAAGCCCGCTCCGCCGCTGTGCCCTCTGCTGTTCAGAGGGACACGCGTTGGAGCGTCCACCTGACAGGCTATTTGCATACGGGCAAAGAAACCCCTTAGGCACACAGTGCCTAAGGAGAGTTTTTGCCCGCATCCCAGGGCGCACCGGCCCGAAAAACTGGTCTTCCCCCCGGACGTATCCGAGAGGGGACTCCAGTCCACGGACGCACGTGGAGGTTTCCTGTCGTAGCACCCCAAGTTAAGTAACTTAGTAAAAAGTTAACTTGAACGTACATAATGGTCAAAAGAAACCTCAAACTCACAACATTGACAAAAACACAACAACTGGACGATACATTGCAATATTTCAGACATAGCAGAAGCCACACAATTTATGATATGCTATCGACATATTTATGATGTCTGTCATCCAGGTAATGGCATGAAAACACCACAGAGGCTTACTTAGAGCAATAACTTTGGGAAAAACACAAATAAAAGTGGGTGAGGTAACACAATTGAGGGACCAACCCTCACTAGAAAGTCGTGCATGAGTAAAAGATGTAAGAGTATGTATGGAAGATGAGTGTCGTCAATATGGGGACGTTAATAAATTAGGTTATTTATTTGGTGCATTTTGTATTTTGGGTAACCTTATAAGGGAAACTTGTGAATTTTCTGTACATTGCTGAATAAATAGCCTACGATAATAATCTATAAATATCAGTACCAAATCTGATTTTCGAACTTCGCCAATCTATGTTGACAGTCGCCAAAATTAGGAAAAACTTTGATAACATGTTTTTTTGGCTTATAATATTTTTTTTCTGAAATTGTGTTAGGTATATTAAGAATGATAAAATAACGTTATGACTTCCTCAGATTATTTCCGACAAAACACCCTTGAATAGGTTGCATGAAAATTCATATTAAAATATTCTCTGACTAAACGCTTTCAAATATTATGACATATCGGAAAACCCGCTTATCATGTCAAAACTTCAAAACTTCAAATCATAAATAAAAACCGACCGCACATTTTGTAAAATTATCTACACACATTCGTATTCTAAACGCAATCTATAAGTTCTTCATTACTTATCTTCAAACGCATCGATACGCAACATTTATTACGACTACCAATTGCGAACTTAACCGCACTATCCTGGAAATTATGAACAAGCCCTAACGTAAAGGCCTAGGGCTGATTATTGAGAAGCTTTTTAGTTTTAGAGTGCAAATATAAGTTTGTTTGCGAATGTCTAGAGCCGTTCTATCACGTCAAAACAAGGAGCAGGGGAACAATGTATTGCAGTTGGCAATCTTAGTGCCCTTTCCACAATATCTTTAGTGTGACGCCCCTCAATATGAATAATGTGTCATACGATCGCGCCCTTTTATCTGAACTGAGGGAAACACACTGAGATTTTGTACTAATATCATTGGGGTGGAAACTTTGTGTATTATGATGTTTTTCGTGATAAGATTTTCCTTTTTAGTGTTAATTTGAAATTTTTGTTTCCAGAATATTCCAGAAAATATTCAGATATGTTTTCTTGTTATACTCTTACTACGAGTACCAATATGTTTAATAATGCGGCCGGAAAATTATACGATAAATCCTACATCAATGTCGTTAAACACAATATCAGGGCACAATGGTTGTCAATTCTGGGTTTGATCAAATGGATAAATTAAATCTGCATAACGGCAATGAACATAGACTTTGGTAATCCTCCACTTGTCACATTACAGGTCCAGTTGAAAACCAGCGTCGAGCACTAGGTGCTCGACATTTTTGCTGAACTAGGCCTTTTTGGCGCAGCCGTGAGACACACACAAATTATCCTTTTATTTTATTTTTTTCTTTTGTGTTAGATATAGGTTTTTAAGTTTTTTTATTTTTTTTTCTGTGTTTATTTTTATTTCGAATGTGTGTGTCTATCGTGGTCCCTTTGCGCCAAATAAATGTTTTTTCTTTCTTTCTTTCTTTTCTTTCTTTCTTTCACTTCATCCCCCAGCCACTGCGGGAGACGCCCTGGGGGGGTATTATAACGTCTTAAAACCAGGCTTATTCCTGTGAGTGAACGAGATGGCTCTAGACGACTTGTATAGCTCTGTCGCTTCACTCGCCGGAATAAGCCTGGTTTTAAGACGTTGTAATACCCCCCTAGGGCGTCGGGATCCCGGGGAGACTTCAGACCACCGTTACGTAGACGTCATGAATAGGTAGCGTATAGTTGGCTCACCGTCTCATCACAGGCCCGAGTCTACGAATTCTGTTCAAGGAGCTAACAGCAAACTGACGATTAGCTCTGTACGAGATACAGCCAAACGCCTGTCGGGATCACCGCGGCTATGAAAGCAAAAGGAAACTGATGGAACGTGTTGGTTTTGAGACAGTCAAGTCTAATCTACCAAAGATGGCATTCGGATTAAAATTTGTAATCTAAAAAAAAAGACGTGGGCTCAGAGTTTCAGCCATATTTTAATAATATATCTATTAGAATCGCGCGTTCGCCAGCTTGTCCACAATTTGAAAGTACCATTTTAATCGATAGTCAATGAGTTAACTAACTAACAAATACTTGAAAACAAGAAAAAGAAAACAGAAAGACGAACAAACTTACACTTAACACAGACATTAACCCCTTAAAACAAAACAATAAATAAAATATCACAAAAACAATTGATGACATCAAGATTTGGCGATCAAACACTCCTCATAGCTTTTATTTTTAGTTCCGTATTAAATGTTCTTGTCACCGTCATAAAGGGGACAATCAACTAATGGCAAAGTTGAACAGTCGTCATAACTTAGATAGCGTTAATTATAATCAACAATTTGATGAAAGAAATTAATGAAAAGCGTTTTTATTCATTCACATATTGCAAGAAAATGTACTATGGAACATTTAAAATTGTACTATTATTGAGGTACCTATATTTCTGATAACTTTGATAAATTAATGATTTTGAACGCACCGACACTACAGAGAGTTTGTTAGTGGTCCCCCCACCACAGGACTAATTCCTAGTGGCCCTCACTAGGAATTACTCTTTTTTTTCAATTTTCACCAATTAATCTGATCGATTTCAGCACATCTTAATAGCTATGACTATTAACACTGATCGCACTTGAACGCTCTAATGGCTTTAGAAATAACCAACCCTAATATTAATCTTGGCTTGCAGATTTCTGAAAACGACAAAAAAAATGAATTCGCACCAAGGTTACTTCTTCTAGCCGACGTCGTAAAATATTGACTCGCTATCAATTGAAATATTGTTGTTAATACAATTTGACATTATGACATTTGAAATTAAAGTGGTGCTGATGAAGCAAATAATAGATCCACTATGGAAGAGGTCATTGAAATCTAAAAAGTAAGGATAAGGCTGCTTTTCCACCAGAGATGCGCTATGCTACGTTGCTGCGGATGCGTTTGATATCCACCAATCATATTCACTGGTTTACATAGCACAGCACTGGTGGAAACGGATTCTTGTGACAGCACATCTTCGTAGCGCAGCTACGCATCTTCATAGCGCAGCTACCTTGTGACAGCACATCTTCGTAGCGCAGCTACGCATCTTCATAGCGCAGCTACCTTGTGGCGGCGCATCTTCATAGCGCAGCTACCTTGTGACAGCACATCTTCGTAGCGCAGCTACCCATCTTCACAGCACAGCTACATAGCGTAGCATCAGTAGAAACGGTCACACAGTTTCGTAGCTCAGCTTTTACATCCTCGCAGCACAGCTACATAGCGCATCTCTGGTGGAAAAGCAGCCTAAATCATTCAAAATGCTTTCTTAAGTGCGTAAGAAGCTATCCATTTAGATAAAGAGTGAATTGATAATGGCAGGTACTTAACAATTTCAATAAATTCTCATTGGTTTTAACCTAAACTTTGATTTTATGTTATCGTTTGACGATAAAACAAAGTGTTACTATCAAAATTATAATACTAATAAATATTGAAGTATAACTTGGTATTATGTATTACTAAAAAAAATGAAAAAATAAGAGATGAAACCGCCTTGATACCCACATCGTGCATCATTCAAAAAAACATGTCTGACGATATAAAATTTGATTATAAATTAATATCAGCCGAACAAGAGTAATGAAGCCACTTTCAAAGATTTGTCATGTTATAAGATCTACCAGAACTACAGTAATGTCGATTTCATAAAGATCAGGGAACGAAAAGCTAATAAATGACTGAAATAAAAATTACGTTATTCCGTAAAAGAAGCGTTTAACAGTTTTATCACCCGACTAAGGTGGAGCCCACAATAATGTTATTTGGAAAACTTTTCCTCTAGGAAGCAAGAATAACAATACGACAGGATATAAAACAAAGTATTAAAAGAGATAATATTTAAAAGCCATATAATAATATTTTACGAGACAAGAAAAAGAAACATATAAGGCGCATTATGACGTATTTAAATGAGCATTCACCCTACGGCATAAAAAATGTGAGTACAAATACTTGTATTATTTCTGTGGGGTGATTCTTTTGGGGCAGGAAAAGCCAATGTTTTGGTCCGATACGCCTATGTAAAAAATGCATGGGTTCAATGCAATATTTTAATATTAACCGTGTTAAGGGGAGCTGGATGCATTCTCCGGTTTTCTTTTTAACAAATGTAAGGATTAGTGTCGGTGCGGTCTTATAAGATTAATGAGAACATAACTGTCGTAGTTAAATAGGATCTATAGGAACCAATGTATTTTGTGTTTTAACAAGCAAACCAGCATGGACTTTTTTAATGATTTTGGAGTTATCTTTTCAGATAAAATGATAAATAAATGCGTATCTATTTTACTTTTAAACTGACATAGCTATTATCATTAAAACCATTTGTTTTGAGTTTTCGATATTTCGGCGCTACTACAAGCACTACTTTATTAGTTTAGATCCTCCAGATTTAAAATATTTAGAGGAGAAAGCAATGTCTGTTCATTATCAAAAAACTGAAGCACATTTTGGTATTTATATTCAAGTAAATTTCACATTTTGCAACCCGAAAAATCGACCAGACCGATCCATACTATTACCAACCATTAAGTCCATAACTTCATAAAAAAACTTCATGCACCGACTGCACACTGTGAGGGCAACATCGGTTTGCACTCCCTGATATTAGACTAATATTCAGCTAACCCTCCGCTTTATTAAAAAAACCAAGGGCCATTTGTATGTATTTATAGTTCCCAAACATAATGTGCCCTGTCAACGGTAACGTCCTCCCTACAGATTAATTTTGTTAAAACATTTTGCCTATCAATACTTCTTTCTTTGAGGTCTAGGGGGCTTAAGGGCCTCGAGAATTCCACCACTCATGTTCTTTTATTAGGTGCAGGCATGTTCGAAAATTGAAACGAGGTGCAGGAATTGCCATTTTTAAAATGAAAAAGTTTTTGCGAGGGCACATGTTTTTTAAACAAGGGGCAAGGAAATGTATTGAGTGGTTTTTTTGTTAAAATATTTATTTGACTAGTGCATTATTAATTTTCGTCGTATCGTCTTAACATGGATCGTGCACAAAAAAATCTATAGGAAAATACAAAAAATGTTCATTGTTTTTTTATCACAGTCGCAGCTTTTGCGCCTAAGGCCAAGTTAATAGCAGAAAAAGCCGTATCTAACAAAACAGTAACATTTATCGCACGTGCGATGATATTTCTATATAAACATCCGTCATGGACACACCATAACTTCGCCCTAGGATGCAATAACAGATAAAAAGTGGAAAAACAACGAACGAAAACATAAAACGTCTCTCATGTTTATTGCAATCGCAGTTTGTGGTACCGAGATATTACTATCTGATGTCTATAAATAATAGTTTAGGCAACTTTATGCACGTTCACGTACGTTGTTTAAATATTAAGTACTTTATTGCACTTGCATTGTAAAAATGATAACAGCTTGCAAGTTTGGTTAATTTTAGTATCGTTTTATTGTTCAAACATTGTTAATCGGTTTTTAAACAGTATGGCCAAGTTTGTAAAGTCAGCGATGCTTTTTTTAATATGTTAGAAACTAATTATTATTTTATTTAAACGGGATAATGTAACATGATTATTATTTGTTTAGAGTTTCCGATATTTCGACACTGTTGCATGATCACGGATGAAAACTGTTCACAAACATGGCAAATAGTTTTAAGTTCTAATGATAGTGTTAGTGACCATACCAGTTAAAATAATTTGATAGTCTTGACTGAATCTTTACTGGTACCTACGTAGAATTTGATCAGTTTTTTTATCATTGTGATGTTATAATATTTACATGATTACAATTTAGCAACTGATCGGACCAAGAAAACACATTAAACACATGCAGGAAAGCTAGATATATATTTCGCGGGCCACATATTACCACGCATATTTCAGCATATATGTTAATGTATTTATGTAAAATTTTATTATAAAGTTCTTCAAAAATACATAAATAAGAAGAACATTTATAAATCTGAAGATTCAGACATCTAAAAGTTATTGGGAGGGACATCAAGAGTGGCACAACTTTATTTTCTAAAGATCGTCTTCTGAATAGAATCCTTTGCTTTCAAAAGAAAAGCCGAAAGATCCCGAATGTTTTACTAAATATTGCTACATTCATATTATTATCCTTTTCAAAGGCCTGTTTAAAACAGAAATGAATCCAAGAACGTTGTCTCCAGGTATGTTAACAAAATGCCCGACTCAGACCGTACTCCACTTCGAATACAGATTAGGGTCCTAAAAAAAATAAACAATTTCATTCCTTTAAGAGAATTTTAATAAAATAAAGGTAAGAGAAATCTTCAAAAGATGAAGGTGGGAACCGATGAAACGGCACTTAGCGATCCGACTTTAGCAGTTGACAAATTGGCCAATTTTTTTTGCACCCTCTCGTGATAAAGGCGTTTCATAACAGTCTGACGGTGAGAGCTTATTACGGAGCGTCCGACTCTTATTGACTTTAATTTTCTACTCTGTTGACGTTTCCAATGATATATATCTTCGACGGAATGGTAGAAATGGCCCTTCGCTTTTTCAAATAACAAGCGTAGCCCCATCAATCGTTACTGTCATTCATTTACGCGGTCCGTCTTCGTGAAATATTAGAGTTATCTATTGAGAGGAATCACTGTAAAAACTACTCCCTTCCGAAAATAATATTTCACTGTGATTGTTTTCCTATTGTAAATAAGGGAGTGAGCCGTGAGTTGTTTTCGTTTGATGGGCACGTGATTAGCTGCAGGCTTTCTCGGAAAATATTTTTTTTTGTTCTCTTATTATGACGTTTTAATTCCACAGGATTCGGGGAATGATTTATTTTGGTAACTTCTGAGTCTTTTGTTCTGAAAGTTTTGGTTAATTTGATCTCGTTCAGGAAATCTATTTTATAAAAGAACTATGTATTTCTTGGTTAATAGGTCACTCTCTTTTCATTTGAAATCTAGTTCTAGATAGACTATTTATTTTCTGTGCAAATTGATAATTCTGATTTATCCGACCATTGAGTAGTAACGGACAGCTCTGTCGTCTGTTTTATTCATTCAGGTACTTTGAGGGTTCTGATAAAATGAAACCGAGGGAAATATAATAAACCGATTCATTGTAGGAAGCAGTTCTGCCAAACTGTTTTCAGGCCCCGTCTAACCGCCCGAACGAACTGACGGTAGATTTCTCCCGTAACGCTCTTTTCCGTTGATCGAACACACGGTAGCTTTGTACCGTTCTCGAATATACGCGATCCATCGACAAGATTTAGTCGATTTCTATAAAACACATCGTCGGCCTAATTCGTTAACCTGCTAAATTCGTTTTTGCAAAGTTTACAGGACGAAGAAAAAACTGAATAATATCTTTATTAGTTTAGCAATCAAAATTTTGAAAATCCCGTTGGCGTATATATTTTTTCTTGATATTTTAAAAACATAATATCTAAGAAAACCTTAACACATTTTACAAAATTGAGGAAAACAATAATTAAGCAGTTATTCGAAGTGAAGTTTCAATTTGGTTGAGGACTTAGCAGTTTTTTTAAATTAAATTTAGTATGGTAAATTAATGGTAATAATGGTGTACCTATAGATAATTATTTTAATTGTGCAGTTAAACGAATTCAATCAGTAATCAAAATATTTATTATTAAAAATTTAACAATCAGTCTTCTTTAATAGGAAACAGGGTTAAAATATCTAAACTGAACTCTTCATCGGTGGGAGGGGTTCGCATCGGCTTCGAGAGAACGATTAAGTACTTGGGACTCGTCCTCGACAGCCGGTGGAACTTCAGGGAGCACTTCCTGCATTTGGCCCCAAAGCTGAACCTGGCAGCAGCCACCCTCAGGCCGACTCCTGCCCAGTCTCAGCGGTCCAAACGCCTCCTGACAGAGGTTCATGGCTATACGGATGATCCGAGGATACCGCACGATCGCCGGCGAATCGGCCAACCTCCTTACCGGATTACTGCCCTGGGATCTGAAGGCGACTGCCCTGCAGCGCGTCTATGAGTGGCGCTTGGAGGCGCACCGCTGGGGCGAATCCCCGCTGCTTCGACTTCTCGAAGCGCGGCGGGAAGAGCTCCGGCGCGATCTCAGGGCAGTATGGAGGGTGCGACTGTTGCAACCGAGGTCCGGGTACGCCGCAATCGCGGCGGTAAGACCCCTCCTTGAGGAGTGGCTGGATAGGCATCACGGCGTCCTGACCTACTGCCTGACGCAGGTCCTCATCGGACACGGAAGTTTCGGCAGGTACCTGTGTCGGATAGGGAAGGAAGAAAGGCCTGGGTATCACCACTGCGAGGATCGCCCGGAGGACACGGTGGAGCATACGGTGCAGGACTGCCCCGCTTGGGCAGAACACCGCCGCGCCGTGTCTTTACGACGGCGAAAGCGGCGACCTCTCGCGCCCGGCATTGGTCGAGGCAATGCTGCGGAGCGAAACGGAATGGGAAGCAGCCGGCTCCTTTTGCGAAGCAGTCATGCTAGCGAAGGAGGAGGCGGGACGCGTAGGAGAGAGGACAGCGTCTACCTCACAGCCCAGCCGCAGTGGTAGACGCCCACGGCGTCGGACGTCGCAAGACGATTTCCGGCCACCGTAGGTGCGGGCATCCGGGCGCCGAGTAATGGACGACTCGCTGTCCGACCATGGACCATGTCCGGGACGACGGCGCGTTGTGTTCCACGCGCGCCTCAAAGAGTGTCAGCACAATGACTGCTTTGGCCCCCTTAGAGGGCCAAAGCCTGCCGGGGTCGCAGGACTTACGAATACCGTGACCCCGGAATGTAAAGGCTATTAAAGGACACGGTGGATTTTAGACAGTACAAGTCTGACAGTCCCTCCTGCCCTGCCCGGGGTGGGAGGACTCATTTGATGATTTTACCACGATAAAAAAATGCTAAACTCTTCATAAACAATCAGTAATAGTTTTAATAAATACGTTATTATACTGTGTTGTCTGTCTTGTAGTATGTGTTGTACTCCTAAGTATTTTATTATTATTAATGACAGCTATTCAATATTGTTTTACTACTGCTACTGTATCACAATCAATTAATTATTACAACAATAAAATAAAATAATCAATTTTCCCAAACGGCACGTGAGTTTGGGAACGTTGTCAGTGCAAAACTGAGGCCTCAAGAGGATTTAGCAGGTTTGCGCTGTGGAGATTGGCTAGTGATAAGAAAGCAGTTTTTCGGGCATAGCATTTGTCACCTTTTTAGGCTGATATCGCTGTTATTCCTTAAATGCTATGGTAGATATTAGGCTGAATTTTCGAACTGCATCAAAAAGTCAATTTTGCCAAAAATGGACTTAGCAGGTTAACGAATTAGGCCGACGACATGACATTTGGATCGTTTCTCTATTTTCCACTCGAATCTACATAAAATTCTACGTGCCATAGATACGAATCGCGTTTCAGAACGGTTCATTAAAAAAAAATAAAAAATGTCAAAGTCAGTCTGTGGTATTCGTTAGCGAAGAGAACGCAGGCTAACATGGTAGTTGTACGGCCTGTAAATAAATATTTTTGTACCGTGACGTATGTTGTTTTTTATTTAATCGTTGGTATATATATTCCCCCCATCAATAAAAGTCATCAAATGTATATGTTATCGATTTATTTTTTGAATTAACAAAGTTCAAAGCTCACATAATCGTTATTTCAACAATAGTAACAATAGTCCAACGTTTACAGCTCATTATAAACAAAACGAATCTAAACATTAACAAACACTTGAAACGACTTGAAAGGCCCATTCATAACCACATACAAAAACATTACATGAGCACTCATTGTAACCGACCCGGGTCGACAAAAAATGTTTATCTTATCGCGCCACTTGACGCCGCTTCCCGCCATTTTGATTTATGACCTCATTTGACCCGATTCCGGTCGAACGGGTGGTACAAAAACTACCGTCTGTTCGTTAGAGCGGTGAGCATGTAGAACAGTTTCAAACTTGAATAATTACACTCTAATTCTAAACAGAAGGGTCAAAATTCCCAATTAGTTCCAGTTTAAAACCTATACGCGTTGCAATAGGGTTGACAAAAGCATGCTAGCTCAAAGAGATCACCCTTTGTAGTGGCTGGATGCCAACGTAAGTGGTATTGATGCAGGCTATATATCGCCTTTTACCCTTTAACTAATGTAATAAGATTACAAAGGGCTGTAGACAGTACGCGACACGGTACAGCCGTATGTACAGGTACGGACTCAGGTAGGTTAAATTTGGACGTTCGTGGCTAGCCACTGATAAGACTAACAAAAAAATATATTAAATGGACTGCTATAATTTTTTCGGGCCACATAAAGCCACTCATATTGCAACAAATAGATTAATGTGTGTATGTAACACTTTATTACGAAGTTCCATATTTAAATAAAGCAGGAGAAGAGCTTCTGTCCAACTTTGGAACAATAACAGCTAAACACATCACGGTTTTTTTTTAATTTGCTTTGAGTTCGCTTTTGAAATCAATCTACTTAATTCAGAAGCAAAGATGACGCCTAAAACGGATCGTGCTCATCAAGAAAGAAATGGAACTCTCGCGCACCGATGGTACACTGTTTGGCATACGAGCTTCGACAGGATAGTGTTCGCATGGCTGGCAGCTTTGGTGAGGCCTACCACCGGCAGTGGGATCTCAGCCGTCACCGCATGTAGTCTGCGATACCGTTGCCCGGGCTGGACCCCTAGGATCTCGATACCACCCACCCCCAAGAAAACTTGTACCTAACCAATGATAAAACAGACTAACCATGCAAGTTATACAAGTTTAGTCTCGTGTAAAACCGACACACAAACAAAGCCCATCTCACGGCACTATTCAAAAACAACAGCAACTTCTGAAACCCAGAATCAACAGTGACTACCACCAGAAAAGCGCCCAGACAATGAAGCTCGTGGAAGTTACAGTTTAATGAATTATATTGTCCTGAATTCGGCTACGAATTAATAAGAAAATAATAGTGAAGGAGTAGGAAAATAAACAAACAAAGCCGGTTAAACAAAAGAACAAACCTCTAAATACGTCTCTGCATTCCATAACGAATCGCCACTGACGTTTTGGCGAGGCGTTAACTGCCGACCCCCAAAGGGGTAGGGGCGCTATATTATAGCCATTACGGACAATCGTTTAGTCGTCTGCAAACAAAATATCTTCACGGTAAAAGCCGATCCGTCACGGAACTGCGGGATCAATGAAGTTTGTGCTGTGTATTGTGAACTTTTGTTGTGTCGGGTTTTGATATTTTCTGATTTATGTTTGTACCCGGTGTTGCTGGATACATTTTTGTAGCGTGATGTTATGTTAGTCCATTATTTTAACGTAAAAGCCTAGTAAATACAGAGAATGGTCTATTTTGGCTGGTTATTGAAAAATAACGACCATAGCCCAAGATAGCAGGCTGTAGCATTTCTAGGCTTCTTTGATTACATTTCTAAATTAAAAACCCAATAACACAATGCCCGATCCGAGGAATTGAACCCAGTACTCCACACTCAACCGCCGCGCCAGCGGCGGATCTAACGAGAGCAGAAGTTAAGAACAGAGTTAAAACGATAAAAAAAAAAACATAAAAATCATTTTCGAAGTTACAGCACTCTACCAGCTCCAATAAATAAAAGCAACAGTCGTGAATTTTTCAAAACTTAAAGCAGTGACATCTGTTGAAATCTGTATGCATTTTATGCACAAACAAAAGCATGCGATGGACTGCCTGAACTGATACCAAGTTGTGCCCTATTTCGTATGCAAAGATTCCAAAAGATGGCGTTACGTGCTGCATACGAGGATCACCATTATTTTATCGTGATGAATAGAATGGATGGCACTGTTTAACTAAAAACTATTCATCAATATCAATATACCTATTATATTATTAAAGATTTCATAATAATGAATCCGAATAATTTATTCCAGTATGATAATTAAATCATGCCATCTGTTGTAATCCGGTTGAACTTTTATGTTGTCATCTGTTGTAGGTTCGTGAAGGTTTACAAAAATTACAACAGATGGTAGCACTTGCACCTTGCTTTGTTGAAAGTTTTCTGTACAACTGACAGATGGCGCTTTTACGAAAAGGTGTTGTATTTTTTGTCAATTTTATTTAGGTAATGAAGTAAAAGAAACACAGTATAAATAATTGTCGTTACTACCAGATTGCCAAGGGCTTACACAAAACCTTTCGAAACTTTTTAGAACGTTGGAGCAAAGAAATGATTCAGAAGGCAGTACCTACTTACTCCTCGATTTAGTCCATAGGTACTGTACGGAGGTTCTATGACCCTGCTCCCGCACCGGCGGATCACTATACTTACTATAGGAATCCCATTCTAGTAGGGAACGTGCCTATTGTTCTTAACCGGGCCAAAATTTTGACTCCGAGACTGCAATAGAAAACTTATTCATGGAAAAACCCGATAAAGGATGATGCAAATTTTGGTCCCGCCCTCCAATAGCAACATGTAATACGTCATTGGATAGGTTTTTTTTAAGCTGAACAAATAACACTGTGGAAACTCGCTATGACAGATGGTCAACGCCATCCATAGAACAACCTCGGCAACGTGGCTTAACCCGGAAGATCGGCCTGTGCGGTTGTAATTATCCAGCCCCGAGCTCCTGTAGTTATGAAGATACAAAACTAAATGCTGATTCCAAAAGTGCTTAATATTAGGGGAAAAAAAAATATTTTCTTGCTATAATAAAACTAACTTGTTTAATAGTGGATAACTCTGAACGGACTAAGATTTAGATTTGGCATCATAGTAACTTGTGTTATTTTTAGCTTTGAAATACCTATCCAACAATGTCTAACACATAGCTATTGGAGGGTGGGACCAGATTTCATACAAACCCTGGCATCATCCTTTTGGTCGGGACCTAGAAATCGAACCCAGTTATAAATCTGTCAGTACCAATACATCCTGTATGAACATGTTTTTCCTACTCCTCCACTATTCTTTTCTGATTAATTTCGTGCATGATCCAAGACAGGTAAATTCATTCTCCGGGACACGTCGAGCTTCATTGTCTTGGCGCTTTTCTGGTGGTTGCCACTGTTGATTCTGGCTCTCAGGAGTTGCAGTGGTTTGGGAATAGTGTGGTGGGAATGTCCCAAATAAAAAAAAAAATCCTGTATGAAAATGCGCCGCGTGACATTTTTATCATCCTCACAAACAAAACAGCACAACTGCAGCAAAAACATCAAACTTCACCAGCGACTGATCAAGAGTTCTGACCGCCCTAGGCTAATTATGAGGACGCGCCTCCGCCAGGTGTGTTACTGACGCACAGTGTTTTATGAAACCCAATTTTCGGACATCCCATTTTTATTACAAAACTTGACAGAAATGATGATTTAAATGCAAGATCTCGTATCCCCATTTGGCTACCAAGTCTAGTTTTTGAGTGATAATTTTTAGAAAATCAATTTTTTTTCATCTGGATATTAAGAAAAAAAAATTACTTACGCTTAAACTAAGCGTGATACGAAATAATGATGTTAGGTACATTGATGGCGCATTTTATGGCGAGTATTTTAATCCGTAAATGAACCTCGCACCATTGTTAGATCGAGATTTATGCGGGTTTTTAGTATTTCTTAATTTTCTCAAAAATTCCGTCGGTTCGGGAAAGTTATCTATGCAGAAATAATTCTATTTACTTCCCCAATACACCGCATGATTATGACATCCCAAATCCATAGAACTCGGCAGTTATTCCAATTTAACTATTTTGTTAGGTTTGTCAGTTTTTGTAATCCTAATTTTGAGGATCAATTTTTTCGTAAAAGTAAAAGTTCCGTTGACAAAATAACAAACAGAACGTGAAACCGATTACTGAATAAAAATCTGCGATTTTGACAGCCCTAACAACGTAAAATCCGGATAAAACTTAAAATCTTGTGGTTTCCAAGTTACATGGAATTGGGAAGTCATAATCATGTGGTGTATTGGGGAAGTAAATAGAATTATTTCTGTATAGATAACTTTTCCCGAAACGGCGGAGTTTTCGAGAAATTTAAGAAAAACTAAAAACCCGTATAAATCTCGATCTAACAATGATGCGAGGTTCATTTACGGACTAAAATACTCGGCATAAAATGCGCCATCAATGTACCTAACATAATTACTGCGTATCACGCTTAGTTTAACCGTAATTATTTTTTGTCTTAATATCCAGATGGAAAAATAACGATTTAAAAAAAATTATAACTCAGAAACTGAACTTAGTAGCTGAATGGGGATACGAAATCTTGCATTTAAGTGATCATTTCTGTCAGGTTTTTCAATAAAAACGGGATGTCCAAAAATCGGGCTTCATACAACACTGTGGGACGGCCTAAAAAGTAGTAACTGAGTAGAGACATAGTGTGAAAATTTTAACATGGTTCATACTACCCAGGGTTGGCATGTTTAAAACAAGTTGTTTTAAAACACCTGTTTTAAACAGTGTTTAGAACAGTTTGAAATTAAACAGTGTTTTTTATTACACGTTCTAACTACTTTTCATGGCGGATGAATGCATGTAAAATGAAAAAATAATAATATTCAGGAGTCTTAGTAGCTTGACATTAAATCATTTGAGTGAATGCCCTTGCTATGTCAAATTTTTTTAACTTTTATTGGCATTGTAATGAAGTATACTTCAAAATACCTATTAGAAAAAAAAAACAGTAGATGTTTTTTTTCCATTGATAATTTTTGTAAATATTTCATTACAAACAGCGAATTTGAAAAGATCTAGCCTAGAAATGAAACGTATAATTTATTTATAAGTAAAGATGTCGACCCGCAGTCGAATTGATTTGAAAAAATTACAGTAACTAAAAAAAAACAAAAAAAAAACACTTGTTTAAAACATTTTGTACAGTTTGTTTTATAAAATCTAAAAAAAAAACTGTTTTTTTTCCAACCCTGATACTACCTATAAAAGTTTTCAGATCGATCTGCAAGCGAAACTAACGTTATTTTTTTATCTGCATGACATTCAACCTTAGGGTGGCAAACCATTTTTTAAGCTGACCATACATAAAGGCAAGGTACCTCACGCATTATAAGACCAAAATCATGACAAGTGACTGCAGGCTACTGCAGGTGTTTGTTGAACGCGCGCTTATTAAAATTTCAAAATTTATTGTTAAAATCAGGGACTCTAAAGCGCATTTCGTTTTAATGTTTTGTCTCGGTCTAGTTGAATTATGTAGGGTAAATGCAATGATGCTTGATTAATGCATGCGAAAACACGATTTCAGCGCCCCCCTGATCCTCGCGCCCTAGGCTGCAGCCTAATTAGCCTAAGGGTTAATCAGGCCCTGAACTTCACCAAGAACAACTCGTATCTTTAATAAAATCTTTGTTTGTCAGCTCCTCTAAAGAGGTAGGTAATTACACATCCGGGCCCCATTTAATTAACGACAATGTAAACAACATTAGGGCAGACCTCAAAGGGTCGAAAACTTTGACCTCAGTCGAACGTGACAGGGCCTCGACAGAACCCGGACATACTTTTGATTAATAGTTTACTACCCACATAAGGATTAGACCAAGACGGTTACCCCTTGGGGTTTTTAGACGAGAATTGTTAATGTCACTATAAGATAATAGTTTTGGGTTGTATGCGTTGGGGTTATGATATTTGGGGGCCGGTGAGCCCACGAATGGACAGTGAAGAGTTATAAGTTTCACCCCAGTCACGACATGCGCCTAAGTTGTCATTTCCTTACCGCTGATCGTAATCACAGAATGCTTAATGTCTAGTCATTATGATGATTGGTTCGGTATGTTAAGAGAGGAAAAATTAAAAGTAAAAATAGGCCTGGGTGATAGCTGTGCAAACTCGGAAAAGAGTAAAACCTCTGATGTAAAGTAGAGTATCTTCCGACGGCAAAGTTGGCACCAAGTGGCTGGGTAATGGACCGCTGCGTTGCGTTGCATGGATTTCGTTTCCGCGTTTCATAAAATATTTTTATGATCTTCATTGTAGTTCCTCTATTTCTGATTATTTGGGAAATATGAGTTCCGTTAGGTAAAAAAGTTCTAAACTAATTTTAAGTTTAATAGGTATCTAATTGAGGCAAACATGAAGAGGTCTAGGGGAATTCAAGTTGGTTTACGTTTATGTATTTGCAGTAAAAGTTAATATTCAACCTCTTTCAACAAGTTCTAAAAGGGAAATGAAGTTAAAGTGGCACTAACAAGTCCTTATTGAACTCAAAACACGATATAAACCCCAACTTTATAACTAAAACTGTGTTGAAAACGTAAGTTTATTAAGTTTCCACATAATATTCGGAGGACTTTTACATAATTACCACTGAGCTCCGTTTACACTAGTCTTCTATGTAAATATGACAGAATTAATCTTGTTGACTAGTTAGGTAATCACTTGCAGAATATTATTTTCTCTTCCGGGTAGGTACCAACTTTCCTATGTGACTCATTTGGGTACTTAGACGTTCTTATGACATTCGAATTGCTTATTTTCAGGATATTGTATTATAGTCATAATGAATTCCTAGAACTAGCAGTAACTTCAGGATATTTTTTTTTAACAAGTGCAGGTAAGTATTAAAGTGTTTTATAAAAGATACCTACATGTTTACTTTGAAAGAAATAGACTTAAACCGTCGTACCTACTACAAAAACTTTTAAACATCTGTTGAACACTTGTCTAAAAAAATGTCAGATTATGTCGTTGAAATAAAGTCCGTTTTGCAGTCACACTTTTTTTAGACAAGTGTTCAACAGATATTTAAGTTTTTGTAGTAAGGCTGTTATTGTCACCCGCTGCTGATACGTGACACTTCTCGTTACCCCGAAAGTAGGTGATACGAAGTAGTGCAACTGAAGAAATAAGTTGGTTTTTAGTCAATAAAGTCTTTCCTGCCCAGGGCGCGAGGATTTTTTGATTAATAGTTAAGGAAATGTGTTCTAATACTGACATACTCTGTGTCTCAGCAGTGGGAACATTATATAGGCTGAATAAGCTATGCACATGCAACCTACACTTTCCAACTTTTTACAATAACACTACTGTTCCACTAATGGCACCTGCGAAAGTTATTGATAGGTAGGTGCTGTAAGTGGAAATGCTCAGGTGCCGTACTAGCGTGTGCCCAATGTGTAATACCTCTACCTAAATACACTTACTACGAAACAGTTAAAACTCGAACCACTGAAATTCGTACCAAGTGATAAGGTGCTGAGTAATTTTTATGGGTACATTTGCCGTAACAATAATAACAACTCGCTACTAATTAAAACCGGGACATGAACTGGTGGAGGCTTCCTTACCTTGATAAAGTGACGTTTGCAAAAACGCTGCCCGGTTTTTCCATTTTTTTTTCTTTCTTTTTTTGGTAGCTTGTTAGCTAGTTCGTATGATCTTTATTAGTGAATTTTTAACTCATTTTCTACATATGTTTAAATTTTTAAGTACACCAACTATTTTTAGAATGATTTAGTTAATTTCCTTGCTGATATTTTGACACGTGTTAATAAGTGTATTTTTTTATAAATTACTATTTTTTTACAGACTGACAGTTTAGGAATCGTTTTAGATATTATAATCTGCCTGAAAATTAAACGTACATCTTCTTCCGTTTTATTGACAGATAAATGATGTTAAAAAAAATTAACACCGCAAACACCATAAGGACTAATTTTATTTAATTAAAAAATCTTATTAAACTCATTATGAAAATAACTCTCATGGAAAATTCTCGACTTTAAAACCTCGTCTCACATTGACCGCATAAATAAGCTAAAAACGCTACAAAAAAAAAAGAAACTATTTTTACACGTCTATTTCTGCCGACGGTACCAAAAGACGACTTCTAATTAGCAAGTTGGGAGCTAAATATTACATTTATGATATGCAAATTTCACTGAGCTAACTAACAGCCGTCATAATCTGGACTATATTTTTAGGACTACAGAGTCTCGTTTCGTTTAAACCGTCTGAAGACGCTAAGTTTTCTTCTTTATAAGGAGAAGGACTCATTTGTATTATCGCGCTTATTTTATTAGGTGTATTTTAGTATGGCTCTTTTTAAGGGAATATTAAAGTAGATGTGCAGGTACAACTGAATATTATTTAACGTGGAAGTTTATTACCTTACTTAACGTTATGATAGTTAAAATTTTCTCGTAAAGAAAGACGTTGTTCTTACGTCATGGCTTTTGCAGTATAAGATTAGCCCGTCAACTAGTTAAGTAGAAATGCTCCGTGTTTTTAACCGACTTCAAAAAAAGGAGGAGGTTCTCAATTCGTCGGAATCTTTTTTTTTTTTATGTATGTTCCCCGATTTCTCGAAGACGCCTGGACCGATTTGGAAAATTTTTCTTTTGTTTGAAAGGGTATACTTTCCAATTGGTCTCATGATCATCAGGTCAGGATCTGATGATGGAATCCCAGGGAAATCGAGGGCAACCTTCAAATTTTATAGGCACATAGTACCATTTTCATATATTTTCTAAAGCTGTTCAAGTATTTGCATCTGATAATCATCATCTCAGGTGGATGAGCTGATGATGGAAGGTACAACTCCTCAACGGCTTGGAGTAGGCATCGACTGATTTAGTTTGTGTTCGCATATCTCTGGAACTACAAGTCCGATTTAAGTAATTCTTTTTTTGTTGTACTAAGTATTTTTCAACTTATGGAATACTGCAAGTTTCATCAAAATCGGTTCAGTAGTTTTTGAGATAGGGAATTTTATTAGCTTATTGTGCACTTGAGAGAGAATGATTTATTTGACAAGAATTTGAGTTGAATATTTAAACTAAAAAGAGTAAAATAAAAAACTTTTTCAAAAAAAATGTAACCGCCTTCAAAAACAACCACAAAAAAGGGTAAAATAACCTACAAAATAACTTTTCTTTCAGAAATCGGTGGCAAAAAAACAAAGAAATGAAAAAAAACAAAGGCACCGACTTCTGAAAGAAAAGTTATTTTGTAGGTTATTTTACCCTTTTTTGTGGTTGTTTTTGAAGGCGGTTACATTTTTTACAATATCACATTCCAAATGCTGATCTGTGTTCTTTGACGACTGCTTGTGACAGGACGTAATTTTTTAAGACTTGGATTGGCAAATTCTTAGATTGGTTACAGACAAAATCGGGATCAAGAATAAAACTATTATAGAGATAAGATACAGAGACAACCTGATTAGTGCGTGTATGCCAAGATAGTAAGGCATTGTCAACAAGTTAATCATGATCACTTACGTTGATATTATATTACGCAATCAGTACTTATGTATAACAAAAACTAAACTTCTACAACGAGCTAACGCAGTTGTGAGATGAGAAGATTATAGAAAAAACTCGACATTTCTTACAGGCCAGTAGTCCACCAGATACATCGACCGTCTGGTCAGGTGATCCTCTCTTTTTAAAGGAGTATCGAAGAACTTAGCACTGTGTAACTCTTATAAGGATTAAAATAGTTGTTACTTATAACACACTCTAACACAAGGCGACAGGACACAACATTGGTAGCCCCGTTCCACCTACTGCTAAGAAAGGTCTGCAAATAGGTCTCCTCCACTTTGTGCCATGCTTCATTGGCTACGCAAGCCTTAACCAAGTTTTAACTACGATCTTCGGAATAACGTCTACCCATCGGGCCATTAGGGCTCCCACACATAAACACGATACGACGTCGCGTCGTGGAAATCTACGACACCGCGTCGTAACGTGTCGATGCACGATACGACGTTGTGACTCACGATGCAATCCTGCGCAGTTGTTATTCGAAATTGAAAGATGACGGATGGTATTGAAGCCAATCATTTAATTACCATAGTCGAGAATCGTCCCGTAGTATGGAACAGAATGCGTCTAGAGCGGTCCATTTCTCGGAATGAACTAAAACACCACCCCACTGTAACGATGCTCATCGGAGATTTCTACGACGCGACGTCGTATCGTGAAATAACGCCGCATCGTTTATACGGCGCGACGTCGTATCGTGTTTATGTGTGGGAGCCCTTAACCTGCCAACACCCTTTTTCTACCGCATCTCGGTACTCCGTCAGTGAGGACTCTGCCATTAGCAGGTTTTGCTCGACAGGTCACTAACATGTAGTCAATTTGAAAATTATGGCAAAGAAAGCAAATCCTTAGTGTGTTTCAAAGCAAGAACTATACCGTCAGAAAAAGGAAAGAAAAACAAACAACGTTTATCACCGAATTTTCTGTTTCATCTTATAGAATATCAATTGTGTACTAACATCTTTGATTGTCTTTACTTCATGCGTATAACAAAAACAAAGGAGATCGTAAAACAGAATACATCAACCGTAAAGTTTGCTTGTTCCCTTATCAAAGATTGAGACGATGTTAGTGTGTGGAATAGGTAAAGCTGCTTATTCAGTGAGCGATAGTTGGGCAACAGTACGTTGCTGGGCTATCATATGAGGATACGAAAGATGATGGACGAACGTACGAAAGTTTGCAGTTCTACCGCAATTATTCTACTTTTCATTGAAGCAACTTAATGACTCGCATATAAAATAAAGATCCATATGATATGGACAAACATAATTATCAGTGATTGTAACCCAGAAGCAACCATAGGTCAGTATTAATAAAGACACAGTGATTTGACAGTGATTCAATATTAAAAGCCAAATAACTCTAACTTAGCCTTCCATAAAGCCTCCTGCTGACACACGCGATTAATCGCGTATGTCTGCAGGAGGCTTAAGCCCCATACATGACTTAAAAAAAGAAAGCCATTGCAACTCACATCTGAAAGTTCTGGAACACACGCATTCGTAATTTCTTCCCTTGCGTGACTTCTATCGCCATCATAGGTCGACAGTCAACACGCGTTGCGGTGACTCGTGATCTAAGCTCGGTGTTCGTTATTTTTTATTTTTTTTTCCAGCAGCTATCACAACACTAGTCATTTGTAAGTACTTGCAGTTATAACAGTGGCGCAACGTTGCGGGCAATTAGTTGCCCAACATTTGGTTGCCCAGTGTGACACTAGTTTTAATATCTACCTATACGAAGAAAAAGCGTGTATCGTTTTGTACATGATTTGTTACGATAATTGATGTGGTCCCGTGACCTCGGAGTGTTTTTTCCTCGTATTGTTCATTCTAGGAGAATATGGGTCGTATTGAAATTCTTCCTAGAATAAGTTAAAATCACAGACATTCAAAAATTGTTAGGGATTATTATTATATTGTGGTCGGCTTGGAGGCTATTCAAATGTAGCTGATTATCAATATTTTACGTGGAGTAAAGCCTCCTGCAAACACACGCGATTAATCGCGCTGTGACAACGAGCCAAGCTAATTTCCACTCTAAAAATATTGCGAATGGACCGCGATATGTCGCCCCGCGCGATTAGTCGCGTGTGTCTGCAGGAGGCTTAACTGTTTATCTGAACAACAAAACTCGGTTAATTGATATGGTTGTCCTTGTTAATAAAAATCCAAAACTGATCCTTAAAAATGTTTGGTTACCCTGAAGATTATACTAGTAGTAACTTTAATCCGCGTTTATAAATAAAGAGTGGTAAAGTTCTACAACCGCTTCTATTTGTATAGAAAATATTCTTGGTTCTAATTTATTTTTTAGCATATTAAAACGGGTGATTGGCAGTTTCTCGGAAACGTTCTTCAAGATAAGAACGTTTTCGTAACGAGGAAAATGGTTTTCATAAAAAGTAGATTTGAATCCAAAAGATGGCACGGTCCTCGTTGCTATCCATGCTCCTCAAAATTAATTATTTTTAATCAATGCAGTAGGAGAAAATCACTCTTGAATTTTCTAAGCCCACAATTTCATTTTTCATGTCCCTCAAGTCCAAATAAATCCTATATATATTACAAGATGCATATTTCAAATACTATAGGTACCTACATGAAGGTGAATTCATGTCATGTGAATTCACCGCTACATGGAATAAATAATTCAATTCATTAAGTACAATTTGAGATGCACTTACGTTTATCTCGTACTCATCACGGATACGTTACCATGTCCATTAGTACAGGATATCCTAATTTGGAGTTGTGAGTAGATCGTAAATGCCAATGACGTCATAAGCTGCATTTTTAGGGTCCAATATCTGGTTATCTGGTCGTGACATCCGGGTGTAATTGTCATCATTTAGAAGTATTAAATCCTGCGTTTATGATCCCAAATAATACTGTATTTTTTTATTACAGGAATCACGGGGTCTAATTAATATCAATGCGACGGCAGGTTGGTTTTGAATAAAGAATGAACAAAGAGATAACAAGCCTTTTGATGGGTTGATATTTTGATTATGAAGTCATTTTTACAAAAACTGCAATAACCAAAATATTGTGATTACCTTTCACTTCAAATCCAGGTATTTTTGTCTTGAACATCACAGATTACGGTGTAATCTGGACTTACGAGTATAGTCAATTTAAGTTTGAAATTACGAATAAACCTTGAAAACCGTGATGATTAATGCATGTTTCTTCTTTGCACGAAATGGTTGATATTATTTTCAGGCTAGTAAATTGTCGTAATGTATAAGGTTTAAGGAAAACATCAATAAAAAAAATTGCTGTTGTGTGGACCACCTTTTTGACCGCATATAAGACGACTGATGCTAACTTTTCTGTTGACAGGAGCCACACAAATGCAGAAGAAGCTTACCCAAGATCTCAAAGGGAAAAGATCCTAAATGATTCACGGCACCAGTATTACTCATTTCTTCTCCCTAGAATCAATTCAATGGTCGATTCGATCTGGTTATTATTTTGATGAGGACCATAAAAGGACATTTTGTCCAATTAGTGTTTAGTCCCTCATAATGTTACTGATTAAGATTGTGTATCGTGGTGTGATTCACCGACCACTCAGATGTTTTGTGATCCAAGGTTGGGATTATATTGATAGGTGATGGAGGGAGCGACTTTTAGGATTAATTACAGAGGGGGACAGTGTTTTATCATAGCATCACATTTGTATTTATACTTGCAGCATTATTTGTCTACCTTAGTTGTTATTCTTGTTATAAAGCCATGAGATAATTTTACTTTCGTCTTTGTCATCCTATTAATCAATTATTATAATAATATTATACACCACTGCAATAATATTTCTTTAACAAAAGCAATGTAACATTATTTTCTGAACATCAGTCTTCAGCTTATGAATCTGTGATCTCTACCTTACCAGAAACAACACAGCAGTGCCGTAGTTCGACATACTCAAACGAATTCATAATCCCATTTACGCGTAATTTCTCCACCACAAAAGTCACAATCAACATTCTTATCAAAAGAATTTTAACAATACTTCCGTTCGCTACTTTATATCGAAGCACGAGCATTCGTCAGCATTTCAACTGAAAACACGCAACCGTTCACACATTAGCATTAATTATTTTAAAAATCCTCATTAAAATATTTCTCCTATTACGTGGAATTCCTTGGACATTTCCTTTTTTAACGGTGACTAACTTTTTGTGAAATAAAAAAAGATTTTGGATCATATGACACTGGTATTCCAAACTTATGCCAGGGAATAATATCTTCTAACTTGCAATGGATACGGTAGAGTTTAGTTTGTGGTATTCCGAAAGGTGTATAATGGATGGAGTGACATCACAAGATCTCGGGTGTCAATAACGCGACATTTTTGCTACGAAAAAAAAACGAAGAACTTTTTATCAAGATCAAAGTGGAAGCATTCAAAACAATTAAACTTATCATCGGGGGCGATTCATTAATAACGTTTGTTGGGCAAAAAATAAATGTTTTGTTTACATTTATTAGGGAAGTGGCGAGGTCTCATCCATCAACTGGAGGAAGACGAATTGGGATGAGAGTTAGCTACACAACGACACTGTATTAGCGTGATGACGAAGATTTAGATCGTAAGATGTATCTTCAAGAACCTAGCATGCCTAAAAAACGTGTGTAACCAAATAAAACTAAACTCAGTCATAATTACCTATGTACAGTCAGCATCAAAAGTCGATGACCACATTCAGATTTTCAAAATTACTGTACATTTATATCACCCATAAATCGCTCAACAAGATAGGCGCCAGTATTGAATGAACATCATTAAAGTTCAAAATTAACTGAACACTACTCGTGAAAGGTCACTGAACACCGTTTTGTCAAAAATTGCTGATCGTTATAATATCCGAAAACACCATAACATTCAGTTTTACAAAAGTCACTGAACAATAATAAAATACTTGTTTTAGTTAGGTATCTAGTGTAATCACGACAATGTCCAAAAATAACTTAACTTCATAAGTAACAAAAGTGACTGAACAATATGAAATACTTGTTTTATTTATCTAGTTGAATTCACGGCAACGGTCAAAATTAACTTAACATCAAAAAAATGACAAAAGTCACTGAACATTACTTTGTTTCGGATACGTAGCGTGTAAACTTATAACTACTATCAAAAGTAGCTGAACTGCATATCAAAAAATCTTTAGAGTTATAAAACCAATCGTGTCCTATCCAAGCTAAATCATGTTAAAAAAAATTAAATGTATGTGAATTTCGAATTTAACTTTCCAAAATAATTATTTTCATACCTAGTATCATTGAGAAATATTAGAAGTGGGTGTTCAAGCGGCAAGCACATTTTCCCACTTTATTTTTTTTCCCACGTTTTTATACACTCACAATTCTTGTTTATTTGTATGTTTGTTTGTTTGTTTGTCGTTCCGGTTGGACTTTTGCAACTCAATTTTAAGGCACTTCTCGATAAGCTAGCAAGCTGAAATTTTGCACACGCTCTGAGTTCTGATGACAATATATGACTAGCTAAGAAACGTCATAACAAATCCAATATGGCGGCCTCCCCAAGATGGCGGACTGACTGTTTGAAACCCACCCCCCTGATATGGGTATCAAATGAAAGGGTTTGCTGTCAGGAATACGAAAAAAAATAGTCACGTGACTTAAATCCAATATGGCGGACGTCCAAGATGGCTGACAGGCTATTTGAAATGCACCCCTATGATGTGGATATCAAATGAAAGGGTTTGCTGTCAGGAGTACGAAAAAAATAGTCACGTGACTTAAATCCAATATGGCGGACGTCCAAGATGGCAGACTGGCTGTTTGAAATCCACCCCCCTGATATGGGTATCAAATTAAGGGTTTGCTGTCAGGAATATGAAAAAATAATCATGTGACTTAAATCGAATATGGCGGACGTCCAAGATGGCGGACAGGTTTTGAGGCACTTCCCGATAAGCTAGCAGGCTGAAATTTTCAGGGTAGCTTCAAACCCGATGAACAAAGATAAAAATAATAAAATAATTAATAGATTTTAAAAAATCTAAAAACCCACGTTTTTAAATGTCCTAATTTTTTTTTTTACTATACTCTCACTTTTTTTACCACGTTTTTTTTTTTTCCCACGTTTTTTTTTACTATACTCTCACTTTTCTTGTTTGTTTGTCGTTCCGGTTGGATTTTTGCAACTCAATTTTGAGGCACTTCCCGATAAGCTAGCAGGCTGAAAATTTGCACACGCTGTGAATTTTGATGACAATACATGACTAGCTAAGAAACGTCATAACAAATCCAATATGGCGGCCTCCCCAAGATGGCGGAGTGACTGTTTGAAATCCACCCCCATGATATGGGTATCAAATAAAAGGGTTTGCTGTCAGAAATACGAAAAAAATAGTCACGTGTCTTAAATCCAATATGGCGGACGTCCAAGATGGCAGACAGGCTATTTGAAATGCAACCCTATGATATGGATATCAAATGAAAGAGTTTGCTCTCAGGAATACGAAAAAATAGTCACGTGACTTAAAACCAATATGGCGGACGTCCAAGATGGTGGACTGGCTGTTTGAAATCCACCCCCATGATATGGGTATCAAATGAAAGGTTTTGCTGTCAGGAATATGAAAAAAATAGTCCCGTGTCTTAAATCCAACATGGCGGACATTGAAGATGGCGGATTGGCTATTTGAAATGCACCCCCACGATATGGGTATTAAATGAAAGGGTTTGCTGAATGGGATACGAAAAACAATATCACGTTATCTAATCATCCAATCCAACATGGCAGCCGTCCCAAGTTGGCGGATAAGAAGTAAATTCAGTTTGAATATTAAAAAGACTAAAAAGTATAATTTTTTGTGCTTGCTAAAAGCGTGTTTTTCCCACGTTTTTGTTTGTTTGTTATGACGTTTCTTAGCTAGTCATGTATTGTCATCAAAAATTCACAGCGTGTGCAAAATTTCAGCCTGCTAGCTTATCGGGAAGTGCCTCAAATTAGAGTCACAAAAATCCAACCGGAACTACAAACAAACAAGAAAAGTGAGTGTATGACAAAAAAAAATAATAGATTTAAAAAATCTAAAAACCCACGTTTTTAAATGTCCTAAAAATAAGAAAATAACCCTACGGGGCCGAGAGAGGGGCCACTCAAAACGTGGGGCGTATATTATTTAAGGGATTATTTATGGTATATATTTACATGACGTGTATAGATCGTGGGTGTAAGTTGCAAAGATACGCCCCCATGTTTTGAGTGGCCCCTCTCTCAGCCCCGTAGGGTTATTTTCTTATTTTTAGGACATTTAAAAACGTGGGTTTTAAGATTTTTTAAATCTATTAATTATTTTTATCATTGTTCATCGGGTTTGAAGCTACCCTGAAAATTTCAGCCTGCTAGCTTATCGGGAAGTGCCTCAAAGCCTGTCCGCCATCTTGGACGTCCGCCATATTGGATTTAAGTCACGTGACTATTTTTTCGTACTCCTGATAGCAAACCCTTTCATTTGATATCCATATCATAGGGTCGCATTTCAATTAGCCTGTCTGCCATCTTGGACGTCCGCCATATTGGATTTAAGTCACGTGACTATTTTTTTCGTATTCCTGACAGCAAACCCTTTCATTTGATACCCATATCATGGGGGTGGATTTCAAACAGCCAGTCCACCATCTTGGACGTCCGCCATATTGGTTTTAAGTCACGTGACTATTTTTTCGCATTCCTGAGAGCAAACTCTTTCATTTGATATCCATATCATAGGGTTGCATTTCAAATAGCCTGTCTGCCATCTTGGACGTCCGCCATATTGGATTTAAGACACGTGACTATTTTTTTCGTATTTCTGACAGCAAACCCTTTTATTTGATACCCATATCAAGGGGGTGGATTTCAAACAGCCAGTCCGCTATCTTGGGGAGGCCGCCATATTGGATTTGTTATGACGTTTCTTAGCTAGTCATGTATTGTCATCAAAATTCACAGCGTGTGCAAATTTTCAGCCTGCTAGCTTATCGGGAAGTGCCTCAAAATTGAGTTGCAAAAATCCAACCGGAACGACAAACAAACAAGAAAAGTGAGAGTAAAGTAAAAAAAAAAAACGTGGTAAAAAAAAAAAAAAACGTGGGAAAAAAAAAAATAAAAAAAAATAAAGTGGGAAAATGTGCTTGCCGCTTGAACACCCACTTCTAATATTTCTCAACGATACTATGAAAATAATTATTTGGAAAGTTAAATTCGAAATTCACATACATTTAATTTTTTTTACATGATTTAGTTTGGATAGGACACGATTGGTTTTATAACTCTAAAGATTTTTTTGATATACAGTTCAGCTACTTTTGATAGTAGTTATAAGTTTACACGCTACGTATCCGAAACTAAGTAATGTTCAGTGACTTTTGTCATTTTTTTTTTGATGTTAAGTTAATTTTGACCGTTGCCGTGAATTCAACTAGATAACTAAAACAAGTATTTCATATTGTTCAGTCACTTTTGTTACTTATGAAGTTAAGTTATTTTTGGACATTGTCGTGATTACACTAGATACCTAACTAAAACAAGTATTTTATATTGTTCAGTGACTTTTGTAAAACTGAATGTTATGGTGTTTTCGGATATTATAACGATCAGCAATTTTTGACAAAACGGTGTTCAGTGACCTTTGACGAGTAGTGTTCAGTTAATTTTGAACTTTAATGATGTTCATTCAATACTGGCGCCTATCTTGTTGAGCGATTTATGGGTGATATAAATGTACAGTAATTTTGAAAATCTGAATGTGGTCATCGACTTTCGATGCTGACTGTACAAGAGATGTTGAAGAAGATTTTTAGGTTAAATTGTACTATTGGCTGAAGTGGTTAAAATTGTAATAGCTATAAGTGGTCATTTGAGTTCATTGTAAGTGAACCGAGTTTTTAGGAGCAATAAATAATCATTAAACCTAGTTGCATCTACTTGCACCTACTCAAATGTCAACGAAACTAAAACGAGTTATTTTTTTTCGTAAGTAGTAGAATAATCTAATAATTTAAATCCGTATTTGATGCTCATTTACTTAAAAAATACTCGTTCGTTTCTAGAAATATAATATGGTTATATAAATAAAAGTATGAGTATAATTAGTTTCTATAGGTCACAAGCAACTGTTTTGTTCTCAGGTCAATAATAATGTTGTCTTTTATTTGAAAAGCTTTGAAATAATATTTATGTCTCTATGAACGAAACGGAAAAGCTTTTATTCACTAACATTAGAAAAGAATTGCAGTATTTCAGTCGACTATTCTAATATTTGCGTTTCTTTGTGAACACACGCGGTTAATGCAGCTTTTAAAAGCAAAAAAGAAACAACGGAGACTGGCATAAAGTAGGTATCATATATCTTTCTCATTAAAAACAAAAATGCTTATTAATTGTCAAAAGTTTCATAATACAAAAATCTCGAAATACGAATGTTAAATATTTAAAAAAGTATCCCTCATTTCCGATGATATTTTACCACAAAACAACCCCGTATCGGAAAATAAGAGTCACATTACTGGCCCGCTACACCGTGACATTATTAGAGAAACATATGCTCCTTAACGACTTCTAAAAAATGACGCTTTTTTGTAACTGTCTCGTGACAAAAAGTGCCAAATTAACTTTTTAAAGGAAACGATCTGTTTTTGAGAACACCACGTGTGACATCGCAGAGATGGTGACGCATTCTATTTCTGACACCACATGTTACTGTTGATACTTTGTCGTCAAATAATCCCTCATCATTGGGGATATCTATTTATACCACTACCCCGATTGATGACCCTAACTTTGAGAGCTTAACTTGACTTTAATATGCCTGTGATATATTGAAACTCGTTACAGAACTGACACATTGGAACGAATTCCTCTTATGAATTATTCCTTCTACCAGACTTTATGAAACGTCTTTCATATTTCACTTTTCAAACTTTACTGTTACAGTTGTAAGGGGCGGATTTGAAAATATAACGCCTCAATCTGTACCTAATTTCACAAACAAATAAATTCAATAGTCAGAATAGGAAAAGACAAAACAGTTTTATATTGTTTGCATTCACAAAAAAAGAACCCTAAAGAAATATATGCGAACATATTAGGGAATAGAGGTAGAAAAAACTCACGAGTGTACAGGCAGATAAAGGAATAAAGGAATGTTCTTAACTGGTTCCGACATTATATTCGCATTTGTGAAGATCAAAGAGCATGTTGTGACACACGGGTAGGGAAAAACTTCGGTCGTCGGTGGTGAGGTGAACAACGCTGGAGGGCTCTCAAGTAACACCATCCTTGAGGGAGCTAGGCTTTGAAACAAAATGCGTTTGCATACATTAAACTGTAAGAATGTTGGAGATAGGGAGGGTAATACCGCCGGGTCCCTAGGGGAGTGTGTTTCGGCGATTACGCGGACGGAATTTCTCAACAGTAAGTTGCCTTCTTGGCGAGATAGTTTGCACGTAACACTAGCCTCTTTGCGTATTTTCACAGTCAAAGCCGCTCACCAGAATACTTCTGTGTTTCAAAGTATTTGAAAGGCAAATTAGGAACATATCTTGAGTGAGTTCCTTGAGAGCCTCGAGCACTGCTGCTACGCTTGGGACGTCGTAAATATTTGAACATAATGAATTTAAGCCGAGTCTTGGTTTTGGAAACACATTTTAGGTTTAAGATAAAATGCTCTGAAAATGTCTGTATCCTGTAATGCTAGGAATGCTTTGCATGCTTTACTTAACTCCAGCAAAGAGAAATTATAATTTTGTTTTTCGTATTCTTGCAGACGTACCTTGAATTCAGAACTTCTTTTTCGATGATTTGATTAAGTAGCTGTAGATAACATGATTTTTAGTCTGTAGTACATAAAACTCGACTAGACTAGACTTCCTGGTTCCAAAGATATATTTTACACCAAAAATTAATGACAGTTTATTTATCTGAACAATAATAATGATGATCATTATTGTAAACCTCTTGTTTTATACTTGTTGTATACTACTAGCGGCCCGGTACATGCTTCGCTACGTATAAAGTGAATTACAAAAAATGTGATAAATGAAGAACCGCTCTACCGATTTTGTGCAAACTTCACGTAAACCATCTACTAAATAGTCCAAACAAAGCAACATTTAGTTTGGATGGGTGAGCCTGTTCTTGAGTTAAAAAAATTACAACGAAAAGTGGCATTGATTTTTATATATTATATTGATTGATGATTGTTCAAAATAGAGACCTACAACTACCATCGGCTGTACAAACAAAATCAAAACACCGCCAAAATTCAAAGCCAATAAAGGAACTGCAAACAAAATTAACGATACAAAGGTATTAACCCTGTTTGTTAACCCCATTAATAAACAGGGTGGTATGTTAGTAGCTGAGTTTGCAATCTCTGAGCAAACACGTAAGGCCTCTAGGGATTCCCTCGAGCTTGGATGATGCACGCGCGAACCGTCTTGAAACACGGCATGTAAACTTTGATGTGACGCGTGGAACATTACGAGATTACATATGGCTAAAGTTTCTGATGAGAACAGAAGATTTTTCATGTTTTGGGGACTAATTTTGTTTTAATGTTACTGAAGGGAAGGGATGAGATTTGATATAATTTCAAGATGAATCAATCTTTATTAATCTTGAAGAATGATTGTAGGTATGTCGTTCTTTTGTCGATATATTTGTCTTATACCAAGTATGATTAAGATTAGGACTCCGCCCCTGGTGAGTCAGAATTTTCAAAAACGGTTAACTATTTTCAGAGATTAATTCCTACAAACAAACTGATAAAACAAACTTAACACCTTTACAATATCAGTGTAGATTGAGGAGTAAAATTAAGCAGAAAAGCAATCATTTGGCGACAGAGCATGGCATGTTCTTATATTAGATTCACCTACAGTTTCAATTATTTGTTTCTTCAAGTACTTTGATTTGTCTATTTGTCATCCTCTAACAAAACTCTTTGTCACAAAGGAAGTAGGTACATTCATCATTTACTCTTTATTCTCTCTTTATCTCTAACAAAACGTTCCTAAGACAACACCGTCGTCAAACACAAATAGAACATTGATAAATAAATAATTCCCTGTCCCGGTAGATCAACAAAGTAACAAAGTTTATGTAGCGTTTTTATAAGCGGCAAAACTTACTTATTAACTTATCCTTACTGGCGGTAGGCAATAAAATTATTACGCGTGTACGATTCGGGGTTTCATGTCTTCAAGGCAGTTATTACTAGGGGTGCGTTTACGTCAAAGTCGCTAGTCCGAGAGCGCAATAACCAGTGGAAGTCGCATCGGTGATAAACTTAGTCGGGACTACGCTGTCATGGGACAAAGGATTTCCACCGGACAGCGACGGATTGGACTAGGGTTGGTAGAGCCCATATTTAATTGTTATGTTTAGTACGTTACGTTCATTAAGATAAAATTGCTCGCTGTAATGAACATCAACTTTCTTTTCGATCGTCTAGATGCATTATAACAGTGTCTGTGCCTTGATAGACTAGTTTCTTTACGAAACGAAACGAGAAACTTATCAGTTTTGGCTATAACCGTTAATCTTTATTATTTGCGTCTGTTTTTATGAGTGTAAAAATTTCGGTCATTTGTATTCCTAATGATATTGTCATTATTTTTGCGCACTTCAACTAAAACAAGACGAAAGTAGAGGATTTATGCCATATCTAATCCCTATCCACTCCTACACTCCCCAGTCAGCGATAATACAAACAAATTTAAAGTACACTGAATAACAAACTTGGTAGTTTTCCCACATAAAAGTTACTCACCCACTCAAAGTTTTATAACGTTCGTCACGCAAGCGGGCGACTTAAAAACTTTTAGCAAGTTGACAGCCCTGCCTGAACCAATTTAATGCTGTAAATCCACAGGGCACACTTACCTCCCTTGAAACTCATGCGATATTGCGTTTTTTCTAAACCGCAGTGAAGGGGCCGTACCACATAAGTATGTGGAGCTATCGCTTTATGTCGTCACGAAAATGTTTTACGTGTAAAAATGTTAAGGAAAATAAAAATGTGTGTCGGGACAGCAGGTTGACTGTTTTTTTTTTGTTGTGTTTTTAGCGAAGTGCACTACGAGTGGTTGGAATTTGTGTTCTATTTTGAATGTACACGAAAATATTTTTGGTCGTTTTCTTTTGATACTCGTAACAATTTGTGTCTATGACTTTAAGTTCACTATAAAATGAATCTTGAAAAATAATATGTGAAATTCGAAAATCAATTTACTAATATAAAAACTAATTTTGTTTAACAATACAGCAGTATTCTTTTTTTTCTAGTAAGTGGTGCTAATCTTCACTGTATCTCACATTATTGGAACCGAACTGTCTTAGCAAACCACTTTAATTACGAACTGTTTCTAATAAAAACAAACACAAATAAAATTGCTTCGAAGCAATAAAAAATCTGATTAATAAATAGCGCGCATGCCTTCACCCAAAGAATTATAGGGTCCCGTAAGTTTTCCAAAATATTGAATCGTTCCCGTGGGATTCCTTTCATTTTTCTCTTAAAACCATAACAAATTCCCAGATTACTTACGTCCAGGATAGTCCCCTTACTATCTCTCTTTTTCTCTATTTATTGCCCTCCACCCTAAGCTAAGTTATCGAAAATATAATCCCTCTTACGCACGAAAACTTCCACAGCTGATTACTACTTGGCCCTGATAACGTGCTGTAATATTATTGTGGATACACCACCGAATTCCAATATAATAAAACTAGCACAGTTTCTAGTTTAAAAGTAATTGCAAAAAAGAGTTGGTTCTGTAAAACTTCTCATAAAATTAATTTCAAGAACATTATGTAGTAATCTTAATTACATTTTTTAATATGCCGTTATTGTCCGACTGCTGAGCAAAGCCGTCACCATATCGATCCAACTATCCAAGTGCCACTTCGAAAACAGCACTTAGAAGTTTACTTTTACGAGGAGATAAATAAGTATTTATGTAAACTTACAGGCGCTACCGTAAATATATTCAAACCAAGCTGCGACCATCTTGAAGTGTTTAGTACCTAATTTCCAGACCACTGTAAGTAAAAAGCCTTAAGCAGATCACGTTTTATCGCGCAACTTTTACACCCGTTAAAGCCAAATGTTCGTCCATAAAACAATCGTTATACTTTCATTAGTGGATTGCCCATCCACGTTATTATATACGCTAGCGAATAATCTGGGGTTATTCTCCAAGTTCCGAGTTGAGGAGAAGAATAAAATCCAAGTGTAATCCCCGCGAGATTAATATTATTTTATCGCTAACAATAAATAAGGAGTGAATTCAATAGCCGAGTACCGAACGGAATTATAAGTTTTTTGACGCACTAGAAGAAAACTTTCGCTGAATTCAATCTGCCTTGGATTTGTTCGGAACACTTTATATTCAGCTGAACAGGTATCGGGTTAAAAGCAAGTTTATGATCGACTCTAGAACTAGGTTTAGAGATGGAAAAGCTCGAAAGTTTTCTTACATTTCTTTTGAGATGTATGAGCATTGTTATTCGAGTCGAGTGATGATTGATTACACTATTCGATTGTCTTACTTCGGAGTTTCCAAAGACTTTGGTTAGAAAAATATGAATAATCTAATACGTGGTTGGGTAAGATAGATTCATCACTTTCGTGAGAAAAGTAGTATTATTTTGGGTATTATTAGGTGATTGCTTATTTCAAGGAACCAATATTTTGTTTGCATTTATGATTCCTCAGATCTTCACAACTAGGCTTCAGCTTAGTAACAATTTATCAAAACTATTCCATCTCAGAAATATTTCATTTATAGACGAGTGAAGTTATTAATAACAGCATTATGTTTGTAAATCGCTTCACTGAATGGTCTCGGTAGCAATAAATAAAATTAAACGGAATATTACTCAGTAAGGGGTTTTCATAATGACAGTTTGGTCGATATTGTGATTTATTATGTTGTTTGTCCACGCATTTAAACTACATGAATATTGAATAATGTAGTAAAATAAATGGTGGGGAAATGTTGACAATTGGAAGTATGTAGAGATTTATGTAATTGGTCGGCGATGCGTGCGGTATGCGGTTTGAATTGTTCAAAGAGCATGATCAAATTTTATATTAAAATAATCTGTAATGTATAGGTACCTTAACTTGCTAAACTATAAAGAATTTGTAAATAATGTCGAGAATCTTTAGCCGGCTTATTGACTGTCCAGTCAGTTAGATATTTTTAAAATCTTAAAACGTTTATATATAATTTTGGATACTCAAGCCATAACATCTCTTGAATTCAAATGAGCTTGTTCAATTTGATTTCAAAAAAATACATAAAATGAAAAGTTAAGTGAGAGTTATTTCTTTTTCAGTAGATTGCTTGACTATAATACGAGGACTGAGCAGTTTTCTTTAAAGACCCCACCAGGAAAATATAACCCCATGTCTTCCCTTGCGATAAGTAAGGGGAGATTGCATGTTTGGTAGGAGTGAGTCATCTCAGAAAAATACACTGTAAGCTACCATAACCAACCCACCTGCCAAGTGAGATGAACAGTAAAGTACCATCTAAAATGTCACTGTGGTTCCTCCAAAGAAAATATAAAGACCACTTTTGTGAAAGTAAAAAGTGAATTTGCAAACGACAAAAAAGGTAATAGAAAATAATGTTACTTACAAACGGGGGCTATATCCATAATGATACTGCTACACTTAGCCCCTTGAATAATAATAATACGACGGTTTGAAACAAGTCCGGAAAATCAAATAATTTGTCCTTAAAGTAATGTAGGACAATTTCACAACCGTGCTTATTATGAGAAATTGGCAATTTTCATGTGTGTCTTTTTTATGTCGTCACAAGATTGAGTTATAAATCAGGAGGCTCTTTTCATTTGTACGTATCGCCTAAGCGGAAAATGACACCATTACTTTTTAAATTGGGACGGTCTTTCTTGTGAAGTGTGAACTGTCATTCTAACTTTTATGACAGATCTTGACACTTCAGATTATCTTAAAGGTCAATCATTTTACATTAGGTAGATTTTTTTTAACCATCATGGGGCGGAAGGGACTGTCAAATTCTTAGTGACTAAAATCCACTCGTGTTCCTTCGGATGCCCTTTACGTTCCGGGGCCACGGTATTCTGTGTTAAGAAAAACCCGCGACCCCAGCAGGCATTTGGCCCCATAAGGGGCCCCGTCAGTTTGCCGACAACTCCCCGAAGGCACGCGCAAACACGAGACGACGCGCCACCGACCCGGGCTTGGTCCTTGGTCGGACGGCGAGCTACCCATTACTCACCGTCCGCAAGCCCGCTCCGCCGCTGTGCCCTCTGCTAATCAGAAGGACACGCGTTGGAGCGTCCACATGACAGGCTATTCGCATACGGGCAAAGAGACCCCTTCCTTAGGCACTGTGCACCTAAGGAAGAGTTTTTGCCCGCATCCCAGGGTGCACCGGCCCGAAAAACTGGTCTTCCCCACGGACGTATCCGAGAGGGAACTCCAGTCCACGGGCGCACGTGGAGGTTTCCTGTCTTAGCACCCCTTACAGAATTTACTTGGCCAAATGTTATTGGAACTTCAGTAATCTATGTATTTTAGGTGTAGGTACCTCTTTTGTTTTTTAGGTGGTAAAATCATCAAAATAAATGAGTCTTTCCTGGGTGAAGTAGAAGGGAATGTCAGACTCATACTGAGTAAAATCTACCGTGATCCTTCAATAACCCTTTACGTTCCAGGGTATGTATTGCCTCTAGTTGTCGGTTCGTTCACAATAAACCTGCGTTGAAACATTTTTACAGTAGGTAATAAATTACCACGCAAATCAGAATCGTGCTCAGTTTTTATGGCTCTTTCATGTGAGAATTTACGCAGAAAAGTAAAAGAAGAAATAAAGGCCAAGAAAACTCCAATTGTTGAGCTTTTTTTGTTGAGAATATAGGGTAAATAAGTTACCTATTTATGTCTTAGTTGTCAGTAATAAGTTTACAGACCCACCAACTGTCTGTCATGTAGGTTTATAAGAGAATTTAATGTTTATTACAATGACATGTTCAAGTTGGTGGCTGTAGTTCCAAGTTTGCCCGTTTGAACCGATAAGTTGGTGGCAGTACTAATTACTGTTATAAGTTCATCCAAATTACATTTATGAGTACAGAAATAGCGCATAAAAGAAGAATAATAAGAAACGTTTTTTGGAATATACAGGGTGTAAGAGACATCGACGCACAAACGGATACCATGGGTCAAGGACATGAAACTGGACCCCCCCGTGTTGGAATTTTTCGTCGGTTTTTTCCTATTTTTTTATGTTTTTTTTTTTTAAATAGTGCCCCCCCCCCCCGCTTAAAGTACTGCAGGTACTGTACACCATTTCTAGTTTTATTTACATTGCTACTTTTAGTGAAAGTAGTGAATTAATTACTTTTTTATTAAAAATCTCATTGGGTTAGGTAAGAATAACGATTATGAACAGTCTATAGTAAAAAAAACTCCAAAAATTTTTTTGAAAAATTTAGAAAATTAGATAAAGTCCGACGAAAAATTCCAACACGGAGGGGTACAGACTCATGTCCTGGACCCATGGTATCCGTTTGTGCGTCGATGTCTCTTACACCCTGTATTTAAAGTGATACTTATGGAATAATTAATTATACTTAAATTTTTATTTTACTCAACATTGCGTTTGTTTCTTTTTGTTTGTATATACGATTATTTTTATGTATTTCAAATAAGGTTTATTATGAAGAATTTATATAACGCTAAGATAGTAACCCAAGTACAAACCCATATATTTATTTTTAAAACTAGAAAATTTAAAAGCACATCCGCTCATCCCCCTACCTTAAGTAAGAGTGCACTCCAAAATGCAACAAGCCTATTTAATTTTTAAGACTACTTTAATACTTTAAGCGTGCCATCCTTATTTGTCACATACACGTGGTACGCATAAACTGTCGGTTCGTTCACCCTTCGTGCCCCGTATAAATATGAAATGCACCCTTACTAAGACAAATTATTTCATTTCCCCGGCCAAGGGACTAGGACGTGACTGCATGCTCACATCAAATGTATGAGAGATGTACGTCGATTTAACTTAACGATGGTAATAAGGTGGTGGTTTTAAAGTAGGTACTGCTTTTCGCTTTTTTTAGTGTTTGTTAGTGGTTTGGAATGGCCTTAACGTTTTTAATATCTGAGTTTTGTTTTAAGGTAGGTTGGTGTTTTTGCACCCCAAGTGGACACGGGGCTACTGTTGATTGGTTCGTTCCCTGTTCTACATATATTTACATTATTATGAAAATAAAAGGCATCAACGATAATTATGTATACCTATTCGACAGCAGCAATGAACAAAGGGCTATCTAAAAAATCACTAATTTGCAGGAGAACGTTGTGATACATTGTGCCTTCGTAAAAATAGATATTAATTAACGCGATTAAATACGCATTAATAAATTATTCGGTATTTTACGAAATGAAAATGCCATTGTATTAAGGAAGTATACCATACACACCTATAAATATAAAATCTACATCAACAAAACCCATCAACAGACTATTTCCATTTCACACAAATAGTTTCGAAATATTGTTTTGTAACTATCGCTAACTACAAATAGACCGCGGTCACGTAATATCTAACCCTGTCCAAATATTATATGAAATTTGGGCCCGTCAGTCAATCACGAGGGACTTTCCACCAGGGAATTTGTATACCAATAATATAAGGGGGAAGCAGTGGAAAATACCATGTAGAAAATAATAAAGTTAAAAGAAAATGCCTAACCGACCCTTATTTGCATACAACCCTAAAATGCGAACATAAATAGAAAGGTTTATCGGTACAAATGTATTTTAATATGAGTAAAAATATTGTTTTAGGGCTTGTTTGGCAGAATATCAAAGTTTTCGTGTGCCCGATAAGTGGTTTTTATTTTCTGTAGCGAGTGAAAGGAAAATAAAGCCCTGTTTTGTTTTTGTTATAGACCTAGGTACTTATTTTCTATCAATAGTACCTACTACCTACACAAAGTTCTGAATAATGTAAAGGCCAAACATTATACAATGAAAATCCAGAATGTTTTTCCTTTGGATTTGAAATACATCACACGTTTTTAAAATGTCTTGTTATGTTCTAGCAAATGATAATAAATTGTTTTAAATTTTTATTTATGTTTTGAAATATAGTTTGACAAAGGAAATTGAAAATGCAGTGATTTCAACTCTCAGTCAATATTTTTTAGGTAACAAGCCAACCATTAATTTAATTTCTAAACAAAGGATGTCCCTTTAAATCTCTACAAGCTAAAACATTTCCAAACAATATAAAATGTTATTGTTCCCAAATTAATTCAGACTGTTTGTCAGTTCATACCAAAATTTGAAGCTGCCTGCGTTTGAGGCCTAAGAGGGCTTATTTCTGTTAATTAATTCTTGCAATAATATACATAACAAGGAGTACTAAATTTACATTACTTCCAGCTGTCTAATAAGCTGGGCGTCTAAGTGAAATTGTATTCTCTCCCGCCGTACACACTTTGTCACCGTCAACGTGAAAACGTCCAGGGAAATTGGCCCCCGGTTCAAGCGAGCACAGCCATAATTAGGACTGGCTAATGTCCCGGAAAAACAATTTCATAAAACATCTCATTTCTTCCCGAGCTACCGGGCCCGCATAAAAAGAAATAAGACACTAAATAAACTTCTACTTACACGGTCGGGTTCACCTTTATTCGCCGCCATGATGAAATATGTACGTTTGTACCGTTGTCAAAGCTCGACGGGCTACATTCCGGTTTGCGTGAAAGAACAATTTGCCTAAAGCTTGGACTCGAATTAAAATTGCTTTGGGGCGACAACTCGCAATATTGCAATTCGGAATTCCGCCACAAATTAATGCGGAATCAACATGCCCCGTATTACAAAGGATTAAAGCCTACAATTAATTGAGTTTAACACTGGAACTTGTAAACACTTCACATATTTGGCGCAGTATAATACGATTTGTGGCAAATCAGTCGTCGCTGCATTGTTCGGAAATTTTCATGGTTCGTTGAATTTGTTCGGACAAATATGCATAGTTTGTCAAACGTCATTTTATTTGACTTTGTTCTACATACATTCGGTGATTTTTGGACGCGTTTTTGTGGGAACCAGTGAAATGTTACCTGGAAAACATGATGGAAGTTTTACAGATTCTACGAATTCATATGCATCACAAACAGTGGATTTCAGATGAAATTTAAATCCCAAAAAGTACAACGAATTTCAAAATACTCTGATCCCTATTCATTTTAAATAGTGTGACACGAATCAAGCAATTACGGAGCCCGATTTAGGTGTTCAACTTAAAAGCTGACGTTGTTCACGAAACTAGCGAACGGCGACTATCACCGGAATATCCGACTTTTCGGTGAAAAAAAAACAATATAAAAATATCGCGAACTCCAATTGAAATAGGGTTGACCCTGTTTAGATTTTGCTGAGCACAAAAAGTCTTCACATTACCCGCTATAGTGTGCTGTCGGGAGTTCGGAAGTTTCGATATCCCCTTTTTATCCGTGAAGCTTGGATTCGACCTAGTTGGACCTAGTTAGACCAGCTGTCAAACTCGCTTATCTTTGCCATCTTGTTTGCGTAAAATGTTTTAGAGGGATCGGAGGTAAATTGGAAATATTTGTAAAACTGGGTTAGGTGAGCGGTGAGGTAGCCTGAAGATATTTAAATCGATGATCGATGTTGGTTTAAGGGTTAGCAAAAATAGGTGAGAAAATTTTGTTGTGTTTTTCAAGAGATCTATCAATTGCGAGAAGACTTTTTAAGCTTTGCGTTTAAAATACAGTGTAATCCTGCTGAGCTTAAGTACAATATCTTTTGATAGTATCTAGGTTACAAACTGGTCAGGCATAACTGCAACTATGAATACGTTCATCAAATTCAGTGACTCATAAAACTGCTACTGACTGTTTGATCAAGGAATAAAGTTCTTGATGAAAAGTTTTCGTAGCAGTGTCACAGTTTACACCAAAATCATTGCTTACTCTCAGAAATTGATGACACGGTAGGCACAGTGGCTCAGCGATCGACTGCTGCGCAGCGTGTCGCGGGTTCGATTCCCGTACGGAACAAATATTTGTATGATCTGCAAGTAGTTGTTCCGGGTCTGGGTGTTTGTGTTTGTGAGTTTCTATGTTTGCAAACGCACCCACTATACAGGAAGAAATTCTTAGTGTGGGGCAAAGTTACAAAAAAAAATCAGAAGGTATGAAATTTTGGTAACACTATGGGGAGAAAGGTCATACACAAAATAAATTAACTCTACCATAATTGCAGCGAACACATCCATTACTAATTCGTGATAACATTCACGCACAATTATCTTCGGAAACTTATTAAGATAAGCTGGTCACGGATAGCGCTCGTTTTTCCCTACAGTTACAAATGGATAAATTACTCGCGTTATCGATAAGGGTGATGGACAGCCCTAGATTATGAGTAATCCAGTTAACGGAATTAGGCTGTCGACTGTTGTGTTGTAACTACAGCCTGTAAGCTGTAGTCTATTGTAGTCTATGCATGGCTTTTAATACACTATCGAGTATTTGTAGTACCTACGTTCAAAGGTAAGCCTTCCAAGAAGAGAGGACTTAATGTTTTAGGGCCTGTCCTTTTAGCTATTTAAGAACCCTTTTCCTAACCTATTAGTTGAATTAATTTTTGAGTTGGTCTTGTATTATTAATTCATTTACTTCTGCTATTAACTTTAGGTGCAAAATAAAGGCTTAAGTTACATTACTAACTAGCATTTGCCAGCGACTTCGCTCGTGTGAAATTTGAAAATTATCCTTTAAGAGCGTACTTCTGGGATAAAAAGTAGGTACGCGTTTATTCTATCTGTCTCTGTGCCAAATTGTATGCAGATCAGTTCAATCCTTCTTGGGTGTTTAAGTAACAATCATCCTTCCATCAAACTTTCACATTTGTAATTGCCATTAACTATGAAGGTTCCGACAAAGTACGCCACTAGTTATAGAACTTACTGAGTTTTGTTATTACGTATAGACAACCGTGGTACGGAGCTATTCCATATTTTACAGATATTTCCCCGTCGACTACAAAACTGCTTACTGTCAGGTGAGATGGTGGTCAAACGCAAGCCTATCTCAAATATAAAAAATGTGTTATTAAAACCGCACCATCACACATGACTTTTTTTTTTGAGGCGCGCCTTAATATCAGCGCGCCCTCGACCCGGGCATGGTCCATGGTCGGACAGCGAGTTGCCCATTACTTGCCGCGCCTAACAGTGGCCGGAGATCGTCTGGCGACGGCGACGTCCGTTGCCGTAGGCGTCTACCACTGCGGCCGGGTTGGAGGGAGGACGCTGTCCTCTCCCTCACGCGGCGCGCCTCCTCCCTCGCTAGCATGACTGCTTCGCAGAAGGAGGTGACCGCTTCTTCTTCTCCATCTCGCCCCGCAGCATGGTCGACTTGCTCGACAATGCGCCCGGCATTGCTCGACCAATGCCGGGCGCGAGAGCGCGAGAGGTCTCCGCCTATCGCCGTCGTGAGGACACGGCGGTGCTCTGCCCAAGCGGGGTAGTCCTGTACCGTATGCTCCACCGTGTCCTCCGGGCGATCCTCGCAGTGGTGACACCCAGGCGTTTCTTCCTTCCTCATCCGACACAGGTACCTCCCGAAACAATCACATATGACCTACGGAAAATACGAGGTCCTACATTTACTTTAATGCGATTTGATGTCATTCTTTCAGTTTTCTTTTGAATTCTGCCAGTTACAAGTATTTTGTTATCAACCAACCCCATTCGAGATTACGATGACATGCACGTATTTTAGTTCCCCATGGACATCCACAATAAAAAGTCCGGAGGGGATATTTCCATAATCACGCAAATTGGCGTTCGCGCTATGATGTTATTGGCTCCTAAGGGAATAGTGCTGACCATGTCTTGTTGGTACCCTTTCGCTTTTCGCATTTCGCAGTACGAATATAAAATAAATGCACACTGAAGTTATAAATGCGCAAGTCTGTCTGCTTGTTTGTTACCTTTTTAGGCTTTCACGATATTTTTTTTTATTATCTTTCATCCACACTTTGAATTTATCCTGCATCGTGAGTGAATTTGAAAATTGCAGCAGTCGATCGTTCAGCCACTGTGTCAAACGCGCCGGCAAAACATAAACAGCTAGAATCGAAATAACTACCTACAGGTCAAACAAACAGCATCGACACTCAGCGCAGTAGACAATCGGTCAGCAATTTCGCACACATTATACACTTGAATTTCATTTGGCATAGATCTACTGGTTGATTAATCGTTACCTGTCTCTAGATTTTACCAGAAGGAACGTTCCTGTGGTATAACTCGAAAGATATAAAGGGGGTAGATCCGCGAGCAGAAGCTATAGTCGTGAATTAAGAGCGCGTATTCTGAAAGTTGGCAACGTCGCAAATAATTGTCAAATATTAACAAGTTTTAATTAATTTGGCAATGTTACTGTATGGAAATAAGAAATATGGCTCTGTAATGCACAAAAAAAATTGATAAGGGAATTAAAATATTTAATATCGTAACACCGAATATATAGTTTCAGATGTAAAAAAAGCATTTGGGAACTTTAACGGTTACAACATCAAATTCAGTGTTTTAATTGCATTCCTATATCAATTTTTGGTGCACTATAGAGCCATATTCTTATTTTCACAGAGAAAATTTGCCAAATTAATTAAAACTTTTAAACATTTGACAGCTATTTGCGACATTGATGCCATTGCGGGAATGTCCTGCATGAGGCTGGCGCAAGACCATGGGGCTTGGCACAAACAAAGAGAGGTTTATACCCAGCAGTGGGTGAAGACAGGCTGTGGATGATGATGATTTGCGACGTTGCCGCGTTGGCAACTTTCAGAATACGCGCTCTTAATAGTGCGTATAGGTAGCCAAAGCCCACACGAAAGATATTTAATCGTCACGACAAAAAAAAAGAACACTGCAAAACAAGGGGTGTTTTAGTACTTTCAATTATTAGCCCCATCGTTCAAACGACTTTAATGAAATGTTGGAAAGGACAATATAATCTAACCCTACAGTTACTCGCGTGACGAACATTGAAATATGCATCTGAATGTGACAACAGTTTCAATTAACGGAACATTTTGTTCTGGTGAATTAACTTAGAATGTAATATCGTCAAAAGGTAAAACCATCATCTGCAGCTGACCCCTTCCTAACTATACTGGGGTTGTTTACAGTTTAATAGATGTAATATCAGTAGGTATTTAAAGAGTACCTGCTTGTCTGACTTTCATTGCCTATAGGAATACAAGCTTTGTTTTTCTGTACCAAAAACTTTCTAAAAGGTCATTATGAACAATTTTTAATATGGGACCAACTTTGTACTCGCAAAAAGACCGTCTGTTCTCATACAAATATTTGACTTTTTAATGCCATCAGTATCTTAACAAGGAATGACTACACTTATTGACGAACCAAATCAATTTCAGATGTAGTCACTTCCTTAGTCTACTGTCAATTCAAATGAAGCTTTTAAAAGCAGAAACAGACACTAACATAATCAAGAATAGGTACTTCACAATTCAACACCACAGAACTAAACTATACACATAAAATTTAGTGTTAACAATTAAAATCTAACCCTGCGAGCGCGCGTGACTAACATTGAAATATGCAACTGTCGCGATGTGTAGTGAATGTGATGGCAGTCTAAATTGTTGCAGCCGTTTAGTGCTGCTTGGTAGTAGAGGGTTATGTGTGTCGTTGTACGTATTGAAGTACTATTTGCATTTATTGTAGAAATATGTCGAACTTTGTCTACTTCGTGATCTAATTTTTGCTGTAAAATATGACATTTATGTTCATTCTCTTAATTATTTTGTTTTAAAATTCCAAGTGCCAATCCAGCGTTTTTCAGCTGGATTATTTGAATAATTTGTCCTAATATAAAATATATATAAAAGTAAAATATTATATTTGAATAATTGAATTGAATGAAAGTCGTTGATGACATTCAGGAGCTTTAAAAGTAATGTTTTATTAAACTACGGAAAAGCTTTCATACAAAATTTTTAAATTTTCTTTCCTATTGAATCTATCTAGTTCTCTTTTAATCCATCGACATGCAATACTGAATTACCTACCAAGTTACTTCTCTTAAATAAAAGTCACAATAACACAACACAAAATAACATAACTGGTCTCCTATTCCGAACACAAAACAACGTTCCCTGCTTTAGAGAAATAAATTACGCAAACAATTAAATATCGGCAATAATGCGAACGTGGGGTGCGACAATTTGTCTGGACCGGCTAGCAGGGGTAGCGCGTTTTATACAGCGTGTTTTAACATTCATATTTTCTACCGTACTCATAAGGACTACTTACTACCGTACTTATTTGTTTCTGTATTTTCTGGGCCTATCTGAACATTTGGACATTTCATTTATAATGATAAATTATGACCGAGGCGAAAACACTTTAAAAAAATTCAAATAGGAACGTCTGTAAAGGTAGACGGTTTTATTATTTAAACGAAATTAATTACTTGAGGTTGAATTTAGCCTAAATAAAAACAGTTGTTGCTATTGGTTATCTTTTTGTTTGTTGGACAGTTGTGCAAATGACAATAGAGTGGTTTGACATTACAGTGTATCATCTCAAACAGTACCAGAGGAGGCAAAATATCACTTCATCTATGGCGGCCATTTTGCCCCAATATACAGTTAATGAGACTGTAGAGAATCATTCTTCTCTGTTCCATATTAGATTACTTACGAAATATTAATATTATTATTTAGGTGTTCTAGGGGATCATATTTTTCAAAATAAGAATTAAAAAAAACTTTATTGCCACAAAGTGACCGCACCCTGTATATCAACGATGTAACACATGCATTGCGTAGTTAATGTAATTATGAGGCCGTAACGTAAACGGGCTCGACTTGTTGCGATTAGAAATTGTCTCCACTCAGGGGTATAGAACATTTTGTGAACCAGCTCTTAAGAAAATATTGTTTGTTTTTACACAGTGCAAATAAAATGAAAGCGTTTTTTTTTTTGAAGAAATATATTAATAATATTGCATTTTTTTCTTTTTTGACTAATTGAAGAAGTAAACTGTGAATTTTTCGTCATTGAACTCATCAATTTCAATACCTAATCTACTCAAATATTTTTTCTGTGTGTAAGGAATTAGATAGTAAAACATAATAATATGAATGTCAATTACATTTCACAACTGCAACGAAAACATGAGTTTCATGAGTTAACATTCATTTATTTGAGTGTACACAAAATGTTTGCAACCAATGCAAGCAAATTGGAGGCAAATGCCTGTATTCATTGGAAAAGTTAATGAAACTTACCCCAAGTCAATGATTTGGTCCCCACTCTATGGTGTTACGACTGTTCACGAATTGTTTACGTTTTGTGTTTTGCTAGATAGGTTCTGATGTTGCTGGTTGGTAGTGTTGCTATTTATTAAACGTTTTTCGTAAAGACAACCATAAGCTAAAACTTGAATAGCTTTTTAATATATAATATATAAAGTACTTAGCAGCTAATTTTTGCCAAAATTGTCTGTAAAATAATAATAATAATCCACAACTATCACACAACGCCATCTAGTCCCAAGCTAAGCAGAGCTTGTGTTATGGGTACTAGACAACTGATAAACATACATATATATTTCTAAATTCAATATTATAGATAAATTACACTCAGACACAGAACAAATGATCGTGCTTATGACACAAACATTTGTCCTGGGTGGGAATCGAACCCACGACCTCCGGCATAGCAGTCAGGGCCATTAACCACTAGACGAAGGTCTGTCAGGCCTGAAATAATGAAGGTGATTCTAATGATCATCGCTTGTTTCTCTTGAAAAAACACAGCAACTTTGTTCAGTCATATTCAATGTAACTTTAATTGGTTCGCTAATTTAAGTAAAGAATAAATTAATATAATTAATATAATAAGAAAATATTCCGTGTTGCAGTCAAGTTTCAACGCGTGCACTCAATTACGTGCTGTCAGTCAAATTAAAGTTAGCTCTTTTTGCACGAAATTAGTCTTGTGATTTGCTATTCCGTAGGCGCACTTTCAAAGCGTAGTTCCTTTTGACACCATCAAAAAGTTACCTTTAAAAGTGACAACCAAGTTTTGATAGTCTGTTTGAGCGAAAACACTTAAAACACTCCACTATAATGAAACATAAAACTATAAGGTAGAAACTAAAGCCTGGGTTACACGGGGCTAGTTTTTCTATTTCGTAAGGACTATCGATACAAACTATATTCTTACTTGACTTATTAGTTCATTTATTCTGTGTCTGGGTGTAATTTATATATAATATTTATGTATTTAGAAATATATAAGTATGTTTATCAGTACCCTGAGCACGAGTTTTCAGTATTTGAGACGTAAAGTAAACTGGAACTTTGACAACTTCAAATTGTCAATTTTCAAGGAAAAAATTAGTTCCTTCTTCGCACACCAGAGGCGCTGTTCCATTTTTTCATACAAGAAACGCTGTAAATACTGAAAAGACGCTGTAAAGTAAAAGAGTGAAAATTCGTGCTAAGGGTACAGTATTGTCTAGTACCCATAACACAAGCTCTGCTCAGCTTGGGACTAGATGGCGTTGTGTGATAGGTACTCGTAGTTGTGGTATATTATTAGCAAATGAATAAAAATGATTATGACTTGTTCAAACGACGACACAATAGAAAAATAAGCTAGTATTACAGGGATAACTATCCGTGAGATGTTATGGAGTAATTATACCTATAGTGTGTATTTAGCATCATATCCATACCAAGGCTAGTAAAATCCAATGGCGAAGGACGACTCTAGATCAAAAATAATTCCATCATAGTAAACTATCAAACAATGAAGGACCTATCTACAGCGTACTATCCTATACGAGTAGGATAGCTTTTCTGTCTACACAAAACTAGAGTGGTAATAGGTAACTTACTTGTAACGTTAGGTTATCGTAACTTATAAAACTAGCCCCGTGTGATCAGGGCATAAGAAAGAAAAAAAAAAACAAAACACAACCAAGAATTCTAAATGAAAGTGCATTTGATCTGAAAACACTTTTAACGTCAGAAAGGCGTAATAAAAGCAAAGGGTCGTTGTTTGGGCCACGTGCTTGCCTCAGGCATCGACACCGAGTTAATGCATAGTGCGCACAGACGGCTTGCGAATTATCAATACAATTAAATTTCAAATGTTAGTAACGGTTGTGACATTTCCTGGGGCGGGCGTGTTGGTGGCAGGCTTAAAAATTGAGGGTTTCGTGCGTGTGAATTGGTTTTCTGGGGTTGAATTAGAGATTGGATGGAAGTGATGTTAATTTGCAAAGGGTGATAAGACAAATCTTGTTTTCTATTCAAAATTAGGAATTGTTCCAAATGGCCTGTACATTAAATGTTTTATATGCACTAAGGCCTTGTTTGAGTAAGCGTCTGGTGTACTGAATTAGAAAATCGCAGTTCAAGTCCTGCTCGAATTACTTTTCTTTCCGTAAAAAAAGGAAGCTTAACTGGACTGTATGACCATTAAACTCGAATCTATAATGTTTGCAAAATATTATTATTCCTAAAATTATGAATGCGGTTTCAGTAACCTTGCGTTCTATTCACAAAATGGTATAAGTTACACGTGAATCGTGAATACCTACGTGGCGATAAAAAAATAAGTTCATAAGCAAAAATATCGTCCTCAAATACTGGTAGCAAAAGGAAAAAAAATGAACAATCAAACAGATACCAACGCAACGGAAACCCTTCTTCCACAACAATAACTCGAACTTACAAAACCAATTTCCCGATCTCAACATAATATTACACTACCCACAAATTCAGAAGTAATTTCCTTCAGACTATCTTATGGTATCACATTCGTATAGTACGGTCGGGCAGTTAGCACAGCCTCCCTTATTAATTGGTCTATTGCTGTAAGTAATTGCACACCGAAGACTAACTGGGACCATTACTGTGTAGTGTAGATGCACCAAACTGCAGCATAACTTTATTAATTGCTAAGTTAGAGAACCTATATACGTAATAGTTGTGGCAATTACATGTTTCGGTTATTGTTCGTGTTTAAGATTGTTAAATTAGGAGATAATGTAATCATTATCTCCTAAATTAACAATCCGTTGTGAGTGTGTGTGTAAGTGATAACTTATAATGCTCAAAAATAACTTGAAGAAAAGTGTTTGAAATCAGATGGCTTTGTTTTGGTGAAGAGATTATTTACTTAGTTTCTAGTTACTTAAGTGTAAAATATCTGTATGCCTGACTGGAACGGTTTTTCAGCTAAACAGATTTTTAAGAAAGCTATCTCAAAGTTAATGCAAAAATTTAGTTATTATAAACTGCATTTGGCCCGCGTTGTGAATTATTGCCCACTCCCTCTCAAAGAGACGAGGCCTTTGTCCCAGCAGTGGGAACCTGATGATACTAGCTAGAGAGAACATAACATTAAGGTAGGTAAGTAGGCGCACATGCCTTCAGTAAACCTCAAATAGAGAAACCGGCTTACAGATTTTAAAGATCATTAGGCTAGTAATATCTGGAATCCAATTAACAATATACCATAAAAGTAGCTCTAAGTTCTCCATCATAATAATCAATAGGCTTTATAAAATTACTCCCTCCGTGTAGGTACTGGATGATAGCTCTTAAACAGCACGATGAGTAATCATAATAATATGGTAGGTTAGCACTGCCCTTAACTTATATGGTCTTTAAATATAATGATGATTGGCTAAGGATTGTAATATTAAATAAAACCTGTCCTCAGTATGAAATTGGATGAACCGTGCAAGGAAAACCAAGAAGTAATTTTTCATTATTTTCCTCCTCACGTTTGAAATTTTGAGTTCAAACCCAGGCAAGTACTAATGTGTCCTTTTCAATGCATTATGTACTTTTTAAGTTTTATCTTTGACATCACTGACGTCGGTGAAGGAAAGTATATCGTGAAAAAACCTGGACTCTAACTTAAACTATTAACTATGTTATTCCAAAGACATGTCAGAAGCCTGTGGGGTTCCCAGAAGCGCCAAACTAGCACCAAAACCTGGGCACGTCCTCAAACGAAAAAGTAATATAGATCATCTTAATAGGAACTTTAGTAACCACGATGAACCAAATTCTGTCAGTAAGATTAAACAGTGTCCTAATCTTTTTGAGAAACGAAACAAATAGTACTAATATGGTAATTCCATGTTTTATGACCGTTTTTTATCCTCGCCTTTGTTTTTTCTCTTTTTATTTCAGTCCTACGATTGCTGGTTAATAGTACTAATACGTAGTCTAATGTAGTTCATTACATAAATATAGCTCGCCAGACATAACGGGAGGCCGTCGAAATGAGATGCGTAGTCCCCGGCCGGCGCTTGTCACATTCGAAAGAGAGATGTGAATTTTATGCAATCCTGATCTTAGATAAGGCAGGAGGAGGGTGCTGAGGCCTAGATAGTCGCTTTATTTTAATACGAACCGACAACAAATAACGAATAAATATTCCCTTTTTTATTGTTGAGTTGTGACGCGAACGCTTTGATTTAGGGTGCAGTGAGAGGGGTTTCGCCGCCAATTGTGGTCGAGATTATTCTTAGATTTATATTACAGTCGCTGTCAAATTCGAGTGGTATCAGGTTTCAATATTTTGGGAGTGTTGACCCTTCGTGGATCGGTTCTTATAGATTTGGCAAATTGTTTGATGGAGCATTGAGAGTTTATTTGAGAGCTTTGATGGAAAGGGTGAATTGGATTCATTGTAAGATACCAACTTAGTTTGACACGTTCTCATTTTATTTACGGCACGGTTGACGCAGTGGTTGGGCGATCGATTGATGCGTTGAATGTTGTAGGTTTAATCCTGCACGGAGAACAAATATGTGTATAGTCTACAAAGACTTTTTCCGGGTCTAGCTGTTTTTGTATGACATTTTAAATGTTGGTAAAATGCAACAGGGAAAGTATTTTAAAAAAATATTAAAATTCACTTTTTCTTTTTTACTTTCCTAGCTAAAATATTTGTAATCTTCTTGGGCTATTTTCGTAGCAAATAAAGCTTATTTCTATGATACATAAAATATTTCGTCTTCCTTGACTTTTCAATAACTATTTATTTCTTTTCCTTATAACGCTCAGCTTTTCCTTATTCTCAAACTGCGAACTAAACAAAATACATAGTATGAAAAATATAACAAATATTGCTTCTATTATTAGATGACCTAACTAAGTGGAGTTTTCCCTCGAGGCAACCGTCCGGTCCACTACCTAAGTTGTTACCTACACATGTTCCATAGATTCAAGTTCTAAGGCCACCCCTCATGTAATAAAAACAATCAGTTTTTGAAATAAGAAACAGAACCGTTGCACTACGGACACTAAAAGTTCACTTTTTATAAGGGGACCAGAAATTATGGTCGGGTGATATATGACGACACTTCTCCCGGAATTTAAACGTCCCGTTTTCCTAACAGTTACTTACAGTAGCTAGGTAGGGTGCTACTGTGACCCTTAATAAATTCAGAATAAAAGAGTGCGCCAGAAAAATTGTTTCTTCTTATGATTGTAGGTAATAATTTCTTTGTAATTGAATTTTGTGAAATATATAAGCCACTTACCTACGTGTTCGTGATACAAAATAGAAGGAAATTTCGAAGTAGGTACTTAATAGAAAAGGAATTTTGTCCTTTGAAATTATAATGGGCTTTCTTTTGATCCGATTTTATAAATAGAAGGAAGTATATCAAAATATTAATCCGCCCTAATAACGTGATAGAGAGCTTTAGCATGATCGAGGACCAGGAACGTGTCTAGAAAGCTTTAGCATGATCCAGGACAAGGTCATGTGAACTGCTTCATTTAGAAAACGCGTAAAGTCATCAGGGTAGATACCACGCACATTTTAGTTTTCCAACAAAAATAAAAGTTACTTTTTAACCGACTTCAAAAAGGAGGAGGTTATCAATTCGACTGTATTTTTTTTTTTTTTTATGTTTGTTACCTCATAACTTGCGACTGGGTGAACCGATTTTGATGATTCTTTTTTTATTTGAAAGCTGGTGCTTCCCGTGTGGTCCCATTGTCACCATTTCAATATCTGATGATTGAATCCTGGAGAAATCGAGGGCAACCCTCAAATTTTATAGGCCCACACATCGTTTTTCGCAAATATTATGAAGTAATTTAAGTACTTGCGTATAGTAATCATCATCTCATGTAGCGGAGCTGATGATGGAAGGTTCAACAACTACTTAACAGTAAGGAGTAGGCGTCGACTGATTTAGTAATTTTTTTTTTCATTAAGTATTTCAAAGCACTACAATTTAATAAAGGTCTGGAGTATATCTGATGATGGAGCCGAGAGACAGTCGAGGGAACTCCTCAACGATTCACAGCAGCTACCTTGTGTTTGAGCTTGATTTATTTGTATTGATAAGAACTTTACACCTAGATGAGTTATAACTGTTATTAGGGGTCTGATGACGAAGACGAAGGACAGTTCAGGGAATTCCTCAACGGTTTATAGTAGCTACCTTGTGTTTGGACTTCATTCATTTATATTGATGAGAACTTTACACCTAGATGGGTTGTAACTGTCATTAGGGTTCTGATGACGAAGACGAAGAACAGTTCAGGGAACTCCTCAACGGTTTACAGCAGCTATCTTGTATTTGAACTTAATTCATTTATACTAATGACCCATATGGGTTATTGTTCGATGCAGGATACCTGCCATTTGGTCCCAAAAAAAAAATCATTTATTTTGGTGTTCTTGCTTATTGTGTACAACATGGGCGATGTTATAACCAGTGCTAAGGATAATAAAATTCTAGTGCATAAGTAAGAAAATTATGTTTTTGACAAGAATTTCGGTTGAATATTTAAACTAAAAAGGGTAAAATAAAAAGTTTTTTAAAAAAAATGTAACCGACTTCTAAAAAAACAACCACTAAAAAGGGTAAAATAACCTACCAAAAAACTTTTTTTCGGAAGTCGGTGGCAAAAAAATCAATGAAATAAAAAAGCAAAGCCACCGACTTCCGAAAAAAAGTTTTTTGGTAGGTTATTTTACCCTTTTTAGTGGTTGTTTTTTTACCATGTGTGGCCAATGAAATTGGTGATTCCTATATCAGTCTTTATCTTCTAAAAATACTTCTAATTTATAAAGGAGGCACAGTTTTAAGAAAAGATTGTCAAAAAACTGAAAAGCCTATTAATGTTCCCACTGCTGAGACACAGGCCTCCTCTCTGTGAGAGGGAGTGGGCCATAATCCACCACGCGGGCCCAGTGCGGATTGGTGGATGTCACATGTCTTCGAATTTTCGGTTCTAGTACATGCCGGTTTCCTCACGATGTTTTCCTTCACCGTTTTTGAGAGCAGTGGTTACGCAAAGTAATGCACCTGGTTGGGTTCGAACCCACGACCTGCTACTCGTAAGTTGGGGTCGATACCACTGGGCCACCACTGCTCTCAGTTCTTCAGTTTTTTTTTTTATTGTAATGGAATTGTATATGGATAACATCTACTCCCTTTCTTACCTCCCTAAATTTTCTGTACCTAAACTGCCTAATTACGACGCCATTTTGATTTTTACCACAACTCTAAATATTATTTTCAACCAATTTTTCTAATAAACCATATCACTCGTTCACGACAACAATGGCAAAGTTTATCTCGATTAAACAGTTGACTATCTTTCTTCCTGGTAGCGATTCTGGTGATAAAGATTGCACGACTGATTCTGTACTCGTCTGTGACCCTAACCGTATTAGAAGTCCCGATAAGTGGAACATGAGAGCCATTTAATTTATCAACTTGTTCCTCCGAAGCTGGCTAACTTTTCTTTCAAGGATTTTGTAAGGAATTTAATTGGTGAGTCTGTTTTTGTGCTCGGACGTTCAGGGCTCTCATTAGGCTGTAAGGTGGGGTTTTACTTGTTTAGTGATGCATTTCATTTCTTATTGTGTTTCCAATGGTTTATGGTTTCTTAAGTGATATTAGCAAAAATGCCAGAGACAATGTTTAAAATTCAAAGAATAACACGTAGAACGCGTGCATTCTGAATCTTTAGCGCAAAACAGGAAAAATTGTGTCAAAGGAATGAAGCTCATGCCTAACAAGTGGGTTTTTATCATGTCATTTGCTAGGCAACAACAAATATACACAGCTTGTAGATGCATGATTGTTATAATTGTGACAGGCCTGTTGGTCTAGCGGTTAGTGACCCTGACTGCTATGCCGGAGGTCGTGGGTTCGATTCCCACCCAGGACAAATGTTTGTGTGATGAGCACGATCATTTGTTCTGTGTCTGGGTGTAATTTATCTATAATATGTATGTATTTAGAAATATATAAGTATGTTTATCAGTTGTCTAGTACCCATAACACAAGCTCTGCTTAGCTTGGGACTAGATGGCGTTGTGTGATAGTTGGGGAATATTATTATTATTATAATAAGATACTATTTTAAACTCCGTAATCATCAATATTTTGTGTGTGTGTGTGTGTGTGTGTGTGTGTGTATTTTTCAAAAGGTTCTCGCACGTACACTCCCTATTTTATTAACTTCATTTCTAAACAATGTATCAAAAATTCCACATTCATTCTTCACTAACATCTGTAACGAGTTAGCCTAAGGGTATAGCCGAAAAGTCAGACACTCGCTTCACAATCGAATTATTTTTATTTCGATCGATATCGGCACGGCATTGGATTCGTTCTGCCTCTGCCACGCGCTGCCTCAGGCGATACTCCAAAAGTCCTTTAATGCACAACTCCCGTCTGTCCATTTGTCTAACGTCCCAACTAATAGAGAAATTCCATTTAAAAACTTACGTTTTATGCCCCGGGGGAGTGAGTTTATTGTACATTTTTAATGTTTCTAATTCAGTTTATATGGGATTTGTTTGGACTTAGGGATCGAAGTTGATTTGGTCACGGGGCAATGTAGTGTTGATTTACTTTAAAAAGCACTTAGGATATTATAAAACTAAAACACACTTATGTACTGGGAGTATTATCCCACCATTGGCAAATGTTTCCCCATAGCTTTATTTCTTAGTCGACACCTATCTCCTGCACGCGTAGCATGGCGATTCTGTTGGCAAATGTTTCTCCATAGCTTTATTTCTTAGTCGACACCTATCTCCTGCACGCGTAGCATGGCGATTCTATCTCTATTCTACCAACTATTCTTGGTAGAATAGAGATAACAAAGTTATTTCATCGTTATTTCCATAGGTACAAATCGACTGTTTTTTTTTTTTGTACAAATAATTATCACCATTCAATTTCTAATAACTATGGCATGATGGCCTACCCTATCATTTCCGATATCTGTGGCTCTAAACCATTGCTATCTTTTGGAGCGATTGACAACTCCTTAAATAAGCATTTGTTAAAATCTCATCTCATTAGTGATTTTAGACGAGAGCAATAGAATAGAACAATTATTTTCTATATTTTAATACTACCAAGCTTAAAACGCTAAAAATATTTCTACGTTCTGTCATTTTGTCATTTCTTCCATCGACAAAACCCCTTTCTACGGCGCCATGCTACGCCTGCAGGTGGTGCATACTGCGAGACGACCCTGGCTATATATTTTGATTCTACAGACATGTCATCCTAGTAGGTTTTTGCACTTTTTGGAGTGCATTTGTGCATTTGGCGGCTGAGTGTTATACCATTTTTATATTTTTGTATTTAATAAAATGGTGGCAGTCAACAGTACGACAACCAAAGTATATGTATTGCAGAAATACGTAAAACTATAATTATTATGGTTAGTGTGTCAAGGGTACTGACTTATAGATTGGTTTATTAAAAAAAATTGTTTACTGCAATAGCATTTTCCCCAGCCATTCAAAATCCAGAAGCCAGAACTTGATCATGGAGTATAATACTTGGTGTAAAACGAATGAATAATCCCAATTTCATATTTCTCCGTTAAAGAGAAAAATATTAGGTATATTCCGTTCCTTGGAGACAAAATTTTGCACAAGACCAGACTGCTAAATGTAAGACGAAAATAATTAAATAAAAATACCGGTCTTACTGTACACATCAGAAAGCAGCTTCATTATCTTTTTGACTAATTATGAAACGGACGACGAAAGTTCTAATTGAATTCAGGAGACTACGGCTTTCTCAGTTATATTTTCATTTTTGTAAAGTTTTTGGAGCCGACTACGCCGTCTAATATCTATGGTAATAATACACTAATTAAGAACTGAAGACAGTGACTTCTTGAGTTTGAGAAGCGAAAATATTTTCTTCTTATATTCCGTTGGTTTCTTGGTCAAAATCATAAAACTTGGCTGATAAACTTGGAAAAGAAACATTGCAAATTGAAAACATTCCATCAATTTTATTGTAGTTAATCTAAAATTTTTCACGATTTTATGATTAATTTTTAAAGTGTTGATTTGGGTTAGTTTCAGAAATTGTCAATTTCAATAAATTCCTAGATTGTGTAGAGTTTTGTTAAAAAATATTCGCAGATCTATTCTTATGCATGAATAAAAGCAATTTTTTGATGATATTTATAATGCAAATGAGTCTAATTCTATCATTGCCTACTAAAAGAAAAAAAAAAGAAAACTTTAATTTGAATCTTAATTTTATCGGCACTGTTAGTGCAGTGGTTGATTGAGCGACCTCTGCGCAGCGGTCGCTCAATCGCGCGAGTCGCGTGTCGCGGGTTCGATACCTGCACGGAACAAAAATTCGATGATCTTCAAATAGTTGTCCCGGGTTTGTGTATGTAACGCACCCACAATACAGGAGACATTCCTAGTGAGGGGCAAGGTATTAAAATAAAGTTTGTGAGAACCTCCATTACTGTGTTACTTTTCTTACACAACAACAACAAGCAACATTGGTGGCTTCTCAATATATCTGTTTACATCAAAACGTTCAGATTATTTTCCTCAAGCACCAAGTTTTTCATTCTAAAAACATCCCTCCAGCTCATTCCATTTTCCTCCTTCCATTACCCGTCGTATGCCTTAGAAATTGTCACATCTTCATTCTTCTTGTCACCCTTGCTACCCCTAACGACATTTAACTGTAGAGACATGTCTCCACAAAGTATATGTAAATTGGTAAATGTTATAAATTGCATATATTTATCTAGTAATGGGGTTTTAACGTTGGGGTGGGGCAGTGACGGATCGATTGAACAGATTTGTACAGCTTAGCGTGTTGCTTTTAGCGGTGCTAATTTTGGCTTCGTGACTTTGTGGGGAGGTAACATTCAAAAGGACTTGTTTACGTAAAATGGTAAAATGGACCTTAATAACAAAGGCTGGTGACCTGTTAATAGATTCATAAGTTCATCTTGTTTTATGTTGGTCTTAGACCAATTAAGCTGAAGTCAATCTTTTAAATAGCAAGGTTAGTGACACGCAAAGAGTTCGGGATTAAAATAAGAACTGCTGTAAAGTTTTCAAACTCAAGCAGTACTTGCCGAGGTCTATCGGTAGATTGAAGATCATCTATTGCGTACCCCGTTTCTTTCATATCTCAGAAAACGCGTTAAGACAATTTTTTCCGGTTGTCGTACAGCGCGAAAGTTTGACAAGCAGTCTAACCGTATCGTCTTGCCCAGTACTAACTGGAATGCAAGTAGAAGTCAGAGAGCCAGTTGCTCCCTTATAATCATTTAGCCAGAAGAAGTCCACTGCTGAACAAAGGCCTCACCCTTGGACCCCCATGCTGAACAACAAATTGTTTGCCCGCGACTCTCACGATGTCCTCGGTTCACCTAATTTGAGGCGCACCTACCCTGCGTCTTCCGACTCGTGGTCGCTGCTCGAGAACTTTTCTTTTCTGTTGCGTCGGTTATCAGTTCTAGCGATTTGGTCCTCCCACTGCCACCTCAAATTTTAAGAGCAGTATTATTCTCCTTGCAACTGGCAGATGAGTGTGTTGAATATTCAATTACATATTGCGAATTAGACCCACGAAATTATCTTTCAAATAATGTTTTTATGGGATACTTAACCCAACGTTATAATTTCTGTTACGAAAGACCCTTAAATTACGAGGTTGAACGTAAATTGTACGACCAAGATCCATTTATACTGGCGCAACAGAGATAGCATACTTCATTTCAGAGCATCGATTCGCGACAAAGAAATAATCGAAATATGTATGAAGAGCGCGCTTAATATTGTAGGAAATTAAGCGGGGTTGCGACATGCGGGCACACTCAAACATAATCTGCAGTTGCTATCAGGTTTACTATTCAGGGGATGTTTCGTAGGTATTAAGTATCCTGTTGGCAATACACTTTGTTTTAGTGGGAATTCTAACGAATATTATAAATGGGAAAGTTTGTGAGGATGATTGAGAGCACGGGTGGATGTGTTTCACATGAAGATTATTGAACAGATTTTTGTAGGACTAGCCAGAGCAAAGAGGGAAATAAAAGCTTTCATTTGGACAGATAAGCATAATTTATTTACTGGGTTCAAATCATTAAAAATAATGAAAAATAAGTAACTGCAATATTACATTTATCAAGATATTATTAATCACAAACATAAATAACTCACACTTTCACAGTTCCACGACTACTGGCTAGCTAAAATGGCGCTGTCTTGTCACTTTTTATCTCCCTCCTCTTTACCATATAAAAATAGTCAATTGAGAGCATAATATCCACTAGCGCCATTTTAGCCTTTTAAAACAAGTCAAATCACTTACTAATTTTAGCCAACATATTTGTGTAATATAAAGAAAAATACTGTTAATGTCTTAAACTACTTGTAATTATCGCATTTAATATTTAAATAGCTAACATTTTGGTGACTACAATTAGATAGTTTGTAACCTGGTATTTCCCCAATATGACGCTCCTGTGGAACAATTATCGATCCTCACGCGGACAACGTCGTGGGCATGGGCATTAGATTGGGTACTAGAAAAAATCAAAATACTGCCTAGTTTTGTTGTTGTTGAACGTAAAAAATAATCATTAGAAGCATTATAAAAAATCAGAAGGCATCTACAGAACTATATTACGCTGCCATGACATAATTTTTTGATTTCAAATAAGGGAAAATAGATAATTAATAAAACTTTTTGCAATTTCAATCTTTCAAAAAATATTTATGAAAATCATGGGAAACTAGCTACAATTTAATCACTGTAAAAATAAAACTGAAGAAACCGTTCCTTTTATAAATTGCTCGAGGCAATAGCCAGAGTTTTCTTCAAACCATTGTACCACAACTGGACGATCCACAACAACACTGCGTTATCTGAAGTCATACATTTTGCACCATCAGCTATTATCGCTACGCAATATTGGCTCAACCGGCTTAAGGGGGAATAAACTATACAGAGTAATTAAACCAAAGTAATTATTCCATGATTATATGCAGAAACTAATGGGGTTTGTCAAAGGGCTAACGATCCGCGGAATGGATGTCAAAGGCAGTTATGTATACCGAAATTATTAGCGTGTTTAAGATTATCGGTACATAGTATATAAGGCGTGAGTATGTGTTAGTGTGTGTCCACACTGGAAGCCTAGCGCGACGGCGGCGGCGGGCGCGGTGGCGGGCGCGGCGGCGGGCGCGATCTGTGTCCACACTGCCGATCAAGCGTTTGTTTTTGTAGCGGCGAATTCAGGTGTTGCAAACCGGTGGTACAAAGTAGTTTCTATAAATCTTGTTTAAAGAAATTAATTTTAAAATGTTTTATAGTTTGTTTAGGATTGCATACAAGTAAATTATAATTCATTCTACATTTTTGTACTCAAGTATGGTAAAAATAATTTAAATATGTACAAAAACATCCAACGGTAGTACTTTAGTGCATGTTCTGGTAACTAGATGGCGCTACTAAAAGACCGAAAAGGTTTGATACACCTGCCACCCGCCCGTTGTATCGGTTGTTGCCTAGCAACGCCTAGGCTCGCAAATTCGCTTGTAGCCGTCGCGCTAGGCCCCCGCCTTAGTCACTTCAGTATGGCCACGAGCGGCGATTTCATACATTCAATATTTCCGCGCCCGCCACCGCCACCGCGCTAGGCTCGCAGTGTGTTTGAGCACTTAGTGGTTCCTAAAGGTGCTTTTTTAAAAGAGCAGGTTGCCGGTGTAGACAGGTCTTTCTGGTCGGTACAGGATATCTTATAAATCCGTACATAATAATTATGTATCATACAGAATTTATTTGTTGACATAAGAAAATAATTACAGATATTATATGTTTGTTACACAGAGCGCTATGTTATACCGGGAGGGCAATACTCTTTCTGAATCATTATTAACAAAAAAGTGTATGTAGGTACATACAGTAACAAATTACTTTTTATTACTGCATCTTCCACTAGTCAATATAGATAAGACTATAAACTAAACAGGGGAGTTTAAACCAAGTAACGCACCTGACCCCTATTGGTAGGTACATAAGGTGCGTGACTTACGAAATACCCCTAATACGTCAGATGGAATACGATTTTTTCTCCCCTAGAGCAACAATTTAGATCGCGACGCGTCAATAATATAAAGAGGGGGTCCCGATCTTTGTTTTCCTCATTGAGAGTCTATTCGATCAAGAACTTGAGCGTTTTCTTCTTTGAATTTATTACTTTGAAACTTTTTGATTTGATTCAAGTGCATATGGGTGGGTAGTTTATGATTGGGAGTGACGGGGTGAAAGTTTGTGCCTACTGCCATTGCTGTTACGATAGTTGACAGTTGAATTCACATATTGATGGGATATATTATAGCTTTGGGATAGTAAATAACCATGCCAATAATGAAACAGATCGATATTGAACGTTTTCTTCACATTATTATGCTTGTATTTTGCGTGACACACCTGATATGAAGCGCTGATACGAGTACTGTCTAACTCCGATTATTTTGAACGAGTACTGTACAGCTGAAAGTTTAGTTCAGAAAGTTTTTTTCAGAATAATAGACAGAAATAGGGGAACTGGTCTAGTTTGAAATGCCTTTTATACTACAAGTGGTCGCATAATAATCAATATTCGTATTGATAATTCCATAATGTCGAAAAAAACCGGTCTTAAACATTATCACAATTTTAAGACAAAATGTTAATTATTTCAGTTACATCAGAAAGACTTGAAGAAAAGATTCTTTACAGTTTACATATCTTTAACTTTTCGCATTAATTGCACGCAGGTTAAATACATTAGAGTTTGACTAGAAACTTGGAACGTGTGGCAGATGAATAAAATTGTGAATAATTAAAACTTATATGTATAAACTTTGCTTAAAATCACTCAAAGTTGCTCATTCAAACTTGTTTGATTGCAATCAGGCCACAAAAGGTTAAATGACTAACATTTCACTTTAAAATCTATTGCAACTTTAGTTTTTCGACTATTAACGAAATGGAATATGCATTAAATATCAAAATCAAAAGTCATTCATTCAAATTAGGCTGATTAATCAGCCCTTTTTGAAGGTGAATTTTTACACAAGACAGTCCCCCAAAGCGCCCCGCCTTCGACATATCCCAGTATTTATATTCAACGAGCAATATTTGTATAAAATCTATAGGTATATGTATATTTTCCGGTTCCCGAAAACGGCTCTAACGATTTCGATGTATTTTGGAATAAAATGGTTTCAAGCTGCGTTTCCACCAGTTTGCAAGGATGCGTAGTGAGGGATGAGGTCCCATGTCTGGGAAAATTCGTTTTCTCCGTATTTTCACGCATAAAGATTTATGGGAAGAATATGGTTCATAATTTCGTCACGCTAAGCGGCGTCCAGGTAGCCCGATTTGTTTAAGCGTTGAGTTCCATGGCGGTGACCATGGGTTCAAATCCCAGTAGATTTTTAGGGGTTTATTCCATTTTTTCTAGGTTTTTTTTATAGTTTTCTTTTATTTACACCCGAACGCTGACGCGCTTACTGATATGCTGATGATCGTGGATTCAAACTCTGGTTTTTTTTAATGTTTTTGTTCACTTAGTTACCTTCTTTATTATTGTCGTACCTGACGAAACTGGGTTAAAGTAGTAATATAAGAGGATTAAAGTATTTTGATTTCATTAATGCTGTATAATCACGTTAAATAACAAATATTAAGTCTTTATATTTATTCATGTTACCTTTTTAGGGTTCCGTAGCCAAATGGCAAAAACGGAACCCTTATAGATTCGTCATGTCTGTCTGTCTGTCCGTGTATGTCACAGCCACTTTTTGTCGAAAGTATAAGAGCTATCCTGTTGAAACTTGGTAGAAAGATGTATTATGTGAACCGCATTAGGATTTTCATACAAAAATCAAAACAAAACAAATTTTGGGGGTGCCCCCCATACTTAGAATTGAAACTCAAAAAAAATTTTTTCACCAAACCCATACGTGTGGGGTATCTATGAATAGGTCTTTAAAAATGATGTTGAGGTTACTAACATAATTTTTTTCTAAACTGAACAGTTTGCGCGAGAGACACTTCCAAAGTGGTAAAAAGTGTGTCCCCCCCCCCGTAACTTCTAAAATAAGAGAATGATAAAACTAAAAAAAATATATAATGTAGACCTCAACCAAAACTACCAACGAAAATTGGTTTGGATGAGATACAGTTAGCAGTTTTTGGGATATAGTACATTTTCAAAAACCGCAAATATAACTTTGCCATTCATACAAATACTATGAAAAACAAAGTTATTTTTATTGTTTGTGTATATTACTTACTAATCTCAATATAATTATATCTCTAATCTATGCTTGCTGCTACGGAACCCTTCATGGGCGAGTCCAACTCGCACTTGGCCGGTTTTTTTATATAGACTTCTATCTAATTCTTTAATTCCTTTATTTTTGTATTCGTTCTGTTTAAAATGTTAATAAAAAAGAATTGGCTGTCGAAGCAAAAATTATTTGTTAATTTATTATCAGTGAAGTTTAGTCTTATCTTTTTTTCGGTCGACCAGGAATTAAATAAGTCTCTCAGAAAAAAAAAAAACTAAAGTATAGCTAGCTATTAAGTTTATATGAAGTAAAATTGGAATTCCATGCTGCAAAGCCAAAAAAAGTGTTTAAAACTAAGAAAATTTATGTAAAAATGCTTTGGAATAAATAATCGAGTTTTCCAGTTAGAACTTTTCTACATCCATCCACGTCAATGTAATATCGTTAAGTATCTTAACATATTTTGAATACCTTCATCACTCAATACTTCGTGTTGGAGTTTTATAAAGCAATAGCTTAGATAAATAGAAAGCGTTAAAGTATTAAAGTTTTTATAATGCACTACTTCAGATTAACTTACTTCAGTTAAGTAAGTTATCAAAGAATAAAGTAAGTCGTTGAATTCAAAGAATGAAGCTATCAATACCATCTTATATTGAAATTGCTTTTCTTTTATGATTAGTAATTTACACGAACAACAAAAATTAAGGGGGCTGACAGACTAACGACGAAATAACCGCCTTTATAAAGCCATCAGTCGCAATAAAGGAAACGTTATACACGGAAGCCGGCACGGCACGCTCCTATTCATAGTATGGACAGTAATAATAATGATCAGAGTTCCTGTCGCCGCTCCGACTGCCATCATCGGAAACGTTTCACCATTGATTTTTCCGCAAATAATACAGTCTCCAAATTTCGTATCGGTCTTCATTGTTTCGAATATCACCCCAGCTCCCTTCCTCCCCAATGTCGCATGGTTTTGAGTGCATTAGATTCGCTCAAACACATTCGACGCTGTCGGTTTCCTGGACGTTGGTCGACACGTGACTCCAAACATAAAAAGACTTCACGCCTGATCTACTCTCCGATATAAATGTGAATGGAATTGCCCTCATTGTGTAATATTAGGAGGGTCATTCGGAACATCAAGGATTACGGGCAGATGCACCAGTATCCATATTAAAAACAGACCCAGATTTTGACATAATTTTATATTGATTAATTTTATCAAGCTGTCTGAAACAAGTATTGTAATGATTTATTAACATCTGCATATTTTATAGACAGTTGACTAGTCGTAATCAACTCTGACGTTTCATGCAAATCTGTTTCGGTCCTTTTTATCTGGAGCTCTTTCATTGTCGTAATGTGATTAGGAAAGGCCCCAATCGGGTACCCTCTTTCGGGAGGGCGCTAAATAAGATGCGACGTTTTCCGCCTCGGGCACCTTTGATAGTACTTTTTAAAGCTGTGTCACGAATTCCGAACCTCTCTTTTATTGGTCGCCATTATGATAATTACATTAAGGGCCGTCCGTTGCCGATACTTCGTCTTTCGAATTTGTTCTGTTGTTACGGTAAGGCGTTTGCCTCTTGAATATTGAGCAGCTCATTTGCGAAAATCGCACCTATTCTCTACGTGACACTTTTATTCCACAAAGTCGTTTGGCATTAAGTTTCTTAGGCTAGAATCAAATTATCCGAAATTAAAAATTTATTCACGCAGTTGATTGACACTCATTAAAAGTTACAACGTAGACAGCGAATCTAATCTTCAACGAACAGACATTTATTTTAAAATTAATTTCACTTTAATATCTCTCAAATAGTTTTCACAGATTTCAGAAAAGCGATTACAAAGTGCTTAGAACATTTTGTTAGTGTTTCGTTTTCAGTCAAAGATTGTTGACTTAACAAGACACTATTATCAATAGTTTTGTAAACTTTATTTTCGGCGAGTTTTTTTGCTTTACGAGCAGTTTAAATGCTCTTGGGCATTCAAATTATGCTCAAAGTTCTTGAAGACGATTTCAAGAATTTGTTAGTAACTTATTTCGGTTTTAATTTGTTATAAAGTAGTAAGAAACGTGATTTTACTTTAAAGTACGAAAGGAAAAGTCTGTGAACATAAGTAGTATATTATAATATTGCAGTGTCTTTAGTAATTTATTATAATCTTAAATTATTTACAGAGGGTTTAATTTTTATAAGTTGTGCTACACTACTAAAACATCTATTATTAGCTACCTATTCCTATGCCTGATTTCTAAGCTAACAAGCTTTATCTTAGAACACCTAAACTAAATCATTCATCATTCCTATCACTTTCCATACTTTTTTAAGTTTTATGATTCTACAACATATGTGCAAGTACGTCGATATTTCTCTATTTTCGACGACGTTTCCTTCGAATTTGAATCCAAATTGCGAACCTTATCGAATTACGTGTCAAATCAAATGGATAATTGTCCTGTTTTGTGAAAAAATAACACTCTTTTGTAGATCACACGTTTGAAAATGTTACACGATACTAACATTGCAAACATTCTTGGAATATCTGCACAGATTTGATTGAATCGTAACAACAATCAAAAACAAAAGTTGTTTCAATTAAATTCCACTTGTTTATTCGCACCAACGAAACTTTTTTCGCGTTTCGTTAAAATGAAATGTTTTTATTTGTTTTAAAATATCCATTGTCTGTGATTTTTTTTTGTAGTTAAATGCCGCTATTTTTATTGCTAGTTGTCTTTTTATTAAAATGTACAAGCAAATATGAGCGTTGATTGAAAACAAATATCTTTTTAAAGTTCTATTTTAAACTAACTGACCCGAGAGTCTATACATATAATAAATCTGTAGAAGGGTCAATTCTGTACATTGAAAATATTGAAAAAATAAATAGCGGGGTGTGTTGCTGGATCGATACCAAACCCAAATATGTGATTAAAAAAATTTTTGTCTGTCTGTCTGTCTGTCTGTCTGTCTGTCTGTCTGTATGTGCAGGCATCACGTGAAAACTAACGGTTCGATTTCGATGAAACTTGGTATAATTATACCTTATTATCCTGGGCATAAAATAGGATACTTTTTATCCTGGAAAAATACGTAGAAAAAAAATCTGTAACAAACCTTATTATGGAACCACTGGCGACACCTATTATCAAGTAGTAGTATTATCAACATTACGCCACGCCTGCCTCCATTGATTTATAAAAAGGTTCTATCACTCACCACTAAATGGCGTTGTGCCTATGACGCGCATTTCTGAATCGCGGTGTTAAGATTCTCCGAGAGTTAATGACTACCGACTTGCGACTTTATTATTTTTTTGTGTGACTCAACTAGCAGTGCACTTGCGGGCTACGTCCTAATTGGAATAGCTACACAAGACTCGCCTACTAAGTTTTATCATAAAGTTAAACAGTAATTCAAATTTCAATTCTGTTATTTTTGGTTTAGAGGACCAAAAACCCTGTTCCCCCCTGTTCCGATCAGTTATTTGTAAATACAAGGTCGGAATTACTATGTAAAAAATACTTACTACAGAACGCGAACTCAATAGCAGTAGCTCAATAGATCTCCTTAATTATTATAGGCTTAGCCGTATTTGGGTCCAATAGATATTTATAAGATGTCATTGTCAGAGTTACTCAAAATGGAGAAATAAACCATCCACGCGAAGACCGACATTCGCGCGGACGGAGTCGCGGGCGGAAGCTAGTAGTTAATATTTTTGAACTAGGTATATGAGAATGAGAACTGCTCTCAATACGGTGAAGGAAAACATCGTGAGGAAACTGTCATGTCCTAGAACTTAAAATTCGAAGACATGTGACATCTACCAACCCGCACTGGGCCCGCGTGGTAGTAATAATGGCCCACTCCCTCTCACAGAGAAGAGGCCTGTGTCTCAACAGTGTATTGATGATGATAATATGAGATGATATATGACCTGCAGTCTATATGGTTAATGTAGTACCATGGTTTAATAAACTAATTTAAATCTGGATGTGCTTAAAATCGCAAGGCATGGCAACTTAAGAATTCAATGCGATGTTAAAAAGAAAAATTTCCAGATGTATACGAAGCAGTTGACTACGAATGTTTTTTCAATACAATAATTATTGAGTTCAATTGTAAATATATGTAATTAGGGTGCTGATTTGTAAGAATACATGCAATTTTTCATATTTACAATGATCATAGTATCCGCAGGGCATCGCACTACATTGAATAATTTATAGTTAAAAACACAACAGAACAAAAAATATAGACAGTTGGACCCCCAGATCGTGACTAAAGGCATTAAGCGTGTCTTTAAGAATTTGCATTTGAAATAAAGGCGTCTCCACCCAAATCACATTACCAGAAATTTGAGGCCGAAACGTCGCGTCATTTCGGTGAACACTTTCGACCACGCCCGTAGAATAAAGTGCCAACGTACTTTATCAATCGAATTGGAGTTTTGCAAGATCATTGTGCGATCTATTGGTGTGATGCCGCCTTAATAAAAGGTAGGTATGCCGTTTTGGAGTTGGGTTCGGTACAGAACCTGCTGCTGCCTTCTACGATTTTGTGATTTAGATTTTTAATGTGCGATAATTTTTCTGAAATTGTATCTCTGCTACCATGTGTTTAATGTAAAATGTTAAACTTTTTACGCAAATACATTATTTATTTTGCTCTTGAAGGAGGAGGCGGGCCGCGTGAGGGAGAGTACAGTGTCCTCCCTCCACCCCAGCCGCAGTGGTAGACGCCCACGTCGTCGGACGTCGGCAGATGATCTCCGGCCACCGTAGGCGCGGGCATGCGGGCGGCGAGCAAAGGGCAACTCGCCACCCGACCATGGACCATGCCCGGGTCGACGGCGCATTGTGTTCCACGCGCGCCTCAAAGAGTGTCAGCATGATGACGGGGCCTCTAGAGGGCCAAAGCCTGCCGGGGTCGCGGGACTTATCTCATTACCGTGACCCCGGAACAGAAAGGGCTATTGAAGGACACCGTGGATTTTAGTCAGTACGAGTCTGACAGTCCCTCCCGCCCTGCCCGGGGTGGGAGGACTCATTTAATGATTTTACCACGTTAAAAAAAAATATACATTATTTATTTCGTATTATTTCTAATGTTGTTTTGCTCAACGAATTAGATATCTTGTTATATTATTATCTAACGAGAAAATTCATGACCATCACAAAATCAATAACATCCTTTTTTGAAAATGCCAGTGTTTGTGCGAACAAATTGAGTTAATTCAGATATTGATTAGGATTGATTCAAAATCAAGACATTTATCAAAGTAGCCTGAAATTGGCTATTTTCTGAACATTAATTTACAATATACAGTCCCCCAATACGCCTGCCCTTCACAATGCAGAACCATTTCTTTTCTACAAGCTTTACGTGACTATTCTGAATCACGTGAACTAGAAAATATAGGTATAATCTAAATGTCTCAAGTGATGACGAAGCGCCTAAGCTGCGGAGTCACCGTTAAAGAATTTAAGTGAGTAGGTATATCATGAGATCACAAAATTAGGTTATCTAACTCAGCAAGTCACTATTCTCTAGGGAAAAATACGAATTCAGACGAGTAAAAATTAGTTAATTTTTGGAAAATTCGTTGAAGCAGAATTTTGATTTATTTTTACTGAAAGACAATTCTGGATAGATATTATAGACATTTTTCTTTACGCGGTAATGTCATAAATCATGACTGTTTTTGTTAAAGGACAATGTCCAGAATGGCCCTATGCAACAAAATGTATTGGAATACACGATAATTAACTGTCTATTTTATTATATTAGTTGCAAATACTTTTGTAACACGGACTAGCTGTATGCCAAAATGAACAATAAAAAGTATTTTACGAGACTAATAACATTAATGGCCGCCATCTTCACCAAACGTCATGTCGTGTCGATAAAGAATAGTGGATACTACCAAGCTCGCAAGCTGGTAATGTTGGACTATTTGATCTTAATGAGAACACTAATAAGGTTGAAAATGAAACCACAATTGTGTCCTGATCTTAGCTGGTATATTTTTAAATAAAAAATCAGAGACCCCAACGAAATTGATGTAGACAAACGATAGCGCGATCTAATTCGACTACAACGCCATCTATCGAGCATCGGGTCAAACTTTTTGCACTTTTATGCTTTTTATGCAGTTTCGTTACAAACATACCGGCCACCAAGGACATACAGTGACAGGATGTCCTTCTTAAATGTGGCTGAATCTAAATTAACAAGATTTGGAAGTACTACATATTAAATTCACAAGTAATATCAAAAAGTCAAAGTCAAAACATTTCTTAAATTTAACAAAAAATAAAATACAATAACAGTCATAACAGGTAAAAAAACTTATTGAGCTATTGGCAAAACACATAGTTTGGAAGTTGGTCTCTTAATGACAGATGATTTTGTGCGCAATGTGACTACACGGGTAACGCTATCATCGCCCGGATGTTTCTCTACCACTCGTCCCAACAACCAACGACTAGGCGGTAAATCATCCTCCTTAATTAATACGATATCACCGATATTGGGCTCAGGAACTTGAGAGGACCATTTGTATCTATTCATGAGATTCGACAAGTATTCCTGGGACCATCGTTTCCAAAATGACTGCACCATCCGTTGAACAAATTGCCATCGAGACAAGTAATTTACGTTTGCACTTTCGTAATTTTTGTCCGGCACATTAACTAAGGGTTCACCGATCAGGAAATGTCCTGGGGTTAAGGGCAGGGGTTCACCAGGATCAGCAAAGTTTATGACGCTTATCGGTCGTGAATTTAAACATGCTTCGACTTGATTCAGCAGCGTAGACATTTCTTCATACGTCAGTGTAGCGTCACCAATTACCCTTTTAAGGTGAAACTTGGTGGATTTCACCCCAGCTTCCCATAGACCACCGAAATTGGGAGCATGAGGCGGTATAAAGTGCCACTCAGTATTGTTTGCTTCTAGGTGTTCTGCTATTGCGGGTTGAATAGATCCCAACTGTTGTAGTTCTCTAGAGGCACCTACGAAATTTGTGCCGTTGTCACTCCATAATTTAGCACAGTGACCTCGTCTTGCTACGAATCGTCGGAAGGCAGCTAAAAATGCTTGTGTACTCATATCGCTGGCGACCTCCAGGTGAAGAGCGCGGGTGGACATACAAACGAAAAGGCATATGTAGCCTTTGTATGAGCGATGCCCACGGCCTTTTGTCGTTCTTATGCCTATAGGACCCGCATAATCCACGCCGCTGTGTAAAAATGGTCTTGCTGGTGTGCATCGGACGGATGGGAGATCACCCATCAATTGGTTTCTAACGCTAGCTCTCTGTTTTGCACAAGTTACACATTTGCGAACGTAATTTTGAACCAGAGATCTAGCACCTATTATCCAATAGGCTGATCTTAAAAAGTTTAAAAGCAACTGAGGACCACCATGCAGGGTCTTCTCATGAGCATCTGCAACTATGAGATGAGTCAAATGACTGGAATGTGGTAGAACTATCGGATGTTTCACTGCTTCGTTTAACTCTGATTTTGCAAGTCGTCCTCGAACTCTCATGATACCTTTCTCGTCAATAAAAGGACAAAGTGATTTCAATCTGCTTGATTTTATATTTAAATACCCTTGTTCCTTTAATTGTGTATATTCTGTACTAAATGGTTCCCTTTGTGCCTTCTTTATACAGCTTTCCAATGCAGTTTCTATTTCATGATACTTTAAATATTTACTTTCTTGTTTGTCTTTCTTCAAAAATCGTCTGCAATACGCAATCACTCTAACTAATTTACGTAGGCTAGAATATCTTTCAAAAACTACGTGCTCTGGAATAACAGCAGAATGTACCTTTATTGTTTGTTCTAAATCTATTTTTAAATCTTTTGGTCTATTGTACTCAATTTTGTTGTTTTTCAGAAATGAAGGTCCTGAAAACCATAACTCATTATTAATTAATAAGCTAGGAAGAATTCCCCTTGAAGCGCTGTCGGCTGGATTCTCTTTGGTTGACACGTGAAACCATTGAGATGAACTCATTGAACCTAATATTTCAGCAGTCCTATTTGCAACAAAGGTTTTCCACCTACTAGGGTGACTGTTAAGCCACGACAGTACTACTGTTGAATCAGTCCACGCTGTGATCTTTTCCTTTGAAAGATTTAAAATCTCTGCTGACTCTATCAACAGCTTTGATAAGAGAACTGCACCACATAATTCCAATCGCGGAATGCTGATCTGTTTGATGGGAGCTACTCTAGTTTTTGCAACTAGTAGTGAAAGATTCACCTTGCCTGAACCATCAATTGCTCTCAAATAAACAACAGCGGAGTATGCTGTTTTGGAGGCGTCACTAAATCCGTGTAACTCAAGATCATCATTGGAGTGAGCTCCAAGCCAACGAGGTATCCGAATACTAGTGAGTAATTTTAACTCATCGCGGTAAGTACTCCACTCTGTTACTAGTTCCGTACTTAATTGTTCGTCCCAATCAACACCTGCGAGCCACAACTTCTGAATGAACACCTTTGCTAGAACCACACTTGGGGCTAACCACCCTAATGGGTCGAACAACCGAGCTATGTCAGATATTATGGATCTTTTTGTTACAGGTGCCAGCGTGAGCGGAGGAAGACTAACGGCGTACTGAAAAGAATCGGCGTGGCGATTCCAGGTGAGTCCCAAAATTTTTATTGTACTGTCTAGTTTTATTTCTTTGTTCTCATTATTTATTTCCATTTCCTTTATTCTTGTGTCCTCCTTTTTCTTGTTCTGAATGTACTTATTTTCTGTGCTTGATTTTTCAGATTGCTGTTCTTCTTTATTCCCATATGTTGAACTTATCCTATCTAATAATAGTTGATTATTGCTGTTCCATTTCTGTAAAGTAAATCCACCTTTTTCTAATAATTCAATCATTTGTTTACAGATTTCCACACCCTCGTCTGTGTTGTTACATCCTGTCATTAAATCGTCCATATAGAACGAATTTAAAACTCTATCAGATGCAAGAGGGTACTTTTCTCCTTCGTCGTATGAAACCTGATGAAGCGACCTAACGGCTTGGTACGGTGCAGATGCTGTTCCGAAGGTTACCGTTACTAGCTCATAATCTCTGATTGGTTTTTCAGGACTATCCCGCCAGAGTATTCGCTGAAAGACTGCATCTTCATCGGCTATTTTGACCTGACGGTACATTTTTACTATGTCCGCCACTATACCAATCGAATACATCCTCCATCTTAAAACAGTATGTCTTAAATCGGCTTGCAGTGTTGGTCCAACCATAAGTGTGTCGTTTAGTGAAACTCCCTTTTTATTTTTTTCAGAAGCGTTAAAAACAACACGAACCTTAGTCGTGGCCTTGTCATTTCTTATGACTGCGTGGTGTGGTAAGTATACTGCTTCTTCTCTATTACCATCATCTTCTTGTACGAGTCTCATGTGACCTAGTTCTAAGTACTCGTTAATAACATTTGTATACTTTTCTTTTAAGTCTGTGTCCTTACTTAATCTTTTTTCTAATGATCTGAATCTTGTTTCAGCTATGTCGCGTGATCTTCCACCCTTACAAGCAGGCTCTTCATCTCGGAATGGTAATCTTACTATGTATCTACCATTGACATCTCTCTTAGTAGTTTTAAGATAGAACTCCTCACATTTTTGTTCTTCTGGATTTAGAAGTTTCTTAGTACTAATATGTTCTTCTATCTCCCAAAATTTCTTTAAGACTTCGTCTTCATTGACCTGTGCACAATGTACTCTTATATTTTTTGCGTGAGGTTTTGCTCCTTCATTGCTTGAATTAACTACCCCTGAAAGAACCCACCCTAATGTTGTGCTCTGTGCAATCATCGTACCAGATGGACTCTTTACTATACCTTCCTTCACAATGTGACAGTAAGCATCAGCACCCAAAAGAATATCTATTCTGTTAGGCGTGTGGAACTTGGGATCAGCCAGGCACAAACCATTGATACCAATCCAATCCAATGAACTTGTGATTACACTCCTCTCAGGTAAGTACGAGGTGATCTTACCTAAAACATAGGCATTTATTTTAAGTTCAAAATCAAAGTCTATTGTAGACTTGATTGTTAAACTTACCATGCTCTTCGCAATGGTTGACCTGTCGTCACCTAAACCTGAAACGAGACCTCTGACTGGAACTTTCTTTAGTCTCAGCAGTTGGACTGTGGCTTCTGTTATAAAACATGCCTGTGACCCTTGATCTAGCAACGCTCGAACTGTTTGCGGTTCACCCGTTTTGGACTCGGCTTTTATTAGCGCAGTGGCTAATAAAACCTGTCTGGGTTTGAAGAGTTTGCCTGTAGACAAGCATGCGACTATCTGTTTATCACTAGTTGAAGAACTATCGATAGCAGACTCCGCGGTAGCTTTCTGGCCTTCCTTCTCTACGCTGGCTTCTTTAGTGAGATGTAATAAGGTATGATGGCGCTTCTTGCAAACTTTACAGGAGGTCTGTTTTTTGCAGTCGTGTACTCGGTGATTGCTGCCCAAACAATTGAAGCACATATTGTGTTTTGCTACAAATTCTCGTCTGCTTTCGGTAGACTCTTTAGCAAATTGTTTACAGAAACAGAGTTTGTGGAGTTCCGAGCAGTATTCGCAACGTATATTAGATGGATTTGTGGCTAGCATTGCTTTCGACGTATGACCTTGTGAACTACTACTGGCCTGGTGAGCTCCAGCCTTCCTCGGCTCTATGCATTCCAAAGCGCGGAAACGATTTTCAATAAATACCTTTAGTTGGTCAAAAGTGGGCAAGTCATTTGTGGAATCGTTGGTCCCGCTTAACTCCCACTGTTTTCGTGTTTCGTTATCTAACTTAAACGTTATCATATGAACGATAATAACGTCCCATGTATTCGCCTTTAAATTTTTAAGCGCATTAAGACAGTCATTAGTGACATCTAATAGTTCCTTTAAACCAGTAGCTGATTCCACAAACAATCGCTTCTGGCTGAATAACCTTTTTAAAATACAACTAACTAGGTACTTTTTATTAGCATAGCGTTTTTCTAATAGAGACCAACATTCGCTGTAGTTGGCAGCTGTGATTGGTGTATGCCTAATCAATTGTTCGGCTTCACCAGTGAGGTGGCTTTTAAGGTAGTGCAGTTTTTGCACATTATCTAAAGACGCGTTATTATGTACTAGTGAAGTGAAAAGATCGTGAAAAGCTGTCCATTCACTGTACTTGCCAGAAAAGTTGGGAATTGTGATCTTAGGTAATTTTACGAATGTACTGGATGGCTTAGAGGAATCATTACTATTAGAACCATCCTTTTGTGGTAACGGTTCTTTAGAATAAATCTTATTTAATGTTGATTTCATCAAAGATTTGCATAATATATAGGTATCTTCAGTGGAATCATATATATCATCAATCTTTTGACCTATTTCCTCTAGTCTATCTTGAAATGTCTATAAATTTGTGTTTTCGTTTCTTTAAACGAAGACCAATCATTTTCCAACAACTCTAGCCTTGCCTCAATATATTCCACGGAGAGCCTGTCCTTTGGACACTTTTTGAAATTTGTAAAAGCCTTCTGTATTACATTTTGAAAGTCTTTCAATATGTTTAATTGACTTTCCATCGTGAACAACAGCAAACAATATAGTTTTATGTATTTGAAATGTTTTAAAAATCTTAACTTTAACTTATAAACCTAACAACAAAACGCTTGACAAAACCTAAGTGTAGACAACTTGTAAATATGTTACAAAGAAAAAATGTACGAAATTTTTCTAAGTCTCAAAATTCGCGAAAAATTTTACAAGTGTTTTAAAAATACACAAACTGACAAAAATCGGGCATAGGTTCCCCGTTCCGTCGTTTTTTATAAAACTATTCTAAGTCCTTAACTAACATGCACAAATTAAAGCTAAGTTGAAATATTTATAAAATCTTCTATGTTAAAATAATCCTTGTAATAAAGTTCAAAATTGCTTGAAGAGATATTCAAAATCACTGCTACTATGTATTTAAATTGTACTCACGATTTCACTTCACTCACACCGTTTTTACAAGTGCCGTACTGGTGGCGCCCCCTGTGGCGTCACTTGGAACTTCGAATTTTCGACTGCTGTCGCTGAACTCGTCCCCTGGGCTGAGCGTTGCTGCTGACACCCGGCTCCGGAACGCTGGACTGATGATCTCTGGTGGCGGCCTCTGTGGCGTCACGATGAACTGATGGCTGCGGCCGAGCTCGTCAACCTTGTTGGACGGAGCTGATGCTGCACCTCTGCGCGGTACTCTTGTCGCAGCGATCCACTGCGAGTACACTGGCTGATGCGGTCCAAAGCTGGCACCGCCGACTTCAAAACTTCAGACTGTTCTGGGTCTGATCCAGGGTCGATGGACCAATGGATACTACCAAGCTCGCAAGCTGGTAATGTTGGACTATTTGATCTTAATGAGAACACTAATAAGGTTGAAAATGAAACCACAATTGTGTCCTGATCTTAGCTGGTATATTTTTAAATAAAAAATCAGAGACCCCAACGAAATTGATGTAGACAAACGATAGCGCGATCTAATTCGACTACAACGCCATCTATCGAGCATCGGGTCAAACTTTTTGCACTTTTATGCTTTTTATGCAGTTTCGTTACAAACAAATAGTGATGGCCAATTGATTGTAATCGATCTACTGAATTTTTAATTTCCTTAAAGTATAATTTAAATCGATTCGAATCGTAAGCCAATGTATCGACTGACAAAAAAATCGTGGTCTAAAAGATCGGTTTCTAAAAAATCGATTTTATTTTTCAAGTTTACATTTATACTTAATAAAAATATTATCCATTTCATGAAAAACAAGAAAGATCATTTACTGATCAAGATGATCAGTAAATCAGATTTTTTCGATAAAAAAAATCGATCTATTGAACCTGAAAAATCGATTCTTCGGTTAATCGATTTCAGATCGTCTTCCCTAGTCACTTGTCACTGTCAGTCTACTGATGATTACAATAGCGTCGCTTGCTGTTTGTAATTGTTTGTATCGGTGTGTTTTGGTGACTTTTAAACTGCATAGGTACCTACCCAATTATCTAGGGAGATTCTTAAAATAGCCAAATATATTATGATATTACTTTTCAGTCTCTAAAAATCACTAAGCTATGAAAAACTATGCCTAATATTCGTTGTTATGGTTCGATTATAACCTCAAAATCTGATTCTTTTTTTGGAATATATCTCTTCTGCAGCTAGTCCGCTATAAAAATAAGATCATATAGGAGTTTACTAATGATCGACAACACAAAATATAATTTTCCGATGCTCTTGGCTCCAGGGCGAACAATGTATGGGCGCAGAGCAATCTCCTTTGGAATAATTAGTGAGCGAGAGAGAGTTTTTTTTTTTAATTTAGCAATAGGTTCTCGTTTGATCGCTATCTCGCCTGATGGTAAGAGATTGTAGTCGTCGACGGTGAAACACGCTTGCCTAGAAATAAGGGAACAGTGTATAAGACGGGGACGCAGGGTATGATGCGAAAACACGCACTTAAGGCAAACTTAAGACAATACTAACGTAGCGCAAGCGCCAACAGGACGCGATTTGTTTATTGCTGCTTGCACTTTTGGCTTGAAGACGTCAAGCTTTTAGCTATCAGGAAACAGACCCTGGTAGAGAATTCCACTACTTAGCTGTGCACACAATAAAAGTATTGGAAAAACACTGCACGTATAGGAGGTACGTTCACCATTTACGACAACGCATTGTCGTACGTATTTCGTCCGATGATGGAAAGAGCCAGGTGGAATCGAGTTGTGCAGTATAGTGATCTTGTTTCAATTAATTAAATCTCAACCTTATTGTGTCAGTACATGGAAAACAAAATTAAAAGCCTATTTTCTCATCACAAATTAGTAGTCACATCAATCAAGTACCTAGTAGTCACTAATCAGCATTTCACTAAATACTTTTAGCTGACACAACAAAATAATGATTGGCACTCTAATTAATAACGTTTTTATTAAAATATTTGTACATCGTTTAATACAAAGACGTACAAAAAGTTCACTTACATCGTTTAACACAGAATGCATTACGATTATTCTAGAATAAAATCTTGAGTGACACTAGAATATGGTAAAAAAAAAAAAACAGTAAAACAAGCTCGTATTATTAAAACGTCCTTTATGTGTCATACACTGTAATTAATTGTGTATACTTTAAAACAGTTTAAGCGTGTATTATTTGAAAAACAGATTCATAGGTTTTGTGTAGTTTGAATGCGAGAAAAGTAGCATATAGTGTGACAAATTTATCTACGACGCACAGATTTTACTAAGATTTTTTTTTAATTGAATGTCCTTTGGCCATTACCAGTGAGTTCCTATTAGTCATATTTCTGAAATTGAATAGAAAAACAAAGTAATATCATATCAGCGTCAGTTTACAATTATTATTTTTAATACAAAAATGTTGGGACACGGTGTTTATAGTTGTTCAAAACGACTCAACCTATTTTGATGACCTTTTGCATAATTATTTAGTAAGTATGAGAATCCGTCATAAAGTATTTATTACAACATTTTACTTTCATTTTGCTCAAATTTTATTTAAATAAAAATATGTAGGTATGAGGCTTAGCGAGTTAGACACGGGTGATTACGGGGATGACCCATGTTATAATATCTGGACTGTATTTCGTATGTATGGTTACCAATATTATGGATTTATGGACTTTCATAAATTAGTATGACCTTAACAGATTTAAACATCCTAATTCTTACCAACCCCTTTTATATCTTACAAACCAAGTTAAATCACTGTTTGTTGATAAATGCGCAAGCACGAGCAGTTTTGTAGGGAAACAGACAAAAAAAGTATAAAGGACTCCACTTCATCCCCTTTAAAACGCTATTTTCTTTTTATATGAAATGAACCGTGAAAGTGCGGGCGGGTGTGGATGCTACGAGTTAGCGAGCCGATCACAGCCTAAACTTCAATAAAAAAATGTTAAGTCGTATCTATAGATGCGGGTTCTGTAGGTAGGTATTGTTTGTTTGCGAAAGAGTTAGGTAATTTGATCAATAGGTAATTCTTTTTTAATACTTCAATCATAAACTGTTGAAGAGAGGAAGTTTGCTCATGTACCTAGTATTTTGATACTAGATGACAGTTTGCCTAAGTACGAGAGAACGAGAATCTGATTAAGATAAATCATCACTATAATTACTAATATAAAACTAAGTGTCTGATTGCGTCTGTCCGTCTGTTAACAATAAACACAAAATCTGCTGTACAGATTTTCGAAAAGTTACCGTTTGACAGCGTTGAAACAATATTTTAAACTATGGCGTTGAGATGTTTTGATGCCTTTATGATGTTGTTAGTTCAGTTTCTTTTTTTTCATAGCTAACGGTCATTCACACACACTACAATAGTTTTTATTTAATCTTGGCATTACCATGCTCAAATCTAGCTTATAATAACTCTGGGTGTTCTATTTACTTTTACAAAGGTACCCTAAATCAAAGGATGTCCGTAAAAACGGATAAAAGATAAAAATAATCCGATTTACAAAAATATGTACCTAATATTTTGTTAAGATTTCACTTTTTGCTGTTTCCACTGTAGTAGAATACTTTTATGAGTTAGTCTATGTTTTATGTTACATAATTATAGTTCCTGCATAAAACATGCACACTAACGTGGGAACTGAAATAAAAACCTTAATTTAAAAAGACTCAGATTTCCCTATAGTTACCTAGTGTTAAAATAACAACACTTTAACTTATACATACGAAGATTAACAATATAACTTTCATATTTTTCGCGATTCAAAGATGTTTTGTGCGATATTTATGTTTTGATTGAAAAAAGTAAATATTCAGGTGGTCTTCTACAAACAGTTGTAAAGTTGATTTCAGACTACGCTATAATATAATAGCATATAGTATATAGCTCATAGCACAACAATATCGTGCTCCATACATTGTTATGGACACGTTCACATTGTACTGTACTATATATTATTGGCTTGCTATACGCTATAAATTGGTGCGATGCGCAGAGTTCATGCTACGAGTATGCTATATCGCGCGCCGCCCTTGTCATCATCGCTTGATGAGCTTTCAAGACTCATCATCTTTATCTCAGCCATAGGACGTCCACTGCTGAACATAGGCCTCCACATAATTATACCGGTTGGAAGCGACCTGCATCCAGCGTCTTCCGGCGACCTTTATAAGGTCGTCTGTCCACCTCGTTGGTGGACGTCCTACGCTGCGCTTGCTAGTCCGCGGTCTCCACTCTAGCACTTTTCGACCCCATCGGCCATCTGCTCTGCGAGCAATATGGCCTGCCCATTGCCACTTCAGCTTGCTAATCCGGTGGGCTATATCGGTGACTTTAGTTCGTCTACGGATCTCCTCATTTCGGATTCGATCACGTAGAGAAACACCGAGCATAGCCCTCTCCATAGCTCGTCAAGACTATCAAGTATTAAATCCATTGTGTCGATCGTGATGTGTGCTGTGCAACTGTGCACACTTTTCAAAGATCGCGGTCGACTGAGCTTGCGATAATATTGCGTATGTGAACGTCATGCTATATAGTATAGATTTAGGACCTTCTTTGTTGTACTTTATAGCACAATAATATAGCGTAGGCTTAAATCACCTTTATTCAAACGTACAAAAACTACTGAATGGAAATGGATGATAAGCGGTTTATAGCGGTTTATGTGATTTTTTCTTGGTTGAGCATAAGCTAGTGACGTAAGAAACAAAAGGAAAATACCTGATTTCCACAATCCTTGAATAAAATTCAACAGAAAGCTGCGAAAACTAATTTCATTTTAGGTTAAACCTAAAATTTTGTCGACGTAATTCTACTTTCATTTAGGAATATTTACCTACTGCAAAAATTTTGTAGACAGTACTGAGGTTAAATCCGTTTTATTCCATTTATACACCGTGTTCTTCACGTTATCCATAAACTTTAGCAAATACTTCTATGGCTTTTACAAATCAAATCCAACATAGGAAGTAGTACTTAAAAAGGCTTCGTTACAAAGATATTTGTAATTTCATTTAATGAAATTTAATTGAGCTATGCAGTGAGAAAGTATCTTAATTTGAAATCTATCAAATACTATTTGCATTTCATTTGTTTCAGCCCGCCAAATGTTATGAATGAAAATACGACGTTGCCAATTCGGATAAAGAGGCATGCATATCGGGTTATTTACGTCTAGGTATTTAGTTTGTATGAAAATTAACAAAAAATAAAAAATAAGAATTTATTAATGTGTCCATAATGAAAAATGCTTACTTCCGTGGTTTGAACATCTGGTCGAAGTTTATGTATATCGTCCGGAACACGGTGTATAGGTATATGAAAAAAAGATGTGCCTTTCTATATATCAATGACTTATTGTCTGATGTCTGTTCATGCCCTAACCGAGGCCCTTATCGAAATAAAGGCCACGATTAGGTTAATTGAAGTTAAAGAAAGTGTGCCGTTATTACCCTCTGCGTTCCAGGGCTGCGTTATTTTTTTTGAACATTATTGCCTCTAGTCTGAAGATATAAAATAACCTAAATTAGGTCATAGAATATTTGGGACCCCTTTGTTTCTTGATATCTGCCAAAATCACCAAGTTTGACTTTTCATAATAGCCAATTGCTCTTATCTGTCGTACTGTCAACAGAAAAAGATTCACCTTTTAAAGAATGACGTATGAGTAGGCGAGTAGGAGAAGGCGATCTTTTACCAATATAAATGATATGTCATTCACTAAAATTGCTTTTTCTAAATGGAAAAACAAGTTATTACTCAAGACTTCAAGAGTCACGTAAGTTAATGCCACAAATAAATCTTCACATGCACAGATAAGACAGTATTTATTAAACCACAACCACATTAAGTTCAAATAGAGTTAGCAGGCAGCAGTTTATGTGAAAATTAAAGTTATGTACGAGTATTAAACTGCACACGATTAAATGCATGCGATAGTGTGGCAACACAGTAATAGCAATAGTAATATTTCTGTCTAATCTAATGAGCTTCTAATTTTGTATACTTATCTATTTGATGGAGTCATTATTTCCCCTGACCTGTGCTGGACTGACCCTATAATTATGACTGGCTTTACACGCTATTTAGACGAAGCTTTTCATGACGAGGGATTCCGTGATACTGAATGCTCAATTATTGTGGTTAATAGACAGTCGGACCCATCGGCATGTTATTTTCTGCTACGTGTAATTGTGTGTACTTCAGTTAATATAAGAGAAAACTTTATTAGTCTTTCTAAAGTTGGTGTTAGTTGCCATTTCACTTATTAACTAAGTGCTTCAAAAGTTCCTTCATAATACACACAACGAAAGAGTGAAACTCACTACCTGCATCTGCTTTCCTGAACGCATACATCCCAAATCTCTCCAAAGTAATTAAGAGTGAACAGGCTTCTTCTGGGTAAGCTCATTCCGTAGTTTTCCGTCGGTCCGTCCGTCCGTCCGTCCGTCCTTCTGTCCGCAGCTTAGCTCAGAGACGCCCAGTACTAGAAAGCTGTTGTTTCTGGCACGACCTAGACTAAAGTTAAGAGTAAACCTATTTCAAATAATACACTGAAAAAAAAATCAGTAATACCAACCGATTTTTCGGTAATATTCACCGTTTTGGACAGTAAAAATAGAGCCTATTGTCCAAAGCAATAAAACTAACTGAAAAAAAACAGTTGAGATATAACAGTAGATTTTACTGTCGGTTACTTACAAGGAATTGTTTGTTTCAGTAGACTGTAATGTTCATACAGTTGAAATAACTTACGTTTCAGTAGACTTTAATGTTCATACAGTTGAAATAACTGTTTAGCTCTTTACTGTTTTTGCCCATTTCAATGCACTGTCCGTAATCAATTATTTTAACGTATAAATAAGTTTCCGGAACCGTTTTTTTTTAATGTTCAAGAACAGTAGAAAGTCTCGTTTTATTTTTTTCAGTGTAAAAGTGTATGTTCTAGTGTGGAATTGTGTGAGAGCTCTTTGCATGGGTATACAAATTCCGAATGCCCCACTCTAGCGGCTATCAGTGAGAGCATAAGTGATCATTCTTTTTAACCATTGATGTTTAAAGATGTTCTAGCCAAGAACGTATAAACCAAACGTCGACTGGTAGCATCATTTGTTCTGTTGGTAGATAATAATTGACTGCCATCACCAATTAGACTGAAAGTGTGGCATATGGTATTTTCCCCCTTTGCCATTAATTGTAGCGGTCATTGGAAGGCGTGTGTTCAGCAGTAGCTAATGTTAACAGGTTAATATTGATTAAAATAGATGTAGATATTTTTGTATATAGAAGAATGGCTTCATTTTTTTGTCATTGGAGAGTAACAAGATAAAAATAGGAAGAAGAAACTTAAACATGTGTTTTCTCATTTCAATTTATTTTACTAGCATAGATTTCCAATTAACTAGTGCTTAATAAAATAAACTAAAGAAGCAGGAAAAAGTTTTCCATTTGCCATCGAATTAATGCCTCGAATGCATTGAAAACATCTCGGGAAATTCACTCGCGCAGCGGCTTCACCTGTGCCGCGGAATTAACGCAAACAGCCTTTTGTCTAGCTTTCTATTTAAAAGTGTATAAGAAAAATATTTTAAAACATAACTCGAGAAAGCTGTTAGCAAACGAAGTTGGAATTTATTTCCAAGTTTTAACTACACAAATAAGTTCTTAATAACTAAAGCAATGCCATTTTCTCAGTCCGGGTAAACCAACAAAAATTGTCGTACAAAAGAAGCGAAGTCCAATTTAAGAGAAGACGGGAACTTATTATTCCTTATTCCATCCTATTTTTCTCAACAAGAGAAACTAATCTAAAGAAAATTTTCGAGTCCCTGTGAAGAAAATAAGCTTATAAGGAAGTGCAGTTTGCTTGCACGAATACCGCCTAGGAATACCGGGTGGCAACAAACTTTAAATTAAAGTTTTTCAAGTAAATAAGAATTTTCACATTTCCATTCAGCCCGTAGGGTGTTAATAATTAAATTTCAGATGCACAAAGTTTCGTGTTTACTGTTCTGTATGCAATAAAACCACATGCTGTAACGTGCTACATTATCCTGTGCCGAGGTGTAAAGCCGTCGGAATTCAGTAAAATGAATATAAAAATAATTTTATTTTGTATGCATTTCAAAAGAATTGCACATAAAATCAGGTGCTCCAATGGCAATATAGTTTGAAATTCTTTACCTTTTATCCCAGAACTGTTGTTTTGATTTGGACATGGCTAGTAGGTACAAAATAATATTTACAACCGCTCTAGGAAATACAAACTATTTAATGTCCCATTTTGTCGCACTGTAGCCCAATCAACCTCTCTTATACCGCGAATACTAACAATGCTCGACGCGCTCGTGGAGACCAACCCTGGATTGAACTTGTTTGCTGATGAATGGAAGACGATAATGCTAGAATGTCTGCGATTCTGTGAGGAGATAGAATAAAAGCATCGTTAAATTTCATTTAGTATTAATGGCATTTTAAGCTGTACTAAATGTATTAAATAAAATAATTAAAAAAAAAAAATTCGCGCTGTTATCATTACATTCGGAATTACGCTGCTTTTTCCAAATATCATCGCAACTGATACCTTTGAGTTTGTTTCGGATGTTTCTTCTCAGAGTAGTCAGGTACGAAACACCGGCCTCATCTAGTGTAAAATAGTGTCTTTTTGACGTTTAAAAAAGTTTGCCAAAACCAATTTACTGAATAAATATCATTTTATCATTTAACAAAAAATATCCAATTTAACAAACAAATAAGAGCATGCTCAAATTACATGTTCTCCTTAAAAAAATGGATTTTCGATAAAACAACTAAACTTCCAAACAGAAATAATGAACTTCCGACAAAATTGCTAACTTACCGACATCTTGAACTGTTTTAATTTCTATTGTTGGTTGGTTGGAAGAAATTTCCGCTCAGGCTCAGAATGTCCACTTCCCAAAATGTCCACCGTTTGCAAAACGTCCATTTCCCAAAATGTCCACTTCCCATAATGTCCACTTCCCAGAATGTCCACTTCCCAAAATGTCCATTTCCCAAAATGTCCACTTCCCGAAACGTCCATTTCCCAAAATGTCCACTTCCCTACGACAGCGCCTTCTAACTGCTACTACTTCTTCCTCTCCTCCGGCCGCGTCATTTTTGTGAAAAGGGGTACAGGTACACACGGCTACACTTCAAGCTCTAAATAACCAGTCCTCGGTATGTATGGTCTTTCCGTACAATTAACGGTTATATTGTGGTACAATTACGCTTATAGCGGTTTTTCATAGGTTGATGTGTAACCGTGTGTACAATCGCAAATAAAGATCTGATTTAATTTAAAAAATATTGTTAAATAAACTTCTTACAAATACCGCGCGGCTTAAAAAATAATGTTGAAGAGACAACAAATTCGTTAGCTTAGTAAACAAAATAAATAAGTAATTGACATTAACTTAACTCCATAAAATCACTTAATGAAGTTAAGCTGAAACAGCAAGAACGAAAGATGTTGATTAACCAAGTTACCTTTAAGTTGATCTCAGTTAATTTTCATTTCGCCGACTCATGTCTTCTCATACAAAGTTTTCAATGTTTAATGAACTGCAGGTAACTTAATATACAAACTTTTATACTTTCTGCCAATATTCTTTAATAACTTGCTGAATTTCGTTGTGAAATGTGTACGTATTTTATTTTTTGATACAAGGAATACTAAGTTATCTTTAAATTATCCGCAGTAGTAACTCGCAAGGGGTGCTAAGACAGGTAACCTCCACGTGCGTCCGTGGACTGGAGTTCCCTCTCGGATACGTCCGGGGGGAAGACCAGTTTTTCGGGCCGGTGCGCCCTGGGATGCGGGCAAAAACTCTTCCTTAGGCACTGTGTGCCTAAGGGGGTTTCTTTGCCCGTATGCAAATAGCCTGTCGGGTGGAAGCTCCAATGCGTGTCCCTCTGATTAGCAGAGGGCACAGCAGCGGAGCGGGCTTGCGGACGGTGAGTAATGGGTAAGCTCGCCGTCCGACCAGGGACCAAGCCCGGGTCGGTGGCGTGTCGTGTTTCACGCGTCACCGACGGGGCCCCTTATGGGGCCAAATGCCTGCCAGGGTCGCGGATTTTTTCTTAATCCAGGATACCGTGGCCCCGGAACGTAAAGGGCATCCGAAGGAACACGGGTGGATTTTAGTCAGTAAGAGTCTGACAGTCCCTTCCGCCCCACCCAGGGCGGGAGGACTCATTTGATGATTTTGCCACCCTAAAAAAAAAAAAAAAAAAAAATTGTAACTCGCAATTGTCATTAAAACATATTATGTGTAGTATGTACAGTTTCATACACTACTTTATCTACTTTCATTGAACACGAATTTATCAAATAAAAGATAAAGATTGACACAGTATTATGGCGCCATAATTCCCGATATCACCGTGCATGTGCCACAGCGCGCGCAGCCACAGATAAAAAATCAAAAGGATGTATCTATGATCTGTAATCTGTATCGTAATGAAAAAAAATTTTATTATAACATTATTTTGTTAGAGAAATAGTGTCATAATTTAATTTTTTAATTTCATTTCGATATACTGTGTGTAAAGTACGTCATTATAAACTCGTTTTGAGTTTTGTATTTTGAATTTAACGATATGAGAGTAGATAAATTAAATTATGACACTATTTCTCTAACAAAATAATGTTATAATAAAATTTTTTTTCATTACGATACAGATTACAGATCATAGATACATCCATTTGATTTTTTATCTGTGGCTGCGCGCGCTGTGGCCAATGCGCGGTGATGACGGGAATATTGGCGCCATAATACTGTGTCAATCTTTATCTTTTATTTGATAAATTCGTGTTCAATGAAAGTAGATAAAGTAGTGTATGAAACTGTACATAACTAGGTATTATACACTCGTGTGATACTTTTAAAAAACTCGCTTTGCTCGTTTTTTAAACTCACACTCGTGTATAATACCCCTCATTATGTACCAGTTTCATAAACTACTATTTCTTCTCACTACAGACGCGTAATTTTCTAAGGATGGATGGATAGATATTTTGTTAATCTTTCACACAAAAACTACTCTCTCACTACTAGAAATTCATCCGGGCAACGACACGGGCAAAAGTTCGTGTGTTAATAATATAAGTATTGCCTCTCATATTAATAGCCCTTCCATCGACTGAAACTCATCAATTAGCCTTCGCAAAGAGAAATCGCAATGCACTCCTAACTTGAAGAGTAACTAATACAGCAAATGCACAAATCGCATAGCTCTTCATGCACCGTTGGCTAGCATCAGGCCAGTAATGCATCTCCCCCTATCGCGATATCGGTACATTTAATATCATACATTAGCTTTAATGGATTGCCCATTTTGTTATTACCTATCCTCTTTTTTCTTTTTCTATTTATTGGCCATTTGTGTTATTAGAGTTTGAGGTTTTCTGGCCTCTCGAATTGTAGAAAAGAGGTTAGTTTTTGAGTTTTTTGGATAGTCTATTTTGTAAAAACGGGGAAATAAAAGCAGTGGAATATTTTTAATAAGCATTGTTTGTTTTGTTATACAATCCTACATAGTCTTTGTAAGGCAACATAAGGTTGTGGTATAACCCGCATTCAACAAATATTTTGCTAATTTGTAAGCTTGTCAATGATTCCTTTGCCCCCACAGGTAACCTCCTCTAGATTCCACATACAAGGAAAACCATGCGCACAACACGCCAGTGCATTTGCTATTACTTAAGTTCTTCGCGTGCTGTCTACACAGAACGCCTTTAATGAAATAAATATTATTCTCAATTTAAGTTTTCTGGACGTCCAAAGTAGATTTCTAGAAACTGTTAGCGTCACTACGGTATAGTGCGGCTCAAGAACGAACATCAACTAAAGACAAATGACGACGTTTGTTGCGCGCATAGATTGCCTTGTATGCGGAATCTCGATGAGGTTATCTATGGTTTGCCAAACACCAAATAAATGTCTAAATAAAAACTTACGCATTCATTTCAGCATGAAGTGTCGATACTCAGCGTTACAGTGCAATAGGAATTGCTTGCTCTGTAAGTCCAAACTATGTTGTGTATTTGTGTAAAATCCTTTACAAAATCCAAAAATATGTTATAATAATTATCTTAAAATTATCTACCAAGTAATATACGAGTAAGTTTCAAGTTACTGAACCTTTAATAATTACTTGTAGACAAAAATAATAAGAGAATCTTTGCCATTTATTCCAATCTCCGAAACAGAATAGAAGTCAGTACGATTTTCTTCAAGCAACATTGTTTATTTTAAATGCCTTTCTTCTATTGTCTCAATATAAGTTTCGCAAAGCAATGCTGCAACATCGAACGCTACAAACGGATATCATGGTATCCTTGCTATTGACAATTCAATTCTGATAACAAAATATTTTCGATATTCAAACAAAGCGCCATGTTAGAACGATGTTCATTTGTTTACAATACCTACCTACTTTATTTAGTACACGAGACTGCTGATATGACGGTGTTTAAATATAGACGAATAATAATGATAACAATGATTTTATTTTAGTACCTAATAATAAATTAAAGTTATGGCATAGCATTGCATCATTAGAATTATAACGGGATATTATTAACGTTTAACATTTAGTGATATTTTTAGCTACCATTTGTCATTAAAGCACGAGTCAAATCGTTCTGGAATGGAGCAGTATGTAATGCAACTTCGTCGGGTAGCTTACAATAAACGGCCTTAGAAGACCACCCTGTATTTTTTTGGAACGAAGTTCCTTATCGCGCGTTGCGAAAGGGGGGCTAGACGGAAAAAATTAAGACGAAAAGTTGTAACGACACTTTTTGCTATAGTAAGCTATTGTAAGCCGTGCGGCGTGCGCGCATGTTTCTCTGTCTCTCTCTCTCTCTTATAGAAAGCAATCCATATATTTTCGTTTCGTCTTTCTATTTTGCATTGAACAGTGTGGTGTAACTTCGTTCCATCCGGATGTCTCTTGACACCTCTCAAGTTTTTCTCAAAATCAAGGAGGCGAGAAAATTAAAAAAAAATAAAGGAAAAGCCCTTTTCCTCTTACAACGTTTAAAATTCTATTCATGAGACTAACCAAATAAAGTTTGAAGTAACAAATAAAACTACTCCCAAACAAATGAGTATTTGTATGATTGTATAGATCGGTAGATAAACGATGGTTTTTATTCACATTTCTAACGTCTATCAACAATGTTCCTCTGGGTAATCATACCATAGTAGTGCAAAACAATTCGGCTACTTACTATCTAGCGTAAAACACACGTTTTTCAAACAGACTGTAATATTGTGTTATTGTCTCTCGGGAAATTACACACTCACATATAAAAGCATACTTAATAGTTTTCATTTTATTGATACGTATTCTCCAAGCCATCTTGAAATATTGATCAAAATTTGAATGTACCTACCTACTATTCTGTAATATGTTCCGTATTAGGTATTTGAACTTAGTCCCGCGAGGATGGAAGTATACATCGATCAACTTCAGAGAATCAACTACTCGAATATGTTACGTGCAATTTCAAGTCAGTATATTGTTCGGGGAATATGCCTTGGATATTCCTGCTTTAAGTTCGGAGGCGGTGCATCAATGTTCAAGTCGATGTTACAGAGCCCTTATGACGAGTTTTCATTATTTTACTTTACAGCGTCTTTCCAGTATTTACAGCGTTTCAGCTATTGTCAAACAGACAGGCGAAGCAAATGCGATCCGAATCCTGTCATATAGAAAAGCGAAAGCGGTCCGATAGTCTATGTGACAGGCTTCAAACAATTCCATACATTACAAACAAAAACGCTTCGCTTCGCGTTCGCTTCGCTTGTCTGTTTGACAATAGCATTCTTGTATGGAATGTATAAAAACGTGGGAAAAATGGAACAGCGCCTCTGGTGTGCGAAGTTTCCAGTTTACTTTACGTCACAATAACTGAAAACTCATGATAAGGCCTCAGTTGTATATGTTGCAGTAACAATGCCGATGGAAGAATGTTTCTATGACCATCATCAACTTCCTAGCTTTTTATTTTTTGCTTGGTAAAATCATCAAATGAGTCCTCCCGACCAGGGTGGGACGGGAGGGACTGTCAGAATTGTACTGACTTTTAATCCACGGTGATCCTTCAATAGCCCTTTACGTACCAGGGTCACGGTTACCAGTTGAGACAGTCCCTTGACCCCGGCAGGCTTAGGGGGCAAACAACTGCTCTTAGGGGGCCCCGTCAGATTGCTGACAGCTCTTTGAGGCGCGCGTGGAACACAACGCGCCGTCGACTCGGGCATGTTCCATGATCGGGTGGCAAGTCACCCATAATTCACCGCCGGCATGCCCGCGCCTACGGTGGCCGAAAATCGTCTTGCGACGTCCGTTTCCGTGGGCGTCTCCCGCGGCGGCTGGGTCGTGAGGTGGACGTTGCAGCTGAATATCAGTATTTTAAATGGAGTGACTGGACCTGGGGGTCTATTTTCTAAGTCCGTTGACGAAGACTCGGGTACGGATACGGATGCACGAAGGTAACCGACGTAAAAAAAAATGCGGATGGATAATACGTGCTATGACTGAAGTCTTTTTGACGCGGCGCTAGTTGCATAAAATTGCATAAAACAATGTAGCACCACGAATTTCCCGCCAGTCTTCTTCAGATTCTTTGTTCGGGCTCGATGTCATGGGGCATTGAAAACGCCCGTAACTAAGGCCACGGGTTTCGTGTTTAGAAATTAGGTATACCTCCTGAAATGAATGACAAAGCTCAAATGACAGCTCAAATGGTAAGAACAATAGATTAACTTGCTTGCCGAGACACGGAGGAAACTCAGGAAATGAATGGTCAGGTATACTCGGCCGACTGAATTTCACAAGTGTGGCTTTGCATTAAATCTTGGCTTAATATTAAATCGTTTCTCTTTGTGTACGTGAGTTTAAATGGCTGTAGACGCATCCACGATTCTGAATAAATTCCCAATAAGGGCAAAGTTTTTTTAGATGTACATACTATCCGTAGTAAGCCTTAATCTCCTCAATGGTCTGATGATCTATATTCTATATGAAGTATTGAAACAGTTTTTAAATCCATTTCAGTCGTTTATTTCAAAAAAATGAACCCGATATCCCTCTAAACAACATACGCAATGAAGCATGAAATAAATTCTAAACCCGATTCACATAAAAGCTCTCTATTTCAACTCGTTTCATCAGTGAGTTTTTTTTTTCATCATCAATAACGATTTCACGCTATATAATCGCCACAGATTTCCGAAAGCGTCAGTACGATTTTATACATTGCAATACTGCGGTGCCTTTTTATCACATCGTTGCCATATTGAAGCACGTTTTAACACTAAATTGTACCGTGGGCCATTTAGCGGACTGCCGTCGTACTACGCGGCTCGGTACGTTTTACGGCCCAGGCTTGCATTATTGAAGCACCCCTGTACACTGAAGTGAAGAATCTTAATACATATGTGAAATTATTTATAGAATCCGCTTTCCAGACGGCTTGAGTGCAGCTTCCACTCTTTAAGGTGCAGCATAAAGATGCTAGGTTTTCTTGAATGCTTTATAAAATTTACCTCGGGCGGTTTAAAAAGCTAACAGTAATGCTGACTTGAATGTTCCGTTTGCCGTGCTTTGATTGTGAAATTGTACTGTGCCTGTTGGAATTCGGTTCGTTACGTGACGAAACACATACGTTTACATTAAAATTTCCATGAAACCATTAATTTACTAGTTTTTGTTCATATTATTTTTCGTGGCACACGCAACCTTGCGGCTTAGCATGTCAATAATGACATTATTTTAACATTATAATATTGCTGTTCTCACGTTAGCACAACAAAATATTGGTCCGCAGTAACGTTGAAATCTGATAAATGTATTAACTTCATTACTGTTACGTTTCTTTGGACACGAACACAGAAATCCTTTCATTTACGGAAATTGATAAGCGGCCGAGTTTGGAAGTTATACAAAAGGCGCGGTAAGAAAAAGTCGGGCGGCCTCGCAATTTTTCCTTAACTGTATTTACCTGAGTAATAACTTTGAACGAAGTTTTTAGGCCTGGGTGGGAGAGGCCGCGGCGGAACTTTGCGAGGACTATTCGGCAAAAATGAAACTAAATCATATTAATGTTGCCGACGAGTTGTCTGTAGTTGTGTTTCTTTAATTTGAATATTGGATCCGTGCTCTGCGCTCGGCACTTTGAGTAGATTAAAATTTTATGCCAGATGCAACTGCATTTCAAACATTTTCGCGAAAGTAGTTCCCAAGCAACAGTTTGTATGAATAATGGTAATTTTCATTTATGGAAATGGTAATTTTATAGAGCCATTTTACGGATGAAAACACTCATGTTTTTCTCGTAACATCCTTTTTACATTGCAAACTTTTATAGATAGAATTAGACATTTAAATACAAATCGAGCTTGCAGAGCGCTTTGGGTCTCACAAAAAGCGGGCAATCCGTAATGAAAATCGACGTGTACACAGATTAGAGTTCCGATCACTGGACGTTTAGGTTGCGGTATAAGTCAAAGTAGAGGAGCGATTTATCAATATTTTATTTAAAAAGTTCAGAAACTTTACTCACAGTCAAATCAGAATATTTTGAGCAGAGAGCAGAAAAGATTGCACACACAGAATTTAACGCATAAAGTATTAAAAAAAACAAACGTGCTAGGGCCTCGAGCCTGTCAGTTTAACAACGGCATAAAAAATAGTGTTTGTTTCCGATGGGTAAAGTTGGATTGATCAACCACATGACGGAAATAACTAAGCTTATACCTAAAGGTCGCGGGACCAACGAATTACCTTGACCCCGGAACGTAAAGGGCTATTGAATGACACCGTGGATTTTAGTCAGTACAAGTCTGACAGTCGCGCCTGCCCTGCCCTGAAAATACCTTAAAACGCTATCCGCTCACAACTTGAACGCTCTGCCGTGTGCTGGACAGTTGGACACGTATAATAGGAAGTTATTTCTTGCACAACCGACTGACTCACTCCATTTCTGCATCAGACACTATAATGAGATAAGAAACATGGAAATTTGGGTCAATGTATTTTTTCAATATTCGAAAGTAGACAATAGACACGGATCGAATTGTCTTTTTGACTGTTGAAATTCACACTATTTTCCTGTACGAGATATTTATTTGACAAAATAATATTGGATGATAAGTACTTTCCGCTATTGTTTGTTTGCTTATCTCCAATGTTACCACCGATGAACCTGAATAACTAATATTTGGAAGCCATACATACATGGAAGCCATTTTAAAATATTTACTAAACCAGCTTGCTACTTTTTTAGCAATCCAATGTTTGAACAGTATTCACGAAAAAATCTTGTAAGGCTGCAATCAGGCGGGGCGCGAACAATTTATTTCCCTGGAGTGTCGGTACATATGTGCTGACTCCGGATCTAGACACGCCCTATTTGTTCGCCTGATGAGCCCCTGGACTAATCCATGAGGTAGCCGAGCAAACATTTTCTATGCATGCTGTGTTCCTAGTACCTTTTAGTAAAAATATTTTCTGAATACAAGCGTTTTTGCGAAGGGCGAAGTTACAAAATACTGTTTACGATATTCGGGATCTAATTTTAGAAAAGATTTTTTACCCTCTATTTGCTTGATTGACTTGATATTCTTAAGCCTTTGTTTCAAAATTAATTTATCTTTACGTCAGATACAGAGCAGCCAAAACAAAATGTTGGGGATTATTTTCGGCCATCTTTCAAACCATTTTTTAAACTTTTCGAATGAAAATAAAATTAACAACCTGACCTATTTTAGATGAGTCCAGTACAGATGCGACAGTTTTGATGTATACGTAACATTGCAGAAATTGGAATATTTTGTCCTAGATAATTTGGTTTAGCACGTCGAAAACGTATTCCTTCGGCTAACGATACCCGGAGTGAAACCACGGGGAGACTTAATAAGAGCTGGCAGGATGACGTGAAAGTACATAATTATTAGTGCCAACAAATAACTCGAGGATAAACCCGTAATAAATCCAACCCCTTGAATTGAGTGTAGTAAGGAGTACATTAACCAAAAACTTTACGCATTATATGTCCAACATTTAATGGGAAAAATGTTTTGGATTGTCAAGCAATTCGCAATCTATACGCAACCGAAGTTATTCTCTAGTATTTTTCACATAGATACCAAATCTCCGTCAAAAATATATCACCATGATAAGCATCTGGCGAGTAAATAAACGCTCCACTCTGCTCTATTTTCGCTTGTTTTCCTTCAGTGGTCAAACTTCAACACACCTTATCTGAATCACTTTGGACATCCTCCAACTAGGTATTTAATTCTTTTTATTTCTTACCATTTATTTTAGTAAATTTACTCTTGGTCTACATTTGACCCGGTTCCCAGTCTCCGCTCTGAATTTTTATGGTCGTTGCTTTTCAAGACAAGGTTATTTTCCAGAACAATGCTGGTGCATCTACTTGCACCCTCGGCGGCTCCACTTTAAAAATAAACAAGAAAAGAACCGCTTCAATTATTTCAACTGTTCCTAAAGAGAGTGCATTTTGTATTAGCATTTAATAATGTCTTTCTGTGTTTGTCGTTGCTGTTTGTTAAGCCTTCCTTGAAGCTCTGTTGTGCACAATTTAGTTTCTTGACTTCTTGTTTAATCACTGGAAATTGCCATTTCCTAAAGTTGAGGAGGTTTGTGTGTTTTCTGCTTACAAGATAAGCAAGTTTTAAGCTAGTATTTATTGCAGTTTCTACTAAGTATTCTATTTTTGACTGTTACGCTAGAGTTTGTGGGATTAGAGATTTTATCCTGAAATTGAAATGGAAAGTTAGTCTTTATTGTTATTAGTCACTTGATACGTGCACTGGTTTGACATTATCTAAGCATTGGAAGCAAAGTAAAGAACTGTTCTTCAATATCAAGTTGAGACAACAATCTGACCGGAGCATAAAACTTTATTAGCCTGAAGAAGATTAAAAATGCTGTTTTTATTACCAAGACAATACCTATCGGGGCAGCGAATATTGAAAGATACAATTGACTGCGAGCCAATCTCAAAAAGGGGAGGAATTAAATTTATTATTCTAGTATCCACGGAAGCGCTTTCTGTACCTGTTCGTCTTAAAGTTGCAGCAAGACACTTTAATTTCCCTAGGGTAGTTGTGAGTCGAGCTCATAATTCATGCCGAGTTAACATTTTGTCAGTTCACATTTGTTGCTCAACAAGAACACATGCCTCTCCTTTGAACTTTAATTTCGTCTTCAGAACGCTTTCTTGTTGGCCTAATTAAGTGCCGTCAACTTACGAAGAGGGTTTGAAATTTTGATTAAGTTGAAACGTTTTTGGGTTACACTCGAGGTCTACCCGTGTAACTTCGAAAGCCTTTTGGGACTTCAAACATTTTTATTTGGTTAGATTTTCATATACAATTTGCGTAAACTTCAAGCTTGCCCTTAATCACGTAGAACGTAGTTACTTATTCCGTGTCTGTCCTAAGGACTATTTAAATATTTAAGTGAGTGTACATTAGCACTGTCATAAAGAATTTAAATAAAGACGCGCTCAAGTCGTGCCACAGGATTAGATAAATCCTAAATTGTAATTCTGGCTTCTTATTTTTTTAATACCGAAGAATAATTTTTGGATGAGTTAGTAAATACTTTTCCTACCTAAAACTTAATCTAGCTTTTTATTTAAGATGTTAAAACAAGAAAGACCGTACTATTATTCTCAAAGATTCTCTCGTACCCGGCAGAAAAAAACTGTAGTCATGAAACATATTCGCTGTAGGTACTAGTTCTAATTTTTTCGTCATAAACCTTTATCAATAACCCATGCAAATTTAAAAAAGGGGACATCTGGCCTGTGGGCCAGTTTTTTCGTGGGCGAGATGTCCCATAACCCGAAATATGTACAGGTACTCGTATATTTAAGATTAGACGTTTTCTTATTATTATTTTTTTCTTTGGATTTTTTGTTTGGTGTTTTCTAGCAAGTACGTCAATAACATTTCAGAAGCATGACTATACTTGCAATTTATACTAAACATTTTATAATCACCAATGCGCACATTATCCCCACAATGTTCCGTATATGTCCACCAAAATTTGTACAACACGACAATTGCGCTTTCAAATATTTACTCAGGTTAATTAGTATACCCAGAGTCTGCAGTACAAACGGTATGATATTTGTAGTCATCCCCTAAAGTTTAATGAATCAATGATTTGGTTTGACCCTCCTGTATGTTGGTTTGTTATTTATTGATGTTGCTAATCAGACAAATGGCTAATCCATTACGTATACAGTCCACTAAAGCCACCAATGATGTGATGAGTAGGGAGTAGATTGCGAATGGATGTGTTCGGGATGTAAGTTTGTGAAATGTTATGAAATAATCCTGCTTTAAATATTTACTTTTGGAACCATTTCTCGTCGTATCGCCTGGCCACGGTACATTCATTTCAGCGATAATTCACGCTGTGCGAACGTTGAATCGTATTATCAAATTTCAAGACGATTCGCCGTTCGCACTGCTTAATCTTCATTGCAGACATTTATTTTAGCCGCAATACGCTTCTCTGTTCTCACCGCGCGAATTTTCGCTGCAGCGAATGTCGCGTGGCAATCATCATCAGCCTATAAATGTTCCCACTGCTGGGACACAGGCCTCCTCTCTGTCAGAGGGAGTGGGCCGTAATCTACCACGCGGGCCCAGTGCGGATTGGTAGATGTCACATGTCTTCGAATTTTTGGTTCTAGGACATGCCGGTTTCCTCACGATGTTTTCCTTCACCGTTTTGAGAGCAGTGGTGTTGAAATAAATTACACAAAGTAATGCGCCTGACGGGGTTCGAACCTACGACCTACAACTCGTAAGTCGAGGCCGATACCACTGGGCCACCACTGCTCTCAATCGCGTGGCAATAAATAATAATAATCAAAAAATATAAATAAATAGTCGTTGAAATAGTCAAAAATCTATTTCTATTCACCTTTTCGAAAATCCTTTTTATTTTTTGCAAACGCAATTCTAATAAAAATAAAATTATGAAAATAGAAGACCAAACTAATAGCAAAAATATACAAAACTGAATAAATTATATTATATTCTTTGATGTGAATCCTACGCCCACGCGTTGCTTTTACGTGGAAATACAAACATTTTCTCAAAAAGGTAAACCTAATATACTAAGATCATATAAACGCAGAACTCAAATTATATTTTAAGAATTGAGATGTTCCTAAAATAAGTTTTATAAACGATGCTAAAAGACGATTCACAATAAAATATATTTATACACATAATAGCTTATGTCCTTGGCTTTACCCACATTGTGTTCGGTATTTACTACAAGAATAAAATCTATTCTGTCCAGGATAAAAACTTTTTGTGTGCCTTTCATAAAATTATCCTGAAAACATCCATCAATAGTAATACGGCCAAATGAGTGCTGTCGGTATAAGAGTATCTAACTGTGTCAAATGGATATATTTTTTGAGAGCACAGTCTTTTTGATAGTTATAGGTATCTTATTTATAATTATCTTAACCATCTAATATATAAAATTCTCGTGTCACAGTTTTCTTTGCCATACTCCTCCGAAACGGCTTGACCGATTTTGATGAAATTTTTGTGCTTATCCGGTATCTATGAGAATCGGCCAACATCTATTTTTCATCCCCCTAAATGTTAGGGGTAGTCCACCCCTAAATTTTTTTTTTATTTTTTAGACAAAATTTTTAATTTATGGCAATACAATGTTTGCCGGGTCAGCTAGTAATCATATAAAATTTTATAACAGTGCTCATTCAAATCTCAAATGTAATGTTGACTCCGAAAATGTACCAGTTCTAGTTGATCATCCCACTTCAGGCTATGGTTCGTGGACTCAATTAGTGAGACCTGAGGGTGAAAGGGAGATTGTTTGCCGATAGGCTAGACACATGTCTATACGTAGGTACTATCGGGGTCCATACACAATGCATGTGCGTAAACAGACATTTTAGAGTAGGCCGGAATGACACTTTAACATTAGCAGTGGAATTCTGTTTCCAAAGAAAAATAAACCCTAACCTTTAAGTAGGTACTGAAACGATTATATCATAAAAATCACAATTAAGCAACACCTGGATAGGGGACGCAATGAATGATGATGTACTACCTTAGCAAAGTTGCATGGAAACAGAAAGTGAAATAGAAATGAAGCTATGAGATACGTAAAAACAAAAGTGTACGACAATACGACGATCGATTAAATAATCACAATCAAACATTTTACAACCAGCCAGTTTAGTGGTGCAGTTCAGCAAAAGATGAAAAAATATCCTCTTTCTGGGGCAGTCGGGTAAAAATAGGACACTGGCAGTTGTTCAAGATATAAGTTCATACTTTACCTAACAGTAAAATCGTATAATTTGTGAAATTCTCTGACATTTGACTTTTTCGACGAGATATAAAATAAAAGTTTTTATGACCGTCTGACACTACAACACGTAAAACTTTTGGTCGATTTAAGCTTGTGACTACACAAATAAACGTTGCTTGGCTATAAACATGACGAGTCCTTCATTTTACACTACAGAATGTATGTACTTTCTGTTTGTAAGTTAATTGGATTTTATATTATGAAATTCTAATTGTTATGGTGTTTTTATTCTCAATATTTTCTATATTCTTCTCTTCCTCTTCTTCGAATTTTCACGTCTGTGATGTTAGGCAAAGGTGCGCTTAATTGTAAACGCTGTTTCGTTATATTAATTGGTGATTGTAGCGGGTTTGTAAATTGTCATCAGTGCTGCCAAACACCAAATAACATCACTTTATTATATTGAATTTATTTCAAAATATTAATTGCATCCGTTTAATTACGTATTTTCGCTACCAATATTTCTCCAGTAAGACACAAATCCAGACTCTTTAGCTGATACTGAAAAAATCATATTATTATTATTATACCACTTAGTCATTTGGCACTCAACAGCAAATAAATAATCAATAGATTTCCAATAGTAATAAAAGCTTCAATTAAAATCCGTTTGACCTCCCAAAAGCAAGCCGACCGTCAAAAGCGTAGACAAAGGGTGAAATTGCCGATGGTGCTAATTAATAAATCAAGACTTGTCTGGGCAAACAGGGTCGAATCGGCCAAAATGGATATTTGAGTTCCGGACTCGGAAACCCATTATCTGTAATTATTGAATCGGATCGGTGTACACTGTATTTTTGGACTGTAGTTTGTTTGATCGTTATTAATTTATTGGATTGTTAATTAAATGTAAATCATTGATGCTGGAATGGATGGACGCAATGTCTTTTTTACTAGCCAGTTTCATAGTTTTTGGATGATTGTAGCCAAAAATGTTGGGAAAAGACTAGGCAAATGATTATAAGTTTTGTTATGAACATGATTAAAGATTCAGAGATAGGTATTTCACTGAATCTCTAAATGATAAACACAAAACCCCAAGGTATTCCACATAGGGCACTCATTAATATTTTTCGCAGGTGACCTATGTAGAATAGTTTGTTATATCTAGCATTTTATTCCACTTATGGCAGATTCGGAGAAATACGACACCGACGACACACCGACACGTGATAAATAGAAATAAAATACGAAACTTTTAGATTGAGAGTGATCTATTTTTTTTTTTAATAGACACACGTACTAAATAATACTTCACGAAAAGATTATCTATAAAATTAAACCTCCTCTTCATCTAAAAGGAAAACGTAGTGCCAGGTCAGCTCTTAATACATTTTTTGAGAACCTTACGGCTGGATGGCGTCACTCAAATTAGCGCCTAGAGAGCGACCAAAATCGATTTATAGGCCGAAGGCCGACGGCCGAATTGTTTTACTCGACAAATTTCTGAATAAAGGTTCGTTTGAATCTTCCTGGGTTTGCCTAAAACACAAACGGGATTAGGGACTATATTAATAGGTGGTTGCACCTATATATTCACTTAAAGAGCGTGTAGAAGTGGACATTATGTTTTTTTTAATTCTCTATTCTTTTCTGATTAATTCGTTGCGGGATCTAAAACACTAAAATTCACTCTCCAGGACTTCGTCTAGCTTTATTGCGTTGGCGTTTCTTTGTTGGTTGCCGCTGTTGATTTTGGCTTTCAAGAGTTACATTGGTTTGAAACGACAACACGATGAAAACAGTGTGGTAGACCTATAACATAATACCTTTGAGCTGTCTCAAATTTTAAGGCAATAAAGGCGATTTACGTAAGAGACCTTCATACCAAAATAAAAAAATACACTTATATAAACTTTAATCATCACAATGATATTTAACTTCTGAGAGTTCGCTAATAGTCGAAATTATATTCTTCAAAAGACATAAAAATATTATTTTCTACGAAACAAAAAGCCGAAACCGATACGTTGGAGACTCTACTAATGTCACCGAGGAACTGTCCAGGAGGCCCTCTCAAATATCAATTATGTCGTCGCCGGCAGTCGCCTCAGACAATGGTGATTAATTAATTAGGGGCTTACTGCAATTATGTCTTCTGTTGCCCTTTATGTTGTCGTTTACGGGAAATGTTCTAGTTTAGGGGGTTCCGTAGATGGTTTGGTTAGAACGCTCGTAAAGTAACGTAGTTTTTGTTTAGTTGTTTGAGTTCAAGTTGATTTTGGTACAATTTGACATGGTTTACAAAAAAAACTTTGTCTTAAGTACATTACGTCGAAAATTTTTTTTTCGACCCCAAGTTGCCATATTTTTAAAAAGGGATCAGACAGATAGAGCGGCTTGTTCCGTTATTATCAAGAAAACGACTATAAACATAATTTTTGTAAAGTTCAAAGCTTTTGCCTGCGACTTTTCCGCTTGATAATCATAAACTACAACCAGGCATTTTTTTTGTATTTCTATGGGTAACTTTCATCCAGATGAATAAAAACAGTACTAACGATACTTCTGGTAAAACGACGAATATCCTTGCCTAGTGCTACTTATTGGGAACCTATGACTATCGATACTAATCGATGATGTGATAACAAGGCAGCTGTCCCACAAAAATACTTCACTCTCTCCCGAAATAGCCATAACTGCAAATATTATCGTATTACAAAACAAAAGACTCCAATTTCGACACGTCACGATTTTGACAATACAATGATTTCCCCTAATCGTTGATAAGCTTATTGTGACAGTGCAATTGTACTCAAAACCCTGTCGTTGTACCTACCCTACACACTTCACATTAGTGATGCATCATCCGAATCGATACTTTATGGTATCGATACAATAGAATGCGATACCACGATGCTCCAAAACTTTGGATCGATAAATGTTTGAATTGATAGTAAGGTACCCGTGTCTTAAACTAACTCTAATTATTTTTAAGTTGCATGATCAGTCAAATCAAAAAGAATCATAAAAGATTTCCTAGACTTTCAACTAGGCACTTGCATTTTGCATGTTCTCAAAAATACTTTCATGACACAGAAATAGCATTCCAAACTCATTATTGTGTTTCATTAATATTTCGATTGGCATTAAGTTACTTCTTTTCGCTGTTTTGATTTCAAAAAATGTATTTTTATCGATATAAAAAATTAATGTTTGAATTTTTTATATCGATAAAAATACATTTTTTGCCTCCGCATTCGTGCATTGAAGCCCTACTTGACATTAGCACTACTGTGCAAGACACCGTGCGTGTATATGACAGGATAATAGCTCACACCCTCGCTGAACCGAAATTGGTAATATCTGTGTGTATTTTAGTGAAACGAAAGTTTTGTAAAAACAAAACCGCTTTTGTTTTGGTTCGAGAGCCAGTGGTGGTTATATTGTTCGTCGGTCGTCTGCTACCAATTATTATTTTTCCTGAAATATTTAGTGGTAGCCATACACCATGCTGCCTATCGTCCAATCGGCATGACGCTGCCGATGGATCAGTTAGAATTGACCGTGTGTGGGCGTGGAATCCATCAAATTGGCATGACAGTTAAATTAGATAGGCTTGATCAAACCGATTTGATCATGCCAATTTGATCCTTCCGATTAGATCAAATCGGCATGATCAAACTTCAAATCGGCAGCAGTGATGCCAACTTAGCAACTTTATAGTTAGATCTAGCTATAATGTTGCTAAGTTGGCATCACTGCTGCCGATTTGAAGTTTGATCAAATCGATCGTCATGCCGATTGGACGATAGGCAGTATGGTATGGCCACTTTAACAGTGACATGAAAGGTATTTGAAGAAACGGGCAATTGCTTAGACGGTTTGTTTGAATATCAGATTTTACAGGAAAACATAAACGTTGAATTTTTTGGTCCCCATTAAGCACCAAACTATTAATATTAGTTGGTGTTCAATTAGAAAATGTTTGGTACTCAATGCGTAGGGTCTTTTAATAGGTGCTCAAACGAGAGTAGGTACTTGTTCCTTTGTTCATTAATCTGGTTTCTGGTTTTTTTTTTAAGAACCATAAATACAACTACGAGTACCACTTTCAAAAGACATATGAAATCAATAATGTCAATTTTAACTGAGCTTTCCTTAAGAATGGTAACTTTTAGGACTATTTTATGTACGTGATGATTTGAGGATTTATTATCTAGTAAACCGTTGCATTTTTATGTCATAAAATAATGATCAGGATGACGAGCAGCGACTGATCAAGAGTTCTGACCGCCCTAGGCTAATTATGAGGACGCGCCTCCGCCAGGTGTGTTACTGACGCACAGTGTTTTATGAAACCCAATTTTCGGACATCCCATTTTTATTACAAAACTTGACAGAAATGATGATTTAAATGCAAGATCTCGTATCCCCATTTGGCTACCAAGTCTAGTTTTTGAGTGATAATTTTTAGAAAATCAATTTTTTTTCATCTGGATATTAAGAAAAAAAAATTACTTACGCTTAAACTAAGCGTGATACGAAATAATGATGTTAGGTACATTGATGGCGCATTTTATGGCGAGTATTTTAATCCGTAAATGAACCTCGCACCATTGTTAGATCGAGATTTATGCGGGTTTTTAGTATTTCTTAATTTTCTCAAAAATTCCGTCGGTTCGGGAAAGTTATCTATGCAGAAATAATTCTATTTACTTCCCCAATACACCGCATGATTATGACATCCCAAATCCATAGAACTCGGCAGTTATTCCAATTTAACTATTTTGTTAGGTTTGTCAGTTTTTGTAATCCTAATTTTGAGGATCAATTTTTTCGTAAAAGTAAAAGTTCCGTTGACAAAATAACAAACAGAACGTGAAACCGATTACTGAATAAAAATCTGCGATTTTGACAGCCCTAACAACGTAAAATCCGGATAAAACTTAAAATCTTGTGGTTTCCAAGTTACATGGAATTGGGAAGTCATAATCATGTGGTGTATTGGGGAAGTAAATAGAATTATTTCTGTATAGATAACTTTTCCCGAAACGGCGGAGTTTTCGAGAAATTTAAGAAAAACTAAAAACCCGTATAAATCTCGATCTAACAATGATGCGAGGTTCATTTACGGACTAAAATACTCGGCATAAAATGCGCCATCAATGTACCTAACATAATTACTGCGTATCACGCTTAGTTTAACCGTAATTATTTTTTGTCTTAATATCCAGATGGAAAAATAACGATTTAAAAAAAATTATAACTCAGAAACTGAACTTAGTAGCTGAATGGGGATACGAAATCTTGCATTTAAGTGATCATTTCTGTCAGGTTTTTCAATAAAAACGGGATGTCCAAAAATCGGGCTTCATACAACACTGTGGGACGGCCTAAAAAGTAGTAACTGAGTAGAGACATAGTGTGAAAATTTTAACATGGTTCATACTACCCAGGGTTGGCATGTTTAAAACAAGTTGTTTTAAAACACCTGTTTTAAACAGTGTTTAGAACAGTTTGAAATTAAACAGTGTTTTTTATTACACGTTCTAACTACTTTTCATGGCGGATGAATGCATGTAAAATGAAAAAATAATAATATTCAGGAGTCTTAGTAGCTTGACATTAAATCATTTGAGTGAATGCCCTTGCTATGTCAAATTTTTTTAACTTTTATTGGCATTGTAATGAAGTATACTTCAAAATACCTATTAGAAAAAAAAAACAGTAGATGTTTTTTTTCCATTGATAATTTTTGTAAATATTTCATTACAAACAGCGAATTTGAAAAGATCTAGCCTAGAAATGAAACGTATAATTTATTTATAAGTAAAGATGTCGACCCGCAGTCGAATTGATTTGAAAAAATTACAGTAACTAAAAAAAAACAAAAAAAAAACACTTGTTTAAAACATTTTGAACAGTTTGTTTTATAAAATCTAAAAAAAAAACTGTTTTTTTTCCAACCCTGATACTACCTATAAAAGTTTTCAGATCGATCTGCAAGCGAAACTAACGTTATTTTTTTATCTGCATGACATTCAACCTTAGGGTGGCAAACCATTTTTTAAGCTGACCATACATAAAGGCAAGGTACCTCACGCATTATAAGACCAAAATCATGACAAGTGACTGCAGGCTACTGCAGGTGTTTGTTGAACGCGCGCTTATTAAAATTTCAAAATTTATTGTTAAAATCAGGGACTCTAAAGCGCATTTCGTTTTAATGTTTTGTCTCGGTCTAGTTGAATTATGTAGGGTAAATGCAATGATGCTTGATTAATGCATGCGAAAACACGATTTCAGCGCCCCCCTGATCCTCGCGCCCTAGGCTGCAGCCTAATTAGCCTAAGGGTTAATCAGGCCCTGATGACGAGTTTTCAAAACAGATTGATTAACACCCGTTGACTACAAACTATTCGAAAACTCGTGTATCTAAATTTGCATACACGAGTTTCCGAATAGTTATTTTAGGTTCTAAATAGTTTAATTTGATATTTAGATTCTAAATATCAAGGACACATACCGCCCGTATTACAGAACGACGCTCAACACTCAAGCATTGACTGAAACTAGATTCAAGTCATTTGATTGGTTGAAGCGAGTTTGAAGTACCTAACGCTTGAGTCTTGAGGGATGTTGTGTAATACGGGCCTTCGCACTAAGAACTTCCACACAAAGAAAATAGAATCTTTATATAAATCAAAAAGAAACTGAAGATTTTATCTTAAAGTCGTTTTAATAAAACGGTCTACTACCGTTTTCTTCTAAGAAATATTCCGATAAGTTTCGATAAAGGCTACGAAGGCGCGGGTTCTGATTTCCTTTCATTTCCTTTTAGGAAACTTAAATAGAACTGAGACTTCCTTGACGACGGGGCACCGAATCAATTATTTGTGTTACGGAACTTTCCTTCAATTTGCTCCCTATAATAGTGCTGCGTAGTTTTGTTATTTCTCATAATACTTTTGTTTAGATAAATGTTTACCTATTAAGGCTGACTGATATGTCTTTATATGTTACCCAAAAGTTTGAGGCCAGACAAATTATTTTTATAGGCGAGGGATGTCGAGAAAAACAATTGTATGTATGAGTAAATACGAGGCACATTTTTGTTTGTTTCATAAAGTAAATGCATCTGTGTTTTCGCAAATAATATATTGAATAAAAAAGCGCTTATTTTGATCTCTGTAACACTGATATCAGTGCAGTGCAAATAATATTTGCAAACAATTGACTGTTTGAGGATCGTGCCTACGGCCGAGCGCGTGCCATTCAAACGCTCGCGAGGCTTATTGAAATTCTTAAAAAATATAAATGATAACACACAATGACACTCATTATTACCTACAGTTGCAAACATTTAAATGCACTATTTGTTTATTCGAAAACATTGGTCTGTCAATTTCGCACCTGTAAATTGATGTTTATAACTTAACTGAATTAGGCAATCAAGTAATTGAATTGAAAAAATAATAATTCAACTGCTTTGTCCGACTTGTTAAGAATAGCAAATAGGTTGAGATTAAGAATAAATTATAAAAAATGTTGCACTCGGGAGCACTTTAATTAAATTAATTTTATAGTTTTATGCAATTTCTTTAAACTAATTTTAGAATCCTAAATATAAGATAAGTATAAAAAAGCTACTCAAAAAGCCAACGACCTGCAAACCACTGTAGAAAAAAAAATACACATAGCGAAGATGAATTTTTATCAAATCAAAATAGGTACCTGACGTACGGATAAAGTTTTTTTGATCCGTACCTATTTTTAGAAGACTTTTATAAAACATTATCTTTTTAAAATTGTTGTTTAATTTGATAAAAAATCTTCTTCTTCAATAAAATAAAGAAGTCTGGCAGAAAAAAAAGTCATACAATAAAAAAGTTACTTTGAGATAAAAATAAAGGAGATAGCCTTTATAACTAGGAGTGAATTAAAAAGGAGAATGACGTTAAAATAGGGGTGAGAGGAGTTTGCAAGTGGCTCGTCAGCAAATTATAGTCTAAGTTGAGCGCGGCCGTGGAGACACAACTTCGGAGCGCAAAGCTAAACTTTCCTTGATACAAACTTATGATTTTCATTAAATTCTGTCTTGGTACCTAGTGCTAATCTACGCTGCTGAGCGTGGGAAGGAATTTCGTTTAGTCGCTGTTTGATGGCTTTTGTAATTTTTCATCACCAGAGGGGTCTCATTTTCGTAAAGACGTGCAAAATGGTAGGATGATTAAAGAAAACTTGTTTTATTGTAAAAGGAATTCCATTTTTAAATTTAATAACTAGAGGCCCTATCATGACTTTTCTCCTTTTTGTGATGTAAAGTTAACTGGAACTTAGACGTTTATTTGAAGGAAAAAATTAGTTCCTCGTTCGTACAGTAGAGGCGCTTTTTTGTCAGTTTTCCATACAAAAAACGCAGTAAATACTTCATGTAAACAAAAACAGAAATCTTGTAATAAGACCTCTTTAGAGTTCGGGCCACAACTATATTCCAGCGGAAAAATCGTGGTACTACATTTTTTAATGTAATTATTTGATGTAATAACGTAGACATTATTTATGTGACTCTTCAAAAACGGTGCGGCAACCGCACCGTGTCTATTATTAATAATTATTAAGTTGTATACGTGTTTTTTTTGTCATGAATCAGATCTCACTTTCATACCGAAAGCTATTTATTATTGCTGGTAATGTCACCACTTGATGGATGTAGAGTGGTAAATTGAAATCTTGTAAACAATTATGCACAAAAATGTTACTCGTCGCTCCACTCTGCAGATTCCGGGTAAACAGAACACCGCAGAATTCTCAACATATTCTCAAAATTAATTATTGTTTCTTAAACATTAAATGTTCGAAAGCGCACACTGTTTTATAAACACCTAACCGTCAGTTTGCAACTTGAACACCCATTCCGAGAGTACTCGCAACTTGTTCATGTACGAACACATACGAACCTAACTAACTAAATAAAGTAGCGTCGCGCGAAACTCCAAGATACAAACTTTCGACTTGCAAGATTTGCGAAAACGCTCGCGGCTTTCTGTGTAAGGGTCGGGACGTATGGTGCGGTTATACGCTTCAGAGTTTTTGGTTTCCCCCTAAAATGTGTTTTTCGAGAAACTGTACAGGTAATAAACGCAGGCTGTTATATCTTAATTAAGAGAGTATACGCCTAAGAGCAACATACGTGGTTTAAAAAAAATTCGGAGAATTGTTTTGAGAAATAAGACCCATTTTTATTTTTCCATAAAAACAGAGATTTCCAATTTTTTTTAATAATTCGTTTAATTTAAAAATTATTTTAGTTCAGTATTTTGAATTTTCAGAAATCTAAAATAGAAAAAGTGAAGCTTAAAACATAAACCACAGTTTAGCAGCTGTAGTTTCTTTAATGTTAATTACATGAATACGTTTAAAATATTAGCCAAAGCTGAACAACTAAAAATGCCATTTAATAATTATGAGTTTGTGTGAACAAATTACGAATTGTTTAAATTATTCAAGTGTTTCCACTTTCGCAATTAAATATTGTGAGCTAAAACATTTCCAAAATAAAGCAATTATAGTAATATGAATAATCTATTAAGGTTAATTTTCACCCGACTACTGCGCCAGAAGGATGAGAAGAGAATGATTTTTGATTGTATGTATGTTAGTAATTTGTATCTATGTATATTTCTTTAACGCTGTTTAACTAAACGCCTTGATTGTTTCTAGCTTTTGAGGCGTGTCATAAGATTCGTCTGAATAGTGAAAGTGAAACTGGGTGCATTAAATTTTGATAAAACAAAAAAGGCTGATTTATATCACCATATAATTTGTATTATTTTTGTACACTATTTCACTATTTATTTATTGTATACTATTTATCTATTTTTTTCTTCTGATAACATTGAGTGTTTCAAAAGGAGATTACATAAATATGTACGTCTTGGCGGGGGCACTGCCGCTGCCACTGAATAGATGGAAACAATATTAAATTAATCTTATAGTTAAGGTTTTGAATTGTCAGGTCACATTAATATGTAATATTGAATAATTGAGGAAAAAAGTTGCTTTAGAACTAGGTATAGCAAAACGGCCACATCTGGACGACTCCTTAACGTGCGACACCTTCGAGCGATACGAAAGTGGATTTAGAAGCACGTCGTTTCGTTTTAAGTTGTTACATGTTTGCTATGTGTTTAGATATAAATTGATACAACTTTCTTAATGCCTGTTTTTGGGTAAAACCTTTTTAAAGCACTTTCGAATTGAATGATTTACGAAAGATAAAACACAATGGCCAACGAACATGATATATTTTTAAAGATAATCTGGGTACGTTTAACGTTAGCCATCCTCAAAAATATATGTGACATTTAATTAAAATCATACGCAAAAGCTTGCTCCACTTACTTATTAAATGTGTCATTAATTTCAGTAACTGCATCAACATGAGCTGTCTGTCAAATATTTTTTAATTAATTCGCCATTTTATGTGCCTTGCCGCAACGCCCAGAAAAATAACGACCATTAGCTTCCATGATAATTTATCACAAGTGCTCTTAAATTGGACTGGCTCCAACACATAGGCCAAATTGCAACAGAGACAACAAAACTAAAGCAGTATTTTCAGATTTTCGGCTGTTGAAACTCAATGGTTCTAAGTCCCTCTATCAGTATGTTGGCAATATCAATGAAATTGCAAATTAATGTAATAAAATGTCCGTTTGAATGCATTATCGGACAGTGTTGTGGACATTTAAAGCTACAACTAGGTCCAGCCTCCAAAGTTCGCTTGGCACAGTTGGCACTTGGCACACCAAATATTGGCTCTTCATCTAAAAAAGAATAACTGTCCAGAATATTGCGGAAGTCATTTTGAACGAAGTAAATATGTTTGTTTGTTGTATGTGAGCGATATTGCTGTTTGTGGGTAGAATTGTGATGTGATTTTAGATTGGAATCTGTATTTGAAAGATTTAAGTTTCTACAGGGCTTTGGTACAAGAAATGAATAAAAACTTATGTTCTTCGGTTTGGTTTTTTAATAGTGATATTCTGATAGATATTTAAGCAACTCTGAGAACTATAACTGTTAGTCATTCACCACCCAAAACATTTAAGGTTCTATAATCACAGTGCCTGTGTACAAAAAATAAATAGGCATGTTAAAATAAACATCTAATTCTAGACTGGCTGAACGTGTGACCCTAAAACTATTCCCGACTTCTACGAAAAACGGTATCCAAAAAAAATCTGTCGTAAACGCGGCCACTCTGTTCACTAACAAACTAAATTAAACCGCGATTAAAAGAGATAAATTGTCGAATTTACTCCCCGTTAGGAGTAACCCTACTCATAAAGGTCCTGGTATATGTATGCGGAACTAGGGACAAATTTATGTAGCACCGACACAAAAACCGGCCGTCCACTGTTACAGATACTTGTGGACCAGAGAGTTTGACATCAGAGCGTATAAGGTTTATTTATTAGGAAAGTTTCTAACTGGAAACAGTAAATCAACAACATGTCCAGAAAAGGACAACTAATATGATCACAGAACTGTGAATAACCCCCATATCTGTGACACAGGAATGATAATATTTGTTCACAAATTTTGTTTGACATTAATATGATAAAAAGTTAGACGGATTGTGTTGCGAATATTCACTGAGCTGTTACAGGATTGGCAAGAGTTTGCATAGGATGTGACTATATGAATATTAATGAATTAGCCGGCAAATTTTGGTGCTGTTTTCAATTAGGGAAGTTTCAGGGAACGATGGGAGTTAATTGCAAGCGGGTTTATTGCAATTTAATTTTTCATAATACTTTATAAAAAACATAACTTTAACGATCTTAAAGCAAACGCTAAGGAACAGAACTTCTGAGCTGAATAGTTTTAAAAAATAAGCTGAATAGTTTAATATTGTTCATAAAAGCAACGAAAGTGAACACTAAGGAAGAAACTTTAGACATCTGGGTTAACATTAAAGATCGGTCAATTAGAGTAAGAAAGTTTTATAGAAAATCGAATCTAGCACACGGTAAAACAAAACATTATTCAAAAGAAACAACAAAAAAATACATATCCTTGAATATTCGCGCTAGGCATCAGTTACCTATGCTAAAATTTAATGAGTACACCTTGACACTACCTAAAGATAAGGCGATAGCAAAACTGAAAGTTCAAAGCACCTGAATAGAATATACTTTATTGTACACCAAAATGAATACAAACTTACAAAATTTATAATTTTAAAGGTACAACGGCGGTCTTATCGCTAATAGCGATATCTTCCAGACAACCTTAGGATGGACTTAAAGAACTTTAATCAAATCAAGAGGGTAGGCAGTGATGCACAACAAATAACAGATAACCTATATTATAAATACAATACACATAAATGTTAATTGTAATATACAATACACATACACATTTAAATACTATCAATATTTTAGCCACATAATGCAATCTTTAAACCCAGTTTCACTTCCATTAGTATGCAGACTCATGCTGCTCTCACTCGCTCGTGTTCATATCACTTAGAACTGTTTACCTTCAGCGATGAAAGCGCTGGCGATACATTCAACCACATTTGCTTGGAAAATAAAGATTAGGGTTCAATTATGCGACGTCATCCGACAAAACAGAACAGAATCTAAGTAACGGTAGAAGACGTACTTCCTACGTTCTAGAATAAAAAAAGCGTCTTAAAATCTTACAATAAATTAAACCCAATGGGTATTTTATTACACGGAAAAGCACACATTAACCACTTAATAGTTATTTAATGTGACAAAAGTTACAGTCACGTGCACCTTAAGGCAATAGCCGAACATTATTACACAGCGGGTATCTCGAAAGTTAGAATTCAATTTCGATCAAAGTTTGAACTGATGGTCAATTTAATAAAATTTACAACATTTTTGACGACACAAAACAATGTCGTTTGCCTTTAAATTTTGTTATTACGACATTTTATACGATTTTTATACGTGCATAACAAATATCAATTGAAAAGCCGTAAAGGCTGTGATGGACGTATGTTACGAGTACACACGCTTTTTATGTTTATTATGTGATTCGCGTTAATTAAAAATTTTATGAACCTATGCATCAATTTATGTTTTGGCTAGAAATTAATTTTTGGTTATTAAGATTTTTTCGGTGTTTATAAATTACGACTAATGGGTAATAACATAAATGTGTATTGATGGTTCAAATACAAGTGGGTTCAACTTAATTACTACGTTACATAATTATGTAGATACTCGTATATTGTTTTAAAAAAATAAGTGAAGAATTTTTATAATTACTTATAAATGATATCCACAATTATATGTATATGATATTATCATAAACTCGATCAAAGCAGAAAAATACAAATGAACTTATTCTTGTTTAAAGAAAATTGAGACAACAAATTCTACAAAAGAAAATTATTGTAGCAATTTTACAAGATTAATTCAATACAATTTATTCTAATTGAATTCTGTCAAAAAACGATAGTTCAAAGTTTGTCCAAGGTTTGTTGCACTTGCTCCTGTCTGCTTCAATTACATTTAACTAGAAACAACCATTTGTATCAATTACGACCGAACGGTTAATTTAGGTAAATACCAATTTTATGGGCACTGAAGATTATTGTGGTTAAAGTCCACGGCAAAGGGTTCCAAAGGGTTTTTGAAATTTAATAGCCCGGCTTTAAATTAACGCTACAATATTATGACCTTTTGATGAGAATTTATTGATTTCACTCCACTGTTATAGACTCGTTTTGTAGCTATATATTTTTATTTAAATTACTTCGACTTTTGAATTTACCCTCACAACATTATTCAATTTAACAGATACAGTTTTTTTTAGTAAATCCACATTAAAGGTCATGAGGATCGCATTCAAATTTGACAGCGAAACGCCCTACAAAGCTACGAAAAAATAATAATAAATCGATGTGACTAAGCATTATCTAATGTTCCATCGAGAGACAGAATAAATTGCCTTTTAAAATCGGGTCTACCCTATAATATTAACAATGACATCGAATGTATATCGATGGAGTTTCGCCCACCTCGTCGACATAAGTACACAAAGGTATGGAATGCATCAATACATTAGCATATCGATGTTCAAGCATCGAATGCTGTCGCGATGAAGCATCGATGAGTGCGACCGATACCGATCACTAAGAAAAAGGTCGCCCGACCCTCACTAGAAGAACCCAAAAGTTTTACGTTTCGAACTCTGTTCCCCAATCGATTTTAGACCTTCCTCTAAAAAGAATAATACTCATTCTTCTATAAATACACGGTAAAAATAAATTGGCAGTCGTATCTTATTCCTTTTCAAATCACTGGTGACTCATTTCGTCCGTACTAGCTTTTTATGCAGGCATTCGAATTGAATCTTTGAAAAAAGTCGTTATTTGAATTCAATTTAAATACTGTAAACGGTATTGTACGAGTTCGTATTGGGTATTGTGTCCACAGAAGTCGTAAGGTCAACAGATGCTTTCTACACCTGATTCCGGGCATTGAAAATCAACAGAAGCTGGTTTGCATACAAATTTTTGGTGATATAAGAATCAAAATGTAGAGATAGATTCACCAGTAGCTAAATATAATTTATTCATGACAATTTCAACATACCAAAATAGTGTCTTGATCATTCCGCATTTTAGTTTTCATAATTTGATGATTCTCCATTAATATTGTTTGTTGTAGGTTAACCTGGATTAGTCTGATTGATACTTAGGATAGACCAAAAATTGAGATCATAGATCTTAGTAAAAGGACTTTGAGTTGTTCCGATTTTGTGCTATAGGTTTGTGACATCTTGCTTCTTAGTAGACTAGTATTATAAATGCAAAAGTTTGGATATATGTGTGCTACTCTTTCACACAAATACTACTAAACGGATTTGCTTGGACACACAGCCAGATAGCTAGTCAAACTATCTTTTTGATAATCTGGATTAACACACAGGATAGTTTTTATACACACGCGAGTGTAAGCTTATTATTGCATCATGCTAATTTAATCATCAACATAAAAAAAGTTTTCGACACAACAGTCAAAGAAATACAACATGTACTTGTCACAGCAGACAAGACAAAGTGCATCCCAATTTCCGTCCAGAAACAAATAGATTTTTGCATACAAACCTTACAACTCATTGACGAACATACTAGAAAGCGGAACAAAAGAATTATGAACCCGTGGGCCTAAAGCCCACACTTGAAAGACGCCCACGCTCTAGAACATGTCAAAATTTTGTTTAACAATCGAGGTGGACTCAGAAAACAAACGACTGTTGCTGTATCTATTGCTGTGTTTGGTTATAATACTCATAAATTATTCATCTTTGAAGACATAGTTCCTAATACTGTAATGCCAATCGATTTACAACCTTAATTTGATTTGCTTAAAGACAATTCAACGGTAGAGTTATCCCAGTTTTATCTGTCACATAGGCCAATAAAACAGTTGCAGGTAATGAGACGAGATCCAAGCAGAATCGATCATCGCATGCTCACGCTTATTAGAATTCCTTGTGAGTCTCATCCGATACTTTTATATTGCGAGTCCTTTGGATTGTTATTATCTTGTATGAATTCAGTTTTATTGATTTTTGTTATATTTATAAAGTTTGTGAAATCGTTGTGTATCTTATTTCTCCTATTCATATTTTTAGAACCTGTTTATGAATATCATGATCTGTTGCAAAAATATTATCTATTAGATACTTAAGTTTCTATAGTACTCAAACCATCAGTTTCATAATGCCGTCATTTTCATCTCTAGCTTCATTCATTGATCTATTAAACAAAGCTTCTCATTCTCTTCATTCTTTGTTAATGAGACACGACTGTACATGTACAGTCAACCTCGAACACAATTAATTATTCACGTTATCATTTATTTGTGATCCTTACATCGTACATCTTTTATTTTTTAATGGCAAAATTATCAAAAGAGTCCTCAAGGGACTGTCAGATTTGTACTGACTTAAATACACGGTAATCTTTCAATAGCCCTTTACGTTCCAGCGTCTAGGTTACCTGTTTAGACAGTCTCGTGACCATGGCAGGCGTTTAGCCCTCTAAGGGGGCCCCTTCAGATTACTGACAGCTCCTTGAGGCGTGCATGGCACTCAACGCGCTGCCGACCCAAGATCATCTACATTTTGTGTTCCTCATACAAATAAAAGATACCATTTGTCTCACATCTTTTGGTAACTGACTGTACAACACGATAGTACGCGTTATGTTATCAGCTGTACCCATGACAGTTAAGTTAAAAGTGTGATTCAATCACTTACAATGGACAGGCGACACTTACTTGTAATACGGAGGCAGTGACTCTGTGTAATGGTAATAAGTTTATGGTAATCGAATTTAAATTTTAATGGCTATATTTTGTTAGGTTGGTTTTTGTTTATGTAGATTTTTTGTTTGTTTCATCATCAGCCTATAAATGTTCCCACTGCTGGGACACAGGCCTCCTCTCTGTGAGAGGGAGTGGGCCTTAATCTAATACGCGGGCCCAGTGCGGATTGGTAGATGTCACATGTCTTCGAATTTTTGGTTCTAGGACATGCCGTTTTCCTCACGATGTTTTCCTTCACCGTTTTGAGAGCAGTGGTGTTGAATTAAATTAACAAAGTAATGCGCCTGGCGGGGTTCGAACCCACGACCTACAACTCGCAAGTCGAGGCCGATACCACTGGGTCACCACTGCTATCTGGGCCACCACTGCTATCCTATTGTTTGTTTACCAACTTTATAATAGTCAATAGTTATTGCTGCTTCATTACTTTACTTGCAAGCAGTAGCTCATCCATTAATTAATCTATTAAGTTATTATTAAAAGTAACAATTTTAGCACTAAAGACATTGGCATTGTAGACTATTTTTTACTAACTTTACCATCAAAGTACAAAAATTAAGCAACCAACTCACGTCTTTCTCTTTACACATTCTACAAACGCCTAAAATTATTTCGAATTCTTACTTTCCACTCCCTTAAGAAGTCTGGTAATAAAACTTAACATTTCTGTAACATTTTAGGACCCTCTTACACTCTACTATATAAAGTTCAAGAGCTCAAAGAGAAAATGCCAAAGCACTTAGTATTCAGACCAACATCACCTAGAATTCAGGGGGAACAGACTAACAACAGTAGCTAATGTCTGCCAATAATCGTTATCCTCTAGATAAGTGCCGTAACTGAGTGCCTTGCCAATTGCCTTAAGATACATACTGTCTAATTGCTAGTATCTGTATGTATGTTTGTGTGTAGGTGTTTCGTTTAAGGCTAGGGCGACAGTACCGGGTCAGGATGGGTTTATGCGGTAGAGAAAATGAAAAATGTGTTATTGTTTTTTCGCGTTCGTTTGTAGCAATTGTAATTATATCATAACATTAAATGTTTCATGAGCAGTGGTCGCCCAGTGGTATCGGCCTCGACTTACGAATTGTAGGTCGTGGGTTCGAACCCCGTCAGGCGCATTACTTTGTGTAATTTATTTCAACACCACTGCTCTCAAAACGGTGAAGGAAAACATCGTGAGGAAACCGGCATGTCCTAGAACCAAAAATTCGAAGACATGTGTCATCTACCAATCCGCACTGGGCCCGCGTGGTAGATTACGGCCCACTCCCTCTCACAGAGAGGAGGCTTGTGTCCCAGCAGTGGGAACATTTATAGGCTGATGATGATGATGATGATTAAATGTTTAATTTTATTGTTATAAAAACATACCTATATCATACACATAATTATATAATATATTATTATACCTGTGAGATTTTTTATGTTAATGTTGTGCACGCCTATTATGACGTTAACACTAGAATGAAACCTCATAAAATGTAAAATATCCATGTTTGTTTGTGTTAGTGTTGTTTAATAAACAAAAATTAAAATTTCTTTATTTTTTCAAAGCACATAACATGCGGTCGCGGGACTCATTCCATTACTGTGACCCTGGAACGTAAAGGGCTAATGAAGGACACCGTGGATTTTAGTCAATACAAGTCTGACAGTCCCTCCCGCCCTGCCCTGGGCGGGAGGACTCATTTGATGATTATACCACGCTAAAAAAAAAGCAAATAATATGTGCTTTGAAAAAATAAAGACATTTTAATTTAGGTATGTTTAAAAACCTTAGTTTTTGCAACCAAACAAATCATGATATAAAAATAATCAGATTAATAAAAAAAATGGGTTGAAATTGTGAAGAGTGCGTAATCAGAAGTTCCAATATTGAAAAAACATACAGCGACACTTCTTTAAATACACAGCATTAAAATAAATTAAGCCAGGAAAGGAAAACACAATTTTATTGTAATCGTCTGTTCCACAATTCTTTGATTTATTACATGTTCTAATAATTGCCCACATCTTACGTTATATCAAAAGAAATCATAATATGTTAATACTTTAAAAATAATAAATCAAAGGCGAAAAGGAAACATCTGTTCTGTGTTTGCGTGTTTCATATAAACAGTTACACAATAAGACAAAATATATGGGCAAACTTGTCTCACACAATTTTCACATAAAAACTTTTTATGCTTCCTTTCAAAAAAATGGAACGCATCAAATTAATTCAAATTAGTTTCTATCGTTCTTCGCATCGCATAATATCGTTACGCTTTTGAATAATTTATGTGTGCTTATAATAAATAAAAGGTGTGGCTATTTGGACTCCACCTGTATGCCACAATAGTAAACGCCCATTAGAAGGACAACGGAATTGTTCACATACAATTGACTGGACTAATGTATGGAGGAATGATTTAAAAGTCACTCATTCATATCGGAGTTCACATGAAAGAGTTAAAATATCCAGCAGTATATTTTAGTCGCTGGTTTTAAAACGTTAACTAAATTCCAATTTATATGCCATTACTCGTAAATAAAAAAAAAAACCAAGCGAACGAATGGTTAATATTTTGAAATGTTAGTCAAATAAATTGGATTGGCATTACAGTAGCTTTGCATTTTTATTCTACTATGATAAATTGAACAATGTATCTGAATATGCAATCTGCAAAAGAATGCCAAAATTATTTACATTTAAATGGATTTTTACGGTTTTTTTTATTTTGCGGTTTAGTTTTAATCACATAATTTGCAGATTTTACTAAAGAATCAATCAACTGATAGCTGTTTATTACCTGAATTAACACATAAGCCACTTCTATCATGTGTGCTTGTGTTTAATAAACATTTCTTTCTTTCTTTCTTTTATTTATCAATTATTCCGCTATTATGCGGACGTAAATGGCACTGGCTAGTTGGAAATAATTATTATATTATAGATTAATACCAACTATCATAGGATTATACTGAGTTGAGGAGAGCGCTCCTACGCGCTTCACTACTAGGCACCGGAATGCGTTCACCAATCCATTTGCTAAGCTCACGGATTATGTCGCTAATCCATCTTGATCGTTTATTGCATCGATCCTTGTTTAATGTGAGTGGTGAACAAGCTTAACAGCTAATACTATGATAACTTGTGAGTAATACAACAACAATCTATAGCTAATGGGGGATTTACACGGGTCGATTTTTCAGTCGATTTAGCCGTGCGGCGAAATCGACAGTCCGACTAGGCTTCCAAAAATTGAAAATTGGAATTCCTAAAATCGGAAGCTCCGCCATGACTTTAGCCGTGCGGTGCCGAACAGTATGCGGCGGGTGATTAAAATCAACCGAGTAATGACGTGTGTAATGATGATGATGAATTTAATTATTATTTTATTATAATTTTATTGCATTTGTTAATGTTTATTTTTTAGTTTATACCTGAATTAAACGAGTTTCATTTATTTATTATTATTTAATTCGTCAGGTGCATGCGATTGCCCGAAGCAAAAAATGTGTTTGGTACTTGGAACGCCACAGGCCGCTGACATGGTTTTGAAGTGATTTATAACAAAGTCTAGGTTTCTTCACCATTTTTTCCTTCACCGATATCAGTGATGACCTAGATAAACTTAGAAAATTAAGTATTTCCATAATTATTATACTACAGAAATCTATAAGCTCATGTGGCAATGACAGGGGGCGTTGTTGGTAAACTTTTGTCAGTTGACGGCGACACAAGGGCGCGAAAAACAGAAAACCAAAATAAACGTAAGTTCCGATTTTGGCCAAGTGGAAAACCCTTGTACAACTTATACATATACTAAGGCCATTGGTTTCGAGTGCCCACTCTTTCAGGATATCGTGAAGCGGATGATTAAAACCCTTTCCGTGGACAGAGAATTCGACTTTATTTGGGCCAAATAATCATAACTATCCAACGAGGCAATGCTGGGAGTCTTTTGGGTAGTTTTCTCGTGACAGAGCGATGTGAAAGAAATTGTTGACTACGTGCGATAAAATAAATAATAAAAAATATCTTTTGTATTTTTACGGAGTTTACATTTTAAGAAGTTGTACAACTTATATAATAATATGTTACTGTAAAAACCCGAAGTACGGCAAATCTTAAGATTTCCCAGTAAATCCTAAGATTTACCGGCATGAATTGGTAAACGTCCGAAAAGGTTTGCGATTCGAACTTTTACCACCATTCACTTGGTAAATCTTAGGATTAACATTAAAGGCACGGTAAATGTTGAAAAAAATATGAGATAGACGGAGTCCCGCTGTGCGTGTGTGTGTAACTATTTCCGCGTGCCAGGTTTAAAGGAACCTAACCAAACTGAACTTCGGGGTGCCACTGAGTCTGCTTTCTAAGGCACGAACAACTCTTGGGCACCCCGAGGTTCGGTTTGGTTAGGTTCCTTTTGATTTTGCACGCGGAAACAGGAGCCCCGCGCAGCGGGGCTCCGTCAACCTGAACCACGTCCAGGTAATTGAATTAAATGATTAAGAATTACTCATTGTTTTGTTCCTAAAACCAACATTTACCAACTATCATTGGTAAATCTTAGCAATTCCCAAACTCTGCTGGTATAAACCCGAAATAATGTCTCTTTTTAATAAAATTCTGACATTTACCAACTCATGCCGGTTAATCTTAGGACTTACTGGGAAATCTTAAGATTTACCGTACTTCAGGCTTTTACAGTAACATATAGGTACATAGATTAAAATTGTATTGTAAAGTCAAATATTATCAACCAGCCATTTTACATCACTATTATTAAGTCAATACAACAAATAATCATGCATGCAGTTACGCGTTAACGTTTACGTTAAAATTTACGCTTACCGCAATAAACAATAGCAATCAGTCACGGTGGTATTACATGCAGTTATTGTTCATAACTGTGAAACGTTATCAAATATTGCGTCACGCGTTGCAACAGCAATTAAAAATTGTCATCACTTTTACATTCACTTGTTTATTGAACGGTAATTATTGTCATCATATTTACTATCTGTTAATGGTGTTATCGACTCTTCGAATAATTTAAATAGCGTTAACAGAATTGCAAAGAGCAGTATTTGACTAAAAATGCAAAATACATTTAATTAGCAAAATCAACTAAAAGTACTTTTGACTGGGATCTCTCCACAATAGTACTTTTGATTGAGATTATTGTAAAATCTAGTTTTTTCCAGTGGAGCTTGGTCGGTTTTTGTCGAAAGTTGCCTTGGTGTTCGTTTTCTTTGAACCCTACATACAGGAATGGGAACCCCGCGCAGCGAGGACGGTATACCGCTTTTTACTGTTACATAATCATTCTATTACTTTTGACCGTAGTCACCTCTCACGTTCACCGAAGTTTTCATAGTAGGTACACGTAATGTGATAAAACTTATGGAAATAATTGGAAAATACAAGAGGATCTCTACGGTCTTACTTATTATCTGCTATTTATCCCTCAAGTTTAGCTATTCAGCAAAAACAAGCCTAAGTAATAAGAATGCTAACATCATCATTACATCGCAACATTACAAAATAAAGTACATTAACCATAATAAGAAACGTAAAGTCTGAATTTTGACTAAGAAAATTTCTGGGCAATTTTCCTTTGAAATTTCTACTTTGTGTCTACGGGGCTACTTTAATAATTTAGTTACGGTTCTAAAGATGGTATGGAATTCTTAATAGAGCGCCCACAGTTTGTATTATTCAGATGGGTAATTTTTGTTTTAGCTCCTTTTCATATTAAGATGAAATTTTAATGGTGAAGAGGTGTAATTGTAATGTCATTGTCATTATGCAGATGAAAATGGAAGGCACGAGTGTAATAAAATGAAGTTACGGTCATAAAGCAAATATTTAAGGAACCTAGTCATATTATACCTACACACAAGTCATAAGCAAAGCCCCGTTGTGCACTATTCGCTAATTTCAAGTACCTATAAAATTCAATAAAAACATGTTCCAGGTGTATATGTGTAAGTACCCCTTTGAAAGCTGTCAATCAATAATTATTATGTATGCAGTAGATATTGCATTTAAAATAATATATCGATTGATTAAATAGTAGGTACAATGGTCTTGGAGATATTAAAAGTTGAGTGTTACTTTAATATTTTATTAAAAAAAACACCCGTGGTGGTAGGCCTCACCAGTTACCAGAAAATGTTATCCAAAAATATTTTAGTGTACCTGAAAATTGAAACTAAAACCTCCAAACTGATACACTAACCAATCAAATCGTTTAGTTGAACTGAAAACGATCTAACTTATAGACATAATTTCAGAATTTCAATTGACGCAGCTGAACGGTGTGTGGCTCAATAATTTCAGTGATATGCAAGCTTCTGCATTATTGCAAATTACTTTGAGACTAGATGTATGGTAATGACAATTTGACAACTATGAGCGACAATGAATTTGTGTTCGATTTTGTATTGTAATTTAGGAGTATTATTTGAATAGTTACTACAATATTGAGAACTAAGAAGATAATGCCTTACTTACATAGATATACAATAGTTCAAAAAAATGCAGACACTTTTTTATCGTGGTTAAATCATCAAATGAGTCCTCCCACCCAGTGCAGGGCGGGAGGGACTGTCAAACTCGTACTGAGTAAAATCCACAGTGTCCTTCAATAGCACTTTACGTACCGGGGTCACGGTAATTCGTGAGTCCCGCGACCCCGGCAGGATTTGGCCCTCTAAAGAGGGGCCCCGTCATTATGCTGACACTCTTTGAGGCGCGCGTGGAACACAACGCACCGTCGACCCGGGCATGGCCCATGGTGGGACAGCGAGTCGCCCATTACTCGCCGCCCGCATGCCCGCGCAAAATGCAGACACTTAGCAGATTATTATAACACACGTAGGAGGTGTATATCAATTTTAGAAAAGAAAATACCTGTTCTTCTATTTCTACAATCTGCAAACCTTTTCTTTGAATAGATTTTGCTTAAATAGAATTACGAGTCCTAAAACCAATGAGTAATGATATTTCCACGTCACTTTTTCCCTACGTCACTTTTCAGTCTGCCAAGGCTCTAGATCCAACTTCATCAAATGAGCAACGAATAGCAATTTTTCAGTACCCACATAATACGTAGGCCTCCGTACGTACGGCTATCCAGACCCCTATATGTCGCTAGCGTATAAGATAAATGACTTCGAGGGAAATGCCTAGGCAGGCACAAAAACACCAGCCGAAATCTACGCGTGTAGCAAAAAAGGAGATTTATTCTCGCGTTTGATGTACTTCTCTGTATTTTACTTGTGAAGGATAGTTTTCATTAGGTTCTGGATTTGCAAACGGGCAGGATTCATGTTTTTTTTGGTAAATACGCCACAACTTTTAAATAAAAATTTGGAAAATTTATGTGATGGAACTATTTAGTCTGGACGGGCGCTCGTTCCAAAGCTTCACTGACAAAATCACATCAAAATTTATTGAAAGCACAGAATACTTAATGAAAGGGACAGCCGCATAGGTACCTACATAATGTAATAGTGGTTTAGAACTTCCCCTATGTATTGGAAACGTGACGAAATAATACCGCCCTAAAAACTAAAAACGAAAGTGGCACCATTTTTAAGTGCAACATGATACTTTTAATACAATTTACCTCCATACATAACGCCTATAAGGTTTCTTAAAAAGATCATCTATCTAGCACATTGACACCAAGTTTCAAATGACGTAGAATGACACCTCTCTTGATTTTTAGGTGAAATGATATCAATTACGTCGGAAGTAGAGTTAAGTGACGCGGAAACTGTCTTTTGGCGACTGAACGAAATCCATTAAGGTGTAAAGTGACTTGGTTTGACGTGATGACGGCTATATCCCCCCGTCAGCTTTTTGTATGCTTCAAAAATATTTGGTGAGTGACGTGTCATAGATTTATGTAAATAGATCATAGTGAGAGTAGGCTTACTTTTCGCGATGTCAATCAAATGATTATGTTTTTACTTCATTTGGCTAGCTTTTTTAGTATGTTGTGGCCGGCTTCTTAAACTAGCCGGATGTTGTTGAATACTAGTAGGTATTTTAAATAGAGCGGTATGTTATCTGACCTCCACAGTTCAGGAACTAGGTGACTCGAAACCTGTTGGAAAGACTGTTGTAAGTCGCTCAGGCCACGGCGGACATCCTTTAACAACCGTAAAAATTTTACAAATGATAGCCGGAACGGCTTCCTGGAACAAAAATCTTGAAAAAACCACCCACGAACCGACCTTGAGAAGTGTAGCTTATCTTTTAATTAGGCTGTAATTATTCAGCCACGAGGTACACAGTCAATACTCATACTTGTTCCTACATCGTTTAAAACTTCTTACTTATTTCCTCGGTTGAAAGGAAATTCATTCAAGCAGAAAATAGTAAGGGTGTTTCCCCCGATATCGACATCCCATAACGTAAACTCCACCTGCACTCTATAGATAATATATTGACGACGTTATCTAACACTCAATATACCCTGCTAGTCTTCAGGGGTACCTGTATCATTTAATTGAGAAGATCAAGTTTTAGAGCAGAAGAAAAAAAAAATGAATTGGTCAAGTAGTCATCTTTTGAATTTTAATGTTTCCTTGAGAAGTAGTAATTTTTTTTATTAACCCTGCTTACTTCTTCACACTAAGAATTTCTCTTATATCGTGTAATTCGAATACACAAACACCCACACCTGGAACACCTCACTAACTCACTAAAACATTGCGTCTTCTTCCTAGAAAGATATTAAGAAATACTGGTCGCTAGGTTCGGGGTCCATTCAGCTTCTAATTAGATTTATACTGCCTTACAGTAACATTAGAACTTAGAACGAAAAAAATGCGGAAATATTGAAACCTCGAAACAAATATACATAAAAGCTAAATATCCTATAGTATCACGTTATTCCGTAGACACAGCAACATAATAAGCCAGTTTCTACATACACAAAATGCAAGTGCTTCTATATAAAAAAAAAAACAGAAATATACTATACAAGGCAACTTAACAAAGTGAGGCTAAACAAGGTGTTTGATACATAGGTTTTACTTCTACTTATTCAAAGACACAAAACGCATGTTACGGCTTCATAATATTTACTCATGTCAGCACCTAACCAATAAAAAAAAAACCGACCAATGACTGTCACCGAGAAACAAATTTGAAATGACTTAATAACTTAACAGCCATTTAGCGATATACTCGTACCTGTCATTTCTTTATCTATATTAAATTAATGCAATTTAATACAGAGGGTGAATATATTATTCATTATAGGATAATTGGCGTTATAAAGTAGGACATTTTATGATACAGAGTGTGTTTACTTTCCGAGGGCTTATCTTTACGAGTATTGCTTAATATCGCTTATGAAATGTGCTATTTTTGTTAATTTTGTTATAACATGTTTCATAATTAGCGAAGTAATGTATGATAGACGTTTTGTTAGATAAGAGGGAGTGGACGCCATTTTGTTAATATAATTTATGAGTTTACATTTTTAATAATATTTATGCATTTTGAAGTGAAGAATGAGTTGTAATTAATATTAATTGTTACTCTAAATTTGGATGTAAATGTATGTACTTTTGTTACAATACAGGGTATTTTTTATGTTAACTATAGTTATACTATGACTTTAGACCGAGTAGAAAAAAATTGTAATTATTTTAATGAACAAAGATGGTACAGTTTTACTATTTTCGATTTTTCGTTCGTTAGGACCTAAACTTGCTGACAGTGCTGATTCCACGGTAACATGGCCTGTAGCTATATAATTTTATAATAAAGACCTTTACTAAACCTGTAAGTATCAGGAGATAAGTAATTATTTTTATATGGCTTTAGAATACGATCCTAATAAATATTATACTGTTGCCTTTTTACTACGAATATAGGAACATCGTTTAAATTTTATACCAGTATTTTATAAACGTCATTAAAATTTACTGTACCTAAGTTATATTGAAGAAAGTGGTATTTTATAACCATGCGTGCTAATAAATTATCATGCCTATAAAGCGCTAGTTAGTTGCGGATGTCAGAAGCGATATTTGATTAGGTATGCAATTTAAAATCGTATATAATTGCTGCATATTCTTCAAGCGGTATGTTTGAGTAGCTTTAATTATTCTTCTTTAAATACATATTTTCTGATGAAACTATTATTGCAATAAAAAAATGCTCGGATGATAATAAGAGAATATTTACGTTAGTTTTATGGAAGTGATAAAATGAAAGTACTAGACGTTATATGGGAATATAAAGTTCCCATTGCTGGGACACAGACATTCTCTATAAAAGAGGTAGCATATAGACACTGTAATCAATTACTCGGCTCCAGAACGGGTTGGTATAAGCTTTTCTAGCTTATAAATTGAATTTATTATAGGTAAAGGCATTTTTCAAAACATTTGCACGAAAAAAGGAATTACAAAGCCTGTATACATTGTTCGAAAGTTAAAAATTACGCACCATACAACGAAACGTGCGGTAAAATAGGTACTCTCACCTAAGTACCTATTTTACGGCATACCCCGTTGTATAGCACCGTGCGTTTTCTTTACGTTTTTTTTTTTAATTTCTATAAAAAAATATATAAGAATTCTACCAAAGAGTTTCACATTATGAGAATAAGCAACCTGAATGATCGAACCTCCTTGGAAGCGCTTTTGCTCAATACGTTGTCTCACTTTAATACTAAAGAGTAAATGAGACTAAAGATGTAGTTCTAATTTTCACCACGTGCATGTGGCGCCATTTGCAAATTCGCGCCATTTTCATATATTAGAAACTTCAAAACTTGTTGCGACTTTCCCACTGTTAAGGACGCGTTTACGAATCTGACAAAAATAAGCAGTTTTTCGGTGCATTTTGCGGCAAAATGATACAAAACCAAATGTAACTAATAATTACCACAGATAAATTACTCCTTAATCTTCAAATGGTAGCAATTTTTTATTCGAAAATTTTGGTTTATAATATTGTAAAAAGTAATTTCCGTTACCTCTTCACACAAATTTGACGACATCGTACTGACTTTAGGGACATTTTTCTTTTATTTAATAACATAAATTTATGTATTTAAAAATATTTTATGTAAGCAGACATGTTCAACTCAAAAAGGTAGCAAAAAAAAACTAACAAAATGTTACAATACGCTCAGAAAACAAAAAAATTGAGTCTTATTTTTTCACATATTTAGCGGTAACACGTGATCCTTATTGGATTGAAATAAGGGTTATTTTACTGGTCACTGTCTTGATTTATTGCACAAAAATTTGTAATGAAATATTAGTCTGCGCTCGGCCGCCGTCGTGAGTGGACACTGTGACGCTTGTAAGCAGCTCCTCGTATAGGAAAAGATCGCTGTACGAATACAAAATATTTGACCTAACAAACTTGATCCTTCACGCATTCTGCACGGACTCCGGACAACCAAGGTAAGATTTTATTCACAGTTTCTTATAGGTATGTACTTATAAATTTCATATTATTTTCGGACTTGATGGAGTGACCTGAAATGTACTCCGAAGACTGCTACTGGAACTAATAAACGAGTAGAGCTAGGTGTGTCGAGTTTGGGCTCGTTTTGTTAGTTATGTTGAGACCTTACCTCCGGACTTGATGGAGAGACCTGCTGGTGTACTTCGAAGACTGCTACTGGAACTATTATACGAGTAGAGCTAGGTGTGTCGAGTTTGGGCTCGTTTTGTTAGTTATGTTGAGACCTTACCTCCGGACTTGATGGAGAGACCTGCTGGTGTACTTCGAAGACTGCTACTGGAACTATTATACGAGTAGAGCTAGGTGTGTCGAGTTTGGGCTCGTTTTGTTAGTTATGTTGAGACCTTACCTCCGGACTTGATGGACAGACCTGCAGGTGTACTTCGAAGACTGCTACTGGAACTAATAGACGAGTAGAGCTAGGTGTGTCGAGTTTGGGCTCGTTTTGTTAGTTATGTTGAGACCTTACCTCCGGACTTGATGGAGAAACCTGCTGGTGTACTTCGAAGACTGCTACTGGAACTAATAGACGAGTAGAGCAAGGTGTGTCGAGTTTGGGCTCGTTTTGTTAGTTATGTTGAGACCTTACCTCCGGACTTGAGGGACTGACCTGAAGGTCTACTTCTGTGACTCCTACTGGAACTCCTCGACGGATCGAACTAGATGTGTCGTGTTTGGGCTCGTTTTGTTAGTTATGATGAGATCTTACCTCCGGACTTGATGGACAGACCTGCAGGTGTACTTCGAAGACTGCTACTAGAACTAATAGACGAGTAGAGCTAGATGTGTCGTGTTTGGGCTCGTTTTGTTAGTTATGATGAGACCTTACCTCCTGTCTTGATGGAGTTACCTGAAGGTCTACTTCTGTGACTCCTACTGGAACTCCTCGACGGATCGAACTAGATGTGTCGTGTTTGGGCTCGTTTTGTTAGTTATGATGAGATCTTACCTCCGGACTTGAGGGACTGACCTGAAGGTCTACTTCTGTGACTCCTACTGGAACTCCTCGATGGATCGAAATAGATGTGTCGTGTTTGGGCTCGTTTTGTTAGTTATGATGAGATCTTACCTCCGGACTTGAGGGACTGACCTGAAGGTCTACTTCTGTGACTCCTACTGGAACTCCTCGATGGATCGAAATAGATGTGTCGTGTTTGGGCTCGTTTTGTTAGTTATGATGAGATCTTACCTCCGGACTTGAGGGACTGACCTGAAGGTCTACTTTTGTGACTCCTACTGGAACTCCTGGACGGATCGAACTAGATGTGTCGTGTTTGGGCTCGTTTTGTTAGTTATGATGAGATCTTACCTCCAGACTTGATGGAGTGACCTGAACGTCTACTTCGGTGATTGTAACTGGAACTCAGCGACGGATCGAACTAGATGTGTCGTGTTTGGGCTCGTTTTGTTAGTTATGATGAGATCTTACCTCCGGACTTGAGGGACTGACCTGAAGGTCTACTTCTGTGACTCCTACTGGAACTCCTCGATGGATCGAACTAGATGTGTCGTGTTTGGGCTCGTTTTGTTAGTTATGATGAGATCTTACCTCCGGACTTGAGGGACTGACCTGAAGGTCTACTTCTGTGACTCCTACTGGAACTCCTCGATGGATCGAAATAGATGTGTCGTGTTTGGGCTCGTTTTGTTAGTTATGATGAGATCTTACCTCCAGACTTGATGGAGTGACCTGAACGTCTACTTCGGTGATTGTAACTGGAACTCGGCGACGGATCGAACTAGATGTGTCGTGTTTGGGCTCGTTTTGTTAGTTATGTTGAGACCTTACCTCCGGACTTGATGGAGAGACCTGCTGGTGTACTTCGAAGACTGCTACTGGAACTAATAGACGAGTAGAGCTAGGTGTGTCGAGTTTGGGCTCGTTTTGTTAGTTATGTTGAGACCTTACCTCCGGACTTGATCACGTGACCTGAAGGGCTACTTCTGTGACTCCTACTGGAACTCCTCGATGGATCAAACTAGATGTGTCGTGTTTGGGCTCGTTTTGTTAGTTATGATGAGATCTTACCTCCAGACTTGATGGAGTGACCTGAACGTCTACTTCGGTGATTGTAACTGGAACTCAGCGACGGATCGAACTAGATGTGTCGTGTTTGGGCTCGTTTTGTTAGTTATGATGAGATCTTACCTCCGGACTTGAGGGACTGACCTGAAGGTCTACTTCTGTGACTCCTACTGGAACTCCTCGACGGATCGAACTAGATGTGTCGTGTTTGGGCTCGTTTTGTTAGTTACGATGAGATCTTACCTCCGGACTTGAGGGACTGACCTGAAGGTCTACTTCTGTGACTCCTACTGGAACTCCTCGACGGATCGAACTAGATGTGTCGTGTTTGGGCTCGTTTTGTTAGTTATGATGAGATCTTACCTCCGGACTTGAGGGACTGACCTGAAGGTCTACTTCTGTGACTCCTACTGGAACTCCTCGACGGATCGAACTAGATGTGTCGTGTTTGGGCTCGTTTTGTTAGTTATGATGAGACACATCTAGTTCGATCCGTCGCCGAGTTCCAGTTACAATCACCGAAGTAGACGTTCAGGTCACCCCATCAAGGCAGGAGGTAAGGTCACCTCATAACTACCAAAACGAGCCCAAACACGACACATCTATTTCGATCCATCGAGGAGTTCCAGTAGGAGTCACAGGAGTAGACCTTCAGGTCAGTCCCTCAAGTCCGGAGGTAAGATCTCATCATAACTAACAAAACGAGCCCAAACACGACACATCTAGTTCGATCCGTCGAGGAGTTCCAGTAGGAGTCACAGAAGTAGACCTTCAGGTCAGTCCCTCAAGTCCGGAGGTAAGATCTCATCGTAACTAACAAAACGAGCCCAAACACGACACATCTAGTTCGATCCGTCGAGGAGTTCCAGTAGGAGTCACAGAAGTAGACCTTCAGGTCAGTCCCTCAAGTCCGGAGGTAAGATCTCATCGTAACTAGCAAAACGAGCCCAAACACGACACATCTAGTTCGATCCGTCGAGGAGTTCCAGTAGGAGTCACAGAAGTAGACCTTCTGGTCACTCCATCAAGACAGGAGGTAAGATCTCATCATAACTAACAAAACGAGCCCAAACACGACACATCTAGTTCGATCCGTCGAGGAGTTCTAGTAGGAGTCACAGAAGTAGACCTTCAGGTCAGTCCCTCAAGTCCGGAGGTAAGATCTCATCGTAACTAGCAAAACGAGCCCAAACACGACACATCTAGTTCGATCCGTCGAGGAGTTCCAGTAGGAGTCACAGAAGTAGACCTTCAGGTCACTCCATCAAGACAGGAGGTAAGATCTCATCATAACTAACAAAACGAGCCCAAGCACGACACATCTACTTCGATCCGTCGAGGAGTTCCAGTAGGAGTCACAGAAGTAGACCTTCAGGTCAGTCCCTCAAGTCCGGAGGTAAGATCTCATCATAACTAGCAAAACGAGCCCAAACACGACACATCTAGTTCGATCCGTCGAGGAGTACCAGTAGGAGTCTACAGAAGTAGACCTTCAGGTCACTCCATCAAGACAGGAGGTAAGATCTCATCATAACTAACAAAACGAGCCCAAACACGACACATCTAGTTCGATCCGTCGAGGAGTTCCAGTAGGAGTCACAGAAGTAGACCTTCAGGTCACTCCATCAAGACAGGAGGTAAGATCTCATCATAACTAACAAAACGAGCCCAAACACGACACATCTAGTTCGATCCGTCGAGGAGTTCCAGTAGGAGTCACAGAAGTAGACCTTCAGGTCAGTCCCTCAAGTCCGGAGGTAAGATCTCATCGTAACTAACAAAACGAGCCCAAACACGACACATCTAGTTCGATCCGTCGCCGAGTTCCAGTTACAATCACCGAAGTTGACGTTCAGGTCACTCCATCAAGTCTGGAGGTAAGATCTCATCATAACTAACAAAACGAGCCCAAACACGACACATCTAGTTCGATCCGTCGAGGAGTTCCAGTAGGAGTCACAGAAGTAGACCTTCAGGTCAGTCCCTCAAGTCCGGAGGTAAGATCTCATCATAACTAGCAAAACGAGCCCAAACACGGCACATCTAGTTCGATCCGTCGAGGAGTTCCAGTAGGAGTCACAGAAGTAGACCTTCAGGTCACTCCATCAAGACAGGAGGTAAGATCTCATCATAACTAACAAAACGAGCCCAAACACGACACATCTAGTTCGATCCGTCGAGGAGTTCCAGTAGGAGTCACAGAAGTAGACCTTCAGGTCAGTCCCTCAAGTCCGGAGGAATGATCTCATCATAACTAACAAAACGAGCCCAAACACGACACATCTAGTTCGATCCATCGAGGAGTTCCAGTAGGAGTCACAGAAGTAGCCCTTCAGGTCACGTCATCAAGGCAGGAGGTAAGGTCACCTCATAACTAACAAAACGAGCCCAAACTCGACACATGTAGTTTGATCCGTCGTGGAGTTCCAGTAGGAAGTAGATCTTCAGGTCACTCCATCAAGTTTGCAGGTGAGGTTTCATCTTAGCCAACAAGTACATATTACTTTAAAAAAAATTACAATTTTCATCGTATCAAAATTAGTTCACTTGACTATTTATTTCCGCAGCTAACACGCTAACGCTTGTGTGTGTGACTTGTGTCTATGTAGTAGTTCAATTCTCAACTTGTCATTTTTGCATATACGTCCTTAAATAAAGTTTTTTTAATTACATGTTGTACTGTTTTCTCGCAAATTTGTTGAAACATTGTATGACACACGTGCAAAAATTGGTATTTACAAACTCGTGACGATGGTAAGCCCCGGGCTTACATTCGTCTTCGTCGTTTGTAAAAACCAACTTACCGCACTAGTATCATAAATAACTATTATTGCAGTATGCCAATCAAATACTTGTCGAATATTATCAATTTTCACGTCAAAGCACCATTATTCAGCATTCCTGAATATTTATCTGAATTTATATTTGTGTGGGCCTATCATCGCCATTTGCATTCGACCCAAATAAAAAATCATACAATAAACGAACATAATGCTGTCCATAAATATTTATTCTTTTACTGATATAAATATGTTAATAAACACCGTACCGAAAAAAAAGTCAGTAGCTAAAATTTTCAACTTGTTAAAACATGCAGTCGACTTACTTAATGTAATAATAAACTTGGTTAAAGTATCAAACTTCAATGAAAAATTTAGAACCGGTCATAAAGTAGCAATCTCAAAAGTTTTAACGTTTAGAAATTACGCTGGGAACTGCGAAAATGTAACGTCGACGTTTTTTGTACTCCATGAATTTCTGTTAGCGACCAACGGCATTATACGCAGCGCTCAAGGAAAATTAAGTTGAGAAAATTAACAAACAATGATTAAAATTAATATCTTATGGTTAGGTAGTTTGAGTTTCAAATTGCAGCAGCAAATTTTCTACTTCATAATTCGGGCTCAGTTTTACTCGAAAAATGTTCACAAAATTTGCGAACCTTAACTACTCGGGGTTAATGTAAAACTTGACTGAAAAATTCTTAATGTTTTTATTGATATGGGCATTGACCCATCCAATTACATTGTGCCTAATTTTGAAACAACGTAACATGGTGTTTGATTTCTTCTTAAATACCTCTAGTCTAATAAACTCACAATTTGCCAGATACCGTCTTATCACAAGAAAGATAAACATCTGTTGAAAGATTGTCTCAAAAAGAGTAACTGCAAAACGACCCCTATATAAACGTGAAATGTCGTTTTGACGTTGACAGTTTTTTAACCCAAGTATTCTTCAGAATGTTTATCTTCTTTATGGTATAATGTCTAAAAACCATTCCTGTAATGGGGGCAAGCTTAATGCAATCAGCTGAGTACATATTTATTGAAACTATGTACTTATAACAATTTTTATATTTAAAAAATATAAAATTATATTAAAAAAATATTTAATGTTGATGGTATTTGTATACAAGCGTATAATAAAGACTTACTAATGATACTAACAAAACTGGTGTTATTTTCTTATTCCATATATTATCCATTTTGCTATCTACTAACTTCGGGCCAAAATAATTCACTCAAAAATAACTTCTTTCATTTCGTACCTACGAGTTCGAAAGTTGAAACACACAACAAAAGTTGCGTTCCAGCGATCATATCACACAGTTTTGCAGACACTTTGACACATGACTTCATCTCATCAGACGTTTGTTTTTACGATGTTTGTTTTGAATTCTTTCGGCACAGTTTCAGCGGCTTGATTAAACGAAATATTTATTTCGGTTGAGCAATGTTAAGGAAAAACAAGTATAATTTGGAGAAAAACAGAAAACAACTGTCAGTGTAAATTTCGGGGAAGTTGTTTGAAGATTTTTATCGTTTGGTCAAAATACTGGTCTAATTATGCGCGGTCGTTGGAGAAAACATAAACCATGATAATGTTAAACATGGACTATAAATTAAAAGCAAATTAAAAGAATATTTGAATCTAGTCTGGGGATAAATCATGAGATGAATTATGTATGAATTCCTATCTTGTGTTACGTAATAGACTGCCGTTTTGTATAAATTCCTATTTCTTTCTGGAACTTACTTGAATGTTGTTTCCCAGAAACCATTCTCCGCAGTCAGTTATCCTTTGCTAAAAGTTGTTAAAATCCCTGGAGACCTTCTGGGATCTAGGAATAACGTAAATAATTTTGTTTGGACGAAACTTTGTAAAATCAACTCTAGGAATCACATAAGCCAGCAGCATTCCTAGAACCGAATAAAATAATAATAATTTATAACTTTTTTATTAAAACCCTCACCTTTCATATCCGACGTTAAACAAAAACTTTACAAACACCAACGAATATCCGAAATTCATTGAGTAACAAATGAATATCCGATAAATGGTAGATCATAAAAGCCTATCACCTGTCTGACCGATACAGTGCCGGCGCTTTATACGGTCCGTAATTAATAAAAAATAAAAACTGTCGAGCGATGGCCCTAAAACGCATTTAATTCTTGATAAGGGTAACAAATTGGATAAAGATAGCACGACTGTCCGAGACAGAGAGATCGTAAGTGCATTGCCGTGATAACTCATGTGTGATGGTGACAGATTTGTGTGGACGTTTTTTCGATAAATAAAATAAATTTTTGCATAAAAACTATGTTTGCCGTCAACAGGCGTGACGTTCGATTTTTTATTCAGGAAAGTGTTTTTAAATATGGTACTTTGGTTTGGCTTTAAAGTGGTACTGTACGAGTACTCAAACAATTTGTTTTGATGACGTTCCGCATTGAAATCTATGGTATTTTAATCTAGCTTTCTATATTTTTGTCATAAGCAATCTGCTTGAATTTACAAGTATTCCATTAGAGCACCATAGGTTTATTATCTGTATAATGGATTCGGACCATTTAGCATCAGAATTGACCAAATTAATTTTGATACTCGACAAAGCGAGAATAAAACGAATTATCCAACTCTGCGACTTTATAATTATGCTGAAATTTCAGAGCGGTCATTAAAATAATCATCAATTTAAATGGTTGAGCCGACAAAATAATTATATAATTGTTGCGGTCAAACCCACACGTTTAGTCATAACCGTTGACCGCACGCTAAAATGATTTAACCAACTGCATGGGTAAATTATGCTATTATTGGCATCGTGTTACTTTTAGTATCCATCGATAATTAAGAAATCAATAAACTGTTATTATTCGAATTAATTAAGAGTTAATTTGACATCAGTTTTTACGATTGTTTCATGATATTTTTACTTTTTATTAAATACATTTTATAGTGTCCAAATAGTAAAGCCTCCTGCAGACACACGCGATTAATCGCGCTGCGACAACGAGCCAAGCTAATTTCCACTCTAAAAATATTGCGAATGGACCGCGACATGTCGCCCCGCGCGATTAATCGCGTGTGTCTGCAGGAGGCTTAACAGTAATATATACTAGTACTTTCTAATAATGCGAAGTATAATATCGTTTGTCTATACAAGAAATGTTTCTAAAACTAACTATAAAAAATATTACACATAAAAACAAAAAAAAAATCTTTAACTGCAACTAAATCCACAATATTCTTACGTTTGTCCTTCACAACCACTTCTCAACATTGTACCCGTGATGTTTGTAATCTTAAAATGTCAAAGGTATTTAATTTGAATATCATGTCTTATCTCATTCCCAAGCATTGAATTTATCGATGAAATATCTATCGATATGAAATGTAGCCTCTATTATATCGGAGGGATCGAAATCTTCCTTCATTTAATTTAAATGGGTACTTTATTTTGTCATGATGTGTATTTTTCGTAGGTCATCGCAATATATACGATTTTCAAAATGTACATAAATAGAAATAGTCCCAATTGAATGAAATTTATTTGTCTAATCTAAAGGAAGACAGACCAAGTTAGTGAAGAAGAAAAAAATGAATTAAGAAATGGTTAGCGCAGTGGTCGCTGCGCTGTGTGTCGCAGGTTCGATCCTCGCACAAAGTTAATATTTTATAGCCTACAGGTTTTAAGTTTTATCATATGCACATGCATAGACGATAAGACTTAGAACAACTCCGCGTATGCGTTTACAAATATTAAAACTCACATGAGTTTTAATATTTGTATTTTCAAGTTAAGGAGAAATAATTCCTAGGGTGTGGTTACTCTTTTTTTTTTTAATATTCTAATGAAACATAACCAAGTGTCATCGTTGTCGTTAATTTCTGTATTCTTGAAATCTGTTTCTCAGTAAATTAAAATAATAAAATTATTCTGATTTACGAAGCATAATTTCAACGCTATTTATAAATGCCAATGTTTATTTCAGCGTTCTAGCTTTAACCATTAAGCACACAAATTATAACTAAATGTTGCTTTTGCTCAGCTTTATCAGCTGTTTTAACGTCTGAACTTCTGAAATTATTCATAGCCAAGTGCATTTGAATAATACGACCTTTTTAAATTTATTTACTGCCATGCATTTAATATAACAAAGCCATTTTTTTATTTAGACAGGCAAATTAATTTCTTTATGAAAGAAATCAGAATTTCAAATGTAGAATGCTAGATTTTCTTTTGTTTTCTTTCATTTGTTTTGTAATATATTAATAGGCCCTAGTTTCTTTAGTGCAGACAACAATAATATATCTAAATCAAGGCATTAAGGCCCCGATACACTGGGGCTATTACTCGCCCCGTAATAGCTATTTGCCACTAATACTAATACGCCTTTGTGTAGCGGGTGTGTCGCGATGTTAATCTCAGCGGTCATTTCTTACCAGATCCAATCTTTTCTTATTGGTTATGTTATTTTATGAATGCGTTTTGTAAGATAAATTGTAGATTTTATTGAAGATGTACCAACAAGTCGGGACAGCCAGCTAGTTGGCCATATTTATAAACTAGCTGTGCCCTGCCCGCGACTTCGTTCGCGTGGATGTCGGAACTTAACAATCTATATTTTTAGTGCGAAGCGGTGTTGGAGGATACCGATACAATCTTTTATATAAGCTATAGTCCCCGCCAAATAAGTCTGGAATAAAGGTCATTGATCCTAATAATGCATCGTTCGAATTTCATACCACCATCGTTCAAACAAAATAAAATATAAGGTCAAGATCGCGTCTTACCACGATGCGTTGCTTTTGGTCGTTCTACATTTTTTCGAAAGGTTTTGAAATATTGCAAAATACGGGGGTCAACGTATCTTATTTTATTTTATTCCATACTTATCTGGCGGAACTATAGTGCTTATTTAATATTAACAATATTGTGCACAAATTAACACAGCTGTGAACCATCATTCTGGAGCGTACATAAATATCCTGTCCCATCCTGTCCCGTCCTGTTCCGTCCTATCCCGTCATATTCCGTCCTGTCCCGTCCTGTCCCGTCCTGAACCGTCTTGTCCCGTCCTGTCCCGTCCTGTCCCATCCCGTCCCCTCCTGTCCCGTCCTGTCCCGTACTGTCCCGTCCTGTCTCGTCCTGTCTCGTCCTGTCCCTTCCTGTCCCGTCCCGTCCCGTCCCGTCCCGTCCTGTCCCGTCATGTCCCGTTCTGTTCCGTCCTGTCCCGTACTGTCCCGTCCTGTCCCGTCTTGTCCCGTTCTGTCCCATCCTGACTATCCTATGATTCCATAAAATCGCTATAATTGAATTACGTTTTTTATAAGATGTAAACTGATTACGATGAAAAAAAAAACAATGTTACTTCAATTTAAACACCTCTATTTCAGGTTTTATTTTAACCGTCATCTACCGTTTTATCGTTGAAGTACATATGTTTAGATGAATTATTTGAAGTAGTTTTGCTATTCTAAGCTAGATCGCGCTACTGAACTGCACGTCTTGGTGTGAACTGACCGTAATTTTACTTCCGAAACACTTTAAATTCAAATAACTTTTGATAGACTAAACCGATTTCGATGAAACAAAAACTAAGTTAAACTTCAAGTTGCGTATAATTTTTGTATATAAACATTGTCAGCATTGAGTTCGTAGATTTTACGTGATGTGCGCACAAACTAACAGACAAACCGACAAACAGACAAAAATTTCAAAAATGATGGAAATGGATTCTGTTACTTACTCACACGCTGGCTATTTTTTGTTTCAATTTCTTCAATGTACAAAAATGAATTTTCTACAGATTTATTATATGTAGGTAGGTATAGATATGGCCATAAAGTCGGTCGGCATAAAGTCTCAAAAGCAAAACCCTTTAAACTCCACAAAAATCAAAATCATTATTTTATTTACAGGTATTTATAAAACTTTAAAATATAGGTGTGCAATTCTTTGCACCTCCTAGTCTAATAACAAACTTAATAACTAGAATTTATGCGTGAGGATTTTGCAATATTTTATTTCATAGTCAGTCTTGGTGTTGTAACACAAGTCAGAAGCTGCTCAGAAAGTGTTAGAAAGTTATCTTGAAAGTCAGTTTGAAAACTAGGTAGGTAACAAAGTTGCTATCGAGGATAGAGAATTTCTAAAGGAACTAGATCAAGTCAAGTGTATGAAGAAGGAAATGACAATCAATCTTTAAGTGGGACCTACTCACAGGTGGTCCAAATCTGCAAACATATCAAACAATATAATAATCAACGCCCAATGAACACTAAAGTGCTACCGCAGGAAATCCGGGGTTAACGATCTATGAACTAGTGTTGGCATTGCAAACATTAGTACCAAATTATTCTTTGATACCTCCATTGTGAACATATTATTATAAGTATTGGGAATACACTCTTGAATAATTTAAGTAAAGTAGTTTATGAACACGAGAAATAAAGAAACAGCCTTTTTCCAACTGTTATTTATTCATAAAGCATCACACTCACAATATTATACGCTTTTTATTATAATCTGAATAATGAATAGCTGCAATAAATACTGATAATAAAAATATTCGTGAGCCAATCCATTTATATCCACTAAAAATCTACTTGTTAACCATTTTTACGATAGAAACATTACAGAAACCATGTTCTTACATAATAAAAATTTAATAAAAGCGAATAATAAAAATGATGTACGTTAATAATATTCAAAAGAGTTCTTGTTTCACGTGCATTCAGAATATTCTGATAAGACAGATATTTTTATGCACAATAAACACGTTGTTCCGAATTCCCGACCGTTTTATTGTCATATGTCACGGCAAGGAACCGTAAAGCTCCGTTAGTATTATAAATTCTCGTGTATGTTAGTCAAAAATGATTTGCATATTGTGGTAGTTGTCGCCATTAAACTGGTGCCTTGCGTGTAAACTAGCGATAACTGTGGCTTTATTAAAACGTTATTGATGGTACTGCTAAGTTGTGTGTCTTTATCAAATGCACGCTGAATTTTGGGAAAATTGGTGTAATGTTTATGCTCTTTTGCTTTGCTTATAATAAATAGTTGTCTTGTTGGTGTCTCATTAGTATTAGCCACAAGGGCAAAGCGTGAGATTCGGGTCTGATTTTCAAATTAGATAAGGATTTTTTTGTAGTTGTCAAATAGTCTTATGGCAATTTGCTGTCTCTGTGTAGAGACACATATTTTATGTTACTTTAACATAATATCTGGCGATGTGGGGGTACGCTACATAATGTGAGTAGACATGTTTCTGCTTAAAAATATAGAGAAAATAGACGTATTTGAACAGTGCACTTCAACCAACCGAAAAAAAAAATATCATCACGTTTTCAATGCTTCATAATATAAAGATATAGACCCTAGTTTTAGTACTTTACGTAAAAAAAAAACAACACAGTAATCCCCTGAAAGGTGAATGTAGCCTTAAAGATTTATAGGGTTGGTTATCGAGCGCTGAACCTCAAAGGTCCTTCGGTAAAAAACTGGCAACCGCTTATTGGAAAACGAATATAGACGGCCCTAACTTATTGGGTAGATGGATGTAGGTTGCGTAAGTAATATGTCTCATAGATACCAAAATAGCGCTTGTCGTGGTAAAAAGATTAGGCTGTCACTCCAGTCAGCAAGTTTGTTCACATTTTTGTTTTTGATTTTAGGATTTATTTATATTTTAAGCTATTGCATAGTTTTTATCGTAGGCTCTGAGTTCGGTGCGCGCGAAAAACGTAACAAAACATCTTAAGGAAATTTCCTGACCACATCTGACAGCACGCATCGTCTAACGGCGTTTCAGTTCGGGAGACTTCGGCAATCATAAAGGTACGGACAGACGTGCTCATAACGGTACGGACAGACGTGCTCATAAAGGTACGGACAGACGTGCTCATTACTACCACGAAAGCATGCTTTTATTGAGCAAGGGACAATTTTATTGAGGGAGAGGAAGAGGGAGAGGGAGATGGAGGAGGAGAGGGAGAGGGAGGAGGAGGAGAACGTTTCTTGACGTTTCACTTGATTGACGTGGCTGACCATTGCCTAATTAGTACAGTAATAAATAGGTACTCGTATAATAAATAAATAATTATAACTGCATAAGTTTGATAATTTTTTTTTTAATTTTATGTCTTTATTTTTATGGCTCGTTTTGTTTTATTAAATAAATGAAATTTTATGGAAATGGCAATACGGTGATATATGAAACACCCTTTTAGTCAAAGGAGCTTCAAAATGTAACTCAAGTCGCAAATGAACGGCTATCCTTTTCATACAGTAAAAGCATTTCTAAATGCATCATTAGTTCACGTATATGTAAACTGAATCTTCAAAATCTTCGGCCAACCCACTACAAAACTAAAAAACCTCAAAAATTAAAATCAAATATTCTAAGAGCTTTTTTGGTCGACAGGTTTGGGTAGGCATTTGAGAGCTGCAGACTTGTCGAAGACTTATCCAATAATACCCAGGGAAGTATAGAACTTATCGATTTTTAACCCCAAAATGACCACCATCTCGTGGAATATTATCTAAAGGAACAACACTGAATAGGCACTATTCTGTTCGTCCATCGTCAACTTGAAAGTTAATTATAATGGCCAGTCAGTATTTCAACTTCGCCTCATATTTTTTACCAACACTTGAATTTTAATGCGTAAAGGAAAGCAAGCGATGGAGTTGGCTTTCACAATTTGCTTTGGATCTCCCTCATTTAGACGTACCAGGCTCAATTCAAACGCACCCCACATTTGCGTAATTTGAATCCCAAAAAAAATGCCGTTATTTTTTGCATGGTGCTGAAATTATAAACAATAACTGGAGGGTGGGATCTGGTTCTTACCATTTTCTAGGGCGGATTTAGTAGCCATGGAGAGAATAATTTCATTTTCCTCAATAGGGAACTGGTATTAGTGTCATCGTTAAGTAGGAAAAGAAAGAAATATTTTCAGTACCTTGAAGGGTCTTCACATTTTACGACGTCATAATCTGACGGAATATGTTGCAGTGGCTTGAGACACCCCGATTTTGTATACAATTTGACAATTTGGTATCTTACGGAGTTTTGTTGACTACAGTAATTTAGACGGTCTACGTCGGCGTCGTCTACGATACCAAAGACATTTTGTAATTCGTCGAAAGGATGAGGTCAAAATTTGCAGAGTCCTTTGACCTCTTCGCAGAAGAACAATTATCATCCAATATAATCTATGTTATTGTTTTTATTTTTTGTTCTCAATGTTATTGTTCAATTACGATTTTATTAAAGAAAATCCTTTATTATTTAAAAGCAAAAACAACAGTTTTGGTTTACAACTGCAATATTCATGCTAAAATTAAACCCACAGTTCAGCTCAAAGGTTACGTAAAGGTTTAATGAGCAGTGAGCATGCCTGTCCACAGCTTTGTAGGTTTTGTAAATATGATTTTTGAGTAATTAGAACGTTTTTGCCCTCTCGTGTGATTTACGGTTAAACCTCCCCTATTTAATTTGAAAGGGACACGGCGTACGCGCTGCGTTTTAATCTTTATGAACGGTTCGGCTTTCAGTCTGTTTGAAAATATATGCGGATGAAATAATTAAGTTAGGTTAACTGTATCGCATGCTAGGTATGTTGACTGGTCGCAATATAATATTTTTGAATACCAATCTTTTTTTTGTAACTGTTTTTTTTTTATTCATGCAAACATCCGCAAAGAGAGAAAAGCTTACTGGATGGTTGAACGTGTAATCATAATCCGAATTTAGCACACTAACAACCCATAAATAAGGAAGAAACTATCCTCGTTCAGTTTAAAATAAATTGCATTGTAACTCTAACATTATTACGAGGGTCGAGACAAATTGTTATAAGCCCATAGATTATGTCTTAATGCGCACTTAAGCAGATAAAATTATGCACATTTTCGTATGCAAGTACTAATGCGGCAACCCACACACTTCGATTGATTCGCAACGCGACCTACGCGGCACATAAATCATAAATCAAACACAGACAATCACTAACGAACGTTGTTCAAATATCGAAATTGAGTTACGAATAAAAATACATGGAACAATAGAGCGATGCCTCTATCACACTTCAATTTGTCAAAATGTGTCAGAATAATACTGTTTGCGTTTCCTCGTTCCGTTGCGGGTAGTTCTCGTTCGGAATCCACACCCAGACGCGCTTTCAAATGAATATTGTATTACGGGTAGAGGGAATACGGAAAAAAAAGTTAAAATCTGTTAAAGGGGAACACTGAAAGAACGCGGCTACCACAGGCTATCGCTGCCGACACGCAACACAGATTCGCTGAACGTTTTTAGTTTTAACCGATGCCTGTTTTTGGTCCTTTGTCCTACGTTTCCATGTGCTTATTCATTCGAATAACGTGACGAGATAAATATACCGGCTTAGTTTGAAAAAATATCGCATATCTGTCTGTGCACGCATCCAATTTTGCAGTGTTTTCATGTTATTTGAATGTTTTCCGACCTTTTCATTTCGATAAAAACTGTCGATGGTTCTTTTTTTAGGATAAAATTGTTTCAATCGTAAATTGAGCTATCTATACTATAATATTATAAAGCTGAAGAGTTTGTTTGTTTGTTTGAACGCGCTAATCTCAGGAACTACTGGTTCGAATTGAAAAATTCTTTTTGTGTTGAATAGACCATTTATCGAGGAAGGCTATAGGCTATATAACATCACGCTATCACCAATAGGAGCGGAGCAGTAAAGAGAAATGTTTCAAAATCGGGAAAATGGATTCCATTTCGAGAGCTTCCGTTGCGTGCGCTGCGTAAACGGTTAAAGATACGCAAAAATAATGTACTACGGAATTATTCCTGATAAAAAGTTCTAAAATAAAGTCCGCGAGAGCATACATTTATCTTTTAAGGTTAAGTCATTATAACCTTTTTTATGGAAATCAAATTTGATTTTAAAGTAATGCATTACTTGCGAAGGTATTTTCATTAACACAATATTAATCCTAATAATAACCTAATATTATACGATGGGATAGAATGGGATAGGATGGGATAGGATGGGATAGGATGGGATAGGATGGGATAGGATGGGATAGGATGGGATAGGATGGGACAGGATGGGATAGGATGGGATAGGATGGGATAGGATCGCCTGTATGCCGGCATCCTGCGGAGCATGGCCCTATATGGGGCCCCCATCTGGGCGGACTCCCTCCACAGGAGGGAGAATGCGACCGCCATCCGCAGGCCCCAAAGGGCCATTGCACAGCGGGTTGCGAGGGCCTACCGCTCGGTGGGCTTTTCGGCGGCGTGCGCTCTGGCGGGCACCCCTCCTTGGGAGTTGGAGGCTTGGGTGCTCGCCAGAGTGTATGAGTGGACGGCGCGCCGGAAGGCGCTCGGGGAGCGCCCCGTCGCCGAAGAGCGGGAGGCCGTGCGGCGGGAGGCGAAGGACGCCATCGTCCTCCACTGGACGGAGGACCTCGCCGCCGCCGCCTTTGGCCGCCGGACGTTGGACGCGCTCGGTCCGGTTCTTCAGAGCTGGCTCGAGCGGTCCCACGGTTTCCTCTCGTTCCGTCTGGTGCAGGTGTTTTCCGGCCATGGCTGTTTCGGATCGCACCTGCACCGGATCGGGAGGGAGGAGACCCCAGCGTGCCACGACTGCGGCGCAGCGGAGGACACGGCGCAGCACACCCTCGAGGTGTGCCCGGCATGGTCCGAACTGCGCCGCAGTCTGACCGCGGTGGTTGGTCAGGACCTCTCGCTTCCCGCCGTGGTCGTAGCCATGGTGGAGACCGAGGAGGCCTGGGCAGCGGTTGCCTCCTTTTGCGAGGACGTAATCTCGCAAAAGGAGGAGGCGGAGCGCGTGCGGGAGGACGATCCTCTCGCGGCGCCGCTCCACAGACGAAGAGGTCGAAGAAGGCGCCGTCCTCTCCCTCCTCATGGTGGCGACGGGTGGGCGACAGGCGCGGGGGCGCCTTCGCCTGCATTGCACCCGTCACCACCTTTGTCAGACATTCCCGGGCCCGCGTGAGGGCCCGGCCTGAAGGGCATTCGTCGGCGGAGGACTGGAAGTGATGGCTGTGCCAGTGATTTCCCAGTCCCCGCCACTCAGACGAAGCGGGAATGCCGCTGGGTTGTTTAAGTGGGTATACCGGGTCAGACCGGGGAGTCCCACATAACCCTCCCATCCCCCCGATGGGAGGGTATGCGTAATGCATTTTTTCCCAGCGCAAAAAAAAAAAAAAAAAAGGATGGGATAGGATGGGATAGGATGGGATAGGATGGGATAGGATGGGATAGGATGGGATAGGATGGGATAGGATGGGATAGGATGGGATAGGATGGGATAGGATGGGATAGGATGGGATAGGATGGGATAGGATGGGATAGGATGGGATAGGATGGGATAGGATGGGATAGGATGGGATAGGATGGGATAGGATGGGATAGGATGGGATAGGATGGGATAGGATGGGATAGGATGGGATAGGATGGGATAGGATGGGATAGGATGGGATAGGATGGGATAGGATGGGATAGGATGGGATAGGATGGGATAGGATGGGATAGGATGGGATAGGATGGGATAGGATGGGATAGGATGGGATAGGATGGGATAGGATGGGATAGGATGGGATAGGATGGGATAGGATGGGATAGGATGGGATAGGATGGGATAGGATGGGATAGGATGGGATAGGATGGGATAGGATGGGATAGGATGGGATAGGATGGGATAGGATGGGATAGGATGGGATAGGATGGGATAGGATGGGATAGGATGGGATAGGATGGGATAGGATGGGATAGGATGGGATAGGATGGGATAGGATGGGATAGGATGGGATAGGATGGGATAGGATGGGATAGGATGGGATAGGATGGGATAGGATGGGATAGGATGGGATAGGATGGGATAGGATGGGATAGGATGGGATAGGATGGGATAGGATGGGATAGGATGGGATAGGATGGGATAGGATGGGATACGATGGGTCACGCATAGGTACGACCTGTTTCCTTGAAAGAATGACTTTCGCCCATGTCTGCTTACGTCCTGGGGCTGCCAGCGCCGGTAAAGGCAGGATTGGGCAGGCTCCGGAGTCCGCCTATACTACTCAGGTCCCAGAGGCGTTTACACGTAGATTTTTCTCTTGCACGAGCATGTGGGCGGCGAGTATGCCTGGGTCGACGACGCGTTGTGTTCAACACGCGCCTAAATGTGTCATCACAATGACGGGCCCCCCCTTAGAAGGCCAAAGCCTGCCGGAGTCGCGGAACTATCGAATTACCTTGACCGCGGAACGTAAAGGCCTATTATAGGATTTATAGGACACCGAGGATTTTAATCAGTACAAGTCTGACAGTCCCTCTTACCCTGCCCTGGGTAGGAGGACTCATTTGATGATTTACGTACGCATATTTATGTATGCTCCAGAATGATGGTTTACAGCTAATGTTGTTAATAAAGAAGCACTAAAAAATACATTGTTGAGTTCCGACCTCCACGCGAACGAAGTCGCGGGCACAGCTAGTATAAGATATGCGTGTGATATGTTTTTATTTTTAATCTAATAATAACGAAATATAATTTTTGCGGTGTATGTCCTTGATTTAACTTTACACTGTAATTTATTAGCTACAGGATATTTTATTGGTTAATCCTGACACCAATTTACTTTGTACCCAACAAAGCATCGATTTTTCAAGCGCGTTTTTTATGTTATAAATTGCATGACTCTCTGCAATCTATGCGACGTTTCAATGAAACGGACATCGCAATTAGTTCACACAATATGTTAGTCGAATATCTGTATATTTATTGGGATCCCGTTTGTATGAACCTTTAAAACTGTGATGAATTTTTTTATCAAAACAATAAACAATAATAGCAGGAAAACGAACACGGCGGCAAATCCAACACAAAACCGACGGGGATTTAAAATGCACCCCGGTTTTGCATTTCTCATTTCGCAATTTAAAATCAAAACAATTAAATACACTGAATGAGGGTTAGGTGCCATCGGGTTCTTTACTTGAAATGCGCAAAATATTCTTTCTTCTATCTACTCATTTTACATCAACCCTTATTTCTTTAACGTTAAGGTTTAATATTCTATAAAATTTTAATGACTACGAGAAGGTGTGATCAGTTTTCCACAGACCCGGTGAGTTATGATCTGACGGACTTCACAGCTGAAATCGCTTGCACACTGATACTTTCATGCAAAAATAGGCCTTATGTGTTCGTAATAGCCGCTCACTTGGCAGGGAATTTTAGATTTTTGCATAATGTACTTAATGGCGAGTTTCGCTTGAACGTTCAGAGTGAAGTATGTTGATAATTTGGAGCTTAATGAAGCGAGTCTGCTGCGTCGTCTCCGGCGGAAGATGGTAGAAAAATGCTCGCAGTGAATGCAAATTTTCTCCATTATTGTTTGTCTATTGTCCTGTTTATGAAGCGAGAAAGTGAAAATTTGCGTCGGTGCTTTTGAAATTTATTATTTTTAAGAGTAAGCGCAGTCTTGGGCATAATTGTATCGAATAATTGTGTGGTTTGTTTTCGTTCAAAATACGACGTAAAGAAAGTGGAAAGTGTAAATAAAAGAAGAATAAGTGTAGTGGAGTGGAAAGAAGTAATAAAAGTTTTCAGGCTTACTACTTATTTCTTGGAAATCGTACCGTATCGGAACTACCCGCTATATTACCGAAAAAACATGAGATTACATCTTGCATCCCGCTGTCAGCCCTACCTAACACGGTTGTAAGCATTATTGACAAGCTACGATCATCCATCCCATATAATACCCAATACTTCCGCAAAACGAGGCCTTCCATAACACTTACTTATCATCGAACAAAGTAATTTTGTCGAATCACGCCTTAAGTACTATACTGAATATCCCGACGGTGGTTGAACTCAATTTTTTAATTGTAATGGAGATTAGCAGTTATCTGATTCGGAGTAGAGCGCGCATTAGTAATAACATATTTATTTTGTTCGTTTGACAGCTGTGGGTGGATTGATCAACGAGATAACTAAAAGTGCCGGGGCCTTTAATGCGAACTAGAATGCTTATAACAACTCACTGCAACTGGTCTTAAATTACTGCTGTCTTTTGTTTTTTTTTCGTTTCTCTGCTACCGAGGTGTTAGGAAAAAACAAGTTTGGAATGGTTATACTTTCGTTATGAGTAGCTACCGTAGTCAGGGCAGACATTCCTTGTTATATTCCTTTATTTAAACTTTGTATCTAGAAAAAAAAAATAGGTTTAGAAAACTAAAAAAATATATCAACATTATCATCAATCTCATCAGAATTTAATATCTACTATGTAAGGGAATTAAGAAAATCTAGTCCTTAAGAAGAGTAACTCGATTATCATTAAGAATCCAGACGTCTAACAAGATAATGAATTAAAAGATAGGTACCAAACGAAGGACAGCAAGGACGTTACGCACAACATCACACAAAAACGAATCCACAAAGACGTGAATGACGTTATCCACAAACAGATATTTTCAGATATCGAACCACAAAATGAATAGTCATCGCAAAAAATCCATCGGTTACAAAGGACGCGTGCCGATAATTCAAGTCATTTGGCACACATTAGCACCCAGTCCCCTGCAGAATCCAATCGACTTCGTCGTCTGACGGTCATTAGAAAAACTGCATTTCACGTATTTAATAACGTCGTCTATGTGCACCCCACACAAGAAATCTATTAACGTCAACACGAACGTTTTAATAATCCATCAAGTATTCAACCCCTTGTAAATGAAAAACCGTTTTCGTCAGACCCGTTAACAATGCGAATTTTTAAGCTTTCCATTTTGTCAAAATTTTTAAAGATTATTTTTCTTTTTGTGAAACTTGGGGGTGGGATTGAATTTGTATCTTTTTTTTTAATGGAGACTAATGCCGTTACATCATTATTTAAATAAAGATAAGCAGTCGTTTAAGAGCCATTAAGCTCTTTACTTCTGCTAAGTGAAAGCAATTTTGAGACTGAAACTTGAGATATTAACACGCACTTTGATAAAGTGAAATGTTGGCTTATTTGTTGCTTTTTATTTGCTTAAACTGAACAAGTCTTACTGGAATAAATTATTTGACTTTGGCTATGACCTACAATCGGCTAGTAATATTTTCGGCTAGTATCTTCCATTCTTGCGATCATTTTTCTTTTGTGATCTTGTCATAATTTTCTTGAATTTGGTATAGAAAAACTAGTGAAAAGCTTGGTGCTTTAAAACTCCGTGGTATAGTATCTAATCCCTCAAATAAAGCTTTAAGAATACCAGAATAAAATATAACTCTGATTTTGCTGCCGGCTATTCCAGTAAGAGGGAAAGAAGAGAAGAGAGCGAGAGAAAAACAAAGTTATTGGCACCATATCAATCTAGAATCTAAAGAGACCAAGACCCACTTAACGAGGAACGGAAAGAGCTCGGAGTTTCTTTGTACTATAAAATTCGGAATGAGGATACTCGCGGAAGAACCAGAGTCATATACATCGCTCTTAAAATTAACAATTTGAAGTAACATTGGGAAGGCCACATCGCTCGTAGAGTTAATAACAGGAGACGGAGCGTAGGCAGGCCTTCCACTAGGTGGACCGACAACCGTGAGAGTCGCGCTCGCGGGCAACCGATGGATGCTAGTGCGGATTGTCGTTCAGCATGGGAGTCTAATGGGGAGGCAATGATGATAATGATAATAATCATCATAAATATCAGAGACACAATAATACCTAATTGAATTAAAGACAGCCATAAGCAACATTACAGTAAAGATTCCAATGATTAAGCAAACAATTGTACCCCCAATGGATTGTGCAATGCAAAAGGAATCTGTCTAGACGCAGTCGCTTAATGGGTGCAAATCATTGCAAATTGCATTCCTGGAACAATGTTGGATGACGTTTTTAATAACGGTAGCGCAGTTGTTCCATCTTGAATTTATTATACATATGCGAACTAAGAGGCAAAATAGTCTCTATTTTCATTAAAAACAAAATTGTTTATAAGTATGATAGAACATTTCTATTACATTGTCATGCTAGAAGCTTTAGTTAGAGAAAATAAAAGTAAGTTTAAACAAAGGTGTACATAATTGTTAATAAAGTAAATACTTTTGTTATTAGAAATGCATAAGAGCCATTGATTAATTCAGTCTCAAGTTCAGTGGGAGATACTTGACTTGCCTTCTATTAAATTATTACAATTCATTAAAGCCTACTTCACTATAAAGCATTTACACTCTAAATTACGTAATCTGTCTTCCATTTAATTGCTTCAAAGTAAAAACGTTTCAAATATCCATAAATTCATTTTCATCCTTTTATAAATACAAAATGATATGTCAGAAATGTCTTTCAGCCAGAACTAATAACATCCAGAATATGTTCGTCATCTTATTTATGAGTTTCAGTTTTTTGCTAGAGCTGCCAATCCTCATCAAACCTCCAATAATATTTGGGATGTTAGAAATTTATAATACAATAAAAAGTTCCTTGCGATCCGCCCAATCAATCGGAGATTTTAATGGACTGTATTTAGAGCTAATGGTATTACCACAGAGTAGCGATCGGCAGACTGGCAAATATGAATGGCATTTTTCTGTGATGAGGAATAAATTACTGAAAATATTTGATAATTTTGTTTTGATAGAGATACGCTTACTGCTTCATAATACAGAGATGATCAAAGTGCTAACCGATAATTTTATAATTGCATTTGAAGTTTTTAATTGCAGTGAAGAAAGTATTATAACTGCCTGAACATATGAGAAGAAGAGGAAAACTCTTATTGGAAGAACTGCCCAGGACTCGACAACCCAGTACAAAATTTTCCTAGCGCCAGAAAAAAAAGCTGAGCAGAGTCGGCTCAAGTAGAAGAGTATGCTTAGGCAAATTATTGTTCAAAGCCCATTTCCCAAAATGACAATTGTCAAAAGTATTAAATTCCAAGTATTTACGAGCTGTTACTTACTTTAGACACTCTTTATTTGTAGTACACTACCTTTCCGTAGCTAGCACAGAAACTGGTTTATTCTTTGAAGCATCACCTAAATTAAACATCGAATATCTGATGGGCTTAAATTGAATCACCTTCAATTTTGATTGAAGGCTAGTCACTGTATCGACACTATTTGTAGCACAAATTAATTAGATGCTGCTTGATACCCATTTAATACTTGCTAAGCTTAAAGCATACAATCAAGATCGCACATGACGATAGATAGGTAACATTTAATTGATTTCGACTTGAGCTGCGTCTTTTTTGTCCACAAGCTTAGTGTCTTTATCCATTCAATCATTTTTGATTGATTTTCACACGCCATCTTTATGTTCCAAACAAGCCTCAACTACTTTAAAATAATCTAGTATTAATTCAATTATTTATCATCGACATAGTGTAAGTCGTTAAGAATTCTACGAGCACTCCCGATGAATTTATAATGATGATATAACTTAATGCGGTCACAAATCAATATTAATTTCTGTTGCAACAACACATACAAAATAAACCGTAATTTGTATTCGGCAAATTCGTATTATCACTAACGTCTCGAGTTATTTTCAATTAAACGAATTGATGTTTATGTTGATTCATGATCGAGAAACAGTGGGGGGCCTCCCGCTTCGCACTTGTGTACAGAACTTGAACGCTACCTCTAAAATTCTTTTAAAAATAAGTGGCAATCAAATATAAAGGTTATTTTAATATGCAGTAAAATTTGAAATCAATTTCTTTTTGAGCCATAAAGAGGCGTTTTAGTGGGCTTTCTCGTGAATCATTGCGCGGAGCGTTATTCCAATCCAGTGTATGATTTGTTGGTATGAAGTAAGCATGGTCTCAGCAAGAGATGTCGTAAATCAGCAGACGTGACACCCTTATGATTCGTACAGCTGCATTTCGTCGTTGAAAAATAAGATTCCAGTACGGCACAATGAAACAGGGGTTTTTTAAATATTTATTACATTCTCGTGTAGCGCACAGTGTTAAGTAAGGTTGGGAATGTGTATAGGTACGTAAATTACAAAGGGAAGATACATTTTATTTATATGTAATGGTGTAGGTCGTCTTCATATTTTATGCTGATAAATAGAACAACTTTATCTCTCTTCTCTCAAAAACGGTGAAGGAAAACATCGTGAAGAAACCGGAATGTCTTAGAACCAAAAATTCGAAGACATGTGACATCTACCAATCCGCACTGGGCCCGCGTGGTAGATTACAGCCCATTCCCTCTCACAGAGAGGAGGCCTGTGTCCCAGCAGTGGGAACATTTATAGGCTGATGATGATGATGATGATGAATAAACCAAATACTATACAGCTTTTGTTTGGAACACAAACACGTTTGAAATAGGTCGAAAGGTGATATTCCACGAAGGAATATTGGAATGAAATTTATACATATAAGGCCCCATTCCTGAAAGAAATTTCGTACTGTTGGCAAATGAGTATAATTGCAAAGCTAACCGTTATTGCCTTCAGATAGACTCAAGCCTATCCTGCACAGAAGCTTGTGACAGGGCCCTACACCTACAGCCAAATGTTTGCCGGTTTCGAAAGGCTGTCTTAAAAGTTTACCGCGACTTTGGGGTGAAAAGGGTAACTGAAGGAAAAGGCTGGTTTTTAGTCAGCCAAGGCTGGCAGTCTCGTCCACAACACCCTAGGGCGGGAGGACTCATTTGATGATTTTCGAACCAAAAAAAAGTTGTAAGTTCATCATTAACCGGGGCACCCAAAATTTTTGCCGACAGTACCGAGCTACCAACTTTAAAAAGTTACGTGTAGTTTTCGTAGAACAACATCTATTCCACGAGAAATTTTGCTCGAAGCAAAAGCTAATAGTCTAGAAAATACCAAGTACAATGTAACTTGCCAGAACAAAATAAGCTTACGTAACATGGCAAATATTTTCCATCCGTTAATTTGTCGGTAAGCGATACATTGTCTGTTGTGTGGCCTGTAACTGATCTGTGTAAGTAAATACAGTGAGGCTCGGTAATTTGTTTTAGCTCCGAAACCCCTCCCTTACCATCAATCGAACAAAGACGTGCTGATTGAATAGTAATACAATCCTAGTAGAAGTGGAGCAAATATCTACAATACGATGACTATATTTTTATCGTTAGCTTTCAATACTTGAGGGAATGAGAGTTTGATTCTAGAATTCTAGATATTTCCCACTATATTGTGTTTACCGTTCTCGTTTATATTTGTACCTATACCTTTGCTTCATTTATAACTTTGGTCTATTCTAGGATTGTTATTTTCGAAGGTTCGATATTCTAAATAATTAATCAACGGTAATTATTACTTCGAACCCTGCTTCGCAATCTCTGTTGTGGATAAGATCGCTCTTTATCTTAATTATTAATTTATTCCTAACTCAAGTATCATCAAAGTAAATCTCTAGTTGTTGAAGTTAGTCTTTGGTCAGATGAATTTATGTTTATTTTATAATTCTACATCATTTAAACTCTTCGTTATTGCTATCTCAATTTCTACAAATCTTCATGTTGATACAGTCAGTTTGACTTAGAATGCAATCAAAACGATTATTAATTTCAAATTCGTTTTCTGTGTTAAAAAAGCTTTATTTCAGACAGTTTCGGTAACCCTAAATGACCACACATTATCTTTATCAAAGGGTTACTACTAATAATCTTATAAATTTCTAAGTCTTCGTTATCTAATTATCATTTTTCATAATATGTTTACATCTGCTTCTAATCTAATTGGATGTAGTAGAGTACCAGTATTTTGGTAGTGCAAATGTCTAATAAGATCCTAAACGTTAGCTATTTCATACGAGTACATAAACTCGTTGTAACCGATGAATAGCTATGAATTATGACAGCTGGATATAATTTCGAATAAATACGAGCCATCTGAGAGCCTAAATTTTGTATGACGTAAGTAAGTCTGCCAAACAGACTACTGTTACTTACAAACTATTGCAATTTATACCCGGAAACTTATTGCGGTGGGTCTAGTCTGTGCATTAGGAATTGCATCTCTCATGTTGTATGCCGCTTTGAAGTTTGTTAATTTGTGACAGCTAACGTAGACAATAGGTTTGTTTTGATGTCGATTGTTACTTTGTTCTTAGAAATTGGAGAGTCATTCCAATGAAAGTATTTCTAATCTAATAACACTAACAATTTGTTTCCTAAACGTGAATGTATAAGAATGTACATACTCGTTTTTACGACGGTTTTCATTATTTTTCTTTTATTATTTCTAAACTTATTCTCTGCATTTTTAATTTAAAAATATTAAAATATTTTGTTTAAAAATAACCTATAAAAATATAAACAATATTACTCCACCGGTATCGGGAACAGGGTCCAATTGGAAGCTAACTGGCAAGCACCAGGGAAAAGAACCTCCTAACAATGCGTGCCGTGTCCATTAGAACTGCTTTCTGAATCAGGCTCTCCATCCATCTGCCTAACACTTTAAAAAATATATATATTTCTATGTATTCTTTTACTTTTATGTAGAATTTTTTTATATTTATTTTTATTCTCGACACAACTAACACATGTGACTTTTTCGTGCGTAAATTCGAGTTGATTCTCTTTAGTCGTTTCATGTACAGGAGAGATTGAAGGGATAAGAACATGACGATGCAGTTTCCATCTGTTGGATTGAGTGAGTTGATAGATTAGTAATTTATTTCCAATTTGTACATCTGTCTGTAATTGGATGTTTTGTTAACTAAATTAATCTAGATAATGATAAATTAGAACACATCTCGAATTTATGTATTTTAATGGCTTTGATGCGTGATAATGCTGTTGCGTATAGTGTTAATTAGTTTACTTTACTTTACTTACTTAAATATTACATACGGGTCGAATTGATAACCTCCTTTTTTTTTGAAGTCGGTAAAAATTAAAGAGCTATAAGTATTTTTTTTTATTGTGTTTTGACCATTACTTAGGCTAGTTTTAAAGAAATGCTGTCATTACTGAAAATATTTAGTAAAAACACACACAAACAATAAAAATAACTTTGTTTTTCATAGTATTTGTATGAATGGCAAAGTTATATTTGCGGTTTTTGAAAATGTACTATATCTCAAAAACTGCTAACTGTATCTCATCCAAACCAATTTTCGTTGGTAGTTTTGGTTGAGGTCTACATTACATATTTTTTTTAGTTTTATCATTCTCTTATTTTAGAAGTTACGGGGGGGGCACACTTTTTACCACTTTGGAAGTGTCTCTCGCACAAACTGTTCAGTTTAGAAAAAAAAAGATGTTAGTAACCTCAATATCATGTTTAAAGACCTATTCATTGATACGTATGGGTTTGGTGAAACAATTTTTTTTGAGTTTCAATTCTAAGTATGGGGGGCACCCCCAAAATTTGTTTTGTTTTGATTTTTGTGTGAAAATTCTAATGCGGTTCCCATAATACATCTTTCTACCAAGTTTCAACAGGATAGCTCTTATACTTTCGACAAAAAGTGGCTGTGACATACACGGACAGACAGACAGACAGACAGACAGACAGACAGACAGACATGACGAATCTATAAGGGTTCCGTTTTTTCCATTTGGCTACGGAACCCTAAAAACGAAGGGTTGCACTCCGGGAGAGCTGGCAGAAGTGAAAACTTGAATTTAACGTTGTACATTTATTTCCATATTTTAGACACTTTATATACACGAATTTTACGAATACATACACAGCAGTGTAGCCACTACACAGACGGTCGAGCCATCAACTGTCACCATCCATGGATGCGTGTGGCACGCTGTAACATAAACACACACGAACATTCGCACAAGCGCCCTCCGCCGCCTAAACGAAACAGCAGGCGCAGGCATACATTTTCACCGCGCCGTAGAAAGAGAGGGGATACTTCCTCTCCTACGCCGCGCCGGCTGTCCACTCTCCATCCGTCTTACGAATTTTCGATCAGATCACGTGTCCTGACGCGAGTTTAACATTTTTTACCCATTACAAAAAAGTGTACCTACAACGCCGCTAAAGAAGTTTTCACTTCAAAAAAACTCTAAATTGCCGATATTGTATTTTTCAGTTTTCTTTCCTTGTTTCTTCCCTTCCTTTAAAGCCCTTGTAGTCTCCCCAGAGACTTGTATCCCCAAACACGTGCTGGTTCTGCTTAGACGTTAATCCACCACCGTGAGTCAGTCAATCAAATCCCAGAAGACTAAAGTCTACAGGAAAGTGACGTAGCGAAAAAGAAGCCATTTTATATTTCTAACTCCACTTGATACTTGTTATTGATTTTTGTTGAATACAAGATACTTTTTTTTTTGCTAGGGTGGAAAAAGCTAGGTATGGAACAGATTTTTTAGATGCGTAGATAAACTGGAGACGTAAAATACTTTCTATTAGGTAAGTATAGTATTATAATTCCGTGGACATTTTACTAAAACTTCAAGCGAGAGAAACCGCAATCATAAGCTAGTATTATTAAAGTTTGACGTCTTCTTATGTTCAAGTATTTGAATCCTTCAGATTAAATGTCTCGATTTGTATTTCGCTAATAATCAACTTGTTTATTTCCAATTCAAAATCTAGAGCACGTTCAAGTGAACAGAATCAGACGATAAGTAAACAACATCGAATATTATTTAAGCATCGATGTAAACAGGCCAGAGCCTACAATACTCCAAAATTATAGGTATTTGCTGTTCAACATAGGTAAGGAATGTAATACTCACTCGAGTAGTAATTATTTACTCAAAACAAATTCATAATTGCTTGTTTTACAAACATTGAGCCGAATCTGAACCAAACCCTAGTAAAAAAAAGATTTCTGGGATTATCAATGCTTGACTCAACGATGCAAGTTCATATATTTCAAAGCAGTATTTGTATAAATATCAAATTTAGTTTCAGTGAGATGAACAAACGCATCTCATTTTCAGCGAAACGCTTAAAACATTAGCCCCGGATCATAGGCTTTCAAACACAAATCGTACATGAAATTCGACATACACGATTTTGGGAGAATATCAGGCTGATATCGTGCTTGCTATGCTCGGATTAGTTCCTCGATAGTATTACATTATCGAGGATGCTTCCAGTGTTTACAAAATGTATTCAGGCTTTTACTTTATGAGATCCATGTTATTTTATGAGGCTTTGTTTGGGTCGAGCCTAAGTATCCCGTTTCTAAATGTCCTAACACGGGTATTATCCTCGGGATAGTTCTTTGAATTTTGTTTATTCTGAAATTCTGAGACGATTTTGGGTCACATAATAAATGGGCTCGTGTGTAAATAACAAACAAGTGGATCAGGCTGTCTGCTTAGATCTGATAAGCAGTTTGAAAGTCTAATAGACAGACCAACTTCGAGATCAGAATCCTGATTTGGTAACAGGGTTCAGAAATGGAAACCATTAGTTGTTCATTTTGACATTTTCTAAGACGTGTTGTAGCGTTTGTCTATCAAAAATTTTTAAAAAGTAACCCAGTTGACGGCTAAAGGGTTATCCCCGTATGTGGATAGACCAAACTACCTGCAACATAGTTAGAAATTAAAGGCAGACGAGTTTAGCAGAGCTTAATATCAAGTACCGAAATAGCTTCAGATATTTCTACTTATAGTACCCTACAATACTGATTCCCTGTAGCATACATTATTTCGAGCCACTAATGCATTACCTGGTTGTGTAGTGTCCACTACTGTCTAGGGTCTAGGTACTATCAATAGATCGTCTTTCAGAATATCGAGAATGTAAACAGTAATTGAATTGTGGTCTTCAGTCTGAATCTAGAATTAAAAATGTCTAAATTGAGTTGGGAAACATTTGTTCCAGCTGTCATTTGTAGATCTTTCAAAATCGGGTATGGCATGAAGTTCATCAAGGCTACAAGGAATTCAAGGAGTCTGTTTTAGCAGCAACTTTGGAGTCCAAAGTGAATAGGATATGGGAACTATATTTTCTGTCACTAAAATTAGATTTGTCACCAAGTTGTATCACCTAATACCTAAATAGATCTATCATCAAGAAATATTTTCGCTCTCAGATAAACAAAAAGTGTTCCCAGATATGAATTACCAAATTAATGTTTATATTATGTGTGTAAAATAACAGAATTACCAATAAAATTGTGGTGCATTGAATACACAACACATGAATATTAACTTCATTCTCAAAATAATAGTTGTATTACTTAAATAATAGCTTTGTGCTTTTTCTTTTCTTTTTTCTATTTTTTTTTCTTTTTTCTGAGCAAGGTAATACCTTGCTCAGAATGGTAGATCTGTCACCACAATAGTAGATCTGTCCACAAATAAATCGATTACCGATACCTGACTGTGAATTCTTTTTATTTGTTATTTTCTCACCAGTACAGTAGTTGCAATTTAATTCGTTTTAGTTATAAAATAATAGTTTTTGTTATCAATTTAATATATTTATTTACAATTTTAATGAAACAAGTCAGGATTGGTGCAATGGTGTCATGGAGCACCTGGTTTGGACCGTGGAAAGGAGTAAGGAACTCGCAGAAATCGCAGTAAGGAACCTTAGACTTGGCAAGACTTTGTCTAGATTTCTTTAGACATAAATAAGCATCTCTATCAAGACTTTGGCTAGTTTTTACACAATGTTTTTGGTGGGATTAAGAATACATAAATCGTAAAGCTTTTTACGGAAAGATATTTTCAATTGCGAGCAGGACTTGAGCTTGCGATCTTCTACATCTCACTCTGACATCAGGTGTAAAAGGTCAAGTCCGTCTTGCCATCACAGTCTTGAGAAGGTTGAATCTTTATGCCACTCGGTAAGAGTCGAGTGACATAGGTAAATATTTCTTTCCGCAAAAAAGCTTTACAATTCACGACACAGGCTTTAGTACGAATAAAATTAATATTAATGTAATATTTAAAATTCATACGATTTTCATCTCAGAGGTTTCACTCTAATAAAATTTGTAAGATCACTGAAGACACAGGTTCTCAAGTTCCTCTTCAATTACTACACAAAAAGAACCAATTTATGACCAAATATAATATCAAAGATATACGAGTATATTGAACTAAATAACTTTCAAAATCGACCCAGGGCGTGGTAGCTGAGCTTCTAACAATCAGAATCACAACACAAATACATAACTATTGGCGTATCACCACAGCACGCATCTTAGTGGGCGTATCTAAGTGTTTACTCTGATCTTTGTACGTCTCGACAAAGCAAATACTTTTATCATTATTTACACAGTGTTCAGTTGCCGTCTACCGAATGCTCATTGAGTGTTTTTTTATCTCGGTGGCTCTTAACAAATAAGAAAATATTCGTTATTGTCTTAAGAAGTCTTTGAGTACGAGTAATGATGCGTGCGTTCTTTTACTTTGAGCCTCGAGAGCTATTTTTTCTTTCATAGTTTTATGACCCTTAAATAGTAAAGTTTATGTTAGAAAGATCTGTGATGTTTGCTGCCGTTGACCTGGTGGGTCCAAATCGTTGCTGTTGGTTCAGGAGATTTACAGGTTTTGAAAATTCAATAATCAATATTGGTATTGTAAGTGGTATCTGGCGCATATCAATCAATTCTAGTTAAAGATTTATTATATTGAATTACATTGTTACAGCACTAAGGTGACCCCGTAAATTTCTTGGAAAATAACATTTTCATCCAGAATATTGAACCTGAATCCTCGGAATTCGCCCTTAAAGATACTTCAACACTGCTTTGTAGTCTACCAATGACGCGAATGATTTTTTTATTTTCCACAAAATATAATGTCATAAATACCTATATAATAACCTTATGATGACGCTTCATTTATCGCTATATTCTTAAAAAGGTTTAAAATGAATACGTATTCGACTTGTCGTACGCGTCATTAGAAAATAATAGCAAGACCATTAAGAAGAATTTGTATAAAAACCTCCCCTTGTGTAACAGAGAACAAATTGAGACAACTTTAGAATTCACACGGCGGAAGCGAATTTAATTTATCGACATCTCATTCAAAGACGTCTCAGTTGCGTCTAACAACAATTACAGATTTACCAACTACCGTTACGCTTACAATCAACCTTCGCTTTAAAGAAAGAGAGTTCAGAATGTCTTGAATGAAGAGTAGGATAAGTTTGTAAGGACAGTGCCGAAGTGACAGAACTTAATAGGACTTTAACAAATAGCTAAACATTTTGTAATTCGGGGAACATCTTGAATGCTTAGTTTACTTAACAAAAGATGGGCAGTCGGACGTTTTGTTCCTCGTCTCGTCCCGGTGACAACATCTGCCCTTTTTTCTGAGACAATACCTGGCGAACTTGAAATAGATATTTGTTCAACTAGCCAGAAAATCGGGAGCCATTGTGTATTTATAAAGGTGGCAAATGATTTGTTTGGATAATGGCATTTGGTATGGTTGCACATTGCACATTTGATGTAATACTTTAACACTCTTAACTTGTTTGAATATGCGTGAAATGGATGCACTTACCTATGAATACAAATTCTTAAAGATCTCATTATAGATAAGCTTTAGCAAACAATTGGTGAAAATATTTGTTTCTGCAAAGATACTGTTTTCTTGGTCAGTAAACGCTACTGCTTCATTAAGGTTGTGTGCGAATTCTCTTGTCTGGAATTTCTGAAGGCAGAATTGTTGAAGGCAAAATTCTAAACTCTAATTCTATAAGTTTAAAAACAAAACCTGCAAAATGTCAAATCAAATCAAATCATTTATTTCTTTGCAAACATGGGTTAATAGTACATGGATGTTATTTCTTTATAATTAAGTTCTCCACATTATACCGACATGGGTATGCAAACAGTGTACAATAATGTTCGTTGTTATTTAAAAAAAAAAAATTAGATGTCAGCCTAATCAGAATCACAGAAAAGAATGTGGGTGTGTCATTTGCGGGTACAGGGTACAGGTTTATGGTCTTCGGGGAAATAAAACTGAGCTAATAATATGCATCATCAGAAAACTCACACACTTAATGCCGGCTATTATTAATTTGCATTATTTTCAATTGCCGTCATACGAAATGCTGTCCGTGAGTGGCCAAAACTACCTAAACACCGTTGAATCAAATCAATCCAAACGGAAAAACAATAAAATCAGAACAAATAGTCATAAACATAAACAAAGATTTATAGCAACCAAGGTTTTCATAGAGAACACAATATAAGCGTTGTTAAAGCTTCTAATAACAACACCCAAGGATCGTTTAAACAATAAATAAAGGAGGCGGTGCAATATCTGTCCCGCGCCAACTGAGTGCAGACCATTTGCATCGGAACTAAATGCGACGAAACGGCCTCTAGCGGAATTTAATAAAAATATCTTAGCACACCCCTTAGTGTTTCTTTAATATACAGTCAAGAGTATTACAGAAATATATTTCCAGTACTTCTGTATGGAGATTGGGCCTTCGTTCTGATATAAATGGGCGATATGTTATGTGAACTGTTTTAAAGTGTTTTAGTGTGCGGAATGGTTCGTTGCTGAGTTGCTCTTTTTAGCCTTTTTACGAGGTTTGGTCGTGTTTGGGATAGGAATTCATGTTAATTTTACACTATCTAGTTATACAATATTGTGCAGTGGTGTCCCAGTGAGCGATTACGAGTTCAGTTGTGGGTTTGAACACGTCAGCAATTTGCACTGTGTTCTTTATTTCATCACCATCATCCCATCACTTAAACCGTACTCATAAATCGTCGTTGCGACTTTAAGACCTCTTATGTGTCACTTTTGGCAAAATCACTTTTTTAACTCCAGCCGATAGACATTTTGGAGCACTATCGAATGCAGTAACCCTTATGTTTATACGACGTTTCTATTGTTATTTATTTACCAACTTTAAGATCTCTTATGTGTTTGCTAATTAAAAGTTGGCTCTTAAAATATCTCATGTGTCAATTTTCACACAAGAATAGCCTCTAGAAAATATTTTTAAGGTACTAAGAAATAGAAAACATCGACATACACCATCCTAAACCTACTGGCTATTGCATTGTATTACAAATTAAAATCGCTGCTCTCCAAAGATGTGACTATTTATTTTTGGCACAATGCTGATAATAATATGTTATGTTAAGAATAGTTTTGCGTGTCGCGGGTTTGATTCCCACAAGTAAAAAATATTTGCATGGCCTACAAGTAATCGTTCCGGGTCTGGCTGTTTTGAATGTGAGTTTAAAACAGACTTCTCTCAAATCCTGCCAATTTCAAAAGAGCGCGTAATAAGTTAATTTTGTTGGATGCGGACACCAAAACCGTAACCAAATTTTTTCAAATGTATGTACATAGCTATTTGCCGAAAAAGGAAATTTTGAATCGTATATCTTAAGCTGGAAAAGGTGCACACTGTTATGGAAGTCGAAAGTGTTTATTCCACCAATGAGCAATACATAAAACCGACAATATCGCTCCCAGTAATTAGGTCCATTACTCCACAAAATCCACCATGATTTCTTTCTGTTACGACGAGATGGAACTGAACCAAAAATCCAGCCTGGCAAAAAGACGAGAGATCCTGTCGTGGTGGCCTAATGTCCACCACGACAGGATCTCCCGTCTTAATTATTTATCCAATGGAACCATATTTTTCAGGTTAAAGACGGGTCGATGAGTTGTTCGTCCATCCATCCATAGCTAAGAAAGAAACGGTCTGGTACTTACCGATTTTATTGAACTCCATTGAAAATTACTGAGAGCAAGTTCAAATAGAGGATTTCAAAATGGTCAAAGATCAGGATTACCATCTCTTTCATATTGCATTATAATTTAAACGAAGTACCCGTATGCATAAATTAAGTACCTTCCGAAAATAATGGTATCTGCTTCAATTTGTAACTTTTTTTATTCTAACTTGTGAATCAACTAATTATCTTAATTATATCCTTACTCTGATAAATACCTATTTTGTTTTTCTGTAAATTTATAAGGTCTTTGTATTTTCATTTTTATAGGCATTTTAGTTCAAAACCTCTGATGTGATACATAAAGCGCAACCTAAATCTTGTATGTGTTATCTGAATCAGTTTTTATTTTTTCCTACTGTAATATTACTTTTAATTTCAACTAACACTAGCAAATTAAAAAGCAGGAAATGACCGGCTGACGCCTATGATTTTTGTTATAGTTGGTTTCATATTTTTTTTTTCAGTAGACAGTTTTTATCGATTTTCTCAAAAAATGTATTTTTACACATAAGAGTTCTTAAAGTCGCAACGATGAAATAAAACTTCAAAACTCTCACGTTACCAAAAACAAAACAAACTTATTCCATTTCACGAGCGACCTAATCTAATTTAAAAGCAACTCTCAACACCCTAATAGGATCTGCACATCAACTTACCATATAACTTAATTAACTTGACCGTTGCTGACTGATGCGGCTAAATGAAAGATATCTCTCACTGAAATTAGCATTCATAAGCCAACTCAGGCGACATAAATAACGTCTGATATAAGCTCTATTACGTGTGATGTTGGCGATTACTTGCTATGGCTATTGACGCCCACTTATTTCCGCAATTGTTTTAGATTGGACTTTTAGAACAAAATAACACTTTTATGAATAGTTTTCTTGGTTTTGACGCCTACTTTAACATAGTTGTGCGTTTTGGAATATGAATATTATGGTAAATTCGAGTGCAATAGCATGTTATCGTTTCAAGTTTGGCGGCGTGTTTGTTTCTTGAACTTTGGGTTTATACAAGTTATGCAAGTGGGATTATTATGCATTATTCATGCAATTTACTTTTGAACTAAATATTTAGTAGGTATTCGCAAATAATAGTTGGAGAAACAAGTTAATGAAAGCTCTACGCATAATGTGCTCACTATTGTGGCACGTGCCTCCCTCTTTGAGATGGAGCGGACCATAATCTATCACACGGGCCCACTGCTGGTTGGTAGATGTCACATATCTTAGAATTTTGAGAGATCAAACTAGCAATTGCAATAAAACAAAAAACAATTCAGTGTAAATGGTGTATAAGGTTTTCTTTTGCTGGTTTTTGACCAATCTCATTATTTGCCTACTATTGTATCCTATTATTGTACAAGTTCTATAACTCTATTCTTAATTTTTTGGGTGGTAGTTACAATTGAGACCACGCACCGGCAAGCGCAGCGTAGGACGTCCACTCACAAGGTGGGCAGAAGATCTATGAAGGCCACAGGATTACGCTGGATGCAAGTCACTTCCAACCGGTCCTATTGGAAGTCTAAAGGGCTTATCTTCAGCAGTGGACGTCTCACGGCTGATATGTTGAGGTACAATTGTTAAATGAGTCTTCCTGCCCTGGGTGGAGCGGAGGGACTATCAGATTTACTAGCAAAAAACCACTCTGATCCTTCTATTGCTCCTTGCATTCATTCATCTCATTGGAGCGATCTTGGCAGCCGTAAGACTGTAAAACTCACCTATTAACATCCAAAAGTCTATCAAAACACCAAATAGATCCTTAGAATCCTATCAAACCTACTCTGTATTCGAGAGTCGGCCAGTTGTCTAGTTACTTTGAGAATAAACTGTACCGGGGCTTCATATTTGTGGCAAAGGATAGCAATATCCTTTGCCACAAATATGAAGCCCCGGTACAGTAAATATCGTCTCAATAGATGTTGGATATCTTTGACAACAAGAGAAACTTGGCAAGGGGTCAGATTTCTTTTATTGGGTCAGGAGGTTGCTTCTTTAAACAATTGGGAGGCATTCAAGAGACTTTTAAGTTTCCGTTTTTGGTATAAAAATCTAAAATGTTCATAATAATTAGACTGGGATCCGTGCAGACAAACCCTTTTCATTGCAATTAGTTATCTTCCACGCTATTATAAAACAAAATCCCAAACCAAACTGCGCGTCAGCGGACACCAGAAAATTTCAACCATTTCCGTTTGTACAAAATCGCTTGAAGCTCATACGAATTTTCGGAAACCGCATCGGTCGCGCGCGCTTGTTACTGTGACGTCGCGTTATCGGGCAAAGTCCTTTACTGCGACCGCAGGACTGTCATGGATGTCTAACCTATTATGACCTTTGTATATTCATGGCCTGTGGTGTCCTTGTTCGACTCGACGTATCCTAACATTTGAGAAGATTCATGAGTAGGGTTCATTATTGCAAGAACCACTAAGCTCTATGATGCTTAGAGAGTAATGGAGATAGTATTTCATAGCCAGGTGGTTTTAAAGACTACGTTAAACGTACTCTTTAAAACCTGATGGGTACAAACATAGAAAATTAAGCTGTTATCTCAGTACTTAATTTTCTATGTTTAGATTTAGTCATAATTCGTAACGCGTGTTTGCTACTGTGCTAAAGTAGTAAAATCATCAGTAATGAGTTCTCCAGCCCTGTTTGCAGCGGAAGGGTCTGTCAGACGCTTACTGATTCAAAGCCACGCCTTCACATGCTATTTGCGTTCTAGGGCCACAGTGGCTTTTTAAGACATTGAAGCGATCTTTAAACATAGACCCTTTTTTTCTTGGTGTGGTAAAACCGGGAGAGTGGCTCTAGCAGGGGTTTGGCGCTTTGATGGCCTTCTCAGTTTGCTGACAACTCCTTGAGGCACACGTGAAACACTACGCGCCGTCGACCCTGGTCTGGTCCTTGATCGGGCGGCAAGGTACCCATCACTCGCCGCCCACAAGCCCGCGCAAACATAGACCCTAAGACGAGCTTTTATTACGGTCTATAAAAACGAAAACTAACTTCACTAAAGTAAAGGAACTCTAGCGTAAAGTCCCTAAGTAACTATACTTTAAAGTTCTAAAGCCAGTCCCACTTTTTACTTAAAAATCGATTGCTCCGGTTATCCGAGCTTACCCAGGCGTGAATCCACTATAATAATATAACTTCGCTACTGAAGCTAGTTTCACGGAAAATCGATAGGTTTCTATTAAAAACGTTTTCGTATGAGCTAAACCGTAGGAACGTACGCCGTATGAAAAATGTGAAATCAAACTAGAATTGGTTGAAACGGCTCGGAGCTTGGAGGTGTTATTCATTTGATTTTATGGCTTTACTTTAGCTTTTTGATCGTAATTTTATATCGATTTTCATGAAATATCGTTATTGTTTTTTAAGGATTTTTTAGCGAGCGATAAAGCAGCTTAGATGCTCATAAACGCAGGATTTCATTGTTTATGTGCCTCATAAAAATGCGTCATGCCTTAAATCTATATTCGTTTATTTTGGAAGACTTTAGGGTTTTTTTTTTTTTTTAGGGTGGCAAAATCATCAAATGAGTCCTCCCGCCCTGGGTGGGGCGGGAGGGACTGTCAGACTCTTACTGACTAAAATCCACCCGTGTTCCGTCGGATGCCCTTTACGTTCCGGGGCCACGGTATCCTGGATTAAGAAAAATCCGCGACCCCGGCAGGCATTTGGCCCCATAAGGGGCCCCGTCGGTGACGCGTGAAACACGACGCGCCACCGCACTATGGGACGAAATGGTCATTTTCTGATTAAAAATCTATAACTTTTTTGTTTCTTAAGATATAAAGTTGAAATTTTGCACAAGCATAGAATATTATATAAGAAATTTAAACACTCATAAATTTCTTGAAAACTATGTTTTCCACGCGACTTTACTCGCGTTTGAATTTTTAATTTCGTCCAAAAGCTTTACATTATTTGAGTTTCGCGGATAAATCATTTCTCTATTCTCAATTATAATGTAGAAAACGTTAACTTAAACTTTTACATTGTTAAAAACACATTTATCTATTTTTTTAGGCATTTTACCAAAAGAAAGTAAATAAAAGTTGTAGGTACACGTTTTCATCTTAAAAGCTAATTTATCGAATAGAAATAAAAAAAAAAAACAAATTAATAATACTACGTAATAGTATGTTATTGTAAAATATACGGTTTAGCAATATTTGGGTACACAAATATTGGTTTTTTCGAACTAATCTGGACTCAGGATCTTGAGTTGGTTAACTTTGAAGAGGAGCAAAGTAACTTCGTCAAGTTCTTTGATATTTTTTCATAAACTATTGATAATAATATATTTGTGTGGAGTAGATGTGTACAGTAACATAACACATCATCATCTGTTGCCCTTCTCTCTTTTCTCAAATATTTTCTTGCATGATGTAGCAAAGAGTAGTAGATTTTTTTGATACTCTTTATCATCTGCCGAGAGTTATCCAATTTAAAAAACAGCAGAATATTCGTCAATAACTTCTTTGAATAATGATCACAGTCATTATTTCGATGTTATCTTCGAACGTTTCTACTTACGTTAAAACGTTGACAGTGCTGAAACACTTTTACCGTTTAAAATATGAAAAAATAAAAATTAACGTCTTCAATAGTTAGAAGAACTCATTATAATTAATATTATATTATTTATCGCTCAAAAATAATCATTGAAAATGATAGAACATTTTTATGAGTAAGCTTTATAGATGAATACAATAAATGAGGGTAGTATACAAAATATAAATGTACTTACTCTCATTTGCTACTTAAGTGCAAAACATTATCAGTATCTACACATAATGACAGACAAAGTTGATAAAACTATTACAAAACCGCAAAAAAACCCTTATTTCTTAAGATCCCACGATAATGCATTTTGGACGCCTCGCCACATGATAGCTCATAACTTCTGTGGTTGTACATATTTGCAGCTGATTTCTACATATATAATAGATAGATAGTGTACGCATAATTCAAAGGCAAATTTACGTGGTAGGCAAACTGAGCTAAGTGTCAAAAGTCTCGTCAAAGTTATACAAAAGGATATTTTTTATGAAGTTTTTTATAAAATTTATAGCAGCAGTAGATTACATCAAAATATAATTTTAAAAACTGTTCTCAAATCTGCAAGCCGTATACTTTTTAAATCAGTATCACACAATATAACTTTTCTTGGAAGAAATGCTCCAAAACTTACTCTGAAAACTTGGAACCGCCAGAAACAAAATCACAAAATTTCCATAAGTTCGAAATCTAACGTCATTTTCTCTATATTATATGTAGTAAAAACATAAAAAATGACGTGTTTATATAAGAACAACTTCTTAACAATAAAATAAAACCAAAAACATGGTCAATTTTTGACACTTCGGAAATGTATTTTTAATCAGGTCATGTACTAGCGCGTTCCATAGTGCACCGACCCGGGCTTGGTCCTTGGTCGGACGGCGAGCATACCCATTACTCACCGTCCGCAAGCCCGCTCCGCCGCTGTGCCCTCTGCTGTTCAGAGGGACACGCGTTGGAGTCGAGCGTCCACCCGACAGGCTATTTGCATACGGGCAAAGAAACCCCTTAGGCACACAGTGCCTAAGGAGAGTTTTTGCCCGCATCCCAGGGCGCACCGGCCCGAAAAACTGGTCTTCCCCCCGGACGTATCCGAGAGGGAACTCCAGTCCACGGGCGCACGTGGAGGTTTCCTGTCTTAGCACCCCAGACTTTAGGGCTTCGCAAAATTGTCTAAGAAACTAGACTGGCATAGTTTGCTAAGTGATCTGTGAGCAGCTTCGCGTTATCAGTTCCTTTGTCTATAACATTACGATCTTCCAGTTTTATGCTGAGCAACTGACCCCCTTAGATAACCAAGTTTTCGAAATAGGATATTATCACTGTGGGACGGATGTTTGTTAACCAACAATCTCCCTGAAACTGATCCTTAGAACTCCCACGGGGGTAGTAAGGGTGAATTCTATTTTTAGTAAGGAACCGAACACCAATTTAATTATATGAAAAGGGGTTTTCATCCCATTTCCTGAGCTGAAATTATAGTTGGAATTTTTTGAAATGGAAAATTGGATATTTCTTTTCAACCCAAAGGACAGCTTTTTTTTTTAGCGTGGTAAAATCATCAAATGAGTCCTCCCACCCAGGGCAGGGCGGGAAGGACTGTCAGACTGGTACTGACTAAAATCCACGGTGTCCTTCATTAGCCCTTTACGTTCCACGGTCACGGTAGTGAGATAAGTCCCGCGACCCCGGCAGGCTTTGGCCCTCTAGAGGGGGGCGCTCTTTGAGGCGCGCGTGGAACACAACGCGCCGTCCACCCGGGCATGGCCAAGGTCGGGCGGCGAATTGGCCGGAGATCGTGTTGCGACGTCCGTCGCCGTGGGCGCCTACCACTGCGGCTGGGGCGGAGGGAGGACGCTGTCCTCTCCCTCTCGCGGCCCGCCTCCTCCTTCACGAGCATAAGCACGTCGCGTCCGCATGCTTAGGGCCCACGCGGGGGCTCCCGTAGAGGGCCATGGACCGCACGATACCGGCGAACAGCCTCCGGCAGGAGGCGTTTGGCCCGCTGAGATTGAGCATAAGTCGCCTGAGGGCGGCTGCTGCTCGGTTCAGCTTTGGGGCCAAACGCAGGAAGTGCTCCTTGAAGTTCCACCGGCTGTCGAGGACGAGTCCCAGGTACCCAAAGGACAGCTAGCTGATGACTAATATTACGCGGCTAAATTCGCTTTTAGATAACAATTTTGTATATCTAAATTATTGTGGATTGTATAAAAAAGAGATTTCTTCTAAGAAATAATATTTCTCTAAAGTAATAAATAGAAAAAATAATATTTATAAACTCATTATTATTATAAGCACACAAACCAAATCTTGACTCGTTACTGAAATTGTTTACTTTAGAGAAAATAAAATATACCAACAAAATTTTGCGGCCACTTCAACACAAAATGTTTAGAATAAATTAAGGCCTTTTGAGTAAATAGTTCTTTCAATCACAAAACAATATGTTTGTTTAGAAATCGCAACTACTGCGTGACATACTGCTATGTAGATAGGCAAACCTTTTCGTCCTCAGAAATATTATGAGCAATTCAATTCAATTCTTTATTGCATTCACATGTGAATTGTAAGTTCTTGTAAAATTAAAATAAGTTCACATGGACCCTTGTCAGGCACAACAATTCAATAAAATGTCGAAAGTAGCATTAAAATAATTAATTAATTTAAATAACAGAATAGTGTCGCAGGATAAACAAAAAAAGCAATGAAACTAAAAAGCGATATAGAATAAAAAACCGGCCAAGTGCGAGTCGGACTCGCCCATAAAGGGTTCCGTAGCAGCAAGTAACATACTATAAAAGTTCTTGTAGTTGGTTGTAACTTTGAAAGGTAAATTGGGGTTTACGATTTATGACGTATTAAAAAAAAAAACTAATTACTTGATCTCTTTCAAACTAATTTTCGCTGGAATTTTACATGGCAGTGTACAATAAATATGTTTTTTTAGTTTTATCATTCTCTTATCTTCGAAGTTACGGGAGAGGGACACATTACCACTTTGGAAGTGTCGCGCAAACTGTTCAGTTTAGAAAAAAATTATACAGTAACCTCAATATCATTTTTAAAGACCTATCCATAGATATCCCACATGTATGGGTTTGATGAGAGACATTTTTTTAAAGTTTCAATTCTAAGTATGGGGAATCCCCAAAATTTTTATATGAAATCCTAATGCGGTTCACATATACATCTACTTACCAAGTTTCAACATGATAGCTTTCGAAAAAAAGGGGCTGTGACATACGGACAGACAGACAAACATGACGAATCTATAAGGGTTCCGTTTTTTGCCATTTGGCTACGGAACCCTAAAAAGCAAAAATACGTAACAATCCGTTTTTCTGGTAACTCTTGACATTATACAGTTATTAATATACATATTTAGAAAATATTTTTTTCCTGTTACAATGGATGATAGACTAGAAGTAATTAATGTGGTCCCGAAATACATTGTATAATTTCATTCAATACTTAATTATTATTTTAATAAAATCAATTTAAATACAAAATTATGATTACTCATGTATTTACTATCCGAATCCAAAAAGTTGACCGAACTAAACAACGGTAAGTAGCCCAGTAGGTACTGCATAAATTATTGTGCCCTAAATTTTTATCTTTAAGAAAATAATCTTTTACCAAATGAGCTAACATCATTAAAGAGGCACTTGTTTAGTTTTGATGAGTTTATGTATGCGTTAAAGATTTCAAGTGTTAAGTGCATCTGCGCACTTTCTTGAATAACTTACTATCATAACTGTGAGAAATATAGTCTTCCTTTACCTTTTACACTGACCAGTTTCATTGATTTTTAATTAATTGATATATTTTTTTCGATGGATGCAAGTGGCAAATTGTCGTTCGGCGTGGCGGTCTAAGGGGGAGGCCTATGTTCAGCAGTGGACGTCTTTCGGCTGATGATGATGATGTTGATATATTTTTTCTAATGTTACCGTTTTAAATTTCAACCAAGAGTTATTTAGGTATATGTGTTATTTCCACTTACAAACATCGTTTGTAAAACATTTTTTGGTCAAAAACAATATTTCAATATTTATGTTATCTACTTTACGGTTTCAAAGTAATTTTTTTTAACTATACAAGCTAAATATTAAATACAAAACCAGACAATATTAATAACAAACAAAAATCTGAAATATTAATCTAGACCAATTTAAATTGCAACTACAGCAATCAGCATTTCACCAGACAGGTAAGTAATTTAAAAATAATAAAAACCTGCACAATGAGTAGTGGCGCTAATGAAATACGCGTTAGTTTTTTTTTTAATTTAAATTAGAATAGAAGGGCATTATCTTAATTCAAATGGACTCGTTTAAAAGCGTTGCATGGGATATAAAAAAAAGAAACAGAAGTTTATTTTTTTTATCAAAACTATAAGAATTTATTAGTTCATAGACCAGCCGAGTCAATTACATTAAGTTTAGTCGAAAACCATCTTTGAGTTCTATATATCACTGCAATTTATAACTTCAACGACCTCAGTAAAGTACCTCAGTAAATTAGAGCGATCAAAACAAGACAATTTGTGGTTTTGTTATTTACTTTGATGTAAAAAGTTACTTTTCGTAAATAAAATTGAATCAAATTAATGTATTGAATCACATAGAATGGCTATTAAAGCCAGACTAATTGTTACCCAATACCTTGAATTACCTCCTTATGTTTTAAATCGAGTGACCTAATTGATTTTACGAAAAAACTGAGTGACCTAATTGATTTTACGAAAAAACTGATTGTATTAATCAGACCGTTCTAAAGCAACCTGAGTGTGGTTTGTTGTACACTACACTTAAATAAAGACAATTAGTTCATGGAAAAACGATTGAAAATTCTGAAGTATATCCACCTATTATTTTAATCAGTATTTTAAGCATATTAGAAATTGCTTTGTGTAGATATTACATTTTAATGCTCGTGTATGTACTATCAACTGCCCACATAGTGAGCGAGTTTAATTAGTGATGGCATTTTACCAAAATAAATTGAATATAAAGCACTAACAATTCTAGACGGTAAAGAATTCCTGGTCACCAAATTGATTATCATTGCGGAAAACGCGAACACCCCATTGAAACTGCGACATGAGACTCCAAAATATAATTTGCAATAACGTCGGCACATGATTTCTCATTCTCATGGAGTTCACCCTTGACTACTTTATTACTTTTCTCTGAAGCACAGTCCTTTATAACTTTAATATTTCATTCGTGCATGTACTTCGCTCCTTGTAGAGTGCCGATTGTTAAATTGTATTTTGCTTTGGGATGACCATTGGGATACTAAAGTGCAGCTTTTATTGCTCTTCCTTAACGTTGTTGCCATTGCAAAAAGTTTTACTATAGGTACAACACTGTTTTGAAAATGCCGTCATACTATAAAACAAACTTTTACTATGAATTTGAACAGTATTTAATCAAAGTTCCGTACAATAAAGTCGGGACAGCGAAGAAAAGTCAATATGAAACTCTAATTTGTGTTCTGGAGCTGAGTCGAGTTTATTTTTTAGTACTGCCAGTCGGATCGGAGCAAGCTTTTAAATTAACAAAGGCATTCTGTTCAACAGCGGGTGCATTTAAAAGTTGCTAAGCGAACTACTGCGTTCGTATTTATTTCCATGCAATTTCCGCGATCTCAAGTTTCATTAGGAAAGCGAAAGTTTGATAGCGTTTCGAGCACGCCGTGGCGCTTGCGCCGCAACGATCAAGCCCGCTTTATTTGAATAGGCATCCATTTTATTTATGCCTTTTTTGTCAAGGAAAACTTACCCTTCGTACCTCCACACAACGAACTCAACTCGTGTATTATTCAATACAGAAGAGTTATTGTTGAGACAGCTCATTATGAAAACCAATCGTAATAGAAGTGCACAGAGTGTACTTTACTTTAGATTTGTCTCCTGTTGACACATTTTTACTCCATATTCATACTGGTTTTTCAAAAGTAGTTGAAGTATTGTAGAGCAGCAGAATGCGCTTCTGTAGTACTTGTTTACTTTTGTGCTTTCATATCGACTAGGTATTGTGTATACCATACGGGTCGCTTATATCATTTTTCTATAGGTACTTTTATTTATTACTTTTTACTTGTTTGAAAAAAAATGCTTTAAATTTTCTACGGCGTGTGGGTCTAGCAAAAAAAAAAAAAACTTTGTAACCCTGTAGGTATACTTACGGTGTAAATCACATTAAAGGTGCGGAAACAAACGGAATCAAGACAAACGGGTGCAAAAATCTTGTAGATTGAGATCTATCGAATTACACCAGCGGGAACTGAAGATAATTCTCTATTTACGTATATGAAATGAGTCGATTTTTTAATAGTAGGTTACTCAAATCTATCAAAGAACAGTTTGATAATGCTCCAAAATTAACCAACCTGTTCTTATAGCAAACACATCTCTATCTTTTAACCAATATAACAACAGATCCTTAAGGCGTGCGTGCTCACATAAATCGCGTGCTTGTATGAGTACACTAACATGAGCACATACTTTACCTCTTCATACAACTATACGCAGAATCACGACAAAGAACGTGTTACCCAGTCATGTAGCCCTCTATGACGAATCTATCTTAAAATACCTGCCAAAGGAGACTGAACTTTATGCCGAGTCAGATAAAGTGTTTGCCAAAGAAAATCCTAAATTCTCAGCGTCCCGCTGGGAACAATGTTGGCGGTTATCTCCACATCAGATTGAGATAGCGCTGAGGTCAAGTTCGGCACGCGAGCAAATACGGGCAAGTTATGCTAGTTGACGAATATGGTATGAGAGGTACTGCAGCACTTTTGGGAGATGGATTTTGTGATGGGTGACTTAATTGAAGTCTGTTTGAATAAGTTGTTAAGTTCATGGCTAGTGGCTCAGATTTAATCGTAGAATAAAATGTGTGTGATTGAATTAGCATTTGGATAAGATAAGTTCAAATTCTTTCAGCAAATTGAAAAGAATTTTGTAGAGAAATATTGTTATCTTCTTGGTGATCTTAAGATTTGCTTTGATCAATGTAAGAAAATAATACCTAATAATGTAATTTAACGATCAAATCTAGAGATATATTGCGCTACGTAACCTTTTCCAGGAAATAAATAAAAATTGCCTTCACAAAGAACCGAGTATTCTTTCGGAAACAAAATATTCGACTTTTAACTGACATGAATACATGAGCAATTCCGGGCCGTCCGTTTTAGTTTCCTTGCAAATATTACAAGCACAATTTCATTCCAATATTCTTCATGTGGCGTTAGAAATACGTTACTATTCCACGTAGTGTAATAAAACCGCATCGGCTGCACTTTTATTTCTATATATCGCACCGTGCCCGGACAGCATAAGTCTCCGGGAATGTATGGATCATATTCGGGCCCTATCATTGAAATTTCATCAAAAACGCTCCATATTATTCAACGAATATAACTTGAATTTGCTAAATTCCATTCCCTGAAAACTTTATTCTTACAATGATTAATTTGAATAAGTTCTCAGTTTTTTTTTTTTTTTTTTAATCTTTCAATTTGGTTAATTAGACTTCATACTGCTTCATTAATTAGACTAATCGAAGATAGAGTAGATAGAGTATTAATATCAATTGAACTCAACTTACCAAACCATTTTTTTTTCAAAAGAACGCTAATGATGCGAACCAAAGGTTTAGACGGTTGGTTCGCATCGATTACACAAGGTCTAGAAGTTTTATTGAATAGAGTTGTATGTGAGATCGAACATAGGCTACCTACAGTAGAGGGCATAGAAAGACCCGGCCTTATTCAGTTAGACAGTACATGGTATTCGTGACTTACATTCTGTATAAAACAATTCTCGGACAAAGGTTCTGGTCAGATGCGCGCAACAAAGGAACAATGCGGTCGACGGGAGATGCCTTTGCTTCATTTCGATTGTGGACAGCCCATGTCCATGCGAGACCAAACGAGCATTGGTCGGCGCTAGTTTTATTTTTTAAATATCAGCACCCATTCAGACACATTGGTTTTCACGTGTGTTCACGGAATTAATTCAGGTGCGATATGAAAATGGACGTGGAAGTTTTCAATTTATTTTGCTTAACCGATTACTTTAGATTTAAAAATTCAGGAAAATACGTTGCTTTAAACTTTTATTTTCAATGTGGAATTGCCTTCAGTGTATAACATAAATTAATTTATACCATTACAAAATATTCGTGTATCAATCGGAATATATTAAACTGTAAGGTTCATACATGAGACAGGTAGTGATGCAACCACATCCGCTGTGTCGTATTATTTCATCAAGCAACATTTTATGTCTACATAAATCGTTAACAATTTAACGTTTCACTTTAATCTATTACAATGAACTTTGTTGTGGCACCCCGTACGGTAACAAAACTGATGAATCTATTTCGCAAATGATACAAAGACCTTGTCTTGTTCGCAGGCCACCCGCAAATAATGGGAGCTCAGTCGTAGAACCGTATTGTCTGACCGGCCGACGATGTTGACGATATGACATATTGACTTCTGAGGTCTTGATTTTGCACAAACTCAATTCACGTTTTCTTCAATGCCAGCCTCGGGTCAAAAGTATATTCAGAGTCTTGAATGACAACTCTAATGTGCATTCTGACCGCAATTTATGTATTTTGACAGTTTTGTGGTAACATAAATATGTAGTGAAAAATGTTTATTTGGGACAATAGAAGTTTCGTTTATAGTAGCAGGAGATTTTATGAATGACTTTGAATAACGGTTACCTCTTTTGTTGGACTTTGAATATGTGGGACATTTTATAGCTAAAATGTAAATAATAGACACGATTATGTGTAAAACTTTTCATGTATTACATTGTTATGCGCAATAAATGCCCGCATTGCACCCGAAACTAAAAATCGTATTTTTGCTGTGTTGACTCTGGATTTACTGAGGCTATTAACGAGTACTGGTGCATATGTGAAGATGAACGTATAAACAACGAGCGTTCAGGCCTGGAATATCCATTACAATGCAAATTCGTCCTCCGTCGTCACAATGAACGAGTTACCTGTCCACACACCAACTTTTTGCCTAGTTCGAAGCCCAAAATTGGACGATGACCGAGTTTGGTTACAGTCACTGGCATGTAGTATGCACCGCGGAATTTCAACGAGAACTATTTTCAGTACGTAACTTCATGACAGTTTTATTACGAATCAATAGCTGTGGCTTTATTGATAACGTTCAAGTTTTATGCTGATGGTGGAGTCAAATCAGATGGCACAGTTTCGAAACTTACATTTTTTTATTTGCTCTTCACATACACAACGATATTACTCTTTATTTCCAGTCTCGTTTGATTGAACGATAAAATAAAATTTGCATGTGGGATTAAATTCAGGCATTTTTGCATTGTTCTACAAGATATGAAAATATTGGATTTCCGCATTGGCAATTAGTGAAACATGTATTTATTGGAAATTCTTTTTGAAACTACTAATAAAGGCTTGCATTCGAAGACCGTTATTTATATTAATTGGAATGATGTCATAGATTCATTGGTAGAAGCTTTGAAATGTACCTTAGTTCAGAAATGGTAGCATAAATAAGACTAAACGAATTTGTCTTACAAAATTGTTGCGAATTTATTTCACTGGGTGTAATCGAATTACTTACCATGGTCTCTCACGAAATGCTCTATATTAACCTGGATGGCTGTACCAAATTCGTTGTGAGTAATGGTGTTATTAGTCCTGGGGCGTATGTTCATAACGCGTACTGTATTACTCGACTGGCTAACAATATATCTTCAAGTGAATTCGTCCTACTCGAGTACGTGTGCGAACTTAGTCATAAATATGTGGTAAATTAATGTCTGCGGATCCAAAGTTAAGGTGATTGTGGTTGAGTTTGCTGAAAACGTTAATGGAGTTAGCTATTGTGAAAATTAATGTGGTTGTGGTATTGTTATCATTTGGAATAATGAAAAAGCTCTAATTGAAATAAATATTCGACTCAATCTAAATATTTTTGATAAAGATGGAATGAATAAAGAAGTGACCGTATAAGAAGACAAAGCAATGAGACCTGATGCCAATCAAAAGCAAACAAGCCAGAAGATAAAACAGATAAATTCGCTACATTTTCCAAATATTCAGCACTGATTGATAAGAACGAGCTCGCCAATTAAATCAATTATTGACACTATAAAATTTTGATGCGTCCGCTGCATTTCGTACGGGAACGCTCCATCATAATGGGAGGCAAAATTTAATTGCATCGTTACGTCGCCGACGGTCCATCAAACATTTATCAATATTGACTAAACTCTTAATAAAGCCTAATGGACGATGTGTGGTCAGAGAGTACACACAGGAACGCGTTTGCCGATGCTTTTAAAACAGAGTAAAAAACCGTATGTCCTGATTAATCGATGGTTATAAAAGTACACGGGAAATATTTTTGTGCGTCATTAGTTTGATGTTTGTGCTCTATCCTCTTATGGCACGTGTTACTATTATGAATTGTGTCTCCGTTACGTTTTCCTGTTTTCATTAATCGTTTTTTTGCTTTGTTTGGTGAGATCTTGTGGTCGGATTTAATATTGTTCTGTTGTACTTTTTGGTAAATAGTTCTTTTGACATGGAAGATGAAACGCCCATGTTTGAACTATGTTTTGACGATTGTTGTCCATTGCAATTTTACTGAGTTTTCAATTCAAGTACTCGCGCCAAAAAACAACTTTGCAGTCTTGCTTAACAAATAACTATTTCCTAGCACCAATTTATCAAAATCACCGTAAAAAGCCAGCATCATCATAAAACAATGCAAGTGAAAATTCAAGAGAGATTTTTACAGTAATATGAAAACTGTCATTTATAGAAAGTAAGTTTACAGCAGCGATTCGCTGCAGTACTTTCTTTGCACAAAACTCAACACTGATGCTTTTAGGCTAGTGGTCATGCAATATAGCAAAATAATTGAGTCTTTGCTCAACTGGACCCACTCAAAATGGACACGCGGATTCACTCGACTCAATCACATTTTGAATGGGTCGACTGGACCCAGTGGTCATTTTTATTGTTAGTGAAAAGTCATGGAGAAAAGTCCTTTAGTCTTACGATTCCACATTTATTAAGAAGAAACCTAATTGAAGTGTTTTTATTATATTTTGAGTAACCAATTTTGCGCTCGACTATAGTTGAATATCACTAGCCCTGATTTTATTTTTTGTGTTTTTGTTCAGTTGACTAACCCAGAAAATAAAAGATGTGCTCAAGTGAACTAGGGTCAAGAAGCGGGCGGTTCCAGTTGACCAAAAACTAAATTATTTAAAAATACTTAAATTAACAGATTCATTCATGATATTTCATAGATCATGATTACTAAATCAAACTAAATATTATATCAGATTAAATACAAAGTTGATTTTGAGTATTAAGTTTTATCGATCAAATGGAACTTTCTATATAATGTGTTTACGCGTTTTACGATTTTATCACGTCTCTATTATACTTAGATGGTTTCAAATTTTATGTTCTGTAAATGTTTCTCACCTTCTTACTGGATTTTACTATATCGATGCCTTCCGGCCCAAAGGGGGTAACCGCCACTTTACAAACTTTACAGGAGAGTAGTTTAAAGTTCAAAAAAAGTGAAAAAAAATCATATAAAATTTTCTGTACGTTCCTAAAGTTTCAAAATTTACCCGTTTAGCTTTTGATTAGGTCTCTACGAAATGGCATTGTTAATTAAAATAAATCACACTCCTAACACAATTTAGTGTCGCTTACCCTCAAATAGTCCCGAATTCACTAACAGGAAAAAACGTATTAAATGAAAACAACTCAATGGTTGAGTTCCAACCTAAATGATTTAAGTGCACCATTCGTTTTATTTCTATTGAAGAAAAAGAGCATACCTGTGACTTTTCTGTTCATCAAGTCCAGCCAATATGATATAACCGGCTATTAGTTAATGAGAGATGATCAAGGAAATTGTAATAAGTTCCTTATCAATAAGAAATATAATTAGCACTTTTATAAACAACGCGAAAGCACATTGTGTTTAATTCTTATAAAATTATACATCCACACTTAAATACGTAGATTAGACCTTTTTAAGTTTTTAAACTGACATTTACTAAGATGCGGATATAAAAAAAGATATTATGCTCTATCTCTCTTTTTCTTTGTCTTCATTTTAAAGAATAACACAAAACAATAGTTATTAACAGTAAGTTAGTCTTGATAGTTATACATCCATGCTGCAATTCATACTCATGGACTACCTCTTAGGCATGACAAAACGTAAGACCCCTCTTTGAGTAGTGGCTTTTTTACGTGGTAAAATCATCTAATGAGTCCTCCCACCCAGGGCAGAGCGGGAGGGACTGTCAGACTCGTACTGACTAAAATCCACGGTGTCCTTCAGTAGCTTTTATGTACCGGTCTCAGTATACGTGTGTCCCGCGACCCCGGCAGGCTTTGGCCCTCTAAAGGGGGGGACCCGTCATTATGCTGACACTCTTATAGGCGCGCGTAGAACACAACGTGCCGTCGACCCGGACATGGTCCATGGTCGGGCAGTGAGTCGCCCATTACTCGACTCCCGCATGCCCGCGCCTACGGTGGCCGGAGATCGTCCCGCGACGTCCGTTGCCGTGGGCGTCTACCACTGTGGCGTGGGTGAGGAGTGGACGCTGTCGTCTCCCTCCCACGTCCCGCCTCCTTCTTCGCGAGAATGACTGCTTCGCAGAAGGAGGCGACCGCTTCCCACTCTGTCTCGCCCCGCAGCATGGCCGCGACCAATGCCGGGTGCGAGAGGTCGTATGCTCCACCGTGTCCTCCCGGCGATCCTCGCAGTGGTGACACCCAGGCGTTTCCTCCTTCCTCATCAGACACAGGTACCTCCCGAAACATCCGAGTCCGGTGAGGACCTGCGTCAAGCGGTAGGTGAGAACGCCGTGGGGCCTATCCAGCCACTCCTCAAAGAGGGGTCTTACCGCCGCGGTTGCGGCGTGCCCGAACCTCGGTTGCGACAGTCGTTCCCTCCATACTGCCCTGAGATCGCGCCGGAGCTCTGATTCTCTGGACTCTCACTCTGGACTTTTCGAGGCAGCGGGGATTTCCCCGGCGATGCGCCTCCGCGCGCCTCTGATAGGCGCGCAGGAGGGCTGTCGCCTCAAGATCCCAGTGCAGCGATCCGGCAAGAAGGTTGGCCGATTCGAAGGCGATCGTGCGGAATCCTCGGATCATTCTGATAGCTATGACCCTCTGGCATGCGAGGAGTTGCTGGAGAGGCGTCACGGCGTCCTCACCTTCTGCCTGACACAGGTCCTCAACGGACATGGAAGTTTCGGGAGGTTCCTGTGTCTGATTGGGAAGAAGAAACACCTGGGTGTCACCACTGCGGGGACCGCACGGAGGACACGGAGGAGCATTCGGTGCAGGACTGATCCGCTTGGGCATAGCGGTGCTATGAGGTATGTACCTCTGGCGCCAGGCAATGATCGAGGCCATGCTGCGGGGCGAAACAGAATGGGAAGCGGTCACTTCCTTCTACGAAGCTGTCATGTTAACAAAGAAGGTATCGGGTACCATGAGGGAGAGAACAGCTTCCACCTCACAACCTAACCGCTGCGGGATGCCTATGGCATCGGAAGTCGCGAGGTGATTTCCGATCGGTCACCGTAGGCGCGTAACGCTTCGTGTACCACGCGCGCCTCAAAGACCTGCCGGCAATTTGAAGGTAGATTCATAAAATGAGTTCTCCCACCCAGGGCAGGGCAGGAGGGGCTGTCAGACTTCATCATCATCATCATCAGCCTATGAATGTTCCCACTGCTGGGACACAGGCCACACAGGCTGAGAGAGGAAGTGGGCCATAATCCACCATGCGGGCCCAGTGCGGGTGCAGACTTGTACTGACTAAAATCCACGGTGTCCTTCAACAGCTGTTTACGTTTCGGAGTCTCGGTATTCGTTAGTCCCGCGACCAAGGCCAAAGCCTTAGAGGGCCAAAGCCTGCCGGGGTCGCGGGACTGTCTAATCAAGAAGTCGTGATCCTGGAGCGTAAAGGGCTATTAAAGAATCACTGTTGATTTTAGTCAGTACAAGTTGACAGTCCTTCCCGTAGGTACCGCCCTGGGAGGACTCCTTGGATGATTTAACCATGATAAAGAAGGGTCAGATCAGGCACAGGATTAACTCTTGGCTGTTGCAGAGAATTCATCACAAAAACCCAATAACTCCTTGCTGGCCCAACCTTGGATTCGAACCCTTGATCATGTTTCTCAGCCGTATATACTAGCCAACAAATAAACAAAAGTACTGAAAAACAAAACTGTAGGTCCTACTTATTTAACTATTCAGTATCGTCTAAAATAACTAAGTAGAATAATACACAGTCATAGATGAACAGAAAGTCTATTAAATAAACTTCCCGTTTTATTTTCCTTATAAAACTTTGGGCCAAAATGATCCACGAGCACGGTGGTGCTTACGCCGTGGTCGTATACAGACTTTATGATCGGTGTGCAACGCTAACGACATTTTGTTCGAACGAAAGAGAGTGATAACTGATGCTGTTTGTCATTCTTGTGTAAGCTAACCACCAAACCTTTGATTTATCTTCTTGTCTAACCACCATACCAGATATTTTTTTTTCGGGAGGGAAAAAAAGGGTAAGCGACAATCTAAGGCGACATTCGTTTGGATGATTTATCCTAAGCGCCTTCGATGATTGATTTGGTGACTAGGGAAAATAAAAATAAGCGCCAAATAAAGTCACGGAAATGAGGCCTAAATGTAATAAATGACATATATTTTATCCAAAGAAACTGCCCTAATATCCTAACCGAAAGTTTAGTAAACCAATATTCCAGCCCAAACTACTTAACGTTCAAGTAAAGAAAAACTATTCAAAGCCAAAATTGCTTATCTCACATCTTTGAAATATTATTTTTATCCAACCACCATAATACAAAATATAACAAAAATAACTGTCGTTTATGACGAAAAACTTAGTGTTAGAACCTCAATTCCTTTAACGCCTAAGCGACAAAAAGTTTGTCCTAGAGCCATGAAACTTAGACCATTAGACGCAGAAAAAAAAGCCGATTCTAACCATATATATAAGTCTATTTCGCAAAAAATGTCGCTTACCCCCTTTGGGCCGGAAGGCATCGATATGTTCATGAGGCATATAACCTAAATTATAATTTATGGTTTTAAATAAAGTGATATTATCATCATCGTCATTCAACTAGCATTTTTAGCTTCCAGTACTACTATGAAGACAATTTTTGACACAGAAACTCTGAAAAAAAGCTTTTTGCTGTCTTTGACTCAGTTGGGAGATTATAACTATTGGGAATTTGCCTGTTATGTAAAAAACAAATAAACTCTCTCTCTCATCTACATATTATATTAAGTAATTTTTTTCCGGACTCGAAATCTATCTCCTTGTACATTTGGTGATATAAGTACTACTGTTGAGTATAAGGTGTTGGGTTTGATTCCCAGGTCTAGTGGCAAAGTGTTATTGACATCATGTTTCGGGATTTTTCAGTAGCTACCAACCAAATAGACTAAAATATCCGATTGGTGGCTATGAGTTACCCGCTACTTAACAGATGCAAATGTGGAGTACTGTAGATACTTCTGCTGGAACCCTCAAGGGCTGTAGGCGTGAAATTATGTTAGTTCGACGAAGTTCCAACAATTTTTTTTTTAATAACTGCAACCATTCCGTTCAAAATTATCCACAGCTATAATTATTTCTTTAAAAAGACCAAAAAAATCACAAGCGAAACTTGTCAGGAGAAATTATGAAAAATCGTCGCGTGTCTCTCAAAATACACGTCGACACTCGAAGAAGAAATATGAAGTCGTGACGTTAATTACATGTAGTGATGTGCGTGCGCAACAAAAATGTTTGTTTATTTTAATGACTGGTAAATCAAAACTAATGTTTATCCTGTCTGTTTGATTGATTGTTCGTAGTGTTATGGACGACACGAGCAAGCCTTGGGCTAAAATTGTAGGCAGAGCTGGCGCGTTATGTATGTCTTTAGGTTTGTTTTGTTAGAAATGAGTTTTGTTTGTTTATTTGGATTCAGACAACTTTTTTTTTCTACCTTTGTGCAGGAAGTAGGTACCTAGTTTATAAAAGGTCCAGAACCTACTGCTTTCTGAAACAATAACAGTTATGACGGCCCAGAGGTTGGGAGGAGGAGCAGACAGCAGAGGAGGAACAAGGTTGCGAGTTCAAAGTTTCAGACCCGGGTAAGTACCAATGTGTATTTTTATAAACATAATAATGTAGGTACTTTCTAAGTTTAGGTATCTTGGACATCACTGACGTCGGTGAAGGAAACGATCGTGAGGAACTCTGAAATTACATAATCAATAATTTATGTAAGCCTAAATCCATGGAGTGGGAAGCGGTCGCCTCCTTCTGCGAAGCAGTCATGCTCGCGAAGGAGGAGGCGGGCCGCGTGAAGGAAAGGACAATGTCCTCCCTCCGCCCCACCCGCGATGGTGGACGCCCACGGCGACGGATGTCGCAAGACGATCTCCGGCCACCGTAGGCGCGTAAAAAGTAGTATGAATGTAGTAGTTTATTATTACTTGTAAGATTATGTTTGTGTATTTTTAACCGACTTCAAAAAAAGGAGGAGGTTCTCAATTCGTCGGAATCTTTGTTTTTTTTTTTTATTTTTTATTTATGTTCCCCGATTTATCGAAGACGCCTGGACCGATTTGGAAAAATTTTATTTTGTTTGAAAGGGTACACTTCCCAAGTGGTCCCATGATCTTCAGGTCAGGATCTGATGATGGGATCCCAGGGAAATCGAGGGCAACCTCCAAATTTTATGGGCACATAGTACCATTTTCATACACTGAAAAAAAAATTTGTTTGCTTTAATAAACATCTTGTTTAATGTGATCACGCATCATGACTCCATACGAGCCTAACAAGATCTTGCCTTCTGCAGCTATGAGAACTTTGTTAAATTATCATAGTTCCGTCTACTAAGTAATGAATTGCTATAATTACGGGTAGTTATTTAATTTAGCTCAAATGTTGGCCAGTTTAAGGATGAGACATTGTCACATCAATACACTTAACTTGTAGATTCAACTAAGATCTTGCACGATACGTCTGTGCAACATTATAAAATCAATGAAGTTCATAAGTTGTTTCAACTAAGATCTTGCATGAAGTAACCGTGATAAACTAATTAATTCAACTAACCTCATATTCGTCGTAGACATGAGCCGTTGTCATATGAACTACCTGTATTCGTCAATCTTATGTTGTTTCAACTAAGATCTTGCATGAAGTAACGGTGATGAACTAATTAATTCAACTAACCTCATTTTCGTCATAGACATGAGCCGTTGTTATATGAACTACCTGTATTCGTCAATGCAAGTATGTTGCACATCCACAAAGTAACTTATTGTAGTTAATAAAAATTACAATAAGTTAGGTAGGTACTTTGTGGATGTGCAAAAGACACCGACTTGGATTGACGAATACAGGTAGTTCATATGACAACGGCTTAGTACAACGGTTTAGACTTAGCAAATAGGTACAAATAGTATAGCAATCAAACAACCATATTTTATTATAACTTTATTAATCACTTACATAACACAAAACACTTATTATAAGGCACATCTAAGAGTTACATATTTTTTGAATTGCTTAGAATATTTATATTGCACGGTATAGGATGTGAAAAAGAATGAAGGAATTTGACAATATTTTGTTTAGCTTCGTATATAAGCGAAAAAATGTTCATCAAATTCTAATGTTTGCCATAATAATTAGTAGCAGTACCTAATGTTTTGATTTCATTTAATGACTCACCAACAATAATTATGTAAGGCTGTGACGTTGCCCCTTTATTCTCCAACTTTTTAGCCGAAGTTCAATAAGTAGACTGACCGATTTCAGCGTCAGATCTTAAATGTTTGATGAAAGCATCCCGCGTTTCTGCCTTAGATGGTTTCCAGCTGCAGCTAGGCACAAGATTTTTGTTTTCTCTTCTGTTCAACATTCAATAGATGGGGAATTGCCAAAAATGCTGCAAGATTTTTATCTTCTTCTTTAGGTGCTGAAATTAAAAAAATGTTTGTAGACAATCCATTTTCCAATTCAATTTTTATGAGAGAGGCACTTATACTTTACCGTGAATTAGTACGAGTAGGTATAAGTTACTGCATGATTTATCTTACCTGCAAATTTTGGGATGAGATCGAGCAGTTCCCATGTCTTTAATAATTCTGCCACTTCGTCCATGTTTATAGCATTCACTAGTTAAGCAAATACTTATTTATTTTTCAAAAATTATCCCACAACAGCAAGCAACTCTCGGTAGGTAGGTGTAGGTACGCGTTTACGATGACAATGACAAGATTGACAAGTTCGGCGGCGGCCGGCCGCCACGTTTTGTTGACATAACAAAGCGTTATTAGATGCGACCACTTCTCTTGTTTGATTTAATTAAGCAGGTTATCTAGTCATCCATGTTCGTTGTTAAAAACTACGATATAAATTTATACATTGCTAACAAGTTGCTTGTTACCATGAACTCAAATTATTATTTGATATATAAAAGTGGAGAAGTAAAATCTAACAAAGCATGTATGATGTAACAAAACCAGTTGAATATACTGTTCATGTGCAAAATTGTCCACTTAAATAAAATGAATTAGTTCTGGCAACTAAGCTATATTGTATAAAGTAACAAAATAAATAATTATTCTAAACATTTTGATGCCAACTAAGAGAAAATGTATCTTAGTTAGTCTGCATTTTTTTCAGTGTATATTTTCTAAAGCTGTTCAAGTATTTGCATCTGATAATCACCATCTCAGGTGGATGAGCTGATGATGGAAGGTACAACTCCTCAAAGGCTTGGAGTAGGCATCGACTGATTTAATTTGTGTTCGCATATCTCCGGAACTACAAGTCCGATTTAAGTAATTCTTTTTTTGTTGTACTAAGTATTGTTTAACTTACGGAATACTGCAAGTTTCATCAAAATCGGTTCAGTAGTTTTTGAGATAGGGAATTTTATTAGCTTATTGTGCACTTGAGCGATGTTATTACCGGTGGTACGGATTACAAAATTTTATCGCACATACATGTAAGAGAATGATTTGACAAGAATTTGAGTTGAATATTTAAACTAAAAAGAGTAAAATAAGAAACTTTTAAAAAATGTAACCGCCTTCAAAAACCTTGCCTTGCCTTTATTTTTTTTCATTTCATTGTCTTTTTTTGCCACCGACTTCTGAAAGAAAAGTTATTTTGTAAGTTATTTTACCCTTTTTTGTGGTTGTTTTTGAAGGCGGTTACATTTTATCTATGGGCCTTCGTTGCCTGATGACAAATAAATAAATAAAATAAAATAAATAAATAAAGGGCTATTGAAGGACACCGTGGATTTCCCGCCCTGCCCGGGGTGGGAGGACTCATTTGATGATTACCACGCTGACAAAAAAAAAGCTTAAATCCATTTCAGAGGCCTGTAGGGTTCACAGAGGCGGTTTAACTAACTCTGAAATCAGAGGATGGCCACATCCTCTCATAAAAAAGAAAAAGAATGGACAATTATTTTATCCCGGTAGGTTGATACTGAATCGCGTTGCTGATATAATTTATGCCTTATCGAACATAATTATAAGTAAATAGTGAAAAGTCAAAGAATCGCAGTGTTACCAGATGGTCACACATGCATATACTTTATGTATTTACTGACAGTACCCGCTGTTACTTGACTTCAATGATAAGACTAATTTTTTTTTCTTTTGTTATGTAATAATAATTGATGATTATGCATTGTGTGCCAGCCTTCTTATAAAAAATATTTTTTTTTTTTTTGTTTAAACAGTTTAGGTATCTCACGTGGATAACAGCATTATGTAAACTCTTTACTTTTATTTCAAAGTAAATTGGCTAACACAGATAATAATAATAATAATAATAAAGCCTTTATTTCAACCATAACTTACATTCAATTTTGAGAACAAGATTAAACATTTTTTACAATAATTATGTTTGGAGTATGTAGTAACAATAGATAGAACAGAATATTTTTTTTTTTTTTTTTTTTTTTTTTTAAGTTATGGCCCCATCTCGGGTATAGGCCTCCTCCAACTTTTTCCACTGTTTCCTGTCTTTTGCTATATCAATCCAATTCGAGCCTGTGGTTTTCTGGATATCGTCAGCCCAGCGGTCCATTGGTCTCCCTCTTGCTCTTTTCCCTTCTGGACCTTTCCACATTGTGGCCCGTTTTGTCCATCTGTTATCTGTTAAGCGTGCTATGTGGCCGGCCCATTTCCACTTTAGGCGCTGTGCATGGTTTTTCGCGTCTATCACTTTCGTTATCTCTCGTATTTCGGTGCTCCTTTTTTTATCTATAAGTTTAATACCTAGAACACTTCTCTCCATAGCACGCTGACATGATCGTATCTTTGTCTGGGTCGTTTTGTTAAAAATCCATGTTTGGGCACCATATGTTAAACAGGGGAGCAGGCATGAATCCATCACTTTCCTTTTTAACGCTATTGGTAGATTTGATTTAAATATCTAACACAGATAAGAAAATGTAAATGCTTGAATAAAATAATGTAATTAGATTTGAGTAGGTGGACCCGTAGGTGTAGATTAAGATATAAATTACAATCAAAACTGATAAACTACCAACAATTTAAATAAATAGTAAGTAGTTTTAAAATTAAATATTTTAAAAGAGCTTTTAAAAGGAAGTTTAATTTAAATATCGTATCGGCGATGCGTTGTTTTGGTCTCTTTACGTACGTATTCTTTATTTCTATGCAACTTTGAGAATAAACAAGTACCTAATCTATGGGTGTAAAGTGCTTTATCTGCTATTAGAATATATGTTTTAAAGTATGGATAAGCCTTTGCTTAGGTAATTTTTTATAAGACAGGTATTAATGTAATGCGAAATCGTTTTTAGGTGGGAATAATGGCTGAACTACTACTAACAACAAAGCAGGCATAACGTAAAAAGTTGACATTATTATTATAAAAATATGAACTTGGAATGAAAATGATGTATTTAATACCTATTGTTAGATTTTTAATCGTTAGCTTATAGAGGTTAGGAGGTTAGGATTTAGTTTAGGTATAATGTATAAAAGATCTGCGTATAAATTTTATGCATCTTTCCTATATGTACCTATTTGAGAAACTTACTGATTTAACCTGCCTGATTAAACGACACTAGGATAATATTTATTTTGGTGCCCCAATTTTCCGTTTCGAGCAATAGAAAATCCACATAATTCTTTCGTATTATCTCCGCACCTCGGCGTCCACCCGCGTGGCCGCACCGTTGATAAACCCTTATTTAATAAGGTGACTAAACGCATAACTTGAGCCCGATAGTGTCCCCGACACTTGTTTAAGTGTAAACTGCTGTTCTTTCCTGATAACACGTCACATTTCGATTATTTAGCGCAAGATGAGACCGAGAAACAGGTTTGGTATCGACGGTCTACAGAAATTTACACAAAAATACAAGCGTAGCTTTACGGATGAGTAAAAAAATTGTGATCCGAATTTGAACCTTGAAAGTTTGGGGACGCCGAAATAATTTGAATTGGAACTATTTTTGGAAATATAAAAGTGAATGGTAAACCAAGATGCAGTCTAGATAAGTGATGGAACAAACTGATAATAGAAACTACCAAAAGTTCATGTAGCTTAACAGCTTATACATGTCCAAATAAAAGTAATGTATTTCACAAATTACGATTATTTCGAAAATCTGATAACGCAACAACTTTATAACACTTCCAAATGAGTTTTTTAACACTTTATTACAAAAAGATCTTTCGCAAAGCGAACATCTCGTTTCACTTGACAGAATGATAGGTAATGGACAACTTTATTACGGTGTTAACAAGTTTGAAAAAATAAAATATCGGATCTGCTATTCGGGATTAAAAATACAAATTGGTGTTGTCTCGAAGTTGGATGCTCGCCGTTGGCTAAAAAGTCATTGGAGGTGTTAAACCAGCCTTCGATAATTAGGTAATAAATATTTATAAACGGCGAGCTCGCTCGTCACAACACCCGATGCACTTTTTTATTTTTGAACGTCAAAGGAGTCCGTATATCGAAGAGCCAACGCGCGTGCCTTGCAAATGTGATCTCTCCATCATTCGATTTTGATACCTAACAACCAACTTTTTAAGTTGAATTTAAAGTAGTATGTTGGTTAAGTAACGCCCTAATGTATCGAGCTCGAAGGGTGTGAATAATAACTGGGATACTTATTTGCAACTGCAAGTAAATGTTCTGCCGATGGGATTTCACAGTTAGCTAGTTAGGCTTAAGAAAAGAATATTTTTATTTTTATGACAGTGGCGAAGTTGCAATAAGATGGGGGAGCTGTCGTAACAGGAGCACAGATTTAAATATTACAACCAAGATGATTGGCTATATTTCACATGCAGAATTGAAAGAAGAATGGGGAGAAGAGGGTTAATAAAACTGGTGGCCCGGGAATGAAGTTTTAAAAAAACTAATCTTGTGCCAGAGGTTCATTTTATTTATTTTAAGAGAATACTGTGAGGTAACACTCGTTTAAGGCTATAACTTTCTTATTTTAAGCAAATTAGCCTAAATACGTATATTACGCTACTCTTATGAGCGATTGCCTCTGGCTCTGGCATTCTAAATTGATTTTACAACGTTATCATTTCTGATCTTTATAGATTGATTTTTTGCTCAACTTTGTAACTTAGTAAGTTCTTCCTATATTTTCTTAGAATTCCACAGCACACGTAGGTACATTATAGATAATTAAAATTGAATAGTAAATGTCCTAATAAATTAGATGTACAAGTTAGTTTAGGTCGCTACGTTGACGAGAAGCATATTGAGACAGTAAAAGCATTTTATTACGGGATACATTCCGAATTTGATTGCTTGTTCTGTTGCTCTTCTGATAGCAGTGGTGCACGGAGACATTTGTTTGTGGCCACTATTGTTTAGTTTGGAAACGTATCGGTACTAATTATTGTCTTACAAAACAACAGCAGAAAATAGCCCCTTCAAAAGTCAGGTTCATTCACTCTATCACAATTAAAATCATGACATCCAAAAATAAAGATAAGGGTAATAAAATACGGCTAATTGTTCCCTAAATTGCATCAGCAACAATAAATTCAACGGAATTAGGCAAGTCAATTAACAAACAAAAGCAATTAATTAGGCAGATACATTGCAATGATGTCCATATAATCCCACACTGAGTCTCATACTCAAACAAATTCAAATTTTAAAACATGCTCAACGACCAGAACCGAGTCCGCCATTACCAGTAAGAGTTACACGTTTCGAATTAAATTCCCATTCAAATTTGAACCTTACAAAGTAAAATTAGGATACTGGAAGCTAAATACACTTCTCGAATGCTATTCCAGCTACTTTCTGAGGCAGTCCTCTCCATAAAACCTTCCAATTATTTCCGCTCCCTAGTTATCGGGTCGCATCTTGCATCAATCCACTCGTATTACACAAAAATTTACGAGAATGAGACTTCTTCGGTCGTGATTAACAATAAATTCTCAGTTAACAGCCCCGACGTAAACCGTCTGCCTCTATCCATACTTTTATAAAGCGAGACACTTCCACAACACCTGATTTATAGTATTTCTCTTTGTTTTGTGTTTGTCCTCTTTATTGTTTTATTTGTTGCCCTTGTTTTTTTGAAGGACCCGTTTATTTTTGTGACAATTTCTTTGTTATACCGCCATGGATTCGTGGCTTTTGGAGCATAATTAACGCAGCTATCAGTAGCATCTGCTAAAGCTTAATAATGATATTTTTTATGCCGTAAAGTTTTACACAGGGGAGGCTAAGGAAGGAGACGCATCTGTCTGCACTAAATTCATAAAATTTACTTTATGGTTTTAGCTTGCGCAAAATTCTTAACATTCATTTCGCGGTGCATTAATTAATTAGACTCATCATATTTTACTCGTACTTAAATCTCTTGTCCATGTTTTACTGTACTGTAGGACTTTTTCAGACTTTATGCTTGTAGGAAAAAGCCGTGGGAAAACCACTCATTTGGAGTTTTATGTAGCATAAATTCTATATTTGCAGCATGTTATTGTTCACGTGAACTTAGCTTTATTTTTGGGCATAATTTAATCAGCTAATAATATTTTAATCATATTCCCAATTCCAACAACTGTTAATAAAAACATCAAAATATCCTCAATATTTATTGGTGATTACGATAAAAATACACATAATTACGATGAAAGATAAAACAAAGATGTTTACCAAGAAGTAACAACAGGCGTACCATAATAAAATCGGGCCAATATCCTTAACAAGCCAACAAGGGAGCTAATTAAAATTTTAAACCCAATGACCGCTGTAAGATGCGGTAATAAAGTTGTCAAGGAGAGGGCAGTAAACCGACAGTGAGGATGTCAGCCAGGGACTATTGTGTAAATCTGTGAGAGATCAGAATAATTATGTTTTGGACTTCATTAGTAGCCGGGTTTGAAGGTAATTGGTCTGTGAAGAATGTGGGACTCATTAAAGTAGCTATGACTAAAATTATCTACAGAGATCTAAAAATTACATCTTTTAATTTGAATAAAGTTCCAGTTCCAAAGATTTACCATACCTCTTTGGAGAATGAAGTTTGACATAATATTCATTATCATCATCATCATCAGCCGGAAGACGTCCACTGCTGAACATAGGCCTCCCCCTTAGACCGCCACGCCGAACGACAATTCGCCACTTGCATCCATCGGTTGCCCGCGACCCTCACGATGTCGTCGGTCCACCTAGTGGGGGGCCTACCTACGCTGCGTCTTCCGATCCGTGGTCGCCACTCGAGAACTTTTCTTCCTCATCGGTTGTCAGTTCTACGAGCGATGTGGCCTGCCCATTGCCACTTCAACTTGCAAATTATATGAGCTATGTTCACCGACATAGCTCATAAAATTTGCAAGTTGGATCTGGTTCTTCGCCGAATATCCATGTTCCGGATTTTATCCCGCAAAGAAACTCCGAGCATAGCTCTTTCCATCGCTCGTTGAGTGACTGTTAGTCTCTCTAAAAGGCCAGCAGTCAGAGAACACGTTTCAGAGCCATATGTCATCACTGGCAACACACACCGGTTAAACACCCTTGTCAAACACCCTTGTCTTGAGACACTGTGGGATTCTCGATGAGAAGATATCACGTAGCTTCCCAAACGCTGACCATCCGAGTTGGATAATATTACTCAGCGTATATTAATAATGAAGCTAAGGTTTACGTCTGAAGGTAAGGTTTTTAGGCTAAAGCCGAAAACTCAACTTACCTTAGAAGTTAAACATAAGAGCTCTATCAAGGATATTATAGTGTACAACAAAAAGTATATTGACTTGACACCAAACAGTCTTTGTCCCTGAATTTTCTGGAAAAATCTTGCGTCATCTTCAACCTTATTTATTTTCAGTCTGATATCAATTTCCAATTTCTTCAAGCACCTATCTCACAACACAAAAGATTCGGGAATTCGATCATTAATTTCTTGATGTAATTATTTGATATCTCTACAAAGCTCCTTTAAATCTCTTGCATTGTCTAGCCCCATCAAACTACTAAGAGGCAACTTAAATCAGGAAACGGACTATTGTTCAGTGACTTAGATAACTAGTCGAACTTCCTAGACATCAATATTAAACTGAAGTATTTAAGAACATTTTGTACCCCTTAATCCTGCTCAGTCAAAGTTACAGATGTTGAGATTAGTTCGAGAGTATTCCCATTCATCAAAGACTTGATCGTTTGTAGCGTGTTTAATAAGAACGGTGTGGTTTCCGGAGTATTACTTGCTATTTGCATTTCATCTTGTTTCCCTATTGTTGAGCTTTGTTTTTAGTCTCGGGTATAAATGTTGACTTTTAATCTTGTAACTTATTTGTTGCCAGTATTCTTTGATCTGGATATTGCTTGTTCAGATTTTATTGGCAAACAAACTTTTCTCTAAAATGGCAGAGTTATACCTATAGTGCTACTTCATTAGAGTTGAGCATATAATTACATTGAACCGGGCACAGGTCCAGAATCGATCTTTGTTTTTCTTCCCTTGTTTAATTTTTGATAAGGCAGCTGGTATGAATATTTCTAAACATAATAATCAAACTGTGCTAGTGAATAATACAAGCTTATTAGCAGTATGACAAGTCAAAAATTTTAATTATTCATCTCCACCCAACTTAAAATAAAAACACGACATGTTTTACAAGCCACAAAAAAAGATCCTAATCCAACAATTTATCCATACAAAACTCATTTATCAAAACAGGAGAAACAAAATTAACGCATAACATTATCAAACTAGAGCATATAGTTGGACGCATATTTTATAGCCATCAAACACATCCCATTTACTTTACAACATTAATCATTGGCTACACGAAACGTCTTTGAATCTCTAATTAAAGTATATGGAGGCAATTAAAATGTACTAGATGAAATTTTTCATACAAAACATTGTTTCCTGCGGTCTGGCGTAGTGTTGTGCCGTGGTCGGTCCGGCCCCATACTGTTTCAATTAAATCACTGACAATACTTCGAATGCCTGACCAGTCCATACCAAAACATACCGCTTTTGGTCGTCATTGTGGTTGGATGTGGTGGTTTTGATCATTTTGGTGTATTTAGGTGCTTGGATTTGAACGGCTTTTGCCTGTATAAGAACTATGCTTTTGTATAAAAATGAAATAAACTTTGTTTAAAACCTTTTTAGCTGCAGTTTGCAGCAAATATTTATTGTAATAATATTAAATGAAGAATATACGACAACACTCAGATAGGTTTTTAAAAACACTCATGAATCTATAAGGTCTAACTTCATGCTAATAGTAAGAAGGTATACAATTCGGAAACCTAAACAATTAAATCACAAAACATCATGCCTGTATTTCTTCAGTGATGCAGAGTTGAACCATGGTAGTACATCCATATTTCCCCAGTTATATTTCAGTCCCTCCATCCCATTTAATAGTAGGCGAGCCTATTAGTGATAGCAATACCGAACACACTCTTATGAAAAACACATAATCTTCCTGACCTGTAATCGAATCAAGGATCTCATGGTCAGCAGTACGACTTAAAACCAGTAGACCAAGTCAGATAAGGAAGGCAATACAATTATTATTGGCTAAAAAATAATAAATTACTTTGTATATCTTAAAATATCAAAACCGTTTGCTCCACAAATAATCTTGTTACGGACCTCACGACTGTACGCATGTGCCGACAGAGCACTGATACCATCTAATCCAGATTTCCCCCACTATTTAATTGATTATTTCATAAAGATTAATATGACTCGTCATACTTGACGGTCCGGAGTACCTATCGAACATACAAAATTGTAGCAAACAATCGTCCATGAGTCACGATCAACACTACCAATTTAAGAAGACCTATTCCCATCGGTTACTTCGAACATTTATCATCGAAATTTTAACAAATTGAAGGTTCTATCTTATTTGGCAGTGTCAACTGATCTCGCTAATAATTTTCAAGTTCAATGTCGTTTCAATTGAGTTCAATCTTTAGTTAAGCGGGTCGTTTAAGTGTGATACGTCTGATTGATGTAGGTACACTTAATTGATTGGTTCGGCAATTGCTTCAAGAGAATTTAAAAAAATGAGCTTGACTTGAGTGGATTTGACAGTCTTAAGAACGTAAAAAGTGATAGCAGTAGGTACTGGCTCTGAGTAAGTTTAAAGAAAAACTAGACCTAATCAAAATAGACTAAACCAAACCAAATCTTTGAAGCAAATCAATAGAAAAAAACATTCTATTTTGAACCTTATATAAGGTAACACATAACGCAATCATTAAAATGAATAGAAGCCCCTTAATTGAAAACAAAATTATATCAATAAAAACAAAATTTATCGTCATAAACTCAATTCGATACAAATTGAAACGGTATCCAAAACAATCAATACGATCCCACACTACTTGACAAAACGTAACTCCAGAGTCCAGTAGAATTTAAAATAAAAGCAATTGTAATTAAAGGCAATAAACTTCAACTCAATGACTTTCAACCCATTATCAAATACTTTCTCAAGACAATTTTTATCAATTTCACCGGATGTTGGGCCTATAAATCTATTTGGGAGCAAATAACCATAGGTTCTGTGGAATCGTCGATTGTTCTAGATTAACGAAGCATATCATTACGTTTAATGAATCGGACACTATGATCTTATCTGCTCATCAACGTCAGTCCGAAACCTATTTAAGAGGCTGTTAGTCGTCATGCATGTATTGAGTTATTGTAATGAGTTCACTTGTAGATTCGTTTTAGTTATTTTGTAGGTCGTGTTGATCAAGATTAAAATTGTAAGCTAAGCTGAATCAAAAATGCTAAGTTTGTAAAAAGATTGGCTAGTCTACAAATTATATTATGAAAACTAGGGATGCATCGATACGCCTTTTCGCCGATACGATACTCTCATAAGAATATCGGCGATACCGATACGCTTATTGGGAATTAAAAAAATTAAGATGAAATAAATAAATCACAAGTCAGATTATTTTTTTATTAATTTAAAAAGTAGTGACATAGGTTGATATTAGAAAATTATACATTTTAGGAATTAAAATGAACATTATTAAGATTTTTGTTTAAAAAACAAAGAAATCTTAAATTTTCCAGAGAAAGGCGTTTTCGCAAGTCTTTGTTGGCAAAAGTTTCTCCGGGCATAGTTCGTGCCTCGTTTTCAACGAAATAGACGAGACAACACGCTCGTTTACACTACATTTAAAATTTAAAAGTATCGTTGAATCGGTCATAAAAATATCGATATATCGGCTAACACGAAGTATCGCCGATATATCGGTTTCGGTATCGGATGCAGTGATGCATCCGATACCGATACCGATAAAACTATATAAAACTATTTTTAACATAAAGTAATGAAGATGTCAAATTCGAAAATATACATTAGGCACTAATCCAAGTGGTCGCGGGACTTATTACCGTGACCCCGGGACATAACGGGCTATTGAAGGACACCGTGGATTTTAGTCAGTACAAGTCTGACAGTCCCTCCCGCCCTGCCCGGGGTGGGAGGACTCATTTGATGATTTTACCACGCTAAAAAAAAAAAGGCACTAATCCAAGTACTAACCGTATTTCTGAAACTTTGTACTTTCCCATCTAAAAATTAATTAATAGTGATTAACAATTATGAAAGTGTAGTTACGTTTAGAATACGGGCGAATCCATAAGCAAAAGCTAGTATTTAATAAAAGTAGTGTATTTTTTCAATTATTGTAAGTTCTTACCCGATTTGATGGTATCATACGACTTCAAATACTGTCTTCCAAAGGCTTGATACAACAAAAACAGGCGGGACAAGAAAAACACAAAAATACATTGTATCTTACACCCCTTAACAACTAAAACTCTCAGAAAAATCAAAAGAACTAACAAAACGACAACAACAGATGCACTTAGAGCAAATGAATCAAAGTTCTTATCGATGCCACCTCATCGATTGGTGTGGGGAATCGATAGTTGAACTAGGGATGTATCCCGACAGGACTTTAATTTACGAGGGCCTTGAATTTGTGGAATTTATGAGACAAAATAAAAACAGTTGAAATATTCACTTGATCTATTTTTCATTTGTATAAAAATACCTATTTTACCTTCTCGTTATCGCATTAATTCAATCCTGATTTTTAAGATCGAATCATCGAATTTGAACTTTAGACTCCACTTCATTCTATAGTAATACGTAAATTCCAATACCTCATTAATGATCATTAAAATTAAAATTGTCCAATGCCCTTCTTATCTTTCCATCTTTACCCACAGACACACGGTTCCCTCTGTGTGTAGTAATAAATAGAAGGAGGGCGACCCTCCTGGTCGCGTCATACAATGTCCTTTCCCTTTATCTAGACATCTACAAGGCCCAACACGACATTAAAGGGCTACCGACAACCACGTGTGTATTAAACCTTATTGTGTTGTGAACCCATGCTCTTATTTCGATGAGTCACTGGTTTTAGAGATTTCTTTGATTTGGGATTTTTTCTGATGTGGTTGTGATTAGAAGAAGGGAACATCTATTTAAAAATATATCTGTCTAACTATATCTTTAAATAAAATATACCAGTATTTATAAATGTTGCCAAACAAAACGGATTGGCATGCAAACATTATTTTAAACGTTTGCACTACATTGTAATCTTGATTCAGCGTGAATCACCTGTCAAAAACACATTCAAGCCAACAATCGTTAAACCAATTTACAAAAGATTAAAGCATCTAAACCTCAATTAACTCACCCACAACCTCTCGAAAAGTTATTGATAAAAACTCCTTGATTAACTAATGATTTATCGCTCTTAATAGGTATCAAACCCTTTTCAAACTAAAGACAGTATTACCAAAGCCACTCAAACAAAGTTTTCGGCAACTTTAGTTGGTTCATTCTTTATTAAAAGTACTCTAAAAAACTTAAAGCTTACCCTTGTTACTTAAGGCGATTTACGATCGGGAGGACTTTATAAAAACTTTAATGCACCTGTTCGGTCCATTTAGCAGAGGTGACCGAGTTTGAGTGCCATGAAAAAAAACCTATCCACACAGTGTAAAAGTTCAGAATTTTCGAGCCATTTTTTCCCCGTTTTGTTCGAATGAATGTAGATTTGATAACGTGCTGTTTTTAGTCTGCCGCTTTAATAGTTGAGTTCTAGGAATCGATTGGAGGCCTATATTCTCCAGATGCTGCCATAAAGTCATGAATATGCGAGCGCTCCTGATTATAATATGCTTTTCGAAGGGCTCCAGGGATTGTATGTGTGGAAAACATAGTCAGTTTATTCCCGAGGCTTGTAAGCTAAACATGGTTAGGTAGCTCAGCAAAATTAATAAAGATTAGAATACATAACTTTCAGCTCATGGCTATGAGAGCCGGTTGAGAAAAATGCGTTTATTGCGGACGTCCGTGTCGTAAGGAACGATCTCACGGCCTGAGAATAATTTTGTTTTGTTATGAGGTTTGCTCTTAATCACCAAATTATTACGAGTATAGTGATAAATATAAGTGTAATGTAGTAAGTAGTGACGCGAGGTTTATTTATACGAAAACAGACAAGCTGTCAACAGACCGCCAACTAGTGTTCAACACGCCAGTAAAAATAAAAGAAAAACGAAATGAAAAACATAAACAACTCGCTTTTTCCTTTCATCACGACGTTCCCAAAAATATATTAGAATTTGAAAACTTCAGCTGATTACACTGATTTGATGACAATCCGGACAGAGTAAGTGATGTGGGTCCTACGAAATAAATGTCAAGCGACACCACAAATTGATTACACCTTGAAGATTCTCAAAGTCGTAAGTTATAAATTTAATTGATTTAATGGCAAGATATTATATCAACACCAGGTTCATTTTCGATAAATTAATGACGGCATTTATGTTAATTTTCTTTCTGTAGTTCATTCATTATCTGATTTTGAAACTGCAGAGATTTTTTATTGCTACTTCATCTTGATTCAAGGAGTAAGCAAATAATTGTTAATTTATGTCTTTGTTTTCGTTTAGGCATCTTTGAGCGAGGTTTTGTAAGAACATTCTTAGTATCTCAGACTGGATTTCAGTGTTAGAATTAATCGAATGTCAGTTCAGCGGACGAAAACATAATTATCAATCTTCTAGATTTCAGGCGACGAAAGTAGGCACAAACAAAAATAAATATCATCTAGAATGTCCAGTAGATCAGATCTTGTCTTACCAAATAAAAGAGCTGACCACCGAATTAAATACACACGTCCAACTTCTTCAGGAGAAAATAATTAACATTAAACGAGCAATAATTCCAACGCCACTCAGCCTTCCCTAATTTGACACTGGACATTATAACCTATAACTGAAGCGACGGCGCCAAGACGATATCATATTATCTGGTACCAACAATCTCGAAAATATCGAATGACAAAGAATGGACTGTTTATTACGAAATAACGATCTATCGGCGGCTGTATACGAAGGCACCCGAAAATAAAACGAACGCTAACCAGACGTATAAAATAACGGAGAAAAAAGTTTGAGATTAGAATCAAAGTATTTATGTTAAGGAAACGATGAAGGCGCGCGTTTAAAGGTTAACGATTCCTATCAATTAAGGTTATGGGTCGAGTCAATGGGCCCTTGGGTAGACCCCCGCTGCGACAGGATTTCGCACCTGTCCTTTTCGGTTTAGTTTTTCACATCAACGGCACCCAGAAGTGGTTACAGGTGCAAAATGATTGTAGGGCAACCTTCTTGCTTTCCTAAATTGGATATCGATTGTTGGGACACTGGAGTAGGTGTCGATTTTAGGAATTTGAGAGAATACTTACAGGCTGTAAATAATAACTGATCATTCAATTTTCGATCATAATTATACAAATGCTTTTAATTTGGCAACACGGGACCCTTGAATCCATAATACGATGCGATTCATAAAATAATATTTCCAACGATTATTTTGCATTTCTATCGAAAATAATTTTTCGTACTAACACCGCCTAAAACACATTTGATCAAAAAAATCAGAGGTTTTCCTGGAGTGACTAAAAATATGGCTACCCCATTCTCTCAAGTTTTTGTCCTGATATTAAAAACAAGATACTTATTTATGGATATGATAATTTTAATAGAAAGTGCCAGTGCCCTACTGCGCAAGAGTGGAACAAATAGCCTGCGTGATAGGGAAGTTCTCGAAAACAATTCATTTTGTTAAATTATTATTGATAAAATATTCATTTTGTATCACTAGAAGGAATTAGATTTTTATGTTTACTTGAAAAAGGTTGTAGAAGAGAATAGATACGTTATTTATATTGTGACAACCGTTACGTGTTTTTGTTTTTATTAAGAATTCAATTAGACACAGCGGTGGATACTGTTTTTCAAACAATATTCAGAATGATAACAAATTATTTTTTTGTCGAAGCGCAGACGCATATCAATCAACTTGAATCAGTGCCATCTATCTCTCATTGAAGGAACTATGTAGTTAGATTTGACAGATAACGTTTAGGAATGTCAAGTAATTATAACTTGGGGATGGTTAGCGTCAGTGGCGGGCCTAGGGTTTCAATATAAGGCAAGCCCAATAAAATTTAAACCGATTTCAAAAAAAGAAAGTTCAGTTTTCGACTGAGTATGTAGGTACCTACGTATGTATCATCGCAATTTTCTCATAAACTACTGGTTAGGTACAATAAATTAAAAGTGAATTCATCCATCTTCTTCTTTCCTCCTCTTTCTTCAATTTCACTCTTGCTTGTTGTGCTGTGAATGAGGTAACCAAAGCACACTGAAGGCATGCTAGTGCTAGATTGAATATAATAAACATATCAGCAATTGCATACCTTTGGTGGCTTTGAAAAAAGCCATTTGTTGCTTGAGGGAACAAAGTTATGGTAAGTAGTTGCTTGTTTTGTAACAGGACTAACAGGTTTTTTTTTTTTTTTTTTTAGGGTGGCAAAATCATCAAATGAGTCCTCCCGCCTTGGGTGGGGCGGGAGGGACTGTCAGACTCTTACTGACTAAAATCCACCCGTGTTCCGTCGGATGCCCTTTACGTTCCGGGGCCACGGTATCCTGGATTAAGAAAAATCCGCGACCCCGGCAGCATTTGGCCCCATAAGGGGCCCCGTCGGTGACGCGTGAAACACGACGCGCCACCGACCCGGGCTTGGTCCTTGGTCGGACGGCGAGCATACCCATTACCCACCGTCCGCAAGCCCGCTCCGCCGCTGTGCCCTCTGCTGTTCAGAGGGACACGCGTTGGAGCGTCCACCCGACAGGCTATTTGCATACGGGCAAAGAAACCCCTTAGGCACACAGTGCCTAAGGAGAGTTTTTGCCCGCATCCCAGGGCGCACCGGCCCGAAAAACTGATCTTCCCCCGGACGTATCCGAGAGGGAACTCCAGTCCACGGGCGCACGTGGAGGTTTCCTGTCTTAGCACCCCAGGACTAGCAGGTTACAGACAAAAAAAAACAAAACAGAAAGTTACATAACGAAAGTTAAAAAATAGCTAGATAGAATGTAATAAGGAATTTAAATAAATTATTTATATTCTAATTGGAATCGTCTATCTTTCTTAAGAAATGATTTAATTACATCAGAGTAAAATGTTGGTGATCGTTTTAATTCTACCAACAACTGTTTTTCAATAGCTAAAATCGTATCCTCGTCCCAGTTCTGTGGGTTGTCGCACAGATCAGAAAACAACTCAATAAGTTTACTTTTTTGTTCAAAAACCGTGTTTACGACTCGCGACATGTATGTCCAACGAATTTTTTGCTACAATGAGTATCGTAAAAAGCAGCTCGTTTTGTACTATTAGGTACTAAAAAAAAATACACAAAGCCTGCCAAGGGCTGAAAAAAATAAACTAACCTCTTGAATTCTATTGCATGATTTATACACATATGAAATTTTCGTTTATGCTATTTACTAGTCAGAGAAATACACAGATTAGGCGTCGGCGTCGGTTATAGTGAAGAAATTAACTGTTTTTTCTGAGCAAAGTTTAAAGATTTTACCTTATCTTTGCCAATCAAAACTTGAACGCATTTTAAATCCTCACAAGGTACAATTACCTCCATTGTTGCAGGTAAGTCACCAAAACAATTGTATCACTGAGAAAATCTAACAAAACACACAAAAAACTTTAACAACAAAGCTTTCCCCACTCAAGCAAATAAAACTGAAGTGAGCTACTTACGCAGAATATTGTTGGCAAGGCGACACAAGGTCACGCATACGCGTCCAACTTCACACGCATGCCTGGCTTATATTTTCCATACTGATCGATTTGTAGACGCACAAGGTTCTAACTCGTTATACGGCACAACGCTTTAGGTGCGAAAGGGACAGAGATAGTATTTGAAAGCCCGGTAAAAGCCGGTACGTGTAAGCGAGATAGCTATATAATAGATGTTGCAAATACGAAACTGCGCGCGAACAATTGCGATGTAAAGTGTGTGACGTGCATAGTTTGTGTTATTTTGATAAGAATTAAGCGCGCGAACTTTTAAATAGTTCGGGTTTGATTATGATTCTCTGTCGAGCATTTTTAATAAGGCATGCCGGGCTTTTGGGCTTGTATGAAGGAACCGCCACTGGTTAGCGTGGAGTAATGGCGACACCGAGCGAATAGTCGAGTCAAATGTCGATTCGGAAGTTAAATCAGCTATTCGACATTGACAGGTACTGACGTTGAAAGATAGGTTGGCTTACCTGTGTGGGGAAGGCCACGTGGGCGGTGACAGTTGAGTGAAGTGGGCACTTTGAATCGGTCCGGCAGTCTGAGTAGACATTCGTTGCTCCTCGCTAAACTCCCCGCGTTCCTAAGTTTTTAATCGAGCCATATCTCGGGCATCCTTGATTATTTTGTATTCGGTGTGTTTTAGCATGTAATTAAAAGTGTGAACGAAGGTTTTGTGAGTGTTATTTCCGATAGCGCGACCCACAGATAACGATTCTCCGTTATATTAATATAGGTAAATCTATATTCGTGTATAAATACTTAAAATTGTAATTTACGGTAACTTTTTCAATAAAATTCTTAAAACAGTTTCGCATCATCCCTTTCAACGTCATCTGAGCCCCAATTAAGTAATGTGAATAATAGAGGTGTGTTGACTATATTCAATCAAATTGAGAAATTAATATTTCAAATTGACACACATTCTGAATATTTAAATAATTCTTTAAATAAATCTGAACAGTATAACGGTAATTTTTTTCGAGACTAGTTCTTCGGATGATGTTTTGGCCAACGGAGCTTTAGTTTTTCAAAATTAACTATTTATCACCAGAACCTATGTGGAATAAATAACAAGAAAGATGAACTCGAAGTTTATTTAAATGAATTGCAAGATGACTCTCAGTTTATTTGTATAAGTGAACATTTTTTAAATAAAATAATGTTATCACAATTTACATTTCCTAATTATATTTTAAGCTCTTATAACACAAGATCAAACAAAATTAGAGGAGGGACTCTATATATTGACGCATAAGGACAGACATTTTGAGTATTTAGACATCTGTAAGCGACTGTACAAAACAGATAGTTTTGAAGTTTGTGGGGTGTTTGTGGTGAAGGATAAGGAAACTGATTCATACATAATTTGTTGCTACAGAACACCAGGAAACAAAAACTTTGATGATTTCCTAGAAAGATTAGACCAATTACTGCATTTGGGTTTCAATAAAATTTATTTTATTTGCGGATATTTTAATATAAATTTGTTAAAAAATGATAGTAGAAAAATCACATTCACATCATTACTAGCATGCTACAATTTTAGATGTTTATTTGACTCAACTACATTTGTGCATAATAATTCCGAATCGTGTATAGATATAGCCTCTATTATTCATATTACAAAATCACCCCTATCCTTATTCCTGTTAAAGTTTTGCATAATTCCTATGATATTTTTTTAACATTGGATTATGTCAAAAATATCGTAATCTTGCACAACGAAATAATATAAATAATTATTAATTACCCCAAACACTGAACACTCAACACATAATAATTAAAATGTTACTGTAACGGAGACGCCTTACAGTTCGATTCTATCAGTCGGTATCTTAATTTAAGTAAACACTCCCGCTAAATGAAGAGATACTAAATAAGAGGATCGCTGATGACAGTTTTCATTTGGCTCAGTATAATTGTGTTTGATTAGTGGAACTGGAGCTTTAGTTGAGAGAGAGTTTTGATCGCCTATTGGAAACTTTTGTTTTTGATATTGTAGACTATTATTGTGAACTTTGAAGATTGTTTAACCTAAATCTGAAATTAGTTAGCTAATTTTTGTAAGTATGATGAATGAGGTGATACGAGTAGGTAGGTATTTAAAGTTATAAAAAGATAGAATGTGTATGATTCAACTCAGCCTATCGAAATCCATTGCAGGACACACTCTCTCAGGTTGCGCCACATCACTCTATCTTCCATAGCCAGTCTGTCCCAGCCCAGCCACCTTCTTAAGGTCATCGGTCCATCTATATAGCTCGGGAGCGTCCTAAACTAATTTTTCCGATACGTTGTCGTCTTCACTTCAGGACTCGTCTGCGGTCTGCTCCATCGGCCATCGGTCCTACGACAAACATGGTCAATTGGTCAGCCCACTGCCACTTCAGTTTGCTTACTGTGCAAATTATGTAGGTTAGGTACTTCAGTTCTTTTCTAGATAGATAACTTCAATCCTGACTTATCCATCAAAGAAACTCCAAATAAAGCCCGCTTGAGCTTTTTTGAGCGACCTTGAATTTGTCGAACCGCTCAACTGTCAGTTTCCACGTGTATTGTATATCTTGTGTCTAAATATATACGCATACGCAGATCTATTTTAGTTGCCGCGAACTTAATAACAAAACTTCACTAATTATAAGTAGATAACTTCGTATTTTGTTTAAAAAGTTGCTTTGCCCAATATTACTCATTAAAACTAGTTGGAGCTTATACAAGTTCGATAAAATTGAAAACTATAATTTTTGTATCGGAACTTTGCGAATCTAGGTCAAATAAATTCCTGAACCTATTAACGAGTTTGTCGATTTTATAATTTTCAAAAGGATAAAAGCTACAGTTTGTGGAGGGAGTTCTAGTGAGTAAATTAATGAAGTAACTGTTGACTACATAATTTATTTTAAATAAAAACTTTATTTTATAACTTTCAGAAATTATTTCTTTATCATTTCCACTTTCGTGTTATGAGCGCCAGCGCTACTGGATATGATTCCCTCTGAGATGCATACTCTGTGTTTTCGTCCAGTATTTCTTAGTAGTGATGGGGCATTTCACAATTAAAAGAAATTTCCTGTCCTTGAAGTCATTTTAAAGCTGCGTATTTCTTCATGAAACTTGCTTTCGTAAAAGAGACCAACTTTGTCATCAATTCAGTTGTTCATGAGATCTAAAATTTTTGATATGCCCATTTTATTAGGTGTATCAATCGACATTAAGAGTTTTCCCGTCCTAGGTGGAACGATAGGGATTCTCTTTCTGACCAAAAACCAACCTGTTCCTTTACATGTCTTAGGCTCTCCACATGCGTGGTGCCTCTAAGTACAGTCTCGCGACGCAAGACTATCCCATAACTTTAATTTACAAAATAAAGACACTCGTGATCATTTAACAAACAAAACTACATTTCAACTCAAACTAGTTCATAAACCAAACGTTTCCAAGTTAACACTCTGTTAAGTGTGTTCCAACTATTACTAGGTTCAACCGGGTCGAACGACTCTAAATTCAAGTGTGACCTAACAAGCTAGCGCCTTAACAAGGCAATCAAATCTAAGGCCTTGCAATCTGTGAGTGAACTAACCACAGCTTAACCACGGTCATCCAATGAATCGTTCGAACACGACTGAGTTACAATCCTCTATATTTTATGATTTTATTTGTCAGTTCAACTTGTGCTTTGACGTTTATTTCAAGTGTCAGTTACTAAAGGAATGTTTTACGAGAGTGTAGATTTGTTATTTTTAGAATGGTGTGGGACTTGTTGAGTCAACTGGAAGCCGTGTGACCGATGGTTTTTTTTGGTGAAAATGATATACTTCTCATATGTTTTCTTTTTAAGAGGCTGTTTAGTATGACGTGCTGCGGTCTGTACATGCCCATTGTCTATTACAGGATCTAATGTAGCCCAACGTAGGTTGCTAATATCACGCTAAAAAGGGGTCAAAAGATGTAGGTAAATAGAGTTAAATGTTTAAAAATGTTGTTGTTGTTACTTTTGACGAACTTAAGGTTCGGTTATTTCAATTACTTCACGATTGTATTTTTCTTAATGACGTAGTTAGCGTACCGAATAATGAAGCAAAATTTTAAAACTCTTGAGCCGGTAGTATAAAAGAATAAGTACAAATACTTTTTCTCTCCACGAAAATTTACTTACTTTTAATATTTTTCTCCTATCGTGTAGATTAAGCAAGAAAGTTTACAGTTTCAATTAAACCTCTTTTTTCGTTATCCCGCCTCCGGTTTCTGAAACTTCTAGTTGGTTACTTGAAAGTTCAAACTTCGTTATTTCTCCACTCATAGTTGCAATAAGCTTGACCAAAGTTTTTAAAGCTTTAATTAATTTTGTAAAGGGTTTATAATGTTACTTTAATGGTTAATTTAAATTAGTTATACAAAGCTTTTGTAGAAAAGGCCGTTTATTAAAATTGTTTTATGTGTTTTTAGTATAATTTGCATACATTTACGAGCTAGGGCGAGAGAAATAAAGTACCTAATAGAAATGTGATTTTTATCTGAGAATATAACCGTAACATAATTTACTTTCCCTAATTTAAATAGTGCCTAACCATTATTTTTGTTAGTTAAAAGAAAATACATGTTAGTTATGCATATAGTTTACATGTTCATGCCCGTAGATTCACTTGAATGGAATTCGATATTTATATCACGGGTTCGCTACCAGTATTCAATGTATTTTATGATTTAATCCGGGTTATATCTATATAATACGTATATGTGCCAAACACAAATAATAATTTCACTCTCAATCCGTAATAATAGTCTTTTCATGACAAAATAAAGACCATCCATCCATCCTCACCGTCACCAACTCTCATTTCTATTAGTACCTAAGTAATAATCATCATCATCCTATAAATGTTCCCACTGTTGGGACACAGGCCTCTCTCTGAGAGAGGGAGTGGGCCATAATCCACCACGCGGGCCCAGTACGGGTTGGTGGATGTCACATGTCTTCGAATATTTGGTTCTAGGACATGCCGGTTTACTCACGATGTTTTCCTTCACCGTTTTGAGAGCAGTGATGATGAAATGAATTACACAAAGTAATGCGCCAGGCTGGATTCGAATCCACGACCTACAACTCGTAAGTCGGGGCCGATACCACTGGGCCACCACTCTTTTAAGTAATAATGTTGTATACTAAAAAAAATGCGCTTATGATTCTAGCATAGAACCCATCTTTGATACAGTTACATAGATTAGAAGATGGTAACGCAATTACGCAAACATGCTCTCATCACGTTGAACGGTGCTAAAGTAGCAGTAAACAGTGAGGATTTTTTCATTTGAAAACGTGGAATATTTACTAATATTACAAGTCAGCTCAGTTCATTAGACTCAGTTGCCATGGCAACTGTATAAAGCGCCTATTTTATCGTACTTATTTTTAGCCGCAATTTGCGGAACCTCAAAGACATTATGATTCCTTATGAAAACTATCCAATCGTGGGCATTTCTAACAATTTATATATGTCGCAGTAAGATAGATAAAGCCGAAACATAGTTATATCCCTAGGGATATAATTATATACCATAACAAAGTTATACCTGAGTCGACGGAGCACCGCTTCGCGGTGCTCCTAGTTCTGGGTGGTTTAAAAAAAATAACAACGAAGGGGATGGCGGGTCTTCCAGACCCCGCCATCCCCTTCTAACCTAACCTGTCCGAGTCGGGGTGCCCCTAATCGTTTCTACAACGGTATAACTATGTTACGGTATATAATTATATCCCTAGGGATATAACTATGTTAGGGCTTTATCTATCTTACTGCGACATACACACCGTGACTTTTTAGTCGTCTTACAAAAGTGGTCCACTTAATGTATCCAACCTAAAATACCTCTTGGCAATTTTTTTTTATTGTTAAAAATATTTTTTATTATTAATAAAATAGGTATGGTACAATGAAATATGAAAAACCCTGTTAAAATTTTTACGTATCAAGCTGTAGAGTATACCTACCCAGCGTAATAGTCGGGCAGATCATTCCATCACCATTTTCTATGAGACAAGGGTGTTTCTAACTACGCCTTACGTCATAATAACGAATTAAAATTTTATTTTAAAATTTTTAAAATCTCTGAAATACCTATTTTTTTATTATAAACGTGTTCTAGTCTTTGGATACATGAACTGGGCTGACGTTGTAAGACGACTAAAAAGTCACGGTGTTTAAACAAACTTTAGCTGTCAATGTTTTTATTGGTGCAGATGTTGAGTTTGGCTTGCTTGAGTATTACGAGTAAGTTAGCCGCTACAACTACATATAATTGTATATGTTTATATTTAGTTGTTCAAGTTTTAAGCATCGGAAGTAAATTATATAAGATAATAGACTGTAAGATTCCACAGAACATTTCAAATATTCACAGCCCCAAGACAACGATTCTCTCCAAAGAATGTAAGATATTGGAAAACCCATAACGGGACCTTAATAAAGGATAAGCTGAATAACTTTAGCGTTGCTCCCAATAATAAATTTCATAAAATTTTGTAACTTTTAACCCTGTTATAAGTGGATAGGGAACGTGTTTTCTTTGTAATATGTTGGCAATTTAATCAAAAAATATTTACCGATGAAACAGTTTTTTTAAACTTCAGAAGGGCCTTTAATATGCGAGATCTGCCTTAAGTTTTATTCTTATCTTAAAACCGAATAATCCTACTTTTATTGTAGGCTTGACAGCTTCAGCGCCCTTTTCACTGGACTGGACTGAATCCTGAAACAATACACAGTGTTCTGGGTGGACTGTATGACTTTACTTTAATTAAACACTGCTACGTTTTAACACTTTTATTACCAATTTACATAGAGCAGACACTTCACCATTTAAAACTGATTCACGTAATATAATCACAACAATTTTACTTCACTATTTACACTTCTGAACATAATAACAACATAATCATATATACAAGGCACGTGGGGGCTCACAGTAGTACTTAAAACTAACTTGTAAATATTATAAACTATAAGAAAAATAAAGGAAAAACTAAAAACACTGACTGAACTTAAAAATTGTCTTACTATTATAGTAAAACGCCACATCGTACGTTGTGGCGGGACCTTGCTGTGTCTCCGGGCCGTCTGACCAATCATAGCCCTTAAAGTGATTTTTCCTAGTTATTTTAGGTTGGACAGGTTCCGACCTGTCGGAAGCCCCGCCCACAATAGACGATGTGCTGCTTTCATGACCATATTTGGTAATGTTTTCGATATAACATGAACACAGTATTTTCGCTACCTTATAAGGAAATGCTGTTGAAAATAAGTTTCATAACAAAGTTTACATACATTTTCCGCCTTGTGCGGGCCTATCGTTTCTTTTATTTATCCTTATGCTAATTATAGGGTTGAAGGGGCTCGTTTCTGATGTAGACTCGGGCCACTTCCTACGTTAGGTAGCTGATAGGCGTTGATTGTTGAAATCAAAGCAGAAGCACTAATCGAACTTATTTATTTTTAAATAACAATTAACTATGACAATAGAATAGGTAAACAAAGAAATAGATTAGCGAGATAGCACAAGCAAGCAAAGCGAAAATACGGAGTGAAAGGATACATTCCTAGTCCGCGGTTTTTATACTAAAAATCTCACACATACATAAAAGGCAACTACTTATGCGCCCGCTACCTGGCCACTTGGCGTAAACAAAGGATCATACGATATGACGTATGCGGTGGCGTGATTCCTTGCCGAGGTCCCACCGCTCATTAGCGGCAGCGGATGTCGTAGCGGTTTTGGTCGCTACACTACTCCCCCGCTGAGACCGTTTCTACGGGCGATAGTAATCCGTGAATTTAACTATACGTCCACTCCTTGTCTTCTTGACTGCCGCTGGCACCTGCTGTTGGACTGGACCCGAACACTCTTCTCTGGAGAGATATGCCGGTTTTAGACGGTCGATGGTGACTGTCTGCCTCTTGCCTGCCACGTCGATGTCAAACGTTTTCAGCCCACGGCGTAGTACCTCATATGGCCCCAGGTATGCTGCTTGCAAGGGCCTTCGTGCTGGACCCTGACGGATGAAGACGTGGGTCGCCGTGCTCAAGTCCTTTGGTATGTAAAATGACTTGCTGGAGCTCGTATGCCACGAGGTTGGTTGAGGTGCCAGTTTGCTCATGTGGCTCCGAAGTCGGCTCACCAGGTTGCTCGGTTCCAGCATTTCGTGTGTGTTGGCCGAGAAGAATTGCCCAGGAAGCCGAAGTGGCTCGCCGTAGACAATTTCTGCTGTTGAAGCTCGAAGGTCGCTTTTCCAGGCACTACGAATGCCTAGCAGCGCCCACGGGAGAACCTCAGTCCAGTTGGAGTTGGAGTGGCAAGCGATTGCTGCTTTCAATTGACGGTGTAATCTTTCAACGAGACCGTTCGCTTGGGGATGATAAGAAGTGGTGGTGTGGTGGGTAGCACCCACTAGTTTGGCGACTTCTTTGAAGGTGTGTGACTCGAACTGTCTCCCGCGGTCAGTCGTGATATGCTCAGGACAGCCGAACCGTGCGATCCACCCGGATACTAGGGCTGACACGCAGGTCTCAGCGGTGATATCCTGGAGTGGTAGCGCCTCAGGCCACCTGGTGTAGCGGTCGACAATTGTAAGACAGTACCTGTTACCAGAACATAAAGTTAGAGGACCAATTAGGTCTAAATGAATATGACGAAAACGGGCTGAAGGTGCTACATATGCTGCTGGTGGTGCTGAAGTGTGTCTTGTTATTTTACATCGTTGACATTGCTGGCACTCCTGAGCCCACTGTCGACAGTCCTTCTTGATTCCTGGCCACACAAATCGGTCTGTAATCAAGCGTACAGTGGCCTTAACCCCTGGATGGCTTAAATTATGCAGCGCATTAAATACCTGTCGGCGGTGTGCGGGAGTAACATACGGCCTCGCACTGTCTGTGGACACATCGCAGTATACCTGTGTGTTGCCTTCAGGTAACTTTCTTCTTTCCAGCTTCAAGGAGGAGCCGCCCGTCAGTAGAGTCTTAAGTTCCACATCGGAGTCTTGGTCAAGCGCTAAGGACTGGTAATCTATGGACAGAGATAGTTCGTTAATGCGTGACAAGGCATCTGCGACGACGTTGTCGCTGCCAGAAATGAATTGGATGTTAGTTGTGAATTGGCTAATAAAATCTAAATATCGAAACTGCCGAGGTGAGCAATTGTTCCTGTTCGTAGAAAAGGCAAAGGTTAGTGGCTTGTGGTCTGTCAATATGCCAAATGTTCTTGCCTCCACCATAAACCGGAAATAACGGATAGCTTCATATATAGCCAACAGCTCACGATCATATGGGCTATATTTCCTTTGTGCTGGAGACAGTTTCTTGGAAAAGAACGCGAGCGGTTGCCATTCCTTTCCATTTCGTTGCTGTAGTACTGCGCCAATTGCCGTATCGGATGCATCGGTCTGGATCGTCAGCTCAGCATTTGGATCCGGATGTACCAACAGTGTTGCCTGTGAAAGACTTCTTTTACTTTCGCTAAATGCGTCTAACAGCTGCGGTGTCCATATAATTGGTGTTGCTCCTTTCGTTTTGGGTCCAGCCAATAAGGAGTTGAGAGGCGCCTGCACGCTGGCTGCACCAGGTATGAAGCGGCGGTAAAAATTTAGCATGCCGAGAAACCTTCTAAGTTCCTTTATAGTTTTAGGTTCTGGAAAGTCTTGAATAGCTTGTACCTTTGTTTGCAGCGGCTGCACGCCTGTTGCGGACACTGTGTAACCCAGGAAAGTAACTTCGGCTTTACCTAGGTGGCACTTTGAATAATTTATAAGAACGCCATATTCTACCAATCGTTCAAAGAGTTGTTTCAAATGGTCCATATGTTCTTGTCTGCTTCTGCTGGAGATTAATATGTCATCCAGGTAGGTATAGCAGAAGTCCAATCCGCGCAGTACCTCATCCATGAAGCGCTGGAAGGTTTGTGCGGCGTTACGAAGTCCAAACGTCATGTGAGGAAATTCGTATAAACCGAATGGTGTTGTAATTGCTGTTTTAGGGATATCTTCTTCCAGGACTGGAATTTGATGGTAAGCTTTAACCAGGTCAATAGTAGAAAAGATGGTGCTACCTGTTAGTTGCTGCGTGAAGTCCTGAATGTGCCTAATTGGATATCGATCCGGAATAGTGCGTGCGTTAAGAGCTCGGTAGTCCCCACAAGGCCGCCATCCGTCAGTTTTCTTGCGGACCAGGTGAAGAGGTGATGACCAAGCGCTCTCTGACCTTCGGGCTGTACCATTCTGTAACATAGAATCAAATTCTTGCTTTGCTATACTTAGCCGTTCCGGATCGAGGCGGCGAGGTCTACTGAAGACTGGTGGTCCAGGCGTAGTCCTGATTTGATGCACTGTGCTATGTTTAGGTGTGCTAGGATTACCGGCAGGTCGTGTGATCTCGGGAAACTCCCGCAGCAAGCGATGAAAGGGATCTTCGTCCGGGGCTGCGCAGGTCGTACGTACGGATGAAATGTTATCCGCTGATCGTTGATGAGGGGCCGGCACGGTAAGTGACGTAACCCCGTCTATGATGCGTTGATTCCGGCAGTCGACAAGCAAGTTGTAGAAGCTTAAGAAGTCAACGCCGATGATGGGTTTGGACACGTCAGCCACGATGAAGCGCCAACTGAATGCACGTCGTAGCCCTATATTTAATTCCAGCTGTATATAGCCATATGTAGCTATGGGTGATCCATTTGCTGCGAACAGACTGTAATTAGTTTTTGGACGCGAATCCCGTACAGCTGACCTTGGGTACACGCATAAGTCTGATCCCGTGTCGACCAAAAACTGGACTTTTGTGTTGCGGTCAGTGATGAACAGGCGGTTCGCAATATTGGGGCAGTCGTTTACCGCTATTGTCGGCTGCCTTGGTTGTTTTCCGACTTGTAACTGCAGGGCTGTATGCACTTCCGTGCTCGTTCCCTAAAGGTGTAGTGATACCAACAGTGGGGGTGGTCCTGAGAACGCGAACGTGACCGGGAGCGACTACGGTTCCTGTAGGAGCCTGAATCGCGTCTGGAACGTCTGAATAACTCTGTAGACATTGCCTCCATCTTACGTGTTAATTCCGCTACTTGCATTTTTAAATCGCTATCGCTTGTACTTGCGACCGTGGCCGATGCTGCCGATGTACTCGCTACCTGATTTGCTGTAGGGACGATATCATTGATGCGGTCGGCCAGCTCTGCTAAGTCCTCTAAGCTCATTTTGACCTGTGATGCCAGAACAGTTTGTAGGTTAGTAGGTAGCCTGTTTGCCCAGATGGTGCGGATAAAATCCGTAGGGACGTTAGGTCCCGCTAAATGCTGTAGGTGTCTCAGGAACTGTGACGGCTTTCTGTCGCCGAGCTCTTCGTGCATTAAGAGTTGCTTCGTTTTCTTCTCCTGCGATGCCGATAACCGCTTAATTAGTTCCTCTCTCAGCTTGGCGTATTTACCGGTTTCGGGAGGGCTAATTATTATATCCCGCACTTCAGAGGAGTATTGTGTTTCTAGCTGTGCTAGCACATAATAATATTTCGTCTCATCACGCACTATATTAGACAACATGAACTGACCTTCGATCTGGGCAAACCATAGAGTTGGGTCATCCGGGTTGAATGGTGGTACTCTCACGCCAACCCTGAACGTCTCTGCTGTCCCCTCTTTCGCTGACTCCGTGTTGTTGGCCATTTTCGACGTCGGGGTCACCAATGAAGGGGCTCGTTTCTGATGTAGACTCGGGCCACTTCCTACGTTAGGTAGCTGATAGGCGTTGATTGTTGAAATCAAAGCAGAAGCACTAATCGAACTTATTTATTTTTAAATAACAATTAACTATGACAATAGAATAGGTAAACAAAGAAATAGATTAGCGAGATAGCACAAGCAAGCAAAGCGAAAATACGGAGTGAAAGGATACATTCCTAGTCCGCGGTTTTTATACTAAAAATCTCACACATACATAAAAGGCAACTACTTATGCGCCCGCTACCTGGCCACTTGGCGTAAACAAAGGATCATACGATATGACGTATGCGGTGGCGTGATTCCTTGCCGAGGTCCCACCGCTCATTAGCGGCAGCGGATGTCGTAGCGGTTTTGGTCGCTACAGGGTAATTAATACTAATTATACATCATATAAAGCTTATTATCTATAACGATAGGCTATTCGACGGGTACGGGGCTCGGCGTCTGCTTCATCTCTCCCCCCGGCGTAGCCTGCGCAGCCTCTTCTTCCTTGTGCAGCACGACGAGCTTACTGACGGGACGCTTAAAGATGCCGGTCCTCGTTCGCACGTCGACCACCCTGATGCCGCCGTCAGGTCCCGGGTAGAGTTTCTCGACGACTCCCATCGGCCACACGTTCCGTGGCAGTGTGCTGTCGGCGATGATGACGACGTCGCCGATTTCCGGCGGTCGTCGGTTGCTCTGCGGCTCGCCGCGGGGAACCAGTGTCGGAAGGTATTCCCGCAGCCAGCGTCGCCAAAAGTGGTCAGCAAGGGCCTGGCTGGCCCGCCAAGCACGTCGGTCGGCCTCGTCACAAGGCCCGGTTGAGGGTAGGCCCATGGAAGACCCCAACAGGAAGTGGTTAGGGGTGAGGGCCTCTGGATCGGTGGGACTCACGCTGACATGAGTCAAGGGGCGCGCGTTGATGGCGAACTCCGCTTCAGTGAGCAGAGTCAGCAGTACCTCTTCTGCAGGTGCCCTTTCGCGCAGAGTCGCAGCGAGGGCAGCCTTCACGGAGCGCACCAGCCGCTCCCACGCACCTCCCTGGTTGGGTGCGCCAGGAGGTATAAACCGCCACTCCATCCTGTGCAGCAGTCCTTCTTCTTGCAGCGCCGGTGCCCACTCCGCATACGCCGCTCGCAGTTCTTGGTCGGCTCCCCTGAAGTTGGTCCCGTTGTCTGAATACATGAGCCGCGGCCAGCCGCGGCGCGCGGCCATCCTTCTCAGCGCCATGATTGCTGAGTCCGTGGATAGCGATGCGACGAGCTCGAGATGCACGGCGCGGGAGGTGAGGCACGTAAACAGTGCGCCCCACCGCTTCTCTCGGCGCCGGCCCACCTTCACCATCATGGGCCCGAAATAGTCCACGCCGCAGTTGGTGAACGGGCGGTGGAAGGGGTCCAGGCGGGCGCGCGGCAGGTCTCCCTTGGCCGGTGGTTGTGGCGTCGCTCGCAGCCTCCGGCAGTACGCGCAGGCCTTCTCGATGGCCCGTACCGTGGGCCGCAGGTGGATGATCCAGTAGCGCTGCCGCAGGTCGTTCGTCACTCGTTCCCTGTTGGCATGACCAGCGGCGCAATGCTCGCGCATTACTATTAGTTTACATACCTGATGGCGACCGTCTAGAATGATGGGTCGCTTGACCTCCACTGGCGCGTTTGAGGCTTCAATACGTCCTCGCACGCGCAACAGGCCGTCTTCTATTACAGGGTCCAGTCTGTACAGGCGACTCGCCCGAGTGATAGGGCGAGCAGACCGGAACTTTTCCATCTCTTCAGCGAAGCTGTCCCGCTGTGCCTTCAGCAGGAGCTCCTTCTCGGCGCGCTCTATGTGCCGATGCTGTAGTCCAGTCGAGACGCGGCGGCACGCGTCTATGAATGCCAACACGCGTGCAGCAGCACGCACCAGCGTCTCGTATCTTGAGAAGCGGGCAGGGTCGGGCAGCCAGCTGTCTCGTTCAGGGCCCGGCACAGTGTGCAGGACCTCTTCTTCTTGTGTATCTTCTGACGCCGTTTTCCCAGGCCAGTCCTTCTCTGGCAAGTACAGGAAGCTCGGCCCGCGGAACCAGCGGTCGGTCGCGCTGATCGGCGCGTCAGTGAGTCGTGTGGCGTCATCCGCTACGTTGTGTTCCGTAGGCACCCAGCGCCACTCCTCTTTGCTGGTGAGCTCGGCGATTTCGCCCAGTCGGTGTGCGACGAACGGCGTGTACCTCTTCATGTCGTGGTGGATCCAGTGCACCACCGTGGAGGAGTCCGTCCAGTAGACTGTCCTGTCGACTTCGAGGCGGTGTTCCCTTCTGATGGTGTCGGCGAGTCGGGCCCCTATTACCGCTGCCTGCAGCTCCAGACGTGGTATCGTCTGGGCTCGCCGCGGTGCCACCTTTGATTTGGCCGCGACCAGCACGACCTCGATGCTTCCGTCTTCGTTCACCGCTCTCCAGTAGGCCACCGTCGCGTACGCTTGTTCGCTAGCGTCGCACAGCACGTGTAGCTCGATGCGCTGTGTTTTCTTGTTGAGGTAGCACCTGGGTAGCCGCAGTCTGTTCACCTCTTGCAGTTGACTCAGCCAGGCCGCGAAGAGCTCGTTTTCTTCCTCCGGGATTGGCGTGTCCCACGTTGTCTGCAGACGCCACAGGCTCTGGAGTACTATCTTCGCTCGTATTGTAAAATGGCTCAAGAGACCTAGCGGGTCATAAATCGACATCACGGCGCTCAGCGCTTCTCTCTTAGTGGGCGCACGGATTCTCTCTCTCACCTCTGATGGCACTCGGTTCATGGACGTGTTGAACCCGAGTTCGTCTCGTTCCGCGTTCCAGTACAGCCCGAGGATCTTGCTCTCAGGCTGCTCTCCTCCTAGCTGAGTCGGGGTGGTGGCGTGGAGCGTCTGGGGCACGTCGCGCAGGACCGTCGCATCGCTGGAGCTCCAGCCTCGCAGCGTGAAGCCGGCGGCCGCGTGCACCTTCCTTATTTCTTCTACCGCTCTCCACGCCTCCTCTGGATCGCTGTAACTTACTACCAGATCGTCCATATAATGACTCTTTGTTATGGCCTCCAGGGCCCTGGGATACTCACTGCCGTGAAGCTCTGCGTTGTGGTTCCGGACGTAGTGAGCCATGTATGGGGAACTCGCTGCTCCGAAAATCATACTTGTCATCTTGTAGTGGCGCGGGGGCGACGTCCTGTCCCGTCCTCTCCACAGGAACTGCTGAGCTGGTTGGTCCTCCCGTCGTATCTTCACCCGCAGGAACATTTCTTGTATGTCCGCGGTGACCGCCACTGCCCGCTCTCTGAAACGGAAGACTATTCCCGGCAGGGACAACAGCAAGTCTGGACCCTCCAGCAGCTCGTCATTGAGACACTTTCCGTAGCTCGTCGCCGCCGCGTCGAAGACTAACCTTTGTTTCCCCGGCTTGTTCGGATTCTGTACGGCGAAATGAGGAAGGTACCAGCAGACGTTACTCTCTTTCTCTGTCCCGTCGCATGGCACCGCGTATCCCTTCGACAACAGGTTGTCGATTTGTGTGGTGTACTGCACGGCGAAATCCGGTGACGCGTCCATCTTTTCTTCTATCTTTCTCAACCTTCTTAGCGCTGCTCCGTAGCTGGGTGGCATGACAACGTTGTCTGTTCGCCACGGCAGCCCCACCTCGTAGCCTTCGTCGATCTTCTTTATCGTCTTTTGCACGATATCCGCCGCCCTTTGGTCTGCCTCGTTCACTCGGGGCTTCCTGGCGACGCCCAAGGCTTCTATCTTGAAGTGCGCTTCGACTAGGTCGTGTAATTGTTCGTCTCCTTTCCTGTTCTCGATGACGTGCAGCACATTTTCTTCGTCAGCGACGATGCTTCGTGGCGCTGTTCCGTGCACCACCCATCCCAACTTCGTCTTTGAGGCAGCTGGCTGATTGGGGCCGCCGACTCGGAGTTCCCTGGTCACTATGCACTCCCAGTGGTCCGTGCCCACCAAGAGTCCGGGGCGGACCTGCTCGTAACATACTTCTTCTTTCGGCAGGTCTCGCAGGTGCTTGTGATCCAGCAGGGTGTCTGGGATGGATTGTTGATGGAGCCTCAAGTCCTTGATGGTTCTTGCTCGAAGCTCGTGCGACTGGCCGTCTTTCCGGATGCCTCTGACTTGCACCCGTACCGCTTTGCTTTCCTGCTCCTCTGAAGACATGTTCACGCCGCGTATGCGCAGCGGGCGTGAAGTACCCTCCGCTCCGATGCTGGTCGCCAGGTCTTCATCAATGAGGGTGACGGTTGCTCCTTCGTCGAACAACGCGTACGTCTTGACCTCCCCCCGTGACCCGGTGACTATGATGGGGCACATCTTCAGCAGCACTCTCTTTGGGCCGGCGGCGGACTTAGTCGCCACCGACAGCACTGCTTCCTCCTTGCTGGGCTCTGCGGTAGATTTCGCGGTCGTCGCTTCTTCCTTATTGGCCGCCCTCTCTTGGTGGAGGGAGGCGTGATGAGGTCGGCGGCACTGATTTACGCCGCACGCCTTGGTCTTGCAATTATATCGCCTATGGTTCTTCTCGGCACATCGGAAACATATGCCGTTGGCCTTCAGGTACTCCCACCGCTGGTCGACACTCATACCCTTGTACTTGGGACACTTTGGTAGCACATGATCTTGTTTGCAGTTAGGGCACTGACCTTTTTCTTCCTGGTTTTCGACGGCTGTGTAGACGGGGCTGGTTTTCTTCCACGCTGTCACTGGCTGCCTGGTCTCCTTCTTCTGGCTGGCGGGTGCGGCGCTGGTGGGCGGGGCGTATGTGTATCTCAACGCCCTGTCAGCTTCCCGCATCAGGAAACGGGACAGCAACACTATCTCCGGCTCCGTCGTGTCGTCGTTGTCGTAGGCAAAGTCGCACCATCTTGCTCGTATGTGCGGGCTTAATTTTTCCAGTACCTCGCGTGTCAACAACGGGTTGTACAGGTATCCTCTTCGGTCGACCGACTTGATCACGCTCACTGTATTCTGCACCTTGATGGCGAAATTGTTCAGGTCCGCGGCTGATGCAGTGGGCTTCGTCATCCTCTTCAGCTCGTCGATAGCGCGATCGATGAGTACTTCCGGTCGGCCGAAACACTGTTCGAGTGTCTTCATGATGTCCCCTGGATCGGTAGCGGTGTGTAGGAGGGCGGACACCGCCTCCCTTGCTTCTCCCTTAAGGCAGCTCCTTAACCGTTGTATGTTCTCAGCAGGCGATATGTTGTACATGTTGGTAGTATCATTCACGGCCGCTTTGAATGGCAGCCACTCGTTGACACCACCGGAGAACGCTGGTAAATCCGTATGCCGCAGTCGGGGTCTTGCCATCCTTTCTAGGGTCGCTGCCAAGTTGTCGATGCTGTTCCTGTGCCTCGTCGGTGTCGGCGACCTTCCCCGTGGCATGTCGAATTTGATACGTCTCGAGTCCTCCGGGGGGGCTCCCGTGCCCCCCTCCCCCCGTGCTCTGAGGGGGTTCGTTTGAAGCCATTCGTCCACTCGACTGTGGTGGCTTTCCTCCTGGGGAACGAGGGGCTCGTCCCGCAGGCTCTCCTGTTCGTCCTGTATGACGGACACTTCAGCGGCTAGCCTTTTCTTGACCATGTCTGCTTCTATGTCAAGAGACTTCTTCTGTATGGCTGCTAGCTTTTCTGCAGCCTCTAACTCTGCTAGCCTTATGCGCGTTGCAAAACTATTCGTTGACCTTTGTGACCTCTGTGACCTCTGTGACCTCTCTGACCTGGCGGGTGACCTTCTTCGTTGTCCATGGTCTTCACTCAGTAGAAGTCCCGATGATGGTCCCGCCGTGGTCGTGTCCACCGTCGTAAGGGGCGCGGTATTTAGTCGTGAATTGATAGTACTTTGGTCACCTGTTACAACTGGCGACGCTGGCGGGTCTAGTGAAATCCTCCGTAGTCTCTCCCTTTGAATCCGTTCCGCTTCCTGGCGAAGAACTGCCTCCCTTTGCTCCTCTGCCCTCCTTTGTAGGGCCCGCCTCTGGTCCTCTGCCTCTGCAGCATCACCTTGGCTTCGGGTGATGACCATCTTTCAAACTGATGGCTGACTAAGCGTGGAGCACAACACACGACAGTTCGTAACCCGGTTTGGACTTGTCCAGATCCGTTCACTACGACGTTACACTTACGCGCACTTCGACACTGTTACTATATCACGACTAGCCCTATTTACCGCGACGGCACTGTATACTTCCGACGGACGACGCGGCGCGCACTATATACTATGGCGCGCTTATATACGATGCGTATCTACTTTTTACGCGACGGTCACTTCGTTTAATCGAGACGCGAACTAGTTATTTTTCGCGACGCGGTCACTCCCGAAGTATATAACATCAGTATATACTTAATAACGCGCACAGAATCTTATTTACACTTTACTGTGAGCCCCACAGTTCTACCGGTCACTTTAACGCGCACTATGATCGCGATTTTTCGACACAGAGAACACCACTTTGCCTTTATCACGATACTTTATTCACTCGCGATACACTTAAGTTATTATTGTTCAGTACTTACAGTTTTATATATCTGCTTACGACACTTTGTTTACGCGTTTTAATATACCGGCACTTTTCTATCACTTATTCGGCCTCGAATGGACCAAGATGTTCTGGGTGGACTGTATGACTTTACTTTAATTAAACACTGCTACGTTTTAACACTTTTATTACCAATTTACATAGAGCAGACACTTCACCATTTAAAACTGATTCACGTAATATAATCACAACAATTTTACTTCACTATTTACACTTCTGAACATAATAACAACATAATCATATATACAAGGCACGTGGGGGCTCACAGTAGTACTTAAAACTAACTTGTAAATATTATAAACTATAAGAAAAATAAAGGAAAAACTAAAAACACTGACTGAACTTAAAAATTGTCTTACTATTATAGTAAAACGCCACATCGTACGTTGTGGCGGGACCTTGCTGTGTCTCCGGGCCGTCTGACCAATCATAGCCCTTAAAGTGATTTTTCCTAGTTATTTTAGGTTGGACAGGTTCCGACCTGTCGGAAGCCCCGCCCACAATAGACGATGTGCTGCTTTCATGACCATATTTGGTAATGTTTTCGATATAACATGAACACAGTATTTTCGCTACCTTATAAGGAAATGCTGTTGAAAATAAGTTTCATAACAAAGTTTACATACATTTTCCGCCTTGTGCGGGCCTATCGTTTCTTTTATTTATCCTTATGCTAATTATAGGGTAATTAATACTAATTATACATCATATAAAGCTTATTATCTATAACGATAGGCTATTCGACGGGTACGGGGCTCGGCGTCTGCTTCACACAGGTACTTACAACTTTCAACTTAGAGAAATTACAAAATTCAGTAAAGACATTAATGGAGGAAAGTCCTAAAATTAGAAGTGTTTTGTACAGTTAATTTTATCCTGTAAATTTGTCTCTTACAAATATACAGTTACCATTTCGCTCAAAAATATTTCTGCTTTCATCATCATCATCATCATCATCAGCCTATTAATGTTCCCATTATTGGGACACTTGCATTATTATATTATTTTGCCTTTATTTTTATTTTATTTCTGCTTTACCCGTAGTAGAAGATTCATCCTCATAAAATCTACTACAGGGCAGGCATTTCCACTTTCTATTGCTAATAGCCGCAGACAATACCTGAAAAATATTTTTCAAAACACCGCCAGGAACTTCGCAATAAAAGGTAAACAGGAAAATAACGGGAACATTAGTTTTCATATAAATGGAAATATAACTCCCGGTAATAAGCACTTCAACTTCAGCTTGGCAATTGCTTTTTTTGCAAATAGACGTTGTTCTGGGGATCCAGTTTATTTACGACATTATTCTTATAATGGCCCCGTAGTTCGGCCCTGGGGCACAGTTTTAGCTGAAAACATTCGCATTGCAGCTATGGGACGCGTTAAATTTTAACTTTGGATGCTAAGATCTGTATTGTACTTTTAACTTCTTTGGCTTTATTTATTCATTTTATAATCAAAGTCGGGAGTTGCATTTTGCGGCAGTAATTTTGTTTTGTTGACTTCGTTTTTTTTTTTTGCTGTTTTGCTCTTTGTTAAGTAAGTTTTAATTTTATGTCTTTTCTGTTTTATATATTTCGTAAGTCTCTTAAACCAAAACCCATTTTCCTCCCACTGCGCCTGTGGGAGGGTTATTTTATTTTGAAAGTTTATTATTTGTTAAATCTGTATTTATCTAATAATAAACAATAGTGTTTCACAAAATAAATACCTATTTCAATAAAAAACATTCTGAATAATCTCAACAAGATAGGTAAATTATTATGAGTAATACACCTACTTAGTTTTCTGTTACAAATAGATTGCGAAGCTTACGTCTGAGGCTTAATTTCAGTAAAAGACTCCACTTTATCTTTATTTGCAAAATAAATTGTATTTAACCTTTACTTTGACTGATGTTAAGGTACTGAATAATTTAACCAATTTCCATTTCATTTATTTCTGAACTAGCGATTCGCTCGTGCTTTATACGGGTGGAATGGTGACATTATGGTCTAGAGGTAACACAGTCAGAAGAACGATGATCTTAGTGTACTTATACATATAACCGGAAAATAAACAACAAATTGAATGTATGATTGCGATTTTGATAGGTATCTCAGTCATTCATTGTATTTGATCTCAAAGTTTTTATAAATAAAACTATGTACGCAGAACTTATAACTTTTAGTAAGCATTGAAAGGACACTTAAATGGCATACAGCAACAAAAGGCAAAAAAAATGATCTAATAAAAACTTTTACTATTTTCCACATGAAAGGAATCTTAAAAAGATTTTTAAGTCTGTCTTAGAGTTTTTTTTCATCAGAGTCAGTAGTTTTATCAAAATATATCATAAAAAGAAATGAAAAATTGCTTTAAATCATCAATGGTCGTAGAAATACCCTATTAAATCATATTTCGGTCATAAAACAATCGATCGATGCATTCGCATTGAATTTCATCATCATCATCATCATCTCAGCCATAGGACGTCCACTGCTGAACATAGGCCTCCCCTTTAGATCTCTACATATACCGGTTGGAAGCGACCTGCATCCAGCGTCTTCCGGCGACCTTTACAAGGTCGTCTCTCCACCTCGTTGGTGGACGTCCATTGAATTTAAAATATTTAAATAATTTATAACATTTTCACAAACCATAATGCTGTTATTATGGCAGGTTCAGCGAAGTCTATCAAAGAATAAATTTTAATCAGCTTATAATGTTCCTACTGACAGGACATAGGTCTCCTTTGAATGGGAGAAAATAGGCTGTTTTCCACCACAAGTGCCTCTGAAAATCCCTTTACACTATTTTCAAACAACTGTGACTCTTGAAAGTCCAAAACCAACAGTGGTGACCACAGAAAAGCGCCGAGACGAAGAAGATCGCCAAAGTTCTGGAAAATGAATTTAACTGTCATAGATCCCGCTCCAAAGTTTATAAGACAAGAATTGCGCAGGAGTAGGAAAATTTGAAGGCCTAGTGCAAATTGGCAAGAGTCATAATATTATGTCCTTAACTTTCGGTACCTTCAGTCAATTCAAGTGGAACAAAAAACCACTTTCAAGATTTCAGTTAACTTTTTCTAAAATAATTCGTATAAATCAAATTAACACACAACACTGTGCAGTATAGTAAATCTACCAAATATTAACAGAAAAACAAAATCACAAAATGCAAAACCGCATTCCCAAAATAATATCTGAATACAAATTTATATACAGTGTGACGGCAACCGCAGTAGAACAACAGTTGCCCAGTGTGCCAAATCCGTGGCGTATCTGACAAAACCGTGTCCAAACGCCCAGTTGCTCGGATTGCAGAATTAGTGCATAAATCCCAACTACGTTGGTGCTGAGATTAGCGTTCCCGATTTAAACTTCATTTAGTTTTATGAAGCTATTTATTTGTATTTCAACCTTAACTAGTGCTTTTGTTGGCATTGTTTATTATTTTATGAATGGTCAGCATTGTGATTTGGACATTGCGTTAGGCAAAGTGATTATGGCTGATTTTTTTTAATTTATCAAATTAATTTTCCTTTTAAAAATAAAATATTTTAAAGTAAACCTTTATTAACCTTGTCATAAACTTTTCTATAAGGTCAACACTATAAATGATTTAAACCTGATGCTTTTAAAGTTTTCAGACTTATCTCTCCATTACTTTATGAAAGTTCGACCTCAAAACGTAATCCGAATAAAATAATCCGCGTTGAAATATCACACGAACGATCAAAATATTTCAACTTAATTTACGAACAAATGGACAATTGGAGCGAATGTTACTTTTATGAAAGCTATTTGTTGCGGGTAGCACAGATATTCCTGGTCGCCCGGACATGTCACTGAGCGGACAGGCTGTGCTGTCCACATTTCCACAGCCCCGAGGCGGGAAATAGTCGCGACTTTGTGTTTATTTTAGGTAACGCCTTTTGAATTATTCGGGCCACTGTGCAAGCTTATACATTTTTAATGTTCGATCATTGACTGTATTGTTATAATATTGTAATAGTGGAGATTTGTTGCGGAATGAGCTTTTTATTACAAACTAACGGCCCTGGCTTTGAAAGGGCTGTTTTGAGCGATTCTCCGAAGTTTTTCTGACATACAAAACTTTTACCTATAATAAGAAACACGCCAAAAAAGAATGATCCAAATCGATGCAGTCGTTAGGAAGTTATGCGCGTACAGATTTTAGCAATTTTGTTTTATAAAAATAATACAATGTTAAAATTTAAGGAACCTCAAATACAACTTTTAATTGTACCCCAAATAATTTAGTTTAGTTTTTTAAACTACAAAGCTATGTCAGTACTCCTGCCATTTGTATAATTTTATTATCAGGTTTTATTTGTTAGCCTTGTTATAAATAACTCAACTCTTACGTCCAACGTTAAGCTATCCTTTGTCACCACATTTCCAGCCACTCAAGCACTAGTTCGCTATCTAAACGACAGACACAGTTCTAATCCAGAATTAGATAATGTTATTCAGCTGCTGCATCGCTTATCTAAAGCGCTGTAAACATATCTATCTGTTCGCTGCAAGCTTGCAAGCGCAGCTAAACATTCAAACTGATACAGCAGCAGTTACTGTCCAATATCCGGGAGAGTCGTAGTTTCCGGCCACCAAGCCGTCCCTGCCATCTGTCGCATGTTGCACTTACCAATATTATAGATTTTATTATATGCTATAACATTACTCTGTTGAGCTTCTGTTTTCCTGGTACCTACATAGGTATATCGCTTGTGGGGACAAGAAAATGTTTTAGCCATTTACAGGTGTTTTTTTACGGCACAAGTTGATGTATTATCTGATTTTAGAAAGATTGTTTTTTGTTCTTGAATTTGTAGAAACAAATAAAATTAATTTGGCCCGTATGGGTATTAAAATATTGAATAAGTATTTTACAATAAACATAAATTCATTACGTTTGAGACATAATGACATCACCCCTTATAAAGATTGTAAGCTGATGTGAAAGACGAGCTTGCGTTTCCAAAACGTCTAAATCTATTTAATAAAATTGTATTCGTAATTAGTGTTCTCTTTATAAGCACGTTTTTCTTCTATATCCTTTTTAATGAAAATATAAGCTGTTTTTTATCTTCATCTGTGCATAAATTAATTACTCAACATAAAGTGAATCATACAAAGAAAAATAATTCTTCCGAATAAACTTCAGGTTTAAAAGTTCAAAGAGTATTCATATTCAGTGTTATTCACGGCTAGCCGCTGCGGTCAATTCAAAAGAATGTTGAATTTTCCTTTCAAATTCATAGAAATGTTGCAACGGTGGCGGAAGTGGCGTCTTTGAGCGGATATTGAAGGGTAAACTGTGATTCTGCGGTTTTAAAGCAATTTCTTTTGAGAAAAACTAGTTTTCTTCATTAGTTAATTGAAGTGTCAACTTCACGCCGGAAAATTAAAATATTTTTATATTTTATACAAAAGTGTTAACGGTTTGACTTATTAAAAACCCTGGCTTTAAAACATTTTCAAAAGCAAAGAAAAACAGTCCAATTTTATGTAAAATGGCCAAAATAAAACTTTTTTGTCTGAACGAAAAACAAAATACATGACAGCAAAAAACCTGTACAAAACATTTTCATTTTAAACTTTCGAATTTCGCATACAGATTTTCAACATTAGTACTTGTCTCCAGTAATTTTTAACCCATTTTGCGCTTGGCTGTAGCGAAATATTATTTGAACGTTATTCTGTGACGTCACGTGCATCTGATTCGGGACGTCCCGCCCCGCTGCCCCTAGGGCCATTAATCATTGGGACTGTCTACGTGTCGCCCTGACTGGGACCCTGGTAGCTACGTACTAGAACCTACTACCCACGCTGTCTAAAAACATGTTTTTTTTTTCTGAAGTATCAATTTGTAGGCCGTTGTTGGCTTTCAATATCCATATTCATTTCATATTCTGTAATATTTAGTTCGACTTAAAAGCTTGCCTAGGTCTAGGCCAATCTTCTTCTGATATACAAGTTATCTGAATCATGGAAATTCTGAAGTGAGCGCAATGCGGTCATATACATACAGACGTAGGGAGAGCAAACTGTCACTCCTTATTAGTTCGGCATTGCAGTAGTTAAGCCTGTCAGTCAAATGTAACCATGTTCTGTTCATCCGTTATGGACGTTTTCATTAAGGGAACAATATGGCTGTTACCTCGATTTTATCTTTATACATTTTGATATGGTAGGTTTCTATGTTAAGGCCGGGACATGTTCTGATGTACCCTTAAAATTTGATCTACTGGAAGAAAAGAATGGTCCGATCCGAATTATTGAAGATTCGACTGAAATCATCACTGGCTAAGGGTTTCCATTCTTAAGAACCCCTCCTGGAAAATTAGAGGCACGATAAAAAACCATTATTGGAAACATAGTCTAGTTTCAAAAGTGTGCAAAAGTTTTTGCAGCATCCTGTCATAATTTCCCCAATTTTTGAACTAATCGATAAGAAAAATCTCAACACAAACGAAAGAGCTGATGACCCTGAAACAGCTGAATTTGATAAAATATGTCAAAGAACCATCATTAGAACGCTGCTTTCAAATAAATAAAAAATGCATTGAAATCGGTTCATCTGTTTAAAAGGTACAGTGCCACGGATGGGCACATAGACAAACAGTCATACACACTACCCATAAAATAGAAAACAAATATCAAAGATTTGTAATTACTACAATTTTTACTGTCTAGGTACTGAAGAATCCCAAAGGTATTCCTTTGGGAGTTCTTCAATACATTTTAATCTTTCAAGTGGCTGTCATTTTTTTGTCTCTCCCTTTTTCATTCAATATTATGATATTTAAGTTACTGATGAATAAGAACCACGCCCTTTTTCGCCTCTCGACCTCTTTTACCCAATTATGACGTAAGCTAATACCGAACAGTAGTTGGATATCAGGTAACACCGGGGTTTAATGATTTTTGGCACGGGGCGTATGTTTAAGGGTCTTTAAATTTAGAATAGTTCATGACACGAGAATATAATTTAGTTGAACATAGATTTGGTTTTAAGAAGTAGCAGACTAGGATTAAAGATGAGGTAAATGTTTTTTTTTTAGTTTTTATTCAAATAAAACATAATAAAAATAATTATGTACATCTACTTTTACCCGGATCGTAACAAAAGAAAAGTTTAGATCGGGGAATCTAAAATACTGCTTTAGCAGAATTGTAATCTAATTGATAAAAATAAGAATAGCAATAATTTTAAATTTTAACTGTGTCTGCAATCAATTTACTAATTTAATCGCAATTCAAACTCTGAGTAAAATCCGACTCAACCTTATGTGTATTACTATGTTTTACATCTAGATTTTTTATTCACATTCTATATCAGTTTGTGTAATATCGACTAGACAAAAAAATATATTTTGAACAAGTTTAAACAGTCGTTATAAATATAATTTTCTAGGGGCTGATTTTTCAATAGTCAGATAACTTTTATCTGAGGAATAAAAATGGCGGTTTGACAGCTTATCTATAGAAAAATGTCAAATCGCTATTTTTATTCCTCCGATAAAAGTTATCTGAGTATTGAAAAATCAGCCCTATGACATCAAGGAGATGAAAATACAGCCAGATAAAAATAGGAATTCCCTTTTCAAACATTTTAAACGTCGTTATATTGATGAAAATTGTGTATTTCCAGAGAGAGAGACAAATGACAGAGCTTCAGAGGCAGCAAGAGCACAAGTTGTTGTCAATTTACAAGAAAAAAAGTAGAAAATACATCAGCTCCACGAATGAAATAATGTAAAAGAAGCTTTCAAGTTATTTTCAAACTCCGATAATGAGGTACTAATAAACACTTCAAACTCATCAAATGAAAATATATCGGTACCAACTTGTTTATTTTTGTAAGTAGTCTCTTTGGAAATACAAATTCGTTACATATCTTCCACTCCTACACAGCCATTCGAAAATATACTCTAAGCTGTAGCAGTGAAGTTTATTTTTCTTTAGTTACAAATGCTGTTTGTAGAGATAGAAGCAACATTAATTAATTAAGCAACAGTGTTAAAGAAAACCGAAGTTAAAGAATGTTTGAAAGTGAGGGACATCCAATGAAGTTCTTAAAAGTTTCAATACATTACTAGGTACAATTTATTTGAGATAAGAAGATACCTTTACTTACATTCCTTTACAATTTGTGTTTAAAAGGGATTTCTGAGGGATAGAGTATTAAATTATGAAAAGGATCTAACATTAATTAATTTCTGAGATAATAAAACAGATTTTAACTCAGTAACGTAATTTTATGATGATTTTAATCTAATAATATCAATAAGTCTTTATTTTCTAATCTTAAGTGGTTTCGAATACCGTCTTCATGCGATATACGAGGTGAATTAGTATACATAGCTAGCCCTTTAATTAATAACAGATTGTTTCAGCCACGAAATTATAACTTTATAAGAGTCTCTTGTTGTTTAAAAATTAATTAGGAGTAGGTAGTTCGAATGGATTAACTCGTAGGTAATTAATTTAATTTGAAAATCATACATAATTTTAAATTAATTCAAATAATAATTTCGCTGCCTCAACGTTCAGGCAATTTATTTAGTAGGTATAAAGCGTTAACAATCGTGAAAATACCTAATTTTACAATTATTCCTTTTTCCGACTGACTTTTTCCTGTTCGAACATCGAAATGCAATTTCAAAGTATCGATCTTTTGCCGCATGACGTCCATGCTATCAGTCCATTAATCTACCAAGTCTATAAGTCCCCTAATTGGGAATACGGTTCCACATACATATACGTATAAAACTGGCCCATGTTTTTCGCAATTTACTCTACCGATTGACATCGCAAAGTTAATCTATCAATACGTTATTACTGCGAATTCTGTAGAAATCTTTCAGAGAAACAGGCGGGAAATGACTTCGGTAAATTTTGGGCCAGTTACCTCAACTAATGAGGCTGACGTCCACCATGACTTACCCTAAACAAGAACAGCAAAGAGGTGGAGTAGCTTACCAATGGTAAACATTTTTTCATCGTCTTATTTATTTTATTCACGCAGTGTGCGCTAAGTTATTGTAATGAAATGAAACACTTTAAAGTATTTCACAGTACAATTTCATTGAAGTTGTAAAAATAACTGAGACGCAGAGAAATTACAAATAAAATTTACATTTTCTGCTATAACCATCTTTAACTCCTTAGCCTTTTATGGTAAGACATCATACTTAAACCTTATATTTATTTAGCTTTAAAACAAACAAACAGCTTTCATGAAAATCCTCTCCACGCCACCCTTATCCTCTCGCGATGCAAAAGTTAACACAACAGGCCTGTGATAAACGATTGACTCAATGACTTGAAAAAGTAACGCCCCAAAACGACGATCGTGGTCCGACTAACGACGACCATTATCCAGCGATATCACGGGAACGGTCCGGAGTCCATGCTTTTCACTTGCTCCGATTTTGCTCCAACCTGAAGTGGCGCCCAAATGAGTCTAATTTGAACGAATTGGACCACTCGCGATCAACGCTTCTGTTGTGAATACTTGTACGTGATAAAAGTTTGCACTTGACTCGGACCTGATTTTGTATAGAAATATTCCGAAAAAATTTTTGTTGTTAGTTGGTACAGTAAAATTTGCTGTTGAAGGGTGAAACTTATCTAGAGTTTTTAAGCTTTGGAGTTTTTTTTCCTCGTTTATTTATTGTATTATCCCTCGATCCGTACTTCACATTTGTGTTTTAAAGTAATTAAAATTAAAGCTATGACGTCTGTCGCCCAGTTTACTTTTTAGATGTCTGGATGGATCTTAACGAGATTTGGGTCATAGATGGACTGGAAGACACTGACCTGGGTTAAAATATTGAATTAATTAATTCGGGAAAATCGTTTCTGTGGGATAATGCGATCCTCACGTGGGCGAAATGAGGAAGTATTTGAAAAAATAAATACATCCTTAAAATATTTGTATGTTTTCATCCTCAAACAGAAGTGTTGAATGTAAGATAGAGTATCCGCCCCTTGTGCAGCAATCAATCAACTTACTCTAAGTGACGGCAAAGCCTCGTCTATATCAATTGTAGCCGTTATCGCTGTATATTTGTAAGAGAGTTGCCAAATAAATAAATCATATTGCTGTGGGTCATTCATCAAAACTCAATCTCGTTTTATTTATAGACTCTTTTCCTTTCCATGTTTTATTAATTGATTTTCTGATTTTTGTACTTTCGAATTAAAGTGGATGGAAAACATTGGACACGTGAAGCATATCAAAGAAGACAGGCAATTTTTTTTTCAGTATTTTCGGTATAATTAATAGTGGTGGAGATTCAGCGGGAGTTTTTGCCAGTTACGTGTCAATGTCATAGATTTTTTTTGTTCGTTCACTGTTTTCAAAAATGGTGTAGGAAAACGTCATAACGTAAATATTGACGTATCCTAGATGCAGAATTTCCCTCACCAGGCCTGTGTAGTGGATTATATTCATCTGACATCGGGGAGTGTGTCCTAGCAGTAGAAACATTATTTTGATTGTACATTATACTTCGGTAATCCTCTGCTTAGTTTTTTCCCAACTTATTTAGGGGTCCAGCTACCAGTAGAACTGACCGTAGCTGAATATTGGTATTTTTCTTGGAGTACCTGCCTATCGGACCTCCATAGTCCGCTAAATGGTACTTTCGAGCTTCTGACTGACAGTAATGACTGTCAAAGATATACAAAATGACAGCTGGGACCAAAGTTTTTCATGTTTTCCGAGCCACGGAGGAAACTCGTTATGATAGATGATCACCCACCCATTCGCACTAGACGTTGCGTTTACCGTTGGTCTGTCCAACAACGACAACAGCGGCTTTTCCTTGAAGATCGACCTAGGGGCTGTAATTATTTAGCCACGACCTCAACAACAGACTACATGGACTTATACTTTGTTATCATCAATTAATACAACCCATATATTATTTCTACGAATTTTGATTTAAGTAAGCCGAGCCTTATGGGAACCGTTCTCTCAATTACCATCAAAACAATTTCTCGAACAATTCTCTATCAAATCCTAAATCATCATTAATAATTAATATTACAAAATTACTCTAATCCCACAAAACAAATTACGTTGTAACATAACTCCTTCATCTCAAAGATTTTGTTCATCACAAAGATAATGATTTTATAGGAGCGTCAAGCTTGTCGGGATCGATTTCCGAAACACAATTTCTCAGTGGCACAGAATGGAAGGAGCACAAACGACGAACCTCGTTAGTGCAAAGACGCCGCTCATTGGATTAATTAGTTCCCCGTTCGAGTGAACAAGCCGACATACTTTCGTACCCGGTATATTGCCGCCGACTTCCAAAGAACTCTTACTGTTCAAGACGCTTCACATTTTCATGTATATTTTAAGTTAGCCGCGTAGCAAAGTCTTCGCAAGTTGCCTGTTACCCCCTTAATCCTTTAACAATGTTAGAGGAAAGTATTCAGCATGCTCTAAGGAGTTTCCACTTTGTTTAGTATGAATAGTTAATTAAGAATTAATTGAATTTTAAAGTAAATTATGTTATTGTTGTTAATTTAGCATTAGACTTGTTTGGGGTTACAGTGAGGATTACAAATTTTGTAAAATATGTAAAGGGGTCTTTTGTGTATGTAATATTCTTGTTAAGTTAAGAGTCGGTCTACCATTTTGTTTTATCAGATGGGAGATACTTCTATTTATTTAAAAGTTCGTTCAAGTCCTTGCAGTTCAAGTATCATTCTAAGCTAGAAACCGGGGTTGAAAAGTCCTTTATTGAGATGGACCACTTGTGTGAGGGCAAGAAAATGCAATAAAGTCAGTGTCGTCTAAGATTGAAGAGACTTCGTTACAGAGCAAAGGGTGATTTAAGTGTAGAGTTCCATAATTTATTTTCTAGATTTTTAAAGTTGTTTCCAGGGTCTGATAATATTTTCAGAATACTTTACCATTAACTGATTTATTAGTTTTATTCTTTCTTTCGTAAATAATTTATTATAGGTATTATTTTGAGAATATAAACTCAGTTCAATTGACTGCTCAAATAATTGAATATCATATCATCTTGATGTGGTTGGGCATTCCTTGCTCTTTAATATTTTAAGACAGCCAAAATGGATTGATTAAGAGTTAAAAATTCAATCAAAGGATTTCAAGACAGCAGCAAACGGCAACGCAGCAGAGCCCAAGAATAGATGAAGGCAAGAGCTCGACTCTCTACAGCCAACTCGAAAACATAGGAGTTCCCATTACAATTTTTCCCTTTCATTAATTTTAATTTTACGTAAATATTGCCCATTACAGCAAAAAGAAAATAAATGCTTTCTATTTCCATTTTCTGCTTTCTTTGTGAAAAACATTGATATTACCTACCGAAAATAATAATAAGGACAATGGGTTTTTTAAGTCGGCAAAATTTATCTCAAACATCAGACGGTAATCATCAAACAGCCGTAATCACAGTAGGAAATATGATTCGCTCCAGTTTTTACTCAACCACGTGTGGACTGTCGCAATGTGTGAAGCGTTTCGCACGCCTCTGATGTCGCCTTTGTCGGCCTATTTAGTATACAAAGAACAAGTGAGATGCTTTGACAGAGTGGAGAATTTTGAGCTGAACATTCCGTTGGAAATTAAGACACATTTTGTGTGGCATGAAATTTATTATTTTCTCTTTAATAATCCTTACTGTTGAAGTCTATTTGAAATTGTTAAGAATAGGTAAGCTCTTAATGAGTTTAGTTGAAGACTACTTAATCCAATAAATGAAAATCTTAACTGATAGGCACCACATGCCGTAATAATTTTCAGTGAGGGTTTTATTTAATTACTTATGAAGAAATTGTGAAGATTCAACCAAAAGAGGCTGAAATCTAAATCGTACATTCAATGAGAAATCTCATCAAGCAACCGATTTTTGTCACAAATAAAGCATCACTATAAATAAAACTAAAACACTAAAAATGTGTGGGTCTGTACTATCATATCTCCCACAATCTAAAAGAAATAAATGTCCTTTCCTTCAATCAATTTAAAAACCATCTTACTATTTCCCCTAAACCATAAATATGTCCCAAACTCCCAATAGACCCGGTATTCTGTCCTATTTATTTAATCTACGTTATAAGAAAGTAGCTGACACACGGACATCAGTCATTCCTTCGGTCTGTGGCGCGTGACCACAAAAACAGATGCCTTAACTTGCCATAGTCCTTTCAATTATTAGAACTCTGACCGCTGCAACGTACTAACAACCTTTTTGTTTCAAGAATAAAGATCAATTTAATTTTGCCATATTGCTAGTGATAGCAACCTAACAGTTACCTTACTGCAAATGAAATAAGGATCACTATGATTTTAACAGTGATGCAAAGTCAGGAGTCAAACAGCTGTCAAAGGACTGTACATTCTCATATAAAAAACTGAAAGAGCAGTCGGGTCGTACCGATTGTCATGGAACAAAGGTCTCCGCTATGACATAACAGGCCGTAATTAATATTATTAGCTGTCAACGGCAGATGATTCTTATTCTTATAATTTTGGGGACACGGTCATTTTATTTGTCCGTTTGTTTCTGCCGATGTTCTTTTGTTTCATCTAGCTTGATATGGAGATGCCAGATGTATCGGTAAAATCTACAGCATAAATCAGCATGTTAATTTTTAATACGTTATAGTCATGCTAGGGACACCAAATTAAACAAAATTCTCAAAACCAACATCGTTGTCACGATTTTTTTTGTTCCATACATTTTTCTGTTTATGTTGCCGCGATTTTTTTTTGTCTACAGCACGGGTTTTGATGCGCTCATAGCCCCTATTTACGGAAAACACTATTATTGTTGAAAAAAAAAATTGTATTAAAATGAAATTGTGACAATTTGTAGGTATCAATTAGTGCAAAGCAGGATTCATTTACTAGATATTATTAAAGACGATGTTCTACATACAATATCCATAGAAAAGTTCTAAGAAAATAGGATCATTGAGGTGTTAGTGCCGCTGTCTTCAGTAAAAATTATGTGAAATGAAGCTATAATTATGGCAAATTAACAATAACAAACCGGCCAAGAGCGAGTCGGACTCGCCCATAAAGGGTTCCGTAGCAGCAAGTAATAACATACTATAAAAGTTCTTGTAGTTGGTTCCAACTTTGAAAGGTTTACGATTTATGACGTATTAAAAAAAAAAACTTGAGAGGTGTCAAGGCACGTCGAAAATCGCTATGAACCTGTTAAAAAGGTTCAAGCGATTTTCGACCCTCCACCCCACACTACCCCACTCCACTCCGCTCCACTTCGCTCCACTCCGCTCCACTCCGCTCCACTCCGCTCCACTCCACTCCGCTCCACTCCGCTCTACTCCACTCCGCTCCGCTCCGCTCCACTCCCTTCCACTCCACTCCGCTCCGCTCCACTCCACTCCACTCCACTCCACTCCACTCCACTCCACTCCACTCCACTCCACTCCACTCCACTCCACTCCACTCCACTCCACTCCACTCCACTCCACTCCACTCCACTCCACTCCACTGCACTCCACTCCACTGCACTCCACTCCACTCCACTACCTATTATAGCTGTAAAAATGAAGTTGACAAACTTACATTTGCAGTTGTTCTCCGATACATTTTGTTTAGGAAAATGTTATCCCAGTACGTTTTATAAGTTGGTCAACTATTACTCGTAAACTTGTAAAGCCCACTTAGTCATGATAATTTTCTTTTAAACTTCGTTATATATACTACTATTGTAAATTTTTTCACACCCCCAAACATAACCGTTTAGCTGGTAGAGGGGGGGGGACACTCGAGTAGGGCAAAAATTTGCACTTTAAAGCTTAATATTTCACAAACGAATCTTTTTATCAAAAAATTGTTGATGGAAACTACCAATATTTTTTAAAGGCCTATTTAATGATACCCCACACTAAGGGGTACGCGAGAAAAAAAAAAACATCCCCGCTTTACGTGTACAGGAGGTACCCTAAAAAAAAATATTTTACGAGATTTTATTTTACCACTTTTTTGACGCAACAAATCCGTATATTTACACCAAATTACAGCTTTCTAGTGCTGGGCGTCTCTGAGCTAAGCTGCGGACAGACGGACGGACGGACGGACGGACATGGCGAAACTATAAGGGTTCCTTTTTGACTACGGAACCCTAAAAAATAAAAAACAAATGATCAGCCTCAAGGAGCCTGTTACGTCGGTTCACAGCAGACTGCGACATACGTCGAATCACAGCAGACTGCGACATACGGCAAATCACATTAAAAAAGGATTCCATTTAATTCCGCCATTAAACGTTTTTATCACCGTATGTGAAACAAGACACTCAAAACAATAGACAAATATCAGGCGACATAATGTGTTTTTAAAAGAATGTCACCATATGGCCGGCGGAGACTATAAAACGAGATACTATCAGTGACAGTTGGCTTCAAGATTACGGTGCTAATTATTGCCTTTGAATTTTTATTTTATTTTGTTCGTCCTATGGTAAGTTCTTCAAGGATATTTTTAATATTTTGGTTAGCATTGTTGTGTTCGCAACAATTATTTTATTATTGTGAGCTCGTTAAGTCTCACGGCAGGGCCAATGCCTCAATTTATTCTTTCCATCTTTTTCTTTATGTAGCTTTGGCAGTAACTTATACATTATTTCGACATAAATTTGCATTGCGTCGTAAGCATAATCAAACAAAACATAAATTCATCGTTTTTAAATTGAAATTACTTGTGAGCTTTTCTGATTTTTAAAAGGAAACTCAATATAAGAATGTAGGCTGAATATTATTTGGGTGATCGCGAAACTGTCCTAGACAACACAAAATGTGAAGGAACAGGTTGATTTTATCGATGATTCCCGATGTCCACCCCCAGCTTGTCCCCCGCTGGGGGACAGCGCAACTTTTTCTAAAAAAAAGTTCCGTCTGTCCACCCCGGGGTGGACAAAAGGAACATTTTTTAGAAAAAGTTGCGCTGTCCCCCAGCGAGGGACAGTGATACGATTTTTTAAAAATATTTACGTTGTCCCCCACGGGTGGACAGCGCTACGATTTTAAAAATGAGAATTCTCAGTGTCCACCGCGGGTGGACGGAGATACTTTTTTTATATATTCTTGGTAGCCAACCCTTTTAATTGTTTTTATAAACTTTGAGTGAAGACTCGTTACAGATATGAAGACTTTAGAAGGAAGATGATGAGATTATTATAATAATAATAAAAACAAATTATGTACCTATTTTAAAATCAAAGTTATTTAAAAAAAATCTGCTAATTAACACCATGATTAAAAATACAAAAGTAGGTTTATTTATTGTAATAATCTAATATATAAAATTCTCGTGTCACAGTTTTCGTTGCCATACTCCTCCGAAACGGCTTGACCGATTTTGATGAAATTTTTTGTGCTTATCCGGTATCTATGAGAATCGGCCAACATCTATTTTTCATCCCCCTAAATGTTAGGGGTAGTCCACACCTAATTTTTTTTTAATTATTTATATGGCAAAACAACGTTTGCCGGGTCAGCTAGTTTTGTATAAAATTTACTTTTGAAATTGACTATGACATTTAGTTCTAATCATATACACCTGAAAAGTATATAATCATTTAAAATGTCCATACAAAGTAGAATAACATCAAACCAATTTTTCTAATCCAATTTTACAGGCTCGCTTTATTATTTGTTTTATTGTATTTGTTACACACTTCCGGTAGGTACTACTAATAACTCGAAGTAGGAAATTGATCATTAATGAACGTCAATAATTCTGATTTGATTTTATTTAGGTTTGCTTAATTGTAAAAGAATTATGTGGTGATTTTTATTTAATTTTAGTTTCATATTTAGTAATTTTAAATTATCAAATACTTAGCTTCCGCTTATCAGCTTCCGGCGCATCAAATATTAATAATATAATTTGTTAAAATAATATTTACTGATTAATAATTTTACAGCTAGCTGTTAATAATATTGTACAGTTTATTGAGTTATTTAATGTGATGTTTAGATTATGTTAAGATGGTTATAGAAATGTATAAAAGTCGATGCGTCGGGTATTTGAACTCACTTATTTCGTAACCGTCATATAAAAAGGTTGTCGTATAAACTGTGTGTAAATAAAACCTAAAAAGTGCAACCATATTATTGTTATTTCGACCAGAATCTGACCACATTCTACATATTATTTGTTTCATTGTAACAAAACACTTGTTCTGAATTCACTTGTGCTAAATTCAATTTTGTTCTATGGACTTTCATAGAATAAAATAGTATTTTCAAACATAAAACAAATGATCTAATTATGTGAAATTGTTAAAATAGTATTTTTTCATAATTATGCTTACATTTACAATCTTTATATTTCATCACTAGTTTTTTTTCAGTCAAAGTTTATAAAAACAATTAAAAGGGTTGACTACCGGGAATAAATAAAAAAGTATCTCCGTCCACCCGCGGTGGACACTGAGAATTCTCATTTTTAAAATCGTAGCGCTGTCCACCCGTGGGGGACAACGTAAATATTTTTAAAAAATCGTATCACTGTCCCTCGCTGGGGGACAGCGCAACTTTTTCTAAAAAATGTTCCTTTTGTCCACCCCGGGGTGGACAGACGGAACTTTTTTTAGAAAAAGTTGCGCTGTCCCCCAGCGGGGGACAAGCTGGGGGTGGACATCGGGAATCATCGGATTTTATTGTTAATCAGTAAAAGTCTGATAGTTCGCTCCATCCATAGTTAGATCTACAATTATCATTCTACAATTTTCTTACCCAAAAATAGGTCGACTCCATTTGCTTGTACAGTCAGCACCAAAAGTAGCTGACCACATTCAGATTTTCAAAATTGCTGTACACCGTATTAATACATAATAATACGGTGTACAACGATTTTGAAAATCTAAATGTGGTCAGCAACTTTTAATGCTGACTGTACCAAGCTTCACGTTCTTGTATCAGCCTCATTCAAGATGGAAATACTATTAATATTATTTTTTCGTTTAATTTTGCTTTCCTTGGTTTTCCACCGAATTATTATTACCTATTCCTTCTCCAGAGAGCAGTCAAGTGGTGGCCCAGTGGTATCGGTCCCGACGTACGAGTTGTAGGTCGAGAGTTCGAACCCCGCCAGGCGCATTACTTTGTGTAATTTATTTCATCACCACTGCTCTCAAAACGGTGAAGGAAAACATCGTGGGGTAACCGGCATGTCCTAGAACCAAAAATTTGAAGACATGTGACATCTACCAACCCGCACTGGGCCCGCGTGGTGGATTATAGCCCACTCCCTCTCACAGAGAGGAGGCCTGTGTCCCAGCAGTGGGAACATTATAGGCTGATGATGATGATGATTCCTTCTCTGATCTCTAATAACTTTAGGAAACATTCCTTTTACCAATTAAATTCTGGTATACACCAGATTTAGACCAACAACTATGTATATATCAGGCTTTTGATAAAATTACACTTTTACTAGAAATATACCTACTATTAACTGAAATTAGATGACTGAAATAGATTATTATTACACAACAAGAAACTCGAGATAAAAGGGTATTGGGGTTTCAATATCCAAAATTAGAAACATAGAACGTTAACACTGTTTTCTTTCCAAAAATTCTCTTGAATATAATTTAACTTGAAAAGTAGGATAATAGGGATAAAAAGGGTTTTAAAGAGTACAGAATCGAAAAGGATTTTTTAGATTGAGATCGAAAGAGTTAATGAAGAATATTGCCCCGGGCTAGATCGTTCCTTTCAATTTAGCTGTAATACCGAGACCCGCTAATCGGAATATTATGTTTCAATTCCTTTACTAGACAAGATGAAATCTCTGAAAAACTTACTTTTAAAATATTGTTTTATTTTACTGTCATTCAATTTAGGTAAGTTCAAGACTAGTTACTACGCAGAGGCTTTATTAAGGCACAGATAAATCAAAGAAGAAATTTTGTTGCTAGCCAATATTTTAATAAACTAATACAAATCTATAATTACAATACTGTAAGTACAAAATCAAATTCAGTCACAATCGACGGTCTCTAGGCACTGAAAATTACAAAACTACGTAGGTACTTTTCACGTCAGTAAATTTTTCAAATAAAATTTTATCCACCAATTTGAATTTAATAGAAAATTCTCTTTGATGAATGTACTCGTAGGTATACAATTTTTATAAATATTTGGTCTTTTTTGGACTTAGTTTTATGGTTGAAAAACATAAAAGTATTATTCATTAAGCTAATCTCAGCGCTTAGACTTTAAGCTTTCTCATTATAGTTGAACAAGAACGCGTTCCTAAGAGGCAACAATGTAGGTAAATACGAAACTCCTTTGAATATCAGGAGCTTAATTTTCTTCGTACACAATATTATTATAACACAATTTAGTAGTTAAACACTAAAACAACGCTCCGTCAAACACGTTGCGTATTTAGTGAACATTTCCCAATTTAAATGTTTGGTACAGACTATTAAACAGACAAAAATATTTTAATTTATACCTTAAAAAGTGAAGGACAAGCATACTGTTCGCCTGATAAAAAGCGGTCACCGTAGCCTACGGATGCCTGCAACACTAACGATAACGGCATAAAATCGTTTCGGCGCGTTGACGACTTTCAGAAACTTTTTCACACCCCTTTTGAAGAACCCCACTTTGCCGCTTATTGGGAAAACCTCAGAAGGGGACATCATTCCACGACCTAATCATTCTTGAGAGACCTGGACTATTCTTTTTCCACTTTTCTAATCCATCCAAAATTGTAAAAATGATTGAGTGATTGTTGTGAAAATGATTTCACTTCGGGGGAATCACGATCTCAGTAAAGACAAAGACGACGCCAACGTGAGTAGTGAAACGGACCAAATGTTATATCATATTAGTGTGATATTATGTGAGTTCTTTGTTGCAGGAGCGAACGTTACCACCTACTAATATTCCAATTATAGTAATTATGGGTAATTTAATTCACTAAGCGTTTCGATCACCGATAGTTACAGATTCTTCTGTCCGATAATTTATAGTGCATCCTCTTAAATAGGTATATGTTGATTACCAAAAAATTCTGCGGCATCAAAAAAATATCGATCTCCTCAGAGAAGCTTCAATCCAATAGACGGGGCAACGCGAACAAAATCGTTATTTACATAAAGGTCCAACTATGTAGATGTTACTCGTATCGGTACAAACTTTTACGTGTCGAAACGCATTACATTTTTGACACCCTGGCTTTGAGCTATGGTCTATTAAAAATTAAATAGCATGCTATTTTTAGTATCTCGAATTACTTAGATTTCCAGGATATCGTAGCTACTTTGTTTAGGGTTCCGTACCCAAAGGGCAAAACGGGACCTTATTACTAAGGCCGCTGTCTCGAATCTTGCGGGCAGCGGGGCGGCGGCGGCGGCGGCGCGGGAGCGGCAGGATGTTATGCGTATAATCAAATGGACCGACCCTCGAAAACAGCGGCGCGGCAGCGGGGCGGGAGCGGGCAGAGAGCGGTGTACTTTGACAAGTGGTGACCGCCCGCGCGCCTGTGCTGTAGTGTTTTGTTCTCAATAAATCGAGCGTTAGGAATAAATTTGAATCAAAAAGATGTTGCCGCCATTGTTCAGACATTTCGCTCGCGAATAAAAACAAATATCTCGACGACAAAATCACGAACACAACATTACGCGGCTATAGTGACGCGCGATCTGCCCGCTAGTTTCGAGAACGGGTCTGCGACGGCCGCGCCGCTCACGCGCCGCCGTTCCTCTGCCCGCAAAATTCGAGGCAGCGACCTAAGACTCTGGCTTCCGTTTGGCTATTTGTCCGTCCGTCACCAGGCTGTATCTCATGAACCGCGATACTTAGACTTTTGATATTTTCAAAGATGATGCATTTCTGTACCTACTATAAAAAAAAACAGAATCAACATTTTTTTTTAAGCGGGAGGTCCCACACAACAGACATGATTTTTTTCCCATTTTTATAGATACTGGTACGGAACCCTTCGTGCTTGAATCCGACTCGTACTTGGCCAGTTTTATTTTATATTGATTGTGAGATAATAATATAGATCTACATATACCAGTTATAGTACATAAAATACAGGTATAACAGAACATACAACACAGTGACACCGAAAAGCAGACACACACAGAGAATCAGAACCTCCACTAAACAGTACCCTGGTACTACTTGCAAAGCAAACACTCCAAACGTTCCTAACTTGGAGTCTTCACAAGATCCGTGTAAACAGCTCTAAGTGTTTTCCCATTTCTCTTTGACATTAGTCGACAATCCCGAACGATGTTTCCTCATGCATACGCTCTATGCTCAGAAGGAATGTTTAATTTATTTAGATAGTCTCCCGTTGCGCAAACCTGAAGGCACGAACCTAATTACGTCTGTAATAAATATTCACTAGCGATAAACTGTGTGAATAATTTACGATGGTGTAAACGTTTAATTTCACCACGGATTTGGATATTTGCGCGTGGGATGATTCCCAATTGAGACGCGGTTATAGATATTTGTGTGTCTTTCAAGCTGTTTACGGTTTTAATGCTATTAATTGGGATGTACTGAAATTATATACTACAGAGAGATCGTGAGCGAGTATTTATTGGTGCCAATCTGATATTTATAGTTTCTACTAATGTTGGTTTCCCCTGTGCTTGGTCAAAGATGTTGCCTGATGTGGACAAGGCATTAGCATCAGTATCGCTTTTCAGTTAGTCCGTCAGTGTGCTAATTTGGCTTACGTTCACAACGTTCTAGTCTCTAGAGTGACACGTATAGAGAGGCACAAAGGAGTTCCTCGGCGCTATAGCTAACAAGATACCGGCGTAGTACCGAACGGTTTTTCAGCCAAAAAGAAAAGCGTGCCCATTGGATGCCTGATGTGACCTTCGTCACTTTGAGATTCCGAAAAACAAAATTAAAAACGCAAATTGCTGAAATGTTTGGGTAGCTGTATTATTGAGCGCGGCGTTCTTACAATTCTTTATTTTTTGTTAACTTGTTATGTTTAAATGAAAGCCTCTCGCATACTTATCAATCCAGTCTCCCCTACAGTTTAGCCTATAGTTGTCGATCCGGCAAGATTGATAAGGTTCAGATCGTTACACCTTTCATCAGGCACCCACTATGCGCCTGTCCTCAACCCAGCCCATCTGTCTTCTTTCAACCCTTCTACTTAAGTTAATTTCAATTTTACAAAAAACTTTGAAAATTTATAACATGCACCCTTCTTCAACAATCCTAAGTAACATCTTACCATTAGGCAAAACTAAACGTTCGCAAGCATTATATTTCCACGATATAGGAATAAATTTAAACAAATTCGTAACGAAAGCAATTTCAAATTCTAAACTTGATCCAACTTTACCGCATGATGCGTATAGAACTTTCGAGAAAACACGTCTCAGATATTAAATACAAGTTAAATAAAGACAGTTTGCGCAAATATTGTTTGCTCACGTGGATCCTATTTCAGAAACAAGTCTAATTCCCAAAGAGTTTTCAGCAGAATTCCTAAGAAAATTAATTTAATAAATTAGTTACGAACAACAATACGAACTTTTGCTTTTACAACTGACGCGAAAAGAATTTTGTTCGTTCATTACCATAGCTTTAGATAATATTATTTTTAATATTGGAACTCATGTTTTCGGTGAACGTTAAAGACAGATTTTCTGGAAAATATGAAAATTACAATGGAAGTTAAAATAAAACACTCGAAAACTGAATATTTTTTCGAGAAAAAGATCAAAGTTCGTTTAATGTTCAAGTGAAGCTACCCACTCTTATTGGTAAATAAATCTTCAAAATGTTCATACACTTCAAATGACTAAACAGTGGCTTTGAAAATAAGTTCATTTTTATCTGCAACATCAATTTTATATTCTGTTTTTCCATCTCCGTTTAGAATGATTTATATAAACACCAAGAGCCAATTTTGGTAGAATTTCCATAAAATACTACTACTAGACATAATCCCGCCCACCGTACTTAATAAATGATGCATGATACAAAAACAACAATGCACGAATTCTTATGGTAATTTAGGGACGCATCGCAATATTGCAGAGCCGAATTGTTTAGAGGTAGATAAAATTCAAGGAATGGGGAATGGTTCATTTTCATATATTCTTATAAATAAAATTAAATAAGAGTAATTGAAAAATAAAATACCTTTATATTTTTTTACCACCAACCATTAATATTTAAAGTTAACTCATGTCCATTACACGTCCGTGTTTGGGTCGTAATAATTTCAGTTCTAATAGATTCGCTTAGTGATTTCGCAACTGTGACAAACACATGCCTAATCCTTTAGTGGTTCCAATTTCCCATTTGGACACACAGAACCTTAATAAAATTTACATTTGAAAACATCAAAACACTGAATCACGGTTTAAAGTTAAACTCATCTTAATCTGCGTACTTAATCCTTTGGGCATTTCGAACGCGTATGAGATTGCTTAACTCTTGTCAAGCGATAACACGCCCGGACCACACATTTATCGTATTCACCTTCTAATTAAATCCCTTTACAAAGGCTGGGCCGGTGGGGCATAAGTCAGGTATTGCGAGATAAAGATTAATGCGTTCTTGTCAAATAATTTACGGTGTTGATAGCGACCCGGCTGCGTTGTCCATTTTGCATGTCCCAGTGTACGTTCAGTGCAATACGCGCGTATTTTGTGCGAATGAGTTATTTGTGATTGAGTTGTAAATTGTACCGTGAGTAATGACGCTGATATGAAACGTGGCGTGTGTTATGTGTGTTGGGTTATACATAGATATGGAAAAGGAAGAAGAAATGAAACAGCAACGAGAAATGATTTGAATTTTCAATAAAACTAACCTTCACCTATGGCTATGATGGCTGCATTATTGGAGTATAAACTTTCAGACGTTACTCAGAGCATTTATGTTAGAAATCCAACACATTGTTTGTTGAGTTTCCACAGAAACTAAATGATACCTAAACGTAATTGCATGTTGTAATATGAACTCTCCGACATTATGTATGGCGCTGATATTCATAACCCAACGAAGCGCTTCTATTTAAGAATTAGGCGTCGCTCCAGATTAGTGAGAACTGACATAAATCTTGCTTTGATCGGCCTGTCTTCTCAGATCGTATCAAACACAATGTGATCCCATTTTCATTCCAACACCGGCTAATTCCGGAACACCGCAACGGACATGTTGCACAAAACAAAACAGATTAAAAATGTGAATCGCCAAACTTGTCCCTGATTAGTCCGGCTATGTTTTGTCTCAGATCAAACAAGTCGGGTTGAATGCCGGCGCCTACACAAACATACTACCTAATGTGTTTACCTCTAATTCCAAACAAAAGTTGTGCGAACGGCCCGACAGTATTTGAGTATACTTTGTCTTTTGCCGTAGTCGTTTTTACTAAAAGATTTGTACTGAGGCAAGTTATTCGGCACAAAAAATGGAGCGAAGCTTATTAGACCCTTATAAGGATTTCTCATAGTTCATACAAGCATGAAACAAGTACTGACCGTACTTGGCCCACATTTTAGGGTATATTTATTGGGAGATTTGCTGTTTTTCCGCCTGTGAGATTTGTTCACCTTTCTCTCGAGAGATTTAGGTTCTACTAGTATTTGTATTGTTATATCAAAAACCTATGAAATATTTCTTGAGGCGTATAAAAATATTAGTGTTGTTACGAAAATATTAGGTATGTTTTCTTGAATAATAAAGTGTATAGAATCGTTATCGCAATTCAAGTTCGAAAGTTTTAAATCAGCCACAGTTTTACTGACTGTGATTCCATTCTAAGATTTATTTTTAAACTACTTTTATTAACTTAAATAATAAGGATCTTCCGGGGCGTGGCCCCTATATTACACTACGCTATCTGGTTTTTCCTTTTTCTTTGCTTCAGCACTCTATCTTAACTTCTACTTATCTTTTATCATAATTAACAATGGGCTTACACCCTCATAGAAGAACGGATGGACCATCATTTTTTTTTTCAAATTAAATTGTCAATTCAATACGGATGGATTTTGACAACTAGGCGATTACTATGTAATTGCATCAGCAGATGCGATATTTACGGAAAGCTTAATGACGTAGTTTTAATATCGATTTTAGTCTTACACTTTACATTCCTACTCTAAATTCATAACTGACTAGCGGACTAAAGAGCTACCGTGAACCTAAAACATAAAGGGCTATTGAAGGACACCGTTGATTTTAGTCAGTACAAGTCTGACAGTGATTTTAGACAGTCCCTCCTACCCTGGCTGGGTGGGAGGTGGGATTCATTATTTTGATGATAATTATTACCACGCCAAAATAAAAAGAACATAACTGGTTTGCCTAACGTTTCGACAGAATTCTAAACACAACCTCCTCAAAAACTTAAATGAAACAGAGCTAGAAGTAAAAGTTGAGCTCACAAAAATAAACTCTAAAGCAACTTAGTATGTTTTTTCTTGTGTATATTTTTAGTGCGATTTTAAAGAGTTTGGGATCACGGCGTCTCCCCGAGCTGTCTTAAGAGTAAAGTTTGATCAAGTGGGAAACGTTCAGAAGTTTATACTTACTTTCCCGCAGGAAGTGAGATAAATATTCATGAGACTTAACTCGAGGAAAAGTTATTTTCACGTCAGTGTCTGTCCGTCCGTACATTTGTAATGAAACGACTTATAACAGACTGTTGTAATACTTTATATTTGCTTCTACTCTTTAATATTCTAACTCAGCGCTGTGTCTGTTTAATTTTGTTGCGTTTGTAGGTTTTTCATCATCACCCTATAATGTTCCCACTGTGTGTGTGTTGTGTGTGTGTTCTTTGTAGGTTTTTGAATTACTGTTATTAAGTGCATTAATAGAGTACTTATAATTAAATTTAATAAATATTATGTATTAGTTTTTCAGTGGCAAAACTTAAGCGGGAATTTTTATAAGAAGATATGTGAGCATTTTTATAACTAACTCATATAAATATAAAACAATATCCATATTAGGAAATGCACACGACATACAAGTGCAGAGATTATAAAAGCTGCAAACCACACACGCTTCCTTTATTTGTATCATTGTGGAAAATATTCTTTCCTTCATAACAAAGCACTATGAAAACTGCAAAGGTAACCCATCTTTAATACACCTGCCCAGTGCGATACAAAAGAAGAACTTCAGAAACTGGAACTATAATACTTACTTCACCAAGATTCCCAAGTCTTGCAATTAGCTACTGTTTTATGTTAATACTTGTTAAAAGTTATGAAGAAAAACTAGGTTTTTCATTTCACCTGAAACAGAATACTGTACTTTGCTTCAGTATAAAATAAAATAACTAAGAAAGCTTCTTGTGAAAAAGAATTTCGAGCAGAATTTCTGTAAATGAAAATTAAATACGTAAACAGAAAACCTAATCCAGAATATTTTTGAGAAAGACCGTAATTAAACTTCTTGAACTTCACCCAACTAGATGTTTCTTTAGTTATGGAACAATAAACTTTATTACAAGGCTGTAAAGTTTAACATTCAATCTTGATTTACCGTCATGCGTAGACCCTAAGGCAACAAGACACATTTTGTTAGCCAAGAGGTATTTTACGTCGTTAGCGAGTTCACAGACAACCACAAGCTTACGTGTAGAAAACTTCTAACTTCAAACAGAGATAAAACATACTTTGCGAGATATTTTCGCAACTTTTTAATGTTGCAGGACCCTTAAGTGAAGCTAAGCCCCGTAATGGTAAGTGGGGAGCATGATCCTGATATGATGAAGACGTGAGGAGACTATTACCATTTTTCTGTGGTAACTTTGAAAAAAATATCATAGCGCTTCGAATATGACACATGATGTGAATAAAATATGGTACAGAGATGCTTTTAGAATGATAGAAATGAATGTCAAAGAGGTTTTAATAAAGCGAGTGTTGAACGAGTTTAATATTAAAATTGCATTTTTCTACAGAATGTACGAGTATACTTAGGTACTTATAAAACAAGAATTTTGAAATAAAATCTATTCAACGCTGACATTCGTTTCAGACATAAGACAATGGCTTCAAATAGTTGATATAGTGAATACTGAAACAAAATGAATGTTTCATGTTAATTTTAGTAGTGGCACAAGAGGCACAATGTTTTTGTATAATCGGCTTACTTTAAGAGGAAAAAATCGTAGAGAGAATATTATGTGAATATCAGTACTTATTGTATTTTTTTAATACAATTTAGCTGTGTTTTTCATTATTTACATAAGTTTTGGAACGAAAGTATACATTTTATTTATGAGTGTAATATCTGTTAAAATTATTATTATTCAAAGTAGACATTTTTATGAAAGTAGGCTAAACGAAATGTAAAAGCTAAAAACTCATTTTAATAGATCATTCGAGCCTCCGAGTCATTGCAGACACACGCGATTAATCGCGCGGGGCGACATGTCGCGGTCCTGCATTTGCAGTATTTTTAGAGTGGAAATTACCTTGGCTCGTTGTCGCAGCGCGATTAATCGCGTGTGTCTGCAGGAGGCTTAAAAATACTGGGAATGGACCGCGTGATGCCGCCCCGCGCGATTAATCGCGTGTGTCTGCAGGAGGCTTCGAGCGTGTCAGTTCACTCACTAACATAGAGTTAGAGAGGAAAAGCATCTCATTAATGAAAAATATGGCAGCCGTACTGTATAAAAACGGAAAACGATGCCACGAAAGATGTTTATAAAAGAGCAGCAGAATTCATTTATCTAATAGTTGAAGTCGTCAGAGCAGAGAACAAAAACAAAGCACTAAATAAAACTGAAAAATATAGGTATCATTTTTCAAAGTTCAAAGAGGGAAAAAATGTGAGGTAATTGCCTTTATGACTCCTTCAAGACGTTCTAGAGTGTCGTAATGAGCACTTCGGAATGCTCTTTTAAAAGTCCCCCGGTTTTCCTTTTCTTGGCTTTTAGTTTTTTTTTTTTGTTCACTAAAATAACGTCGTTTTATTATTCCATTACAGATCCGCTATCAAGTAAATGGGAATTTTATTATAATTGATACAGATAGGTGGAAAGAAAAATTAAATGACTTCTAGTTTTACGAAATAATACCTTCAATTTTTCTTTTTCAGAACACTGGAGATTTATATATGCTCTTGAGGATTCAAGACAACAGTAGAAAATACAAACAACATTATATACGTGACCGAAGATAACCCAAGGACTGCAGAAAGTTCAGGGTCTCGCCATTTTGCGACTTTGATCGATCAGCTCTTTTCAACAGAATACACTAGAATACTTTGTAGTACCGTTTGATCTTCGAGTAAGAGCACATCTTGCAATTCACTGAATAAGATAGTCTTTATTCAGTGGAGTGCAAGACGCAACTCAAACATAGTATCTACTTTAAAGTGGCTGGTAAAACAAAAATATAAAGTGAGATAAGGTAAACTGTAGCGTTTTTGGAAAAAAGGAGCATATTTATATTAAATTAGTCACTTGTTAAATTCACCGTAAATATTTAATCGGTTCAATACACTTTTGTTACTAATATAAAGCTGCTCAATTTACAAAGTGCTGATATATATATATGTTTCTTTACGGACAGAAGCTAGTGTAATAAAATAGTAAATACACTCGCATCGCAGGATTTTTCTTTTTTTTCATTTCATTTAAATTTTTCCCATGCAATTGCATCCTGAAGGCCCCCCCCCCCGCCTTCAAAGGGCCAAAGCCTGCCGGGGTCGCGGGGCTAACGAGGGGAATTACCGTGACCCCGGAACGTGAAGGGCTATTGAAGGAAACCGTGGATTTTAGTCAATACGAGTCTGACAGTCCCTCCCGCCCTGCCCTGGGTTGGGAGGACTCACTTGATGATTTTACCACGCTAAAAAAAAATGCAATTGCATCCTATGCGGAACACCTCAGAAACTTATCGAAACATAATGATCTTCTATCATGATAGCAGTATTAGTAATGCTATCAAATCATCTCACGAAGGATCGCGAACAATTTTATTTTCACCTTACACTGTCTCGCAAGATATACGTACTTTTCAAAGTCATCTGACATAAACTGGCTCTCTTAAACTAAACAGACACCAAGTTTCTATGTTCGAGCGGGCGGGGCAAGGAACTTTCAGTTTTGTGGCCACAAGTGATGGGTTTTCGTCGATAAGGCCACTAAGCCACGGCTAAAATATGATTTATTTTGTTTTATTAAAGTAGAAGCTTTTAAATTGTGTTGGATTATGTAAGCCTTGTTTTAAGTTTGATGTGTTTATGCAAATGTAGTTGGAGAAAAATGATGTTTTTTAAAAAAATATGCGTTTTAGGGAGTGCGGCTGAATAACTAATATGTAACAATATTTGAGAAAAGACAATTTATGAAAAAGAGACCGTGCAGAATACATCGGATTTCACGAAAAGCAAACCAAATAATTTCTCAAAACCTTTCTTGCCGTAAACCGCTTCCTTTTCAGTCCAACTCTAACATTTACCTAAAACGCATTGAGCAAAAAGAAACATCGGACCAGAAAGTGGTTTTCGCTGTCATTACAGCTCATTTTCCTGAAAAGCTTTTATAGGTGGGATGTTAAGTTCCCAACCTCTCAACTATCATTATCTTGAAGCTCACCTGCGAAATTTTCTTTAAACGACCTGGTTTTGGTTCGCTGGGTAAACTTTTAGTACTGTGAGATTCATAAATCTCTTGATACTTATTTTATTTTCGGATCTTTCAGGGCGTATCAAGTTTCAAGGCCGTCGCTTAAAGGTTATTGAAACAAACATTTTGTTAGTTTTTTTAATGTTGCTTATAATAGGTACGTTTAAAGGTACTTCATTCATATTATTGCATATAGATAGATAGATAGAATACTCTTTATTATGCACACCATACAACAGGTAATTACATTACTAACTTAAACATAGGGTGACACAATGGGTGGTCTTATCACTAAAAGCGATCTTTTCAAGACAACCTTTGGATGGATTAGGAAGAACAACAAGGTTCAAAATAGCTCGAAGCTATTTTCTAACAATATAATTCGCGATTGAAAAAACTGTTTACATACCGAACACTATATATTCTAAATTGATGAAATACTCGTACGAACACTATATTTTCCAATCATTCTAAATTGATGAAATAAAAAAAACTGTTCTAAATATTTTTCATATTTTAACTCAATTAATAACAGCGTAGTTCATAACGATGGAATGAAAACAACAATGGAGTCCGAACAATCTGTTACTATTTTCATTAATAACACTGGTACAGTGAACCAGCAGGCGTGAATTAGAGCGTGGTTGAAACTTAACCACCATTATTCTGCGACTTTGGCACCAAACTCCATAACATGATTAAGGCTGGAAGGCGGGGAGGTATCTATTGCGTGGAAGACCGTGGAGCTTGAAGATATAGCGATTTTGGAGATAAACGATACGTACGAAGTCGGTGGTGGGGTCTATCAAATGGATCACAGCGCGCGATGTGATAAAGATGTGAATCAATGGGCGCACCCGCGGAGTGAAATACGTGACAAGTTTAGCACCACAATCTTTTTGAGTACTTTTTATTTAGGTTTTATTTAATTTTGAACGAAAAACAATTTTTGATTAAAATATCTAGTTCAGAAGAACAATAATGTTATACTAGAAGGTGCTGGCATCGCGCACACAGCGTACAGTGTTATATTCTATCCATTTGGTCAACATAGAAGATGATGCAGACACTGGAAACGTGTTTATTAAGTCTGTAGGGAAATGTTATAAATTCAGACCAAATACTGAAGAATTTTTTATACCCGCTGTAACCATAGCCTATAAGGCCTGCAACACTAAAGGTATCGCCTGCGCGTTGCCGACCCAGCACCTTTTTCTTACTCAACTCACGCCCATTTTGAGGGTGCAAAGAAAGTAGAAAGAAGCAATGTGCCGACAGTTAAAATGAATTTCTGTGGTCGGCACAATGATACTTTAAAACAAGATTACTGGTATGGATGAGTGAATAACATGTAGATTGGGCTAAGATTGGCCCAAGATTATGTTTCTTGAGTCAATCTTATCGCTCTCGCTACCTCCCAGCAATATAACACCACTCTAAGCGCAACGATTGTAGGCTTTTGGGTGGTATTAAGGTCGGGCTAGCTTCCAACGTCTTGTATTCGGTAGCCCGCGAAGTACATGAGTTTAATTTATATCACCCATATAAATATCTTTGGCCATTTTGATGTGTGGTCCGGGAGACCGCACAGTAAATTGCACATTACAACACGTAGTGTATTAAAATAATTAATTTTGAGCCAAATATTTGGCGTGTCTTAGATTATTGTACACATATTATTTGAAGGTACTAGGTAGTGTAAATGGCTCTTTGAGTTTAGGGAATTTGCCTTTGATGCCTTGAGGTTTTAGGTTTTAGTAAGAAATTATATCATGAACATTGGGACTAGGTAAGATTTGTTTATAAGGGGTGAATAAAGATGAATAGATAGTTTTTTATCCTGTCATATCGTGATGAATAAAACCTACTTAAGTATACCAGCTGCTAAAATAGGTAGGTATTGTAAAGCAAAATGAAAAGAAAAAAATAATTGGCAATACACGTAATCATCCATCGCCTTTTCAATTTTCCAGTCGTTGCACCCCCTCCCCCCTTTATTGCCTTAGTTACTCAGGACCAAAGCATCTTTCAAACGCTGAAAGAATTTTTGAAATCGGTTCAGTAGTTTTGGAGTCTAAAAAGAAGCAAACAATCAAATCTTTCCTCTTTATAATAATCGTGTTGATCGTCATGTCACTGATGATTGTCTCTTTATTTACTTCGCTATTTAATGAAATTTTCGTCAGTCAGAAGTGTTAGTCGGAAGTGTTAGTCATTGTGTTTCATATCAATTTTATCAAAACTAACTCAAAAATATCAACCATTCGACAACCGAACACTTATAGCGGGAACACAAGCCAGATATTTACGAAGTGTGTCTGTGCAGTGTTAACGACTTTTGGCAAGCTTTCGCCGTGAGTGGACCATGAAATCTAAACAATAAACAAACTGTTTCCTGCAGGAAAATATACACAGATTGCAGCTTTGCAGAAAATAAACGTCTTTAACACCCTATAAAGGGTGGGGATTTGTGTGATGAAGAATGAAAATGATTGCGCTTTGTTGGATAATGATATTATAGTGTACGCTATGGCTGACATTATTGAGATAGATTTGAGTGGTTTCCGGAATTATGTTGTGTATGGGAATAACGTTGGAAGAGTGTTATTTGATCTGAATGAGATTTCGTATTATTATTGTAAGAACTCATGTCGTCATCATATTATGTAGTGTAATGTGGGTAGATCATGATGTCTATCTCAAAAATTTCTCTAACAGTTTATTTCTAAGCTTCAAAACTTGTTAACCAAAAACAAAAGCTATTAAGCTTTACTTATAAAAAACGAATTGAATATTCAAAACCCGATTAGAAAATACACTGTATTTTTCTTTAACTAAAATTCCAACTCAATCCCAAAGGAGAAATTCTCGATCAAAAAGCAATTACAAACTAAAAGTTCTGCAATAAAAATAGCAATCAACAACTGAAACTCCAAGAATAATTACTTCTACACATTAAGCAAGTGCGTCGAACGAAGAGTTATAATCGAATCACAAATCGAATCGTTCATCGAAAGTTTGACCTGATCGAATAAAAATATCCGGCACAAAACAATAGTGTTTCCCCCGATCAAGTTTGATACTTGGAATTCACAGTAGCGACAGGTGTTTTTTACGACCTCCCGGTGATTTAGCGCTGAGGATTCGCCATTAATCCCGTTTGGATAGACACGAATAGAAACAATACAAACATTGCGTTAACAAAGTGATGTTTTGAAATGAACGAATGCTACTGTGATTTATTTCTGTAAGAACAGCTCGAATATCACAAAGCGATATTCGTTTCCAGTACTGGTGGAACTGGCTTTATTGTATTCAATAAAATGACGGAACTTGAAATATTTTAAAATAGTAAAGTAAATATTGCTTCGACGGCAACTGCTACATTATAACAAGATGAAAGACAAAGTAAACTCTCAGATTCTTCTGAAATACATTGTCAGCAGAAAGTACTGAAGGTGAAAAAAACAAGAGAAAGTACTAATAACAAAAGAAAACCGAAAGTTTTACAAATGACGGCGAACTTGAATCCATGTGAAGATCCACAAATTGGGAGACATAAGCTTACAATCCGGAAGGTACTGACGTTCAAAGTTCTTTTAATGGGACTTTCCTCAGGGTAAATTGGCTGTTAAAACAGAAATTCTCTCCAACAGGAATCTTAAAATGGGATTTCCAGAAAAGTACACGTGAGTAATCACGTCTTAACACGTTTAAGTCACTTACGATGTATGAGTGGCATTACAGAATCAGCACATTTCCTTCCAACAAGACAGAAAGCACGTTTCGGCATAATTGAAAGGCAAAAGGTAAAAATGTCGATACCGAGTTTAAATTGTGTTAGAATTTGTAGCCCAATTCTGGAGCCTTTGAGGAATGTCTTACTAAGGTATTCGCTAAAAGCGTTTGTTAACACGATAGCGGCATGCTTGTGATAGCAACAAAAAGCTTTAACAGCGTTCTAGTGGTTTTCAGAGATGTCTGCGAATATTTTGCGGCAGCACATGCATCGTGAATACCCCTTCAGACGTGCAGGGATCTCTAACGAGACGGTAAAAGCATATTCTAAAACGACGACGAAATATAAGTGTCTAAGATGGCGTGGGTGGGGACGATACGTATTTTTCAAAAGTTAATATAATATGAGTACGGGGAGTATATTTTATTTCCTGCCAGATTTATTTTTATGAACGTTACTGCTTAGGAAAATCTTTTAGGAGTTATTGAAGTGCTCGTTACAAAGTACCTTTAGCTTTTCAACTTGTTCACGGTAACTATAGTGGGTGAGTTAAAAAGCAATACTTTTACAAACGAAAAATGATTATTAGGGCCTTAATTTCAGTAAGCCAAGTTTTGCTTTCTAGATAAGATGTTTAAACATTATCATAATAAACATAAAACGTTGTTGGAAATTATTATCGGAAGAAAAGCAAGGTAAGGAGAGATGCGGAGCTTTGGTAGTAAACAACTCTGGCATTTAAGACGCGGAACCCTAGAAGCTCGCAGACATGGCCCGTCGTTAGCCCGACGTTTCCTGCAAAAAACCACTCGCCAACAAATAAGGAGAATTTTAATAAAAGCCGCCGATGCGAATCGAAACAGTCACACTTTGGGTTTCATTGCTATAGCGACAAAACGAACTTCAGAACAATGTGTTAAGTCGCGCTATGTAACTCGTGAGCTTGTGCTATGTCTTTTGTTTTTATAAGCTAAAAGCGTTTGTAGATTCTATTTTTGTTTAGCTTTATACCAAAATGCATGCAAATGGGACAGCGAAGTGTTGTGTATGCGGTTTTAAAGCTCAAGTATTTACGTTCGTAGTTTCTAGCTGTTGCACTACATATGTTTTGTTTTGGGTCCGTATATAAATCTCTTAAACCCGCAAAAACGTCTGCTGCTTTTCATATGCATGTATGTATTCCAGCACTATTATACATATGCAGAAAAGTATGTTAAACTCTACAGGAAACTTCTACTGAGTTTCGAACTTTTTTATGTACTTACTTACCATACACACAACCTAACACTATTATTATGTATTATAAAAGATAATTTTTATCCTACTTAACATGTCTGTCGGTATGATAGTGCGTAAGAAAAATGTTGTACTGGAAGGGCCAGTAAATAATCCATAAGTCCGTGGAATTCTTACGAGGAAAAGGCGGATTTTAGGCAATCGCTTGACGGGGTAATCGTGATATTCGAACTAATGGCTGTTTATTTAGACGTAATTTGGCCAATGTAGTAGAAATAAAAGGCGTATGTTAAGAGCGTAACAGATGTGGCGTTCTGTGTTCTGTTTTCGTAAATATATAATTTGGTCAATTTTTCTCTTTTCTGCGAAAGAAATAATAATTATGTCAATTATTGTGTAGAAGCCCATAACACATTTGCTGCATCTTCCTGTTACATTTTACATTTACCAAAAAACCAACCCCAAAATTCAAATTTACATTGTCTACATTCATTTTAAATCACCCACAAAAAACTACAAAGTTTTGTAAAGGGCGACGCATACTGGAAACAAATAAAAGGAGTGTAACTGCGAACCTGCGGCGACGTACATAATTGTCTCGTGTCTTGTTCGTGTTGCATCCGACGCGTAGTGTCCGAGTGATTGTTGTTGCCCAATGGACGCTGATCGTTAGGCCAGCAGCCGTAAGATGAAATAATCGTGTGGTTGATATGGATAACATATCATTGAAAGCCGATCATAGTCGTGAAAATCTGCCCAGATTTTCACGACTATGATAATTATAAGAATGTTCTTATCTTATGAAGAGGTGTGATGAAAAAAGGAAATCAGTGCAGATTTTTTCTATTTATTCAATATTTACTTAAATTAATGTATTTTCAGAAATTTTAACGAAAATGAACACGAAACTTATACAAAAAAAAGAAGAAAAGTTGTGATGGGAGAAGGGTAGAACGGAAAATGTCTACTGTTATCGTTAAAATACGATCCAGTGCGCAAAAATGCAAATAAAAATACGATGAAATTTTATTGTGTTTGTAGACACTTCTTTCGACTGTTATGATTCTTTTGTAGTCTGTCATACCAGCGGATTTAAAACGGCCACATAGCAACATTCCTAATGATTCGCTTCGTGAATGAATAACAGAAGAATAGTCAATGACGTTTTTAGAATTGATGAAGTGAATCATGAGGAATATTGCTTAAAGTGGCCGTTTTATATCCAAAAGACATCTGCAAAGTTCAAGCAGGGATTCATTTTTCATTTCTTCTTATTTTCTAATCTTACTATCTAACTTCACCATACTAGTATTTTCTCCCAATAGATGCGCATCAACGGTTTTACATTTCGAGTTAGTAGCGACAAGCAGCACAGCCGGAGGCATTAATAACTCAGCTGTCTTCGCATTGTGGCCAATGAAGGATTCAGTGCAAGTGTAAACTGGCCCTAAACAAAACCGTCCGATACTATGCGGTGAAGTGTCTTCTACATACAATGGCACATCGATTACTTGCCGGTGAAAGTAATTGGCATATAAATGGTGCTGAGAAAGTGTGAGTGGATGGAAGCTATGCTTGAAGAGCTCGTAAGTTAATGTTGAAGATGCTCTTGGCTTAATATGCATGTCATTGTGTTGGGAGATTTGGGTGTATCGTTCTTTAAATGTGTGGTAGCATTAAGAATACCGATACAGTCAATAAAATATTCCAGTTTTCTATTCGCCGATACATCATTTTTCTTTTAGTTTTCAATACAGTGGTTCTTCGACAAGTTCAGGTAAGTATGTATATAATTATGATCAGAAAAATTAACGAGGACGAGGACTTTTAAAACAGTATTTATGGAATTGTAAAAGGTAGGTCGCGGGGCTGTCTTAAAAGGGCACCGCGGCACAGGAACGCTAAGTGCAACTTTAGGGTGTTTTAAGTCAGTCAAGTATTACAAACACTTTCGGCCCGTCCAGAGCGGATAATATTTGATAATTTTCTACACAAAAATGGATTTTAGCAGGTGGTGGCGTAGTGAAGTTTCTTACCTGCATGGAAAAAGGCTTGAGTATGTTATGATGTTTTTATTCTTCATCCTAACTGCTTTTGAGTAGACATACAATACCGTAAGAACAAGTAACAGCGAAATGAAGTCGTAAGCATTTTTGTTTATAACTATAGATTATTTTTTGAAAATCAAACATTTACCATGCATTAGCAGTTACAAACTGCGTAGATATAAACTTCAACAGGTAAAAAGCTAACATTTTACATGCAATCATTAAACAAAATCCAATCTATACATTTTTGAACAACGATTTTGATAATTAGGACAATTTGCGCAGAACACGGCCCGTGTTTATGCGAAAGGGTTCGGCCCTAAAATGTTACCTAACCTGTTTAATACGAAGTACACTACGATACATAGTTACAAGTTTTGAAACATTACAACTTAGTTAGAGCAAAACGATTACAAAATAACGAGTCTAAACCGCAAGCTTCTTTGCGGTCTTATTACGAAACAACGTGAGAAAAAACTTCATACATAACATTACAGTAATCCTAATGAATACTTCTCAACAATAAAATAATCCTTTCATTTCACCACGTCTTACAATGCTATAACCTGAATATTCTAATAAGCTTACGAATACAATGAGTCCACTGACAACCGTGCTACCTAACTGTAGTCTGTATACCCTGATTGATGAATCTTTTGACATTCGAAACAATGCACAAAACATCAATACTTTGACCGTATGACCTCAAGATTGTATGATAGCTGGTAAGTCACAACATTTTGATGATAGCTCATTGAATATAATGAGAAAGACCCAATAACCGTTAGCCTCGCGCTTTGGGTCAATCAATTAACACCTACTTGCCTCGACCAGTTTTCGTCTTCAATTTGGTATCGATACACGTTGTACTGTCTAGCGTAATTTATATGTAATTTATCTTGTAAAATTGATAGCGAATGCACATTTCTTCAAATTGATTCGTGAGAATGACGCTTTCTTTAGTAAGTAGGTTAGTTCCATCGGCAGCGATGATAACCACAAATCTTCTTTAATCAAAATTGATTATATGGAATCTGAACATCCCCTATTTTTAACACAGTTACGTAGGTACACCACTAGCGATTTTAGTTCAGTACAAAATCCATCAAATTCTATATTTTTTAATCCTTTCACAAAAAAAACGGGATGCATTTGTGCATAACAGCCGTTCGCAAGGGATTCTCGTAAAAACGAAGTTGCACAAGATATTTGCGTTTATTTGAACATGGCGCGGCATGTAAAAATGGTCGAAAGCAAAAACTTGAACGTTCCACGGATCATGATACCGCAGGAGCTCGGAGAATGTTGATGTAACGTGGTTTAAGGATCCGACAGACCTATGTAAGACGACTATTATGTAGATAGTATAAAGGTTGGATCTCATTTGGTTGTCATGTAAAAGGGTATGGCCGGATAGATACAAGAAGTTGGTGTAGTAACTAACAAAACGAATAACTTTCGTATTAAGTAGCTAGTTTTTTGGAGAAATGATTGGAATAGTTACATATTCATTATCCGTTTTGCAACGCTGAATCTTTATAAATATTTCAGTTATACCTCAAACCTTGGTTCACAACCATGTTCGCATAAACAAACCATGATAATAATGCAACATACAAGGACCTCCAAACTTTATGGCTTCCATATTATCAACATCACCATTCTATTTTCGGCGAAATGCATCGTAAAGTCATCGTATTGTTTGCACAAAAAAATCTTTGTTTTCAGAAGCAAAGATTCCGAACACAATAAGCCACCGCTTGTAATAAAATTTTGATGGAATAGCTGATGGAATATATGAGAGAGCATAAAATGGTACCAGAGAATTCCATCGTCTATAGCGTATTGACACATGTTATTTTCCCTGATGCGATCATAAAAACCTTCCAATCTTATCTCGTTGGCTGTTATGATGTTTGGATAACGTATGCTTTGAACAACCTTACCGAGAGTCTGGAACTAAACTTCGAGAAGTGACGCACTTAGTGCAATAGAGGGTTAAACTTCCACACTTATGCCATCGTGTGCTTTAGTTAAAGTGGCCCTCGGAATTTCGACTATTTTCTTTCTGTTGCTTGTCTTATAAGAACAATAATAGTAAAAGAAAATTGTTTAACAAAAGAGCTCTTAAAATTCGACATTGATGGATCTCACGAAGACGATATCTGTGTACAATTTTTCACATTTTTGTGAACCCCAGTTAGAAGGATCGGTGACGGGCGGAAACCAACTATTCAGGTACTGGTACTATCTACCCAAATCTCGAGATTTTATGTCAGCAATATATTACTGTCTTCACTGACGGAACCGCATTCTTGATACTATGGTGAGATTTCTTAAATATTACCTTAATTACGGGAGATATCGATCAGCGTTCGCTCCATCATTCCTTTATCTTGTACTCGTCGGATACTATTGAAATATTTCGACCATTAACGTAGAATTCCCTAAAATTTTGTTGTCGGTCCGAACGTACAGTATTGAATTTCGTGTCAAGTTGCCACAATTATGAGATTCCCTGACCGCGTAATGGTCACACGGGATAGTGTTGAACGTGATTGTTATGGGGCGGCATTTTATGTAGGGCTGAGAATGTAGAAATAAAATTTGTGTATTTTCAGGAAGACTGTCTAAAACTAGTTGTAGTTTTTGGTGAAATGAAAGACTTCAGTAATGATTAAATTACACCTTACAATCAGTGTATAAATTCTTAATTAGAATATTGAAAAATAGTCAGTTGCTATGTGGGAAGTACCTATAATATAAGGGACGCACAGAACCGAACAATATGGCAGAAGAAAGGGGAGGCCTTATATCCAACAGTTTATAAATGCGGGGAGAAATCAAATTCATGAAACGTATAACCTATAACCAATTTCTCACTTCCGAATAAAACCCGAAATAAAAACATTCTTAAATCAATAAATACATTGATTCATTTTCCCTAACCCATACAAAAATTAACAAGAAACTGCACATGTGATCCGAACAATTTATTAATACCAACAAATATATTTTATTAGTATCGACTGAAAAGGCCGCAAATTGAGTGAAACAAACAACGTCTGCTGTAGTAAAACGAAAGTTATAAATTACAGGGTCTTCCAAGTCCTCATAACTCTATTTAATTGAAGTACAAACATTTGCAAATTGGCGACTTCAAATACATAAATCAATCGTGTAAAAACAGCAGTCATTATTTCTCCCTTTCAGCTTGAAGAACGTGGAATAATTATCTAGGAATTTTCCAGGATGGGGTTGCTGCTTTTAAATGGCATAGTTTTTATTTTGAAATAGCTGAAACTGTGTTAGAATTAAATTAATAAGTACATAATATAGTTTAAAATTATCATAGATATTTTTTAATCATCAAAATTTTATGTTTATCTTTTTTAAACTATGGTTATTTTTAAACTAAGCTTAGCTACCCAGTTCGGACACGGGAATAAGTTTGCTTATGTGCAGCGCCTATGCATTAAAAGACATCCACGCTACATAATATGCAAATACTAAACACAAAACTTGCAACCCCTTGGGCTAAACTACTTTTGTACTGACATGATCTGGTTTTTCCTCACCACAAATAAAACAGTCATTTTAAAATAAATGCGTAATACGTAAGCAAACTGCTATTTTTACCGACTTCAAAAAAAAAAGGAGGTTATCAATTCGACCCGTATGTATGTAATATTATCAGAACTGCCCAGTTTTCATATATGTTAGTCTATATCAGCGTCTGAACAAATGTGCCAAATTTCATAAGTGTATGTATGTATGTATGTATGTATGTATGTTTTTATGTTTGTGCACGCATATCTCCGGAACTATAAGTTCGATTTAAGTAATTCTTTTTTTGTTGTACTAGGTATTGTTCAACTTAGGGTACACTGCAAGTTTCATCAAAATCGGTTCAGTAGTTTTAGAGATATGGATTTTTTTATGTTGTGACGGATTACAAGATTAGTGCATAGAAAATTTTGTATTTTACAAGAATTTGGGTTGAATATGTAATAAATAAACTAAAAAGGGTAAAATAAAAACTTTTTTTAAAAAAAGTACCGACTTCAAAACAAATACAAAAAAGTTTAAAATAACTTTTCTTTCGGAAGTCGGTGGCTTTGTTTTGTTGTGTCATTGTCTATTGCCACCGACTTCCGAAAGAAAAGTTATTTTAAACTTTTTTGTATTTGTTTTGAAGTCGGTACTTTTTTTAAAAAAAGTTTTTTTAGTTCCCGCTTCGAATAAACGCAATACGAATTGCGAAGATACGTCGTTTAATTTTTCATTGCTGAAGTTAAATCGCTCGGTGAACTGTTATTTATTGGTGCCCAGTAAGGGTTGCTGGTTCTCTCATTAGTGGGACAATTTTTTATCATCGTCCTCGGCTACACGAGCTTCTGCGGTGTTTTGAATGTTAAAAACGAATAAATAACGTTAACACTTTAGTTGGAGTGAGTTTTAGCTTTTTATTTTATCTTTTACGTATAATTAAGGCTGTGGACTTGTGTGTTTCTGTCTTGGATTGTGTATTTAAAGTGTTTTTGTTTGAAACTGATATCTTTATTCAAAATCTTTTTTTAAATTAATAGCCATTTACTAACGTTTTGTTTTGCTCTAAGTAAAAACAATATGCCGACAAAGTGTGTATAAGAATTCGTGCACTAGTCACATTAAATACTCAATAATCATCATTTACTAATAGCACTTTAAAATGCAAGACTATCAATTTTCTGCAATTGACTGTAGCACCTTGCACGACAGGATACACACCTGATATACACCGTTTTTTAGGGTTCCGTAGTCAACAAGGAACCCTTATAGTTTCGCCATGTCCGTCCGTCCGTCCGTCCGTCTGTCCGCAGCTTAGCTCAGAGACGCCCAGCACTAGAAAGCAGTAATTTGGTGTAAATATACGGATTTGTTGCGTCAAAAAAGTGGTAAAATAAAATCTCGTAAAATATTTTTTTTTAGGGTACCTTCTGTACACGTAAAGCGGGGATGTTTTTTTTTATTCTCGCGTACCCCTTAGTGTGGGGTATCATTAAATAGGCCTTTAAAAAATATTGGTAGTTTCCATCAACAATTTTTTGATAAAAAGATTCGTTTGTGAAATATTAAGCTTTAAAGTGCTAATTTTTGCCCTACTCGAGTGTCCCCCCCCTCTACCAGCTAAACGGTTATGTTTGGGGGTGTGAAAAAATTTACAATAGTAGTATATATAACGAAGTTTAAAAGAAAATTATCATGACTAAGTGGGCTTTACAAGTTTACGAGTAATAGTTGACCAACTTATAAAACGTACTGGGATAACATTTTCCTAAACAAAATGTATCGGAGAACAACTGCAAATGTAAGTTTGTCAACTTCATTTTTACAGCTATAATAGGTAGTGGAGTGGAGTGGAGTGCAGTGGAGTGGAGTGGAGTGGAGCGGAGTGGAGTGGAGTGGAGTGGAGTGGAGCGGAGTGGAGTGGAGTGGAGCGGAGTGGAGTGGAGTGGAGCGGAGCGGAGTGGAGTGGAAGGGAGTGGAGCGGAGCGGAGCGGAGCGGAGCGGAGCGGAGCGGAGCGGAGTGGAGTAGAGCGGAGTGGAGCGGAGTGGAGCGGAGTGGAGCGAAGTGGAGCGGAGTGGAGTGGGGTAGTGTGGGGTGGAGGGTCGAAAATCGCTTGAACCTTTTTAACAGGTTCATAGCGATTTTCGACGTGCCTTGACACCTCTCAAGTTTTTTTTTTAATACGTCATAAATCGTAAACCTTTCAAAGTTGGAACCAACTACAAGAACTTTTACAGTATGTTATTACTTGCTGCTACGGAACTCTTTATGGGCGAGTCCGACTCGCTCTTGGCCGGTTTTTTATTGTTATACCGGCAAAGTTAAAATAAACTCACACAAAACAACACGTAAATCGGACAACCACTTCCTTACCAGACACAGAATGCGATTGTGCAAAACACTTGTACCTCAAAAGGCTGGCTATGTAAAATGCGGAGCTATAATTTTCCCTCACCAAAAGCTTCATAGATGCAGTTTATCCACCAAACAATATTACCGTCCGTGTGTTTGCCCTTGGCTAAATGGTATCTCGTTTACGGCAACGCGATTGCGAATCTTGAATCCTTTCAGGCGCACTGAGGGGCCTTTGATCGGGACGTTAGGCATTAAACACACAGTACGCTACGTGTTGAAAGAAACGCGCACAGAGCCGCGAGGCATCTCAAACTAGCGTACGTTCTACACCACTCATTACCATTTTATCCGTTCCGAGTCGAAACACTGTTATTATAAACAGGCAAAGGCGAGCAATGATCGCGTCTTCGAGATGTGATTATCATGTTTTTTGTTCAGTTTCGACTGGTGTTGAACAAACCGACGGATTGCTGCTACAACTTGTAATTTGTGTTGACGAGTTCAAATATTTTTCTTTGGATAGAGAATGGTAATGATCTTCAGTTGGAAGAACTTAAGATGTAATTAGGATAACATTTTTGGTCATGTGAGGGTTAATGATCACGCCCATAATTTGTATAAGAAGTACCCTAAAGGTATATTGTACTTAATTATCCACATTGCGGCATCTTTTGGTAACTTATCCGAAAATATTATTTCACCTTTGACATCGACTTATAATTATATAAAGCCATTATAATGGCAAAAACTAACCATATCATTGTTTTGGCGAATTGTCAGGGATGCTCGTAGTCGCTTAACGAAAGCAGGCTAGTAGTTCATTAAAAAGATAAATGTGGTAATTAAGAGGACGTACCGACTGCATATCATGCTAATACCCGGTTCGTGGTAATTCATCGGATTATTATTATATCAACGATGCTTTTAGATCATTTTAGAAGGGATTGTATAGTATTATAAAATATTTAGAAAATAATATGTACTATTTTTGGATTCATCAGTTGATAATGAAGGAAGTTTGATACAATGGGGCTTTCAAAAACGAATAATTCTCACAATGAAAGTGGAAATAAAAAAAAAACCACTGATGAAAAAAAAAAGCACGTAAGTATACCTTAAACCAAAAAAAGGCTATCTTAATAAAATATAGCCAATTTAAAAACACTTGAATTCTCTTTAAGGTCAAGGCTTAAAATCAACTATTTCTTTTGGAGGAAAGCCAAAGTCCTTTAGATCTAGGCAAGGAGCCAGGTACGTTTTGATATCAGCATTTTTCAAATATCAAGGTAAGTTTGTGGAAAATTCCAATGTAATAGAGAATGGTCTTATGGCACGTCTCTTCGTTCTACGAGTAGAGTAATATCATTAAATCTTTTGAACGTAACCAACTGTAACGTATTTTACAATTGTGGTAGAAGTGTGTGTCGTGTAAATTTCGGCTCTACGAGTTTTGATTCAGAGTGAATTGTAGCTTATAAGTAACACTTAGATTTGGATTTGATATGATCATTATGAATAATATTCTTTGCTTCAACCTATCTTAATTTTTTTTATAAAATGAAAGTTGTGGTCAAAATGAGATTTATTTTATTCCATCACATAGAATAACATTTAAAATGACTTTTAAGAGTTAAAGAAAAACCCTTTAAAATAAAATTGATATATGTATTTGCCTTGATAAGTTCTATAACGACTATTACAAACGACTACATGGCTGTATTTAAATACCCTTATCTAATAAAGATTTATTTCCCAAAGCTAATAAAATATAACGTTTTTTATAACATAATAATATAACTTAACCACAGTTGCGAGAAATATGTTAGTTTAAAATTTTTCTCTACTCTTATTTGCATACAAAATTTTTCCGATGTAGCGTTCTTTTTATGATAAAATATTTAAAAACAACATCGCACAGACTTCAGCGACTACTTCCGAGTATTCCTTCAGGGAACTGAATCTAAGAAAGAAAACTGCAAGCCACTTGAGTTTTTACTGTGCTTTGACTTGATACGTTATTTTTATTTTGAAAAGAGCTGTCTAGATTTACCCGCATTTTAGTCAAACAGCACGTCCACATTCGGCGCTTCTTAAAGCCTCATTCATGGAAACGCTGGGTTGAATGATTAAGCTAGAATGTAATATTATAATGGTGGTATGAAAAGTCGACGATATAGTTCTACCTCGAATTATACTCGTAATATCTTGTTCTCATCCTAATTTAATCAAGGATGACGTAACACATCACCTTACTCACACTTTCACCAAATTAATACCTAATACCTACTCAAAGCCATTCCAGACATTCTACGCGATCAAAATAGACAGAAACTATGTCCATATTATAGCGGAAAATCAAAAAGAAATCTGTTGTGTCGTACTAAATGATAAAATGACTACTATTACACAACTAAACATTTCTTTCGATATAAGCAAATACCATTATTCTTTAAGTTCAGTGTATCTTCCCTTGTCCTATGTTTTTTTTTCCCCTCAGACAGTCACAGATAGTGACAGTCTGACTAAAATCCTGGTGTCCTTCAATAGCCCTTTAAGTTCCGAGGTCACGGTAATACGTAAGTCCTGCGAACCCAGCAGGCTTTGGCCCTCTAGAGGAGGGCCCCGTCATTTTGATGAAACTCTTTGAGGCGCACGTGGAACACAACGCTCCGTCGACACGGTCGTGGTAATGGTCGGACAGCGAGTCGTCCATTACTCGCCGCCCGGATGCCCGCGCCTACGGCGGCTGGAGATCGCCTTGCGACGTCTGTCGCCTTGGGCGTCTACCACTGCGGCTGGGTTGTGCTTGCGTCCCGCCTCCTCCTTCGCTAGCATGACTGCATCGCAGAAGGAGGCGACCGCTTCCCACTTCGTCTCGCCCCGCAGCATGGCCTCGACCAATGCAGGGCGCGAAAGGTCGCCGCCTATCACCGTCGTGAGGACACGGCGGTGCTCTGCTCAAGCGGGACAGTCCTGCACCGTGTGCTCCACCCTGTCCTCCGGGCGAACCTCGCAGTGGTGACACCCAGGCGTTTCTTCCCTCTTTATCCGACACAGGTACCTCCCGAAACATCCGTGTCCGATGAGGACCTGCGTCAGGCGGTAGGTCAGGATGCCGTGACGCCTATCCAGCCACTCCTCAAAGAGGTGTCAAATCGCCGCACCGGCCATCAACCTTTCAGCAATTATAGCCAGCCCACTGCCACTTCAATTTGCTTACTCAGCAAGCTATTTCGGTTACTCCGGTTCTTTACCGGATATCTTAATTTTTGATTTTATCCATCAAAGAAACTCCATGCATAGTCAGCGGGCTATGTGCGCTAAGGAGCGCCACAGCAGCGTGCTGGCTAGTGAACTTGAATATGTGGACCAGCTTTTTTTTTTAGATGGTAAAATCATCAAATGAGTCCTCCCGCTCTGGGTGGGGCGGAAGGGACTGTCAGACTCTAACTGACTAAAATCCACCCGTGTTCCTTCGGATGCCCTTTACGTTCCGGGCCACGGTATCCTGTGTTCATAAAAACCCGCGACCCCAGCAGGCATTTGTCCCCATAAGGGGCCTCGTCAGTTTGCTGACAACTCCCCGAAGGCACGCGCGAAACACGACACGACGCGCCTCCGACCCGGGCTTGGTCCTTGGTCGGACGGCGAGCTACCCATTACTCACCGTCCGCAAGCCCGCTCCACCGCTGTGCCCTCTGCTAATCAGAGGGACACGCGTTGGAGCGTCCACACGACAGGTTATTCGCATACGGGCAAAGAGACCACTTAGGCACACAGTGCCTAAAGAAGAGTTTTTGCCCGCATCCCAGGGTGCACCGGCCCGAAAAACTGGTCTTCCCCACGGACGTATCCGAGAGGGAACTCCAGTCGACGGGCGCACGTGGAGGTTTCCTGTCTTAACACCCCATGTGGAATCAATACTATCGATCACTATACTTGTCAACCTGCAATGTCAATATGTAAATAAATCGATCGATATTTAATATTTCATGAGATTTGACCAACTTCCACAGTCCCGATTTTTGTTTTGCTTACAAGAAATGATCCTTACAAGAAATAGAGTTCAACGGCATCTCAAATTTTTGCGGACAACTCACACTTCACCAAAAAATTAAAAAAAGCAAAATTGTAAACACCAAAAAAGCTAAAATCTCCTAAAAAGTTTTTTCGAATCTCTTCGGATCACCCCCTATCTTTCTTCTATCTACGTGGAGCAGAAAAGACTGTCAGACTCTCACTGACTAAAAATTCACCCTGTTCAACTGCCCTCTCCGTTCCAGGGTCATGGTTACTTTTACACGAAGTCCTGCGACCACGGCAAGCCTTTGGCCCTATGAAGGCTCCTTCAGTTTGAGACGTTCGAGGAACTCTACGTGACCCGGCCCTGGTCATTGATGGGGTGGCGAGCTACTATTACTATTAGACACACCCAGCTTGGGCAGACATCGCCGTGCACTCACGGAGGCGATAGGCGGCGGCGCCCTGTCGAGCGTGGCACTGGTTCAGGATATGCTGCAGGGCTAGGGAGAATGAGAAGCAGTCACCATCCACGCCCAGTTTGAAAATTCACCTTGTTATTTTAGATTTATTGTATGTCAAATTGATCACCAATTTTAATCTTCATTAACAGTTGCACCATTGTCTTTCACATGGCAAATCGACGTAGTGGTTCATTTTGATCAACAATTTTTCTGGCTGTAAAAGCAACTACATTTTGTTACAGTATATTTCGATGCCATTGCCTGACTAGACTTCGGTAATGAAAACAAAACTTTTCAAATCAACTATTCCATGCAGGCCTAGAATGCACCCGAATGTAAAATTGAACTCCGATACATATATCCAGATCAGCGATTCAGAGTTTTAGTACAGCCGAGCCCACAAATGTTTCCACCGGATGAAATCTTTCAAAGGGATGCATCCACAACCGTGAAATTCAATTAGATTATGGGTACCTACGGACTCTAGGGCTTGCTTGTCTGATCTCGAATGCTTTCTTGAAAGTATTCCCAAGTCGCCGTCTACTTTTTATGTTGAATGGAATAAATATGGACGTTTCATCCGTTTGAATGTCTCGCTTAAAAATATATGGAAGTTATACAACTGGAATTCATTGTGATTTGATTAAATAATATTATTTGCATAACTGTTTTAATAGGAATATGTACGTTTGTGTATGTTTATTATGCTGTTTCATGTCATGTTTCTTATATAGGCTACTTCCAAAGATTGACGATGAGAAGTTAAAGCAATATTGAGGATCTCGACCAATAACATGGAACCCTAATTTAACTCGCATCAATTCATCGAGGAATAAGTAAAAGCGTGATATTTTGAAAACCAGACAATAATGAATAAAAAAAAAGAAAATACAATATTAGAAAATATATTTCCCTCAAACAAAGTATCATAAAAATAAACTTTAACAAAATGTTGATGGTAAAAGCCAATTTACCGATTCTTAAAGTACGAAAGCATCGAGGGTTACCAGGGTATCATAATTGCAGAGATCACGGTCGCAAACTGACCACCAATAGTTGTAGAGCGGAGCTTTCACGCAACCGCGCCAAATGTAGCCGTTTGCTCTCAACGCTTTTACTGCACAAACCTCATCTATGTTACAATCTTCCACTGGTAAGTTTCCACTGTAACATCACATTTTATTAAATTAAATTAGTCTTTATTTCAGACCAGGCGGGGTCCATAACAGAAGTATTACTTAAATCAGGTACTGAATCAATTGATTTCCAAGCGGACGCAGCCGTCATAATGCTTTCTATATGCTCTTTATACGGTTAAACATAAACGAATCATGCACTAATTCAGCACTAGATACCTAATTGTTATTGTGTAGCATAATGTTGTATAACTACTTATATCGATGGTGTGCTCACAATATGCCCGGAATGTGCGAGGGAAGAAATTTACAAATATAATCGGTCACGTAAGCCACATGCGTACACATGAACGACAACTACAGTAGAGCTGACAATCGCTGATCAATTTGAATTAAAAGCTGAAATTACAAGTTGTAAACTTACATGTTGCCTTCTAAACAGTTTGCACTATCGAGCATATCTCCAGTTCTGGTGGTCGTGTTAACTTCGCATTTTAAGCAAGACATATCTTTAAACACCGATTTTCTAAAATGCTTTGTACGTGAGAGCTCAATAACATTATCGACCCAACTATCCTTCTTGGCGAACATAAATGGCATCTCAGAAATGGATATGTAGTTGCACAAATTGCAGGAACATACGTAGGTGGTGAGATTGTGATTTACGTTGAAGCATCCACGATCGACTATTCCGAATGGCGTGTGCAATGAATAACACAAATCATCGTCACGTTCGCACATAACCGACGTTATTCTGAAAATTCAATAATGACAAGAGAAAGCAAATTGCAAATAAAATGAGTAAACTTTGGAATATACTGGAGCAGTTGTAAGTTCATTTTGTTTGTTAATTAAAAGAAAGATAGTTTAAAGAATTGGATTTGGCAGAGTTTCCACCGATTGTTATAATAATAAGTTAGTTTTTCCTCTAGATACTACTATTTACTTACAATTTGTTTTTGGGATCATCACATTCTTCGATCGCCACATTGTTGCACATAATACACGATCGTCTTGGATCACCCACCTCTACATCAACTTCCGTAGTGTTATTAGCACGGCCAGTAATATCCCGTTCCTTTTTGTCTTTATTATCAAAGCTTAGATCCTTTGCAAGCTTCATTAATTCATTCCTGGGATAGCTCTCACTAATGCCCATTGTTTGATTAGTATCTAGCAAAGTAGTAAGAGATAAGTTTTCATTTAGCATCAGATCGTTTTTATGTGTAGTAGAAGTAGGAACACTACTACTACTCATATTGTCTTCAGCAGTAAAAAAATCGAGTATTGGTCTAATTATTACAGTAGATAGAGATTTACGGGGCGATGTACTCGTATTAGATACGAATAATATCGGTGGTCTTTTCTTCGAGGTGAGAATGTTCTCTTTTTCTATTGCTTCTGGAGTCTCTAATATGTCGTTGAAAATTTCTTTCACATTTTTGACTAGAAATGAGACTAAATTATGAGGATCCTCAATTTCAGTGGTTTTGAAAAAATCGTCATCACCAAGTTCTTCTACTTTTCGTCTAAAGTATGGTAGAGATGGGAGTTTCTTACTTGTTGGGGAGACGTTTCCTTCTTTTTTTTCGCATTTAACGTATAAAATAAATACAAATAAAAACGAATACAAAATTATTTCACTCTTCATTGTTGTACTGGTGCACTGGGACCATTGACGTTATGTAATAAACTATCAATCATTTAAACGTCAAAAATAAAGCAGTAGCATAGATGGCCTCTTTTGAAAGAAGAGTTTTAATTACAGAGGTTTTCATTAAATCCATATAGAGCAAACTTCGTTTCAAATATCACAACCAACAATATTTACATGAGATTATATGAAATATATATAATTTTCCATACGATCATGAACATTGTATGCAGATTAGTGTCCCAACTTTTTGAAGCCGAATTCTGTAATTTTTTTCTTCTAGGTGTATCGACTTTTAAATGTAATGCTCTTGCACGTAAGTTCATGTTCTCTGTAGGGTTAGGATATCGTGCGTTATTGCATCCGCTATTATTACAAAAGATGAAAATAGAATTAAATACATGTTTGTCTGTACATCCCCTTGATACAAAATCGCTCTCATCATCAACATTTGTGTAACAAAGTTGCTTATGTGGACATACCATGTAATCAGCGCTGAAAATTGTAAAAATAATAAATTGAATCAGATAAAAATATTCAATGTACTAAACAGAACAAGGACAATTTCTTCTTACTTTTTGCCAGATCTACAATGCTTGTCGGAATTTGGATTTGTCCCTTTAGTCTCACAAACTTTACACATTAGATCCACGGACATCTCAGGTTTTAGCAGTCGAGAATTATCATATGCCCAATCGTTGAGACTCTTGTATTCATAATGGCTGGCGTCGAAAGAAGGTTTGTCGTTACAGAGGGGACATTTACATATAAATGTTCTATTTACCCTTCCAGGTAATATACAACCCCTTTTTATGTACGTAGGGTTAACTTCCACGTAACATTGCTCAGCGTCAGCACATTTTTTTGATGACAAACTGAAAAGTAAGTATCGATAAAGGAAGGTCAAACTGAAGCGACTCCACCTCAGCATGCAGGTGGCGCAATGGTTGAGCGTTCGATTTTTGGGCTGAATGATGATTATCTTGGCGATAGCTCAGTTTTTTTTTGCATGGTAAAATCATCAAATGAGTAAAAGCATCCAAGGAAGGACGGGAGGGATTGTCAGACTTGTACTAACAAAAATCCACGATGTCCTTCAATTCCATTCCCTTCCGGGGGCCCTGTTACCTGATAAAACAGTAGGGGGTGGGAGGACTCAACAAAGTGCTATTAGATTTTACAAATTTTTAGCTAAGCAAGATAAAGGAGTCCAAATTGTTGCCCAGTTAATGGCAATAAGCTTGTCCCGACTACCTGAGACTTAAAACAAGGGTGTGCTTTAAGTAGAACTATGCCAAGGTAGACGGAACTATTTCCGTGTGCAAGGTAAAGGAACATAACCAAACATTTGAAAGTAGACGTAGAAGTTCGGTTTGGTTAGATTTCACACATTTCTGAGTGACTTTAGGAACACACATTTGCTAGGAATTGTATATAATGACGGATAACATAGATTTTCGTTAACATATATAATATTAAGACCTCATTATAACAAAAACACTTACGAATCACCTGAAAAACAGTTCCAGTCATGCGAAGGAATATCTGCAAAGCACGTAAGGCAAGATATTCCGAAAGCCCCAGTTCCATTCATGACAGTTCTTGGCTTCCTCTGAGGAGGCCTGAGCTTAGTCTCTTCAGTTCGACGGCTGCTCAATTCAAAACTTTCATTAAATTTCAAAAAAATCATGTTGTTTGTGGTTTGATCAATCACAATAATCGGTGAAGACGTTGTATTGGAGTGTTCACTCATAGTTTCACCTAACCTATTCTTAAACGTCTGTTCTTTATTTTCATTGCAGTCAGTTTTGACCGTCTGAAATAGCGAAAATAATACAAGGAAACCTAAAACATTTTGAACATTTAAGCGCGACATTTTGTACGCAACTTTCGAAGTAGAAATGTCGTTAGTTGTTTTTTTTTAATCTGCGTGATAGAATCGTGACAGAAAAGTATTTGCTTTAGATAGTAAAGGAGTCTGGTTTCAATACTGAAAATAAATATTGTAACAGTATCGTTTAATTTTTTTTTTCTTATTAGTCTTATTATTCCTATAATTATTTAGTAAAAGAGATAAAGTTTGTGAGTGAGTATTTAGTAAGATATCTCTGAGTCATAGCCGTGGAGCAGACGAGTCCCGGAGTGAAGGCCGCGCACCGGTAAGCATAGAGTGGGATGCCCCCCAGCTAGATGGACCGAAGATCTTAAGAAGGTGGCTGGGATAGAAGGAATGAGGACAAGGTGATGTAGCTCAGCCTGGGAGACGCCTATGTCGAGCAGTGAACTGTGATAGGCTGAAAAAAAAAATTTAAGTACCTAATCTCTAGAACCACTGAAACCATTTTGAAAATTCTTTCGCCAGTAGAATGCTACATTTTTTTTAGTGAGAAAAACTATTTTATTTTCATATTGGATGTGCGAATCTAAGGCGGGTTGCTTGTTTTAAAAAATCAAAGGAAGCAATAAAATTGCCTAAACATGGAACAAGCAAAAGTGAAGCAGTCCGAAAATTGCTCAAGAAAATTACATGTTGTAAGATCGAGACCATAAAACAATAAGCAGCAGAACGGACTATTAAGTAAATTGCTAAACTTCTTCGGCCTACACTTCGGCCGACAATTTAACACTTTACTTCCATACACTTGTTTTATTAAAATTCAGAATTTACAAAAAATAACCAAATTGGTCTTACTTTTGGAGCTTTTAGGATGCGAGATAAAATTTTATACCCACTAGATATTTATTCAGAAACATAAGGATAAGCTGGAAAAATAAACCACAAACGACTAGGGCATCCGACTGGGTGCTTTTTGATATTTATTTAAAATGGGTTTGCTTGAACTCTCGATCTAATCCAGAGGCAAAAACTAACGTGGAGCTCTGATGGAGCAAGATTATCGTAAAGGAACTGAAACTCCTGTGCTCACACAGAACATAGTAAAAACTTTTAGGCGCCGATCCCCGACAAGATAGCGGTCACGCACGAGCCAGGCGGGCGCGGGAGATCCTGGTGAGGCCTACCATCACCAATAATAATATTCCACAACTATCTCACACTGAGAGCAGTCATGGTGGCCCAGTGGTATCGGCCTCGACTTACGAGTTGTAGGTCGTGGGTTCGAACCCAGTCAGGCGCATTACTTTGTGTAATTTATTTCAACACCACTGCTCTCAAAACGGTGAAGGAAAACATCGTGAGGTTAACATCGTCGTTCTAGGTAGTTCTACATGTCTGCGAATTTTTGGTTTCTCGGACATGCCGGAAACCGGCATGTCCGAGAAACCAAAAATTCGAAGACATGTGACCATGTGACATCTACCAATCCACACTGGGCCCGCGTGGTAGATTACGGCCTGCTCCCTCTTACAGAGAGGAGGCCTGTGTCCCAGCAGTGGGAACATTTATAGGCTGATGATGATGATCACACAACGCCATCTAGTCCCAAGCTAAGCACAGCTTGTGTTATGGCTACTAGACAACTGATAAACATACTTATATATTTCTAAATACATAAATATTATAGATAAATAATTACACCCAGACACAGAACATAATTATGATCGTACTCATCACACAAACATTTGTCCTAGGTGGGAATCGAACCCACGACCTCCGGCATAGCAGTCAGGGTCACTAACCACTAGACCAGCAGGCCAGTCAAATAAATGGGATTGATTTAGTAGACGACGGCACGGTTGGCATAGTGGCTGAGCGATCGAAATGCTGTGCTGTGTGTCGCGGGTTCGATTCCCGCACGGAGCAAATATTTTTATGATCTACAAGTTGTTATTGATGGTCTGGACGTTTCGATATGTGAGTTTTTATGTTTGTAAACGCAACCACCATACAGGAAAAAAATCAAAATGTGGAGCAAGGCTTTAAAAAAAATGTAATTATATAAATGTTCCTACGATACAGGAGAAATTCCCCGTGTGAGGCAAAATATGCATTTTTAGCCGACACTTGATTAAAACACAATCATTCTTAAGATTAGAGACTTGGCGCTTAAACCAGCACGCGCCTCAATGATGCATAGACAGGTACAATAATCCGTATGGGAACGCAAATGTTCGATACTGTTACAATGCACGGTCAAGCACGATATGTAAGGACTAACCAGCGTTAAAGGAAACTTGATAACACCTCTATGCGTTATTGATGCGCTCTAGACACTGAGCTAGATAGTGTTAGATACGGCAATATAATTATTTTACATTGCAAATTATTATTAGATTGTCAGGTGGGATCATTATGTAGGTAAATATTTGAAAAGTTGACTGGAAATTGTTTCAAATGAATTTTGAGGCGTTAGTTCCGACAATGGCCCCGCACGAAAAGAACTATGCGGTGATAAATTCTTTGTGAAAACTTTCAAAAGATGACAACCATTCCTCTCTATCTAGTGATGTCTTGTGGCGTTTTAGACATGAATTTTCGAACTCTAGTTTAATTACTCAAACAGCTTATTCTGAAAGTTAAAAAAAAAAAAACTGACAGAATAATGTGCGCCGGCACAACTATACCTACATAGTACCTACAGAACAAAAAATCGAGTTGAAGCCGCCATATTTTTAAAACAACCACACGCACCTTCATGTGCAGAATGCAAACACTCAGAACATAATTATCTTTTCACGTCAAAAGTGCAAATTGGGAGCCATACACACAACTCTACACCAAGGTGAAAGGCTAATAGTAACAATTCAGTAATCATGCATCTCCGGGAATAACGTCTTCTCACGTCCATGAACGTCGGTCCCTCAGCACGACGCCTCGCTATAATTCAACCCAATAATGATTCATATAAATTTGCGAAACGACCGAGAGGTGCAAACTGTAAGAGTGAGCGATGCAGTGTATAATTTGCTCGAGTACAGGCCGCAGGCGGATTATGTAGTGTTTCCAACACGTATGTGAGCCGTATCGATATAATTTAAAATTTTTGCCGCAAACGTGTATGTATCTTTATTTGCGACGTGAGTTATTGAACGATCGTGATGTTACTAGCTCTGAAACTTATGTATTTAGTTGGAATGCTGAAGTATGTCAACACAAAGCAAAAAACTGATACATTCAAACTAAAGCACGTTATTTAATGTTCATGACAACACTGAACAAGCCAATATCATTTTACCGTTTTCATAAAACATCAATGCGGTAACCGATACCTGAACAATCTGTTTTGTTCAAACAATCAAGCATTAGCTGAATTATGTAAACATGATTCATATTTCAAATTCAATGGACACATAATTCACATTTAATTTGATGGGCATAAACAAAGCGGTGTAATGTATCGATAAAATTTAATATGTATTGTTCGCAACACTATTAAAGCGTGTCATTTGGTTTTTATCATCGTGATTAAGTTTTGCTTATTGAAGCATCAGCTTGCAAGATGCGTAATTGCAATAAGTTATCGTTTAAAATGAAGTAAATCGATTAATTACAGACATCGATCAACTAAGTATCAAGATTATTTATAAAACAGCCTTGACGAGGTAATAAGGACTTTAATACTCCGCGCCGTCCTAGAGTATCTAGTACAGCGTCTTGATAAGACACTTTTTTATACGCTTGCATTTGACCACTTGAAGGTAAGCAATGGGCTGGTTCTTATTTTATTTTTTCTTTATTAAAACGCATAATGCTCAGACTATCATCAGAAAACACATTTAAGAAAAATCGGAATACATTCACTGATTTTATCAAGGCAAGATATTCATAAGAAAATTACTGCTCCTGGGAAGACGTTTAAATTAATAACCGCTTGTGACAGGGTCATGGACGTTACAAGACTTCAGACCAGGATATACATATGGCCTTACAGGACTTAATCATCGGTCGCCTGTCGACATCTCCGGTGTAACACTTCGTCACAGTCCTCAGTTCCTCATGTTACCTTACCAATATTCATTCGATATTCTCTAACGACCATCACTAGTGTATGCTCCTGGTTGAAACGCAGTCACAACAACGGTTGGGCACTACTTGTTGGAACTAGTAGATATTAAAGTACATAATATTAATGTGAATATCAACAATTTCTGCCTAAATAATTTACTGGATTGGAGTTGTAATTTCGTCCTTGAAAGTGGATTTGAAGCACTGTTTTGACCATATTTAATTCAAGAAAGGTATCGAAATGGCACAAGAAATAATGTAACGTGTCGATAACTAAGGCGATATTCACATAATGATAGCGATCAATCGTCCAGAAAAAAATCGTCCCATGTTGAGCTTTTTGCAAAAGTAATCCTCAGTTAGAGTGCTTTTCAGTAGAGTATGTTACCAATCTATAACATACATAATTATTATGAGGCTGAAGAGTTTGTTTGTTTATATGGTTAAGTACGCTGATTAAACTCGATAATCTCAGGTCTTCTGATTTGAATTTAAAAAAATGTGTTATCCATTTATCGAGGATGGCTATAATACTGCCCAACGCTGAGAACAGCTAGTAAACTTATTAAAGCAGTCAATTTGATGTTGCAGTAATGAAACTCACAGTTACAGACTAAATTTGATTTATTCCCGTTGAATCCCACTTTTGGATCCCATTTTTAGTTACTGTTATTCCCGATGGATGCCATTTTTTATTCCCATTGAATCCCACGTTGTGACAACTTGTATACATATCAGAAGAAGTGTTACCTTTATTTTGAAGATTTATTCTCTGTTACTTATTTATGGATTTTTTGTAAAAGTTAAAAAAAAAACAAATCATGTGGGATCCAACGGGAATAGTTTTTTGGATTCAACGGGAATAAAACGTTTTTCTTTTGTTATGGGATTGAACGGGAATACATTTTATTTTTTTGCAAGATCCTACGGGAAAAATATTCAAGTGGGATTCAAAAGTGGGATCCAACGGGAATAATTCAAAATTTGCAGTACAATGAAACAGACGCTATAACTCACACTCATGTAAAAATATGTAATTCGAAATTAGTATTCGTATAATGTATAACACGCAGAGTAATATCTATGAACCGACGCGAAGCAATAACGGTCCCATAAAGAAACATATTACATATAAAGCGAAATAACATTCTTATATTATATAAAATTCTCAAATAGGTAACGACTTGTCTTTTTATTTTGTTCTGTTCATTTCCTCGGAGTGAAATTGTGAGCGACAAGGGGATTGCATACGGCATTGAAATTTTTGCGCTATAGTGCCGCGACTCGGAGAACTGGAAAAACTTTTAAGTTGTTTGTTAATATCGTTTATAAGAAAACAAAACGGACACCAGCAAAATTAATATAAATGTATACTAGCAACCCAGTTTAGAACAAGAAATACGTAGCCCTACACTAGAAATTTCTTACAGAATCGTGGGTGCGTTTACAAACATAGAAACTCATGCACAAACACCCAGACCCGGAACAACTACTTCAAGATCATACAAATATTTGTACCGTGCGGAAATAGAACCTGCGGCACGCAGCACAGCAGTCGATCTGTCAGCCACTGCGCCAACCGTGTCGTCATTGATCAAGGCTCTTAGCAATGACTTCTGTAATTAACCATTTCGACTCTATTATGATTCTTCTAGTTAGTTTATTTAAATCACCATTTGCTTATAAAACTTACGGACCGCATTAGAAACTCCATACTTCGCTCCAAAACACAAATAGCCGATGTTGGCCTAACAGCTGCAAGGTTGAAGTGGAACTGGGCTGGTCATATATGCCGTATGTCGGATGAGCATTGGGCAAAAATAACTACTCAGTGGATCCCAAATGGCGGTAAAAGACAACGCGGCAGGCCCAGAAGGAGATGGCGGGATGAGCTCGACTCATTTTTAAGGGATTGGCCTACAATCGCACTAGATCGCGAAAAGTGGAAGGAGGGAAGAGAGGCCTTTGCCCTGCAGTGGGACGACACGGGCCCGAGACCGAGGGTTTTATGATGGCCATACAAGATCAAATAGTAGCCACTCGTAATTACATAAAATATATTATAAAAGATCAAAATCAGCCGACAGACTTGTGCAGACATTGCAACAACGCCTCCGAAACTATACAACATATAACTGGAGCATGTAAGTCACTAGCACAAACTGACTATAAACACCGCCATGACCAAGTTGCGGCCATCATACACCAACAGCTAGCATTTAAATTTAAACTCGTAAATGAAATGATACCATATTATAAATATAAACCAGAGATGTTATTAGAAAACAACGATCAAAAAATTTATTGGGACCGAACAATAGTAACAGATAAAACAATTCATTTTAACAGACCCGATATTACCGTTCATGACAAAACAAATATAATAGACATTGCTATACCTAACTCACACAACATTCAATCTACAATTTCCGAAAAACTTAGTAAGTATCAAGACCTTGCAATAGAAATAAAAACTCAGTGGAAAGCACAAACTGTCCATATTGTCCCAATAGTACTCTCATCTACCGGTATAATACCAAAATCACTCATTCAAAGCCTTCACACTCTACACATGCCTTCAAACACATTATACATGCTCCAAAAGGCCACAATTCTCAACACCTGCCGAATCACCCGCAAGTTTCTGACTTCCTCTACATTAATATCTACTTTTTCTATTTAAATTGACCCCCCTTACATCCTTGGCTCAGGCCCGCGTGTAAGGTCATATTCTCTCGAAAGAGAAGGAAAACAAAGAACACCAAAATAATAATAATTTGCTTATGGTTTGAGCTTAGGTTGATTACAACATTACAACCCCATTTTTTGAGAAAGAATACAGAATAAGTACTGAAATTAAAGCAGATAACTTTCAGCTTGCTTTGCTTCCATTTTTTTTTGTGTTTGCAGCCCGCCTAATATTGTCACCATCCTCATCTATATACAAAAAACGTTCTGCCCGTCTCTTCTAAGTTCAAAACTCTATTCCCTTTTCACCAATTAAGTTAGGGCTAATTTTGTTACTTAAGTTATTTGTTCTCATTGAATTTATTGCTGGTGCGGAGTGAAGAACAGTTGAAGAATTCCACTTTAGGTGTATAATTTGATCTAATTTGGAAACTTACGTAATGAAAAGAGTTTGATCTTTGGTATAAATACCTACGAGTTTTAGAAAACTTTTTAATTGGTATTGAACGCCTACTTTTCACGAAGAAAATGTATAAAATGGAATTTGAAGGTGAGGTACGCCTCAAGCCGGTTTACTTACAAGAAGTTTGAATAAAATCCAAAATCAATCTATTCGTCTGGCAACAGTGTTAACATTTATGTACATTTCAAAAGCATTTGAACACTGAACTGCTGGTCTACTAATCAATCTTGTTCAGAACTCAGCCCTTCGATTATCCTGTGATGCCATCATTATTTTGTGGAAACGATTATGTATTAGGAACATATCGAAGATACGTCGCGTTCGTTGACCCCCATGACGTGAATAAAGAGTGTTTTAATGTGTTTAATTCTTATCAACACATCACAATTATGATTACATAATAAAATTATGACCACGAGTACAGAGTACCCATAGGTAGGTAACATTTTGTCCACAAAAAATCTTACAAGCAAAGGAAACGAACGATTAATAAATATGAATTACTTTAAAAACGACAGGCCTATTCCGTGGGCTTTTTCGAGTCTGCTTATACGTGGTACTATGATTTTTACATAAAGAAATTAGGTTACTCGAGGAACCAGTGAAGTGAAGAAGTCGATAAGCTTACAAGAGTGTTCCTTTGAAGATATTTTTTTTTACTTTTACATCTGCGACGTACTTAAGGATTACACGAGTAATATTTTCTTGCGCTTTATGTATGTTGAAGGAATTGTATATAAATATAATATGGCAATATTGATCAGGAATAACTGTCCAGTATTATGAGTTTCTTCCCGTTAATCCCAATAATGTTACGTTGTGATTAAATGTACTTGGAATAGTGAAAGGTTAAGTAACTAAAAATTAAACATATATAACATTTGAGGCTAAAATTGCTGAATAAAACAACATAATGTCAAATACATTTTCGAACTTAACTCAATAACACCTATGACCATTTTCTGCTTCCTTGTCGAGATAACAATCATTGAACAAATGTGCACAACAATGTCATAACATAAAGCAGTAATAGCCCACCTCTTCAGACCCTTCAATGTCCGCCAAGCCGTTGGTCACACCGGCTAAGGCGTTGCATAAATCCTCTTCCTTAATTTAATGTCGCATAAAATCACAGGCCGGTGCAGGCAAGCGTGCATCCCTCACAGGCTCGCCAGTGTGTACCGCCAGTGTGTACCTTTTTACCACCCATTGTAAAGTTTTTTATTACCTGTAATTTAATATACTTTACCGAATCACCGTGCAGTACACTGCAGTGCAGTTTATGGTTTCATGAAGCGCACTGTTTTGCATGTTCAAGTGCACATCAAATTTTCTCTGTTGATATTATTTATTTTCAAGGAGAGAAAAGGAAGCATTTTTCATAATATCCTAATGATACTTGAAATATACAGTTGGTAAATGCGGATATAAAAAAAGCTTCTTTAATCTAGGTTCATCTTTTTTGTAGCATATTTTTCCGCAAGTTAAAAGTGTAAATTCCTTTCCGCGCTCAAAATTTTTGAATCAGGTAAGCCTTTTGTAATGAACTACGCGTGTAATACCTACTTGTTGTTTTTTTTTTGTTTTGGCGGAATCCCAACAAACATCATTGTACTAAATTGTTGGTAGAGCTAATATTATAAAAGGACAGCGAACTCCGTTATTTTTTATGTACTTCCAGAGAAAAGTTGTTCCACGTCAAGTAACATTATGAGTTGTTCAAGTTAAATTTAATTTTGAGTTTACTTTCTTCAATAGAGTTGTTCTGCGTGAAAAGTAATGACGTAAGCGTCTCGGAGGTACTTCAGTGGTATACACTCGAGATTTCGCCTAACCCAGCAGGTTTTCATTTCAGCTAAGAGGCGTAACATATTTTTTTACGAGATTTGCTGTCAGGTTGTTTTTCTTCAGCAAGCCGCTTTTTTATGGTATTTTATATCAAGGCTCATTGATTTTCCTTCTCTCCAAAACCGGTAGACATATTCCAAAATCGTATTATAACTTAACCATGTTGCTTATAATTGGATCGACTCTCTAATGTGCTTAAACGTTGCGCGTCGTTAGGTGATATTAGCTAGTATTAACAATTTAATGTAATTTGTGAACTATGGAGCGGGATACGCGTTCAAACAAAAGCATTATGGCGCATTATCTCGCGTGAGAAGACTTAAAACGTATCTGACATTGTACACATTAGATACACTCTAATTAGTGTATAGCGAGATAAACAATGTAAGACTTCGGTACATAATTATTGGAAATTTTCGACTAATAAGGAGCTGCGGCCTGTTGAATGTCGATCATAAAAGGGCACTTGAAAGAACAGTGAGTTTTAGTCAGTTCTTTACTCACCTGGACTCGCTTGCGTCTGGGCCGGCGGGTTCACTTGGCCACATTTTATTGGCATCTGGACACTAATTCAAATTTCGAAAATAATCTATTCTTTTGAAACTAACAGTGGATACAGTCGAGCGCAATCTAGGCAGTCCAAAATATAAAACACAATTCAATTAGGTTTATTCTCAAGAATTATGAAATGTGAAATGATAAAACTAAAAGATTCAGTTTTTACACGTCACGGTTAGTGTGGGAAATTGTGTTACATCTAATGTAGTCAGTTACAATATTAACATAAAATAATCACTTAAATAATGTTTTTTTACAAAGTGACGTCAACCTCTTTGTGCAGTTCTTGGATGCATCATTCAAAAACAACCTTGCTATGTAAGGTAATTTTATTGTCTTTCCTTAACCCTTAAAAAAGTCATAATAATTTGAATAAACTTATCCGCTTGGTTGACTTCGAATTTTTTTTTTCGTCTTGGTCCAGTACGTACAAATTATTTTATAGTAATGCCCTCATAACTAAGGAACATTAACAAAATATAAGAAACCGAATTTCGACACCATAAGTGTCATTCAAGTTGACTCGAGTCTCCATGAACATATACATTTCTTAGGAACTGTCACCCTAAATCAGCTGCAAGCGATATACCAATTCTATCTCTATTCTTGGTGCGGGAATCGATCCCGCGGCAATCCATTCGCTCAGCGCTAACCGCGAAACATTGCATGAAACATTGTATGCACAAATAATGAAGAGGGAAAAACATTATACTTTAAATGTTCTAATTACAAACTATTTGTTTACCTAACAGCCATTTAATTGAGGCAACGTTAAATTAATAAATCACAGTTTAGGAACTTTCGATATTACATAATAATACCTAATACTAAGTAATTTATATAAATAATTTATTGTTATAGTTCAAAACCATTGAACTGGGTATTAATTCATGAACTTGATTATGCCGATGTGAATTAACTGAACCACATTTATGCAATTTTCTATGGAAAACTGTCTAATAATCAACACACTAATTATGTATTGAACTATGGTGTCAGTTCAAAACATACTTAATGTAGACACTAATCATGATACAAGGTAATTAATTATAATTCAATGTTCAAATACAGCATTATATCGAGCTGTTAGTTTACGAACATAATATAAACAAGATGCTTGAGTACTCAATTAAATTGATTGTGTTGATTGAAGGGAATCAGTCATTATGCATGGTGGAATGGGTAGACAGACATCTTGAAATGTAAATTTTGTAATAACGAATTTCACCAAAATTTATCTATTAGGTTTAAAACTATTGACTTTACAGTAATTTGTTATTTTACGTCTAGTTGGGGTAGCGGCCTTGTCTAAACAGGTAACCCTAAAACGTAAAAAGCTATTGAAGGTAACACCGTGGACCGCCTGTCAAAAATTTGGATTATAATAAAGTACGAGTACTTTGATAAATATATATTTCAATAAAAATAAAAAGCGCAATTCTCCCCATTATTAAAATTAGTTCATGACTGTTTTAAATCCTTAACCCATATCTTCCTAGTGATCGATTGTTCGATCGGTTGACATTTTATTTTTTTACGCGTAATTGAGAACGCACCTATTTTTACTTTTTTTAATGGTGGTATGCCTGACACTCTCGACTTTCAATTAATATTTTTGACGTTTCACAATTCCCGCGCATTTTTATAAAATCTGAGTGAAACATCGCAAATTTTTCGTCGGAAACATGTCTCGTCGTAAAATGTAAGTATTTTTTTCTGTTTATACGTAATTTAATTTTTTTTAGAGGTTTTGTACTAAAGAGTATGTGTTTTACAATATTCTTACTCATCAAAATTGGTATGAATTGCATTTGGGTAAAAAAAATGAGACTATATTTAGTGATCGACTTTTCGATCAGTAGGATGATATGCCCATAATATACTAATGCACTGGTAGATAATTTTATTTATTTATTTCCTATTGTGTTGTTACAGTTTTTCAGTTATTGCGATAATTTCACATTTAGAAGATGAGAATAATGTTTTATCGGCCGATATTTTTATTACTCCACCGGATAATTATGAAAAAAGTGATGAAGATAGTGGTGACGAGGAATCTACCGACATAAATAATTTATCGAGGCATCAGTTGTTGGCAGAAGCGGAACTTAGGGTCACTATTGCTTCGGAAACTGGTGTTGAGGTGGAGAACAGTTTCTTGGACGATCAGCCTCTTGAACTTTTGGCTAGTACATCATCAGATAAGCCACCTGTACTGAAAAAAGGCGGGTAAATATATCACGACGTTGGAGGGTTGTCGATATTCCGGATAAACCAGAAAAAGAAAATTCGGTACCTAGTTTTCTTGAAGATATTGAAACTCCAGTACAGTTTTTCGAATTGTTTTTTCACGACGAGGTTTTTGAGCTGATGCGTTCAGAAACGGAAAAAAATGCAATCCAGAAAGGTAAACACGGTTTGCGAGTGACCTTGACTGAAATGAAGCATTTTATAGGTATACTATTACTGTCAGGATATAATAGTGTATCTAGGTATAGAATGTTTTGGGAACAACAAGTCGGTTGCAATTTTCAAGGAGTTGCGTCTCTTATGCCTAGAAACCGTTTTGAAGATTTGTTTCGTTACTTTCATGTCGCTGACAATAATAGTTTACCGCCAAATGATAAATTTGGAAAAGTTCGTCCGCTGTGGAATCTACTCAACAATTAAATAGATGGCTAAATTATTATCCTGGGGACAAAAATTTGAGCATCGATGATTTCATATTATGGAAAACATGGTACTTTCTACTACATGATACTTTTCTCTTCTGCTACATGATACTTTTATGAAATGCTCCAAGTGTAATGTTGCTTTACGCCAAAAATGTGTTTGTATATTTAATTGTATTTTTTTTTCAATAAACAATAAAAATATAAAATAAACAGCTTTTCATTTCACGACAATTGACTTGCTCATATAAGTACAATACATGTTGGTATATTCCTACTGATCAACTAATCGATCGGTTTCAAAACTCAAAAAATAAATATTATATTATTTTTTTCAGTATTTATTTATGTTAACATATATGATAAGGGGTCAAAATAAAATTTTCACCTAAATTGGTCCAGTATTAATAAGGTTGGGATAATATGGGTTAATTGAGCAGATGTCGTTTAGATGTCTTTTTTCTTAACGTTTGTGCAAGGTACACGATTTAAAAAAAGAATGAAATATTGCTAAATAATCATTTATTTTTATTGTAGCAAAAAAGTAACGACGATGCGTTACGTAACCTTTTTTCGAAATAAAAAAAAATTATGTATGAGTTCATTGCATGTTCTTTGATTGTGAATTCACCATTAAAAAAATATGTAGGTAAACTTCTTACAAAATATAATTACATACAAATTCCAAGTTTAATCCTAAAAAAAACAAGATGATTAGTCATAAATCATCAGCACAATGAGTTACGTCACTGAATTCCAGAGCCAATAACGTTGATCAGTGAACACCGCACGGCGATCGCCACCGTGGACACGCTGCAGCGATAGGGTTACATTGTGGGACTCCCTTGATCGTGCAACATGGAGTGACGAAAGAAAATATTGAAGCTTTCTTGTGTAAGAATAATTCTACTGTCGAGCAAGATTTGAACTTTGAATCTGCAACCTTCAGATATAGTAGGTACACCAGACACTCTTGCTAACTGAGCTACCGCGGATGACCGCGGCAGCTCAGTGGCATGACCGCATGCGCTCAAAAGCGTCGACATCTTCAATCCTATTTCAACTAGATAGAGTAACGGTGTGATGCAGTGAGTAAAAATATTGTAATTTATTTAGGAAATAATATATTGTCGTAATTGTGTAAATGTGTATATCTTTCGACTGTTTATTTTAGGGTGCCCTAAACCCTCTGGTTTTGTTCATATCAGTACACCTATATTATCTATTATTATTTTACTATTGCATGATTTCACGTATTCGTTCTAATATTGCCAATTGCCTTATCCATAAATCAATCTCGATCATTTCCTACATACATTTCTTACTAGTCGATCAGACGGGTAACTCGATACCGCCTTGGACAGCCGCAGCCTATTGCTTTCCAGCCTGTCCCACCCGTTTCCCAGGCTTGTTCACACATGTAGGCATAGGTACCTTATAAGATCTAAAGTACTTACTTTCTACGCCATCTTTACTACAGAAAAAAAATACGACTTTAAAGCCTCCTGCAGACACACGCGATTAATCGCGCTGCGACAACGAGCCAAGCTAATTTCCACTCTAAAAATACTGCGAATGGACCGCGACATGTCGCCCCGCGCGATTAATCGCGTGTGTCTGCAGGAGGCTTAATAGGATCGATTTAAACTAAGTCGTGCTGGTATTTATCTTCTTGGAATTTTAAATAGATCTGATGTTTGATTCCTTTTTGATAAGTAGTTACGACATAAGAGGTCATGAGTTCGAACCCAGCCAAGCGCATTTCTTTGTGTTATTTATTTCATCACCACTGCTGTCAAAACGGTGAAGGAAAACATCGTGAGGAAACCGGCATGACCTGGAACCAAAAATTCGAAGACATGTGACATCTACCAACCCGCACTGGGGTCACGTGGTGGATTACCACTCCCACTCATAGGGAGGAGGCCTGTGTCCCAGCATTGGAAACATTATAGGCTGATGAAGATGATGATAGTTAAACTAATTATCACTAGTTAAAATACTTTGCATACGTTTTCACACTTTAAAAATTTGTGAAAAAAGTGTCTTAGGATTTTAACAAATAGTTTGCTTAGCTGTTGATCAAGCAACTCGCCCTTAATCTAGCTGCGTGCATTACGTGCACAAGGATATTTGTTTCACAAAGGCCAGACGATAAGCCTTTTACTAGGAAAATGGCTAAATCTTAGGTCAAAAAGATTATAATTATATTACTAGTAACCCACGAGATTGTCCGTGCGTGTTTAAAAAATAGCTATAGTTACCCCTTAATAATCATAATACCTCTTTGTAAAATTTCAACTAATTCATAATGAACAAACAGAGAACTGGAGTTACTTTCATATTTTTTTAACCAACCGCAAGTCCCATGCGACATTTTTTATTTATCACACCAGCTGCCTAATTTAATAAAGCAATCAATTAGTATACAGTCGCCTAATCACGGACGGCGATACTAATTGTCTTTGTGAACAACCTAACAGGCTAGCACAATTAACTGAATCGGTAGCTCTAACCAGACGAAATTGCCAATCAGTTAAATTGTATAGTGAATGTAATATATGTCTGTCTGTCTGTTATTGTCACTGCATAAACGCATCTCGCTTTAATTGGTAAATTAAGTGTCTAAATTGATATACCTAACTGTCCAGGTAGATATATTTTATTATACAGAGTGTTTATTAAACGGATTCCTAAGCAAGCATTCTGATCATCAAACTATTGTTTATTACATTATTTTTAGTGTGAAACGAGTTCGTTTTTGGTGTGAAAATCACGGTTACGGGAGTGCTAAAATATGACGCTCTCAAAATCATAGGCTGTTACACGTACTGAATAGTCTGTATTTATAGCATTCATTAAGTAAGTATTTAATTTTAAAAATACACTAAAAATACAAAACTTTCAAAGTCCCAGATATTACGGGCACGCCGCAATCGCGGCGGTAAGACCCCTCTTTGAGGAGTGGCTGGATAGGAGTCACGGCGTCCTAACCTACCGCATGACGCAGGTCCTCACCGGACACGGAAGTTTCGGGAGGTACCTGTGTCTAAGGAGAAAGGAGGAAACGCCTGGGTGTCACCACTGCGAAGATCGCCCGGAGGACACAGTAGAGCATACGGTGCAAGACTGCCCCGCTTGGGCAGAGCACCGACGTGTCCTCACGGCGGCGATAGGCGGAGACCTCTCGCGCCCGGCATTGGTCGCGGCCATGCTGCGGGGCGAGACGGAGTGGGAAGCGGTCGCCTCCTTCTGCGAAGCAGTCATGCTCGCGAAGGAGGAGGCGGGCCGCGTGAGAGAGAGGACAGTGTCCTCCCTCCGCCCCACCCGCAGTGGTGGACGCCCACGGCGACGGACGTCGCAAGACGATCTCCGGCCACCGTAGGCGCGGGCATGCGGGCGGCGAGTAAAGGGCAACTCGCTGCCCGACCATGGACCATGCCCGGGTCGACGGCGCGTTGTGTTCCACGCGCGCCTCAAAGAGCGTCAGCATAATGACGGGGCCCCCTCTGTAGAGGGCCAAAGCCTGCCGGGGTCGCGGGACTTATCTCATTACCGTGACCCCGGAACATAAAGGGCTATTGAAGGACACCGTGGATTTTAGTCAGTACAAGTCTGACAGTCCCTCCCGCCCTGCCCGGGGTGGGAGGACTCATTTGATGATTTTACCACGCAAAAAAAAAAAAAAAAAAAAAAGTGCCAGATATTAAATAAACAAATGCCTCATCAAATATATTTAAGAAACTAGCTTTTCTCCGCGGTTTTACCCGCTGCTCGGTTCCTATTAGTCCTAAGGTGATGTTAAATAGCCTATGTGAAGGACATAGGCTAACACAAAAATATTTTTTAATTCGAACCAGTAGCTTCTCAGAACCAGAACCTTTTAATATTTTAGTATAGATGTGTCAAGAATTCTTAGCAATCCTATACAGAAATATTTATTTACCCCAAATCTCCCTAAAATACACAACACTTTCCTGATTCACCCTGTATACACCGTGTTCCGGACGATATACATAAACTTCGACCAGATGTTCAAACCACGGAAGTAAGCATTTTTCATTATGGACACATTAATAAATTCTTATTTTTTATTTTTTGTTAATTTTCATACAAACTAAATACCTAGACGTAAATAACCCGATATGCATGCCTCTTTATCCGAATTGGCAACGTCGTATTTTCATTCATAACATTTGGCGGGCTGAAACAAATGAAATGCAAATAGTATTTGATAGATTTCAAATTAAGATACTTTCTCACTGCATAGCTCAATTAAATTTCATTAAATGAAATTACAAATATCTTTGTAACGAAGCCTTTTTAAGTACTACTTCCTTTGTTGGATTTGATTTGTAAAAGCCATAGAAGTATTTGCTAAAGTTTATGGATAACGTGAAGAACACGGTGTATATCTTGGCTATTGGTAAGTATCCAAATTGATATAGGTGTGTAGTTAAGTTTATAGGTTAGTATGTAACAAGAGGTTATGGCTGTAATGTAACATAATGGTCTTATGTATAGATATATTTACTATGCACTTAATATTAATTCACACTTGGAATTAGAGCCTCTATGGTTTACACGTAAGCTTAAGATAGGTAGGACGGAGATTTAATTAATTAATCCATAATTATAATCTAATATATAAAAAAATCAATGCCACTTTTTGTTGTAATGTTATAACTCAAGAACGGGCTTACCTACCCAAAGCAAATGTTTAGGCTTTGTTCGAACTATTTATTAGATGCTTTATGTGAAGCTTGCACAAAATCGGACGAGCGGTTCTTAATATACCCGTGAGAAACTGGGACGGGCCACTATAGTTGTCTATATTTGTAATCGGCGGTTAATTTTCAACAAACTCTTTTAGACAAGTCAGAGAAGAGAGGTAGTAATACTACTTTTAGTAGGCGTCTATGGAAAGTGTCGGCAATTTTATGATGATCTGAGGGCCTTCTGACAGTATAAACCGACGGTAATGAAAGAAAGAAAGAATAGAACGGAATGTAATTTGATTTGATTTTGGATACACACAACATCAACAAAAAAATCAATAATAATTTTAATAAGCATGCCCACAAAGGGTTAGCAACTTGGCATTTGCTGGGCGAAAGACACTCAGTGCTGGTTTTCTGTTGGTACCCCAACTTGGAACCCCAACATTGGGATAAACATTGGCGGGCTAGGCCGGCGGCATGATTTTGACAACTTTGCATTGTTCAATCAGGTCGCCGGCCTAGCCCGCCCGCTGGTACCTCCGGCTTTGGTGTGTAGACACCTTTAAGAACTGAGGACATTTCGGGTAGCATGCTCAAGTGGAGACAAGACGGTCGTTGCGGAGCAGACAAATCATAGAGTAGAGACCGCGTATGGGCAAATGTAGCATGAGATTGAGAGAATGTAGCATAGCTGTTGTGCGATGGATCGATGATTTGAAAAAGATGGTTAGCAGAGGATGCCTGCGGATTGCCCAAGACCAGAATGGTTGGAGCTTTTTAGGTGGAAGTCAACTGGCTGTTACAAACTACGCTCTCAGTTCTGACTCAAACGTTGTTTCCTACTATTAAACAGTTACAATCAGTTCATCATCTGCCTAGCTTTTTTTTCCAATCATACCAGAATACCGCTCCCAGGCTAACCAGATGCAGCTAAATAAAAGTATCTATTTTACTTGTATCGACTGCCTCTCTGAACTCCACAGCCTACTCACACTACCTGTGACGACTGTCAAAGATCTTTAAATGACAGCGAATTCAATGCTTTCTGAGGCACAGAGGAAACTTGGAATGTAATTGATAATCACCCATAAACAGATTGACCTTGGCAAGCGCGGTCTGACCTTGAATGTACCTACATCGCTGTTATTATTTAACCACAAGCTTCTCGAGTTAAATGATTCATTATTCATTTTGAACACAATGTACTGAATTGAATATTCGAAACTCATTAGTGATGTAAAATCTGATTAAAACAGATTCAAAACAATGCAAAATTAGAATAATTTACAACAATTTCATACAAAAGCTATTTACTAATCGCTAAATGTGTTATCGGATTACTGAAATCAACGAATTCTGTGTAACAATTACCTATGTATTTCGATGTTATTAAGTTTCACAGACTATGATTACTTGATTTCACATCAAATTAAAGGCAGAATTCAACATGAAAATACATGAAATCTGTGAAATAAATTTGAAACCTTTCAAATATTCTTAGATAGTGTAAAGACTGTGTGTGTGTGTGTATTTTTAATAGAACCAATTTCACGTAAAACATTCGCAATTTATTTTTAGTTAATTTTCTTGATTTGTTAGGATACGTTTTTTTTTCTTCAAGTGAGAACTCCTACCAAGGGCAGGGCAGCAGGGACTGTCAGACTTATACTGACTAAAATCCACGGTATCCTTCAATAGCCCTTTACTTTCTGGGGTCACGGTAGTCTCGTAAGTCCCGCGACCCAGCAGCCTTTGGCCCTCTAAGGGGGGCCCCGTCTTGTGCTGACACTCTTGGAACACAACGCACCGTTGACCCGGGCATGGTCCATGGTTGGATAGCGAGTTGCCTATTACTCGCCGCCCGCATGCCCGCGCCTACGGTGCGCGGTGACCGGAGATCGTCCTGCGACGTCCGTCACCGTGGGCTTTTGAACGATATTTACCTGCTACGTATTTTTTTTTCAAATACAATATGAAATGTATTAAAAATGTCAACAAAACTATTAGGTACAAAGTTTCGAAAAACTTCTCATCAACGCTGTCAGATGGTATAATGTGCCCAAGAGACTGGCGGCGTTGCTTCGTTATAATGGCAAGCTTAGCTTCTGTCCAAGGTGAAAGCCCTAAATCTAGATTAATTTGTCAATGTACGACTACATAAAACTCTTGCTCCCCAAACAACAAACAGACTATCTCAATAAATAGAGCAGGAAGCACCAATTTCGTTTCTCGATAAACTTTCTTATTCGAGAATCGTGAAAATTAATCTTCATTTCGTTACTGTTTCAGGCTTTATTAGCCAAGTAAGGTAATGTATGGTCCAACTGCAGACCGAGAACTCGATCAATCGGCATTTCACAATGTTCGTGTTTGAAAATCGAGGTAAATTGACGTATGTTACGGGAACGATTGACGCTTCCACGTGAGTAATCGATTTAAGAGTCTATTATTTTGCGTTCGAACGTTTGGGATTAATTAATGAATGAAAGGGTCAGAACTGTTACTCATTTTGTACGTATTGAATTGAATTTATTCTATGGAGTGGTTCCCAGGAGAATCTTATTGAATGTGGTGGTGAACTGGATTAAATAACTGTTGGATTTCCAATCCCAATGAACTCACCTGAAAATATTTTTTCGGACTCGATTGACGGCACGGTTGACATAGTGGCTAAAATTGTGATTTCGCGAGTTCGGATGGGCACTCAACAAATATTTGTATGTACGGTGGGCTACACATCAAGCTATACAAAACCAGTTTGTCGTGGCCTCGCATTGTATGATCTTTTCACACAATTAAAGGTCAGCTTATACTGGTTTTTCATAGCTTGATGTGTAGCCGTGTGTACTATTAATAGTCGTTTCGGGTTTAGGTGTTTGTTTGTGTGAGTTTAAGGGTGCTCCCACATTTATCGACGCGGAATCGGCTTAAGCCGGTCGAAAAAACCTTTATGTCAACGTAATAAGGGTGTTACTAATACCATTCGCATCGGCTCGCGTCGTCTGAGCCGAGCCGATGCGCACCCTAAATGTTTGTCAAAGCACCCACGATACAGGAGGAATCCCACCGACTGTCTCGACCTACAATTAGTTGTTAAGGTGGTTCGCGCCGGAGACCGCCATAGGAGACAGCGACAGGCGACCGCGACAGGAGACCGCGATAGTACTTAACATTAGGCAATGTATGTGCGGCAGTTCGCGAGCGACACAGCGTCAGGAGACAGATACGGTAAACAATCTCCTGTCGCGGGCCGTGTCGCGGTCTCCTGTCTCGGTCTCCTGTCGCGGTCTCGCGCGCGAACGACCTTTACAGGACTGGGTGGTTGTGTATGAGATTCAATGTTTGTAAACGAAACCAAGTTACGGGAGAATTGACTAAACATACTCATTTTTGGTGCTGGATTTCATTTACCGGTTAAAGAAATAGTCATCAAATAAATTACACGAAACCGTTATATGAATATCAAATTAAGCCATCAAATAATGATACAGCTAAGAATTCCGCCCACTCTACCTTGAACAAACATAAATCAACGCAGATTGCGATTTCAATTAAAACTACAGTTTCAAACAAACTTACGTATTCCATAAAGTACACATCGTAAATAAGTAAGGTACGTTGTTTATTTAAACTCCTCCTAGGCCACGACAACGCGTGTTGAGTAGCTGTTTCATTAAAGTTTTCCTTGAGGCTTTGAAACAAGCTGGAATGTAAAGGCGAAGGCGACAAATAAACTAGAATAATTATAATTGTACAAGCTCAGTTTTTGTTTACCAGAAACCTTTGAAGTGGTCATTTTACGCATTATTATGAGACTGCAAAAACTGCTCATCATCAGCTTATAATGTTCTCACTGCTGGGACACAGGCCTCCTCTCTGTGAGAGGGAGTGGGCCATAATCCACCACGCGGGCCCAGTGCGGGTTGGTAGATGTCACGTCATGTCTGCGAATTTTTGGTTCTAGAACATGCCGGTTTCCTCACGATGTTTTCCTTCACCGTTTTGAGAGCAGTGGTGATGAAATAAATTACACAAAGTAATGCGCCTGGCAGGGTTCGCACCCACGACCTACAACTCGTAAGTCGGGACCGATACCACTGGGCCACCACTGCTTTCGCTAAAAACTGCTCAGTTCAACGATTAAAATAAACAGGATTATTGTTTAATTTTTGAGTGTCTTCAATCATCAAAAGAGTCACCGCCTTGATTATGGAGCGGAAGGGATTGACATATTCTTACTGACTAAAAGTCTACGCTGTTCCTACTATTTCCCTTTGCGTTCCAGAGCCACGATATCCTCTATAGACCCGTGACTGTGACACACCGGACTGGGGCTATGGAGCGTATACGCCCCGTCAACCCGAAACTTTTAGTAACCCTTTGTGCAATTTCTAAGATTGTAGGTATAAAAAGTGTCTAGAATGCTGGTTATTTTCTTCAGAAAGGTCAAGTTTGTAGTACTTGCAAACGAACACCGTACATGTATGGACGTGGCAAAAGCGAAAAGAAAATAAAAATCGTAGCTTCTGCAGACCCTCATAGAAAATACGCGTGTGTTTTCTTCTAAAACATTCCAATCTCATTGAATCTATTTATACACAAATAAAGAGATTTACGAACTGAACTTCGAACCAAAGAGCACATTGTGAGGGTAAACCCTATAAGGAAAATCTAATTACATTTTGCTTGACCCGGGATTGAACCCACTAGGCCAATTAGGCGAATAGCTGTATACAGAATGTAGTTCTTTTTTTTATAAACCTTTCCGATTCTTAGGAAAGTAAGTAAATGTACCACGACTTAGTAGACAGACACTAATCCAGACAGTATAAAAAAAAACTTGTGTACTTGTATAGCTGTATATAATCTTCCCTATGCATATTTTAGTTTTTTCGTCTAGCTATAACTCGGTTTTTTATTTGTCTGCAAACTTTAAAACTTAAGCCCCTTGCGAGACTAACCTCCGGTAGCCGTTCATCGAAAAATCCTGTATTTTTTCCACGCTTTTTGCCTCTTATACATATTTTTTTTTCCAACTAGATATTACCAGCGGCTTTTCTTTCCACCCCTTCAAGTAAATCATAACCCTCCTTTTGGATTTGCCGTAGTCGGGTAAAAAAATGCTATACTCGTCCACAAGCTCTCATCTACATCTGTATCAATTTCGGTATGGCAGTAGTTTAGATCTAGAAGCGTAACAGACAAACCGAGAAAGTGAGTTATGATGTTTTAGTTACTACAGGGCAGGTCATGTTTAACGGAGGACCGATGACCGCGACGAGTCCTGGAGTGGAGACCTCGTATCGGCAAGCGTAGTGTGGGACGCCCCCAGCTTGATGGACCGACGAAATTAAAAAATTGGCTGGGACAGACTGGATGCGAAGATCGATGCAAAGGATAGGTTGATGTAGTGCAGGCTGAGAGAGGCCTACATCCAGCAGTAGACCGCGATAGGCTGAATTGATTGATTGTGTTAGTACTGAAGGCTGTACGTATTCAGCCAGAATTATTTCTCACATCGCAAAGCAATTCTGATCATAACAAACCTAATAAGTTCCAGATAAATCAAAAGTCTACCTTAGTTAATAATTCTCGTCTTTCAAAGCCTTTCTATAACTAAGCCTTGCTTCGCTTATGTCTGTATGTTATGCTAACAATGATCCCGCCTACTGCATGCAGCTGCGATTATCGTAAAAATTAACTGCCTTACCTGTGCATAACACTGGCCATTTATATTTTGTATTAGAAATTGTGTTCGCGTTTTATCTTGTTAATGAGATTTTTAAAGAGCCTACGATGTTTATAAATATAAAGGATTTGTTCTAGAAAGCTAACCTTGAAAAAGCTATCCTGTTTCGTCTGTAAATTTTCTGAAGCTATTTTATTTTAAATTACGAGACAAGAGCCTGTAAATATTTAAGTTAAAAAAAACATACCTAGATTCTTCTTCACCTAATAATTATTTTTGATAGTCCTGTTCTACCTAATGAAGATAGGCCCCTTCCTTTTTTGCTATATTTCTCTGACCAGCACGGGTTCCAATCAGATTTAACCCACGATTATTTATTTTTCCACTCATCTGGACGTTGGTCTGCCAAAATTTATTTTATCGCCTTTCGGTAACCATTCTGTGAGGGCTCTAGCTGCCTTCACTACATCTTGCTCGGACTAGCTGCATTTCAAATCCAAATAACTCATGCATGTTCTAGACCGATCTTATCCAGCGTCCCAACATTCCCCGTAACGTGATCTTGCCATCGTGACTGCAGATGCAGTTAAAATTAAAACAATAGAGGTTGTGACGCCTTAAAACCTGTAAAATTATACCGACCGAGTGATATTTTGTGATTTTTAGAAGCCTTGTATCTTCGTCAATTTTGGTTTATGTAACAAAATAAAAAACATGGGTCAAATATTTTTTTGACAGTCTATCTTACGGATTTATTATTTTTTGAGTAAAGTAGCCTATTCTGTTCGCGGATGCAATCTAAGTTCACTCCTAGGTGACCTCTGTCGGGAAGTTGGATCCTCTTTACTTGTAACGTTTACAATCCATCCTTATCAAAGGCAATCAAATACTCACAAACAGAGAACGTCCTCCCCCTACACATGCAAATCCCAGTCTAATGATCTCTTAAGGCTTCCCAACCCTAATAAGGATGTCATTATGCACCATCTAACACTTCTATCTCAAGTTCTTACCCCACAAAGTGTAAATTAAACAATTCATCAAGGCTCAAGTGTCCTAGAATTAGCTGGAAGTGCATTATCTCTGGTACGTTATTGTGGGACTAAGTTTACTTGGTAGAAAGAGGACACGCAGTGTGCTGGCGGTTGGGTGCAAGCGGTCTTACGTTATGTTATATAAACAGGACTGGGGTGGTCCGCAAGAAAGACTGAAGCGGAACCTGACGGTTTATTTTTAAAAATTCAGTAATTAGTGGTTTGAGTTGGTCTACTGATAAAATTTTGAACTTTTGATATCTAGTAATCAATGACTCACCATTCCCTGTTCTTATCCCAATTCATTTGGAATCAGCAAGGCATGCCTCTTTTCATAGTTCTCTATTATTCATCATTTTAGCAGTCGCCTCTTTTGGTACCATATCAGGCCTTACACAGTCCATCTTTCCTTGGTCTACGTCCAGAACTACTTATTTGAAAATGAGGGCTGTGTCAAAAGCTTAGTTGGAGAAATAATTTAAATTATCTTCTAATTGCTGGTGGCTTTTTTTTTGTTATGTGATAGACTCCACTTTCTTTTTTCTTCTTTGAAGAATAGTCATTTGCACCAGCCAGCCTATAAACCTAATTAACAGCGTCTTTAAACTGTCACGTTATTCCAAGCAAAACATTACTGCAGGCACGTCGCTAAGCAAGGATAACTAAACTCCAGACGAGTCTAACTTATGACCAGATATTTTATAACTTGAACCGCGTAGTTAACTGGGAATGTTCCATCAACACCAAAGGAGATTCGCAACAAAGGTTGTGTTAGGATACACTGAACGTTAGAATACGCTTTGTCGACTTTACGTTATGTTTGCTTTGGACGCGCCTTTTCATTGTAAATGAACGTTGAGCGGTGAGCTTGCAAACAATTAGAATATTTATTTCATTAGTCATTCTGGTCCGGTTTGTTGGAAATGTTCAAGAGGTGGACGAAAACGGTGTTGGGTGACATTAGATTTGAGTTACAGTAGAACGACATTAAATAAAAACAAAGTATTACTTTATATTTATTTTTTTCCAGATACTACTGGAAATCCATTTTTAATAAATTCTTATTTTCTTTATAATAACTAATGTTCGTATTATCATACTTACAGACTCCAATACGTCAACCTATCCCAAACTTTAGTTTAAGTTTAGTGCTTTCTTTTTTTGTGATAATAAAATTAAAAATCTATAGAAGACATTAATTAGCTTTATTATGTCTTGCGAAACCGGTGCTCGAGAATGTAATTAAAAAACGGAAGTTACTCGAATACATAATATTTCTGGTTATTGACCTAAAAGTGTTCACATGGTGCCTATCTAAAAAATAATTAGGAGAAAAACTGATAGTTATAAGTCACAGCCTAACTTGGTGACAAATCTCATCGAAACTATTAAAATTAATTTTTGATGACCGCATTCCCTTGACCTAAACAACTGCATCGTTAGTCTAATAGTCTCAAAAGCGACTGACGAAGCTGAGACTGATAAAGTCTCAGATTCGGTACCCGAGTTGAACATTTTCTGGATTTCCCAGTTACATCCACGAAATCTGGATTCGTGACTGGTTGATAGCAATAGGCTCGCCCGCTACTATATCCCCCAAGTTAAGCAAAATGTGGGTGCAATAGGTACATAATTATATCTTATATAGTTAATAAACATACATTCCTCCAGATTAACTATAATGTACTGTCATACAATTCTTGGAACAAAACCCTTACAATTAAGCGAAAGTGGCTGTTAAGTGGTCATGATTGCAAATCCGGCTCATACGGCTCAGTTCTATGGTTGCATCAGAAGCTTCTGATGCAACCAAATTAAACTTAGTTAGAACTACTAATTTGAATATTAGTTATGTGGTGGAAATTGTATTTTATAATAAACTAGCTGACCCGGCAAACGTTGTTTTGCCATATAAATAATTAAAAAAAAATTAGGTGTGGACTACCCCTAACATTTAGGGGGATGAAAAATAGATGTTGGCCGATTCTCATAGATACCGGATAAGCACAAAAAATTTCATCAAAATCGGTCAAGCCGTTTCGGAGGAGTATGGCAACGAAAACTGTTACACGAGAATTTTATATATTAGATTGAAGATATAGTATAGTATGTATATTTTTTTTTATTTAATGATAGGTTCACGTTTGACCACTATCTCGCCTGATGGTAAGCGAAGATGTGGTCGACGGTGAAGCACGCTTGCCTAGAAGTAGGTAACCTGATTGTAAAGTAATTTGAGTGTGGACAGGCCTTATCTGTGTGCGAGTCCTATCCGCACTAGATTTATTCTTTCAAATCGAGCAGGCGTTAATGCGTAAAAATAAAATAGAAGATAAGTTTACTCAATGAATAAGAAGCTTTTCGCTTCTAAGTGTGACACTGACGGTCGCGGGACTTATCTCACCCTAGGGACGGCTATTGCAGGACACCGTGAATTTTAGTCAGTACGAGTCTGACAGTCCCTCCCAGGGCGGGAGGGACTGTCAGACCCTGGGTAGGAGGACTCTTTTGATGATTTTACCACGTAAAAAAAAAGTGTGACACTGACACCCGCCCGAGCTACAACTAGCTATCTCTTAAATTATACAATATGAAATAGCACTTTTTTTAAAGAAAACTGTCTCAACTTACGTAATAGGTAGTTATACCCAACATCTACAAAACTTAAAATACTTATCCTTAAAAGAAATAAGTGACTAGATAAGTATTCAAGTCATCCCTTTGATACTAAAGATGAAATTAGGCCTTGTTACAAAAGTAATGGGCTTCGAACAGAATAAGAAATGAACAACGTAGACACTTCCACTGTAAGCATTCAACACAGTAACTGACATTCGATTAACTAGCTTCGCTTACACCGCAGAGGAAAATAAAAGTAACGATAGCAGTGAAGTCTAATGTAAGTCAATAAAAATAAATGATATCAATTTATTTGACAGTATGTTCTACTAAATATCAGTGAATGACTGTGAGCTAGAAGGCCCAAAATGGCGAATACTTGTACTTTGATTTTGTACTACATGACATGTATTTTCCCAAATGATAATACCAGCCTTTTACGGTCCCACTTTTGGGCAAAGGTCTCTTCTTATATACAAAAGGCAGTACTGATCACCACGCTTGCTCAAGACGAGTAACTCACGATGTTTTCATTCACACATAAACATGTCCAAGGTAAACTTACATAATTATGAACTAAAAAGGTAGAATTTAAATATCTACTTGTTTATTGAACCTTGGGTTTAAGAGACGAGAACTTAGGTAACCTCTGAAACGAAAATGGATTCCCGCAAAAATATAACATTGATCATAAGTGATAAATCACTTGATTCTATTCTTAGTAAATTCTAATTGAATGCTAACAATGAGAATTATTTTCCAGAAATAAGAAGCAAAAACAACTACAACAAGCAGTAGAAACAAATATTTGCTGGATAGCTTTTAACGTGGCTCACAATAAGGTAACCCCAGGGATAACCCCTGGATTATGTTCATTCATCTCCATACGTCCAAATACGGGTAATTTATCACACGATGTCATGAAGACAGAACAATAAACATACTTTCGGAATCCCGACGGAAATCCACCGCAGTCACAAATGGAACCTGCTTGTCGATAAATCCATACAGAGCGCAAACCTGTTCTCAAACTGGAAGGAGACTGTTAAATCTTTGCTAACCTCCCCATACATCCTCACATCAAAACTATAATTAGAAACGATTCACATCCACACCAGACTTCATAATTCAAACCCATTTATTTCCTTATTTATACTCTTATTCCTTCTTTTACACTTGTTATACGTAGCTCACGTACAGATAATACTACAATGAGGCATACAAATTATCGCTTGTGCCGACGTCTGGTGCGTTAAAGTCTAAATCGGCGAGTGTGAATAAACACTGGCAGCCAAAATCGATCTTATTGATAAGAAATGAAGGTTGAGTATTAACATTTCAAGGTCGGTTATTAAGGACCTTCTCACTTTCACCATAGGGTCAGTGGTCGGCGAATAACTCGCTAAGACATGATCATGACTTGTGAGCTTATACTCCACACCTCGTTACGTGTTAACAGGCACATTCGCTCACGACGCGATATTTATCCGGAGAACTTCAAAACACCCCGGCCCAACTGCATTCATGTCGAAATGCTGTAATGGGACCTACGTGATAGGGCTTGGCGAACGATTTTGTTATTACAAAAGAGGTGTATTTTGGAAATGTTCTCGCAAAAATTCTGATTACTTAGCTTTGAAATAGTCAATAAGATTGCGTCTGTTTATTTCTTGTAATTTTATTTAAATGGTTTGTGCTGTCATTCTTTCATGGTTATTTTCATATCTTAGTCCTAATAAACATTTTATTGCTTCACGATCATTAAAAATTGCTCGTACCAAAATCTTTGATGTAATAAATTAAATATTGATAAACAATTCAAATGTTTCCGGTGCAGTAAAAATTACGTCAGTTTTATCGTTGACATTAACGATGGACATCAGTCACATGTTTTTCTTCAATTCATGGCATCGAAACCTTGGTTTTGAAACCCCATTTTAGAAGTAGGTTACTTTGAAGTAGATTTACTACGTGTTTTAACTCGAACTTCGTCGAACACTGTTAATGATAATTTATTAAGTTCATGAAATGTTTACTGTGAGATATTTCTCACAGATTGATGAGTAAACATGGAACTTTGATAATTTGGATTTTATTAGAAACCAAGTTTCTTCATAGGAAGTAATAATACCATGTTTTCATAAACAATTTTAATAAGCTTCTCGTTTTCTTGGAACTGGCGAAGTGCGAAGAAAAGTTTAAATATAATAGCACTGTTTGTTCAGTGCGGCTGGAGTTTTCATTATACTTTGTAACTCGTATACCTACTAATGGACAACCAATGTTAGAATTCTCCATGCGCAAAAAGAACCAAGTTGTTTCGATATTTTTGGAAAGAGAAATTTCGTAACAAATAATATAAAAGTCAAGTACATAAATCTTTATATTGGTTTCCTTAAAAGTGTAAGAAGAATTACAAGTTTCGAGGGCTTGTCAGCGGAGCGGTTGCTTGGCACTCGATGCATCACGTTGAAACGGTAGTCCATGTCTGAAGCGACAAGTGGCACTACAAGTCACCATTTCAAGATCTCTACAAGATTTAAGTTAACTTTTGACTTTAATTTATTTGTTTGAGTTTAAAGAAAAAAAAGTAGGTACTGCAAAAATATTTTTAGTAGATTTTATGAGCGTAGAAATCTCTTTTAGGTGTAAGTGAGGTTGTACTTAGAAATCAAAGGTCAGAGGGCAGCGTTATTTAGAATGAACAAGCAGAATTTTACAAAAAAAAACCTTTTTATTTTTATTCGTAGTTCCCTAGATTGACACAATGATGGACATGTTCACAAAACATCGTTCCTCGCGAGCTTTTAACCTCGTTCATTCGTTCAGTTCCCGACTTAGAACGTTTGTTACAATACGTTCCGTTGCCCATTGTCGACTTTGATGTACTGTTATTAAATAGCAGCGGATCCTGTCCAATTTATGTACCTATTCATTTTCGCTGGCATTCCTCTGAGCTTGTAAAGCTATACAAACATTTTAGCTTTGTTAAAATCAATTTGATTTTATTGAACACGTTACCTACTGGTATTGTCAGAAATAGTAACAAGAAGTTACTTATAATCCGTAATGACATGGGACCTAAATTTCGTAAACAGATTTTACTGCTACGTAGGTAGACGTACATAAAAAACGTAGGCACGAAGCGATATAATATTCAAAATGTAACTTCGCTTGTTGGTCACCAAACGCCCGCGCCGTCAACAGCAAAAAAACCAATTTCCCTAGCGACCTTTGTTAGGCTTGCTATCTCAAAATCTATGTCAATCTAAACCTGAATAATTCATATTTCAATCTTGTGCTCCCAAAAATACTACCGAAAAAAACTGCTACATATGGACTGAAAAAGTCTAAAGACTAATAAAATATTTCACAAAAAAGAGAAGTACAAGGATATCAATCTTCAATGCGCTGCCTAAACCCTCCAAGAGGATGATAAACGGGCCTTTATGTTTCGCGCGCGGCGTAATTTTACTGCTCTATAAATGAAGATAAGATTGCTTGGACCTTCATTTATCCGCCGACGTTCACGCCAGCACTCGTTATGTTTTTATTTTGCAGAGATTGATCACCTAAATGAAACTATTGGTCTAGAAGGCTCTTTGAAGCTATCTTAGATACTAGCTAACGTGTGGTTAGCAATTTAGCTTAATACATCACGGAAAGTTCACGGAGTTCAAAGAGTTGATGTATTGGCGTGGGGCTTTATAAATATGTTGCTAAAACTGAGATAAAACTATTAAAAAGCGGTTCTGTAGACCGAAATATAAAAGTATTTAATAGTGTTTAAAACGGAATACTTAATATTTAAGAAAACTTTTGACGAAGTAGGACAAAAAGTCTGTAAAACTGACCTAATAAGCAACAAAAGGCAACTTAATCTCTTCATTTCGTTACAAAATTAATGAATTACTTATTAAATGAAGATACTGATCTAGACTCAATGAAACAGTTAGTAAATGTTGTTTGAGATCAATTTGTTTGATGAAGTTATTGAAATTGAACAAACTAGATCTTTGAACTTAATAAATGAAGTTTGAAAAGTCAACGACTTTATCACAAATCAAGTTGCTGTACTCATTTTTGATGTTAATAAAAATAAGATAATAAAACTGAAGAATTAGATAAAAGAGTTGACGATCTAGTAATTATGTTAGATATTTTACTATATGAGGGCGTTCACTTTGAACGTGAGTAAATAAAAAAGTAAATAATTATTTTTCATGAGTTATCTGAAGAAATGGCGTCTCAAAACCATCCTGTGGGATTAACGCATGCTGATGAGACTGAGGTCAGAAACAGTTACAACGTACGTGGAACATATGAACTGTATGCGAACATAAATCAACTCCGCACTGTGAATTTATTAGGTTTGAGTTAGAAGATCTCGGCGGTAATATTTATGTACGAAAGTGATACAAAACCTGCTATGGATCGAAATAAATATTAATTTAGTTAGTGTGTTAATAAACTATGGTCTAAAAGCAGGAACACATTTGCTTGCAAATGCTTGTCAGATCTTGCTGTCATGATTCTTAAAGACATTTATGGAGTTTAAAATCAATTTGTGAACCTGTTTTCTCATAGCACATTCGACAAATTATCTTGCATATGAATTTATTAAGTACAGTATCAATGTAATTTTAAACAGAATTTTCTGTATATCTGCTTAGATCTTTTCTCGTAGTCTCAAAATCTTCACCCAAACATCATTCGCCTGTTACTTGTAATCTTATAGATTCTTCACATCGCCTCTGTGGCTTGTTATCTACCGCCTTGCGGGATTCCCTCGGCCTTCATTACAATTTTCGTCTAGTATTGCATACGTATAATAAAACAAACTCCAATCGCTCTATGGAAACGACTCTTTAATGAGGGGTAGGATATTGCTCCAGCTAGCAGTTTCACATTATGGATTTACGAGGAAGAGGCCCATTATAGTGCAATATGATGCAATTTGTGTTATACTAGAAGAACTCCCGGTTGTGCTTCGCCAGAATTTACCGAGAATAATGTAGTTATCTCCTAGTGTCGAATATATTTACTAGAGTAGAATAAATAAGATTTTTTTTAGCTTTATTAAGACTTTCTTTTGTTATCTTATAAAGGTGATTGATTTTCAATTATTTCTGAATTCCCCGAACACTAACCGCGTCTGATGACTTTCTTTCTCATACTTAGTTATTATCAGATACGAAATTGTTTGTTCTTACGAGCAAATTTCCCAACTCCCGACATAACAGTTGCCTTTATTAATTTTCTGTGTATACACTCATTATCCAACTCCCAGAATTTTAATTACAAGCTAATTTGCGCTTTCTCGTGTAGAAATTATATTACAACATCGGCTTCTGCTCGGCTTTTTGTTTTTAAGGCCTCTATTTGGTCACATTAGGAAGTGGAATTGGAAAAACACATAAAGATTCTTAGTAAGCGATGATGATAAAGTCTGTGAGCATCAAAGTCACAATTTCTGTGTTAATTCACAAGAGATTATCTATCTAAGTCTCTAAAGTTTAGAAATTCTCGGTTAACATGTTGCGAGGAGGAAGTTTGGTGGATTGAGGCGAATCCCCTCGTTGATGAGCAAGTACGCAACTGAATACCGACTTCCTGTTGCCAACATTGGATATGTGTAGATACGCCTTAAGTTTGCAACTCGATTTAGGATTTACTGTCGTTCCTGTAACGCTGTTTTAAAGCTCTAAAGATGACGTGTAACGGCTTAAAAACACCTATTTTTTGAGTGTAATTTTACAGTTATACTATTTTTTTACGAGTATTTGCATTTCTTCTTTCTTGATTTCAAATACCAAGCCATATAATAAACACTTAACTTCTCATCCTTTTTGAAGTCGGTTAAAAACGAAGCAAATAATATATAATATCGCATAAGCAACAATAAAAAAAGGAAAACGAAAACCTACGACAAAAGCGTATCCACATTACTATTCGTAATAAAGCAACATGATACAGCAGAGGGCAAGAAGCAACGCAAGGTGAGTTTGAAATATTGCTTAGAGAGGTAAGTACACGCTGTGTGAATACTTCATGTTTGTGCAAAAACATTTGTTTAATATCACCACTAGAGTTATTTACGGAACCTAGTACCCCGTATCCGTCTAACTGGCAACGTAAAACGCGATGCAATTATAATTGTAGAGACTACTGTAGTTTTCTGCACTCCGAAAACGCAAACCGTAATTACACTAAATTAATTCTACTGTTATGCTCCGTGTAGTTGCCAGTTGCAGGCTTGTCTTACTCATGCTAGACTTAAGTTTAATATGATGTTATATAACCACAACACTGTGCAACATGAATAAAATAAAACGCCACTGAATCTCCAGAAAAAAGCTACCCATGACATTGTTAAATATTATGTGTTACATCAATTAATAAAACGAAGATTCAAATAATATTTCAAAACCTGTGTTGACAGTCAAATAAATCGTAACCCAACCTCAGCTTGGGGAGCTACCAAAAGTAATATGACAGTCGTATTAATGCGCCCAGTGATTTAGATATCGATAACAAGACACAATAAAAACTTAAAACGACGCGCTAAACGAAACTTTAAGAGGCAAAAGTTTAATGAGAAAGAAAAAACAAAAAAAAAACAACATCCGACTCGAACCCACACAAGACGTTTATTAAGCATTTGACATAATAAAGATTAGAGGCCATATTTGTAATTAATGAAATCAGTTTCCATTTAAATAAACGTCGTGTGTAATCAAATTGGGTTCAGGCGGCGCAACCGGCGCTTTTGACATACAATAATCGAACTATAAAACTGAGTATTTATCTCAGAATTTATCTTTATCGGCTTAGATTGACAGATGTTGTATTCGATTGATGTGTGGTAATGCAAACTGCTATTAATTTATCGCCAAGTTTAATGACCTGGGCGACGTTCCATCGGTCGTAATGTTTGTATTGATCGGTAACAGTTTAAATGGCTGTAACTGTTTTACGATAGATTTACTTTGACATTGTTAAAAGGCTATATTCCAGTTTTATAGTAGCTCGTTCTGGTTAAAATCGCATTAAATCCCCATTGAAGGGGCTGACTATTTTCAAGTGCCGGACATTGTTTTTCAAAGCCACTGTTCATAAGACTCTGTTGTTGTTTACTGTTTCTATTCGCAGATAAGTCATATTAAGTACTACGTAGAAACAGCCTCGTATTTGATTAATGTGATACATATGTTATATACTGTACTCCATGTGTTATTTCACGTAAAATATTGCGGTAGGTGGAAATAAATTGAGAAACATTCTTAATTTAATACGATTTGTTTTCATTATTTCACATACTATCGTAATTATCTTTCAATGTCTCTAGAATCCAAACGCCAACAATTTTAGGGTTTACGATGGATTATAAAAGAGACTATCAATTGATTCTTTACCTTATCTCTTTAGGTTACGTTCGTAAGTTCAGTGATCGTGGACTAAAACATAAACTTTTTTATAAATCAATGGTTATTTTGTGATGTGGCGGGAGTGCCGCAGGTTTTCAGATGTTATCAGTGGCCCCGGTAATGAGACTTGGTGTTAGTCAGATGGAAACAGAGGGACATGTATTTTTAATTCCTATTTTCAAAAGTAAAATACATGGGGAAGATCTCGAATATAATGATGCGGGGGACGATAGTGAAGTAAATTTAGTAGAAGACGAAAAGTTTGTAACGACTACCATTCGAATAAAGGTAGCTAAGATAAATTGCTTGTACGCAAATGTGTACAACACCGCTTCTCTTGTTATTTATATAAGTCAATTAATTGAAATCAATGTAGTCTTGAAACGGTTCTTGTTACAAACGGCACGTGTGTCGAAAAACATTTTAAAATTTCGTCGCATCTGCTGTCGTTAGACTTGATTAGATACTCATCGATTTACTACGTAGAGTGGTTGGACATGCTTACGAAATTGAAGTACTGAGCGTCAAAAAAGGTTGATCCAATTAGACGAGACACACATTACGTTGCATTAGCATTCGATTACATCGCACCGATTACTCTCCCCAAGTATCGATCTTGATAAGTCACTAATTAAAGAATCAGCCGTTCGTAACGCAGCCGAGTTTCGATGATACGTCATTTTGTAATCGAGAACTCGATGCTTGCGCAATCGTGTAAATGGATCGATTCGGACTACCTCTATAATTAGCTTCTTCAGAGTAGAGCACGAGCTTTCTTAAGAATTGTTTTGTTATTTGACTTTTTTTCCAACCACATCAAACCTATTATGTTACAACGTTACGTTGCTCATACTGATTCTGTTTCACTTCTAAATTCAAAGAATTCCGAACGGGAACCGATCAATTTACCGAATTTTGCTTGTTCGAATTTCATTACACCGAAAACTATTGACCGACATCTCTTTTGCTATATGCATTATTTGACATATTTTCAGTTCATCGAAGTATCATTAGCCATAAGTATTACTTTACCGAAGTATGTTCCGCCGATTAACAAAATAACTTTTTACTCTTGGCCGAAGCTTCTTTTACACTTTTTTCAATTGCCAAATGATTTATTTGCCATATTTTCACCATACCGAAATAACATTTTACCGAAAAATTAAATTACTGTCATAAAAATTCAAAATATTGTGCTACAAAACTTTGTGGCGGAAACGAAATGCTGCAAAGCCGACTTTACGTAGTCTTGTCTGCCCTACCCCTAGAGTGTAATTTAAAATCGCGTAGGCGCGGAGGGGTGGGGTGGCCCGCGAGCTGAGGAGCAGGTGGTTGGAACGGCCGCCGCCGCGGCTGAGGCTGGCCGGCGAAGCCGGCCAGTAAACCGAAGCTGCGGTGGTGAGCGTTCAAATCATCTGCGACGATAAGCTCGCGTGGGGCCACCCAAAACCCCGCAGCGCCGGAGCCATGACAGAAACAATGCTTGTTGCATGTTGCATGCTTGCTTGAATGCTGCGTGTTTGCTGAATGTTGCATGCTGCATGCTTGCTTGCACGCTGCAAGCTTGCTTGCATGCTGCATGCTTGCTTGCATGCTGCCTGCTTGCTTGCATGCTGCATGCTTGCTTGTATGCTGCATGCTTGCTTGAATGCTGCATGCTTGCTTGCATGCTGCATGCTTGCTTGAATGCTGCATGCTTGCTTGCATGCTACATGCTTGCTTGCATGTTTTTGTGGTGCTTGTTTGCATGTTGCATATCTGTTTTTATGCTGTATGCAAGTGTATCACAATACAAACCTTTTTACAAACACAAGAACAACACAATTACAAAAGAGTATCAAGAATCACAAAATCCGCAAAAGGATTCGGACACACGTGCTAGCCAGAACACTCCTAAAGGTGAAACCGCACTAGGCGGAACTGCACTGCAGCGGAACTGCGCGACACGACGCGTCAAAATATTATTTATATGAAATTATACGAGACATCACGCACTAAGCGGCAACGGAACTACACTGCAACCGAACTGCGTGGCAAAGAAAAGCGTCGTGTTGCGAAGTTCCGCTGCAGTGCAGTTCCGCCTAGTGCGGTTTCACCTTTATAGTCCAACTATGTAATTAATGATGCAAATGTCATTAACGATAATACAATACTCGTCAGAGTTATATTATCGTATATGACTTTTGTACAATTGTTTTGTATTGTCTACCTACATTTCAATGGCGCCTGCTAAAAATCTAACAGCAATAATTAGTGTGCACAAATTTCTAGGTGTTTGGTGAAATGAAAATATGGCAATTAAAACAGTGGTATAATGAATGTTTGGAAACATAATACTTCGAACAACCGTCATTTCGAGTAAGTGTAACATCGGTAAAAAGTTTTTCGGCCAAATGAAGTGTTGGAGTAACGAAATAAAACGAATAGATAATAGGTTAACTGAAACAGTGGCAAACGTGACTTCGATGAAGTAAAAAAAAACCAAACGATAATAGTTGAAAAGTTTTAGGTCAAATGAAATTCGGTCAAACATTTTTCGATCTTATGATAGGTAACCATTCCGAACACATTTGATTTAAATTGTAATTGGAAGCGGATAATGAATAGGAATGTTAGTTTGGATTCGTTAATTACTTTTCATGGGAACATACGGTTATAGCGGCCATACACCATACTGCCTATCGTACAATCGGCATGACGATCGATTTGATCAAATTGGCAGTTCGTCCATATACACCATACACCATACTGCCTATCGTCCAATCGGCATGACGATCGATTTGATCAAACTTCAAATCGGCAGCAGTGATGCCAGCTTAGCAACTTTATAGCTAGATCTAGCTATTATTCGGTGACCGACAGCTACAATTTTATAAAAGTTGTGGCTTAATTTTTTAGCTACTGTTTTACCGACTTGTTTTTTTACCGGTCTATCCCACTGGTGGGAATCAGTTGGTAATACAAGTGAAGGTCGGAAAACATTTGCTTATCGTTAAGCAAATGTTTTCCGACCTTCAAGCGATTTTCGACCTTATTGACATTTATGCAAACACCGGATTTTAATGAAGGAGCAATGTTAGCTAACGAGAATGTGAGAAAAAACAAACTAAATTTTAAATGTCAATAAGGTCGAAAATCGCTTGAACCAGTTTTTTCCACTCCACTCCAATGTAAAAAGTGTCGTGACAATTTTTTCCGCCTAGCCCCCTTTCGCAACGCGCCATAAGGAACTTCGTTCCAAAAAAATAAACGTTTCGAATTGAGAACCTCCTCCTTTTTTTTACGTCGGTTAAAAAGTAGCTACCGAATATTAGCTAGATCTAGCTATAAAGTTGCTAAGTTGGTATCACTGCTGCCGATTTGAAGTTTGATCATTCCGATTTGATCAAATCGATTTGATCAAATCGATTTGATCAAATCGGCATGATCATGCCAATTTGATGGATTCCACGCCCACACACGGTCAAATCTAACTGATCAAATTGGCAGCGTCATGCCGATTGTACGATAGGCAGTATGGTGTATGGCCGCTATTAGCCGATTACTAAAACCTAATCATTCTTGTTCGTGGTTCAACTAATTGTAAATGGTAATGTTGAGTGAATTCTGATCAATGAGGAACAGTTATATCCTTGTTATTGCCTCGGTAAAACATTTTTTTTTTCTCGCTGTTTGTTTCTTAAGTTTTAACACCTTGACGATTACACCCAGGGTAATTTTATTTATTCCGATTACCTACTCGTCTATTAAAGTTTAAAATCATCATCATCATCTCAGCCATAGGACGTCCACTGCTGAACATAGGCCTCCCCTTTAGATCTCCACATATACCGGTTGGAAGCGACCTGCATCCAGCGTCTTCCGGCGACCTTTACAAGGTCGTCTGTCCACCTCGTTGGTGGACGTCCTACGCTGCGCTTGCTAGTCCGCGGTCTCCACTCTAGCACTTTTCGACCCCATCGGCCATCTGCTCTACGAGCAATATGGCCTGCCCATTGCCACTTCAGCTTGCTAATCCGGTGGGCTATATCGGTGACTTTAGTTCGTCTACGGATCTCCTCATTTCGGATTCGATCACGTAGAGAAACACCGAGCATAGCCCTCTCCATAGCTCGCTGAGCGACTTTGAGCTTTGAGATGAGGCCGATAGTGAAAGACCACGTTTCAGTGCCGTAAGTCATCACTGGTAACACACATTGGTTGAAGACTTTCGTCTTGAGGCACTGAAGTATGTCGGACGAAAAGACATTGCGTAGCTTCCCGAACGCTGCCCAACCGAGTTGGATTCGGCGGTTGACCTCTTTCTCGAAGTTGGACCTACCTAACTGGACTACTTGTCCTAAGTTAAGTTTAAAATATACATATAAAAATATAACAACATTTGAATAAGTGACCATAGCTTATTATAGCACTTTAATCATCATCATCAGCCTATAATGTTCCCACTGGTGGGACACAGGCCTCCCCTTTGTGAGAGGGAGTGGGCCATAATCCACCACGCGGGCCCAGTGCGGGTTGGTAGATGTCACATGTCTCAAAATTATTTTTGGTTCTAGGACATGCCAGTTTCCTCACGATGTTTTCCTTCACCGTTTTGAGAGCAGTGGTGATGAAAAAATTATACAAAATAATGCGCCTGGCGGGGTTCGAACCCACGACCTATAATTTGTAAGTCGGGACTGATACCACTGTGCCACCACTGCTCCACTGGGCCACCACTACTGCACTTTAATACAAACTTACAAACCTTATGTGGGCAAAGCTATAATAAAAATAAGATCTAAAAAGAAAAATAAATGTAAAAGGTAAATATAGTATCATAGCAACATTTACAATAACCGATCTGGAAAACAAACACAACGCAATTTTGTAGTGACAGCAAACCAAGCCAGATAAAACATACACAAAGTCAAGCTAAAAAAAAACACAAAAACCTCTAACAAGCTGTAATGAAGAAAATAATTTCAGCACCAACCTAACCTCGATACAATTAATTTAGTTTTAATTTTCCTACTGGCAATCCTGCGGAAAACTAGCGCTATGCCCGCAACCGTTCACATCTGTTACTTGACGTGATTATTAAACGCTTTTCAAGAACAGGTGTTGATATTAACGAGGGTGAACGTTTAATTAATGAACACCAGTGCTAGTTTCTTGTACGGATGATAGTTTAATATTGTTTGGTACCGTATGTGATGGAGACAGTGTTTTTGCATGGGTCGACGGCTATTCAGAGCAAAGGGAAATAGGTATACTGTTAATTATTTTGGTCTCTAATTAATTTTGGGGACGTCTTCACAAAGAGACTGTAGCAAATATTCAGATGATTTCCTGGCTTGGTTTCTGTTGTGTAGACGTTTTGGTGCAAAAAATACTATGGTTTTACCAAAAATGCCGACTGTCAAATGTTTTCACCCTGGCTTGAATTCATTACGTATTCTTGATAATTTTTGTTCACGTTTGTGTTGCCTTCATGATTGATTTTATTATTAAAAATAGTACTTAACATAGCTTCAGTTATTATATTAATAGAACTGAACAGCAATGAAGCGGAACTAGACAACAAAAATATGAATATGCATGAATTCAGTATTTTACCCATGAAAAAAACAGAACAGAAGATAAGAAGAAAATTAATCATTATTATCTAAATAATTTTAAATAACAAAACTAATCACGCTAAGAAAGCTCTAAATCATAATTTTAGGAATAGGTTTTTCAATTATCTTGATCTATTCGCAAGTCGAAAAGCCTATCTTAGAATAAGGATAGAAAAAAAGAACAATCATAAAAGTGAAAACAACTATTACGAGTATGTTCATACTCGTACATCAAAAGTATTCTCCTTAATAGATTCATTTGTTAAGAATATGAAAGCACTGCTTTAAGTAAAGAATTTTTTAGCTGAAAGTCAATAGAACTTTGTATTCTTAAAAGCAAGATTTGTATATGTATAGGTAAATGAAAATGTCAACCTTGTTTTATTTTTTTTAACAATGAGTTCGCTCAAAGCCTCAACCTAAAAGCTAAGATGCGACCTAGAAGTGTACCCCTTCTATGACATTATGACGTCATCAGCAATAGGTATTCGGATGATGTCAGCATTTTCCGATTTCATACATCGAATTCTAAAATGCGGCGCGTACGGCGCGTGTGGTGCTGACAAATGAGTAATCAGCTGAAGAAAACACAACGTGACGCAAGTCTTCCGATACCTCATGGCTTTGATATCAATTGACGCGTGTTTGTGTACGAACCTCTATGGATTGATAAATTACAGTCAGCGTCGCATGGTGTAGCAAGTGGATTAGGCGTTGGATTCCGGGAGGAGTCTGGAGGTCGCGAGCCAGGTGATTCTGGTGAGGCCACAGCACCGCCGGTAGAAGCTGTTGTACCGTTGCTCGGGTTGAATCAGTCGGAGTAGATCCCGTCACACATCACACTAATATTGCACGTTTGCAAATAAAACTTTTACCTCCAAAGCGAAATTAATTTCGAGAATTATGAACGATATCACGTACACACAAAACTAAACTAATAATGAACTAAAGCGCGCTCAACTATCTAGAGCATTACTCAACTTCCTATGTTTGAGTATCCACTGAGTAAAGATCAAGCAAAGTAACGAGAAATCGCCATAGGCTATTTTGCGAAGCTACGATACACAACGTGGAACTAATTTTATAATGTGACGGTAGGAAAAAGTAAAACTAAGTGGAACATCGGGCTATAAAAAGAACTTGATAGGAAAGCTTCTTACGATGTTATTGCAAAGGAGTTGACTTAGTGAGAAAAAGGATAATAATGAAAAATATTCTCAGAGTAAAGTACAATCTCAGGCAATTGCAGTCACTCGTATTGACAAACAATAGCGTCGTGACACAATTTTGTGTATGACTGACAGTATGAAACCATTGGGTATGAACGTGGATGGATGGGGAGGAAGAGAAAGACTACAGAAAAAAAATGGTAGATTGTATGGGAAGGATGATATGGAAGCGGTCAAATGATGTCGTGATATCTGACAGAAGAAACAGTATTGAGCTGACCCGAAGTAAAATGGGAGGAGGGCTAGAAAATGATGAATATAATTATGACTATGAAAATATCACCAAAATAAATACACAACAGTGTTGTGATCTGCGGAAGTGTCTCAATAGAAACCAATAATGTCAATGTGGTTTTTCAGAGCAGTTTCTGGATGCGATCACATTTATATGCTCGTATGCGTTTATTATTATCATCAGAAATAGGAGCACGCAAACACGCGCCTAAACGGTAGTTGACTTGAAATAGTCACTGTGAGACAGATTCCTATTTTATTGAGTATTATAACCGTGACAATGTACAACGGACGGGTGGAAAATGATACGCTAATCTGAAATTACCCTGAGCACCCACCGAATAACGTTCAGTATTCATCAGTTGGGCAGCTCCGTCCCACCGGTTCGCGATTGCGATTGGCTTCAAATTATATAATAACCGTTAGGTAAATAAATAGGTATTCTAAACTTAGAAATCTTCAAGCTAAACTTGGCTTCAGCAATCAGATTAGTTACGTTTAGAATTTAATTGCCCCAAATTAAACACTTAACTAGTTCTCGATTCCTTTTATCATATTCTGAGAACTGGAAGTTCTATGAACTTCTGCAGATTTAGAACTAGGAATTTAGTATTAATTACAACAGATTAAAATCTTAACTTTTGTTAGAAATATTAATTAACATAGTTTAATTCTTGATAGCTTTCCTGTTCATAGGATAAAAATATCTTCAACAAGTGAGTCACCCGGCTCCGCACTCGTAACGTTGACTTTTCCTGTGAATTTCAAGAAAAAAGTTAACTACCTATATTAGTAACGTGTCAAAGAAAAAAAAACAGTCAAAATGGGCGAATCGCTCTCAAGTGATGTTCCTTTATACATGTTATTAAAAGGTTATTGATTTTTATTTACATAGGATGTAATCAGGTCGTATACAAACTACTAAAAACATCCATTAATGAAAAACGTACCTACCTCGACTCGAAAGCATAAATAATCCTACATATCCATTATGCCATTCGTCAGTTCTATAAATAATACCAAACATTGACCAACCACGATTCAAACATAAATATTCTCTCAAAACGCAAATTTCTCGTGAAACCGTCGTTTCTACGAAATAAGTCACCAGAAATCATGACTGGGTGTACTGGCACGTTTAAACAGGGGCCCTAACAAGCCATGTAGCCCTAATGATCAGTTGGTGAAATATCTAGATGTATTTAATTGGGTTTCGTTATGTCTCAAAAGTGGCAGAGTGTTCGCAGGTGTAGTCCGCACGGAATATAGATGGTTTGTGATTTATGTTGGGCTTAAAGAAAGTAGTAGTGCTGGAAGAACCTTTTGTTTGGGTTACCGGAAACTCGACGAAAGTATAAAGGAGCTCGCAAGCCGACAGCTAACAGCAGCAGCAGACGACGTGACGTCGCGACACATCGCTGCAGTCATGAATCCGAACCCAACTAGAGATGGTCGCTCCAGTATCAGTTGTAATACTAATCAACCTTTCGCAAACTACTGCTTGACGAAGGCCTTTGTCGACGAGTAAGGGTACTCCCACATCTATCGACACGGAATCGGCTTAAGTCGGTCAAGTAAACCTTATATCAACGTAATAAGGGTGTTACTAATGCCATTCGCATCGGCTCGGCTCGGACGACGCGATTCGAGAGGTCGTGTCAGACTCGAATGAAGTAAAACCATCTCAGGGTCCGCTTCCTCCCACACTTGCGTCGGGAGGCAGCGGGATCTAAAGCGACTTCGCTATCCAGGACTGGGGCAGAAACAAGCTTTGAAATCACCACAACACCCTATTTCCGATTGAGCATTGACTATTCAAAATTAAATACAGAAACACTTCCAGGTAACCATCAATCTTTGGCATAAAAGGAGGAATGAGTGCATCGCAAGCGCAGATCGCGCGACGTGGGAGGCTAGGCTCAAACAACATCGTCTCAATATTCTTTATAACACCTAAACGCCCTGTTTTCCATTATTTATGGGCTTGGAAAATATGGTAACAAACGTAGTATTTTACATAGATACCGTGATGTTTCTAGGACATTTAGAATTTAGATTTTTAGAAGCTATTGTTTGTTGTTTAATACAGATATTCTAGACTATACTGACTGTTCCTATGAATAAGCTGTTTAACTTTGAGAATGTGTTGATGCTAAGAAAAACATCACCAACATAGCCGATAGTGATAAACTGAGGAAATTCACTAGGTCTATAACACTATATGCTGTTCTAAAAAAGACATGCGTAGATCGACCTTGATCTACAAGACACAAGACTCCAACGAACGTCCGGCCCTGAAGCCCACCATTCAATTGAAAACAAACGCCAAGATGTCGCGTCAGTCTAAAAAGAAAAAAAAGACTGCTACTTTTGCCGCCGACACAAACCTACGTAAAACACCGTCGCTCGTCGGACGTCGATAAATAAAAATAGCGGCCGTAGCATATTGCCTTATACGACGAAAGAGCCCTCTTGTCACTTGGCACGGTACTTAAATCAGCTGCCAATGCGCTGCCAATGCACCTGTGGAAACGTCGATTATGCAAATGGTAGGGGCTCTTTTAACTAAACACCGCGCGGTGTTGCAAAACGTTCGATTCAAAAATTCCTTTACATTTTTTTTCTGCATTTCGAGCCCACGGTTTTTATTTTCAGTAAGTCGTTAAAATGCGTCAATTAGGCTTCGTGCAGGTAAATTGCGGTATTAATTAGTTTCGGGTCGTATTACTGAAAATATTACGATTCTTCGAGCTTGAATGGTACTCATTATTATGTGGTAAAAAAGTTTAAAGCATTAATGGTAGAATTTCTCATAAAAATAATCAGAAAGGAATAATGAAAATTCAGCTAATCAAAACGAAATTATGCTTTGCGAACTCAGAACGGTACAAATTAACTGCCGCTCTAGTCATTGTTAAAGCCCATAATAATTAGGTATCAACCTAATTTTATTCCGGGGAAATTTTCGATAACGTAATTGGCGCACAATTCGTTTAAAAACGCCAATTGAATGGCGAGCGATCCCCAAAGGAACTGCAGAATCGTGGCTGTGTTCAGTTCTACTTTTTATTTTTAAAATTAATTATTTAAGAGTACTTTAAAGTTTTAAGTAAATAAACCATCAAGGTGAAGTTTTTACTGATTAATATAATAATATGTTTTTTAACATAATTATGTAAATAAATAATCAATATAATTATGTAATTTTTTTCTTGATATTTAATAATTATTATCACTATATACAACTTTGCAATGCGATTAAAGTGTATATTACCTTTTATTCTATTTATAAAAGGTTTTGTTTATTGTGTACTAAATCTTTTTTAATGTTTAAACGCTACTAAAATTCTGCTTTCTCTTAGTTATCTAACAGCATTGCATTAATTTTACGATATCCTATACCATCTAATTCAGTCCGCTTAATAGTGGTACTATTAGTGAAAAATAATAGCAATTGTATGACCAGTAAATAGCACGGAATGCACTGGGTAAATGGTCCAAATGAACTTTAAATGCACTTTATTTTATGACATCTATTTCTTTATTAGAAAGATTCGCTTTTGCCTGCAGCTTCACTTTTATTGTGGTTTAAAATTATCTCACGGTTGCTCTTTAATGGTGGCTTGTGACAATAGAAAACAATGTAGTTTCTCATTACTTTAATACAATTTAGAAATGATTTAGTACTTTTTTATTAAGAATATGTTTTTTGCTTAGTCTCAATCTAGTCCAGAAGCAAGAAATGAGACCTAAGATAGACTAACCTCACCCAAAAAGGAACTGAAACTCCTGCGCACCGATGGAATACGGTAAAAACTATTTGGCGATGGATTCCGACAGGAATCTGGTCGTGGGTCAAGCGACCCTGGTGCGGCTTACCACCGCCATTTGATTGGGATTACTCAGGCGTCAGCGCAAATGGTAGCCTGTGGTGCCGTTGCCAGATCCCTCCTACCTCACCACAGATTATCCTCTTCCCTCAAACATCGTCTGCCTACCCTTTTCCCAACTATATTGGGGTCAGCTTCCAGTCAGTTGCAGCTGGATTCAGAATTTTACATGGAGCGACTGCCTGTTGAACTTCCACAACCCAGTGACTGGGTAATACGATACCCCATGGTATGACTGGCTATCAGACTTTACAGCTTCTGACTAACAGAAACGACTATCTAAGATATACAAATGATAGCCGGGACCAACGGCCTTACCTGCTTTCCGAGACACGAACGAAACTCCCTATGAGAGATGGAGATGGAGATCCACAGACCTACCTCGGCAAGCGCGACTTAACCCGAAATATCGGCTTGTGCGGCTGTTATTATTTAGCCACGAGCTCCTCCACTCAAACATGCAGACAGACAAACTTAACCTCTATACATATTATATTACAGTACAGATAATGTATTTTATAAAGAGTTCTTTCTATGTTTACAGCACTATCATTTAATTTATTGATGAGTGTCATTAGATTCGTCTTCGGCCTATGTTACGTTGATTATTCTTTTTATTGGTTCATATAAAGAAGTGAGGCTTAGTGTATGTTATCGACTGTTAAGACAGATAATACGGTTTTAAATTTTATGGGGTTTGAACTTAGCTCGGTAGGAATCACCTTCATTAGTCTGTAAAACCTTATTTAATTGACAGTCGTTGAATTACAATAGTCAATACCGTCAGTCTGTGTCCACTTTCTGATCATAAGTGGGTGCTGCCGCCCAGTTTGATAATGATCACATTTTCCAAAAAACATATTAGTGTTTTAAAATGCCAAAAGTGAGGATGGATTGAGGTTTGTAACTTTTCTTTTCTTTTATAAAACTTTGCCCGTTTACAAACATATAAACTCACATACACAATTGCCCAGACCAGGAACAACTACTTGTAGGTCATACAAATATTTGCTTCGTGCGGGAATCGAACCCGCGACACGAAGCGCAGCAGTCCAACCGCCCAGCAACTGCGGTAACCGTGCCGTCAACGTCGTTATCTTTCACTCAAAAGCTTCTAAACAGATTTGCATGCAATTCGGTACCCATATATTTTATACTAGCTTCCGCCCGCGACTCCGTCCGCGCGGATGTCGGTCTTCGCGTGGATGGTTTATTTCTCCATTTTGAGTAACTCTGACAATGACATCTTATAAATATCTATTGGACCCAAATACGGCTAAACTTATAATAATTAAGGAGATCCCTCTATTGAGCTACTGCTGTTGAGCTCGCATTCTGTAGTAAGTATTTTTTTCATAGTAATTCCGACCTTGTATTTACAAATAACTGATCGGGACAGTAATCACAAAGGTCGCGCTGAAAAGCACGGTTTAAAATTACACGCATACAATATTAATTCCACGGACGACCGCTCGCCACACTGGACACGTCCGCTCGCATCAAAATTCAGAATTTATATGCATCGCGCGGCGCGGAACACGGCTCCTTATATAGGAGTCGGGGAGGCGTGGCCCGCGTGTGCCGCAAACGGTTCAAGCCAAATCTGACTTTCGGCGCTACAGGTTACGGCGCTGAATCCACTTCTACAGAACAACGTCTATGAATAAAACTGAAAAAATAAGATTTTTTTTCTATGTATTTTTCCAGGATAAAAAGTATCCTATTTTATGCCCAGGATAATAAGGTATAATTATACCAAGTTTCATCGAAATCGAACCGTTAGTTTTCACGTGATGCCTGCACATACAGACAGACAGACAGACAGACAGACAGACAGACAGACAGACAAAAAAATTTTTAATCACATATTTGGGTTTGGTATCGATCCAGCAACACCCCCCGCTATTTATTTTTTCAATATTTTCAATGTACAGAATTGAACCTTCTACAGATTTATTATATGTATAGATCTTGGATTAACAAAGTATATTTTTATCATTTTATGTAAGTGGGATAATTACTGAACTTCAGGCAGGCAATGACGCCGATATAAAAACTTTTTTTACAAGTTTAAATAAGTAATTTATGGAGCAACAAACATCATTTAACTCAAATCATGTCGATTCTTACTAAAAACAATATTCAAAATTTCCAACTCCCGTATCCTAATTTTCATCAGCATAAAGATCTAATTCGTTTGTATAATCCCACAGACATTCTAACTCAGCAAGGCGCAGATTGGATTAAGCATTCCATTACGCAGTTGGTACACAATCTCCATTCCTACACCATACAAATAACGCAATGTACAACTCTGAAGTTTTGATCCCGCTCCTTCGTGCTCAGTTGCGAGTTACGAGTTAGATTTGGCTCTCGTACAAAATGCAAACAAAAGAGATTAGTTTCAGGATTGCGTTGTAGGCTACATTCACGTTATAGCTTTTAATGAAGTCTGAGTGGGACGTTCATTGCGGATACTGTGTAATCCGGGACGTATGAAATGGTCTTTCTGGGGGTGGAAGTTTCTAAAAATGGGCACTTTGGGTGATTCGAACGTGGAGAGGATTACGATGATCCTGTATTATAATGGTGTATCTTAAGCGTTCAAGGATCCTACTTCGGTATTCAGAGCACGTAATGTGTAAGGAAGATAAGTTGGTGAACTATTTGTATTGTACGGTATAAGTGAGATGGAAATTATTGTGTGGTTAGACTAAACTCTTGGGCGATGTTCACTGGATATTTATACTTGAGCTGAGTTTTTCTTTCGAACTATATTATTACCGGAAAAAAGGGTCTACTTTCTTATAAAACATCGTGTTACTTCGTCATACATTCTGAGTCTTATTTGATCTCACCAGTCGTGTCTGCATAATTTATATTTATTTAATTCTAACTCCAAACAATACTAAAATGAGCAACATTAACAAATTATCTAAAAGAAGATAAATTACGTACATAGTCACGGATGAATATTCTTTTATATTATGATTCTTCTCATACTGTCCTAACATTAATCTCTATTAAGATAGGCTAATTTAAATCACTCCGTTATGAACACGCCCAGTTATCTACCGGCGAACAAAATGCGAGAACCAACAATTCATCAATCAAGACAAGGATATCTACTTAAAAACACATTAACTCACTTCCTTAAATACACAAACGTGACCAACAGGTGCCTAGGTAACTCTCTCAAAACTTATCTTCATTCCACCATAATTGTTATTAACGAATTTCAACATACGATAAGACGCCTCAGCATTAAATTGTCAAGAAATCATTTAACTATCATTTATAACTTTACATCCACTCCTAAGTGATTTGAACAAAGTTCCAAGTGGTAGACCGAAATGGACAATTAGAACCTTGTCTCAATTAGTAAGGGTTAAACAAACGATATCTAATTGTGCGTTGGTATATCTGGATTTAGGGCGGATGTACACGTGATGTGGGCTTGACACGGTGACGTAGTAATAATAGTTCGTAGGCTCGTTATAGAATAAAAACGGCATAGGTTATGCTTCGTTTACACCGGCCCCTGCCATGTAGAGACCGCCTATTTAACGATATATAGAGGATTTATACAGCCCGATATAGTCTCACGGTTCGTAGATCTTTACGGGTAATGGTTTCTATATAACGACCTCAGTCTAAAAGTAATAGACACCGTTTTTTTTTTTACAGTTACGTCCCAAATTATTTAGTTAATAAGAAAACTTTTGAAAAGTTAGTAATTTTATTGTCCTCTTTTAACTTTTCACAAAATAAAACCCTGATAATGTACTGTTTTGTAAGCCGAAGCCCAGACGTTACATCACTTAAACAAAAGTTAGGACCAAAAAGGCGTTAAAAAGAACCGTAAAATTCTAATCTCACTTTTATTCCCATTGTATAAAAGTAAGCACTTATTTAAAACCAATATAACAAGAAATAAGTATAAAATTAAGTTACCATTATAACCGTTCTTGAATGTAAATCGACGGCAAAGCGATCAAACTGAATATCTTACTCGCTCTTAAAGTCAATTTAAATATTTTATACCGAAGTTACGTTTGGGCCCGCCTAATGTCGGACGAGAGACGAAGAAAATTAAACTTGTTACTACATTACTGTAAGAACAGGTAACTTTTTAATTCCCCTAACAAAATTGACATATTTTCCTTTGAGCGGGCCCTAATGAAATAAACGGAAGAAGAGAACAGAAAGGACCATCGCAGCATTTTTATAAGCACTTTATATTCACGACAGTCAACATCATGCAGTTTTGTGAATGTTTACAATACGCTCGTTACTCCAGAGACGTTCTATTTATTACGGCTAACTTAAACACTGGAATCTTTTGAAGTCGACGAAAGTTCCGTAAAACAAAGAGGTGGGCCCTTTACGACGCTCCTCACTGAGAGCGTCAGATAATTAACAAGTCTCAGATTTATTACGAGTTGAATTAGCTTTCAACGTTTCATATCATAATCCGAAAGCGTTTTATTGTCCCGAGAGCGGCGGATTCTTCGGATGGTAATTAATTACACGTAACAAGGCTTAACGACAATTTTGAAGGAACTCTCAGTTGAGTACTTTGTGTAATAAAGACAGGTATTAAACAGGAAGTTCTGAAGTTTGTATTACATTATGAGCCAATTTTGGAAGTACATAGATATTTTTAGAGCCTTTATAATGATCAAGTTGGATTATAGGAAGTCTGTTTTGAGATCTCTGAAGGTTTGAAACTACATATCACCAATCAATGGATTGTTTTCCAAAAATACAACATCCACCAAACTTGAGCAGTAACCTACACTATGAACTTTTTTTAATAATCTAATAAAAATATATAAGGAAGCCTGTTAAGAGCTTCATTTTTCGATATATCTGTGAATGATATTAAATAAACGTTTAAAAAAAATTGGGAAGACATCAGCTAATAACTAAGATAACAAACGTATGACACAATGTCCAACTCTCAAATAAAGTTTAGAGTACTGTTAAAAGCACATAGATTTTTTCCACCACAAAAACTACGAGTATTTTATGACTCAGAAGCTGGTCGTTGGGAAGACCTGATAACGCACAAATATCCCCCAAATCTATTCGGTGAAGTAATAATTGTTCCCGTCTTCATTACGACACAAAACTCGGCCGAAGGACATAAAAAGTAAACGCATTGCAAGAAGGTCCCTCACACAATATGTCAAAAATAGCCTGTCATTGTTCTTCTGGTGTAATTGTGCCAGTGACAAAATGCCCTCTGCCAAAAAGTCCAGAAACTGGTTGGCCATAAAAGTCACATGTTCGCGTCGGAGGCTTATTACCGCAATAACAATTTAAGGAAGCCGAAAGGGTGGCGCGGAATTCTACGGAAACTTTTGTTTGTGTCTCAGTCGGCCGAATTGTTTTATAAACAATGTTTACAACAGTAACTTTATGGTCCACTTGTTTTATCTCAGTTTTTCATTGCGACACTATTCTCTAAAGTTATTGTTTGAACAATTTTGTTTTGTTGTTATTACTCAGAAGTTTCACTTTTAGCGAACCATTTTGTGATTGGATACAAATGATTTTGCTTTCGTTTACGGTTTTACGATACTGGTGTTTCGCTTTTGAAATATTTTGTTGGGATAATAAAAATAAATTTGGTGTGGCCAATGTGTTGTTTAAAAGTGAAATTCGTTGATGACTCAAAGCTTATTCCAAACTTCGTTATGTGGAACACAAACGTTATTGCAATTGGAACGACTTTGAATTTAACAGTAATTGCGATGCAATAAAAATTATACAAAATCGTTGGAGTAATTTGTAGCAGCTGCTAATATAGGTGTGAATTTATTCATAAAATAGCCATTCTATTTATCAATACACTCCTACTTATGCTATTGAATACTTTTATGAAGGCATAAAATGGAAATTGATATGACAGATGCGAGTGCTGAACACTAACCGCTAACACTATTAAATGTCAGCTTAACCTGTAAGGGATAATTTACGATAGGACGTATCGTTTCTATCACCAGGTTTACGATAATACTTCATACTATAAAGAGGTAAACTTAGGTGGTAAGCGTATGACAATGATGTCAATAAAACAATATTACACCTCGTTCATGTAATAACCACCTTGTTTAGTAAATGTTAAGCTGTTGATCGTCAGTTTTAGGTCTTAGAACCTACTTTTAAGTTAAAAAGCCACTGTTTTACTTGTTGCAAGAGCTGTTAGGTTCAAATGTTTCTTGAACGCGATTATAGATTTCCTGACAGCATTCGATTTCGTTTATGAAAATAATTTTAATGTCCCCTCTATACTCTAGAAAAATAATATTATTTTACTATTCTACATTAGCTACATGTTTTATAAGTTTAAATTAGTACGCAATCATTCCGCAGAACGTGTTTTCTTGTCTTTACTGGCAATGCTCAGTAACGTGGTATTTTATTCAGAAATTCTTTCTGTTTGTTCTGAAGGCAAACAGTAATTACACTTCTGCTATATAATCTTTAGCTTAAAATCTTACATCAGAAATATTATGAGTATTATGAGTACCTATGAGCATAGCCTAAACACACAGAAGTACCAGGGAGTCAAAAGTCGGAAGAGCATCGTGTGTCGTGACTGACTTTTGCCCTGAATATTTTAGTTGGTGTGCCTAGCGGCGCCATCTCACCATACGAGACTCGTGTCTCAAATCGCTGACGTTGTTGTGTTATGCGAAAAGAATGCATCGTTTTGCAACGCCATGTCTTGCGAGCAAAGCTTTAGAAAATATCACTCGTGGTTGAATAAAATAGAAGCTAGAAACATTGGATTATCTTGTTGGTAAATCTAGAAAGTATTCATAGTTTTCGAGTATCGATGATCTGTGATTTTGTAAAAGAAACTTATTCTAACTTTTACCTATTTAAGAATAAGCTAAATTCGACAAAATGGTAAAAAAATAACGTTTCTACCTAAAAATCTATAATAAATTCAACTTAGATATTCTGCCTCGACTAAGACCTAAACTGTAAAACGATAAAATATCGAAAATTCTCACCAAAAAGGAAAAATTTAAGCAATTTTTAAATAAATCCAGAAATAGAAGTAAGCTTACTGGATTTATTTCTTAAATCACACCTCTAGTTCAAATTTCAGTAGAATTTATTCATGAAATTGATACCAAAGCTTTTGATCCGTTTTTATACGAGGACATTTTTCTCTTTTGCTTTAAAAATATTTATTTAAAAATTAGATTGCTGATGGATTTTTCTTAAGGTCGTGTTTTATTGCAAATGAAATAACCTTTTTGTATATGATTCTTGTTAGTCTCTATTTTGCAAGACAAAGGTACATCTGGTACCTCTCTAATTTAAATCATCGATTTCAATCTATAAGGAACATCACTAAATAAAAGCTAATGAAAGGCCAATCTCAAAGCATTTACGATGCCAGACCCGTTTTTAATTTACAAATTACGGTGGTATCGATTCAATATAACCTTGTTAATCAGTACCGACGGAATAGACTTAAGAAAAAAACTTTCCGGACTGTTATTTCGATGTGAAAATTGTTACTTCAAGTTCGCGGCAAAGCAGCTGTAGGCTTTAACAATGTTGGATTCCCTTCCAAATTATATGATGACGGCTTGTTAACTGCGTTCAAAAGTTTTATAGTGAAAAAATCTTGATACAGTCTGTGCTCGCCCTTGTAAATTAGGGGTCCGTTGAGCATAAAGTGGGTCCAATTAAGAAATTTATAGTCCGAACGCGCTGTAAAACAATAAATTGTACAATGGCCCTCAACGGCTTGGCCTATTAATTATGTGCACCAGTTTCTAGGGTCATTATAAGGGTAGGCTTGCAGCCGTTTATTGATAAAGCCTACGCAATATTATATAGAGCTGATATTTATTATTAGAATAACCAGGAGAGGAAGCGTCGAGAGAGGTATATTTTTATTACTAAAATTTGCTATTTATATTGATTATTTATTTCTGTACTCGGCTTTATTTCTAGATATGAGTAATCCTACGTACTTTGGAGATACTTCACTTGGATCGGGCTCAGAATATAATTAGTTTTTATAAGTGTATTATCTTTTTTGATATAACAATATAATACGATGAAAGAGGTTTTGCTGTAATTTTCTGCCCACCGTTTCTCCTGAGTAATACATTTTTTAAATTGATGTATTATAATTTGACGACAAAGTTTTGGCAGCCCATAAAATACGAACAAACAACAAAAATGTTACTAACATTTTGAATATTAATGAGATACTGCAACTTTTGTCACTAGCTGAATTCTAATTGATAAAACCAATCACGAGTTAAATATTGGACGGTGACTTCTGAAACAACTAAGTAAAGGAGAAAACATTGTAACACTTTACATTACATTGTGTTAGTAGTGAACTTTAAAACGGATATTGCTGCTACACGACTGAGTTTTGTATTTTACGAGGTTTCAACACAATCCGTGCTTGTTTATCTCGTAAATTATAACAACAAATATTATTTGTTACAGGATAATATTTATCGATTTGTACATAACCGGTAACTTTGGTGAAAGAGTCACTAACACTGGAAAAATTATAATTGCGGGAAAGGTAAAAAAAGTACTGGTATGTAAAAGCCCACTTCCCGAACGCTATACGTCCCTGCAATATGCCACTCTTTGAGCAACTGTAGGTATTAAAAAAATCTGTATACCCTCTTTCTTTATTTTTGTTACGCGCACTACTGGAACTCGAAGTCATCATAATCACACTCAAAGTATAGCCAGATTTGTGGGGTCTTTTTAACGATGCTAGCTATTAATTTTGAGCAAACTCAAAATTGGAATTTACGCACTTGACAATATGAAACCATTATCGCGATTCAATTTTTTCGGTTTTCTTATTAGGTACAGTTGATTCTTATGCCAGCCTTGGTAATTTATGTTTGTACTGCAAGCTAAACTTTCATTTTCATCAGTCTGGGTTTGCTCTTGAGTCTATTCCAGGTCACAGATGACAGAGATAAAGCCTACAATGGAGTGAGCTTACTCATTAAAAAAAAAATACCTACCGAATTGAGAACCTCCTCCTTTTTTTTGAAGGCGGTTAAAAAGCCACTCTCTTTCAAATGAATTGTTCACTTCAAATGAATCTAAATATTTTATTATTAAATATATGAAGATACTCCCTAAATTGTTCTGTCACTGTTTATCTATAATATGTATGTATTTAGAAATATATAAGTATGTTTATCAGTTGTCTAGTACCCATAACACAAGCTCTGCTTAGCTTGGGACTAGATGGCGTTGTGTGATAGTTGTGGAATATTATTATTATGTCGTTTATTTATCTTTACAATCATATTTATACATTTTTAAATATTTTTACAAAAAAGAAATAAAAAAAAACATTTAAAAATATAAAAATAGTGATCCACCGGTGTGGGAGAGCAGGGTCCAAGCTACCGGTGGTTAGGGCTCCAGAGACAGGAACCTCCTCACAATGCGAGCCGTATCGAGGAGAACTGCCTTCTGAATCAGGCCCTTGATCCAACCCCCTAATGAGAGCCTCGAAAGATGTTCGTCGAGGCTCTTTGCCATCAGGCCATTGGCAGTAACGACAATCGGTACAAAGATAGCCGAGCTCACATTCCACATGTCGACAACCTCGCGCGCTAGGTCGATATATTTGATTTGTTTATCTTTCTCAGCCTTCACGAGGTTCTCGTCATGTGGGATGGTAACATCGATTATCATTGCGCGGCGCGCTGATCTGTCTATCACTACTATGTCAGGCTTATTGGCGACAATAGTCCTATCAGTAATGATAGGCAGATCCCAGTACAACGTGACATGGTCTTTCTCGAGAACTGGGTCGGGCACATACTTGTAATACGGTACCTCAGATTCCACAAGTTTGTATTTCAACGCAATTTATTATTATTATTATTTCCTTTATTCATTTTTTTAACTTACTAAATACATTTTTAAATATTTTCACAAAAATAATAAAAAAAACATTTAAAAATATAAATAATAGTGGCCCACCGGTATCGGGAACAGGGTCCAAGCTACCGGCAGTCAGGGCTCCAGAGAAAGGAACCTCCTAACAATGCGCGCCGTGTCCAGAAGAACTGCTTTCTGAATCTGGCCCTTGATCCAGCTGCCTAACGAGAGCCTCCTTAGATGTTGGTCGAGGCTCTTAGCAATTAAGCCATGGACCGACACGACTATCGGCACAATGATTGCTGAATCCACATCCCACATATCGACAACCTCGCGAGCCAAATCAATATACTTGATTTGCTTATCTTTTTCAGCTTTCACGAGGTTCTCGTCATGCGGGACGGTTATGTCAACAATCATTGTGCGCCGCTCTGATCGATCCACCACCACTATATCAGGTCTATTGGCTACAATAGTCCTGTCAGTGATGATGGATTGATCCCAGTACAGTGTGATATTGCCACTTTCGAGAACTGGGTCGGGCACATACCTGTAGTACGGCACTTCGGATTCCACAAGGCTGTACTTCAGAGCAAGTTGTTGATGGATTATCCTGGCTACAAGGTTATGTCTATGCAAGTGTTCTCCGTTAGCCAGACGAGAACACCCGGAAATAATGTGACGGATTGATTCGCCAGGACGGTGGCATGCCCGACATATGTCAACCGTGCCATCCTTCACAATAAATCTCCGGTAGTTATTCGTCATCATAACTTCATCCATAATTGCACAGACAAAACCCTCGGTTTCACCAAAGAGGTCCCCGGATTGTAGCCAGGCCACGGACGCTGACAGATCTACATCAGGCCCATGTAGAGCTCGGAAAAAGCGTCCGTGAAGCTCCTTGCTCTGCCATACCTCCATGCGATGATTAGTGTCAAGCACCGCAGGTTTGCGCCAGTTCTCTTTAGCCAAGGAGAGCGGGGTGAGGCCCTTGTCCACCGCTACTACATCTCGATGCATTCCCACGTCGGCTTTTAGGAAATATTCCCTGAGATTGCATATCTCGCGATTGTGGAGAGTCTTAGCGTTTAGAAAACCTCGACCTCCACATTTTCGCGGGATATACAATCTCATAACCGAAGACCGTGGGTGATGCATTCGATATGCAGTCAGCAATGTACGGACCCTCCTATCCAGGGCATCAAGTTATTATTATTATTATTACTCTCTACAAAGTACACTGAATTTTCCAGAGACTAGGTTAAACAACTAGCTATGTATTCACTTGTTTGATTAGTTTATTTGCCAAAGTCTGGAAAATCGTACCCAGCAAAAATCGTCCTATAATAATATTTGTAAATCTCGATAGCTACCTAGTGCCAATAATAACATATTAAATGTTTTCTTGGGACCTCTGCCCGCGGCTATGTATCCTTATCAAGTAAATATTTTCTTATATTTTATAAAGGATTTGGTAGTCGATTAAAAACATTGATGTTGTAATAATGTATTTACGTTACTAAGTAGATTAAGGGAGTTTTCTATGTTAGTATATTTATAATATATAATATAAACTGCGTTAAACGATCGTTATCATTAAACGTCTCAATTTAGGGTAAAACTAGGTAAAACGCCCTAGTTGACAAAACGTCCCGTCATTCTAGCATGGCTACACATGGCCGAGGCTGAAAGCCATGTTGTGCGCCAACAGCGGCCACTGTCGCATAAATGGATCCGAGCAGTAAGTTTGAACGCGTTGGAGGACGTGTTCAAGCTCTTGGAATGGAACGGATTCGGCATCAACATCAATGGCGAAAACATCACTCACCTTCGTTTTGCCGATGATATAGTCATCATGGCAGAATTGTTGGAGCAACTCAATGCTATGCTCAGCGACCTCAGTATCGTTTCCCAACGGGTCGGCCTTAAAATGAACATGGACAAGACGGAAGTCATGTCAAATGTCCATGTGGCACCCGTACCGGTTATTGTTGGGAATGATACTCTCGAAGTTCTAGACCATTATACTTACCTTGGACAGATTGTTCAGTTAGGTAGGTCCAAGAATCCAACTCGGATGGGCAGCGTTTGGGAAGCTACGTGATATCTTCTCATCGAGAATCCCACAGTGTCTCAAGACAAGGGTGTTTAACCAGTGTGTGTTGCGAGTGATGACATATGGCTCTGAAACGTGGTTTTTGACTGCTGGCCTTTTAGAGAGACTAAGAGTCACTCAACGAGCGATGGAAAGAGCTATGCTCGGAGTTTCTTTGCGGGATAAAATCCGGAACATGAATATTCGGCAAAGAACCAGAGTCACCGACATAGCTCATAAAATTTGCAAGTTGAAGTTGCAATGGGCAGGCCACATCGCTCGTAGAACTGGCAACCGATAGGGAAGAAAAGTTCTCGAGTGGCGACCACGGACCGGAAGACGCAGCGTAGGCAGGCCTCCCACTAGGTGAACCGACGATATCATGAGCATCGCGGGAAACCGATGGATGCAAGTGGCGAATGGTCGTTCGGCGTGGCGGTCTAAGGGGGAGGCCTGTGTTCAGCAGTGGGCGTCTTCCGGCTGATGATCATGATGATGATAACTTTGAGTGCTAGAATGACGGGGCGTATTATCAAGTTTTACCCCAAATTAAGAGGTTTAACAAATTATTACATTTTATCATCAAGTATGCAGAGAAGAGCTCTGCAAAACTGTCAGTCTTCTGTCATACTATTCACTTTACATATAGCCAGAAATATGCAAGGCAGACAAACTTTTGTCTGTCACAGATTAACGTTGGCATGGAGCAGTTATTTTTAGATTAATTTTATAGAAAAAAATATTATCATTTAATTTTGTGTCGCCATTTCGCGTAATTACCGTACAGAGTGCTTGCTTCAAAATAATATCCATACATACGGGATGCAAAGACTGAAGAACATTTATAACTACAATAGTATGCAACCGGTCCTATCCGTCGTATCAGCAGCACGTCGCACATGATAACAATCACACTTATATCTTCGGACAAACAAGACGACATCGCAATCGCGTTCCAATTGTTAAACTAAACTGGTGGTAGGCCGATATAACGCGCATAAATCTCTCTAATTTATGTACAAAAACATAATAAGAGGAAAATGTTATTCACAGCACTAGTGTCCGGCCATCTCACCAAGCAACGACGTAATTTATTACTAGACTTTTACGTCTATAAAAGTAAATAAAGCTCATGAAATAGCTATAAATCGCCGTACAAAGAACGGCGATACATACTGCGTGTCCCGGTAAAGTCTCTTTTGGTAAGATACGCTTAGACACGACCTTTTGAATTATGTGTTGTTACGGCGATGTAGTGCTAAACGGTTACATAAATTACTGCCATGATTTGTGGCTGAGCCGTTTATGTGCCTAGTTTAGTGTTTAAAGTGAAAAGAATGGGAATGGATTTTAAGATGTCAAAAGTTTATTTAGATGGCGATGCATTGCTTGTGTTGTAAATAACACGAAGGTAATGTTTCGCTGCTGCACCAGAAAAGGTTAAGTACAGGTGAATATATTGTTTATGCCAACATTTTGCGTATTTATTTATAGGCATATTTTCCTGGTCACATCCGTTTTTGCCAAATGTTCCTCACTCGCGAGAGTCTTAACCAGTTTTATTTTTGATCTGTAAAAAAATAATATACCGTTGGCTGTATATGGCATTGTCCAAGCCAAAACATCCTCTGCTGGACAAAGTTAGAACCTATCAAACATTCATAAATATTTATGCATACCTAATCTAGAAAAACATTTTAATTGCATCATATTTTACCATTACTCAAAAATAATAAAAAAACAATAAAGTGAAAACGAAATTTTAAAAACTTCATGTCATTCGTTTAACATAATTCCCTAGTTCGCAATAACAACAACTATATTATAACGAAACTGTTAAATAAATCAATCGCTTTTAATGAATAAACAAATTATTTATTAGCTCTCAATGAAAACAAAGTAATTATTCCAATGTAGCTACTCCCAATTTTAATTAATTATGATAGTCGCGAATCAAAAGCCAATTAACACTAAATATTTGTCAAGCACTTAATATGGTTTGACGAGTTTGGTAAAAATATTTGTATTTTCATCAATCAATTAACGGTAATACATTCACCTTTGATCGTTTTTATCGATACTCATTTGCGAGCGAACCCCAATTTCGCTGCAGAGTATACTTAGCGGTGATCAAAGCATTATTAAATTCGATGTCCGTCATTAAGAGGCGAAGTGATTACGTGTTACAACTTACAAGCAATCAGTGGAGGACAACTCCGGGAAAACAAAAGTAAGGTCGTTAAAAAATTAATCGCCCGCACAGCCGATTTTAAATGATTACTTAACACTTCCCGACGGCACAAAAATCACACCTTTGAAGTTCAAATTAAGAGTTTCGTTTCCCTTACGACGGCACCTCAACGGTAAGGAATGACTAACAGACGCTAACAAGGTATCATTATAAGGATGTTCACCCCAAGAATCTTTCGTATCGATAGTTTTTTGCTCATTGTTTTTATTAAGCTGTGATGGAGTATGATATAAAAACGATAAGAATTGTTCGTAATGGGCAATATACGTGATAGCTCCGCCCACTAGATTAGAACAATCATAATTGCTATTTTTAAATTATCGTTAGCATTTAGCAGTTCGCGAATTTGCTGTAATAAGTATGTTTGGTACACAACATTTTGGGCCATTACTTTTTCAAAGCGATTTAATTTGGACAAGAGCTCATTTAGAGTTATTGCGATCCTAACAACTTAATTAAATGTCAGGTCCATAACATAACTCTTTGGAGTGGTTTTTAATTCAAAGGCAAGTCAAGCCTTTTTAATATTCATCGTTTAAAACTGAGAATCGTACTTAAAATTCATCCATTTTTACACAATCATTTGGAGTTATCGTAAGGCCCCCAATTATACGTATCGCAGCCAAATAATTACTTTGTATCGATACTTTTCCCAACACTAACAGTGTTTGGGCAGGTGGCGAAACACCCAGACAAAAGGCGGTCGTATCATTATGTTGTCTTGTTACCGCGTTCGCGCATCCCAACCAAGCCAGCGATATAATTCAAACACCGTAATTACTCCGTGCATTAATGGCGTATTCCACCAAGAAAACCTCCCATGACTATCTAAAGTTAGACAAGTTACGAAGAACTGTTATGTAATTATGCAAGTTTATAATTCAACATCAATAATTTTGATGTCTGATGTTCTAGACTGCTTGTCAAAGTCAGCCTTGGGTTGTTTCAATGTGAGTGCAATCAATATAACTAAGCAGATTTAGTTAACGGCAGATTAGATTAACTTATTGCTTAATGTTCTATGGTCTTGAATGAGTATTCAAGTTAATTTAGAGATGCCAACTTGTTTTTCGCTACTTTGTCTAATAAAAGCGTATGCTTTCATGAGTATGAATATTGTTTTATTATTGAGATTATTGTTTTAGTATTTTTAAAGACACAAGCCAGCAATACTGGCAAGAACTGCTGCTGGCAAAATATGTATATCGGCAATATTTAAAGACCGTCTGTCATTAGAAGATTCTTAGACAGACGCGTTATGGATAGTGAAAAACCCAAAAGTAAGACAACCAGTGGCACCAAAGGGTATCGTATTACCCAGTAACTGAATTATAAAGGTCAAATAAGTAGTTAATCCATGTAAAGTACGGGTGCTGAGCAACGTTCAATTAGCCGAAAGGATGACTACGATTCGTTGAAAAAAAGCTTTTCCTTTTTAATAGGTGACTTGTACTGACTAAATTACACAGTGTTCCTTCAATTGTCCTTTACGTTCTAGTGTAAAGGTCCTGTTTATGCCTCGTCACTGAGAGTTTGACCCTCAGTGGGAGCCCCATCAGATTGCTGGCAGCTTTCTGGGCTCAAGACTACTACTATCTCAGCACGAAACCTGTAGCTTAAGCCGACGCGACATTCCAAGCGTTTCTGATACTTTAAGAGATTAGTTAGTAATCCAAAATAAAAATTGGTGACAAAATGATTGGACAGTAAAAGTTGTCCAGACTCCCGATATATTGTCAAAACTTATAAACTCAGAACGAATAGGAAGTAGGGTTCAGTCAAAAGTTTTGGCTCTTATTTTCATCGACGGACTAAGAGAGTAGACCCAAAATGTGCGTGGAAGACGACGATGCCGTATCGACCCGGGCATGGTCCCTGATCGGAAGGCGAGCTAAAACTAGAAACCTGTAATCATCAATGAATGCTGACACTGAATTTATTTTAAAACTATGTTCTATAATATAAACGTACTATCGTGTAGAATACCTAATTTAAACTCCATGCGTGAAACATAGTGGGCGCGTCCTCTAACACATCGGCATCAGATACCGTTAGTAGCGAACTATTCCTATACGTTAGTTGGTCTCGGTTTTTCGGAGCTTATGGGCGTGACGACTATGTTACGCTCAAGAGCATCTTATTAAGCAAGTTATCAAATTATATAAAATTATCTGTTTTTAAATTGGCAGTTCATGCTTTATGTTTTAAAGCTGCAAACTTTTAAATGAGAACTGATTAAAGAGTTAAAGTAAAAAAAAAGGCCTGAACAGTATTTATCCTCAGGGAGCGTTTTCCGCAATCTATACCACTTATTTCGAAATTATGCTTCATATTTTATTTTCCCTGGATATTTTTGTAAAACTGATGCGCCTGACTGGGTTTGAATCTACGACCTACAACTAATAAGTTAGGGCCGAAACCACTGGACCACTACTGCTCTTGTAGGTCGTAGGTTTGAACCCAGCCAAGCGCATTACTTTGTGTAATTTATTTCATTACCACTGCTGCAATAACCGGCATGTCCTAGAACCAAAAATTCGAAGACGTGTGTGACATCTACTTAACTCGTATCAATCGGCACTGACGACGCGTTGTGGATTTTGGCCCACTCCCTCTCAAAGAATGGAGGCCTGTATCCCAGCAGTACGAACACTATAGACTGATGATAATGACGATTTGTACTAGTAGACTACAGGAAGCATTCAGCTATATTCGTCACGATTTCAAAACGACAAATTACCGTTAAAAACTGAGAAATGACCTGAAAGTACAACTTGGCTCTCGTAACGATGAACTCATCAAAACAGAACATTTAAAGATTATCACATTAGAGAAGTCAGTCGATAATTACCATCTTCATCTATGGGCGTTCACATATACATCATTTGTGTTAAGATGTTACTTCGAATTACTAAGCTTAGAACACATTTATGTTAATGTACTCCAAGTCTCGAACTGTTAATTTAGAAGATCTGTTATCCGTAATAGATGTTCGTGAGATTTTGTTTTTGTACAATGGATTTATTGTGAAATTACGCCCTGGTGACGAACTGGAAGTTTCAAAGGTCAAATATTCCTATTTTCCTATCTTTGTGCCCTCTTTGCTTTACAAACACGATGACTCGTTATCAGGCCAATTCATAAGACTTTAAGAGAGGATTTTTCTTACTGTGTTTCCTCCTGCTGATGAAAATGTAGGTGTACTTATGTGTGTCACCTTTCAGCGATCTACATGCAGCGAAAGGAATGCCTGCCGGGGTTGTAGAACGCTGTCTTCAAAAGGCACCTCGGCTATGGACTACAAATGACAACTGAACAAACAAGTTGGTTTTTAGACAGTCAAGTCTGGCAGTTCCTTTTTCTCCACTCAGAGCAGAGCAGGAAGACTCATTTAATGATTTTCTAACCTAAAAATAGGGTAATACTCCTGAATCTACAGTTCAGTACAGTTCTGATGTTATATTGACGTTTAACTAATTAAACGTTAACCGAAGATATCTCGAAGGTTCTGTCATACCCTTACAGAACATTAATGCATTTGAATTTACATTCTCGGAATTTGCGTAGTGCAGTTACACCTACCTGTGGTCCCTTTGACATAATCTAACGTGAAACCACACGGTTTTAGATCTTAGAATATCCGATACCCTCTATTTAGATATAGGGATACTAAAGTAAACTCTACATTTACTTCAGTGAGTAAGACGGAGTTTCATTGGAAACAGGCTTATTCAAATGTGGTACTGTAATTTTGGCGGATTTAGAGGCCCTCAATAAATGGAAATCAGAGAATAAATTGCTCATTCATTCTGTATTAACGATTGAAGTGTCCTAAAATCGCTACTTGCTTTAGATAATGATCAAACCATTTCCGTCGCTTGACATCCTTACAAAAAATTATATCGAAGTAGATGAGCACAAAACTGGAACAGTGTTGTAATAATATAAATGAATTAAAATACAAAATCTTTTTTTCAGCTTTCGTTAATTTGACGCTATTACTCACATTTAAACAGTCTGCGCTCAATGATTTAGTCTACCAATTATATTTTTATTACTAGCACAATACAATTTATTACGACATTCAATATTTACAAACAAACTTACGAGAAATTCGATAGAACCGGTTTTGTTGAACTCGTTTCACCGAATCGTTCTAGCCCACCATTACTTAAAACAACCTCACTGTAATTCGATATTTTATATTCGATATTAAAGATACGATTAAAATAGTGACTTGAGTAATTGATGCTACTCGAATAACGTTATTCGATAAGTGATCAGTATAGTCGAGTTATATGTTTTCTATTATATCCCTTTCTGTATGCTGAGAAGTATAAATATTTTAGTATCGGATTAGGTAAGCAATGGAAATAAATAGTTTTATGAATTATCGGTACAAACGTTAACAAAAATCAATAATCGTCAAATCCAAAATGCATGTTATCATTTTTGTATAAAAAGAACATTAAGGTACAATTAAACAAACCCCAGTCGATTTGACCCAAAAGCTTAACAGTTTTTGTAGCCTCTTGTATTGATTGGAAAAGTAATCAACTTTCGATCGAGTGGTACTTCTGTACGATTGTTTCAGCAAACAATCGAGTGCCCATTGGAAAAAAAGAACTTCCGAATCGCATCACTCTCTTATTCATTACTGGTTTTTTTCCCTGGCTTCACCTATGCTATGCCCTAAATTCCCGGTGATCTTCAGTTTTGGGTCTTGATTTCCGTGTGCCAAATTTGTTTCAGTGGATGATATTTGGCAAAAAGAGCCGTCAAGGCGTAAAAAGTAACAATCCAAGATAACTTTTGTACATCTATGTTAGGTTTATTGAATTGCTTTCTTTCATTCGTTGCCGAATTTATAATTATTGCCCATCCGACAATGCTCATAATTATTTATTACCATGCTATAAACGCTATGGTTGAAGTGTGAATATTTTATCGCTATTTTTATCTTTCATTTATCTTAGTTTTTTGCGAGATTATGATGTTGTATATTTTTTGAGTTTTACAATTTATAGTGATTCGTTTTAGTGCTTTATGGTCGTATGAAACCATTGAATGGATACATGGTATGCAATAACTCTTCCTTTTCTATGAATTTTATTTATTACAGCCACATAAACGGATGCAGTAAATCGCACACTATTTTAACACAAATTAATCAAGATTCTCTCTGCAATGCTCAAGTACTGCTAGCATCAAAATATCCTCACAAATATCTCCAAACATTAGGAAACACGCACAACTAAAGAAGCCACTTAAAACATTAGTAGACTAATAGACCCCTTACATAGCTGCGCAACAGAAATTAAAGTTCACAAACAGAACGGCTCAAAATATAATTCCCGCGTAACAAAATAGGTGCGTTCAGACGATTATATTAAGAACTTAATTTTATCCCAGCACCTCAAGTTTTCCATAATAGGGAGTTTACACGGGTCGACTTTGGCCGCACGACGAGATAGCAATAAGAAAATTCAAAAATGTACTGGACAGTTGACTGAAACCGCAAAGAAGAGACATGTTGTCACGTGATGACAATGTGATAGGTGTCTAAAATAACAGTGTGTTCCAGGCTTTGCCAAACAACGAGCTCAGCGTGGCGTGACGCGAACGTGGCGTTTTCTTCGCGTGCTTACTTGCAATAGTCGTCATACAAAACACGCCATTCTAATACCTACGCCAAAATTTGTTTTATTTTAGTTTCCATAAATTCATTATAGAAAACTGAGAGGTCTTGGGTTTAAGAAATATGTTTTTATAATTCAGACAGACAACCAAACATGATTTGATTGGGGCAGCTCGAAACTAGTTGAAAACTCATCAGTTTTATTCGATTGATCGCCATCCGTAGTGTTCAGAAAATGAAAGTGTATATAGCAATGCTTATTTTATTATCTTTTCATTCACTTACAATTTTTGTTAGTTGTTTATAAGGTTTTACTAAGCTAATAAGTTTCTAACAGCAGCAAATACTTAGTGCGGGGCGGCGCCAGCGAGTGGTAAAATAAAAATATGTAAAGAAGTGTTTGAAACGCGCCATAAGGCACCGCCGGTGGTGAATTCGCGTATTCGCGCCACTTGTCGCACCGCTCACCGCTTAGATCTAAAGGTGCCGGTTCGCGCCGGAGACCGCGACAGGAAAAAGCGACAGGCGACCGCGACGGAAGACCGCGACAGTACTTAACATTAGGCAATGTATGAGCGGCAGTTCGCGAGCGAGACAGCGACAGGAGACAGATACGGTAAACGTACGTGTCGCGGTCTCCTGTCGCGGTCTCGCGCGCGAACCTGCACCTTAAGAGATGAACGGGCCGTAATATTTGACAAGCGACTAGCTGCACGAAAATCGACCCGTGTAAATCCCCCGTAACATGTTTGTATGAGAAGGCAATTAAGAGAAAGTACTGTACCTTGTTAGAATTATTATGGTAAAGGTAATCTTATACGTGGATTGTATACTATGAGTTCTTGAAGTATACATTACCTTGTAATTATCTCATTTGTATTTCTTGAAGCAAGGTTTCATCTTGAATAAGTTATTAGCAATCTTGGAAAATACCATGCCAATTACTTTTTATTCTAAACTTATAATGACTGCTTAATTATATTGTATCCTTAATAGTTAAATATCTATCTTAGTTATGCGATAATGTCCGTTACTCGTTCGCCATTTTTAGCCTTAATTTGTAGAAAAAGGATGTCGTAAAGATTAAAACAGCCACGGTTTAATTTAATAAACTGTTTCCTTTATTTCTGTTGTAACAGTCAGTGTCAAATATAAAGAACTAGCTTTTCCCACGGCTTTGCTGACCCTATCTCTCTCCTCTATAGCCTATAACCATTTCCAGTGTCCCATCTATTTCTGTACCAAAATGTATAAAAATCGGTACAGCGGCATAGAGTTAAAAAAATACAAATAAATCTACTTTCACATGTTTTACGTTTGATAGGATTAAAATATAATAAAAACACAGTAGCTAGTACGTTAAGGTAGTACGTCTAGATTATAATGGTGTAAGTTTAACTTAAAATACATATAGGTACCACGTTCGTATTAATGATCGAAGTGTACCACGGTACATTTACTGAAGTGCTGTGTTCGTACACAGGTTTAGACAGATACTCAATTTTTTCGCCAAAACAGACACACGTAATCTATCACTAACACTTCGCTGCAGCTAAAAATTTTTGCTGCAAATGTTTAATTTAACCTAGCTAAACTATGATGGGAAAATAGATTCGCGTTTGCGAATCTGTTTTCTCACTGTGTGTATAAACTACATTGATATCGATGTTACACCACCTTGTAATGTTGATGCGTGCCATGACACTGGAGGACATAAAAACTAATCTTATTTAAATTTATTGATATTGCTAAGATACAGGTCACGCACAAAACAAAAACACAAATAGAAAAATAGAATAGACATAACAATTTCTGTTAACACTGCAATAATATAATGAAACATACGCCATATCGCACTGTAGAGTATTTACCTGAAAAAGAAAAAACCTTTAATTAAAAACTCCACCCAATTTAACATACAATAAACAAACCAATTTACACGATAAATTACTTTTTGATTAAAAACAATTTTCAAACACATGTTTTATCTCAATTTTAGCAAATCAAAGCCTCTTTCCATATAAATTTTCAAGTATTTGTACATGTATCAAATTGCCACAATTTAATGTGGAACTGGGCTTTTTATAAACACTTCTTGTTATATCAAACAAGCTATTTTACAAGCTTGTTAAAGTGTTATTAAAATAGTTCTTTATAGACGTGTAGGAGGAATGGATTATTCGTGTAAACTAGTTACAATCCGCGGCGTCGTTTAGAATGGATTTTATTTAAATATCACCTAAGTAATGGGGTTTTGATTAGTGGTCTAGTTAAGTTATGGTTTAGCATGTAGTTTTTTCTTGATCACATTAGTATTTACGAGAAATAAAAAAGTCTGTGGGAAAAATGTTCTCATGATGAGAAAGATGTTTGGGACGCCGAGTATCACACAGGGTTAGCACTAGCAGCTTACAACAATCCATTATTGGACATAAACTGTCCAAATATACGGCACAATTTTCAATTCTCATACAGTCGCAAGGTATAGAAAGGTCTCCCACCGAGCCTGAGAGCGTCCGATTTAAAATAGTAACAAAATAGTTCAACTAAAAAACCGGCCAAGTGCGAGTCCGACTCGCCCATAAAGGGTTCCGTAGCAGCAAGTAACATAATATAAAAGTTCTTGTAGTTGGTTGTAACTTTGAAAGGTAAATTACGATTTATGACGTACCTATTAAAAAAAACTATTTACTTGATCTCGCTCAAACCAATTTACGCTGGTTTACTGGTACATCATATTTTTTTTTAGTTTTATCATTCTTTTATTTTAGAAGTTACAGGGGGGGCACACATTTTACCACTTTGGAAGTGTCTCTCGTGCAAACTGTTCAGTTTAGAAAAAAATATATTATTAACCTCAATTATCATGGTTTGGTGACAAATTTTTTGAGTTTTAATTCTAAGTATGGGGAACCCCCCAATTTTTTTTTGTCTGAAAATCCTAATGCAGTTCACATTACATCTGCTTACCAAGTTTCAACAGTATAGCTCTTATACTCGTACTTTCGAAAAAAAGTGGCTGTGACATACGGACGGACAGACAGACATGACGAATCTATATGGGTTCCGTTTTTTGCCATTTTGTACGGAACCCTAAAAGTCAAAGGTGTGAAAAGCGACAGATGAATATCAAGGAAAAAACCAACCAACAGTCCACATTATCAGTGAATCGAAAAATGTAGTATTTAATATTCTATTCCTAGTATAAGTCATGTTACTGGCAAAGGGGTACCGCTTTGCCATACATCCCCATGAATTCCAACTTATCCAAGGTCAAGTATTTTGTAAAACATACCATTATAATTATGTTCTGTGTATATTCACTACAATTATAGCCTTCTTTCGATCAATTTTAAACCAAATACATATCAAATCAAGGTATTATAATAAAAAAACATATTGGTAGTGTTTGTAATTTATGATCCAATTATTGGAATAAAAACTTACAAGGAGAATGATATTATAATAGAACATCAATCATTGATTGAATCGGCATCCCTAATTTGGAATGTACTGAATCATTAAAAAACGTATCACAGAGCTGTGATGTGAGGATTTATTTTATAACGTCATATTTTTGATTATTAAGTTCTGCCTTTTAAAAAAAAGTGACATTTTAGTAATCTTAAGATGATTCAATCAATGGTACCCGTTTTTATAATGTGTGGCTGTCACAATCAGGCATTATGTACCTACCTTCTGTTTATAATCATTTATCAGATTTTTCTGTAGAAAATTAATCAAAGAAATGTCCTAATTGTCTTTAGAAAATTTTGAATATTACAAAAAAAAAATGCGTCTTCTGAGACTTTCCTAAAGTTAGACGTAATTTATCTTAGTCTCAGAAAAAGATTTCTCTTTGTAACAATTTAAAAAAAAGTTTTTATTTTTAACTTATTTTTTTATTCAATCAAATATCGATGAACTCGAGTCGTAGACGATTAAATCTTTTACTACAGCGATTATAAATCAATCAAGTGGAAGATTGAGACCTCGTTAGCAGATAAAAAATGAAGAATTAATTATTAATCATAGTTTTGACACCACATTAAAATAAATCGAACTGCTACTTGAAAACATTTTTTTGTGTGCTCAATTTTTTGCACTGACTTGTAAGATCAGAATACCTAATAAACCTAACTAATAAGGAATTTAACAAATATAAAATTCAGCATCTTATAGCACGTGCAAGAAGACGCTAACCTTATGTCTGCGTCGCGTTGCTTGATGTAAATGGACGTCATAGCCGAAGCCGGTCCAAAAAGAGATGGCTAAATAATGTGATGCAGAAGAAGAAGCTCGGTGGAAAATTCAGAGCTACTTAAAAAAGGAAATTTTGGCCAAAAATATAAATTTCGAAATACTTTCGCGAAAACTACAGAAATACAGACATTTCACAGAACACACAAAGCAGATTCACCTAGCTACATTACCTATGCAATGTGCTCATAAACTTTTATTTCAATTGCAAACCGCTGAAAAGTGTTTCGACGTAAACGCTAGCTGTTTGGAGAGGCACTTTAGAAAAAAAAATAAACTTCTATAAAGTGTGGTTCAGAATTTCGCGACCGCTTTATCTTTAACGAAAGTCTTAGAAATGATACGACTTTACACTTTCGATAAAATAATAAAAGGTGTACTACTACTGTATTGGAAAATAGTGAATGTAATAAACGGACTTCGGATTCTATTTGAGTTAAAATATGGTAGGTATTCCAGTTTTGAAAACAGGATGTAAAAAGTAAACGGAAAACGTAAACAAAAAACCATCTTGTCGTTTTTTGGGATGGTAAAATCAAAACTGAGCCTCCGCCCTGAATGGATCGGAAATTACTTCTAAAGCCTGGTCCTTAATCGGACGACGAGTTACCCATTACTCACCGTCCACGAGCCGAAACCATCATATCTTAGAACCAAAATTTTGAAAGACATGCAACTTATTCCAATTCGAACTGCACTCTGCACTCTCCAGTTGAAGAAGCCAATGTTCTAGATATAGGACATGTGAACGTCTGTGTTCCAGTAGTGCGAACATAATTTTCTGATACACAACGCAACCGTAGCCTCATCATATTCTAGCTAGACTTTTATCAGTATCCTATATTCTTGTCTATCTATGTAAGTATACCAACGTATTGCAAACCTAATATCGTCTAGACAGCAGTCTGTTACAATTATCCCAATTAGGACTAATCCCTAAGACCTGTTCGTAATAGCAGTGCTTTGATACAAGCACCCTTTAGCGGCAGGGTTTACTGGTAGATTTATACCAACATCATTATATTCAAGTGCCTATAGTCTACCAAGTAATTACTTTATTATTCTAAGGTGGAATACCACTTGCATCTCATAAGCGTAATTAAAGTTGATTTGTTTATGTGGCTGTTATGGGCTCTTCAGTTGCCCGGAGACATGTAAGTTGTACTGTAAAAAATTTCATCTTCCTCCGAAGACTATAAAAGTTACCGGCTTTGGTGTTTAGAACCCTTTAGATAGATAGTTCCCATCACAGGAAATTTAAACCTGGGAATTTTATCAAAATGACTAGGTTAGGTAGGCTACGGTGACTGTTTTTCATCAGATAGGCGGTAGTATCTATTCTAATATTATTAGACTGAACAACCACCTGTTTCGAGTTGAAAATGATTTTTGTGTTGCATAGTTCATTAATTGAGGAAGCTATAATTATTATAACATCACGCTACCGCCAATAGGAGCCGAGCAATGGGATTGAAGTCGCGGGGAAATGATAATGCCGCCAAATTGGTTTAAAAAAAAGTTGTACATCAATAACTAAATCTTTCTTTTTAGCAGATTATTCGCAAACTCACTGAAAATGTTTCATTTCTAATATTGCTGCGACCAAAACTATAAGGTCGTGTCCATATATTTCAAACAGAAAGCGAGAAACGCATAAATAACGTCTCGTTGCACGTCGCGTCTCATGCACGTATAACTCATAACGTACATAAAATGATTACATGAGAAGAACTAACTTGGTCGCGATAGTCCTGTTTTCCAGTTGGAAGACACAGTGCCATTTTGTGTATCGAATTTTGTAAGGAATTTGCGCTATATGTGACACTGTGTAAATTAATATTAATAGTATAGTAATAGGATGGATATTATTATGGGGAAAAAGGAATATGCTAAAGTAGTCCATTTTTTTTTCTTTTTCTGAAACTTCGAATGCAAGGGAATACTTATGGACCAGGTAGACTTTCTTTCTGTGGTTCTGGACCGGTTCTAAATCGAGCAATTTTTCTTTGACTAAACTCCATAGCTAATATCTCTACATATTTATATCTTAAAAAATAAATGATGAATTTACTACCATAATAGATATATCGTCTCTTCTATTTATAGATGTAACAAATAGCCAACATTCCACACAAAGCGCGGGAAATTACATAAAACTTGTCAAAAAACATAAGATTAAAGAACTCATCAATACTTCCCATTCCCACAATAAAATGTGACTCCACTTTTATTCGATTAGCTCGTTATCGAAAAACATGTATTAAAAAAAAAACTTTTATCTTTTCCAGTACTAATAAAATAATGCCGGATATTTCGAATGTATGGCTCTAGATGTATGGGCATTCGCCAATACCCTTCAATTGCACTTACCATAAATTAATTGTCGTTTCAACGGTAATTTAATTTAAACAGAATATTCAGTATTAAACGCCGGTAGTAGTCAAATTAATTCGAATAGGCCACATGCGATTTTAAACTTTATTTTATGTTGGTAAGATTGATTTTAGAATATTTAAAAACAGGAAACGAAGTCCCATTACTGTATGCGTGTCCACCCTTTCTAGCCTCATAACTGATAGGTATGTAAATAACAACAAATTACACCTCATTAAAACTCATTTTATTGTATATTTGGTAATTTAATTCATTAATTATTCGTATTTTCTACTAACTACAGCAAGCTTTGCCTGAAATAATACATAAATTGTAACGGTATCAAAGCATGAAGATAACATAATGCTATCAGAATTAGAATGGTACTGTAATGTTCTTTTTATGATAATTTCATTGCTCGATGAAAAGTACGATTAGGACTTTAATTAATGGCACATTTTTAATTGATCAAAATTATCTTTCGGCGTAACATCTGGTACGTATATAAAAACCTAAATTCGAATCATTGTTTCAAACTTAAAAGTAACTGAATTAAAATATCAGTTGCCGTGTGGCGACATTTGTATAAAAATACGACCGAAAAATGCATATTTCTTTCTCCAAGAGTGCTTTTCTAACAAACCATTATGCTTTACATTCTAAAGGCACCAGATATCATTTATGAATAAAAGAAAACAATTTTGTCGTTATTATGCAACACAGGACCGCTGAAGTCCTTTGTTTCGCCCTTTATTTAGTAACAGAAGCCGAACGGAGCGCACACTGTCAACTCTATTAAGAACAAAAATAATATAAAAAAGAAGTAAAAAAGCAAATTAAAAGCCGAGACTAGCGTCCCAGCCATTCAAGCGCGAGTAAAAGTGTTTCATTAAAGTGTTGTTATTGATGGGGACCCGCGAGATGGCGTTTAATCAACAGCTGTACTGTGCGGACTGCTTTCGACTTTATTTTTAATTCGACTTAATTGCGAGAGTTACGACGCCATTTGGTCGAAGGACCAGCATTTTACGCTCCAAACCTTTATTGGAGTAAAAGGTTCGATCTTAATTACTAGAATGTATACAACCTCTATGCTACTGTTTGTGCAGCTGAGACAATAGTTGCACAAGAATGTAATTGAAAGTTCCACCTTAATTTGTAGCTACATTTGCACTCTGTCTGGGGCCGAAACGAAGGTTGTTCCCATGTTCCCCTATTCATTAAAATTGTTACTAGTTTTGGAACAATTCGTTGCGATTTTTGTCTTAATTTACAATCTGAAACGTGACTTGTGCTGCTAATGTAATTAAAGAAAGCTTACGGTACATTTTTTGATGTATGATCTACTGACGAGCAATTAGCCCCAAAGTTAATTGTAGGGCTGTCTCGTGCACTTAAAACACTGGTGTGCAATTATATTTTAAACATAAAGGACCATGCAAAAAATCGTCCCAACCCACCAACAGATTTCAAACGTATCTCATTTAATACATCATAGTAGCATGATCATTTTTTATTATGACGACATCACCGTAAGTCATGGGGATAACGTGCAAATAAAAAAATATTGTTCTTTTTTTTCGGTACAGTAAAGTGTAAGAAAATGTTCAGGAACACTATAAACTATAAAAAAAAACTATTGATAGGAACAGCCGTGAGACGCACAAAAAAAAAACGGTCTTATCTCGCTGCACCTTCCCCCCTATCTCTTCTAACAACCTGCGCGCGCGCACCTCTGTCGTGGCCTGTACGTTCCGCTGTGTTCACGTTGTTTATCAGTGCGATACCGGCTTGTTTGCGACTATTACTTACCCCTGCTTTTTTATTGGACCCTTTGATTGCTTTTCGATTACCGTGGTACGTTTATTGGACTGTGATTTTTACAACTATGGAGGCAGGACGGCGATGTGTGATGTGCCCTAGATCAATTTTAAGGCGGAGGCGACATTTACAAGATACTTTGCGTCAAAGTAGTCCTGAGGATGGAAATGAGGACAATACAAATATAACTATGGTTACTGCACAGAGGAGACGTCTTTATTTTAGACAAGGGATTCAGGGACAGTATTACCGATATTGAATCCCTTGAATATGAAGCTTACATGCCACCAACTAAGGATAGAAACGCTACCCAATTATCGACAGTACAAGCAAATGACTCTCGTCTAGTGACTGTATGCAGATGGGTTGTAGAGGTAGTGAATGGGAAATTCAAAAACAGATTCAAACTATTAAAAAACAGACGTATTTTAACCGAGCATTACCAAATATGTTTGCTGATTTCCGCATAGCAGCATCGTTCATATACGCACATTATCGTGTCGCTGCAGACCACAGGCTTGCGACCCTTGCGACTGAGTTCCTTCGAATAATCCGAACTCATATGAATGAACCGAACCTCTTGCATAATTATGTCGAAGGCAAAAACCTTCGGGCACGCCGCAATCGCGGCGGTAAGACCCCTCTTTTAGGAGTGGCTGGATAGGAGTCACGGCGTCCTGACCTACCGCATGACGCAGGTCCTAACCGGACACGGAAGTTTCGGGAGGTACCTGTGTCTGAGGAGAAAGGAGGAAACGCCTGGGTGTCACCACTGCGAAGATCGCCCGGAGGACACAGTAGAGCATACGGTGCAAGAGTGCCCCGCTTGGGCAGAGCACCGACGTGTCCTCACGGCGGCGATAGGCGGAGACCTCTCGCGCCCGGCATTGGTCGCGGCCATGCTGCGGGGCGAGATGGAGTGGGAAGCGGTCGCCTCTTTCTGCGAAGCATTCATGCTCGCGAAGGAGGAGGCGGGCCGCGTGAGAGAGAGGACAATGTCCTCCCTCCGCCCCACCCGCGGTGATGGACGCCCACGGCCACGGACGTCGCAAGACGATCTCCGGCCACCGTAGGCGCGGGCATGCGGGCGGCGAGTAAAGGGCAACTCGCTGCCCGACCATGGACCATGCCCGGGTCGACGGCGCGTTGCGGCGGCGCGCCTCAAAGAGCGTCAGCATAATGACGGGGCCCCCTCTCTAGAAGGCCAAAGCCTGCCGGGGTCGCGGGACTTATCTCATTACCGTGACCCCGGAACATAAAGGGCTATTGAAGGACACCGTGGATTTTAGTCAGTAAAAGTCTGACAGTCCCTCCCGCCCTGCCCGGGGTGGGAGGACTCATTTGATGATTTTACCACGCAAAAAAAAAAAAGGCAAAAACCTTAATAGGCAAAGAGTTAACTTTGTGACCATGGATGCCAATATGCCACAGTTTGAAGAGTTTGCTCAGTTGACTGATGATGACATCATAATTATTATTTGCTTTGGAAACCTACCACATTAAACTAGCCAAATCTTATTGTGCGGAACATTTTCGGAACGGAATATATTACCAGTACCACTGTACTGCACATGCTTAACAGGGGCGCGTACAATTGGAAGTTGTGCGCATATATTTATTTATTTTATTTATTTATTTATACCTTTATTAAATAATTCTCAATTATTTGGCATATGGGGAAAGGTCGTCACACCGAATTTAATCTGCCAGCAGAAATGCTTTCTACTATAATGATAGACGAATAGTTCTCAAGTTATTAAAACCTGAATAACAGTTGGATGTAAATATGTATGTACATTAACAATAACAAAAAAAAAGATTCCGACGAATTGAGAACCTCCTCCTTTTTTGAAGTCAGTTAAAAACTGTGATAAATACTTACCTAAAATGTTGTTATTTTATCAAAAATATACATACTTATATAATACACATACATGTTTTTGTTATTCATACCTAAAATGTTTAGTTGAACCATTATTTATGAGGTATTCCACGAAGCACACCCAAAAGAAGCACACCCAGACGAAGGCCACCTAAAGTATTCCACTTAGCCCACCCGTAGGTGGGCTTCTAAATAAAAATTTAAAATAATTAATTTCCTATTCCACGAAGCACACCTACGAATATCGCATCGCATAGTGCGGGGACTAAGAAATAAAAATATCGATAGGACTGAGAAAATATTTATTATTTAAAAGACTAGGATCTTTCAGTTTCATTATAATAATGTGACACAATATTTGTCATTTTTGTAATCTTACGATTGGAAATCACAGATTGTTTCAATATTACAATTAAAAAAAAAAATTACAATTTTTAACCGACTTCCAAAAGGAGGAGTTTCTCAATTCGGATGTTTATTATATATATTTTTTTTGTCATTGTCATAACATTGTCTACACCGATTACTCCGAGGTTTTTGGTCCGATTTCGATGATTCTTTTTTTGTTTGATACAGTATATCTGCCATTTCGTCCCATAAAATTTTCATTTAGTTTGGTGCAATAGTTTTCATTTTTAGCTCATTGTAAGAGTGTGTAAGAGTACATACATGGGCGATGTTATTACCGGTGCTACGGATTACAATATTTTAGTGTACATGTAAGAAAATTATGTACTCGTATTTGACAATAATTTGGGTTGAATATTGAAACTAAAAAGGATAAAATGTAATGTAAAATAATGTAACCGACTTCCCATAGAAAAGTTCAAAATAACCTACAAAAAAAATTTTCTTTCGAAAGTCGGTGACTTTCTTTTTTTTATTTCATTGACTTTTTGTCACCGACTTTCGAAAGAAAAATTTTTTTTGTAGGTTATTTTGAACTTTTTTGCGGGAAGTCGGTTACATTTTTTTTTGAAAAAGTTTTTTATTCTATTATGTTCCTTTTTTGTTCTTAATGATATCACAGATTGTTTCATAATTATGCAATAAAAACTTGGAAAAATATCAAAAACATTGTAAATATAGTTTTCCATGGAGATCTATGTTGAAGTTTGCTTATAGCTACATGTTTAGTGAGTAATAAAAATTCTCTACTTTAACATAAAAAATCACAGATTGTTTTATAATTACAATAAAAACTTGGCCAAATATCAAAAAAACATTTCCATAGAGATCTATGTTGAAGTTTGCTTATAGCTACATGTTTAGTGAGTAATAAAAATTCTCTACTTTAACATAAAAAATCACAGATTGTTTTATAATTACAATAAAAACTTGGCCAAATATCAAAAAAACATTTCCATAGAGATCTATGTTGAAGTTTTCTTATAGCTACCTGTTCAGAGAATAATAGAAATACTCTACTTTAACATAAAAATCACAGCTTGTTTCATTATTACAATAAAAACTTACACTTAACTTTACAATAGTCAATGAAATAAAAACAAAGCCACCGACTTCCAAAAGAAAAGTTATTTTATATTTTTTTGTGTTTGATTTGAAGTTGGTTCTTTTTAAAAAAAAGTTTTTACTACCCTTTTTAGTTCAGATATTCAATAAGAATCTTCGTATAATCGGCCGTCTTTAGATATTTACAATGCATGTGACCAACAAAAACGGATCTATGCGGGCAACTTCAAGAGATATCCATTATTGTTATATACTTAAACTTTTCCCAGAATGTAACAAATAATTTTGTGAAAACCGCATCAAAATCGGTTCAGCCAAACGCGAGATAATCGCGACCAAACATACAATCAACTTTGAAAATCTACAACCCAAGTAGGCAAAAAATTCCCTATCTCAAAAACTACTGAACTGATTTGATGAAACTTGCAGTGTACCCTAAGTTGGACAATAGCTAGTACAACAAAAAAAGGAATTACTTAAATCGGACTTGTAGTTCCAGAGATATGCGAACAAAAACATACATACACTTTTTTAATTTGGCACATTTGTTCAGACGATGATGTAGACTAACATATATGAAAACTGGACAGTTCTGGTTATATTACATATATACGGGTCGAATTGATAACCTCCTTTTTTTTGAAGTCGGTAAAAAGGAACATAATAGAAAAATAGTAAAAAAAAAATGTTTTTTTTTTTGGAAATATAATTATGAAACAATCTGTGATTTCCAATCGTAAGATTACAAAAGTGACAAATATTGTGTCACATTATTATAATGAAATGAAAGATGCTAGTCTTTTAAATAATAAATATTATCGACATTTTTATTTCTTAATCCCCGCACTATGCGATGCGATATTCGTAGGTGTGCTTCGTGGAATAGGAAATTAATTATTTTAAATTTTTATTTAGAAGCCCACCTACGGGTGGGCTAAGTGGAATACTTTAGGTGGGCTTCGTCTGGGTGTGCTTCTTTTGGGTGTGCTTTGTGGAATACCTCTTATTTATTGTAATTAATATCTAAAATATAGTTATTTTAAAAATTAACACCCTTTTTTAAGTAAAATACTTTTATTTTTTATTTAATAATCCCATCTATTTACGGACAAAAAATTGTTATTTGTCTTTTTAGGGGACTTCACAATAATATTGAAACTAGTCCCAAGTCTGTTGGTGGGTTGGGACAGCGCCCATACAATTTTTTGCATGGTCCTTTTAGTAACTGGTACCGAAGATTTATGGCGGATTTTATTTGCATAAAATTATTTTAATGTTTTACTTAGCGTGAATTTATGGTTAACTTAAAATGTGACGGGTAAAGTACGGCGTTAGGTTCTGTGTCTTAACTGTTAGTTATAACTATGCTCTTGATAGTTAATTTTGGTCTTTATTGTATAAATTATTCATCGACTTTAAGAAATAGAGCTATAACCAAAGAGTTCCAACTTCAACTTCATTATTTTTTTCAAAAAGCGGGCCTTGTTCTGCCAGTACTGAATCCGATTTTGATCATTAAAAACCGTACTATAGCCATAATTCTTCATGTTTCGCGGTCCACTGTTCTGCTACAGTGGTGTACGTATGCAGCCGCATTAAACAGCCTCTGTGGGCAAGCCGTGCATTCAGACATTAATTACGTAATTAAGTGAACGATTAAATCAATTGTTTAATTCGTTTTGCGGCCGCTCGATTCGATCATTCGATTGTTCGGGCCATCTTTGGAATAGGCTCTCGTGTTAAGCGAAGAGGTTGAAACAATTAGTAGGTTTTGCTTCTAGCTAATTGTATTGGGATCGTAAGATAAGATTTTATCTGATAGTTATTTTATCGGACCACTTGAGAAGAATTATAACAATGTTTTGTCTTGGGGTAAATGCTTGAAAGGACATAAATAACATGAAATATCAAATGATACAAGATACAGTTTTATCATTATGAATATGCGCAGTTATTCGAAATTCATTCCTAATGCAACCTAAAAATGTTAACGCACTGTGTTTACAGTAATTTTTACTAACTGTAAACAAAAGTATGTAAACATTTGTTCAAAGAAGCATCTTCGATGTTACCAAACTGACCCATTTGTATAATCGTCAAATTACAAACATATGAAATGAAATTAGAAAGTGTTATTAACTTTGATTTCCACAACAGCACATAATAACAGTCGTATGTAACATGCAAATGTATGGACGATCCATGATCGCGTATTAAGTTTTGATAGAGACAATGTTGTACTTGCAGGTTGCAAACAGAAACAAAAGTATTGTAGACTCTAAATCTTAATTGTTAAAGATGCTTTTCGAATAGTGATTGGAAGATCGACAGCAAATGATAGTTGTTATTTTCGAAGTGATATAATAAGTACGTATATGCACTTGCTCGGGCGTCGGATAAAATGATACACCATTACGAACCAAAATCATATGATGCCAAAACAGTACGATAATGTACGAAAATCTGGCACAATTCCCTCAGTAATTGCACAGACCTTTGATCTTGGATTTGGGCTATTTTTTTAAACAAATTAAGGTGCCAATGAGAATGGACATAATTGTGATGTTATAATGGGTTTTATGTGAAGCAAATAGTGCTTTGTATCCGTTACCAGCCTTGGGCATTTTCATCACTTACTGATGTAGGTACCAGACTAGTTAACAACACCCTCAGGCCAACAATAATTTCATACCAGACTATACAAATATGGTTTGAGAGATATATTATGCTAAAATTATATTTCACAAAACATTTCGTGTGTAGGTGTCGTGAAATAAATTTTAAATAATTAGGTACAAGATAACTTATGACAGGACTGAATCACTCCTGTTTATAAAATGTATGATGTATTGACAACTGACCAAAACAAACTAATTCATTTTGAGATTTCTTACATAAATTATTATTAATTGATGGACACGATCAAGTAATACACATAATTGTCGAAAAGTCACCTGATGGACTAGCCATTCAAAGAATGATATTATTTCTAGGCCAATGGGATCCATTCCAGGCCACTTCGTCGCTTCACATCAGGAAAGTTGCGAACAAATGAAGCCAATTTCAAACAAAAAGACAAAAATATTTGTGTAGGAATATTGGGGGCCAAAAAGTGCACCAATCCTGGTAATTATTGGTACAGATACCATAAACTTGTCTAAGCCAGCATGGATCTATCAAGCATAAAATTATAATATTAAAATGCATAAAAAGTCATCCAAATACCCGCAAAATGTCACTAAATAAAACCAGAGAATCCTTTTTTAATATTCCAAAGGCAATCTCACTATTAATGTCACCATATCTTTCATATAATCACTCTATTCAACTTGTAAAGTTAAGAGAGCAAAACAGGTTGCTCCCGCGAACGCGATGGCCGCGACTGTAATAGCTTGTTTTTACGACAGTTAGTGACAACACTAGTTATGCACTGTTATTAAATTAACACTTTATTGCTGCGGTTAATGGGCGCGGGGCGTGCTAAAACACCTGTCACTAAATAAATGAGAATAGGCGGATTCTATTACAGGTCTGAAATCTGTCGGAAATTAAAGTCAGCAAACTGATACAGCGGTGCAGATAAATCTGTCAGTTATGTATATTAAATGTGGTCGATTCAGGTATTTAAGCACTATAAATAATCTACATGATTATGCTCACATATTCATAAATCCTTTTTATTACGCCTCCTTCTTAGCTACTTTAAAGGAGTATAATTTACAGCCAGTGATCCACTTTTTCAACTTTTGCTTTCGATATTTAAAACGACCACCTCTGAGACTTTCGTAGCTCCACATCGAATGACCATAATAGACCTACATTTAGCTTAACAGGCCTTAAGCCTAGTGCACACGTGTACGGTGCCAGCACAGGCGGTGTAACGTTGCATGGCGACAATAATTTAACGTCAACGGCACTTGCATTGAAACCGCACTACAATTTAAGAGCTGAGCAATAAGGGAGCCAGCATTGTCTGCCAAGTCTCAAGTTACCAGCATTCATGCACTACGCTTTATGCGCGCCTTAATCTAGTTTTCTGGAAGGTTCTATTTTGATTCCTTAGTTCTTAGACGGAGACCTACCGCGTGATGTATGGGGGTGTACGTAATTTGTTTTTGAGTACAAAAGCTTGGAAGAACTTGAATCAATTTTGCGAACACTGTGTGGGAGCAGTCTATTTATTTTATGATCATGTTTCGTTTAAGTGAAGCATGTAATTTATTTGAGGACTTTATTTACTTTAACTTGAGGTTGTTCTTTATTTCTAGTAAATTCTCTGTTATTTGTTTAAGGGCCTATTCTACTGTCTATGATTACCGCATCAGCGCAAAAGTAAGAGTGGTAACCGCATAATTTCTCTTTCTTTTCATGGCCAAGTTCGGAAATCTGTGCCAAGTCAGTTGACCACCGTTTTCAAAACAAACGATCTAGGTGAAGATGCTTCATACGATTTTCATACAAACAATTCCGTTCTTTCTTATGCATCATTTTCATATCTACCATGGCATACAATAACAAAGTGCTTATGGAAGAATATATTATAACCATGTCCAGTCCAACGACTCCACATATTTGGCAAGTAATAGGTAACTAAGATACAAGTCCACTTCATTTACATAACAAAACATTGGCACGAGATCAATGAAAGAGATTTACAAAAAAAAAGAAATGAGAGAAAATTAGGTACCTACACTATGATATCATTCAAGCAAATAGGTACATCATTTGTTGCAATATAGGTTACATTCCCAAACATGGGTAATTGAACCTTTACTGTAAACGACAATACGAATCTACGATAATTGTGCAATTAGTAGCAGTTGTGTTACGTAACCGGAGAAGCGATGATGGCCATGGCTAAATGGGACGCAGACGACCAACGATAAATCGGACCGACAAATTCGACGAAAGCACGCCACTGGTAGATCAACGCAAATTTCGGATAAACATTTAATCAGCTATGAGATGATGATGAAATAACTAGAAAGGGAGAGAACTAGAATCAGATGAGAGTGGGAGAAAGAGACAATATGTAAAAGAAAACATGGCCGCATCGAACTAAAATAAATTGGGATAAGAAAATAAAAACTTTTTCAAAAAAGTAACCGACTTCAAAAACAACAACAAAACAAAAAAAAAAGGGTGAAATAACCTAATTAATAAATTCTTTCGGAAGTCGGTGGCTTTATTTTTATTATTTCATTGATTTTTAGCCGCCGACTTCCAAAAGAATTTATTAATTAGGTTATTTCACCCTTTTTTGTTTTGTAGTTGTTTTTGAAGTCGGTTACTTTTTTGAAAAAGTTTTTATTTTACCCTTTTTAGTTTATTTATTAAATAGTCAACCCAAATTCTTGTAAAAATACAAAATTTTCTTACATAATGCACTAATCTTGTAATCCGTCACAACATAAAAAATCCATATCTCTAAAACTACTGATCCGATTTTGATGAAACTTGCAGTGTACCCTAAGTTGAACAATACGTAGTACAACAAAAAAAGAATTACTTAAATCGAACTTGTAGTTCCGGAGATATGCGTGCACAAACATAAAACATACATACATACATACATACACTTATGAAATTTGGCACATTTGTTCAGACGCTGATATAGACTAACATATTTGAAAACTGGGCAGTTCTGATAATATTACATACATACGGGTCGAATTGATAACCTCCTTTTTTTTTTGAAGTCGGTAAAAAGAAAGAGGATAAAGATCAACTTGAAATCCGGCTGTGAGTAATTGTATCCAACTCTTGTTAATAAAATGAAGGTAAACCTTTGAATAACCCACTGAAACCGTGTGAAGTTTATTGACATACCATACATTTGATAGTGGGTGAGAATTTGAGTATCGGCACTGTTGGAATCTTGTTGACAAACTCAAATCGGTGACCGATTAAAATCGGTTGTCTACACTTAAACTAAGAGAAATGCGGTCAAGTACAAATTGTCTTTTCTTAATCAAATACCTTAGAATTAGAACGGTTTAATTGCTCTAGATGGGAATAATGTGTTCCGAGTGAATTCTTTGTTCCGGGCCGAGCGATAAGCCAATCGATTAATCTCATACCGTCATGAAGCCAAATTGGGTAGAGAATTTGTTTTCATTGGGTTTTTGTCTTAAGATAAATATCTGTTAATTATGTTGTTGAAAACTTTTCAACACTACTACTTTCTAAGAAGGAAGGAGCTTTCAAAGAGACTTCACTGAGAAACAATCTTACTTGTGCTGTAGTTTCTTGGAAAAAACCTGAGGAAGTCAATTATTTACTTCCTGTTGTTTCCAAGACATAAAAGCAATTTAATTTAATTCCTTTTGTTGGAAATACCATAAACTGTATCATCATCTACCTAGCCTTTTTCCAACTATGTATGTTAGGGTAAGCTTCTAGTCAAACCGTATGCAGTTGAATATCATAAATAGATAAAAAATATTTATTTTTATCTGTTTTTTGAATAAAGGCCAGCAAGATTCAAGTGGACCTATTAATACATATACATATAAAAATATAGTAAAAATAATTAATATTATTAAAATAATTGTTAGCTTTATTTTTATTTTTCGAATTGAAGCCGGAATAAAAATGTTTCATAACCAAGAGATAAGGGGCAAGGGAATGATTTTGAATGAAACTATTCCCTACAATTGTCTCATCTGTTACTCCCGCCACCAAAATACCCTAAACTAAAAACTGCATCCGTTTTCCCATCTGCGTCATTTGAAACCGTCTTATTAAGATAAACTTCAAGTCCAGCGCAGGCTGAACGTGGAACTTTTGCTCTCTACAAGGTAGTCATTAGGAGCCTGCAATGCTCTCTCCTCGGTTAGATACATTCTTGCATTCACCGGTAGTATTTTTAGAGGCAACTTTTCCGCCTGCCTGAGTTTGCAACAGTGGTAAGTTGTATCAAGATTAATATTTTCTTAGTTTTTATTTTTATTTTGGATGAGTTAAGCCTCCTGCAGACACACGCGATTAATCGCGCGGGGCGACATGTCGCGGTCCATTCGCAGTATTTTTAGAGTGGAAATTAGCTTGGCTCGTTGTCGCAGCGCGATTAATCGCGTGTGTCTGCAGGAGGCTTTAAGTTTCTATTCGACTTATATTTTAAAATCATAATTCAGTTTATCTGTTTATCGACGCAATTGCGCGCAGCTCAAATTCCTAGAAATTGCCACTTGTTTACGAAATTCGAAAATAGTGAATAGTAAAAAAGAAAACAAAAAAAAATGGTCAACTGCGCGTGTTGTAATAAAGCACTGAGATCCACCAGTATAAAATGCTTAAAATGCGACCTTCTGTTTCATGTCGTATGTGCTAATGTTGGAAACCAGACCAAGTGTGACGCGAAATTGAGCTGGATTTGCCCATCATGCCAAAGCAAGACAACGAAGAGGGTCACTGACCCCGTACCCGAGGTGTCAATGTCGACTGACGTCGCAACACCAAAATCAGCGGATTATCACCACTCTGCCTCTCCGCACGACTCTACCTCACACTTTTCACCTACTGACTCAGATATATTACGCGCATTAAGCTCCGAAATAAAACTACTGAGAGGTGATGTGGTAGACATTAAGTCTCACATAACATCGCTGACCGAACACCTCACGGAATGCTACACGCGTCTTGACGCACATGACTCGAGGATAAAATTACTAGAGAAACGAGAAGAAGAAATAATCGCCCTAAATAGCACTGTTCTAAGTCTCCGTGAACAACTGAATACGCAAGCGCAGTCATCATTAAAGAACGAACTGGAAATATCAGGCATTAATGAGTCTAAAAACGAAAATCCTATTCATTGCGTGCTAGTACTAGCACATAAAATAGGTATGACCATGGACGAACATGATTTAGACTACGTGACAAGAGCCGGACCACGCCGACAACAACCCAAAGACTCAGCTGACTCCCCGCCGCCGCCGCGCCCTCTTGCTGTCCGCTTTGTACGTCGCTACAAACGAGATGAATTCTTGAAGGCTGCTAAAACAAGAAGAACCCTCACTTCATCTGACATCGAGATAGCCGGTGCAATAAGAAACATCTACGTTAATGAGCGCCTTACCTACGAAAACAGGCAGTTATTTCGTGCGACCAAACTTTCTGCGATGGAGCATGGATATAAGTTTTGTTGGGTTAAAAATGGTGCAATTCTCATCCGTAAGCAAGAAGGTAACCCTTCCATTCACATACGAAGCACCGAAGACCTGGAGAAGCACCTGGGCTCTGCGACCGCTGCGCAACAAGTATCGATGTCAGCAGAACTTAGCAGAAACGACAACACTGCCAAGTAACATTCAGTACAAACTCTCTATTACTCTTCGCTATGCTATGTTAAGATCTCACAATAAGTTTAGATCTCATTTCACTTTAAGATTTTTTATTACTTTTATATTCTATCTTTTTGCTTTGTTTTTGTATTTTGTCAACATCAAGTATCGATGTCAACAGAATTTGGAAGAGATGACAACACTACCAAGTAACACTCAGTTTAAACTCTTTAATATTCTTCGTTACGTCACTCTAAGATCTCATAAGTTTAGATCTCATTTTACTTTTAGATTTTTTATTACTTTAATATTTTATTACCTGTTTGCACTATTTAAATATTGTATAAACAAATTCTGTAAAAACACACATGAAACTACTATTGTGCACCTACTACGGTACACGACACCAATATGCTCGGACACTTCTCAAATATATTTTTATATAATTCAACACATCCCTCTCTATACACTCACACATGATAAAATCATCAGAACACACTCACACACACTTTCTCACACACTAGCACTCAAGTTTCCATCACAACACACATACAAACACACCACTGTAAACATATTATCCTACATCTTCATGTTCACGGAATTCATTATGGTAACAATGATAATACTCGAAGAGATTACAATTAATAACATTTTCATCGATATCATCAATGGCTTTACTTGACATTATCCAGGACATAGACGAAAATGTTACTATAAGCTGTTACTCATGTAATCTATTAGAAGAATGTAGGAATCTGATACCCAATACTAAACACTTTAAAATCTTATCGCTAAATATAAGGAGCTATCAACGTAATTTTGATGACTTTTACATAGCTTTCCAGCGCCTTGATACTGACTTTGACGCAATAATTTTAACTGAATGTTGGCTAAGCGATGCAACAGTAATAGAACCATTGCCAGGCTATCACGCATCTCGCACATTTTCCCAATTAAATAAAAACGGAGGTGTAATTGTCTACACTAAAAGTATTTGGAACATTACTGTGCTAAAATCAGAAATCGTAGAGGCAGACAGTATTGTCATAACACTGGACGACAAAATCGCCGTTCTTGGAATCTACCGTTCCCCATCATCTCCAAAACTAGATAATTTTACAACTTCTCCAGATACTGTACTAACGCAATTAAGCAAGTATCCAACAATCATAGTAGCCGGGGACCTTAACATTGATATTTACAACAATGCAAACAACAGAAACATTGAATACATGTGCCTTTTAGCATCCCATGGCCTTCTACCTGCGATCACGGAGCCCACTAGAGGGCGCTCTTGTCTTGATCACATATTCATCAAAACTAACAATCCATCAGTAGGTATAATAGGCAAATCCTCAATTACAGATCATGACATTACTATGGCTGCTATATCAAAAGTAAGAGGACACAACAAATCTCCGAGACCACGGTGTAAATACATAATTGATGAAGAAGCAGTAGCAGTAGAACTGAGTAAAACCGATTGGTCCGAAGTGTTCAACTCCAATTGCACAAACTCCTCCCTAAACTATTTAATGGATATACTCACAAATTCAATCAACAAAAACACTCGCAAAGTTAATATCAGTCGAAATAAATACATCATCAAACCATGGATCACCCCAGGCCTAAGGAGGTGTATAATTCATCGTGACAAACTACATTTAGCTCTAAGAAAGCACCCGAATGACGACATGCGACGTCTAGTATACACCAGGTATAAAAACTTTTGCAATGACTTGTTACATAAGCTCAAGACAGACTACAATACTCAACTCATAAACAAATACCGAAATAACCCAAAAAAGCTTTGGAGCTCAATCAAATCCATCTATAACCCAAATACACAAAAAACTGATTCTTCTAAATTATTAACCAATGCACAAAACCCTGACGATTCACTCAATAAGTGCAATGAGTACTTTACTTCTCTGGGTAAAAATCTCTCAGACATCATACTGTCACGACTGTCTGAGACGCAAGCATCTCTAGCAAAGAAATACAGGCCTCTTAAAACTCCTCCAAATTCTTTTTTCTTCCAACCCACTGATGAAGCAGAAATTGAAAAACTTATAAATCAACTTAAGATCGACAGCGCCCCCGGACTTGACGGAATTAGTACCAGCCTTATTATATTAATTAGAAAGTCTCTACTCAAACCACTCACTCATATTTTTAACTTAAGTCTGGAAAATGGGATCTTTCCTGATCGTTGGAAGGTCGCTTGTGTTCGACCAATTCACAAAAGTGGTCCTACAGAACTACCAGAAAACTACCGCCCTATAGCGCTCCTAAGCATTTTATCCAAACTGCTAGAAAAAGTGGTCAATAATCGCCTAGTCAGTTTCCTAGAAGATAATAACTTAATATCTGAAAGACAGTTCGGCTTCAGAAGAGGTAAGTCAACTGAGGACGCCGCAATACTGTTAACTAACTATGTCACCTCTTTTATTGAAAACGGAGAGCGCGCCATGGCAGTTTTCCTAGATTTAGCCAAGGCGTTCGATACCATTTCTATTGACCTCCTCATAGCAAAGTTAGACGGTATAGGAATAAGAGGTATCGCACTCAGTTGGTTCAAATCCTACCTCTCGAATCGTAAACAGTTAGTGAAAGTAGGCAACTCTTCAAGTGGACTACTACCAATAAACTTCGGAATACCTCAAGGCAGTACTCTTGGTCCTACTCTCTTCGCTTTTTATATGAATGAAATACTCAATGCTCCAATAAATAACGCTGAAATCATTTCTTATGCTGACGACACGGCAATTGTTTTCCACGCCAAAACATGGAACCAAGTGTATGAAGTCGCTGAAAATGGACTGCTTACAATTGCCGAGGTACTTAGCAAAAATCTCCTTACCCTTAACGTGACAAAAACCAAACTTGTAACATTTTGCAAAACTTCAGCCTCCACTCCTCCACCAGATTTGACACTCAAGTTCCACACGTGCTGCAATGATCACAACAATCTTCCACTGACAAATTGTACCTGCACTTGTATAGATCGTACCTCCTCTCTCAGATATTTAGGTATTACAATAGACGAAAACTTATCTCATAAATATCACATTCATTCACTCTCGATGCGCGTCAGGAAACTTATTCACATCATGAAGAAGTTACGTGACTGTACACCTTATAAGGTTCTTCGAACAGTATACCTAGGTTTATGCCAATCTGTACTCCAGTATGGAATCTCCATCTGGGGCAGTGCTGGTAAAACCGCATTTATAGAAATAGAAAGAGCTCAAAGAGCTGTTATCAAAGTAATGCTAAAAAAGCCTTTCCGATTTCCAACGGATCTGCTTTATAAAGAATTTCCTGTTCTACGGGTACGACAATTATTTGTATTAAATGCCACACTACGTACTCACAAATCTCTAAAAAATAGGTCTGATTATCAAAACTTACTTTCTAAACGCATTTTACACATCCCTCTTCCCAATGCAACAAGTGCTCTAGCTAGACGTTGTCCATCCTACACCCACATTCATGTTTATAACAAAATGAACAAATTATGTGATATCAAAGACATAAGCTACCATTCTTGTAAGAAATTAATTCACAAAATGCTCCTCTCCTTACCATACGACGAAACTGAAGACATCATTAGTTAACGAAACCTGTATAGTGCTAAAGATTCACAACCATGCGTACATACACACGCAAACACACACAAAACGCACCCACAATCACAAAAACCATATAAACACACATACACACACAAACATACACACAAACACACACCAAACACACCCATAATCACAAACACACAAAAAATCATATACTCGTAAACATACTTACATGCGCGCGCACTCATGTGTGCAACATTGTTAAGCATTCTATAATCTCTTTATCACATTTTATTTTTTATTTTAACTTGTGTATTTTTTTTCTGTCATTATTTTACGTAACGTTACGCACTTTTTTCACCAAATGTTCCATACCAAAAGTGTAATTCACATCGACAGTATCATTATAACTTGTTAAATGTTAAGTTATCGCAACTCCGGCCCCCAAGATACAGGCACAGCCTAGTTTGGGGACCACTGTCTTGTACCTAATTAAGCAAAATAAAACTGTTACACAAATCCCTTTTGTAATAGGTTAAGAAAATGTTTGTAACAATGGTTTAATAAATTATTATTATTATTATTATTTTTTTTAAATGTCTACACATCTCGGGATCATGGTGTCCCGGGCTTTTGGAGGGCTTGCCAGGAGCCGGAGCCAGCTTGCAGAGGCCCATTAGACATTTCAAATGAAATGGTGCTCCAACCGGCGGTTATCCCTGTATGCACTATGCAAGTGTACACAAGGACAACCCCCGGTTGGAGTTACACTATTGCAGATTATGGAAAGAAAACACTGGGTTATGGCGTTTGGTGGGTTTAGTGGACTGGTTATCTAAAATTATGGAAGGACTATGGCCCCTGCCTGATCAATGTTTTACATACATAGATAAGATGGCAGGGGGTGACTTGCACACTCAACAAATGGGCCCCCAAACATATCGCTAGCACTAAGTGACGTAGCGACAAGGGAGTAACATATCCTGAGGTGCTTGAGGAGTGGAGAGGTATTCCACGGTTCTCAGAACCGACCAGGAACCCGGAAGTATGGTCGATCCCTACAAACACTTACTGGAATACTTCCTTCCTCCGAGCAAGTTTGCTCTTGCGAATCTCCACTCTAGCCAGCCAGTTAAGGCAAGAAAGAGGTGGGAGGTCTGTTCCTCGTCAGTGTTCACTCTGACCGGCCAATAAAGGCAAGCCAGAGATGAGGAACAAGATATCTCCCGGGAGATCAGGTCCGTGGGGTCGCAACTGCCCAACAGCTCGCCACAAGCTGCCCTGAGTTTGGGGACCACTGTCTTGTACCTAATTAAGCAAAATAAAACTGTTACACAAATCCCTTTTGTAATAGGTTAAGAAAATGTTTGTAACAATGGTTTAATAAATTATTATTATTATTATTATCTACCTACTGCTCAAGGATCCCCCGTCAGTATATTACTAGTTTCGTTCAATCCACTGTAAACATATTTATTTTCTAATAAAATTTTATCAAAAGGTCAATCAGGAACGTTTTTGTTAGCCTGGCTACCAGATCAATTAGTGCTACAAAATAAAGCCTCCCTAGAAAATTAATTATCCGCAAAATCGATATCGAGAGCATGATAGCCAAATATGAATTTAATATTTATTTACTTTCTAATACAAGGTGACACTTGATACGGTAAGTAGGTATCACTAAATAACTGAACCACTACTGAGAATAGAAACCTGGGTCTGGGTTTTCGTCCACCACATCTTCAGTTACACTCCAAGGCCTGCGTGTTTGTGTCGGGTTGTTGTTGTTGGCAATGTTAATGGCATTCAATAATATGGCGTACTTATCTACAACAGCACGCGTAGCAGAAACGAGTTTTGTCGACAGAAGAAAAGACAATATTATGTCAGAACTTATAAAAATTTTGCGTATTAAGCATTGTAATGTTTAAAGTGTAGAAAAGAAATGTTTCTACTTTTTAACGGTCTACGGATCGAGTCATACTTGTGCACATAAAACAGCAGAATTGGGTAGAAATAACCATGACATAATTTTGTCTATTCTTGGTAGAACAGTGATAGAATTGGTTATGCTATGCATACAGGGTAAATATAAAAGTAAAATGTATATTATTTCTATAGCAATCGAATCACAGAACCGATACACAAAAGATCAGCACAGAGTAACAATCTACTCCATATTCCATAACACACAAGGATTACATCGCAATTCCCAATAAGGATATCGAAACAAATTGTCTGTAATTTTGTTTTTTTCTTCTCACGAGTACAAATCTGAATAGAACCGGCGGTAACTTTAGGATTCACCCGCGGTTTACTGCTCACGATATCAGGACTTGCTCGAGAAAATTGCTTATTTGAACTTATTTGAATCCATACCTCTATTTCCTGTTACCTCAGCGCTTTCACGGTTCATATTCCGAAGATATAAAAGCTGTTTTACGTTCATACGTTTGGGAAAACGATTTTTATATAGTTTACTTGCTGTAGAAAATGTGTAAGATGTTGTGTTTTAAATTTTATGTAAACTTTGCTTCCAAAATAGGGTTTTTATTTTAAAGTCTTTCTTTTAAGATACAGTTTTGAACTAAATCTTTTCAGCATAAATATGTTAAACTAGCAGTTACATATAAAGATACTTCAAAGTTTTATTTTCATTTGAATGACTTTAAATTACAAACATATTTTGGAATTAAAGAGAGCAGTCGTGGCCCAGTGGTTAGGGCCAGACTTGGCGAGTTGTAACGTCGTGGAATCGAACCCAGCCAGACGTACGACTCTGTATAATTTATTTCATCACCGCTGCTCTCAAAAACGTTTAAGAAAAATTTGTGAAGATAATTATATTCACAATGTTGGTTGGTATCACACATCCAATGATGATTGGTAGATATCACATTTCTTCAAATGCTTCTTCATAATCTTCTAAACCAAATTTATCTCAAAAACTCTCTCAATCATTGCCCAGCGTCTCCGTGTATCGAAAGTTCGAAACACAGGATTATTGCGAAAACATTATCAAAACGTAAGTAATCTTTGTGTTTAAAAGATCAGAGCTCAAAGGAGTTCTACAGTGTTATCTAAAAAAGTAAAAAGAGTTTGAAAGCATTTGATGGCTTACTGCAACAGCTTGGCAGATTTCAAAGCCGCACCTTATTCCTTCCTAATAATTTCTACGCCGGAAATTAAACGTTGCAAACCACAGCTAAACGGGAAACTTTAAAATTAAAACTGTTGAGTACAGACCCTAGAGTATGAATAAGAAAAGCTTCGAAGTCTGGAGTTTATTAAAATAGTCGTCAAATATTTTTGATAATTTAGCTGATGGATTAATTAGTTTTTTTTTTTCTGTCTTCTTGCCTTTTGTAGAGGTATCACCAAATAATTATATTATACTTCATAGAAATTTTTCAAGAGACAAATTTCGGTAAAGCAATTTAGTATGTTCAGGGGTTGATCGACCTTCTTCTTCCTGCCCTTATCCCATTTTACTTGGGGTCGGCGCAACACGTTTTTTTCTTTCATTCTCCCCTATCAGGGTTTGATCGACCTGACGATAAAATATTCTACATGTGAATATTTTTTTTTAATTATTAGCCTATACTGTCCCACTGCTGGGCAAAGGCCTCCCCCAATTCCTTCCTGAAACTCTTGTCATGGTGAGTGTCTAGGTCATCTCGCCACCTTTTTCTAGGCCGGCCTCGGCGGCACCGTCCATCTCCCGGGCACCCACTGTGTGGAGATCTTTGCCCAGCGGTCCTCTTGCATGCGAGTGAATTTAACTACAATAAAAATAACTGCTTTTTGTCGTTGTATACAATACCCAGATTTCAGTTCCACGATATTCGTTAAGTAGAATGTTACACTACCTGTTACCAAGTGTCATGGGATTTTCAACCCAGACGGAGAAACGTAGGGTTTAATAATTTTAAACACTATCAGTATCTTCAGTTGAGTTAGAAAAACAAGCACGCCAGCCGAAGTAATACTTACATGTGATTTCGAATTGTAAATCCTTTTTTTCACTTCATAATTAAGCGCTCTACACTCTGAATAAAATGATTACTCAAAGGGGCCACCCCTTTCTTTCTTGACGGATTCCACATTTATCTTGTAATCTTCAATGGGGCTGCAACCCTTTTCCCGATTGTACTTTTTACAGGAGTTTTGTTCAGAACCCGTTCGTTTGTACGTTACGAATTAGCAGACTCTCCCCTTTTTAGCTCCGGGCTGGCATTTTACTGTATACAAAGAGGAAAAATAGGTAAGTAGGTACAGATTATGGGGTGATTTGAACCCGAGAGAGTTATAATGAGGTGATTAAACTCGTTTCAGGGCAAAATCCGATACTTTATTTATGCCCGTCATCTAAAAAGTAGAACCGCTGACATATTTGTAAAAAGATATACTTATTTCACCAAAAAAATACGCTCGTGTTCGCGTATGTACTGCTTCGGAATATAAAACAGACCGAACGTAAAAACTTATTTGGATAGAAATGTATTTTTGATTAAGTACAAAAATACATTTGTATCCAAATAAGTTTTTCAGTAGATCAGATATAAAGAGAAACATGTACCAAATGTCAGGCGTTCATTATTAATATTCTTTGACATTGTGTGACCCCTTTTAGATTGAATCTAAAAAGAAATGTTGATTGATGTTTTGTTTTATTAAAACAATACACAAAAACAGTCTTTGTAAAGTTTGTTTAAAATAAAATATTGAAATCAAAAATATAAAGCAATAAAAAACAATTCAGACGAACATTCAACAGTCAATCTATCAAGGTAGGTATCACTTTTTGCCAAAAACTTTCATTCTTAGTTATTGCTTAAAGCTATGTTACGATAAACGTATGCAGAGTGATGACGTCTCTAAATTTTTTCTATCGTTGCTAGCAATTCAAATCCTAGTAATTGCAGAGAAAATACAGAACCACCAGTAGAACCAACACAAATAATCATACATCCACTAACAGAATCCCATCCATTCATCCTGATCCCATCCCAATAATAAACAAGCAATACCAAACAAATCACTGCAGTCCTGGTACAGTCGAATAGCAAACTAAATACCCCATACATTGCCAACCACCATCTGGATACGCCTACAATACCCAGTTACATGTGAGTTGAGTAATTGGCATCATAGTAATGCACAATAAACTTGCCAGGCTACACTGCACACAATAAATTCCAGTTTTACGTCTTTGATTAGCCCGAGCTCAGGTTACTGCATGACCCTGCGTTCTGCGTTTAAACAGTAGAAAGTACTTACAGTTCAAGGGTCTGGTACAAACGCGCGATTTTAAATTCGAACGATTTTTAAATGCAGTGGCAAGACGATCACAAGAACTAACGAAATGTGTTCTACTAGATACGCATCTATCTCAGGTTTGCTTCGTTTAATTTTATTGATGAAATAACTGCTTATTTCATCAATAAAATTAAACGAACTAAAAGAACACAATATTACTGCTAATATTGTGTTCTTTTTTAACTGGATATTATATCCTGTGTGCCTGGGTGCACGTACATTATTTAAGTAATGTCCGTAAATAATAAATAAACAATAATATCTGTCGTATAGTATGGGGAAAACAAAGGAAATAATAATTTCCTTAAATGAGTTTTATAAGACTTCATTCATATTAGTGTCACTTTAATATCATATCATGGGAGAGACACAAATACTCCGTGGGTGGCTACTAATGAAAAAATTCTAGCGGAAAAACCTAATAGGTAATATGCTCAGAAATCAATTCATCATGAAGTAGAAGTAGTCTTGCTTGCGACAGTTTTTTTTTATGTTGGCTTTACTCCTCACAATTCGCACTCTCCGCACGCTCGTACTAGGCCCACAGAATGCCTTCACATAATGTTAGACCACCCTTTTAAGCAGATGTTTGTTTTACGATTTGTGTTGCAAGTACTCTTGTAGGTATTAAAGGCATTTGCTGCAATGCTATTAATATGAATTTTGAAACAAATACATATTTGTATTTGCATTAATTTTCGTTGTATGGTTTTACTGTGTTAATGAGCTCATTATAATTAACATGAATGGATATTCAATGCGTTATTTGCAATGCAGTACAATCGAATATTATTATACTGCAAATAACTCTTTATTCTTAATGGCACATTTATTTTGTAAGTACCTTAAATGATACATTTTTGAAAGTACTTACTGTTTTTAGTAATTGTGAATTACTTTGAAATGACACTTGAAATTGCAATAGTATTTAATTTCAAGTATCAAATAATTGCAGAAAGTTTTACGTATTGTGCGTATTTTTGTATAAATGTACTATTTACCTGCCTCCGTACTTTTTTTTAATACGAATGGACCAATTCTGGTTCCAATTATTTTAATAAAAACCTCTTTCTGTTTTTTTTTTAATACTAATTAATTTACTCACAATAGTCCGCTGTTTCTTAAAAAAGTGTAACGGACGAAATGATTCCACATAATTCGTCTTGCTCCTACTTTTGACATCTCCCAGTCAACTATAATAAATGATCTAAAAATATTCCGGTACAATTCGACACCGCCTTTTGTATTAATACTATTATCAATTTGGCAAGCTTTAATATGGTGATTACTGCTATAATTTGTATTCTTCTCTGGTGGTTTCTTCATCTTTTTTATTCGATAAAATTGTAATCATCGCACAATCAAATTATTCGATACTGTGAATTGTGAATGTGCATCATTTATATAAAAAGATGTATATTTATTAAAAAATAATCAATATTTTTTTACTAATAGACAGAGTGATTAATGAGAATGGTGTAGGTGTATTACTTATTAAGTTATTTGGAAAAACCAAAAAGTTGCCTGGGAGCTTCCATTGAAAAAACTGCTTAATCCATTTGAGATACAACATTTATTGTAGGTATAGTATATGTGTGCCAAACCGGAGCGGCTAAATTTGTTCATAAATCAGAATCAGTCACTAAACGAATGATTTAGAAATCATACATAAGTTTAAACGAAAATTTGTTTATCATACAGTTTTACAAGGTTCTTTAAAGTCAGCATTGAAAATTAAATAGCTTTGAAATTGTGTTAATATTTCAATTTAAAGCAACTATAATCTAGTTGACTAGTAATTGGTAGTAGCCGTTAGTAGCTGAAGTGACATCGCTTGAGGTTCTGGATAACAAATCGATTTATATAAAGCTAAGCTCATATTAATAGTATTATTTTATATAAGAAACACTACTACAGTAATACATTATATGAGTAACTATTGTGCAAAACAGAACATAATAACATAGATCTCTAATAACCAGATGATTTAAAACTTTATGTAGACAATAAAGCATTCACTTTTGCCTACAGAGGGTTACTCTAACGAGACATCAAAATGAGTAGCATTTTACAATCACACCCTCCCATACGTTTAACCGCGCGAAATAAAAAAAAATGAAGTAAAAAAGGTACAATAAATTCGTCTGGCGTGTTTTCGGCCTGACCGGTGCGCCGGATGACATTGCTGTACTGTGATTAATTGTCGCAACGATTGAAACCGTCTAACCCCCCACTGGCAAACGAAATGGAATACTACAAGCCGAATAGGACCTTTTTAATAACGGGCGCCAAGCACAAACTAATTTATATGTAGGTATGTCTAATAATACTTTTAATGTTACAGTTAGTAAACGGTGGCGTAATAATGGGAATTGTATTGTTAGAACGATGATAAGGAGAATTGTTCACATTTAGCTCTAGGTATGGTAAGCCTGCTGTGTAATAAGACTATTATGACGCTACTTGATATGCAAAAGAAATTTCTAGTAGGTAATGTAATTTAAAAGAAGATTGCAATTGGACGCTACATTAAACTGAGGGCACAGTTTTGCAGAAAAATAAAATTATTGAGAAAACAAAAACAAAATTAACGAACAACTTTGTCTTTCAATAAAAAATATAATTGACTTGTGCGACAAAAAATATAAATCATTTCTCTTTAGAGTTAATTAGTCGTTACAATCAAAAACTCTAAGAGATACAATTAAAATATAGTGTATAATATGTGATTATTTAATGCAATATGACAAGCGCATATTTAAAACTCAGCATGTAATCTCACAAACAAGCGAAGAATTGGCACATTCGAACTTTATTTGACATGTTAACATCTCTTTAAACCGCGGTGCCGTCTGTTTTATCGAATAAAAATATTAAATGCTTTCAATATCATAGTGGGCCGCCACCGACCGAACTTAGGGTTCAATATGAAATGGTATGAGAAGCGCTAAGTCATCGGCGTCGACTTTTTATTCGAACTAAGGTGTTTGAAAGGGTTAACATAAAAATGTTTGTGACAATTTTGTCCAGTCTCCTATTTTGTTGTTGTATCCTTTTATGTGTCCACCTGTTTAAGTTTGGACATCTAGTCATCCAATAAATTCAAGATTATTTATTGTGTTTTTTTATCTCCAGAATTAACATGAGTATATTTTTGAATTGCAACAAAAATTTGAATATAAAACTCGAATCTTTTCACACAAAACATTATTTAAAAAAGAAATACGGAACTTGTAAAGCGTGGGATGATTCACACTCAGACCATTTCATTTTTATTTATGATACAGGTGAGTATAAATTAGTTCACTTAACAGAAACCCGCTCTTTAGGGGTCCTCCAAACAGGTTCAATCGGTTAATTTGTATCATTTTTTTCATCTCATTGTGAACGGAATAAGTTTGAAGTCCTTGGCTCAACGAGGTGTAACTAAAGAATCGTATATGTAACGAATCGATGTCCGGCGTTTCTCGTGATCTTTGATGGTTACCCACACCTGCCCCGGTTATCATCCAAATCTCTAATTAAGTAATTGTGGCTTTTTAAGTAGAGTTTTTTGCTCAATGTGAACCGATGTTATTGTAAATTGTGACCTCGTTAATTTTAAGAATAGTTTCCGTGTTGCATTTTTTTGCTCGATTTGATGAGCTTTGTTGAATGAGCTTTTAAAGGTGGGAGTTTTGCTGTTCTGATGGGGTACATGTAAATTATAATTGGTTCGCTTTGAAGGCTATACTTGTTTATAATACGATTGTGAGTAATTATAGGTATATACAAGATGTACACTTAAAAAGTAATGCCAAGGGCAGGTATGTATTAGGTAGACAAGATAAAGATATTATTTTTTCTTACAAATTGATGATTGAAATAAATGGATATAACAGACTCACAAAATGACTTTCAATTAGTGTACAAGTTATAGTAACACAGTATGTTATACATTCTTTCCAAACATGTCAAAATTAACACGTAATAAATTAACAGAATACCTCTACAATTGAAGTATGTTGCACATCCAACAATTCACACAGGTATCAGGTCTATAAACCCATCAAAGGTCATACTGCCAATCAAAATACCTTCACAACTTTCATTCCACATCCAAAACGGTTCACTAATAGAAAATATTTAATAGAAACTTTATTTTAATTACACTAAGAACTGGTTCCCATTTAAAACAAGCGCTGACCGTGTTTTGTGTGAAGTTATCAAATAATCGACCTTATTGATGTATGGGCTACCGTCTAGCTATGATTTATAATGGCTTCCGACTAGGACATCATTCCTTTGCGATGATTTTCAATCACATCCGACGGTTCGTTAGCTTTCGTATCTTTGATCGGTCGTGCTCGGCCGTATGTTGTGATGGATGAGGCAGTTTTTTATCGACGGCGTAACGAAAATATCGATGGATGTGTAGAGAAACTATTTTTGGAGCAGTTCTGTTATTTTCTCGTAATATGTGAAATAGTAAAGACACTGTTTTTTCACTAAAAAGTTATGTTTTTTTTATAAGTTTGTAAGAAAAAAAAAAAGTTAAGATAGATAAGTAATTCTTTTGCTTGTGTGCCATCTTGAAGCGTTCATATGAGTGACTCAAGGACATAATCGTTGCGTGTAAAAATTAATCGAAGTTCGTTCATTAATCCATCAAAGTTATTAAGCCAATTGGTTGATTAAGAACGTCGGCGAATCGAGATTTTTTTTCTGCCATGCCCCTTTGTCTTTCCTTTTTTTCTGTTCGTTCGGGAAGAATGAATTTCCAGACAAAACATATTGTTTAAACTCATAGAAAGAATTTTATATAAAAAAAAATTGGAAGAAATTTATCATATTTTCTTAACAACCACAGTCTTATCCAATCTCTTCCAACTCCATGCCTTTCAAAACTATCTTTTACCGTTGGCAACTTCAACAAGTGATACAAACACATGTAAATAAATTGAGATGAGCATTCCCGCGGTTGGCAGCACAATCTATCAGTAATTCACGTTGCATTATCAATCAAGCGTCTATGATTGATGAAATATTTTCATCGGTAGCCAGATAACTTGTCCGCTACGGAGTTAATTAAGACTTCTATGTACTGAGCTTCTTACAAGGTTTTTTTTTGTTGACTCCCGTACCTTCATATCTGATTGATAGAATTATGTTCGTCATAAACAATGAGTTTATAGAATTTTATAATTTGGTCATACAAAGAAATTGAGACTAATTAATACGGCGGAGTTTTCTAATGTAATATAATTCTTAATTCATAGATAATAGGTAATATGTGTAAATTATGAGTTCAATTGAGACGAACGTGGGTGTTGTTAAACGTGGATATTAATTTATTTTCTTGAGTAAATAGGCATCAAAACCGGTTATTATTAAAATAGGTAATGTATTACAGCTTATTACGATTTTTTATTACAGCTTTTTGATTTTTAAGGTTCCGTAGCCAAATGGCAAAAACGGAACCCTTATAGATTCGTCATGTCTGTCTGTCTGTCTGTCCGTCCGTATGTCACAGCCACTTTTCTTCGAAAGTATGAGAGCTATCCTATTGAAACTTGGTGAGTAGATGTATTATGTGAACCGCATTAGGATTTTCACACAAAAATAAAAACAAAACAAATTTTGGGGGTACCCCCCATACTTGGAATTGAAACTCAAAAAAAATTTTTCGCCTGACCCATACGTGTGGGGTATCTATGGATAGGTCTTGAAAAATGATATTGAGGTTACTAATATCATTTTTTTCTAAACTGAACAGTTTGCGCGAGAGACACTTCCAAAGTGGTAAAATGTGTGTCCCCCCCCCCTGTATCTTCTAAAATAAGAGAATGATAAAACTAAAAGAAATATATAATGTAGACCTCAACAAAAACTTCCAACGAAAATTGATTTGGAAGAGATATAGTTAGCAGTTTTTGAGATATAGCACATTTTCAAAAACCGCAAATATAACTTTGCTATTCATACAAACACTATGAAAAACAAAGTTATTTTTATTGCTTGTGTATGCTACTACGGAACCCTTCATGGGCGAGTCCAACTCGCACTTGGCCGGTTTTTAATACGCCTTTAACCAACGAAGGGTTATCCAGAGAAGTACCTAATAGTTAACTCACATTTCGCCAGTAATTCAGGTCCCATATAATTGGCCTATTGCCACAAACCGGGAATAAATCCAGAATTCGCAGCTACTAATGAAAATTCCATAAGTAAAAAACCAATTACATATTGCTCGACCATGGAATCAAATCCTGAACTTCATGCTCAATAGTCAGGCTTGTGACCAACAAATGATATTATTGATTTTAATAAAAAAAAAAAACTGAAAAAAAATAGTGATGTAAAATATTGGAGTAAATTATTTCGAAAACTCACATTTTAACTGAAATGCAAGCAAATTAGTCTGGGGAACCAGAACTATTACTAACTAAATAAGTATCTACAGTCGAAACTATAACTAACTACGTAGATTGTTTGTTACGAAACTACTATAATTGAAATGATTTCCCTAGGAAATTGCTTTGCTTCTTAGCTTGCAAACATATAACCTTCGTATAACCTTAATAGGGATTTCAATTTAGGTAAATATTAGCAATTTAGGTAAAATCACGATATATATCAGTAGAAGAGTTAGATATAGATGAGTAAGTTTTTAGGGTTCCGTAGCCAAATGGCAAAAACGGAACCCTTATAGATTCGTCATGTCTGTCTGTCCGTCCGTATGTCACAGCCACTTTTTGTCGAAAGTATAAGAGCTATCCTGTTGAAACTTGGTAGGTAGATGTATTATGTGAACCGCATTGGGATTTTCACACAAAAATAAAAACAAAACAAATTTTGGGGGTGCCCCCCATACTTAGAATTAAAACTAATACATTTTTTTTTCACCAAACCCATACGTGTGGGATATCTATGGATAGGTCTTTAAAAATGATATTGAGGTTACTTAATTATATCATTTTTTTCTAAACTGAACAGTTTGCGCGAGAGACACTTCCAAAGTGGTAATATGTGTGTGTCCCCCCCCCCTGTAACTTCTAAAATAAGAGAATGATAAAACTAAAAAAATATAATTATATATTGTAGACCTCAACAAAAACTTCCAACAAAAATTGGTTTGGAAGAGATATAGTTAGCAGTTTTTGAGATATAGTACATTTTCAAAAACCGCAAATATAACTTTGCCATTCATACAAACACTATGAAAAACAAAGTTATTTTTATTGTTTGTGTATATTACTTACTAATCTCAATATAATTATATCCCTAATCTATGCTTACTACTACGGAACCCTTCATGGGCGAGTCCAACTTGGTTTTTTTTCATGTTACAGGTTCAATAATATTTTCCCAGTTGTTCCGAGGTCTATTTTATAAGGGACGACTTTTTTTGACTAGCCATTAGGCTGCCTGTCTACAGAAGCAGAGCGAGGCTGCGGAACGTAGAAACAGAGAAATATTAACCACAGATCTCCGCCCTTATTCAGTGGTGTACCTAATCCTATTGGTTAATATTTCCCTATTTCTCTGGTTCACTTCTGTGGACAGTCGGTCTTAATATCTCTCTGTTAAGCTACGGCCTTTCCTATACTCGTCCAAGTACTCTTTTGCGCCACCTTGGTCAGGGAACGAGATGGCGCTAGACGACTTGTGTAGCTCTGTCTCTTTCCCACAGCCTTATTCCGGCGAATGAAAGTGACAGAGCTATACAAGTCGTCTAGCGCCATCTCGTTCACTCACTGGAACAAGCCTGGTTTTAAGACGTTGTAATACCCCCCCCTGGTCACCTCAACACCTCTTTCTGACTTCCGAAATTCAGAAAATAATGTTCTAGCCAAAATTCCTGGCTAAACTGAGCGTCAAGCCAAGTACGTGAATTAGTTTTTACGACAACTGGACCAACCATAGACAGTACCTATTAATTTCAACGACAATAAAACATTCTGTTTTTTTTTCTTTCACAGTATTTATGGCCTTGCACGTGTCTCTAGATAAAATCAGTTATCAACCACAGCTAGTTAGAGATCACGCTCAAAAGAATGTAGTTCTATTAATGAATTTAATTCCGACCAGCAATATTTTGATTTTATCAGTACGCGAATTAGAGAAATTAAAGTAATCTAATTTGATCCTTATCAACTTCATTATGGCTACTGTAATTTGAGAGAATGTTTGGGTGTAAGGGGAGGCAAGGGTTAAAAGGGGAGGCAGGGTTTGGCAATGAATGCAGCAATGACCCTCTCTCCCCATTTTATACGCACCTACAAAGCCCGGTTTTTTAATTAGTATTGCTTGTATATCTTGTTGTATTGCATGGGACGTTAACAAAAAAAGATTTTAGTAATTAATAAAAATGTTGACAGAATCGAAATTTCTTTTTTTTTCTCAGCCTATACTGTCCCACTGCTGGGCAAAGGCCTCCCCCAAGTGCTTCCATGTGCTCTTTTCCAGCGCCACTTCGAACCAGCCTTCACGGTACGAGTCCAACTCGTCTCGCCACCTCTTTCTGGGCCGGCCTCGGCGGCGCCGTCCATCTCCAGGCACCCACTGTGTGGCGGCCTTCGCCCAGCGGTCAATGTTCATGCGGCTGACGTGACCCGCCCAGTCCCACTTCAGCCTGGCAGCCTTCTTGCCGACCTTCAGAATGTCCGTTTTGGAACGCAGCGTGGTGTTGCGAACTCTGTCCTGTCTTTTGATGACCAGAATGCTGCGTTCCATTGCCATTTCCATATTTCTTTAAGTTAGATATTTCTTTTCCTTGGACTCATAATAATTATGAATGTTACACCGTACGACTGTATATCATAAGACGACCATATTTGGTATTTTAATGTAAATTGCATAGATTAAATATAGTTATTCTGATCCCAATAAAGTCTCAGATATCTGGAGGTTGATTTCAAAGGTGGAAAAGCAGTTCGGTCTTGTATGGTAGACAGTAATTATAATAATTACATAAAAGTGTATATGTATTACATTTTTGTCTTCTTTCCTTAACGTTTAATATTTCATAAATCTAATAATAATTTAATTTTTTTCAAGGTATGTTTATTTCACAGAAAAAAAACACATACTCAAATGAATATTACATTTCTTTCATATTACAGTTTTTCCGCGAAAACATATTCTACTTATATTTTTGTGGAGCAAAATATTCATGAATTTCTATGAACTTCAGAAAATGAAGGAGCTGACAGTGATTATAAATATTTATTTAGCGATACCAGGAATACATTAGCTGATATATTATATTAAACTTGTTGGTGGTAATGTTTAAGAAATCGAAATTAGGTAATGACAATAGCGGAATTAGACAGTTTGTTAAAAAAATAAAAATCACATACTTGTTTGGTAAATAATAAGTAATCAATAAAAATATTTTCAAACTGTTGTGTTTGTAAAACGTAACTGTTGGCAAGACAAAAACCTGCACAATATCGTTTATTTTTATTTAATTCCTTAAAAAATATCAGAGCATTTAATCACACATCACGCATCGATCGTAGTCTTCGATGAAAAAAACAACCGACCGAAACGATGACTAGCATCGAGTTCCCGTCTCGATTGTACAAAAGGTCCGAATCGAACTGTTAGGCATTGTACTGACAATATCTACTCACTATTTGTATTCGGATTCTTTCGTAACATTCCATCACCAGTGTCGATGTCGACTGTTAAACTAATACCGCTAGTTCGAAAGCAAAAAGTTTGATAAAAAGAAAAGTAAGTAAAGCGTAGTGATCTTATGACACTGCCGGCGCTACAGCAAGTACGACTGTCGATGAAAAAACACGTGTTACTAGTAATTAGATTAGTGCTAACCTTTTCTATGGTCATTTAATTGTGTCGACTTTAGTGCTAATTGTTATGCTAGTCGAATTCTTCATTAACTATGTCAGAGGAAGAGATTTTGTCTTATTTAAAAAAAAAAAACAGACAGACACTAATTTAGTTTCTTCATATTGGGTGCAATAAAATTTAACTTTTTTTTTTTGATTAAGATGTTAAATATGAGTGAAACAGGAGTCATTAATATCGCGTAACGTTTGAGAAGCCAACATTGAATGACATTAGGGCAGAGGAAGATTATGATGTCCTTCTGAAGTCTGCGAAGACACACAGGAAGGCTTTTGTGGAATATGTGGTTCGTTTCAAATTGATGTATCAAGCAATAAAGCAAAACTTCTTACCACCCTTCATCATAACAGTAACCGGCCATACACTTATCAAACATAATAAATTCATTCCCTAACTCCGACTTCAGCAATTACAAACTGCTAGACGGTACATTTGAGCAAATATATTTTAGTACAAGCGGTGTATGCGGTCACCACGACTTGTGTATGCGAGTCGGTCCGAGGACGCTTCATCGCAACCGCTTCCCGCAACTTTCTGAACTGATCCCAACTTGTAACCATTAGAAGACCTGTTAAATGCTGAGGGTACGATTATGCAAACTGCTATGTACCGTTTATATTTAGTTCGGAACATAATAGCTATTAAGTTAGATGTTAATATGTTATTTTGATTAAGTTGGCCTATTGTGAGGATCCCTCACATAAGTGATGGTCGCGTTGATGGTGATAATATAGTTACGGTTGGCCTCGCTTCAGAGGCGTCTCAAGTTTGAGTTTCATCCTTATTGTTAATGGTGGATGATCATGACTGTTTAATTAATAAACACAGCGTATAACATCCAACTTTTATACTTCTTCTTACTATGGACTGATACTTACCTACATCCATCAAAGGATGAAATGAGCGAAGTTAGAAAAAAGGATTCCGACGAATTGAGAACCTCCTTCTTTTTTGATATCGGTTAAAAATGTTTGATAACGTAGTTATTATTATTAATTCATTTATTATAGGCCATATTATGATAACCGAACATGTGTTGTGTCTTATCAAATATGTATGTTATGAATTCAGATTTTAAACATAATTATGTGCGAATATTTATGTAAAACTCGAGTTACTAAATAAATATGTAATTTATTCTAGTTTTAATTACAGCTTGGATAAACATTTGTGAATGAGTTTCGTTTATTTAATTAAAACTTAACTGCAAAACATTATTAATAGTAAAATGTTCATATTCATTCAAACTAATTAACTGTTTCATATTTATGTAAAGTATAAAGATATTACAACTCGTTTTTAAAAACAGCAATTTCCACCCTCAATGCATCAAGCTTTTTAATTGGGCAAAAATTGCAGGGTTTCGAAGTTAAAAATCTAATATATGTTTATAGTTTAGATTTTACATGTCTAGAAAGTTGTTGAAATATTAAATTTTGGGACTAGATTGTTGCTGATATTGATAAAGAAATATAATTATTAATATTGATATTTCATAATTTATGTGCAGAAGTTTTGCTGAACTTGCGTCTAAAGTCTGTCTGAAGTCTTCTAAACTTCAATCAAAGAATTATTGTCAAGATTAATTTTAGTATTTCATTTAATTCAATAATGCATATCTTCTATTCAGTGAATATTTAAATAATAAGTTAGGAGAATGTATTAAGTTAAACGTACGTTTTAATTTTATGTAAACTTTACTAACACGATTAATGTTGTGAAATATCTATTTCAACTTTGAAATAAGACTTATTTCGTAACAGTACGTATTGTAAGTACGTAGCTATGGGTTCGAAAATACTATGGTCGTGAAAGTAAAAAATATTAAAAGTCTTTTTAATACAAACAAAATTAAAAGTATTAGCACTCGTTACTGTTACGTGTAATATAATAAGCGCATTATTGGATGTTTTTCAGCACTTTGATCTTTTTCCGTCATCTTAATTCGCATGAATTCATTACATTGTTACATAAAAATCGTTTTTATTTAAGCTCTTTAGCCATTGAAATATCTTTGTAATCTTGTAATGCTAATTCAATCTTTGTCGGCCCTTCAGTATTGTCTTTTATCTTAACTGAGATTATCTCTGTTTCGGAAGATTGGTTCTGTACTTTACCTGTTTACTCTACCTTTGTAATTTTAACGAGTTTATTTGTAACAAAAGTAACGTTAAATAACTTTGTGTTAACGGTTGTCGAAATCTCCTTTCATTCTCCGGATTTCGGACTTTTATTTGATTTGTTCTAACTTTGTCGTAGGACACTTGAATGGAAATCTTGGTCACTTTTATCCGATTCTCTTATCTAATATTCTCAAATGAATGTCACTGTAGGCTATTAATTAAATTTTCTTTTTTCATTGCTTTGATAATCAAAAGTTATAAAATTAGTCATAAAAGATAAGATTAATAATTGGTTATTTCTATGTTTTATAACGCATGGGGTCGCCACCTTAACCCGACTGGTATTCTATTAATTAGAATTAAAATATTTTATAACTCTCCACGTTATCTTGTAGTTGGTCACATTTTTCAACAAAATTGTCGTTAAAAACTTTGAAATCTTAAGATTAAGAAAGAACATAGGCTCGTGTCAAAGAGTAGCGACACAAAATAAATTGGACATCGAAACAATTTAAGAATAAATTGATTTCTTCCAAAGAACTTCGGTAAACATAGGCGGGTACACCTGCCTAACAATGTTTTAAAGATTTAAACAAGGAAAAAAAGAAATCATTCAACAGATTCCGATAAATCGTTATGCTAGTGAGAGGTATTCTATATATCGCGCTAAGCGAGACTTGCGTCCCGCTGAGTGTGGTATAATTTGCCTGGACGGACGGCGCCGGGTAAATAGACCCACCACGAAACGAGAAAACTTAGATCCGACCGCAAGCTTCACTATACATTGCTCTTTCACCACAATCTGTGTAGTAAAAGTAAGGTAGGTTAGTTGAAAAGCCGCAATGAAGACTAAAATCTAATACCAGTGTTCAGTCTTTATATTCGCATAGTAGAACTTCTGAAGCCGCATGAGGTTAGGGCAACCGTGCACTAAATGAAATTCCATAGCCGCCGTCACACGCAAGATAGACAAAAGCAAAGGGAACTGCAATTGAAAAATGCCTTTGTCTCAAATTCAATAAAAATGTTATGTAACTAGTCTGTGCCTACCTTTAATAAAGACTATAACTTTGTTGTTTCGTTTTTAAAATACTTTGTTGTACCTCGCTTGTTTCGGGATAATTTTAGTTGGAAAAACTTGATAGAACACGTACGGTAGCTGTATCTTTTTACCCGACTGCGCGACGCAAAGGAGGGTAATGTGTTTATCAGTCTATGTATGTATGTATGTAAGTATGTATGTATGTATGTGGCGTTCTAGAGAACAAATGCGTAGGCCGATTTTGATCATTCTTACGTCAATCGATTCGTCTTAACCTTGCGAGTGTCACTAAAGACATGACAGTAATCAAAATTCACCACAGCGACAACCAGACGCCATATTGTCAAAATGAAAAAAATAAAAGTCGATGAACTATGTCAAGTGGGGTGTCGTTGAATAGGTATTTGAAAATCATCTTTAGGTTTCTTTTATCATTTTTCATTTTAAGTAATAGTTTAGGATATATAACAATTTAAAGTTGTTTAACAAAACAATCAGTCTCGCTAATTTTCTTACTTATTGATTTAAGTTTTTATTTCAAGTATAAATGATATACAAAAAAAAAAACAGTGAACAATGAATCGTAACTAAAAAGTATAAAATAAAAAAATTATTTAAAGAAAAACAAAAAACCCGACTGCGTAGAAACTAATTTTAAAAGATACGTGAAAAAATTTACTTAAATAAAAACTAAAAAGAAAGAAACAAGCCCAACAGAACAGCAGGAAGAATCAGAACAGAACGACTTGATTTGATTGGTAAAATTTGAATGGGCCCCGACTGTGAGTCGTTCTGTTCTGATTCTTCCTGCTGTTCTGTTGGGCTTGTTTCTTTCTTTTTAATTTTTGTTTAAGTAAATTTTTTCACGTATCTTTTAAAATTAGTTTCTACGCAGTCGGGTTTTTTGTTTTTCTTTAAATTATTTCATAGTAAAGGCTTCAAGTTGTAGGAGTTATAACAGTGATAGAAAAATGATAAGCTTGTAGCTGTTAAGTATATCAAGCAAAACGACGTGTTGTTTTTTTACAATGAACTAAAAATAAATGCGATCCAAAAATATTTGATAGACTGTGGTGGGTGTCAACCAACTATTTTTACTCCATAAATTAGTTTAGTTCAATAATTATTTTTAAACAATTTCTGTATTAGAGTGGGTTGTTTCGAGTCTACCTACACCATTTTTGACATCTAGCCTTGTTTTTGTATTAACGAAAATAGTATGAGCATGCCAAAATAACCCTTTGTGTCTGAGGGCCCGTGTAAAGTGAAGTGGTTTCACTTTTAACTCTATCAAGTGGATCAATGGATATGTTTTAAGCTATTGCAGAGCTTTTATCGCGGGCTCTGAGCGCGGCGCGGCGAGGCGACCGAATCAAAAAATTTCCAAAAACCTAACGAAAATACCTGACACCACGCATCGTCTAACATTGTTTCAGTTCGGGAGACTTCGGCAATCATAAAAATATCCGTCATAAAAACAATTTACTTTTTCTTAATGATTCTAAACGGCCAGCTACAAAAGGAGTTTTCACAATGAAACCTACTTATAAAATTCTCCTACAACAAAGAAGTTCTTTATTACAGTAGTGCACCACAAACATTATATTCTCTAAATAAATTATATTCTCGTTAAAAATATACGCGGTAGGCGATTTTATTCCTTTTAAAAAAAATGTTATGCAATAGCTTCACCGCGGCAATCTCCGAGTGCCGCATATATTTTTTATTGTTTTTGTTAATGGATGCTATTATAAATATTGTTTGAGAATTAATTAAGATTTATAATTACATAGAGTCATTAGCAAAATGTCATCAGCCAGTGAGTTTTAATTAGGCGATCTGAAAGTCTGAAAAGTATCTCAACACTTACGATGGGACGTGTGAGATGGGTTTTAATTTGATGAGTGATTTTTATCTTGTTTTAAATTTTGTCATTGTAATGAAAACTTGGTCTGCTATGGGTGCCGATCATTTAGAGTTAAAATATATCTTTAGTAGCAGAAACTCTGTACTCTGATGGTGTGGGAGACAGTCGCTCCTTGATAAATACTGATCGGTATTCAGTTGGTTCATGATCACTTGATCCGATCTTGGTCGTGATCTTGGCCGATCTATGTATATATGTATATTTATACATGAAAATAGCAGTTCCGTTAAACGTTATATATTAAGAGGAGGAAACTATGTATTTAAAATATTAAACTAAATGTTTTTAATGAATTATGGTTGATTTTGATCACTGAGTGACCACTACTTATGATAAATAGTGGAAACTTTATCATTTATATAGATTTTATGGTGATAAAGGCTATAAACTTTACCTAAACACTAAACAGTATACTGATTCCCAGAATTATACCCAAAAATATAATAAAATAGTGCTAATTTATGTGACATTTATTCGTTTCTGTATCAATCTGCAAAAAAGAAAATTTATTAAATAAAAATTTGCATATAAACGGTGATCACATTATGTGTCAGTCATCGTTATAAGGCTCGCTTTTTATGATTTCAATGACTTCGTCTGATAAAATCATATATATTTTTACTCTGAAGATAAGTAAATTCTTTTTAAATTAAATTATGTGAATAAACTTTTTTAAAACTCAGTCAGTCATATTATTTATGGCTTCAAAAGACTTATTTTAATTTAATTTGATTGATTTCATTTTGGTAACTTAACTAGTTTATGACAAATATAAAGTTAACAGCTAATTTCAAAAAAATATTCCTATAACTCTCATTTAACGCGATGCATGGCGTAATTTAAATCTTACAAAACAAATGTGAAATAAAAAACCCTTTGTGTCATCTTATATGTATAGGGTGTTAAAAAATCAACTGCAGGAATTTCGTGTGTGTACTCGGTATCAAAAACCAAGTACATTCCAAAAAAAATTTTTTTATTCGATCATTTAAAAAAAAAAAAAAAAATCCAATTTTTTTTTTTCAAAATTATTAATTTTTTTTTCAAGCATTTTTCTTTTGGCCGATTAATATGGCCAATAAAATAAGTTATTTGTAAGTATTTCGATAAATTGCCAGTCCAAAGTCTGCAAAATGTGATGGGAAAGTTGGAATCAGCTGTGAACGCTACACACGGGTCAACGACCTCAAAGAGCAATCAAATTCATTAACATGGTCAAAAAAAATGCTTGAAAAAAAAATATTTTTTTTGAAAAAAATGCTCGAAAAAAAATTTTTTTTTTTGGAATGTACTTGGGTTTTGATACCGAGTACGCACACGAAATTCCTGCAGTTGATTTTTTAACACCTTGTATATATAGAATTTTTCAAGACTACTATTTCCGGGAATCGTCTTTACTAAATTATTAAAATATACCTATAAGACATGCTTATAATATTAACTTACATCACTGCTCATAAATAATAAATCAACATCAGTTACAAGTCCACTGCTGAACGAAGCCATAGCATAGAATGTCACGCCAAACCTCAATCCACTCCTTCAATCCATCTAGAGGGAGAACTGACTACGCTGCGTCTTTTGCTACGAGAACAGTGAACAAAAACATCGCAAGGAAGCATGATGTTTCAGAATCAAAATTTGTTAGCATGGTGGGGCGTCTACTAAAACACACTGGATTCGTAGTAAAACTCTGTGGAAGGATTTCACAGAGAGCAGGCCAATAGCAGTAGGGAAGTTATATGACGATTATTCCAGAACATCATTATTATACCTAGCCGTAACAACATTTTTTTTTTCTCTATAAGCTTAGTACTTTGGAATTATTTCGAACACGTGTCGACACAAATTTTCTGAATGTCAGAGCTCTAAAGATTTACATAAAACTGACGTGGTCTAGAAAATTTTACAGACACTAAAGTTGCGAAGTAAGTTCTGTGTTATGAATTAATTACTATTATTTAAATTCTGATATTCATTATATTCTTTTCACCAGAAACAGAAGTCTAGATTGTAATTATAGTTCTGGAAATATTTTTATTCTATTCCAAAATTCGGATCACAAATATTAGATGTCATGAACTCCAGTTAGGTAAAGTCGCAAAATATAATCAGTATGAAATAATGAATATTTGTAAATAAGGTATACACGTGATGAAACTTCTGTAATTTTTCGAAAAGCAAACCTGAACCTGTAAAATTAATTAAATTTAAATAATGAAAAATGATTTCATCGTTATCTTCTTAAGCCACGCAGTGAGGTGTAAACCTAAGCTGTCATGGCGGCTTGTTATAAGACATATACGTGAGCCTTTTTAGTAAAGAGTTAAACAGACTTAAATATTAATTGCTTCGTACCCACGCTTTTTATTATCGTGGTAAAATCAAATGTATCGTATCGTTTCCCAACGGGTCGGCCTTAAAATGAACATGGACAAGACGAAAGTCATGTCGAATGTCCATGTGGCACCCGTACCGGTTGTTGTTGGGAATGATACTCTCGAAGTTGTAGACCATTACACTTACCTTGGACAGATTGTTCAGTTAGGTAGGTCCAACTTCGAGAAAGAGGTCGCCCGAAGAATCCAACTCGGATGGGCAGCGTTTGGGAAGCTACGTGATATCTTCTCATCGAGAATCCCACAGTGTCTCAAGACAAGGGTGTTTAACCAGTGTGTGTTGCCAGTGATGACATATGGCTCTGAAACGTGGTCTCTGACTGCTGGCCTTTTAGAGAGACTAAGAGTCACTCAACGAGCGATGGAAAGAGCTATGCTCGGAGTTTCTTTGCGGGATAAACTCCGGAACATGGATATTCGGCGAAGAACCAAAGTCACCGACATAGCTCATAAAATTTGCAAGTTGAAGTGGCAATGGGCAGGCCACATCGCTCGTAGAACTGACAACCGATGGGGAGGAAAAGTTCTCGAGTGGCGACCACGGACCGGAAGACGCAGCGTAGGTAGGCCTCCCACTAGGTGGACCGACGACATCGTGAGGGTCGCGGGCAACCGATGGATGCAAGTGGCGAATTGTCGTTCGGCGTGGCGGTCTAAGGGGGAGGCCTATGTTCAGCAGTGGACGTTTTCCGGCTGATGATGATGAAAATCAAATGAGTCCTCCCCCCAGGGCAGAGGGCGAGAGGGACTATCAGACTTGTACTGACTAAAATCCACGGTGTCCTTCAGTAGCCCTTTGTGAACCGTGGTCGCGGTATACGTGCGTCCCACGACCCATACCCACGTACGTTCGTACCCACGTTATGACGCTTTTTTTCAAAGTTCTCTAAAAGTCATGTCTGCATGATATTAGCAATATTTTCGGTTCAGTGGACCATTTCAAAGTGACATATAAGATTTGCCAGATGAGCTTTTAAGACTTTCGAAGTCTCGAGACTCGAGACGTTTATTCTGCAATTGACGTTTTTATTCCATTGTTTTACGTTAAGGTTAACTGTTCAGCTCTAGAAAAAAAAAAGACTTTATATTTTAAATTTCGAACCTTTTCATGTTAGAGATTAAAACCAAAAGTTAATCCTAAATTGCCAAACAGCTTAAACGATTACTTTAATTGCATTATTTGTGACTTACAGGATAATATGACATAAAGAACATGTGCCTTTGTTTGAATGATTGCAAAAGAAAAAGGACGGTTATGGTAGCCATTGGCATAAAAGACACCTTGTAACTATACTTGTCCACAAATTCCCACCCACCGTTGACATTTTTAAAAAGAGAACAAAAAAGATCAAAATCTGCCTCATAATTGGCACAAAAGATGGCGTATCGCAGAAAAGATCGTCCGAACACAGAGCTCTTTATCTTTTTTCGAGATTAATATTTTTGTTGGTCATTTTTTATTCGCAGTTCGAAGTTTAATTTTTTTTTCGTTTCATAGTTTCGTCGGGTTCGGGAATTGGGACTAGAAAATGCATGGAAACGGGAGCTTCATTTAGAATTCTGGCATACCTAATACCTATATGTTTATCTTTTATTGTAACGTATCATTTTCTAACATTGATGAATTTAAAAAGATTTTCTTATGTTTATTTAAGATACAACTATGAAACACTAGGTACTACAAACAATTAAATATATCCACTGGTTTAATTTAGATCTACATAATTTGAATTACTTGGTTTTTAATTTAAACATACGATTGTTGGAAGCGCGGGTTATGCTAAATTTTTCTAATTGCTAATTGGCTGTGAACGAAAGACATGGAAATTACGTTCTGCCGGGAACACAAGACAGAATGCAGATCGAAATATAGGAAGGATTGCACAATACCTTAATTCTTCGGAGACGTCCTCGCGGCTGAGGAGCGGCTGTCGACAGCAGGCAACTTGGAGCGCTCTGACGTGAGGTGCGCGTTGTGAGTAACCGATTGGCCACGAGTGTCAACTGCGGCCGCTTTTTATGCGGTCTCTCTCGTACTAAAGCGAGAAGATATGCGCGGGAATAGGACGGAGATAGGACCTTCCACAGCCAACTAACTTAGTCGTTCAATGACATGAAGTTATAGATAAAAGACCTAACCGTTCTTTCTGCGCAGCGTAACCATTCCCCCCGGGCTTGAAGGGATGCCTTCAAGAGTTGAAGGCGAAATTCGTGAAATTAAACTACAATTTAAACTATTATCTATACGTAAATATCAATGAAATCAAATAATTAATTACTAATGCTAACCTAACCTTGGATGACGAGAGCCGAATTTATTGGTTAGGCAATGGGCAAAGACGAACGACGGGACGCAAGTAGGATCCAGTCAATGTCTTAACTCGGGCGATGCGAGTGACTCCTGTGGAGTCAGGAAAAACTTCTTCCACGACACCCAAAGGCCAGTGAAGTGGGGGCGAATTATCTACTATAAGAATCACAACCGTACCGACAGTGACTGGATCGATCGGCGTGTTCCATTTACGACGCGATTGTAAAGTGTGAAGATATCCGCTTCTCCAGCGCTTCCAAAACGATTGTACTAATTGGTCTAACAATTTATGTCTCGAAACAATTGTTCTCTCGTCTATCTCCTCGGCAGGCAAGTATTTTAAAGGGGTGAGATTCAGAAAGTGCGCTGGAGTCAAAGCTAGTGGTTCTGAAGGATCACTAGAGAGTGTCCTACAAAGAGGTCTAGTATTCATTACTGATTCGACTTGAGTAAGAACGGTATTTAACTCTTCAAACGAAAGGATGGTATCACCTATTACACGGTATAAGTGAATCTTTAAACTTCTAATATTAGCCTCCCAATTACCGCCGAAATGGCTAGCAGTCGGGGCATTAAGTGACCAATTTATGCGATTTTCAGCTAACATGTGACCAAATTCGGTGTTGTGATATTTCGAACAAAGGAAGTCGTGAAGTTCCGAAAGTTTACGCTTAGCGCCAATGTAATTTGTCCCGTTGTCCGAGTAAATCCTACTAACCGGGCCGCGCCTTGATAGGAATCGTTTGAAAGCACTCATAAAACTGACTGTACTAAGATCACCGGCTAGTTCGATATGTACCGCGCGTGTAGTCATGCAGACGAACAGACACACGTATGCCTTGGTAGAACGAATGCCTCGGCCGCGAGACATGGTAACCTTGAAGGGACCAGCGTAGTCCGTGCCCGTGTGAACGAACGGTTTAGTTGCTTGAACTACACGACAAGACCGATGATCTGCCATCTCAGGGAAACTTGGCTTGGGACGGAGACGAAAGCAGGGAAGACACTTATGAATCCTATTCCTAATTAAATTGCGTGCAGAAAGTATCCAATATCTTTGACGTAACAGTGACATCAGCAGGTCGGGACCCGCGTGGCAATTCAATTTATGATGGTATTCGACAAGCAAATTCAGAATAGGATCTTTTCTTGGGAGTAGAATTGGATATTTCGCTTCATAACCCAAATCTGAATTTCTTAAACGGCCTCCGACTCTAATGAGTCCGTCTTTGAGGAAAGGTTTCAAGTGCCGAAGAGAATGACTACAATCCTTGCCTTCTCTGAGTCTGGCAATTTCCTTTGAGAAATAGAAGCGTTGAATTTCACGTAGAATGAGTAGTTCAGCGAAATCGTAATCCGATGCTGACATGCGGTTATTAACCGGTAACAACTTAGCAAAACGACAAACGTAAATTACCACTCTAAGTAATTTACTCCAAGACGAGATACGATCGACTAAACAAAGAATAGAAGATCTTTCGTTAGGTGCAGCGACTAACAACGAATTTTTCTTCTCTTCAGGTGCTTCAGACACTGAGGAGGGATTGAAAGGAGCGACAGGCCATTGTGAAATGTCCAAGTGAGCCCACGGGGGTCCCCTGAACCAAAGCGGATGGTCTATAATTTGTGAGGGTGTGAGTCCGCGTGAAAGACAATCTGCTGGATTGTCCGCACCGGACACGTGATATAAATTTTGCGGTGACAAATCGCTTTGTATTTTCGAAACTCTGTTGGCTACAAAGGTATTCCAACGATGGGGCGACGAATGTACCCAACAGAGCGCGACCGTCGAATCCGAAAATGCGAATATGTCACTGAAAACTATTCGGTTTTGACAAGCGACCACGACATTTCTTATTAGCTGGGATAACACAAGAATAGCACAGAGCTCAAGACGAGCGAGAGAAACTACATTTTTGGGAGAGACCTTAGACTTAGCTGTTATCAAATTGACTGTATTGCCATCGCTATTGTGGACGTGGAAATAAATCACTCCCCCGTATGCTTTCTCGCTAGCGTCCGCGAAAGCTAAGAGTGTGACCACACTATCAGCGACAATACCAACGTGGCGTGGGATTTTTATGTTGCAGAACAAAGGAAGCTCTTCCTTAAAGCGAGTCCACAGCCTGACTATATCTTCAGGTGGTGTCTCATCCCAGTCGCAGTTGCATAGCCAAAGCTTCTTGATAAGAAGCTTGGCATGCAAGACTACAGGCGCGACAAATCCCATGACGTCCCATGTTTTAGCGATGCACGATAATATTGTACGCTTAGTACAAGTCTGAGTGGGAGTGTTTACTCTCATGGCGAAGTGATCTGACGTGGGCGACCAACACAAACCAAGTACTTTATGTTGGTCGGACCCGTCGAACTCCTTGTCAGCTGGCAGACGATGCGAAAGCGGGATAGAATTCAATACTACTTGTGAATTACTGGTCCACTTGACCAACTCGAATTGACCCGCCTTCATGAGACCAATCATCTCTGAAGCGGTAGAAATGCCCTGGGTTTCCGTGAGGACGGAATGGACAAAATCGTCCATGTACAATCCCGTGGCGACAATGGCTTTAGCCTGAGGGTACGAGTCACCCTCATCCTCCGCCAGCTGCTTAATAGTTCGCAGCGCGTGAAAGGGGCTAGATTTGAGTCCAAAAACGACACGATTGAACTCATAAACTTGCAAAGGTTCCTGCGGCGAAAAACGATACAAGATGCGTTGGAAACGCCGATCAGGTTCTCGGACTCCAATGCTGGGAAACATCTGACGAATGTCTGATGAAAGCGCGATCGAAAACAAACGAAAATTAACTATAATGTTAAACAAATTCCCTTGTAGGTTCTGTCCACCATACAAGAGATCATTAAGCGAAACGCGGGTAGTAGTTTTACAACTACCATCGAGAACGACACGAAGTTTGGTTGTGACCTTATCATCTCGGATCACACCATGATGCGGAATGTAGTACGAAGGTTCCGAAGGATCAGGAATTGTAGGTGAAATATAGCCCTTCTCTAAATATTCTAGGATGACGTTGTCGTACGCGGCCTTTAAATTAGGAGAAGCTTGCATCTTCCTTTCCAAGCAGAGAAACCGGCGTTCACTTGCTTGACGTGAGTTGCCCAGGGATTCGACATCACCCTTGAAAGGCAAAGCGACTACGTATCGTCCGTCACTATTTCGAGTGGTAGTGCGGGCATAAAACTCCTCACATAATTTGTCATCTAGGCTGAGTACCGGGGGAACATTTACTTCTTCCAATTCCCAGAATTTCCGTATCGCTACGTCTAACGGCTCCGCGGTGCAACAATACGAAACGGTCGAATTGTCATCGATGAGAACCGGCGCCTTACCAACAATTACATAGCCGAGTACAGTTTGCAAGGCGATTGGAGACGCATGTGTAGGCTGACCTTGAACTCTGTTAGATAAGAGTAAGTGCGGGAAAGTCGAAGCACCGATCAATAATTGAATCGGATTTGAAGAAAAATATGTATCGTCTGCTAACTGTAAGTTTTTAAAATTATGCAAAAGCGAAACGTCAACCGTGGCAGTTGGCAAACGTTCAGTAATTTTATCTATTACGAATGACTCAATATTATAGTTTATATTACGATTGAAACGAGAATAAAATTTAATTTGTACGGAACCCTGTATTTGTTTACTAGCACCTCCTATGCCCCTGACGGTTGCACAGGCAGGTTTATTATTTATGTTCAAACCCAAAAGTTGACAACAATCCCGCGTGATAAAGTTACTTTGAGAAGCGCTGTCTAATATTGCGCGAACAATATGTTCTTTGCCAAAAGAATCTACTACAATAACTTGCGCGGTAGCAATCAATATGGTTGTTGGGCCCCGGTATAAAGAATTAATACGGTTTTCATCAGTCGCGCACAACGATATATCAGTCTGCTTCGTAAGTCTCTCAGCAGAGGGCGTGCGAGCGCCGGTCGACCTTGAACCGTGCGCGTCGCTCAATTTGTTGCCGAAACATAACAAACTATGGTGTTTAGAGCTACATTTTTTACAAGTGGACTTTGACCCACAAGCGGACACACGATGTTTTGGACTTAAGCAATTAATGCATAAATTGTTTGATTTCACAAACTTAAATCGCTGATCGGGTTTATAACTATTAAATACTTTACATTTATATACGTGATCATGTTTCTCCTTACACAAAACACACGCGGTAGGTTCGTTATCAGCTATACAGGTGTATGCATTAGTATGTTTGCGATTTGCAGGTGATTTATTGTTAGAGACTGTTGACGAAGTTCGTTCTAACACCTTTATATGCTCACGAACAAACTCAACTAATTCACTAAAAGATGGAATTTCGGAACTACTTGATTTTAATTGATGATTAGATTCGAATGCCCGTACAGTGTCTATGTCGAGTTTTTTAAGAGCGATATGCAATAAAATAAAATCAGCGTGGTCATGGACCTTTATGTTTTTAAACCCGGCTACCGACGTTGCGAATTTATCGAGAAATGATTCTAAAGTAGCCGGCGAACCTGACGAAATAGATTTAAATTCAAATAATTGGTCTAGATATGAAGTTGCCGATTGCCGTTTATCTTCATACCTTTCACAAAGTGAATCGAATATAAGTGGGTAATTATCAGCTGACGGAGTAATTCCTGCACATATCGAACGAGCTTTGCCTGTTAATTTTCCAATTAAATAATATAATTTCTCGCATGCTGTTAGCGAACTATTATTATGCACGGCATTTCGAAAACTGGCGATGAACAGCGGCCAATTTTTAATATCCCCATTAAATTCGGGTATTTCAATCGGGGGCAAGCGAGGAGATTTCTTACATTCACTAGGTGCCTGAACCTGCAATTTCTTCTCTGCCCGCTTCACCCTACCCAGTAAGTCTTCGAATGAAGAAAGTGCCTGATAGTCGACGACATAATCAGGATTTAATTTAAGTTCATGAGCGATTATATCGTCCAGCGCACATTCAAAATCAGTACGCAACGAATCTATTGTTTCACAGTCACACAAGAACGATTCTTTATCGAATTCCTCCGAATCAATATTTTTCAATTTATCGCAAATACGTTGCATACGAGAAAATATTCGATCTCTTTTTCCTAACAATCGTTTAAGAGTAATATCTGTAGGCGCCATCTAGCAACCTTCTAATAACGATAATTAAATAAATATGTAACACGCGAAATACGTTGTGAAAGCGATGTGAGCGAATAATTTACCTAAGTGGGTATTTATTTTTACAATAATGCGTCGGTGATTGAGCGCGAAGCGGTAATTCAACGGTAATATTTTAAAATAATGCGGGATTAAGCGAAATAACCAGTTATAGTAACGATTACTAGCTGGTGTTACGAATATACAACGGTTTTACCGAGAATTTAACGATATACCCACACCTGTCGGCGAGACAAGTGTTTGGTACCAAACTAATTAGAATACGAGTATTTTTTCCGACTACGAATGGCGAATGGTTATCACTGATTTCAATAACTATCCAGGCTCGTTAGGACCAAATGGAAGCGCGGGTTATGCTAAATTTTTCTAATTGCTAATTGGCTGTGAACGAAAGACATGGAAATTACGTTCTGCCGGGAACACAAGACAGAATGCAGATCGAAATATAGGAAGGATTGCACAATACCTTAATTCTTCGGAGACGTCCTCGCGGCTGAGGAGCGGCTGTCGACAGCAGGCAACTTGGAGCGCTCTGACGTGAGGTGCGCGTTGTGAGTAACCGATTGGCCACGAGTGTCAACTGCGGCCGCTTTTTATGCGGTCTCTCTCGTACTAAAGCGAGAAGATATGCGCGGGAATAGGACGGAGATAGGACCTTCCACAGCCAACTAACTTAGTCGTTCAATGACATGAAGTTATAGATAAAAGACCTAACCGTTCTTTCTGCGCAGCGTAACCAATTGTTTTTCAATTTAGAATGCATTTAAAGTATACCTACTTTTCAATTCTTTACCAAAAATTTTACAAGGGACGGCTCCAATCTCTGTCTTTTTCGAAAAAAAAGGTTTCTTTTTTAGTTATGAACACCGCTTATAGTGATAATGTTTGCTACCTGAGCGTGGGTGCGTTTTAGATTCCGGCTAGTGAAATATTGCAAGAGGTCCCCTGTCACATATCTGCCTTATAAATTCGAAAAAAACATTCCCAAGAAAAGGACATAACATACAAAATTATAGCAGAAAGAAAGGGATATAAACAGCCCGCGGTAAGAAAGAAGCGTTGTTAATTGCTTTGATTAGATTTCAAGGATATTAATATACTGATTCACGCGCTTTGTCAATTTTCATATATATTTTGATTTTGTACGGTGTCATTTTGATAAAATAGGGTATTTCTTATTCAATGGCCATGTTTACCCTTCCCGGGTTTGGGTCATTGTGTATTATAGCCGTTGTAGTATTTGTTGGTAGCTGTGACTGCCAACACTGAGGTCAAAAAAAAAATGTTAAGACGGAATATTTCGCACCTACCACGCTTCCTTCAGGAAGTTTACTTTGTCACTTTTTAACACTGCCGTTCTTCTTTGTATATTCGGATTTATGAGACATTTTAGCTACCGTTGAGAATATTTTGATCCGAAACAAATCGGGATTAGGTTTTTTGAATCCGTAGATTTGATGAAAAATTGTTTCCTACTTTTTAAGCTCCGTGGAATGACCGGATGCCATGCATTTTTAAACTTTTGGTATTCACGTGGGTATGGTCTTTATCTCCTGTTCTAATTGATTACGATATTAGTATATTAAAAAATTAAGTTCGTGTCATCGTCATAACCTAAGGGCATAATACCTAATAACGTATATGATGAACTCTACATTCCACAGGTGGGGATATAATCAAAATAATGAAATGTCCAGCAACTAATAATTTTATTATCATTATTCTTATATTTATTCATTATGGTGAAGGAAAACATCGTGAGGAAACCGGCATGTCCTAGAACCAAAAATTCGAAGACATGTGACATCCATCAACCCGCACTGGGCCCGCGTGGTTGGTTATAGCGCACTCCCTCTCACAGAGAGGAGGCCTGTGTCCCAGCCGTGGAAACATTTATAGGCTGATGATGATATATTTATTATTCTTTCTTTCTATCTATAAAAGTTAAATACTTCATTCATTCCTTGTAAATCAAAAGTGTTGTTCCCATACTGCTTTCAAAATCGAAATAATTTATTAATATAAATATATTGCTATTAAAGTAACATTCATCTCCCAAAAAAGTCCAAGACGAAATTACATTAACAACTATAATGGCGTAAATACTCATAAATACACGAGCACGTAGCTCAAACGCAATTTCTATGCTAACAAGGATACGCGCGTTATCGTATTTGTACCGCTATCTGGGTGCAAAACACACGGGGTGAATATTTTACACATTTTGTTTTACGTCTGTACGTATTCAAGGTAAATAAACATTTCCTGGAGATTTTTATTTGCCATATTTTTTTCGCGAAGTGTCGAAATGCACTCTTGAAATGTTTCGAGTGCTCTAACAAGGCACTTGAGGGTTCGTTCCTTATAGTTTTCGATAAGGGATCGTGATAATGTCAGGATATTTTGGGCATGAAATGTGTTTCTGAAGATATGGATAAATACCTATAAGATGATTTATTTTGGACTTTTTACATCACTAATCGTCTGTCACTTGTTTTGGATAGTTCATCATCGTCATAATCCTAAAATAAATTGGTTGTGTATACAACATTGCCACAAAGTTAATTCGCCACATTTTTTAAATCAACCATTGAACGTATTTTTGCCACAGTTATATCAGGGTTTTTCTGATTTTGCCACATTGAATAATTTTTGGATTGATATAGAAAAAGTACCCACACATTAAATAAAATTTACATTTTCTGCAGTCTTTTTTTATAGAATTCCTATAGTTTCTATGGTAAATCTTCTTAATGTGACGTCTTTTATGTACTTATTTTACTCACAGAGGTTTTCAGTTCAAAGCCGACAGTTTTCTACCTTGGGTATCCTAAGTACCAACAGCCTATATAACTCCCCCTTTTATCTTATCCTTCCAGAGTCTTCTGATAACAAAATTTATATTCCAAATGTTATCGGATTTATAATATAAAGCATTTAAATTATGTAAAGTTTCCAACAAATCGTACAATCTTGAAATACAGAAATGTATCTTTATGTTTTCAAACTCTGCTTTTGATCTCGTATTTTATTTTCTGTTGGCGCTGCTATAACGTGTCTTTAAAGAAATTGTACTTAGCTGAAACTTGTTATGTGAGGGTTTTCAGAAGTTTTCATATCTCCAGGATATAAGGATGTGGATGAACGATTACGTAAGTACTTCTTAGTTATGTTGCATGTTTCAACTTTAGCTGAATCGAAAAATAAGAAAAAATGGTAGGTATATTCTATTATTTCTGGCCATAAATTATGAAATAAAATTAAAGAACATTTTACGAATTTTATCACAAGTAATATAATCATAAATAAGTTGCCTTATTACCCCTCATGTTGCTAACTAACCTCAACTGGACACTACTGGACAGTCTCTAATAATGTTCAATAACACACAGGTTAGCAAGTTACGGTTCAATATCAATATACAGGACATAATCCACATTTTTAAAAGAATTGCGTTCGTAAGACCAAATTTTGACAAGAAACAACAATGACCTCACAATAAAATTGATAGCCTCTCCATCTAAACAACAGTCCTCAACCATGCGACGCCGAGGATCAGATACAGGTAAACAAAAAATCGGTCTATTATTTATAAGAAAAATAGATACACTCGACCGTTCGGCCGATCGTAAAATTGATCGGCACAAACAATTTTCATCGTTACGTCGACGTGCGCATTCATCAAAAAACATAAATACCTAGCGTGGGTAAGATACCCCAACGGCGAATATAAGCGAAAACGATTCATCATTATTCATTCCTTTAGCTGACAGATTGTGATGTGAAACACTTCGGAGTAATAACTTTAACACGCTTCGGCGTCTCCTTGATAGATGTTTTTTGAAATAACGAAACGTTAACATGTGTTTTTTTAGATACACGCGGTAATTACGTCATCGGCCAGTATGAGCTTTTGTCTCAGATCGTGATGAATGATATTTCTGTTGTGACAGCACGCACAAATAGACGACGGACATATTTATGAATGCAATGGATCGTAAAGTTTTCGTTCACAGAGGTATTGTTTTTAAAGTTATCGTAAATTATTATAACGTTAGTACGGCTCTTTTAAACGGCTCAAAACTGTTTTAATTTATTAGGTACTTGTAAAATATTTTTTTGATAAAAGATTTTTGACATAGCAGCCATAAAAACATTTTGATTGGCATTTTTCATGTGGGTGAGCTTTATATACTCTACTGTGTATTCAAGACTTGAATATTAAAACATAAGCCTAAAGAAAAAAAAAATAGTTCCTAATGGAAAAGATCGTCGTAACCTTTTGCGAAAAAATAAGATGCTAGCTATTAAGTATCATGAAATTATTAAAGAACAAAATACATAGGCTGATTGAAAGGTGAAGAAGAAAAATCTTAAAAACTCAAAGCAAGTACTTACTAAAGTAACAAAAATAGTATTTTATAGGTACAGAGAAAAGGGTTTTATTTATAAACATCAAAAGTTGCTGACCACATTTAGATTTTCAAAATCGTTGTACACCGTATTATTATGTATTATATATTACGGTGCACAGCGATTTTGAAAATCTGAATGTGGTCAGCAACTTTTGATGCTGACTGTACTACCCTACCATCATTTGTTACCTTTGAGTAAATATTTATTCTTATTACTTAAATAATCATTTTTTAGTGTTTTATGCTAAAAGCTGCAGCTACTGCTTAAAAGTAAACTATTGGTTCTATTCCAAATTATCATGTGTTTCTGTGGCGCTAACTTAAGAATGATTAATATTATTGTACATTCAACTTTGAAATGCAACTTTCTGCACAGAAGAATGTCCAACAAAGCGGGTTACCACCGGCCTGATATCCCTCCAATACCAACCCCTAACCGCATTATGATGTTATCAGTCCACATGATATCACCCCCTTAGGTCTAAGCAGAGGAAAAAGGGTTCCCCATTCTAATTCGGGAACTCATAGCCCCAGTACAGTGACTCATGTTATTTTTGCATTTAATAAGTCCATGAACTAAAGTATCAGCTTAGGCAATTGGGCAATAGAAAAGAAGATTATGATGCAAGAGAATTTAAATTATGCTGTCGTTTTTACGTGGTAAAATCATCAAATGAGTCCTCCCGCCTAGGGTAGGGCGGAAGGGACTGTCAGACTTGTACTGTCTAAAATCCACGGTGTCCTTCAATAGAGCCCTTTAAGTTCCGGGGTCACGGTAGCTCGTTGGTCCCGCGAACCCGGAAATTATACTGCCGAAGAAACAGAAATAGTACCTGCTTATATAGAGGAACAATAATATTAAACCATTCTATTACTTTCCTAATTCAGAGCAAATTTTCTCGAACAGAATACATGATAAACAGGAGTCATTGATTTATTATTCTCAAAGACAGGATTTGTAATTTGAGTCTTATTTTAAAGTCTAGATTTTCTCGGACTGTCTCCCCAATATCAGTGATATTCAAGACAAACTTCAAAAGAAGCTGTATCGCACCAAAACACAATCTCTAAACTTTTATCTTAATAAGAACGCCCTCCATTATCAAAATTAATCACAAACTATTAATTTATCTCACGTCAACCATTAAGAGTCAGCTAAGTGACAAAAGAAAAACACGGTTGCCGGCAAGGCATCTGTCTTTTCATAGTCAACTTAACTAAAAGGATTAAAATGATATCTTCCGTCGTCTGACAGCCAGTGTGGTCTGCCAAGCGTTAACAGAAGAAACCTTTTGTTAAAGAATTTTTGTTACCTTAAGCTTTTAATACCTTTATGCCATTGCTTTTTAATTTTAGCATTTCATAAAAGGGTTGATTTTTAATCCCGATTACGTGTACATTGAAAACTTTTAGGATCTCCTTTGTTAGATTTTTAGTTTCTATTCTTATTGCGGTAAGTTAATTTCGATTTCTTAGGGATGAGAAATAGAGTTTTTATTTATAATAGAATTAGAAAAGGTTATGTGTAACTTTGAAATCCTATTAAACTATGTAAGGTTTTGGTTTTTTCTTAGGTGGGCTCACACAGAAGTAAAGTATTATCTCTTTAAAGGTTCCCATGTCACTAAAACCAAAAAAAAAATAGAACTTCATGTGAGTCATAAGATTTATAAACCAGGTAAATTAATCAGATATGGCACGCTATAAACCACAACATCCTAAAACTAGGCTTCCTCAGGCATCTTATAATTTCTTGGAAGTCCTAATAGGGTATTAAATCGATCGCGTTAAGGCATGCGAATAATTCCATAACTTCGAAGGTTTCGCTAACGCACCCAATTTCTCACAGTGACCGGAATTTTGAGCAAAAAGTTGTGGTGTAAAACATATACCTACCTATAAGGCCACAATGTACAAGTTTATTAACTACAAAATTCGTTTATTTATTTTTTAGGGAACAGTAACAAATCACACTAGGTATGACAAATATAAATTCAGTTCAACTTCTCAAAGCAGCTGATGCCTGTATTCATTCAAAGTTTGCGGTTTCGGAGACGCACAGTCGATCGCTTAAAGCTCCGAAAAAATAATTTATTGTAATAAGTCGTCGTGAACACTCGCCACCGCTCGGCTCATCTCGCCCCGCTCCGCACCCCTCTCCCGAACGTATACTCGACTCGACTGCAATGGCTCTACCAAAATTCAGTCGACTGGTAGCAGCGTCTGGGCACGGTCGCGCCACACGACGCTCTAAACGGACTTACGTTACGGTCAAAACACGCTTATCACTTACGCGATACGAAATTGAGTTACGGACTTTACTGAACACAACTAGTTAAATTGTATTCAGAAAACATTTCGAACACAACTGCAGTGAATTTTGAACGTTTTGTTATTACTGGTGTGGACAGTTTATGTGAAAATTTTGTTTACGTTTCAAAGGACGCTAAATCACCGGATTGTGAATTGATATTGACGCATCATGAGCATTATCTCAACAAGGACTATTTGTTAAATTGAAGCCGAAATAGTGTTCATAAATTGATGGATACTACACATCCGGCAAGGGGACGCAATACGCGAACGCCGACGGAAAAAACATGACACTGAGCCTATCGTGTCTTGTTTTCTTTCTTCCTTGATATTTGATTTTCCCCATGATGGCTCAACAGAAAACTTTTTCAAGAAATTGTCTTTGCCAAATCCTGTTTTGGTTTGTCATCGGCCTGAATGTGGCAGATCAGAGCTCTCTGCCACTCAAATATGAAGCACCTGACGATTGCCAGTGGTGGCTGAGAGGCCCCAACGATGCACATGAAGTTTCTCTCACGTGTAAGCTGCGCACGATAAACAGTGAATTCGACACAACTAACTTCAGTGTTATTCCTTCAGAACATACCACATCCCTAAGAATAGAGTGTAATGAAGAAATGATGTACAAAAGCTCCCTTGATGATCGGAGTTTCGCACATCTAGTGAAACTACGTGAACTTGTTTTAGATAACTGTAAAATTGGAAGATGGCCGCCTGGCGTACTCTCTGGCTTGAGAGACCTCCGAAACTTAACGATTCGAACGAAAAACACGGAGTGGGCTGCTATGAGTTTAGAGATAGCATCAGAAAGCTTTACGGCTGTTCGACAGTTGGAAAAGTTGGATCTCAGTTTTAATAACATCTGGTCGTTTCCCGAAAACTTGTTCTGTCCATTAACTAACTTAGTGTATTTGAACGTGTCTTCGAATCGTCTACAAGATGTGAGTGATTTGGGATTCAGAGAGCGAGCAATGCATCAAGCACTGATCAGTGAACAAGATGGCCCAGCTCCCTCGGCGCCATCTCTGTCACATGCAACCTGCTCATTAGATATTGAGGTACTAGACGCTTCAAGCAATCACTTTGTGTTAATGCCAGAAAACGGATTTATGGCTCTTCGTAGACTCAAAGAACTGCACATTCATGATAACGAAATTTCGATGGTGGCTGACAAAGCCTTATCTGGATTGAAGCAGCTGCAGATAATTGATCTTTCAAATAACAAAATAGTCGCTCTTCCACAAGATCTGTTCAAAGATAGCAGACCAGTCATCAAAGAAATATACTTACAAAACAATTCTATAAGTGTGCTTTCACCAAGCTTGTTCGCCAACCTAGATCAGCTGTTGGCGTTGGATTTATCAAATAACCATTTAACAAGTACTTGGATTAATGAGAATACTTTCACCGGTCTTATAAGAATGGTACTGTTGAACTTATCTAACAACAGATTAACGAAGCTCGATCCCAAGATTTTCAAAGATTTGTACACATTACAAATCCTTAATGTTCAGCACAACATGTTGGAGAGTATTGCTGCTGATACATTTGCACCTATGAATAATCTACACACATTGATCCTATCATACAACAAGATATCCCATATCGATGCCTATGCACTAAACGGTCTGTATGTGTTGTCTCTTCTATCTATCGACAATAATCATCTTGAAGAACTTCATCCAGAAGCATTCAGGAATACATCCTCCCTACAGGATTTGAATTTAAATGGAAATCGTTTAAAGAAAGTGCCCATAGCGCTAAGAAATATGCGTTTACTAAGGACTCTTGATCTGGGAGAAAATCAGATAACGTCACTGGAGGAACCCGGTTTCGTCGGTTTGCATAACGTGTATGGCCTCCGTCTTATCGGAAATAAAATAGAAAACATAAGTAAAGAAGTGTTTACAGATTTACCGTCCCTACAAATTTTAAATCTTGCACGCAATAAATTGAGGCACATCGATATGAACGCATTCGAAACGTTATCTACTCTACAAGCTATAAGGTTGGATGCCAACCAACTGACAGAAATCCAAGGCCTATTTGTAAATATTCCATCTCTATTGTGGCTGAACGTATCCGATAACCAAATTGAATGGTTTGATTACACTGTTATCCCTTCGGGACTTCAGTGGTTGGATCTTCATAGTAACAACATCAAGGAACTTGGAAACAACTACCGAATGGATAAAGAATTGCGTTTGCAAACATTAGACGCAAGTTTCAACAAAATGACAAAAATCTCGGCTTTCTCAATTCCCAGCAGTGTTGAGTTGCTGTTCCTGAATGATAATCAAATTACACAAGTTGAAGCTCAAACTTTTGTTGGAAAAACCAATTTAACGAGAGTCGATTTGTATGCAAATCAGATAACTAGTATGGATCTCAATGCGCTGCGCCTAACTCCGGTCGATCCGGGACGGCCGCTACCCGAATTTTATATCGGTGGAAACCCGTTTCAGTGCGACTGTACTATGGAGTGGCTACAACGCATAAACAAACTGGACCATCTGAGACAACATCCACGTGTCATGGACTTGGAAAGTATTTATTGTAAATTACTATACAATCGTGAAAGGACTTATATTCCACTTATCGAAGCGGAATCATCTCAGTTTTTGTGTACATATAAAACGCACTGTTTTACGCTGTGTCATTGTTGTGATTTTGACGCCTGTGATTGTGAAATGACGTGCCCATCGAACTGTACGTGTTATCATGATCAACCGTGGTCGGCGAATATTGTGGACTGTTCTGCTGCTGGATATTCGGAAATACCCAGTAGCATACCTATGGACGCTACTGAACTTTATTTAGACGGTAATAACTTTGGTGGTTTAACAAGTCATGCTTTTATTGGACGTAAGAACTTAAAAATATTGTACGCAAATAATTCTAACATTGACGCACTGTATAATAATACGTTTAGTGGACTAAAACGCTTAACAACATTGCACTTAGAAAAGAACAATATAAAAGAGTTGTTAGGTTTCGAGTTGTCGCCTCTGGAGAATTTGCGCGAGTTGCATCTACAAGACAATAAAATACACTACATCGATAATCGTACCTTCATGGAGTTGAGGCATTTAGAAGTGTTACGCTTGGAAGGAAATAACATTTACGGCTTCGCGGTGTGGCAGTTCACGATGAATCCATATTTGGTAGAGATAAGTCTCTCGCGGAACCTTTGGTCGTGCGATTGTCAGTACATGCATAAATTTCGCACTTGGTTCAAAAATAACCTAGGAAAAGTGGAGGATGCCCTCAAGATCACGTGTGTATTCGATAACGTAACAAACGCTGTGGGTCCACTAATGGCAGATTTTAACTCGACAATCTGCACAAGCCATGTGGGAGGGAGCTCATCTATAATCGAGAACCAAGTAATAAACGATTATCTGCCTCTGCTTCTAATATCTCTGTGCGTGTTCATTACTAGCTCGGCATTAATATGCGGTGTATTTTATTGGCGGCGCGAGCTTCGAGTCTGGATTTACTACCACTGTGGATTCAGAATGTGCTACAAAAGTACAGCTTTCGACGATGAAGCAGACAAAGATCGCCTTTTCGACGCCTACATAAGTTATAGCGTGAAAGACGAGGCATTCGTCGCTCAAATGTTAGCACCCGGCCTAGAATCCACTGACCCGAGTTTCCGGCTCTGTCTTCATTACCGGGATTTTAATGCTTCGGCATACGTGGCAGATACAATAATAGAGGCCGTAGAGTCATCAAAAAGGACAATAATAGTCCTGTCTAAAAATTTCATCAACAACGAATGGTGTCGTTTCGAATTCAAAACGGCACTCCACGAAGTACTGAAAGAGAGACGAAGAAGACTGATAATAATATTGCTAGGCGAGCTACCGAATAGGGACATCGATCCAGAGCTCAGGTTGTGTTTGAAAGCGAATACCTGTATAGAGTGGGGTGATAGACAATTTTGGCAAAAGTTGAGGTTCGCGATGCCGGACTTGCGGAAGTGTCAGTATCACCGGTCGACAGTGAATATTTACGCTTCGGTGTCTCCGGTGGGGGCCGGGCGGGCGCCGGCGCCGCCCCCTCCGCCGCCGCCGGGGAAGCTCCCCCCCCTGCTCGGCGACGGGCTGGCCCTGCCGACCAGCGTGCACACGCGCGACGTGCACCCCCACCGCATGCCGCCGCAAGCGCAGCTTTGGGCGTAGCGTATGCTCCAACGCAGGTAAACAGACACTGACTTTACTTGCAACGCTTAAGCGTATTAGTCCAATAAAATGGTGATAATTAATCTTAGGTTGTTCCACATTATATTTATTGTATAGAATAAGATTTAAAAAGCCTGAAACGACTTGCATTTATTTGTATAGACTAGGCCGCTAGTTTTGTTTTAAGTTGTTACGGAATCATTTCCTGATTTTTCTGCGATAGTAATTTATAGATTACGGTAAACCCGATGTAAATATTAATATTTGTTAAAAATATTTCAGTGACTATAAATCATAATCGGATCGCTTAAATATTATATAATGCCAAAGTTTAAAACTTATAGCTATGTACAGATGCATTTATTATTATAGTTTTTTTAAACCATCATTGTCAATGGAGAGTCTGTAAATATTATGATTTTGTATATAAAACTGTAAATACGCAAAACAATTATGATATGAAAAAACGAAAACAAGAAATACACATTTTTAAAATTTTATTTCCTTTTGTTTCATTTATTGTGTTACCTTATGCGTTGGAAACATTTTATTTTGGTTTTTATTGGTTCTATATACTCACACTCATGCTAGACGGTACACGAAAAACTAAATATCAAGAACCTCCAAGAGCGGACGAAGTTCTAACACAGTTGCATACACTTCACAAGTCTAAAGTACTCATCGGCATGTTAAAATGGAAGTAGGTTCGAACACTAACTCAGGCAATATGCAAACATATTGAAAATTGAAAGTCATTCTAGCAAAGTTTAGTGAGGGTAAATGGTACCTCGAGTTCTCCACATATATACTCCGTCGCTGAAGTTCTGTACATTCATGAATAGGTTCGGGTACTTACTCAGCTAGCAAAATTAACACAGAATAATTCACTCAATTTAAGTTCAGGTTCTCAATAACAGAACTTAAATTAAACATCGTTCAACAACTGGAAATGAACTGCAGTAGATGTTAGTAAGTAATAGGTATATTCACTGAACAACTTCTAGTATTTTAGATTGAAACAAAAACCAATAATCGGTCAAAACAAAAGCTGTCGACAATTACAACGATACAAACAAAGACTTGACAAATCTGTAGGTACCTGAAAATAGTATGCTTATATTATTTATTAGCTTCTCAAAGTTATTCAATAAAGAAAATGTCTTGTTTGCAAGGCTAAAAAGTCCACTAAAAGAAAAAACGACGAAAAAACTTGTCTTGAAAGTAGATAGGAATTATTTTAGAACTTTTTACCTTAACTAATTCAATTTGACTCTCAAGTTGAGCAAAAAAGGGAATAAGAAAGTTAGGGATGTCGAATTTATCGAAGCTAATAAGTAATGTGTAAAGAAAGAAATAATGTATGTGGGTAATAAAGAAGCTAAATGACTAATGAAAATGATAGACATTAATTTTATTGCCGAAGTAACCGCAGACTAGAATGACGTAATGTTTATTTGAGAAACAATAACGCATCGTGAAATGTGGGATATTACTCTATTTGCGTTCTGCATTTATTTCAATCAATTCTGACACAAGCACTTACTCGAATATAATAGTGTTTTTATTAGTTGATATGGACAGACATTTTTATTATTCGGGAGAATTATGCTTAACATTGACTATCTCGTTAGTCTAGCGGTTGTGAGTGCTGAGTATAAGTGGGTTGATGTCAACTCCCTAGTTCGGGCAAAGTCTTAGTTACAATGATTTTTCATTAAAAACTTCTCTGTAGCAGCCACGAGTCTACGACTTCTGGATTCCTGATGGTGGCACTAGACTCACCCATTTTTACATTTGACGTACACAAAACTGACAATAGGTACAACTTTGTCTAAACCTCGGAGATTACGATAATCAGAAGCTTATAACTAAAGTACCAAGGTTCGTGCTGTGACATATTGAAGTGATGACGTATTATAATCCGATAATCCCTAACCACATAAGTGGTAGTCTACCGATACCAACTATCTATTGAGTCCGAAGCCTAGCAATAATGCATTAACCAATGACAAATTGTTCGCCTAAGGGGATAATAGAAAACCGTTTATCTGATTTAGCTGACCCACCGTTAGCTGTACACAATTTCAAAGCAGGTCATCTGTATAATACCAAAGAGCTCTGAACTATCAACACTGTTAGCAGAACATTAATTTATGATACTAATAATGCTAGAAAATAAAACACCAGTAAAGTTGCCGAACTAAGTAAAGTTGGAATGATTGCCAAAACACTCATAATTTTGAATGTAGTTTTACAGGTGGTTAAAGATAATTTATCGATTGAAAATTAATTGTAAATACAACAAATGAAGTCTTACTCTTAAAAATACGATATGAACTCACAAAATATTTTCTAAAAAAACTTCAGAAAGCTCTTCCACACTTTTCGTCACTTAACACACTTAGCTCTCAAATTAAGATCCTTACAAAGATGCTCAATGGTAACTTATGAAGCCGTTTCACAAGTTTACGTCTCCATTATCGTGGGTGCATATGGGGCCCCACCAAGATCCTCGGGGCCCAAGTCAACCTCACCTGCCAGTTGGTGCACCTGCCGTACAGCGGACGAGGCTCTGGCGCAGGCTTTCCCTTTTAGGGTTGAGAGGTCAGACGGCAGTCGCTCCTGTAAAAGCCAAAATTAGCCAATCGTAATGGAAAAGAGAAAAAGGAAATTTGCCACAGATAGGGCGCCGCCGCAAAACGGCGCGCAGGAGTTTCGCCCGACTCCTGTGGCAAGTGGGCGAGGGCTACCGTGTCGGGGGTGGGCACGGTTAAAGACGTTAGCCCCAACCCGAAGAATCCGCTTCGCCAGCCTCAACGTTGGCACGCTGACCGGACGCGCGCGGGAACTGGCCGATGTACTTCTTAGGCGAAGGGTGGCCGTGGCGTTCCTGCAGGAGACTCGGTGGAAAGGCAGCAGGTCCCGGCTCATTGGGAATGGCTACAAGCTGATCTACACGGGTGTAGCCAGTGGGGAGAACGGGGTGGCCGTTGTACTCTCGGAGGAATTTCAGGATGCAGTTCTGGAGGTGAAGCGCTATAGTGATCGGCTTATGGTAGTGGGAGTGCTTATTGATGGGGTTGTAACCCACTTGATAAGCGCCTACGCGCCGCAGGTCGGTTGCAGCGACGCTGAAAAGGCTGCATTCTGGGACCAACTCGGTGGGGTGCTTCGTGACATCCCGTTGTCACAGGGAATCGTTCTGGGTGGCGATCTGAACGGTCATGTGGGTGACAGGTGCGAGGAATTTGAGCGTGTTCACGGTGGTTTTGGATACGGTACCCGTAACGCAGAAGGAGAGAATATTCTTCAAACGTGTGCGGCGGCCGACCTTGCCATCGTGAATACGTATTTCAAAAAGAAATCCGAACACTTGATCACCTACAAAAGCGGGAGGCACGCTACCCAAATCGATTTCTTACTCACGCGGCGGCACCATATCAGCAAGGTAGCCAACTGCAAGGTCATACCCGGTGAGAGTCTTACTGCTCAACACCGCCTCCTTGTTATGGACTTTCGCGTCAAGCCTAGGGATAAGTATATTGAGCGCCGAGAACGCCAAATACGGTGGTGGCGACTAGATGAAACCACGTCCCAGTCGTTTGCTTCGGCCATTGGCAATAAGTGTGATGGTACCGATGGCGAACCTGTGCAAAGCCACTGGGACAGGATTCAGGCTGCCATCACTGAAGCGGCAAAATCGGTGCTCGGCTTGCCCAGGGGCGGTCGCAAGTGTGACAAGGAAACTTGGTGGTGGGACGACACAGTCCAGAGGGAGATCAGAGTGAAGAAAGCTCTCTTCAAAACGTGGCAAGCGTCCAAATCTCTCGAAGACCGCGACGCATACCGAGCTGCAAAACGTACCACTAAAAGAGCCGTCGCCAGAGCCAGACGAGACCACTTACAGCCACTTTACGATAAGTTGGAATCGTCTGAGGGGCAAAAGCTCATATATAAGTTGGCACGTTCCAGGGTCAAAGCGTCATTGGATATCACAAAGTGCCGCTGTGTAAGAGACCCTGAAGGCAAACTGTTATGCGAAGACCTCGCGGTGAAGGAGAGATGGCGCTCGTATTTCCACGAGCTGCTGAACAAGCAGCATAAAGAGGTGCTGTCACCGGATCTCCCTCCAAATCAGGGACTGGTGCCCCCGGTAACTCACGAGGAAGTACATGTGGCTCTTCGTTGCATGAAGAACCGGAAAGCTGTCGGAGCCGATGGAGTTCCTATTGAAGCCTGGAAGGCGATGGGTCCTCGTGGTGTGGGCATCTTAACCCACCTTTTTAACGGCATGCTCCTCACCGGAAAGATCCCGAGCCAATGGAGAGTGAGTATTATCACTCCAGTCTTCAAAGGCAAGGGAACGGTGCAGGAGTGTGGTGGTTATCGTGGTATTAAGGTTATGTCCCACACCATGAAGCTCTTCGAGCGGGTGATTGACTCTCGGATCCGACAGGAGTGTACGGTCTCGGGGTGTCAATATGGGTTTCGTCCGGGGCATGGCGCCATGGATCCCATTTTTGCCCTAAGGGTTGTCATGGAGAAGTACAGATCGAAGAACACGCCTCTGCATCTTCTATTCTTAGATATGCAGAAGGCCTTCGACTGTGTCCCCCGTCAGGTGATCTGGTGGGCATTAAGATCCAAAGGAGTACCCGAGACCTATGTTGACATCATCCGGGATATGTACCGAGACTCCGGTTCTATAGTTCGGACCGCGGTTGGCGATACGAAACCCTTCCCCGTCACTGTCGGAGTTCACCAGGGCTCTGTCCTCAGTCCGTTTTTGTTCAGCGTGGTGTTAGATGTGCTGTCCACTCACATCAGGGACTTACATGAGCAGCCGCCATGGCTGCTCATGTATGCCGATGACATCGCGCTGGCGGACTCGGACGGGGGGCGCCTGGTACAACGTGTGACAGCATGGAAGGAGTCGCTGGAAAACGGTGGTTTGAAAATTAATGCGGCGAAGACCGAGTACCTGGCCTGCAATACCACAAATGCTGCTCCTGTTCGCATTGGCGAAGACACAGTCGAGCGCACGGAACAGGTCAGATACTTGGGATCGGTTCTCCACGAGTCCGGGGACGTCGATAGCGACGTCAAGTCACGTATCTCGGCCGCCTGGGCAAAATGGCGCGAGGTGGCGGGGGTTATCTGTGACCCAAAAATGCCGGTTAAGCTCAAAGGTCAGGTCTATAAGACCATCATTAGACCTGTCCTTTTGTATGGCAGTGAAGCGTGGCCTATACTTGAGCGACATAAGCAGAACCTGCGTGTCACGGAAATGAATATGCTGCGCTGGATGTGCGGAGTCTCGCGGAAGGACCGCATTAAAAACTCCCGCATCCGCGGCAGCCTTCATGTCCGTGACATAGCAGATAAACTGCAAGAAAGTCGCCTACGCTGGTATGGCCACGTTTTGCGAAAACCGGCAGATTACGTGGGAAACAAATGCCTTGCCATGCCGCCCCCGCCGGGGCCAGGAAAACGAGGAAGGCCTAAGAAACGTTGGCTTGACGTCGTAGGGGACGATATGCGTGCTAATGGGCTCACGGCAGGAGATGCACAAGACCGTGCGAAGTGGAGGCGTCTAGGTAGGAAGGCGGACCCCGGGCACCGAGGTGGAAGCCAAGGTAGCAACCGGGATTAACGCCCTGAGGATGATGATGATATCCACAAAATCTCCACACATTACCCGTCGTTGCTATCATCATACACTATGAGTAGCAATCCGCCCTTTGACCCGTCATACCATTCTCTTCCCATTATGAGTATACACGCAGCGATAAATTCTCATATTTTCCACCCCAAGACGCCAACTTATATTTCCCCTGCTACTACTAACGGCATCTAGTCGTCAACTCATGAAACTCCGATTATTCTGTTTGTGGACGAATCAAAACGAAATCAACATCAGTTATTTTTGTCGTTCGCACCCTTATCAAAGGCCGTAGATGGGTCAGTTTAGGGAATGCCAGACGTTCTGGATTTATAAGGATAGTTTTTTGTATGTCCCAATCTCTCTCTAGACATCTGTCCCTCTTTTATCCACTTTTTTGTACCTATGTGTAAATAAAAATATATTTGTATTTCCATTTCGGTGGAAATGAAAGGACGAAACGAGACAAATTGTTTCCAAGTCTTTATCGTAATTCCTTTAGTTCTATGTTGTAAGTTTAACACGACATGACAAACATCCCGTCTTCCGAAAACTCTTCTAACACTTCTTTAGCAAAACTAAAACATACGTAATTCACTGATCTGAAACTTATTTTTTCCGCTATTTGTCACTTATTTAGGGATACTTTATTGGTTGTAGGTACAAGTAAAACTCTCTTTCCCCAAGCAATATCTGTCTCCTTGCGTCAACGAAATCTGGTGTCGCTACTGACTGTAGAAGTAATGGGAAAACTTGTTTGCTACTGTGGCCAATGTGCCGAGCAAATTTATGATACGTAGAAGTCTTTATGACAAGTTTATGTGGACTAACCTTTTGTGGAGGGTCACAATTGTTGATATTTTGTTTGATTCTCCTTCAGTTCAAATCGTATAAGGAGGTGATTTAAAATCTAGTGTTCACTTTAATGGGCTTGAAAACACATTTAGATCTTGTTTCGCATAATAAGATTGGAACGACGATTTAAATAGCTTTCCAATATGTTAGGTTTCTTGTGTATTCCAGTCTTTCCGGTCATTTATTGTCAATAAATAAAATTGACAAGCATCAATTTGTGGTTCTATTAGATTGTGTTAAAAAAAAACAGTCGTCTACTTGCCTAAAAATAATCTAGTTAGAATTTATATTTGAGTGACTACCACTATTTGCTTACATAGTTAAATAACAACCCTAGCACGAAAATATTAAGAGCAAAATTTATATCTATAGAAACGGTATGCAAATTAATGACGCTATCAGATTCTCCTACTAATAACATTTTAGGGAGAGCCTTGTCCGACGGACAAGGGCGTCAATATACGTCCAAAACTTTAAACTAAACAATAAACGTGTGTATAATAATAATTTAATCCAATATTTTGGGACCAGCACCGGACACAGCCACCGTAATGGAATTAGTTTTGTAATTAACTTACTTTATCGTTAAAAGGGGATACTCAGTACTATCTACGCTGAAAATTCAACTCCCATTCGTTTGTATGTTGAAATGGAAATTACGGAACCACCAGTATTTACTAAAGTTAAGAGGGACGAAGGTTTAATCTGTTTGTGGTACTATTAGACATAAATACAGCCGAACATTATATGTATTAAGGGATGGTTCTGCTGCCACGCAAATAGGGTTCTGTAAACAGCTCGTTAAATAAATTCATGTTAGATTTTGTGTTGGAAATGTAATTTTAAATGTCGTTATGTAGGTTAGAGAGTTCAGGCTCCAGCATTTGTTTTAATTGAATACCGGAATTTTCAAACTGTCATGAGTTTAGTTTGGACAGTTTAAAATGGCTTCAATGCTGATTTAACTAACGAGTTTTAGTTAATTTTAGAATGAATCAATATAGCGGTTCGTAACTAGCGCAATCAATATTTGAGTATTTCTGTGAACTATGACATTGACACCAATTTCTGAAAGCAATAATATTTCAAACAGTCATCACGTTTAAAATAAATCTTGCCCTACATACATTACACATTCTAAATTTAAGTACTTACCTCTTACTAATAAAAAAGTAATAGTAAATCAGTCGTCCATACTATTTTTTTAAAATAAACCCATAAAAAATTATAATTGTAATTGGAACACGACCATGACATAAATAAAACGAAAAAACACATTCGCAATATAACGTGAGGAAAGGTCGTATGCAAAACTATCTACAATAGAAAATGAATAAATAGATGGATGGATGGACTATTTTCCTTTAAATGCCATTAGAATTAGATTCCCTCAACAATTGATGAAAACGATTGAGCAGCCAAGTGTGAATAATAATCAAATCAGGCTACCGATCTTCGAAATTAAATCCCAGTAACAGTGAATTTAGGGAAAAAACATTTTTCTGAGACTAAGACTAAGACTGGTACATTTTTCAAAAATGTACCAGTCTTATAACGTTCATGTAAAATATACATCAGTAAAGGTACTTTTTTTTAAGCGTGGTAAAAAAATCATCAAATGAGTCCTCCCACCCCGGGCAGGGCGGGAGAAACTGTCAGACTCGTACTGACTAAAATCCACAGTGTCCTTCAATAGCCCTTTGTGTTCCGGGGTCACGGTAATGAGATAAGTCCCGCAATCCCGGCAGGCTTTGGCCCTCTAGAGGGGGGCCCCGTCATCATGCTGACACTCTTTGAGGCGCGCGTGGAACACAACGCGCCGTCGACCCGGGCATGGTCCATGGTCGGGTGGCGAGTTGCCCATGGATAAAATATTGCATAAGTATGGGCCTTTAAATCATTGGCTAGTTTCGGATTCAACGGGCGTTATCTCTTTGTCTCAAAGAACTGACAGTCCGATTTCGACTGAAGAACCAGTAATAATGCTCAACAAAGCCAAAACTAGTAGATTATTTATTTCAAAAGTTTGACGAAGTTATAAATATTGATGCTTCGTATAATTTATTACCGCCGCATTCTATTTTATGATAACTTCATTTCTGTTCCCATCTTAATAAAAAAATAAATTAGATTCGCTGTAAGAGGTAAACAGCAAATCTACATAATCAGCTCCGAAAATATCAAAGCAAAAAAATGGAATCAAATATTATTAATCAAAAAGAAGATCCCATCAACATATCTCATACGAGCACATTCCTTTGAAGTACTTCCAATGTCATTTGAAATAACTTTGAATATCTTTGTGCTTAAAGATATTAGCTTACTTAAACATGTAGGCCTAACAAAGGAGCCATCTGCTGGAAAATGCCATATGGTATGACAAAAGACGCATGCGCAATTTAATAGCATCCTAGTAAAAGCAACGGATCCTTTTGAATATCGTCTAAATATACAAATAGGGAAAAAAATGTACGTTGTCATTCGATAATCCTTTACGCACTAGAGATGTCACCGTCAAAGATCAGCTTTCTTCCAACGGTGGGTTTGCGTAACTCAATACATTTATAACAGACGGCATTCCATCACAAACATAAATCTTAATGAGAACGTAATAAGATCTATTATTGGTTGTTGATGAAATGTCAACCACAGACCGCAGAACGAGGACAATCGAGGACAAAAAGCATCAGATAATATGCCATCCCTTAATCACATGCACCGTTGCTCCCGAAAAAATATTTGGTAGTTTGAAGCATTCCTAGCTATTCGTTAACAAATCTATTTTGGAACTTCTATTTGTGCATTTACAACCGGCTTACAACATACTCTCGAGTAGAATTTGTTGTCAAAATGTTAGAACTTTGCCTCGGATTCTAAACGGTTGGGTGTCGTGTTCTAAATTTGTATCGTTTCAAAGAATGTTTGGGGCGCGTACTGTAATACAATAGATCTCCGGTACTGTTAATTTCACTGAGAATGCCGTGATCTCGTGCACTTTTTGGTGTCGTTAATTCAATCTGGAACTTGGTAAAGAATTTGAATTGAGTGTTGGCCATGAGAAACTTCTGAGAGCAGTAAATAGCTCCGTCAGAGCTGAGAGAGAAGAGCTCCGTAGAGAGACCGTCATTATAGTGAGTTCATTACGAGTTTCCCAACATTAAATTTGGATGACACTTTACCATCCTTCCGATAGTAAATCCCGTGAGTGCTTTATCAACGCCAGGCCATTAAAATAAAAGTGTTCGCAAAATATCCTACAGAATTTAATACTGATCGTTAAAATTCGGCAGTTTGATGTAAATATTGTTTAATTACCCAATAACTGTAAAAGTCGACTATCTTAAACAAATTGTTCATTATTATCTTCTACAATAATTCTCTAGTGTATATCTCATCTGAATTGGAGTGTCAATATAAATAACAACCCTTCTTAAACAAAGCGAAATATTAGACAAACATTTTATACAAATTAAACAAAATTACAATTCTAAACCTTCCAAATATTAATTGAGTCTACTACCAACGGAACAGGAGCTGTATTAAATTTACACCACACGGGTATTATCAAATTAGGCTATGAATCAAAACGCCCCTAGTGTATGTTCCGACCTTTATTTGCGTAGTAGTCGGCTTATGAATAGCATATTACTAAAGGCCTATCCCAAGCGGGGGTATATGGTTTAGATAACCCAAAGACGGCGGTTACCAGAACCGAGTGCCAATAATTGATTATCAAACTTGATATATAGCTTTCTCGGCGGCTTGACGGCGATAGTTGGATGAGTTATAGCCGGTCTTGGTCCTGGGGGAACGCGAGACATTTTGTTAAGTCGCGCAAAAGTCGTACTTTAGCTGCGCTGGACTAATCATAACATTTCAGTTAGGTTTATGTATGAGCTTAACGTCTTTTCCCGTCGTAACTTTCCGAGCCGCGTGTTTCATGTTGGTAGACTTTATTATTGAAGTAACTCGTGATGTTCACATTGAAATTGTGGCATTAGTAGCAGAGCTTCAATCGCAATGAAATGTTCTTGATTTGATTCAAAATTCATAATCTCTCAAAGGAAGGTCCCTAAATCACAACAGTCATTAGACTTAACATAAATTATTCAGTTGCATAACAAGTAGGTACATCTGTAAAGCTCGATCGGTACGTAACACATGTTAACACGGGTCTCGTTCATTAAATATTGAAGATGACGCTATAATTTATAATAAGTCGTGTTATGAAAATTTAATCAAAGTTCGCAGCCCCAAGTGTATCGGTACGGATACAGTTTAATGGGTTCCGTAGCGTTTCTGCGCCAGTTATTTGCATCGCCGACTTGTTTTGATCACAAAAGTTTTGTTATATTGCTATTTGATTTGAAAATACAGCGCCGTGGATACATTTTTTTCCATAAAATTTTAACAGAGCTGGATTGTTTTGTGCATGGTTTTGAATTGTAGTTGTTAAAAAAACCCGACTGCGTAAAAACTAATTTTGAAAAATACGTGAAAAAGTTAACTTATATAAAAACTAAAAAGAAAGAAACAAGCCCAACAGAACAGCGGGAAGAAGCAGAACAGAACGACTCACAGTCGGGGCCCCTTGGGAAGATTTGATTGGTAAAATTTGAATGGGCCCCGACTGTGAGTCGTTCTGTTCTGCTTCTTCCCGCTGTTCTGTTGGGCTTGTTTCTTTCTTTTTAGTTTTTATATAAGTTAACTTTTTCACGTATTTTTCAAAAATTAGTTTTTACGCAGTCGGGTTTTTTGTTTTTCTTTCAATTATTTTTTTATTTTACACTTTTTAGTTACGATTCATTGTTCACTGTTTTTTTTGTTTACTTATACTTGAAATAAAAACTTAAATCAATAAGTAAGAAAATTAGCGAGAATGATTGTTTTGTTAAACAACTTTAAATCGTTATATATCCTAAACTATTACTTAAAATGAAAAATGATTAAAGAAACCTAAAGATGATTTTAAAATACCTATTCAACGACACCCCACTTGACATAGTTCATCAACTTTTATTTTTTTCATTTTGACAATATGGCGTCTGGTTGCCACTGTGGTGAATTTTGATTACTGTCATTGACGTAAGAATTATCAAAATCGGCCTACGCGTTTGGTCTCTAGAACGCCACATAGAAACAAACATACATACATACATATATACATACATACATACATATATACATACATACATAGACTGATAAACACATTACCCTCCTTTGCGTCGCGCAGTCGGGTAAAAATATACCCGCATTATTTTTACTGCCACAAAATTAACTATCTGAGAATGAATTTTAGACTCGCATTTGGATGCAAAAATGAAATGTAATAGAAATCTTGCAGACATGATTGTACCAACCACCAAGGTTTTTATTTCATTTTCCAGACTTCTATCATTAAGGTAACGTTTATATTCTCTCTTTAAATTAACTTTTCGTAGAAAACTCTACGATTCTAGTTTAAGTGTTTGTGATCAAATAGATCAGTCTTTAAGGTCGTCAAAAGTACAACGACCCAACATTCCAAAAATGAGTAAAATGATCTCCTCGCGTCACATATTCAGTCACCGCTGACATCTGCTTCATCATTAGAGTAAAGGAGACAGTCTAAAAAATGACTGAAGCATTCATTAATTTTAGTTTGTCATAGACTACTAATTTGTAAGATACACTGCCGGCTCCTAATAGCTTTGTATCCGGGAACACATCAATGAAATATTAAAGCTCGTTGGACTTTCCTCGTATATGGACTCCGCAAACGTATTTATGTGTCATTTAACACCAATAACAGCGGGAATATCATCAGTGTGAAGTCAAAACATTTCATTATAATTTATGTGACAAACTTGTCGCGTAAAACGTCGGGTGTGGTCCAACTAATTTGAGAAACACTAATTTTGTATTAATATACAACGGTCTAATAATAATAAATAAACGTTAAATTAAATGTTTTAGACATTTTTGTAAATTCATTTGTATGGAAATATAGTTCAAACAAAATTACTATTGACAGCGGTATTATTTACACAGAAAACAAAAGAAACTTCCAAAACTATATGTAAACTAATATAATAGGTAACAGATACGAGTATACTCGTAAATATAATGAACCATTTAAAATAGCGGAAAGGATTTTACTGTCGCCAAACACAAAGCCGCAAGCAATCGCTGAAAAAAAAAGAACGTCAAAGCTCTAAAAAATTCAACTTTCCAACAGAAATGCCAGTTCAATGACTTTTACTTTTTCTTCGTAATGCACCATTGCAATATTTCAACCCTATAAAAGCCGTTATAGCTGCAATTGGCTTAAAGAGATCTATGAGTCGACTTAAATTGTACTCACTCGGCTAAAAATAGAGGTTTCTCACTAATCTTTGCGCTTACTAATTCTTTGCATTGAATCTCTCGTTATTAACAGATAATAAATTATTGCTCATTCATTTAATTAAAGAATTATAAAGTATTATTTTCTCAAACCGCACTTTTATTATTACTCTATCTATCTATATTTCTGCCTTTGTTAAAACCACACAGCGTGACAGAATATATTCCAGTAAAAAATTCGCTGCTCTTGGTAAAATTAACTGTATGTTGGCAAAAACCTACTTGTCGTTTTATTTGCTATGCGTCATAATAACATGAAAGTGGAAATAATATCGACGAAATTTTTTAACAAAATCTTAACTACTTGTGTTAATATTTATTTACCTTTTTACAATAAATAATTATTTTATTAGCAACTTAATTAATTATAATAAAAAAGAACCTACACATATACTAAAAGTAAAATATTTATAAAAATGACTAAATTAAAAATTTATAGGGCGTCAAAAAATTCATCAACATCGCTGTCAATGGGGAAAGTGCCCAGAACGCTGGCAGCATTGCCACGTTGGATGGCAATGCTGATCCTTTGACCACGAAATAGGACAGCCCTCTGGTCACGAGAGGCGTCCACTAAACGCTTGGCGATGTCTTTGAAAAGATGGTGGGCACTCGGACCCCATGGCCCTAGTGTTTCAACCCTAAACGGCTCAAACACATAGCTAGTAGTCAAGCCATTGTATTTGCGCCGTTTGAGGTTTTCGGCACTTGATGCAGCCGCACCAGCACAGCATGCAGTACCAGGAAGAGGGGATGGCGCAAGGGTGTCGACACATGTTGCATCCCACAGCAAAGGAATAATAATTATTTAAAGTTAATTAATTATTAATAATTAATCAACTTTTGTTAATTGTATTAATCAGCGATATCAAATATTTGAGAGCTAGTAACACTTTAGAAATTATTATCTTTGAATCTCCGAAATCTTTCGGAGATTTCCACTACTCCACAAACTCCCAATCCTTTTTTCAAGTATGGCCAGTTGGCCACATCGAAAGGTCTAATGCCTATTAACTGTCCGTTTTTTTTTCTTATTGAGTATTCTACATAATTAATATCCTTCTAGCTTTAGTGTTTAGATACTAATTTCTATTAATTTATTACCTTTGCCACTATTTTCACTTATTTGAAGTGAGTTTGGATCAATGTTAGTTGGTTTTCAACAGACTAATTCTATGCTGGATATTTTCATCTATATAATAACTGTTAAGATTGAGACGATGTGACCTTAAGGTAGAAGAAACATCTTTGTCGCCCTCTGAAAATCTTGATCAAATTACAAGAGTAACATTGATTTTAATAAAACTTTCAAGAAGATTAGTCTAGACACGTTTATCTTTAAAGGTACCTCCATTTTAGGCACAAGTTTGATTGCTACCAATCAACTTCACACTCACGTTCCAATCTGTTTCTGCAAATAAAGAGATTGTGTGGCAAAAAAGCTCTAAAAGCACTGGAGTTAAAAAAATATTCAGATATTGACAAGCTGAAGGTTTTTGAAGGCTTTGAAGTCGATATTTGGTTCAATCTAGAACTTTTTGATGGCGTGGTTAAATAAGGCTAGAATGATTGGATTCGAGGTAAACTTTTTTAGTAATATTATTTGATAATTGAGAACAGAAACGTAATAAGCCTATAATGTCCACTGTTGGGATCCTTGCCTGCTCTCTGTGGGAGAGAGAGAGGGCTCCACTACGCAGGCCCAGTGCAGGTTGGTAGATGTCATACGTATTCGAATATTTGGTTCTGAGCCAATTTCCTTTTGCAAAGTACGAGTACCTATTTGAACTAGGGTAACTGCAATTCAGGACGACTATATTAGTTTGGAGGTCGATTCCATCTACAGAGAGGGCCCGAAACGTTACCCATTTAAATTATATGCTCATTGAGTGCGAACTAGAACTCCTGTAGGTAACATTTCGTAACATAGGACTGGTAAAAGTTCACCATGATGATTCAAAAACACAAAATTATACAGTTGTCATTTTTCACAAAAAATTTAAATGGTCATCATAGAAGTCTAAATTAACGGCCAGAGGACAAGAATGATGATGGTACTAATCTTTCTATTTACATTGGAACATTGATTCATGGTACTGATATCTGCGTCTTTCTTTGTTAGAATCGACACGAAGAAACATTTAGATATCGCACAAGCAGTTTTTACAAATTCAATCATTTCTGAACACGGCAATATTCAAATAGGTAGATACAGTTTGTGGCTTACTACATTCGGCGATATCAGTCGATCTGCCTCCTCTAAGGCCGAACAAGCCGACATAGAAATAAGATACTGTTTGGTAAACACAAAAAAGAAACAAGTTCCTCTAATACCTGAGATTGTCAACGGTGATAAAATGGAAACGAGAATCCTTTCTTGATATCAGTGAAATACGCGTTTATGTTTTGTTTTGCTGGTAGTCCTTTTCTTACAAAGGTTAAAGATACTCTCTGTGATACTTACTATAACTTTTTAAAGATTAATCTTCTTAAATTAATTTATTTATCGTTCTTTAACGACACACGTAGCCAGGTCGGGAACGAGGGAAACACCTAAATACCAATTTGTCAGAACGCAATTATAAAGCCAGTCAACACTTCCAAACTAAGCCGCGGGCAAACACCAGTATTTTATTACATAAAGTACCCAACTTTCTCTTAGGTGTTCTCAATCAAATTATTACTGAATAATTTCCAAACTCATTATGCAGCGTTAAAAATATTTACTGCTAAAGCTGGAAACAAGTTAGCACCTGGTCTACCCAATGTGTCAAGTAAAGTTCTACGTGGTCATAAATACAAAGCAAAAGTCGTATTTTCTATCGCCGGAGGTCAAATTTAATTATCATGTGGACGATGAATATTCTCATACATTTGTATATGACGCCTACAGATACATATAAATCAATGCATTGCCGCTGCCATATTTCAACGAGTAACTTAAACAATAGTTAAAATAATAGTGTCGATGGTCAAGAATAATTATTTAGGAACATTTTAAATAAATCAATGAATAAATTAGAGGCTGCTATTATGCTTGATTTACATGACAGCTCATCTGTTTCGAACAAATTGCGTTTGGAGCTTTTAGTTTTCGAAGAAGAATATTTATAATCGACAAAAAATCTCAAATGCACCACTTTAACTTTTTTTATCGATCAGCTTCATGTTAAATGAATTTTAATCCTGATAGAGCATAAGATCGAATATGATTACCGGATTACCTCTACGTAATATTACCACGATTGCTCCACAGTACACATGACCCACTAAACTAAGAAGCTTTACATACTGAAAGGCTTATCCTAAAATCACAAACCTGCTCTCAATACGTTATCATTGTAACAAGATTTCCTCCTAAAATGATCCTAAATTCAATTGTAGCTATTTCTAGTGAAATATTCCTACTGATATTCGATAACGCAAATTCTTCAATATTTGATGTGAATATTTAATCGAAGTGGGAATGTTCGAATTCATGCATGAATTCTAGTAGAGATACGCAGTAAAGTACTTACTCCAATTTGTATTTGGTTGACTGCATACAAACAAAGATATTTGTTCAAATGTTTACCTCACCTGCTATACGAGGAGAGGCAGTTTTCCAGTTGTATCTAGCACTACGATGACTGAGGCATCAACACCAATTATAACTTTCCTCATCTTGTGACCATTGTGGAATATGACAAGCTTATCGTCATATTATGCGGTCTTACTCAAGGTCTCTCCAAAAAATTTTCGTCCCACAACCGTTTTGTTTCTATTAATTTCATTGTCACAAAGAATCGGTCTAAAAATCTTTTGTAGTAAAAGAAAAAAGTAACATGATGACAAAGATAAAATTCTGGACCATATCCATTATACCAATGTAGGTCTTTAAATAGAACTACCAAGTAATTCTATAACTGAATTGGGGCGATCAGAACCAGCCATTTACGAGTTACCCGAACATGCTTCAGTGGATACCAGCGCTTAGCTATCGACTTTGGAATATTTTACGACTCTTTTTATTTATACGTGATTCTATTACATATTAGCAGTAATAAAACTAAGGATTATTATTGCTCTCGAGATAAATCGAGCCTTTTTCTCTTGACCTAAGTAGTATAGTCGTAAGATTTTAGTCTTATGATTAAGTATTCTTATTTCAAAGTACTAGTATGATATTCTCGTATGTAATAGAAACTCCTTTGGTTTTTTATGTTTAGTTAGATGTCGAGGGCTACACTTCAACTGAAAGTAACTCGTAAAACAGTGTCCAGTAAACACCCACCTATCACCATAAATAACGGCTAGACAAAGCGGAGAATTCTACTAACACATTCAAAGGGATCTCTTTAATTCATCGAGTGGAGCATCCAATAAAAAATAAAATTACCGTAGTTTTGTTTTAAGAGACCCACAAAAAGAGCTAGCGACGGCCTTAACTTTTTTATTTCTCCAGTAAGGCATGGTAATTAAGAGGAGGTCTGCTAGTTTCAACGTAGTGGCTCCTAAACGTAGTCCCGACTGACATTAAAGCAGAGGGAATGGTGCCGTGATGCAAAGATATACAACACTCCTAGAACTGTCTAGAACATTTAAATGTTGGGGTTAACGAACTTGAGCGCACATAGCGTGAAAACTTTTTTAAATATTTGGAACGATTGCTTTGCACGTGTTTGTTGCCAGTATATAATTTTGCGTAATAAGTAGGTAAGTTTTTGTAACGCCTTGTTATATTGCTTGTATGCAGTGATTGAGATGTTTAGATTAACACGAACGTTGTGAGATGGAACAACAATTAAATATCCATTATGAGCAGTTTGATGTAAGACTATTCTGCCGCTTTGATTTTATCCCGGTTGATGAGCGTTCAACTTAATATAAAATAATGAAGAGGTTATAATTACACCAGTTTTTTAAGTACGTCCGCCCTAACTTGGCAGGTACAACAAAAAAAAATAAGAATAAACTTTACGTTTCCAACATATATTACATTTATGTTTCATCAATCCTAAAGAATGATTAAATAACATCTGCCAAGCAGGAATTTGTTCGAAAGCAAACTAAATCTAGACTTAATCGAACCCTTCAAGGAAACAACACTCACTAGATAAAAAAGCAGTAATAACAAAAGAAGAAAGTTTTCCATTCTAAAAGCTTACACCAAAGTAGGTTTATTCGAAGATCGTATCCAGTAACTTTGCATCAACGGTTTTATCCTCCGGGACTCCAACCGTATAAGGATTAGGAATTCGTGCGGATTTGCTTATAGGGGAAGGCGGGGAAAATTGAGAATTGTTTTCTCTACCACACAGTGAGCAAAGCTCGACTCCAGACCGAAATGTTAGACGCGCGAACATTTAGTGTAATTATGGTACTCTTTAGTTTAATCTACCCTTTTGTGCATTATGTTCTTGTAAAGGGTACACTAATTAACGTACTCTTAAATACTGGAAATGTTTAGATACTTCATCTTATCCCATGTTTATTTGGGGTCGCCTCTCCTAATTATTCTTCTATAAAGATGTCTTTCCTGTGTCGACATTGGGTCAATACAATTTCTGTCTAGATTCTGCGGACATTCATGTAAGTCGGAGTCTCCCGCGCTGTTTCGGTCCTGACCTGTGATCGAGTACTTTCCTGGTCATATGCTCTAGAGGCTTCCCCACATGACCGTACCATCGCACTCGTGTTTCTGCTAGTTTTTTTTGTATCGGTCGTACTTTTAAAGATCCTCTGAAGTATAAGTTTGTCACTTTGTAAAAGAGGGTGATTCCGGCAGACATAAAAGTAGATTGCCTTGCATTTCCCTAATTATATTGAGGTCGGCTTCTAACCCCGATAGCAGCTGAATATTAGGATTTTACATAGACCGACTTTGTAACTGATCTTCACAACCTAGTTAGTACTCCACAGTAAAAATTTTGAGACATTCGCGGCCACCGATTGTCTGAACGATTGTCAAAGTTCTACAAATGGCAACTCAAAACAGTGGATTAACGTGCATTCTGAAGAACAGGGGAAACTCTCTATGTATGTTAAACATCCATTCACGAAGCTATTCAAGCATGGCCTAAACTTGAAGATCGACTCATCGCGTTGTTATTATTTAGCCACGAGCACCGATCGTGACGATGACGGAAAGTTATTTATTTTTTGATATCATTATTAAAAGTGCTTATTTTCTCAATTTTATTTTATACAATATTTTATGAACTACAAGAAAGAGAATAACGCATACACACTTGAAATTACAATATTATCAAATAAAAAACCGTAGGAAAAATAATCGTTACAAAATAAAAATCAAATGACCACTGGTATCAAATATACTAACTCCGAAAAGCCTCATTCAAACAGTCCATTCCAAATTGGAAAAACCTTTCATCATACGACCGTTCCGAAAGCCCATTTTCAAATTTTGTTTATTTCACAAACTGATAATTAAGGGGATTTTAGATCCTCGTTGCAAATTGACTCTCATTTTTAACAAGCGTGTCGTATTTCAGCGTTAATTAGGCCCGGTTTTCCGACTTTATTACATGATACGTGTTACACAGAATAATTATGAGCAGAAGGTCAGGTTTTATTCCTATAAAAGAGAATCTCACCCACACAGACGGCCTACCGTTTGTCATTTGTTTCACTGGACTTGCCTTATGCCCATATATGTGCGTGTCTCTGTTTTCGCTCGTTGCACAAACTAAGCTTTCTGTACTCAAACTATTCCGTGAGAGCGTAGCAACCATACTCGTCTCTAATGTGATTTACTATAATAACTAACATTTTATTGGGGCATTACATACGGCGTGGAATGTAACCTTTGCTCGTAAAAAGGATCTGTTTGTAAGAATGGCGCGTGATCTGTTGGTGTTAGGGAAATGGTTCCTTAATTAGCTCTTGTAGCTATAAAAGGAACGTTAAATGGGAATAAGATTGAACAACAAGCCACAAAAAACATAATATAATGTTTGTTTTATTTAACTTTTCCTAATATTAACGTTGACTTTGAACTACAGCTGTCAATATAATAATTAATACAATGTATGAAGGTAGAGAATGTCCATGATGTTCAAAAAATAGAAATTATCATTATTATCTTAAACAGCAGAAAATGATAAATGGGTGTATGGTCGGGTGTCAGATAGAATGAATCATCTCAAAATATGGTGTAAGACATATTATGTTGGTACCTGACTTTTATATTGGTTACACACATCGAAATATACACATATAGGCATACATACTACATCACATGGGTATGTGCAAAATTAAAGTAGAAACCTTTTTTGTATGAGTTATAGAATGCATTTTAGGCTGAATCATTCTTTGGCATGAAGAATCTAAAAAACAAATTAAGATTGATTTAGAAGGGCTACTCCAGATTAACAGCTCATTCATAAGTGTATGAGTTGTTAACTTGTTAATTCGGTATTCAAGAACCCATAAAAAAGTAGTTCACGAGTAATTGACACCTACTGCACCATCACAAGTGCTCTCAAGTACTCCTAATAACTAAAGTACTTCGTCTTCGAAGATGTAAGAGAAAACCAGAGCCTCTAGACAAGAGTGTTAATAATCACTTTCGAAGCGTTTCATGTTTCTACTGCCTCTTTCAACAGATTGTCTTATTTAAGATTTTCGGTAGCATTATCATTAATAGTCCCCTAAAGTTTGGGGCTTTTTTTTTTTTTTTTTGGGTGGCAAAATCGTCAAATGAGTCCTCCCGCCCTGGGTGGGGCGGAAGGGACTGTCAGACTTTTACTGACTAAAATCCACCCGTGTTCCTTCAGATGCCCTTTACGTTTCGGGGCCACGGTATCCTGGATTAAGAAAAATCCGCGACCCCAGCAGGCATTTGGCCCCATTAGGGGCCCCGTCGGTGACGTGTGAAACACGACGCGCCACCGACCCGGGCTTGGTCCTTGGTCGGACGGCGAGCATACCCATTACTCACCGTCCGTAAGCCCGCTCCGCCGCTGTGCCCTCTGCTATACAGAGGGACACGCGTTGGAGCGTCCACCCGACAGGCTATTGGCATACGGGCAAAGAGACCCCTTAGGCACAGTGCCTAGGGAAGAGTTTTTGCCCGCATCCCAGGGTGCACCGGCCCGAAAAACTGGTCTTCCCCCCGGACGTATCCGAGAGGGAACTCCAGTCCACGGGCGCACGTGGAGGTTTCCTGTCTTAGCACCACAAAGTTTGGCTTTCTGTAAATATTTAGTTTTAGTTCTGTTTGTATTTTAATCACTGAAGGAATAAAAAAGGAAAGTTTTTGGTAGCATAATTTATTATAAATAATCTCCCAAAGTTTAGGTAAATTTGTACCTAATAGAATGCATTGACTACATAGTACCAAATTTTACAAAAGAAAATCCTTTGTTGAGATTTTACGAAAGTTAAACTGAGGGTTGCAAGAAATGATTGATTACAGAGTTTAATTAACATGCTACCGACCTTGTGAACTCCGAACTCGAAGAGTTAGGTACAACGAACACCCAGATTATTCTAGTTATTTTGAAGTCCTACGGCAGAAATCCAGCCTCCGTGGCAACTATTATCATATGTTGATAAAAATCCCAATAGCCTTTGCTACATCTGGAAATTGAACTCACGGACTTTGAGTTTAGGATCACTAAATTAACGAAGCAGTATCATAACTTGAAATTTACGTAAAATCCCATTTATTTTCGACTTTACTATCATCATTATCTATAATAGAATGTCACTCGGTCTAGACTGTAGACCCTTTTAATTTACATAAATATCGTTGCGGTTATCCTGTTTTAATACTCGTACGTCAAGCAAAAACTTTGTAACCGATTTTACAAAATTTACCCAGATGGAAGATAATGAAGGGCACATTTAACACTTACATGGAGAAGGAGTGGAAGAAAGCTATTTCTTTTAATCGTTCTATAAAAATATATTATGGTCTTTGATTTATTTTTACCGATTAATTAAAATATAAAAATATGAACCACTTTCTGACTGCAATTTCAATTGATGAACACTTTTTTCTGTATTTAAAATCAAATCAGTCCACAAACCACTTTAAAAGTGGAACAATTTGGTCTGTATACTACGCCTCTTATAATTTACCGAAAAGGTGTATGTATCACAGTATCTTGTCACATTATATGAACATCAAACATTGCAGTACTTTATTAAAACTATAACATTAGAAAAACCAAAAGCCTTTTTTTATATTTAAAAGAAATCTGGATCGATTTTCGCTCTTACAGAGATCAAAATATTATTTAGTGTATTTGGACTACCTGTAAGTTATTTATTCTCTTTATAAAAAAAAACCCTTTATGTGCACACTACCTTTAAAAACTAAAATATTTACAAAAATAACTAAATTGAAACTAAAATTAAAAATTTATATGGCGTCAAAAAATTCATCCACATCGCTGTCAATGGGGAAAGTGTCCAGAAGGCAGCATTGCCACGTTGAATGGCGAACCTGTAAGTAAATCAAAACATTTAGACTTATTATTGCACCGTAAAACGTCTTCAAAATAGCTCTTCACTTATCTTACAAAATCTACATCTAATCTCAGTACTGTCAAGTAACAGGAGCAACATGCCACGTCTAATTACCTTCCTTTTATTTCAACTGTGCAGATCAGTCGTGAGAGTAATGGCGTATATTTGTAGCTTACGTTCAGCAATTTATTGGGGCTAGGTTTAGCTCGATGTAAACCAGGTATTTATTGGTTTGTGTACCGTAATAGATGATGAGGGGAAGATGTTACTGCTACTTTGCTACATCATTTAAGGAATGAAGAATAGGAGATTACTCAATCAGACAGTAATTTTCCCTTATATCACTTCTTTGTCTTAAGCATTACAGTGTCGCGGGACTAACGAATACCGTGACTCCGGAACGTAAAGGGATAGGGAAGGACACCGTGGATTTTATTCAGTACAAGTCTGACAGTCTCTTCCGCACTGCCCTGGGCCCGGGACTCATTTGATGATTTTACCACGCTAAAAAAAATTACACTACAGTAAAAATGCTTCGTGATATACAGTTTCTTCAAAAATGTGTCCAATCATTTTAAAAGACAGCAATTACAGGGTGTAAAAAATAATTTGAATTAATAACTCAAAATTCTTTGAATTTTCACTGGTTATTAGGCAATGTTCTCTTTACTCTAAAAACGGTTGCCTTACACAACTTCCTTTGATTGCATGGCGGCGATGACTAAAATAGGATTAAACCAGATGTCTCATAATAATATTACAAAACAAACATCGTGAGTCGTGATTGTTACGATTCTGTCATGTTATTTTTTTTTGAATGCCGAAACCTAAAGATAAAGAAAGAGTTGAAAACAAAACCCGGACTTTATTATCGCGTTTTCGCATTTACAGGGTGAATTTTGTAATGCCACCTGCAGGGAAAGTACTCTTAATACTGCAGATAGAAAATTTTACTCAAAGGAAACATTCCTTTATTTTTGAATGGAAAGCAAACTGCATTCAAAGATTTTCGAAAATTCTCTTCTCCCACACCCGGGAATCTCTCTAACAAACATGATAAATTAAATGAAAGGAAAACCAGGAAATCTTAAATTAATTTAATTACATATTTACAAAAAAAAAATGTAACCGCCTTCAAAAACAACCATAAAAAAACGGTAAAAAAACCTACAAAATAACTTTTCTTTCGGAAGTCGGTGTCTTTGTTTTCTGTATTTCATTGTCTTTTTTTTGCCACCGACTTCCGAAAGAAAAGTTATTTTGTAGGTTTTTTTACCGTTTTTTTATGGTTGTTTTTGAAGGCGGTTACATTTTTTTTTGAAAAAGTTTTTATTTTACTCTTTTTAGTTTAAATATTCAACCCGAATTCTTGTCAAATACAACATGTGCACTAGAATTTTGTAATCCATAACACCGGTAATAACATCGCTCATGTACACAATAAGCTAATAAAATTCCCTATCTCAAAAACTACTGAACCGATTTTGATGAAACTTGCAATATTCCCTTAGTTAAATGATACCTAGTACAACAAAAAAAGAATTACTTAAATCGGACTTGTAGTTCCAGAGATATGCGAACTCAAACTAAATCAGTCGATGCCTACTCCTTACTATTAAGGAGTTCTACCTTCCATCATCAGCTCAGCTACATGAAATTATGATTACCATACGCAAGTACTTAAATTACTTCATAAAATTTGCGAAAAACGGTGTGTCAGCCTATAAAATTCGAGGGTTGCCCTCGATTTCTCCAGGATCCAATCATCAGATCCCAACTTGGCGACTATGGGACCACCTCAGAAGTACCTCCTTTCGAACAAAAAAAGAATTTTAAAAATCGGTCCACAATTGGCGGAGTAATCGCGTAACAATTAATATACAAAAAAAAAAAAAAAAAAACATACCGTCGAATTGATAACCTCCTCCTTTTTGAAGTCGGTTAAAAAAACATAATTTAATTTATCATGTTTGTTAGAGCGATTTCATCCTTATAATTGACCCTAATGATCGATGCAATAAAAGTACAGGGTATAATTTATATTTTGTTTGTTTTTCCGTGATAATGCACATTCATTAGGGGCAATTTTGGCAACTCAAATAAATTATACCTACAATTACTGAAATTTTCAATCAGTTCAGTTTCTTTTCTTGTGAGAAATTAACAATGACGTCATTTTTTTTTCAATCCCTCACTCAAAGTTACTGTAAAACGTTTGCACTAAAGTGTCGTCTAGTATTTATTGAGGGAATGCTCACAAGTAAAACAACGTTTTAACATAATAAAATACTAGTAGTGTTTTTAAACTGCTTAAGCTCATCTTATTATTTTTTTGGTAAATAATAATGAACCCATCAACATCAATTCACTAAACTTACATAATGGTTGTTACAAATAACAAAGACGATTCGCTTTCACTCTCATCCTTGAGCAAATTAGTTTTCAAGGAAACCGAACTCTCAATGTCGTATTCTATTCTGCCGAAGGAACGGCGGTTATAAACGAAAGTTTCGACGCCCGATATTAATATTTATTACCTTCGATGTTTATACGAAACACTTTCTTTGTCAGGTTATAAATAGTCTTTATTTTATGTCGGCCACCCGTCAAACAATATAACAAAAAAAGGCGGGAGTTTTACGATCAGCGCTAGTCTGGTCAGGCGCCACATTCGACCGTTTACGGATAATATTATTGGTAGTAACCAAAGTTTGTTTGCCCCTGCGCACGTTTAAAGGCCCCGCTGTAAATATTAATTTCCTAATTAATAACAGCTGTGTCGCTACTACATAATTTTATGGCCATTTACAATAGGTAACAATCTTCATAACGCAGGGTGGGCGGAAAGCAACACGTTCCTGTAATTTCCATCACCATTTACGCCGTTTTATTGACCATATATTTTCACTATGCCTCAAATTATAATAAAATACGATATTTTATAAAGTTAAAAGTAATTTAGAGCACAAAATGGTTACAAAAAATCATTTTTCCGAACCACTAATGGGAGGACATTATCCGAAAACCGTTTTTGTGCGAATACGAGTGAAATTTACTGGGGAAATTTTAGAAAAGCGCACAAGGACTTATCTTTATGTACATTTTTATGTATTTTTCAAAAAAACGTTATCGGCCAACAGTTAGCTGAGGCCTTTAATGTGACGGTCTTTTTCTGCGTTATCGCCAAAAGTATATAAAGTAATTTCAAAGAATTATGAAAGCGTTCGCGGTCGTTGGTTTTAGGAAAGAAAAATAAACAAAAACTTTGACGAGAATACCGTACACATTACTAGATTTATTGCGGCATTATTTCGACGAAGTTTACGAGTTATGTAATCTCAACAGAGGAATTTGTGACAACGCTTGGATGACAAAACTTTCGCGATCTAAAAATTCCCTGTAAACATACTAACACGGGCCGCATACGAAGTGAAAAGTTGGTCAAATAAACCTATATCTCGTAAAAATATAGGCCTACCTACTTTATCTAAACAAATGGCGTCGCGTTTCTCACAAAAATCATTTAGGCAATTTGTTTAAATTACTTTCCTATGCTAATCTGCGCCGTGTTGCGAATATATTCGAAAAGAAAAAAAGAAACGGTATGTAGGCGTTCGAGATCGTCGAATCTGTTTGCCTCAAATGATGCATGTTGTGGAAGCTGGATCTCTTATAGAAAAACAAGATACTGCAAGCTATTACACGGTTAACATCGTAAATAATCGTCTTAGCTTGGTAAATAAAATAAGTGTGTAAGCTGGGCCGCGCTGCTATCTGATGAGAACGGGACGCAGCAAAAGACGGGGAAAATGGTGTTTAAAAGGCGCGATAGGGAACAACCTCGGAGAAGCATAAGTTTTGCGGCGTGTTAAAAGATAATGAGTTCGGATACAGTATGTAAGAAAGATGTTGCGTACGCCTTTGTAAGGAGACATTATTTTCTTATCTCAGGAATAGCTAAGTCTGCGTATATTTTAACGCACCTAGGAAGGACGTAAAGGATTCGTAATTTATATTCGTGCGGGACAAAGTTTAAAACCAAAGATTTATCTTCTGTTACTTCAGTAGATAACGGCTTCGAGTTGTTTGAGGTCAAATACGGATTGGATTATAAAGTACTCGAATCGTGATTGAGTTTCGGAAGTTTCTATAAGGCCCTTGATTACCTGCTGCTTTTCGTTGTAAGGCTCAGGTAATCACGACAAATTGCTAATATATATTTAAAATATTGAGGGAACTTTGACAGATTGGGCGAGCTGTCACTTTATATGTAATTTTTAACTCCAGATACAAACAGAGGGGTGATTTAAGTTTGACAGTGACTATGTATGCACCGTAGTCTAAACGGGTGATCCGATTTTAACGCAGTTTTTTTTAATTTGAAGGCAGGTTTTCTATTCTAGCAATGTTTTATCCACATTGTTTCAGCCGTTTTAAGGTCATCAATTATTTTGTTATTTGTTGTAGGATATTTGCCCACCTTTAAATCTTCAGAACAGTCTAAGCAACTGCAATTAGGTAGGTTTACTCATTCAAGTTTTTTATTTTACTTTTTATTAAACTCATTCAGTCAATCATAACCAATAGACAAACAACGGAAACCCAACCCAATTAGCATATAAATAAAAATTAAAATCGACATTTGACAAATTACGAAAAATCGCAATCCATCAATGCCAGTTTACGCGTTGTAAAACGTTTTCAATTAAGGCATAATGATGGAGGCCATACCTACTTGTTCTCTTGATGAAATGTGAACACCCACGTTAGGTCATTCATACGTACTGTTATACACACGGTTACGTATACGATTCATTCGTGTATGAAACGCGTTGGTGGACAAGTAAATAAACTTAATCATTCATGTGATTGGCCCATCTATGTTACACGCTGGGCCAGGGAGCCAGAGTTTACTTTGCATTTGCAACTGTTGAGACAGGTAATACAGAAGTTACGTACTGTTTGTCTGTCAATTTACATACCTACATATCTGCTTACATAAACAAACGGTTTCTTCTCACAGAAAATACTGAAAGGAATGTTTATGGAACTAAAATCGAATTCACCTGGTTAAAAATCAATCTCATATAGAAGGTGCCCAAATAGCACGTGGCTGGTACAAGACCCTTCTATTCGCACATCTAGACGAACGGCAAATTATCATCCTCACCTTGTAACTATTTCACCAATTTGCACTAACCTTTTAGTAGAACTTTCTGCCTGCTGCTGAATTTTCCGACCGCATACAACCCTAACCTCTTCAAAATTAGAGTGAATAGGCTTCTTCTGGGTAAGCTAGCTTCATCGTCGACCTTGTCTCTATTACACCTGACTTAGACTAAGGTCAAGAACAAAAAGATTAGTGTCAAAGATCATATTTGCGGAAAGAAAAATTCAGGACTAACTAACTAGGCTATCACAGTACTGCCCAAAGAGGTTGAATCATTCAACAGAACATGACGAAGTTTTTCTCTCCTGTTATCAAACCTTCCAACTTCATCGGTAAAGACAATCTACAAACCTACCTATTCAACTCAAGATAAATTTAGTGCCTAAGGTTGTGGTCACAACTTCAGCGTTATCATTCGGCTACCGCCATTGTCCCGTTCCCGCAAAGTCGAACCTAAGGACGCAGACTTAGATCTAGATTAGTCAACCGCCCGCGTGAGCCCTGGCAGGAATAACGGGTGACACGAATAGATAAATCCTCAATGTCACTTTGACAGAACATTGTCCGACCTTGTAAGCATGCCCTAATTCCTCTGACACTCAATAATTGTAGGTAATTATTGGGTACTAAAGTCCTGGGCTAAAATTTACTCCAAATACCCAAGTCCATTATTTTAATTGGAATTTGTGTGGTGAGAGTTGGAATACCGCTTCGCGCTGCCTTATTGATATTAATAAACGATATGAGAGTACCAAGATGTTATCTCAGATACTTCCTGCTAAGCAATCGAAAAAACACGTTCGAAATTCGATTAGCTTACAAACTAATCGAATACGAAAGAATGGATAAATGGATTAAGTTATTCATATTTGATACACATGATTTAAAATGATTCGTCTGACTAAATGTGTCATTAATGAGGTTACCATTAGTTCCGCTGTATTAATCTGCAGTATAAAGTTTTCGAACAAGTTGACGGTCCATATAAGCTTAACGGTATTCACAAAGACATTTCACAAAATTTTCACACCTTGACCAAAAGAGCAAATAAAATTCAATTGTATTGACAAAATATGGCTTCGCAAACAATGACAGAGGCAACAGAAAGAAAATAATCTTAAATTACTTTTTTCCAATCTGAAGAGAAAATAAACGATATCCACTACGTACCAGATGAATCACAAGACCAAACAAATCCAAGTACGTACGTTTAAGCAGTTTGCGCTAGAAAACGAACGCGATCTAATCTCAGATCTTGCGATTGAGGGAGCGGACTTGGCAATGCATCACCTGGCTTCCGTTGTGCAACGATCTTGATTCTTCCAAATGTACCTCCCACGTACATGCGTGAGTGATGTTGCCATTCACCAAAGACCTGCCCCGTCCCCCCATGCCTTTATAAACCCTTTCCAGTCGTGGGTTTGTCAATGGATAATAGAAGGTCCGCTTAAGCTGGTAGCAACACGTCCTCTGTCGGGATGCTTGACGTTATACTGATAAGATGGACCGCTGTCCGTTTAACACCTATTTCGGCTACTGGATGGCGCGCCTAGATTTCCATTGTTTTTATTTCGACATTGTCTTATCGGGTATTTTTATAAAGTTACTTTCATTGTTTATTGCGTTCATTGTATATTTTATGCACAATAAAACGTTTATTGCAAGGTTCTTGCCGGGTACTTGCAGACGTTCGTAAAACATTGATTCTTTTTTGTCGTTGAATATTGGTGTTCAATAGATTTCTATGTAACATAGCGAGTTGGCAACCCTATCCTTTTAAACTAAAAATAACATTATTTTATTATCACGATAATAACATTCATCTTCATGCAGGTTATCTATGCATAATGCGTGGGCGCACACCATCATCACACAGATCCATCTTTTGCCTTCGAGTATAACGATACATGTAGTTTTCTAGCCGTTGACCCTTGTTTTATGTCACAGTAAGTCTGAGGCAAAAACGTTTTGATACGCAAGGACTTGAGTACTAACATTTTATATTACGTTTGATGATACAGCCCTAGCTATGAAATAACAAGTAACCGGTATTATGTCACAACGTTACACGTCTTCTCACTCGGAATAAAAGAAAACATTAAACCTAATACATCCGAAAGTTTCCAACACAAAAAGAAATCCTACTATCATATCAAAACAAACATAAAACACCTATGTAAAAGAGTCCTTTACATATCCCGGCTATCAATACCGTTCGAGTCCCAAATACCTTCGCATAAGAAGATAATAGATAATTTAGATAACAAGAAAAAGCTATTCGACGGCCGCTACTACCAAATAAATGGTGAATAATACTCACATATTCTATAAAGTAACAGTTATTTTCGAGGAGTATGAGGTTCCAGCTAGAATAGTGGTGTGCTGGATACAACTTTATGTTTCCGTCATAGATGTGAAGGTTCAACAATACCGCTGCCAATTTAGTCAAGTCGACCGATATTAAAATACACCATTTGGCAAGCCTTACGTCCCAAAATATAGAGAGATATGTAACTGAATATAAAGTTCGCCATTTTGTCAACACTAGTGTTGCTACCGGATTTGGCAAAGGAATACGATTTTGAATTCCGATAATATTTTGTTTACGAAAAGGCCGCGGAGTTCCGAATTGTATTTTAAGTATGGGGTTTCTTTCCGTCACGGGTAAAGTTAGTTGTTCTGATACGATTCGAATTGTTTTTGTTACTTATTTCAGTTTATCGGTTTCCTTTAGTAGTTTTTGTTCTGATAAAATTCCGATAGCGTATTGTTATTCAAATATACAATAGAAAGAAAGATAAAAGAAGTAGGTGAGTAGTTAGAGAAATACAGGCGAAGCTGCGGACATAAGCCAGTAAAGAAAGTTTGTGGATACGGCAGCGTTTATCGATAATTATGCACCACTCAATATCACAGAGGTCGATAACAGCCAATAATGAAGTGCATAGTCGAGATAAGTGAGATAAATACCTACGAAAAAATCCCTTTTTACTTACAACGTTTGTGCGATATTGCTGTAAGTAACTGTCAATACTCGGCAAATACGTGAATAGGAGATACAAATACCGCTCCGAATACGCATAAAATAACGCTGTCTGCCTTTATCGGTAAACCATATTTTACGTTAGGGTTGCGCACTTACACGGTCGGCAGTATTTGTGATAAAAAAATGCCGAAGCAATTAAGTACCCCAAAGATACCATACGGCCCGTACCGTTCGGCAAAAATTATAATTCAACAATAATTTCGTTAAGGGAAGCGGAATTTTCTTTAGGGTAAAGCCTCCTGCAGACACACGCGATTAATCGCGCGGGGCGACATGTCGCGGTCCATTCACAGTATTTTTAGAGTGGAAATTAGCTTGGCTCGTTGTCGCAGCGCGATTAATCGCGTGTGTCTGTAGGAGGCTTAAAAGTTCGTGACACTTAATTTAATGAAAAAAGTATAACAAATCTAAGTACATATTTACAACACAAAAGAAACCAAAATAAAACAGATGTGTTATTTGTTTAATTTTCCACTTAATTATAATCTTTTTGCTTCAGACTGTGTCTAATATTGCCGACCCGGACTTACATATGCGTAACAACCCTTTAGGGTATTCGTATTAACGATACCTACTTTGTGAAGGTAGCTGTACAAAACTCTCGCTTGGTCGAGCAACGTGAGAGGCATATTTACATTTTTTTCTCAATTCATTGGCCGACATGTTTGGTGGATGGATGAGCCCCGCCGACATTTTGTGACATTAGGCTCCATTGATTTTGAATGTGTCGTACCCCGACCAACCCGCTCTTTTAAATAGATAAGCAAATGAATTGGAAGACCTTTGTGTTGGGTATAAACGTATTTAACGTTGTGATATAAAAAGTAAAATGTTTGGAGCTCGTATAATTTTAACATAATGTTCGAGTGTTTGGGCCTGGCTGAATTTTGATAGAGCCTGAGTAATGTGCCTGTCAAGTGTAGGTGAGAGGATAAAAAATAAAGAGGTTTTAAATGAACATTGTACAGGGTTGTGAATAACAGTAAATATTTACTGTTACCTACTACGCGTGTTTGAAAAGGGGAACATACATACATAATATAATTATTCTAGTGTCACATTGTATTCATGATTCCAAGTCCCAAGTTGGCAGCCTTCGTACTTCATTGTGAACAAAGTAACACACAATAACGTAGATGGATGTAATTTTTCCCCGTAAACAAATGAGTGTCGCCATATTACGAGACGTCTACAACGAACAAATGGATTCAACGTTCCTAATTAAACAAGTCTTAATTTTGGCTCCCTGCACCTAATTTTAAAAGGGATTGTAAAATATTTTTGGCAATTAAGCCTCTGGTATTATTAAAGAAGTCCGTGGAGTGAAAAATTAATTAAAATTTAAGCTTTTCAGTTCTCTCCCTACGCGTCAGACGCAGAATAAAGGGCTGCAAGCACACATTTCAGTGAGCAACTAAAGATCAACCGTGTTAGATAATTTGAATGGGCTTATGCGGTATGAGCGGATTTAAATTAAATTTTTGTTCAGGTGTATTCGATGTGTGTGATATGATTCACTCCATCGCATTTGTATGAAAAGACGCCGCAGACACATGATTGTAATATACTTTTTTAATCTGACAGACATGTTCGTGTCGTATTAAGTGAAAATTTTACTGAATTCCAGTTCAACGAATTGAATAATACTTTCTTTAGGTGGATACTAGAATTGTATTGCATGTCAAATAAAATTCATGAACAAAATATACTGTACGATATTCTATTATCTCCAAAGAACAGCTGTAACACAAAACTAATCCTATCCATTATACTTATGATATGAGAAAGCATCTGTACAGAAATAACTACACCTGAGTAGATATTAAATTACCTGTAGCATGTAAGGCAAGGAGTAGGTAACCCCAAGTGGTGCATTTTTCAGAGAAAATTGAATGGAACGTTGGCGTTATGAAAGAAGAAAATATTTTTGAAAGACTCGGTGTTGAAGTTTCACTGCAGAATTACCGTTTGCATAAATAAAACATAAAAGCAACACACGTTTGAATCGATTGAGTGACCGCTTTTTCGAAGTTCAGCACCATGCAAAAAGTTTCATCACTCTTTTGAATTTAACCTCACGTTTCAGATAAATGTTGTATTAGTTTTACTAGTTTTTTAAATGCTGAAACTTAGCAGAACTAATTCCAAATAAATATTACTTGACTTAAGGTAATAAAACTAATAAAACTTGCTTTCTACAACATAAACACAGCACCACTATCCTTTAAAATTTACTGCCACCCTCGCATTGAACACCGTCCCTTTATCAAGAGAACAATAATTGCATTCAAAATCAAAGATGTTCGCTCAGATAGTCTGTGGGTATTTTCATTAATTAAGGCCCAACATGCGCCGAGCAACAATTAAGAGGACCGATCGTTGATAAGTTCGCATCGAGCTGATAGTCAGCCATTGAATCGAGATAGCACTTTGTTAAACTGTAGGGAAGCTTCACACCTTATTAAGGCATTGTTATTGGCGCTGTTTGTACTTGAATGTTTTATGGCTGTGATGTAAATTGGTGGAAGTTTTGCGTACTTTTTGGGTTGAAATTAACAGGTTAGTTATTTATGTTAACTTGTGTGAGTTGGCGTGGGTCTTGTTGCTTTAGATATTGATCAGAAGCAGCAGGACAGTTGAAAACTATTGGATTCATTTCCATATAATTATGTCGTTTAATTCACGAAAAGAAGAGAAATTGTACAATATAACACGTAATTTTTCGACAGAATCTAAAAAATACAAAAGGAAAACGTTTAAGGTTTCAAACTCTCTAGTCTTTGCATTTTCTGGTACTCAAACGTAATTATTTTCACTGGGAGAGTATTTAGACAAGAGGTACAAAAAATATAAATATTCATTAAATTTATGAATAAATAAATTGGCTAACACTTCAAGTTTGACTTTATTGAGAATTGAGATAAGTCCAAGTTGTTGTCCTACATAGCAGAACAAGCTTCGGTACACGGGTCCACCCTTTATAGCAGAACTTTTTAAGTCATAATTTTATTTTGCACAGCAACGGATAGCATAAACCTCTTTTCGCAGAAAATCGTTTGGCATACACTCATTTACCATACACGGAAACCCATAATTTTGTTAGTCAGAATCATCTTTAGGCATAAATTTCATATCCATAATAATCAATAAGTATAACCATCATATCGTAGAAAGTTCACAACCAGAATCATCTTTTGGCATATATTTTATATCCATAATAATCAAAAGTAGAACCATCATATCGCAGAAAATTCACTGCCAGAATCTGAAGAATCAGAACTATTTATCACTCAATAAAACAGTTTACTTTGAGCATAATTATTTATTTCCCTGCCAGTAAGATAATGCAGTAAGCATTCAGCATACAAGCATGCAACACGCAGCAAGTGTAGCAAGCATGCAGCAAACATGCAGCAAGCATGCAGCGAGCATGCAGTATGCAAGCATGCAACATGCAGCAAGCATGCAACATGCAGCAGGCATGGCTTCTGTCACGGCTCCGGTGCTGCGGGGCTCCGGCGGTCCCACGCGAACTAATCGTCGCAGATGGTTTTACGACCGCCACCGCAGCTTCGGCTTGCTGGCCGGCTTCGCCGGCCAGCCTCAGCCGCGGCGGTGTGCGTTAAAACCACCTGCTCCTCAGTTCGCGGGCCGCCTCGCCCCTCCGCGCCTTCGCGGGTTTAGATTACACTCTAGGGGTAGGGCAGACAAGACTACGTAAAGTCGGTTTTGCAGCGATTCATTTCTGTCACTAACTTTTGTAGCACACCCATAGTGATTTTTTAAAACAATATTTTTTTTTCAATATGACTAATAAAATTATTTCTATTGAAATTCTGTGATCTTCGTAGTATGCTAAGTCAAATTATGCCAAATAATCGGCGCTCTAAATAAACGTTATGCTAAATGTTATTATGCAAAATTGTAACTCTGAGAAAGGTAATTATGCCCAATACAATTCTGCCATCTTAAAAGTATCCCATTTTAAATTCGGACATAAAAACATTAGGCCAAAAAACAATTATATTAAATATTTTTTTATACCTTAACAATATTCGTTTAAAAAAGTTTATGCCAAGTGAGTTATGCCACGGGCACGCCGCAATAGCGGCGGTAAGACCCCTCTTTGAGGAGTGGCTGGATAGGAGTCACGGCGTCCTAACCTACCGCATGACGCAGGTCCTCACCGGACACGGAAGTTTCGGGAGGTACCTGTGTCTAAGGAGAAAGGAGGAAACGCCTGGGTGTCACCACTGCGAAGATCGCCCGGAGGACACAGTAGAGCATACGGTGCAAGACTGCCCCGCTTGGGCAGAGCACCGACGTGTCCTCACGGCGGCGATAGGCGGAGACCTCTCGCGCCCGGCATTGGTCGCGGCCATGCTGCGGGGCGAGACGGAGTGGGAAGCGGTCGCCTCCTTCTGCGAAGCAGTCATGCTCGCGAAGGAGGAGGCGGGCCGCGTGAGAGAGAGGACAGTGTCCTCCCTCCGCCCCACCCGCAGTGGTGGACGCCCACGGCGACGGACGTCGCAAGACGATCTCCGGCCACCGTAGGCGCGGGCATGCGGGCGGCGAGTAAAGGGCAACTCGCTGCCCGACCATGGACCATGCCCAGGTCGACGGCGCGTTGTGTTCCACGCGCGCCTCAAAGAGTGTCAGCATAATGACGGGGCCCCCTCTGTAGAGGGCCAAAGCCTGCCGGGGTCGCGGGACTTATCTCATTACCGTGACCCCGGAACATAAAGGGCTATTGAAGGACACCGTGGATTTTAGTCAGTACAAGTCTGACAGTCCCTCCCGCCCTGCCCGGGGTGGGAGGACTCATTTGATGATTTTACCACGCAAAAAAAAAAAAAAAAGTGAGTTATGCCAAATAGGTTTCGGAGCAACAAGTTTCTGCCAGATAGAGGGCACCCTCGGTACACAAATAATGGAAAATTCCGTTAATCTCATTCCCCTTGAAAACGTTTCCAGACTTATCCGAAACTAGATTTCTCAGCAAAACAAACACAAATAAAGCCTACAGTTATCTCTATTTACATTCAATTTTCTCATCCCAAAAGGATAACAATAATTTTATTTGAACACGTTTCGTTCATTATATTTACATGCGAAAATAATTATCTGAAACTAGTCCCAAAACTTTGATATTTTATCATGACTAATTATAAAGATGACTAAGATGAGGTAGTCAATTAAATCACGAAGCGGGAAGCTTCTGATACGGAAAATATCAGAAGGTCAAATATTATCTAAAATTTTAGCTAAGTGGGAACTTAACCAGGCTGCGTAATGACTAGTTGTTTATATAGCGCTGTATGAACACAATATGTCGCATTCCTTGAAACGGCCGTAGTTGTAGTTTCTTTCAAAATGAGAATCCTGTTACTAACTGAACTGTTTTCTAAGGTAAAATCCTAAATTCAAAGCATTGATTTCAAAGAAACTGCTTTCAAGTATTTTAGTGTTTTCAAAGATTTAGAGCCCTTTAATCTGAAATTCGAAGGAAACTTACAGAACAAAATAATGACCCATGACAATGATGCTTCATGACCCTGCAACCTACGACATATTTCATTTAATTTTAACTCCCAATGATGACATAATGGCAATCTTATTTTGACTCACTCTTTCAGGTTCAGGTCGTAATAAACTAAGTATTTCTTCTTTATGTTTATAAAACTTCATTCATGAATTTGCTTAATATCGTAAAGCGATGCTTGTAGTCACTAGACTGAGTTTACCAACTTACTCAGTGCAACGGCAGCCCATGTATATAGTTTCAAACATTTGTCGGCTGCTGCAATCAAATTTAGACCCTGTTTTCTGAGAGACAAGATGGAATTTCCTGTGTTATTTTATATGAGCGTGAGCTTTTAATAAAGTGGTGCTTCTGTGCTTATCTATATAGTGCTTCAAGAACCGCATTTGATATACCGCAGCTCGTCCAACCGCTGATAGTGGAAACTTAGGGGAAAATTAATAGCAGTTCATTGTTCTAAATATGTATGTAGAAGACGGTAGGTACTTGCAGCATAATGTTGGCTACTTAATACTTGTTTGTAGTATTAGGTGAACAACAGATGAACAGTTTCATTCCGTTATGTTTTGTTTATTTTGAAAAATTGAAAGTTGAAAAGGAGGTCCGTAGCCTAGCAGTAGAAAAAACGATCTATTCCCATCCAATACCAAGAGCTAATACCATTTGGTATTAGTTTATTTCCGAATTTGTTTTCTATTCCCAACGAGTACCGTATTTCAAAACCAATACCAAAACAAGTTTGAAGAAATTAGGTACAGTCAGGTTCAGAAAAATTAAAATGCTTTGAGTGATTTTAATTAAGTTGTAAAAATGACCTACTACAGTTTCAAAGAACACCGACGGTATCTTAAAAAACCCACTTTATCATTTATATCTAAACCTACCAAGGTAGCTCGACGGAGCCCCGCTTCGCTGGGGTCCTATTTCTGTTTGCAAGGTTTAAAGTAACCTAACCTGTCCGAGTCGGGGTGCCCCAAGTCCCGAGCTCGCTTCGCTCGCTCTTGCATCGATATAATAGATATTTTGTGTAGCTGAGTGTACAAAAAGTCACGTTTTGGTATTCGTTAGTAATAGATTTTTTATTTAAAAAAATGAATAAGTAAGCTGAATAAGTTGATGCAAATATAAAGAGATCTTGCAGTATTAACTTTTGATGTCACACATCCTAAAGTCAACGTTGGTTGTAATATAGCACGTGGAACCAATACGTGTTGATGGTTACAGTTTCTGTCTTTTACTTCTGAATTTCTTTCTCTTTTAGGTCATGTTTGAGATTGTCTGCACTGCTAAAAACCTAGCTCGATTACCAAACAACTTTTGTTATCATTGCAGACTACTGTAATGATCACCAGACAACATCATTATATTATTTTGTTGTCGTCTAAGACAACTTGAGCAGTGGTGGCCCAGTGGTATCGACTCGCCTCGACTTACGAGTTGTAGGTCGTGGGTTCGAACCCCGTCAGGCGCATTACTTTCTGTAATTTATTTCAACACCACTGCTCTCAAAACGGTGAAGGAAAACATCGTGAGGAAACCGGCGTGTCCTAGAACCAAAAATTCGAAGACATGTGACATCTACCAATCCACACTGGGCCCGCGTGGTAGATTACGGCCCACTCCCTCTCACAGAGAGAGGGGGCCTGTATCCCAGCAGTGGGATCATTTATAGGCTGATGATAATGAAGACAACTACGACATTCATTACTTCAGTCTTCAACTCGTTTTAATAACTAGTCAACCAATTAATAATGTTGAGTGTAAAACCATAGATGAGTGTCAAAAGAAATATTTTTCTTGTTTAATGAAAACGAATTCTTGACACTAGTTCCCCAAGTATAATGAGACATTCCTGGAGTATAAGAGTACCAGTAAGTAAGAACTTATGAAGTCTCTGAAGTATCTTTCTTTTACATTCGTCTTGTTTTTCAGTTAGTTCTTGATAAATGTATTTCGAGAGCCGTATTCCTGTGAGGTTATGATAAAGAAAATTCTGAGGTAGTTCATTTCAAGAACTAGGTATAGGCATCACTTTTTCTCTGTGAACTTCCCAGTTCTTTGCAAATTTTGTAACAATTGAAGTAAGACTCGGGGTGTGCAAAAACAAATCATGTGACCCCGTCACCACCTATTAGAATAATCTGAAATTAGGATGGTCTACGCCGATTTATTTTTTGTGTGAAAGTCTCTAATAAGCCACACGAATTGTTGATCTTATGACACTTTAGAAGTACACTAAAGAGAGCCTCAAGCATCCACAACCGTACTTTCCTTAATTCCCGAATCAGCAAAATTATTTTTACGACCCCAAAGAATATTTCCATTACGAAATCTCCGACAGAATTCTAAAACGCTCCAAATCTAAAACAAAAGAGCCTCGCAAGCAGTTTACGATTAAGGCCAGCAGCTTAACCCTTCCCAACTTCACTCCCCTTAAACAACGTGGAAGTTTAACGAAAAAGTCGACGTTTAAACGCGCTATTTAACCCTCGCGGTAATCGGAACACAAACAATGGTGGAGTGAAATAATGTCGAATTCCGTCCGACAAATTAGGCGACCTTTTTAGGCAGCGGTGGTGGGTGCTTAAAATAACAAAAAGAACTTTTATTCGGATGTTATTTCTGCTGCCGAGTTGAGCCGAGTACAATTTCGGTTGTAGCTATGATGAGAAAAGTCGAATTCGTTTTGAGTAACTCGTTACGAGTGTGGTTAAGTTCTTATGGTATGGCACCTGTTTCATTTTAAGTATAGAATTTCGGAATTGTTTCATAAAATTTTAATAAAAGTTCATTCAACGATTTATTTTCGGTTGTTTACAGTATTTTTATGTTACCCCAGGCAATCTTTATATCGGTTGTTAATTCAGATGATTTTTTAACGAGCTCATGGAGGCTCGAAATATTTTAATGGGTTCATTGTTTAAAATTGTATCGAAGCTTTATGAAAATATTTTAAAATTTTGAATATTAAATTATCTATAAATATTTTTCATCGTTTTGTTTTTATATCGGACTTATGTAGGTAAGTAATAATTATTTGCTATCGTAACATAATTTTTATTCAACAGGTTCATAGTCGAAGTAAAAAAAAATTAAGAAAATGTTTATATTTAATCAGAACTTTTTTTATGATTTTTCCTAGCGCTCTTTTCAGTTTTATTTACTAGTTTCTAGCGTGTTGGCGTATTGCCAAAGGTAGCTTTGTTAAAGGCTGTACGCTCATAGCAAGCACATGGCCTTTTCTTTTATCTATTAGAGTTGCTAGTTTTTGGAGAACGACTTTCTTTTGAAATGTCTTGCCATAGAGGTTGATCAAGATCCATAATTTTGTGTTACAGTAAAATTATATTATAACCTCATACAAACATTTTAAGATAAGAAAGTATTTCTGAGAGTGACAAGGAAAATAATCCATAACCTTTTGGAGCCAGTAGCTTTCGCGCTCTTAGTAAATACTCATATGTAGCAACAAAAATATGATTTTCTGTGAAAAAGTGTATACCATGTGTAAAAACAATCTCTTTTTATATCTACACCGCTCGGTACGTGAACACATAGACCTAAATATAAAAATACTGCTTACGTAAGGTATCCACTTTTCATATTTATGTGATAAAAACATTAGGTCCAATTGGATATCCCTATTTGGGGCGAGAGGAATAGATGTTTTTATGTTTTGCAACCTTCCCGAATATGTTTGAGATATTACATGGGCTGGAGGTATGAAAAGCGATGTCACTTGTTATGTAAGGTAATATACGGAAAATACGTGGTTTGAATTGATTTTAGCAATGTGGTAAGGTATAGAAAGTAAAGGTCAAGCTTACCGGCCATAGCTGTTAAAGTTCAGATTGTATTCCAAACGAAACCAAGAACTGATAAGATTTTACGAGAGCGTAAAAGATTTCCCTAAACCATTTATCCTCAAAACACCCTTTAACCAACCAACTTTGTAAAAAAATATCTAATTACCGGCTAAGCCTTAAAGATATCCGAGTAAAAAAGATCCGCCAGTGTAATAAAGAAAAATACATTGGCCGTTTTTTAGCTGAAGTGCAAAATTGGAAAACCATGTTACAAAGAATATCGGCACCAATTTCCCGCGATACTCGAACTTTATCGGTAAGATATGAGGGTCCAAAACCATTTTTCAGATATTAATTCCTAACAATCGTAAAAGTTACTTTCATGGTAGCCCTAAAAAGTTATCGCCGCTTTACTGGAAAATATACTTTCTATGGACTTTATCTTGTATTCGCTTTGTCTACAAACAGGGATTTAGATTGCCATAACAATAAAGAAATAACAGTTTCGTGTGGATAAAGTTTATTCTGTTAGAAACTCTCGCAGATTTGTTGAAAAACATTGTTGGATGTTAGTATAGCGGGCGCGTCTGCGTACCCTAGCTATATATATAAATCTATAGGCCACAGGAACGAGGAACTCCGCAAGAATCCATGTAATGTAATCAGATATGTGAACAAAGGTTGGAGTGTACTTGCACATAATGTAGAGGTAAGATACAAACTTGCGTATATCGTTTCTTCACCGGTTTACTTAGTTAGAGGCACTACAGGATACATTAACATTGCCAGAGAGCTTTCGAGTATCGTCTGTCGGTTGCGGTTAACATTGGCGCTTAAGTTGTTTTTAAGATGTGCTTTAATTAAATTAATTAAATTTAATACCACTATTTTCACTTTTTTTTTAATCACGACTACTAATAAATTTACAGGGGGTGTTTATGAGCAGACAAAACGGTCTACTCCTTTCCTTAATTGATTTTATGTTGTCCATGTCACTTCAAAAATTTATACCATGACTACAAAGTGGGGGTACATTATGTTTTATTTCATTTCCAACCAGCAATCATACGAGTACTTGTTTCTCCCTATCAACGCGATTCGATTCAAACTTCGAAGCCAGAAATTATTTTCAACTTTTTTCCGGTGCGCGCGCGGCTATTGCGTGAGGTTTTATAATACAAGTTTGATGATATCTTTTTATTTTTTATTTTGTAGTCGTAACAAGTCGACAACAAGCCGAATCGAGACAATAAAGCATCTTTCAAGGCTGATGAGTCGAAAGTAATGATTATTGCTTACGGTTGTTGATCCGGGTGCTTCTGACCAGTTGTGTCTATAATTTTCGAGAGTACAATGGTGTTTTCAATCTTTCGTATCTGTATCTCTGTTTTGGCGGCTCCATTGTCTACTGATGTGACAAGTAAGAGTTTTGACATAATCTTCTTTCAATTTAGGCTTTCGTTTTTCAACTTACTTTTGTAGTTTATTAATATACAACAATATTATTTTAAAAAAGGTAATAGAAGTTCAAATAATGGTAAAGTAGTTTTCTACTTCATCAATGTAATTATTTTTTCCTTGACATACCTCCTTCTCATTTTAAACCTCAAAATTTTATTAGATTCTATTCACACTCCAGACATGACACTACCACAAAATATTACGTCAGGTCATTCATAAAAATATTTTGTTTATTTTTATTATTTGCGGTCAAAAGGCAATACGGCCGCCATTCATTGATACATTTGCACAATCGTACAAAACTCCTGCTAGCAGAAGTTGACTGGATATTCCATCGACTACCTGCGCGTACGCATACAGATGAGTGGAGTAGTAATGGCGGGTTGGATGGTACGCTGTATTACTTTAATCGTCATCAACACGTGTAGCGTTGGAGGAATAAGTTAGAGCGTTTAAACTTTTTGACGAGCCTAATTGTTTATAGATAAATTAATAAAAAAATCAGGTAATTAAAGTCTTATTGTTCTTGCTGGATAATGCTAACATCATTATTCGCCTAGAATATTCCCACTGCTGGGACACAGGTGTAATCACTGTGAGTGGAAGTGGGCCGTAATCCACCACACGGGCCAAGTATGCTCGTAATAACGAACAAAACATTCAAATGCGTTCAAATGAAACTAATATCGTATGTCTTCATTTTTACACATAATTTTCTTAAAAGTAAATTATCAGCCTTGTTATCTGGCGTTACTTTTACTTTTATTATAAATATGAGCTCGAATATATTTTTAGGAAATATGTATGACTATCATGGGTTAAAATAAAAATCTTTAAATTGCAACCAGTATCTAACTGCTTTAAGTAAATGCCTTCTTAAAATGCTGACGCTACTTAGGCCAACGTCCGTCAAAAGTTATACTTGATTGCGTAACATAAGTCATCATCATCATCAAATTTTGAGAATCTGTCGTAAGGAGGGACGGAACCGTTATTAGGGCTCCGTAATTGTGACAGAAATTGTCGGGAACCCGCGTAGAATTCCTTAATGATGTCAAAATATTTACTGGTAACCATAACAATGTCCCGCGAAATTCTGTTGGTATCATTTTTAAGAGGAAGTTAAAATAAGCGCAGGTCAAAATATTGCGGTACCTAAGCATCTTTTAATTTTGTACAAATGGGACTAAAGCCTCCTGCAGACACACGCGATTAATCGCGCGGGGCGACATGTCGCGGTCCATTCGCAGTATTTTTAGAGTGGAAATTAGCTTGGTTCGTTGTCGCAGCGCGATTAATCGCGTGTGTCTGCAGGAGGCTTATGGGTCAAAAAATAAAGAAAAAAGTGGAACAAAGGGTGCATGCGTTGCGTTACCTACTAAGTAGGATCACAACACATGCAACCTTAATAAAATAAAAAGGCATCATGTCTTTTTACTTAAGAACTTTAAGGCAACTTTTATTAAATAAGTTGACGTATCGAAAGAACAAAATCGAATATCAGGCGATATTATATTAAACAAAAGATAAAACCAATAATCGCTCTCCCCGCGATATAAAAACTATGGCAGAACCTTTTTCTTGTTGAACTCTTCTTAAACAAGTTTCGATCTATTCCAAGTGACTCATGATTGATGTTCTACCGACGACGCACGGCAGAGCATAATGCTACTAAAATTAGAAGTTCGCTTAGTTAGTTACAGTTCTCGACTGATGAGTTTCAAAGTATGGACAAGTGGACAAGAAAATTCCCCATGGGTAACTTGAAACTAATGGACTAATGGTGTATAAGAAAATATAATAAATAGTACCTTTGGAACTGTGATAGTATGTCAAATTACTCAAGCATCCAAAAAAAGCTATTCTGGGGCATATACCGAACTGTTCGAGTTTCAAGCGCACCTGCAACTAAGAATTTTCGTCGGAACATTTTCATAATTACTCAAATCAGAGTCCATGACTTTATTATGAAATTGGTTTGGTCGAACATGGAGAACTTTTTGGTGTTTCATTTAAATAACACGGGCCCAAAACGTTGCGCCTTAAATTGAACGTGAAAGCACTTAAAACACAAAATTAACCCATCATTTAAATTGTAAACCTGCTTGCACAAAATGCAGATGTCCACATGTCTTCTTTTATGGTATCCCCAACAGTAATTAGTAATTCATATTTTCAAATTGTGCACCGCTTTGAAAACACCACATTATGATAAAACGTCTTTAACAAAGGCAAAAAGTCAAATTACGTATTCAGAGCCGCTAATTTTTCGATGTTCTTTCTTTCACATTTCAATACGAACCTTCGAAACTGCATGCCTCCGGCGCTACGTATTAAAAACAACTTTGGAATCTGCAGTGATGATTACAGAACTTTAACTTGAAACTTGGAACCCTGGAAGTTTTTTCCATTTTATAGCATACAATTTAGCAAACTAATGGCGTGATTGGTACAAGGGAAGCGGGTTCCCGTGCGGTTAAACTCCAATAATTGCGCTGAGAGCTTTATTAGTTCGCTCTTTACTTTTTTCAAGCTTCCCTTCAGATTTTCTGCATTCTCTAAATAATTTAATAGTATGTTGTATCCGAGTAAAGTGGCTTTTAGCAAAATTACTGAGTAGGTACCTTCATATTACATTAAAGGTAAATACTGATAAACTCATTCAAGTTAGGTACCGCCATCACCAGCCTACATGATCGTAATGTGGAACATAACGGCGCTTCTCATAAATAAAACGAATCTATACATAATATCTATGTAAGTTGGAATTTAATTTGAATATCTCATTTGTTCACATTAAGTATATATTTTATCAGTAGGTGGTAAATCTCGTGCTTCAATGAAAACTCTCACACATGCTATAAAAATTTACTCGAGGTCGTTCAATGGGAAGACAGATCACAATAAGTTGTTCAAAGAATGTTGCATCAATTCAGAACACTCTTCTGCCACTAGTTAAACAGTCAATTCCATCCATCATTGACCGGAACTGTTCAACATTCAATAAGAATAAGTAAGCTCGAGCACAATGTATTCAAAACGACAAAGAACCACTCGGAGAGTTGTAAAATTTTTCTATTACAACGTTGAATCGTAAAAATGTCACGGCACAATAAGAGATCAATCATTTGAGACAAGGTCCTCTTCAGTTGTGGTTGGATGTGAAAAATAATATCTACAGGGTGACCCACTTCGAGAGATTTGCATTCAAGCCGAGTCGCGATGTAATTTATCATCCATCACACGCAAGCAAAAAATGTTGTGGAATATCTGTATGGAGTTTTAGTTTGTCACTTCAAGCTACGTTGTGTTGTGTCTCAGCTGAATGTATGGAATTAAGTTTTTAATCCGATCAAACAACAGTTTTAGTCCTGCTTGTTTTCAAGGAGCTGCAAAGAGAATTGTATGTTTGTCCATTCCACTCAATGTGGCGGATAAGAAAAAGTTTGAGTGTGGTGTCGAGACTGTGAAAAGAACTTTGTGGTTAGCCTTATACACAGTTTATTTCTATTGTGTCTGTATTTTTATATGACTTCACCAACTATTTATTTTGCAGTGAATTATAATTTGATTGTTTTCACATTACAAAGCTGCCATGCAAAGGATCGGTCAAGTGGAATGCAAAACAGATAAAAATAGTTTACAAAATACCACTGATATTTTATTCATCGTATTTGCTCCAGGACGAAATATTTAAATTGGAATTTAATAAAACGAATATTTAAATAATTCAAATGTTTCACCTCCCATTATGTAAATTGGTTTAAATTCGACATTTGAGCCGATTTACATTCATTATTGTATCGAATTTGGTTGTCAAGTTATTACATGCGATGTGATTAGCAATTATAATAACGATTCTTTGATAAAATATGAGCATCAGAGGTCGAGATAACACTATGTTTATTAAAATTTATTATAACAATCGTGATTTTAATCTAATTTCGCTATATTAAGAAATAAATTAGCATAAAATCTGATCAAGATCTATTTCGTTGAAATAATTCAAAATAAGCTCATAATTTCATTTGAAAGCTTATTCCAAAATTTATAATATTTATGACGTTCAAAGAGATCAATAAATTAAAACGTAAAAATGCGTACAATTCTCTCCGAGATCGGTCTGTGTAATAAATAATTCATAAATATGTTTTTATTAATTAATAATGAAGTGAGCGTCTGAATTATGTACGAGAAAAAGCCTTTTTGATATGAGTTTGGTATACAACTCAATTCTTATGATTCATATTTCTTACGTCGCTATTGTTTGGTGGACATTCTCCGATGCCTGATATTCGACTAAGAATTTAATAATTGGATTTTGGAGCGTCTGTCCTGCGGCTATGAGAAAAACAAATTGGTATATTTTGTGTATCCTCCCTTGGGGCTGCTCTTAATATTGAGCACGATCGTCCTGATTTCATGCGATTTTATTATTACCCTTTAAATAAAACAATATGAAACACCATTATTATCTTGGATAAAGTAAGCAGCGTCGGTATTAAAAGCAAGAATAATAAGAAAACTGTTAAATCATATCACAGATTACATACAATTTTATGTTTATATACATTGACAGGCCTGTTGGTCTAGTGGTTAGTGACCCTGACTGCTATGCCGGAGGTCGTGGTTCGATTCCCACCCAAAAAAATGTGTGTGTGATGAGCACGATCATTTGTTCTGTGTGTGTCTGAGTGTAATTTATCTGTAATATGTATGTATTTAGAAATATATAGGTATGTTTATCAGATGTCTAGTACCCATAACACAAGCTCCGCTTAGCTTGGGACTAGATGTCGTTGTGTGATAGTTGTGGAATATTATTATTATTACATACCTATCGAATTCATGAAGAAAATGTAGGTACTATGAAACTTTTCTTCAATACATTTCTCTTTATACAGGGTGTTAGGAAGATCGACACACAAACGGATACCATGGGTCCAGGACATGATTCTGGACCCCCCCGTGTTGGAATTTTTCGTCGGTTTCGTATCCGTTTGTGCGTCGATGTCCCTAACACCTGCCATCGATTCTAGTTCATACTAAATCACCCTCTATTCACGGCGCGGCGTCCTGACCTACCGCATGACGCAGGTCCTCACCGGACACGGAAGGTACCTGTGTCTAAAGAGAAAGGAGGAAACGTCTGGGTGTCACCACTGCGAAGATCGCCCGGAGGACACAGTAGAGCATACGGTGCAAGACTGCCCCGCTTGGGCAGAGCACCGACGTGTCCTCACGGCGGCGATAGGCGGAGACCTCTCGCGCCCGGCATTGGTCGCGGCCATGCTGCGGGGCGAGACGGAGTGGGAAGCGGTCGCTTCCTTCTGCGAAGCAGTCATGCTCGTGAAGGAGGAGGCGGGCCGCGTGAGAGAGAGGACAGTGTCCTCCCTCCGCCCCACCTGCAGTGGTGGACGCCCACGGCGACGGACGTCGCAAGACGATCTCCGGCCACCGTAGGCGCGGGCATGCGGGCGGCGAGTAAAGGGCAACTCGCTGCCCGACCATGGACCATGCCCGGGTCGACGGCGCGTTGTGTATCCACGCACGCCTCAAAGAGCGTCAGCATGATGACGGGGCCCCCTCTCTAGAGGGCCAAAGCCTGCCGGGGTCGCGGGACTTATCTCATTACCGTGACCCTGGAACATAAAGGGCTATCGAAGGACACCGTGGATTTTAGTCAGTACAAGTCTGACAGTCCCTCCCGCCCTGCCCGGGGTGGGAGGACTCATTTGATGATTTTACCACGATAAAAAAAAATCACCCTCTATTACACAGTGTTCTCTTATTACTTCGAGTCAAAGCTAGTATAATATACTGAGTATGTAAGTTCCGTTTTAGTTCCTACGTCATAGCCTAGTTATTACCACCGAAGGTAAACTTGCTGTAGATATATCCTTGCTATGTCGGTATTTCCTATTCATCAACACGTTGCTGCTTTGAGAATCTCCGCTCTTACGAATACATGCGATGTGATCTCAGACGTACTTAATAACGTGTGGAGAATTCTGAGGTTACAAACTACTTATTGTTACCCCTAAATATTGAAGAATTTATGGTTGCGGGGGATTTTTTTTATTTAGTATCTACTACTTTTGTAAATTAGTATCTACTATCTATCAATTTAGTAGTGGTAGCCAAGTGGCCCAGACAGTCGTGAGTTTCAAATCGACGCATTACTTCTTTGTACCCGACTGCTTTATTATATATTCAGTGTATAGTGTATGATTGTATGTACCAACTCGCACTGGGCCTAAGTGGTTGATTAGTATTTACCCATTCCGTCTCATTAAAGAGATTTCCTGATGATTGTATCCCAAACAGTGAGAACAGAAACGGCTGGCCATTTAGTGGTAATTTCTTTGAAAACTAAAATATCAAAAATAAACCATTTTTCTGTTAAAATCTTTTTCTGAGAAAAGGACATTTCAGCTGTTTTGACTCGAATTTGCATTCTTCCGGATCAGTACTCCAGAACTTTGTACTAAAATATTCTTCTATTTCAATTTTCTTCTACAGCATAGAAAGTAATAAAAAGTATAGAGCCTAAATCAGCAATGCTTCCACATTTTGTCACGTTAAGGCTAGCCTAGTTTCTTGAGATAAAACCAATAATTTACTCCAACGCTGCCTATACGAGTAGAAAACAGGATAAGTAGACATATCAACACTAATAAATAAAAGAACAGTCCACGCGTTCAGAACATAAAATCGCCAACTATAAGAAGTTACGAGGTTTTTAAATTTCTTTTTTACGCAATACCTACTGTTCTGGTTGTTATTTATCTTTTATTTGGTTGTAAATATTCATGTGTAAACATCTGTTTTTAGATATTTCCACTGGTTTAAGATAAGCATGTAAATATGAAGCTATCTTGATCGGCCCTACATACCTACTGCTGGTAGAATCTTGGGAAATTGGAGAGATTTCACTATGTAATTTAATGTTATCGTCAAATTCTGTTGGTTACGCAAGCAAGCATATAAAAATACGATTAACTTCGCGTCAGGCGTAGTGAGAGAACACTACTACTAGTATTTTATACCTCGGACTAATTTTGAATATAATGTAAAGTATCCAGAGGAATTGGGACATCGATGATTTTAAAATAGTTTCCGAAATTTCAAATTTTGTGACACAGATATGGATCTAGGTAGATCTGGTAGTGCAGACTGTCGCTATTTCTAAGTCTATGGTTATTTCTCATGCGAATTAAGTTAATCAATAACCATAAAATATGACTTCTAAGGTCCTTCCTTACATACTCTATATTACCTTCAATCATACACCTTGCATACACCGCTGTCCTGTTTTACCTATCATCAAATATTTCAAAGTACATAATATTAATACCCACACAAAGCCAAGCATAGCCAGGTCCAGATCTAGATCATCTCACGGTCAAATCGTCTCGATATAATCAGACTCACGTATCATTCGGGCCATTTGCTGATTCGTAGAAACACCGTATCGATACGAGTGAAGTCGTACGAGAAAGTTATGGAAAGAAACTCAATTGACCCCTCATTCTGATCATTTGATATTGGCTTAGTGTGTGTGATGATTACTATGAAATATTTAGTAACTGGTGCCTGTAATATTTTCTTTAATTTTTGCTATGATGAGAAACCGATTCAAAATCAAAATCAAATGTTTTTATTTCACATAGGCCCATGAGGGCACTTATAAAACGTCGACAACAGGTGCTCGGTTCGGGTTGGTCGATTCCATGGAGAAGAACCGGCAAGGGCGGCAAGAAACTCCATGGTAACTCTTTTAAATTGACCTCCTTACACCTGAGGAGATCTAGATTATAAAAATCGACGAACAGAGAAGATGTAGGTAATGTTAATGCCCACCAGAAATCTAAATCCCAGGCATTTACTTATAAATTATTGATCAAAATTAGACTAATGAGATTTCAAAATTCCTTCAGACCATTCTGCCTTGAATAAAGGCACTGAATTACAAACTCGAGTGTCCATACGTCGAAGTTTCTGTAAAATATTCTAATGGATATTAATCAACGCACAGAGTAATACAAACAATATAAAAATGTAGATGGATACTGTAAGGTCAAATGACTACAATGATAATAATTCACTATTTGATAATTGTAATCTAAGGAACTCGAACTTTTAGAAGCGATTGCAACAAATTGATTTAAATTCTAAATTCTTCTCTTTGTTTTGGATTTTATAGGTATATTTTTTTAGGTACGCGCTTAAAAAGATCGTATCTACCAAGAAGCTTTTTCTCAAGTTTAATATCATTCACTGGCACAGTGAGATCTGTTGTTTAAATCTCAACCTTAAGGAGCAAAGGATTGGTGCTACTGATAAGTTTAAACGGGACTATAAATAAATAGTAGCTAAAATGTCCCAAAAACAAATTAACAAAACCAGTTAAAAGACAAATTAGAATAAAATACGATCTCCATTCAATCACATCAAAACACGACCATTTCCCAAGAAAATTAATGTATTTTTAATAATCATTAATATGCATTAATTACAACTTGTCGACATATCTTAGGCCATTAAGTTTAATCATGCTAAAAATTTACTGATTCATTATTTGAGAGAGGATGTAAGGCATCGTTAACATTTTAAGATAGGTCCGGTCATTCGTTCGTATATTGGTTTCAAACTGTTGATAAGCATATCAACTTTGAAATTAATTTAAGTATATTAATTAATTTTGTTGTTTTTATCAGCTGAGTAGATGGACTCATGGAGTTTGTTATGATGTTATATTTGAATATGAATATTATAAAAGTAATTTTACATAAACAACTGTACTTCGCCTCAAAGAGCGTCAACTTGCTGAGGCTTTTTGAGGCGCGCGTGGAACACAACGCGCCGTCGACCCGGGCATGGTCCATGGTCAGACAGCGAGTTGCCCATTACTTGCCGCCCGCATGCCCTTGTGAATTTTGCTACGCTGTTGTTTTTAATTTAATTAGCGTTAACCTCGCGTATGACCACTATCTCCCCAGATGGTAAGCGATAATTAATAATAACATAATAATATTCCACAACTATCACACGGCGCCATCTAGTCCCAAGCTAAGCAGAGCTTGTGTTATGGGTACTAGACAACTGATAAACATACTTATATATTTCTAAATACATACATATTTTAGATAAATTACACCCAGGCACAGAACAAATGATCGTGCTCATCACACAAACATTTGTCCTGGGTGGGAATCGAAACCACGACCTCCGGCATAGCAGTCAGGGTCACTAACCACTAGACCAACAGGTCAGTCAAAACTCATGCATGAACGTTATAGGAATTACATGATAAAATCATTGTAATTTCAATTTTACTTGCTATTAAAATGTAGGAAACAAAAATTTTAACATCAGAACAAATATAGCAACAGTAGAATAAACTCACAAACGTGTTATATCCTTAACACAGCATTTTACTTAAAAAAAAAAACCACAACATGTAGCTGTTACTCGGACCTGACGTGTGAACAACACGAGAACGTGAGATAATCACGACGAAGTTGAATGCAAAAATGTTACAAATTATATTGTTGGTTGGCAACACTCACGATTTTTTGTTTGTGACGAGTTAATCATGAAGTTCAATGTTCCTTTTTTGGTTTAGTAGAAGAATAACCTACGTAAATACCCTATATGGGGTTTTAGAAATCTAGCATACATTTCGGCATGCACGAGTATAATAAGCATTGAAAGATGAATCTGGCCTCTCATTCCATTGAAACTAAGTACTCAGCAAGGCCAGGTCAATATCACATTGTTGTCAGAGTTGTCACCGGTGTGCGGTTTACCGAACTGGAGGCAGGAGTAGCAACAACTGGCTAAATTATTATCATAGGCTTTTAAGAAAACATTATTTTGGTATCATGATGATAATTTATCGAGATTCGAGATATATTCGGTAACTAACAATGTATACCTTGATTATTTGAAAAAATAAAACCAAAGTTATAACATAAGTCAAATATTTCGCAAAGACTAACAATTAATTCGATTCAGTAACCGTTCATCGATGACCAATTCATCATAGGACTGTTCGTCAACAGGACGATTCATTTATGTCCATTTCATCAACACACGCTTCTGGTACATTATTTATCGAACTACGATCCGATTCAATACAAAATTAAAATTCTCAAACAAACGAAGGCTTTTTTCAAATCTCTGCAATCACTTGGCGCCAGGGCGTTACTTCAAAACCACGCACATATATGTTTCCAGTCAAATTATCTTCACAATCAACAAGAATCACGTAGAGCCACGATGTAAATCCAAGCAGTTAGGCCAACCACACAAGTATTTGTAGGGTTGTTTGTCTGTTGCCTGTACCTGCCTAACAAAAAGGTATACAAACGGGAACAAATACATGCAAAATTAAAATAAAAAGTAATGAAACGAGACTCAATGTATGAAAAAGAAAATAGTGGTGAAACGGCAATCTTTTTGTGATACTATTTTGTTTAGTTGATGAAACGGGAAAGTGATGAAACAGAATGTTACCGTCTAACACTTGGTCCTCAAAACAGTATACACTATTTTTCTTTAGTATTCAAATTATACAATGAAAGTTGTGACATTGACCTCGACATAGTTCAAACTTGGTTTAGAACCCGAGTTTATGTACTCATAATGAAATCCATCATCACTGTTTTCAAAACGGTCAACGTAAACCAATGGAACGTAAATCTCGGAACCAAAAATTCGAAGACGTTATATCGACCATGGCCGGACGTGGTTGATTAATATTGATATGGTCCGCTCTTACTGCTGAGACCTAATTTTATTATCAGTGGAAACATAATCCATGCACGGATTTATGGATAAATCTATAATAATGCTTCATGCACCCAAAAGTTCTGGTAAATCCCAATAATTAAAATTGAACAATTCTATTATCTGATGAGTTTTGCATCTTCTTCCTGCATATGCAGTTTGCAGAACAGTTTATTCGAACTACGTTTCCTAATTAACCGCCAAGTATTTAATGATGGCAACCCTGTATAGAGATGCTAAAATAACGGTTAGAGCAATCGTTGTGCAATCTCTCCTCTCTCGTGAAATATGAGGGACCTGTTAGTTTTATTGTGTACTCCCGGATAAAGATCTGTGTACCGTGATGCCTAGTTTCCCTAATTAATATGTCTGTGAATGTTAGCACGTTTTACATTAATTTGTGATTTTATTTTTACATACCTTTATTATCTCTTTGAAATTGTTTCATGTAAATATCACAGTACCTAGTCTGTAACTCACAATAATTATATTTATTGCGAAAGCTGTAACATGAAATTAGCTTTTCATATTTATTAAAATAATAATATATTCTGTATAAAGTGAAATACATAAGTGAATTTACGAATGTTCCCAGAATTCAAAATCCTCAGAAAATATTAAATAATATCGCGTTAAAAGCTTAAAGATTATACAGCCAAAATATTTGCTTCAATCGAATAAACATTACCCAGAATTCGCGATAAATTGCCTTTACATAATTCTGTAATAATATTCAGCATTTCATTTCACAGAACTTAACTGAAGCTTAAAATATCATGGGAATATGAAACCGATACATTTAAAACTAATTATCGGTTATGAACCAATAAAATGAGTGAGCTTATTACTGCCCTAACAATAATGGCGACCGCTACACTATAAATTCATTTAAATAAATCCAATGCGACGGACTCGACACGAGAAATTAGAAGCCAATTTCTCGAACACTGATAGTTTTGTTACAATACAATTTATTGGTGATTCCAGCGTTTGTTTTGTCTACGAATTAGTAATCTGATTTGTTTTTTGGAGTATAATATACCTGATATCTTTAGACAGAATTTGCAGTTAGTGTTTAAATATTTGAAGGTAATTCTGGAAACTGCAGGCATTATTGACATTATGAATCTAACTACTTACCTATGAATGTTAGTTAGGTATGTATGATTTACTTTGTTTTGCTATGGAAGAGAGGATTCTTCTAAAGGCTCAGTACCCTGAGCACGAGTTTTCAGTATTTGAGACGTAAAGTAAACTGGAACTTTGACAACTTCAAATTGACAATTTTCAAGGAAAAAATTAGTTCCTACTTCGCACACCAGAGGCGCTGTTCCATTTTTTCATACAAGAAACGATGTAAATACTGGAAAAACGCTGTAAAGTAAAAGAGTGAAAACTCGTGCTCAGGGTACTGTTCGCTTAAAAGAAAATTCCAATCACTACATTGAAGGAATAAACATTTTTGATTTGATTTAAACCAATTAAAATTAAAATAATAAAAAATCAAAGGGTATTGTAGACAAACCTCATTTTTATTTGTTGTAATTCCAACAACAAAAGCTGATAATCATCCTCATCATGTGACATAACAAAGAAATTGTCTCGTAAATTTTAAGAAAAAAGTGATGTCGTTTTCTGTATAAAATAAAACTTGCAAAATCCAATAAAATACACAATTAATACAACAGAGATGTCTTTTAACAAAAGAGCAGCTGATTGTTATAATTCACTTACACGCAGAGACGAGACAGCCTCTTGTTCATAACTCGTAAACACTATTGTTTCTTTGTCAACCTCCTTTCCAATGCTATTTCCATTAATTGCTTACTTTACGATCATATCTGACACAGTAAATAAATCTGGACGTCTTAATAGTAAAGCTAATGAAAATACTTCAAAGAAATATAAATTTTCACAAAAGAAAACCCTTTGTTTTGATTATGAAAGTTTAACTGACGGTTGCAAGAAATGTTTGAGTAAATCAAGGGGATTAATAAGTACCTACGCAGTTTTTTTACTAGATGATGTGGAGGTGATCTGAGACGCAGACAATTTCATAATTTGTAGTATTAATATGTTATCTAATTTGAGTAATAGTAGTTTGACACTTCTACAATAAATAGCGCCAACATCACCATAAGACGTTACGAGAGGAATGAAGAATCCGATCTTGTCAAGCATGACTGCCATGGCCTAATTGGTAAGGCAAAAGGTTTTCTGGTGTCCTCAATCAGAAAATCGCAGGTTCAAATTCTGCATACAATCGATTCATTCTTTACCAACGCTGCCTGCGTTGCAATGCGTATAAAATATTTAAAATTTTATAAATTGTCACAGATCGATCAAGAACACTCAATTGTAGACATAATTACGTGATAATAACCAAGCTTAAGCTATTAAACTGAACAGAACACTCACTTAACAAATTTAACACTGTCCAACACTCAGTGAAGCCCATAAGCCGACAATCACCAGCCACCTTATAACGCAAAACATCAAAGTACTGAAATCACCGATCTATCCACAGCCAACAAATTAATATACAAAACCTGATGCTGCGATGCTAAAAATACTGGAATCAAAGGGGCTGAACGAGCAAACGAAGATCATTCTATTTATGTTAATGTCACGGGCGTGAGGAAGCGTTTAAATCCAGTCATTAATTATTGTCACGGGTAAGACAAAATAGATAATACATTCTCTATTTGTTACCTTCTACGTGATTCTTAAAGAGCAAGACGAAAGAAATAACAAGGAAATAAGTAGAGCTCCAGACCAACAGATTGATGAGAGAGACGCGTTGAAAAAACGTGTCCTTAAAATTATGGATGTATTCCTCCTGAGGGGTTTTGTCCCTAAATGAGTTTTTCGGTAATGACGTAACTCTCACACGTGATAGAATGAAGGGACATTAAATACTATTTTGTCAAGCTTCATAATTTATGGAACAGGGTTTTTATTAGTATGAACTATGGCAGCTATTTACAAATTTTATTACTCATTAGAAAGTGTCGTGTTATTGTTTATGCTTCCTGTGGATATAAATACTTGGGTTGTTAACATTTTGATACTAATTTTGTAACACCTACATAGTTGGGGGCGTTCTTTTACCCTACCTGTATCATTATCATTTGCTTTAGTACAGTCATCGCAAGTAATTGTATGTACAAATCGTTACATCTCGTTCCAACCGCTTGCTTCATAAAAAGTTTTCGACTTATGCTTCGTTTCCAATAAAATCATATTGCGATTAAATAGTAATCCGATTTATTTCTATCGATACATTGAAGTTTAAAACTGTTTAATTTTTTAAAAGAAATATTCATGTTATTAAATTTATTTTGCCGTTTATCGAAAAGAGGTACGAGTAGATGAGTTTCATACCCAGATAGCCACGCGAAGTAAAACAGTTTTAAACGGATTGTAATCATCATAAATGTAATTAAAGACTGGAGGCGGTCTGTTTCTTTGTGAATTAACGGTAATCAATTAAAATAAATTTATTGCTCCCAGTTAATACAAGATGAGATTCTAAATAAAAAAAAAACTTTGGAGTCTTGTTATAGTTTCCATGATAAATATTATGTTTTGGAAACCAGTTCTACCTATCTTACTTTTAATTAGTACCATTCATTTTGTAAGTAATCGGTGCTTCAATGATATATTTTATTTAAGAACCATTTGTAAATTATTACTGTCTTGAATCCATCTATTTTATTGAATTTACTGGACGCAGTAGATGTAGAAGTTTTTACTGGCTACAAATAAGAAGAAGAAAATAAATTTGATGCAATTATTAAGCCGACTACAGTCGATACCGAAAACACATTAGCCCGAGATCATCCAGTGATTAAGCGTGGCGGGAATGAAACAAAAAGTCAGGCAACACTTACTAACCGAGTCGGCAAGATCGCAATAAATCTTTCTCTTCCCATACAGTCATACAATCACGTCGGTCTCTATAGACAAGAGTGTTATAATTAAGTTAAACTCAGTGTACTTACATATTGCTTTCACGTTTGACGCTCCTTTTTGTTACGCCTCAGCATTTGCTTTCTTTTATTTTATTTAAACTAGAGATGGATAAACTTAAGACAATAACTTCGACTTCTGTAAATGAAATATCGTCTTTGACATTCCCGTTACACATAATAATTTGATTGTAGTCTTTCCCATGATTATATTGTAGTTTTATCCCCACCAGCTACTAAATCATCATTACAATACAATCCATCACCACATTGTATCATCATTTTGTCCGTATGTATCATTACAGCGAACCGTGGCCGAACACAGATGGTGTTTTGGTGCGGGTGGTTAGCAAAACAACAAAAAAACTAAAACATTACTGAACAGCTTATAATGCAGCTTGTATACTCACCGATCTCGCATCTGCTGTTTTTGTGAACCGTACCAGGGAAGTTGGCTAATTAATTTTGGCTACCACACAGAGAGCCGTTAATTGATTCGTCTTACTAATAAAGTAGTTCTAACAAATCTATTAGTGTTAGGAAATGAGGGATTATGAAAAGAAATCAGTTCGCCACGGCCTTGTGAAGTTATTTTCCTATGGCAATTTTTGTACATTTCATCAAAAACATGATGTTAAATTAATGGACATTCTGTAATTGATTAGCTTAGGAACAAACGCAGTAGTAATTCATTAGTTTCAAATTAAATTTACGAGCTTATGTGAGAAGCGATTCATTTTAATTTTCATTCACCACAAAATCGGTATAGATAAATTATTCCCATTGGAATTAGGTGCATCCTTTTATTTTCTGTAAGCGTATAACACAGCTTCACTTTCTCAAAGACACAAGTGCCTCCAGGGGTCGAATAAGTTGATAGAACGTAGTAATGCTTTGAATAAATGATTTCCTCTCCACACTAAGTGGTCAGTGCACAATGAGACATAATAGATGATATACCTTTTACTGAATGAACGTTCATTTTGTCGTATAATATTATATCTATAAGAAGCTACGTGATATCATCCTTTGAAGTTCAGTGTTTAGATTCATCATTATAATTGCCGTTGGCTTCCATAATCCATTTTGTTTGATATACGGAAATGTCTTCGTGTTAGATATTGTATTGTGAGACTTGTTATTTAGTTTTACATCAAAAGATGATTTATCATATTTATTTTCTGGGTAGAATGTTGAATTTGTTGTAATTTGTTTGAATTTACTTGTTACATTTGAAATAAATACTATTTTTTGTGAGTGCTTTTAGTAATTGTATCAAATGCGTGAGGCCATTTTTATTTGATTCTCCAAAATACATAATATTATGTATATTGTCAGTGCTAGGTAGAAGAACAGGTTAAAGTAATTTATGGTCGCGTCATCGTGTGCTCCGATTTTTGTGTCATATTTTTTAAACAACTTACCATCTAGCTTTCTCCACGAACAAATTCTAGTGTATTGGCAGTCCATTATTTCAGTATTTTCATCTATCATCCACTTATGCAATTCTTTGTTACATTTTGTGGCTGCCACCAATCCTCATGAATAGTTATTGCAGAGGTTTTACGTATTTTATTGCCGACGTCATCGACATCCCAAATGATTTATGGACTCGAAATTCTTTACTGGTTCCCGAGACTTCGGAGTCTTTCACATTTTTTTTACCATTCGAACCGCGGTAACTTTGTGAGTATTTAACGCTGATTAAACTGTAAAATTACGGACGCAACGGCCTTTGTGACAGATGCGGCTCCAAATAATAACATTATACACACACGTATGAAATTTCGAGGTAGCAGTGTCATGCGGCTGGCCCTTTGTAGCTAACAGAATCCACTTACAGCACAAAGAATACAATGGAGATCTTTGGCAAATTGTAGAATATACACAATTATTTGCTTTCAAGTGTGACGGTGCGTTAAAATCTTCCCGACAAGGCGGTACTCAAGGCTTATGAAAACATGTAACAATAAGTATCCAGTGGCGTAGTATAGTTGTATAGGTGGCTGCACATTTTTTGCACACTATCATACAGTCGGTTTTCTCTTTATTCGTTGTCTCTCTTAGCTTAGTTGATACAAGGAACTTAATTTATATTCTTAATAAGATTCTCTGAAAAAATCGAGCTCTATCTAACGCCTTCAAAACACTTTAAATGTTAATGATCTCCATAAATGACTTAGGTTTGGTAAAATATGAGATAGAAAAAAAATATATAGCGTCTGATTTATTTTAGGCACTTGGCAGACCATATTTTTTCTAATAATATAAACCTAAAGATATTGTTAGAAAAATTTATAAGAAGGAGGGTCATAATCAAGAAGCCAATTCAATAGGCCCAATCAATTATAATTTTACAACCCCACCCATTCTTCACATCGCTAAGTAGTTAATATTATGAAATATTACCCCGCTATCGATTCGACGCCACCTCTGGTTGAGCATTCGAAGTTTTTATAAGTTTCGCTTTTTATTTTGGTGAATTTTATAAAAATTTATGAATGGCCCCTCCGCCCCTTTCTCGCTCGAGAGCCGATTGTTTTGTCAGCGCTACACCTGGACGCAAACAAATGCGCGCGCGCATAACGGTCGGTGATCCAAGATGGCGACCATCAGGGAGCTTTTGACGGGATTCTTTTTGTAATAAACAACTTTCCTTCTCTACATTGTTAGTGTGGAAAATAAAAGATATATTTTGGTTTTTTTCCTGCCTTTTTTACAATGTGTTGGAGCAATATTTTTCGCAAAACAATGTGATGAACCCTTTTAGCCCTAAACAAAAGAATCGCACGTAATATTGTTCAACATAAAATTTGGAATTTACGTTTTCATTAAAAGGAGTCCCTTAATTAAGTCATAAATCAGATGTTTATCACCCTTAGAATTAACTTGGTGATACAAAATCTGAATGTGTGCGAATTGTTAACAGTTCGTTTTGATTGTTTCATTTCACTCTGGGACTCAAATTAATTTTATACAATATCTAAACGTGATTTCAAAGTTATATGAATCGCAATTTTACAAATAAAATATGACTGCATAAAGGTTTACGTTTATTGGTTTCGAAAAATATATGCAAACCCTTTGATATACCAGTGAATATGAAAACAGAATAACACAGTTGTCTCTGAGAGATATGAATGAAAATACGAGTGAAACAATACCTACAATCAACATAAATCTATCTTCTACCTTGGATTTCTGCTTCAGTATTCCGTAGTACATATATAATTCATCGGCATCAAGTAAAACCAACATTTTATTATGTCACTCCCAGACCATTAATCTTGTGACAAATTTTATAAATTTGCTGTCACATCCACGTACTATCACGATTTATTTAAAAAATTATAGCTCATTTGTTGCCGTGCTATCTTAACGATTAAATATTCAACTTTGTTATTATACCAGAAATTAGTTAGGACATACATTAATTGTTGTTCCAATCAACATTACTTTTAAAGTTCCCAACATAAAATGTATTATGTAGTTTGTTGAAAAAACGAAGCGTCATCACTCGTTTAGATATCGTTAATGTATTCCTCGTTTCGAACTGAATTATTAATTATAATAGGTTCGTTTTACATAATTTTCTTATTAGAAATGAGTTAAATTTATACTGGGTTCTCTGTTTTAGCGGTGTCGTAAATTTCATTTGGTTAACGTCAAGTTTGAACGTTACGTTTTTTAAATTAAATCTCAGTTCGTTAGTTTGATTGGAATGCGTTCGTAAATCTTTAGCTTTGATTGGTGCTTTGACATTACTAGCGAACGCGATAATGATGTAAATTGTTTCTCTCGTCTTACGGAAGCTGATACCATAAAACAACCAATAGACTTAATCAGCATTCAATTATACTATCACGATTCTGAAATTATATTTCCATATTAATTTTGTACGTCAGATGTGTTCGTCTTTTAGAATATTACCGAGCATGTACATTAAAAACTTGTTTTTGTACTGCTAATGAAAATCAAGTGTCCATAAAATAATGAGTACCTACGGGCAATTCCCGCGGATCCACTGTCCGTAATAAAACAAATTCGTAACGCGATGAGAAAAATTATATTACAAATTGTATCGCTTAATGGAAAAGGAGTTTTTAAAGCACCGACAGAAACAATTAAAAACTGATTGTGAGAAAACTTAAACCTGTGAACGTATATTCTCCTTTGCATTTATTCTTTATACTCATGTTACTTAAGACAAAAGCTCAGAACGGACATTAAACGCACCACTATCCCAACCATAATCTCATTTAAATGCTAATTCTTAATATCTAGACCACACGCAAACCCGAAGTCCATAACTTTTAATTAGACACAACAGTAATCAGCTTAATACTTCAGCTCGACTGGCCTGTTGGTCTAGTGGTTAGTGACCCTGACTGCTATGCCGGAGGTCGTGGGTTCGATTCCCACCCAGGACAAATGTTTGTGTGATGAGCACGATCATTTGTTCTGTGTCTGGGTGTAATTTATCTATAATATGTATGTATTTAGAAATATATAAGTATGTTTATCAGTTGTCTAGTACCCATAACACAAGCTCTGCTTAGCTTGGGACTAGATGGCGTTGTGTGACAGTTGTGGATTATTATTATTATTAGCTAATTAAAAATGTTTATGAAGAATTGAAGACGCTTGTCATTGTGAATTACTCATCTTAACAATGAAATCTGTAGGGAGCTTTGAAAGGCTAGTGTTGGTCTACCAAAATAAATACATAATTCCTCACCTAATTGGCAGATACTGTTCTAAAATCAGCCAATCAATGTTAACTTCGGCTAAAAGCGTTTCGTGATTGTTTATTTCGTAATCTTGTTGCTTTTTGGTAGGATTACTGTTTATTGTAAGGCCTCCGTCAATTTTCATCGATTTCAAGGTTCTTTGTTCGAACTTGGAAACAGGTTCATCATTATTTGCTGATACTCTTTTATAAAAGAGTTCCTTTCATTTTTGTTTCTACAAATTCATCAAGTTATTCCAGCTCCAAGATTTTCGTAAACAATCAAACATAAATCTAGTTCATTATGTGACTTAATTTCGTATTGATTGTAACGTTACAAAATGGTAATGTTACTGGTTGGGTTGCCTAATTTGGGCCTTTCTTTAATTTTATATCCTTACATGATTGATGGGTAATTAAAATGTATCTAAAAATAACATAAGCTTTTCAGGTACCCACGAACCGTAATATTTCGTTCAACCACCCATGTCTTGAAGGAAAGGGATTACTTATTAGAACTTCTGAAGAAGCCTTATTATTGAATCACTAACATATTACTCGTATTTCATACAAGGCCCTCATAGATTTATAATGCAATCAGCAGTAAAGATTTTACAGCCGAACGAATTTTGTAATTATAATCATTTCTATTAACTTACTACACGCTGAGTTTATTTCGAAGAACGCTATCAATCACTATTACCGAACTAGGTGTAACATAGGCAACATGAAATTACAACGCAGTTTTAGAATGTTTAGTGTTTAGTGGTGGACAAAATTTAGCTTCTAAGAATTATAAAAATGAAAGAGAAACTAGCAACAACCTATTATACGTTGCGTGTCACAAATTGTGACGAAGCATTTCTTTTATTTTCGTGAAGGCAACATTAAAACAATTTTATCATAATTTCCTTAACGGGAATGAATGCGGGGCTTACGTAAGCGAAGATTAGCACGAATTGACCTCCGGCGATCGAAGTAACGTGTTCCAAATATAGAACCATATACGCCCTGTCACGTAGGTGGTATACATACGCACACTACGTAGTCTTATAGTTTCGTATTGTCAGGGGTCAAGTCGAAAGTTGCAACATCTGCAAAATTGTTCTTCGGTAGAAGTTCACGTCGTTCTATGTTTGCAGTTTTGATATTCAGTACGCGTACAATAATGCAAGGTGGTACAAGAGCAGCTACCAGATTTTTCAGTTCTCTGAAAAGTAGAATATTCGATTGTTTCATTCAAACTATTTCCATCAACAGTTCTTTTTTTTCGTTTCGTTGTCATCATCAATCATTGTCTTTTGTTGTATTATTTTTGGATTAATTTCAATTACAGCTTCAAAGTGGCCTGGTTTGTTTTTTGTCATCATTTAGTAATCTTCCATTTCAAAATTCTTCAGAATCTTCCCTGCCCTCCTATACATCTTCAGTACTAATCTTCAAACAGTTATTGCCTGAAGCGATGACGAGACATACTTAACAATATAGTACGGTAAATAACCTTTTAACATGTGGTTTTAAGTATCCCCCTTCAACACTTTATTTTTATCCCTCACACATGTGACTGGTGCTACTGTCAAATTAGCTTTTTATTGTCCGTCCTAATCTCCTAATAAATCCGAACAGACGTTTTACAAGATTTTTTAAAACGAATACTTTTTTACAATATACTTATTATTTTGTTTCGCTGTCAGCATTATGGTTTTCTGTCTCCTCTCCTTCATTAACTCATTTACCTTTTTTTGCTTTTATATACCTACCTATTCGTTTCTGAACTGTTAGGTATTTTTGACTGTATGTGTGATGTAGTTCCCTATTCATTTAAGAACATTTTTTGTTTAATTATTTCTAGTACCTAATTAAAAACTTATTAATTCCATATTATTTAAGACTATATTGAATTATTAATTAAATATGAATATTTACAACAAAGAAAGAACTACACTCAAAACACTAAGCTAAATTACTTAATATATAAAGTTATAAAATTATCATATTTTTCCTGCACCTGTGCAATAATATAATTCCACTAATTGAAGTCTTCAAAATTGTGTTCATAAACAACAGTTAGTAGTAGACCATACAATGAAATTACGTCATAACGACTTAGTTCTAATGACATTAGAACCAAGAAAACAATTTTAAAAATAAAACTGACCATTAAAATACTGAAATTGAATTCTGTTGGTTCCCATTATTACTATTTTTGCACTGAAATCAGTTACGATTACGACTTACATCAATATTATGCTTCGCGTAAATGCGTCTTATTGCTTGAACACAAGGTGGTGATTTGTGTTTGAATTTGAAAATGTTGACTTTCATTTTTAACTGACTAAAGAGAGTGAGATCACAGATTACTCAGTAGTAGCCATGGAGTCTAGGTTAAAGGCAATAGACTCGCCTACTTAAATATAGAACTTAAAAATAACCGGTAAGATGATGGTTTAAGGGAACAGTGGATAAGACGGGGATGATAATAATCGCGAGGTATAATGGGGATATACACTCTTTAGGCATACTTAACACAACACTAACGTAGAGCAAGCGCCATCAGGACGTAACTTGCAAGCGGCCATTAACAAATAGCGTCCTGTTGGCGCTTGTGCTACGTTAGTTTGTGTTAAGTTTGCCTTAGGTGTGTGATTTCCCATCATACCTCGCATCCCCGTCTTATACACTGTTCCCCTACTAGTACGAGTAGTACATACATTTACTGATATTACTTTTCTGTGATAACAGACGTGATTTTTTGAATATAATAAATAATAGATTTTTGGTAGCTTGTTATCTACCTATCTTGTTATATATGTCGAAGAATCGATATCAGAAGGGACGCGATATCGGAAATAACACTCACAAAACCTTCGTTAACACTTTTAATTACTTGCTAACACACACTGACTACAAAATAATCAAGGATGTCCGAGATATGGCTCGATTAAAAACTTAGGAACGCGGGAAGTTTATCGTGGACGACGTGGCGTGACCAAGATGTCTACACAGCTTGACGGACCGATTCAAAGTGTTCACTTCACTCAACTGTCCGTCCAAGTGGCTACCCCACACAGGTTTGCCAACATATCTGTCAACGTCAGTACCTGTCAACGTCGAATATCTGATTAAACTTCCGAATCAATATTCGACTCGACTATTCGCTCGGTGTTGCCATTACTCCACGCTAAGCATCCCCAAGTTATTACTAACTTGACGTTTCTAAGCGTTATCTGTCAAATCTAACTTCATAGTTCCTCCAATGAGAGACAGATGGCGTCATTCTAAATTAACACTAATCAATTAAGATTCTAAATTGAGTTTCTGTTTTGATTCCACACTAACGATAATAGATGGCGTTATTCCAATTAACAATAATCCATAGAGATTCCAAATTGTGCTTCTGTTTTGATTCCTCGGCAATGCCAATAGATGGCGTTATTCTGAATTATTGTGCTTCTGTGTTGATTCTGCGACACGGCCATTCTGACAATTCACACGTCCTCGTGTGTGACATCTGGAATGAGAGAAAATTCTCGAACAGTAACCATTCGGTTAGAATGGAAATCGGCCATTCCTGACCCAAATGGAAAAGGTATTCTCATCAAAATAATTACAGGGTCAAATGAAAATCACAACAAACTCTTAATCTCAAAGCTGACATGTCGAACAACACCCATACTCATTCAAGTAATAGGAAACTCATCAAAATATTGCAGTGCTCATACTCTGACCTCCATCCGGTCTTCATCATCACACATTATAACCTCCATCGGGTCATAAGCATGAAATCAAACGACCTCCATCCGGTCTGCAACACAACACCACCAAGATAATCATTTAGAGCCTTTATCAAAATAATTCTTAAAGTAGGTTTGTTCAACATGTTACCTTATTTTTCCTATAACGTTACAGATTACAAATTCCATAAAGAAAAATATCACATGAACTACTCAAAGTCAAACACAAAAGACAACACAATTTAGACTGACAGAAAATCCCAGAGGAATCAAGTACCTTTGCAATTGTATCATCACAATGCAGCAATCTTATAATCAAAACAGTAGGAATCAAATTCGAGGCCTGTGGCTAACACTAGCCCCACCAACAAACCTCTGTTTGTTGCACACCGTTCAACATGAACGCACAATACACGACCTCCGACAGTGCCATTCGCACACCGCGCATCCATGGACACCAGGATGTCAAAAATTTTCGGAAATACGGACTGGCTACGAAATGGCTACTGGTACGGTCTGACCAGCCGATCTAAGATTCCACACTATCATTCAAATTGTACTTGAACCTCAGGCATTCTCCCTCAAATCCACAGCACTTAGCCAGCACCATGCATCACTACTTACCCAGCAGTGTAAATCACTGAAGTACTTAACCAGTACTTAACATTGTAGCGCTTAACTAGCGCTACCAATCTTATCACTTACCCAGTGATAATAATAACGTTTAACCAGCAATATTAACCCACTAACGCTTAACTAGCGAAAGCACACATCATAACACGCACCAGCGATTCAACAGTTAGCTGCTGAATTTACGTTGGTTTTCGCTTAACCAGCTCAGCCAACGCAATCCGCTTAATTAGCGATTACACTACTAACGCTTAACCAGCGATAGTCGACATAACTCGCTTAACCAGCGATTCAACAGCCAACGCCCAACCAGCAAAAGCACACATTATGACACGCTTAACCAGCGATTCAACAGTTAGCTGTTGAATTTACGTTGGTTTTCGCTTAACCAGCTCAGCCAACGCAATCCGCTTAACCAGCGATTACACTACTAACGCTTAACCAGCGATAGTCGACATAACTCGCTTTCCCAGCGATTCAACAGCTAACGCTTAACCAGCGATTTAACAGCTAACGCTTAACCAAAAATCTTAACCCACTAACGCTTAACCAGCGAAAGCACACATCATAACACGCACCAGCGATTCAACAGTTAGCTGTCGAATTTACGTTGGTTTTCGCTTAACCAGCTCAACCAACGCAATCCGCTTAGCTAGCGATTACACTACTAACGCTTAACCAGCGATAGTCAACATAACTCGCTTAACCAGCGATTCAACAGCCAACGCCCAACCAGCGAAAGCACACATTATGACACGCTTAACCAGCGATTCAACAGTTAGCTGTTGAATTTACGTTGGCTTTCGCTTAACCAGCTCAGCCAACGCAATCCGCTTAACCAGCGATTACACTACTAACGCTTAACCAGCGATAGTCGACATAACTCGCTTTACCAGCGATTCAACAGCTAACGCTTAACCAGCGAAAGCCCACACTAACACAATTAACCAGCGATTATACTATTAGCGCTTAACCAGCGATAGTCAACATAACTCACTTAACCAGCGATAAAACAGCCAACGCTTAACCAGCGAAAGCCCACATCATAACACGCTTAACCAGCGAGTTAACAGCTAACGCTTAACCAGCGAAAGCCCAAGTAATCCGCTTTACCAGCGATTACACTACTAACGCTTAACCAGCGATAGTCAACACAACTCGCTTAACCAGCGATTCAACAGCTAACGCTTAACCAGCGAAAGCCCAATTAATCCGCTTAACCAGCGATTACACTACTAACGCTTAACCAGCGATAGTCAACACAACTCGCTTAACCAGCGATTCAACAGCTAACGCTTAACCAGCGAAAGCCCAAGTGATCCGCTTAACCAGCGATAAAACTACTAACGCTTAACCAGCGATAGTCAACATAACTCGCTTAATCAGCGATAAAACAGCCAACGCTTAACCAGCGAAAGCCAACATAGAGAACACAAGGACCAGAGTCGTAAACAAAATGAAAATTGCTCACCGGATAGGGTCTCAGCCGACGCGCTCAGGAGGCACAGGTCAACCTTCTCCTCGTTAATAGGCTTAGATGACCCGGAGTCGGCGTTGCTCCTCTCACTGCGCCGCGGTAGGTAAAACACTTCAGAGGCTTCACAGCACTTTTCAGGGGCATCGTGGTCATCGCTAGGTAGCTTTCTCTTCATAAAAGAAACCGCTTGCAGCTCTTGCTGTAGCTGGCCACGTGTCTGGATCTCCCACTGAAACACAAAACAGTCCACGACAGAATATTGTTTCACTCGGTCATTCCTGACCAAACTCTAGATTCAGTTCGTCGGCGAAAATAAGGAAATTTCAGAACTCTACTGTATCATTAAAACCTTCAATTAAATGAAACATCGGGAAAAGGTAATTGAAAATACAACAATCACTACCCTAGGCCACTAACAATTACCCTAGGCCACTAAAAACCCTAGGCCACTAACTACTAACCTAGGCCACTAACAATTACCCTAGGCCACTAAAAACCCTAGGCCACTAACTACTAACCTAGGCCACTAACAATTACCCTAGGCCACTAACAATTACCCTAGGCCACTAATAACTACCCTAGGCCACTAACAACTACCCTAGGCCACTAACAACCCTAGGCCACTAACAACTACCCTAGGCCACTAACAATTACCCTAGGCCACTAACAATTACCCTAGGCCACTAACAACCCTAGGTCACTAACAACTCTACGTTCGTCTACTGACATCCTATACAGTTGCCGCTGCACTGAGCTGGCCTGTAGTCACTCGCGCAGTAGACAAAACGGTAATGAAAAACTTAGAAAATTAAGCCGTCACGATAACAGTTAAATCCAATTGAAATGCGTTGTCACTATTATGCCTCACTGAATTTACACAAAGGACTTTCGTTAACTTAAAAAGCTCAGTTGGCATGCAAACATGTCGGCATGTTTACAGAAAAACCCTGATTTAAAATCTCGCTACCTAACATGACATCACATTGCAAATAATTGTCGGGCAAAAATTTTAAAACAAAATTTCAAGAGGATGATCACCCGTTAATCACTACACAACAAAAAATCTGTTCTGGACTGAATACTCGTGTCTGACCTATACCAGTCATAGCAACAACATTACAAACACGTTTACCATAAAATTTCAATGCAAAACTTTCTTTAACCAACGATCATTCAGCACCAGAATCGTAAGTAAAAATGAAACAATTCACCTGTCTTGTATCCTGCCTGATGGTGGTTGCACAACTCAGACATCGACGCGTCGCGTCGCGCCGTGCCGTAGACTGATCCGCTGCCACAGCCGCTACCACTGCTCGTACAGCGCACGGCTATGTGACCTGGCTTGCCATATTTGAAGCACACCAAGGTCTTCGATGCCGGCTGCTGCATCACTTGGCTCGATGATGCTGTAGGTGTTGTAGGTCTTCCCTTCGTGTCCATCAGCTTACTTCTGCACTCATAACGCTTATGACCGTTATACCGCAGTTATAACACTTAATTGACGGTATTTTTCCTCGCTTGGTATCACTTTTATTCGATGATTCCCCGATGGTGTTCATTTTTCGCATCAGATATGAAACGACTGGCGAACGCGGGCAATGTTTCTTTATCACTTGGTTTTTCGCCACTCATTTTTTTTTATGAGGGTACCCGCCAATACAAAATAAATCGTGTTGTAAAAAGTACCTTAAATTCGGTCCATGTCATCCCAGGAAACGACACGGTATATAGCCATGTTTTTATTGGTCCATCAAGCACACCTCTGCAGTCGTCACCCAAGCACGTGCATCCATATCTTGTTTGTCAGGATCGAAATCCGTTAAACGAAAGCGTCGTCACATGGCTTTAGTAGGTGTTTTCACGGCTTGAATCAGTGCAAGAAAATTCTGTTTTCCCAACAAACGCAGCCATTTTTCGTCACTATGGTCTTTATTTCGAACACGTGGGTCGTCGTGGTCCATCCCGCTTCTGATGTCGAAGAATCGATATCAGAAGGGGCGCGATATCGGAAATAACACTCACAAAACCTTCGTTAACACTTTTAATTACTTGCTAACACACACTGACTACAAAATAATCAAGGATGTCCGAGATATGGCTCGATTAAAAACTTAGGAACGCGGGAAGTTTATCGTGGACGACGTGGCGTGACCAAGATGTCTACACAGCTTGACGGACCGATTCAAAGTGTTCACTTCACTCAACTGTCCGTCCAAGTGGCTACCCCACACAGGTTTGCCAACATATCTGTCAACGTCAGTACCTGTCAACGTCGAATATCTGATTAAACTTCCGAATCAATATTCGACTCGACTATTCGCTCGGTGTTGCCATTACTCCACGCTAAGCATCCCCAAGTTATTACTAACTTGACGTTTCTAAGCGTTATCTGTCAAATCTAACTTCATAGTTCCTCCAATGAGAGACAGATGGCGTCATTCTAAATTAACACTAATCAATAAAGATTCTAAATTGAGTTTCTGTTTTGATTCCACACTAACGATAATAGATGGCGTTATTCCAATTAACAATAATCCATAGAGATTCCAAATTGTGCTTCTGTTTTGATTCCTCGGCAATGCCAATAGATGGCGTTATTCTGAATTATTGTGCTTCTGTGTTGATTCTGCGACATATATAAGTTACTAGATGTGTTATCGTTTGAATACGTGTTTAAAGGCTCATTTTCTATATGTATCTTTATTATCTATGATAATTAATTAATTACCACTTATTAATTTCACCGAACACTGAAATCGTTTACGAGATTCAATAATTTATCTATTTGGAAGTACGGGTAATTATAAATTACACCTCATGTGTGAAATTATTACTTTCAGGCTTACTCATCTTCAGATTTTAACGTTTATTCGAAAGCAGATTTGAAAATAATTTATTAATAGCAAAACTTTTTACAAAACAAATATCACGGACACTTTTCATGAACTTTTCAGTCTCGTTTCGTTAACGAAACGTTACGAAACTAGGATTAGGTCCTAGTTTCGTAACGTTTCGTTAACGTAGGGCATGTGGGCGGCGAGTAATGGGCAACTCGCCGCCCGTGGATTTTAGTCAGTACAAGTCTGACAGTCCCTCCCGCCCTGCCCATGGGTGGGAGGACTTTTTTGAAGATTTTACCACGCTAAAAAAAAAAAACAAAGTTTCCAAACGTTCATGAATGATCTTATTATATGTCAGTGCAGCTTATAAACCATTTACTTGCCAAATTAAACCCAAATCCGTTCAGTAGTTTTTGATATGTATTTGTAATATTGTAATATGTAGTATTAAAATGGTAGACGCCCACGTTCATTTGTTTAATTCTTGTTTATTAGTAAATTATCAGTTTCCATTTATAGAGCCATAAAATGTTAGTTTGTTAGCCTCTTGTGTCATCGATGATGGAAGCGACGCTTTTGTTAAACACTACTCAATAGAATAGCCATATAATGTAGGTACTAATTGAGGAATTTGAACATAATCTTTTCTTTTATAGTTTTGAAGGGACTATCAGACTCTTACTGACTAAAATCCACCCGTGTTCCTTCGGATGCCCATTACGTTCCGGGGCCACGGTATCCTGTGTTAAGAAAAACCCGCGACCCCAGCAGGCATTTGGCCCCATAAGGGGCCCCGTCAGTTTTCTGACAACTCCCCGAAAGCACGCGCGAAACACTACACGACGCGTCACAGACCCGGGCTTGGTCCTCGGTCGGACGGCGAGCTACCCATTACTCACCGTCCGCAAGCCCGCTCCGCCGCTATGCCCTCTGCTAATCAGAGGGACACGCGTTGGAGCGTCCACACGACAGGGTATTCGCATACGGGCAAAGAGACCCCTTAGGCGCAGTGCCTAAGAAAGAGTTTTTGCCCGCACCGGCCCGAAAAACTGGTCTTCCCCACGGACGTATCCGAGAGGGAACTCCAGTCCACGGGCGCACGTGGAGGTTTTCTGTCTTGGCGCCCCTTTCTTTTATAGTTAATTTGTAAGCTATGATACGAGTATATCCTTTAATCTTCTATAGATGAGGCAATGTTCCTAATACGAACAGCCACATTTCACCAGAACTATGTTTGAGCCACATGTCACTTTATCGTCAGCAACTCCAAACTCCGAGGCTGTTATTGCAAAGTTTTTAAAGGAAATCCCAGTAACAGTTAACCCGACCCTGGAATCTAAACAAGCTCAGTAGCCACTCTAGCCACCACCAGCTTGAACAACGAGGTAAATAGATTACTAAGCTGCCACCTAAAAGATTTAATACATGCTTGTACCATACCGTAATACAAATGACCATTTCTATCAATAACATAACTTAAAACAAACACCCGTTGCGACTTCGGGCGCATTCGGGCTGGTTCGATAACCTCCGGCCATTACTTACATCTGTTCGGTCACTGCCGATCTTCGGCGACCCTTTCAACTCCCTGTTCAAGTCATTATCGTTAGATTCGACAACACTACGTGTCTAGCACGTGCCAATTTTCTACCTAAGTCCTCAGAGAGGCAAAACACGTTAATTGAGTTTGAAACTGGAAAACTGTAAGCAAAACTTTCCGATAGGTTTTAGACTGGAAACGAGTTTATATTAGTTTTGGCGATTGGGTCGGTATCTGTTTCAGTTGAATGATTTTCGAGGGATATTATTGACGCAAATCATAACCCAAATAACGACAAATACTAGGTTAATATTGAATGCTCAGAATTCAAAATTCCTTGGAAAGCTTTTAGACACAGAATAATATTTTCCTTTGTACGGTACTTTGTAAGATACTGTCGATACTCATAAGTCTCATACTCTTTGCTATCAAACTCCTCAACAAGCGTGATCTTGCGCACGCGATACACCAAAATTTGTTCCGGACACATACAAAGGCGAACCGGCGAACATCTTACAATAAAACTAAAAACTCTAGTGGAATTCTCTCGTGGCGACAAATAAACGCATTATAATGATTATTTGTGCTTATTAATTCATATTACACGGCCGTTTAGAACTCTTGACGGGGTGACAAAAGATGGTCGCTGGTCGGCCACAAAAGTCAATGGATCGGAGCGAACTGAATATAATAAATTACAGCGTCTATGCTTCAAGATGCGTAGATACTACGTATACATATAGCTACGTGGGGTTTTTGTTCCTTTTTCTCTCGTGGAACGCGTTTATTTGTGTGCAGAGCAATTTATCTTGCGATACGAGCGGCGTATGAATGAGTAAGCTTATGGTTATCGAAACGTATGAATTGTCGCCAGAATGCGTGCGTATTTTTTATTTAGTAATAGTACTTCGAAAATCCGCTTTCATTGAGTGCGCCATATCGAAAGCGGCAATGAAGTTTTTACTAACCTATAAAACGAACCATTTTTTCTGTAACTGAAATAAATATGAACCCAATGGAAAGAAAGCTTTAACAGATCTTCAATCACTATGTTAATTAAAGTGATCATCAAAGTGAGATAGAATTTCGACTCTATTATTATCTTTACTGACTTATAAATTGCTATTAAAACTTTTCCATTACGTAGAGTAATTCTTTGTTCTCACCGTCCAGCCCATCGAAACTAATTTACGGTACAAAATTGTACTAGCCTGAATAAATTCTCTGAGGAGTATCTTCAAAAGATATCAGTCGCAAATCAAACTAAGCAAAATTCCGATCACGAGTCGCGACTTTTCTTGTACTTCAATAGCTCACATCAAAGTTTCTTTATGTCTCCTCTACCCTTGTCAATTGTCTATTCTGTACCATATCTTTCCTTCCACGCTTATAAAATTCTGAACGTGCGTGTGCGGAGCATCTTTGGTAAAAGCGAAGTTTTCAAAATAGAACTGTAATGTAACCTAGTTTTTGATACTTTGTGTAATCTCTTTATTTTCTTTTGTAGGTGACAGATCAGTGTCTGTGGTCTCTAATAAGGCTGAGTTTTGTTTGTCTCCGTGATTTGTGTAAGCATTAAAACTTAAATGATGACTGTCTATAGATTAATCGTTAAATGATATCTTTATTTAAACATGGTATAAAACAAAGCCGCTTTAGTCATTTTTATAGTTATTTTTGTTGTGTTCATTGTAATAAGGACAAAGCTTTCAGGGAAAAAAAAAAACAAAAATTCACCGGATAGGTCGAATGGCCACTTGTTCTCCTAATACGATATCCATTCTTTAAAAGTCTAAATATTAGTTTGACGTTTATCCAAGAACACACGTTATACGGCATCCTTTTCATTCCAACATCGTTCAAAGAGTAAACAAAAATATTTTACATTTTATTCAAGTTCAATATAAAATGTCAAGTTCGTTAATTAAAATTGATTGAGTAGAACTTTCGGTCTACGCCATTGTATTGGGACATTATTAGTCCGAAATACTAAATCTGCCAATGAACGGGTTTTGGTTATATTAGTGATTTATTGAGCAGTAAATATCACGATACCAAAGCGAAAATATTGGGAAAATATAGCTCGCCAAACGTTATTATGGATATATTCAAATATAGGCATGCATACATGAGTAAATCACTAACGAGAGGGTGATTGTACTCATTTACATGATAAAATAATATTGATTAACGACTTTTTGAACACTGATACTTTACAAATTACAGTTGCCTAAAAAAACCTTAGAAGCATAATTGATGCGCCAAAAAATCCACATATGGGCGAATGACGCTACAGTCAAAGATATTTGGCTAGAATTGGTTTAAGAACGTCTAAATTTTTAAAGAAGTACCGTAAATCTCCTCAAGTGCAGTAAGTAAACAAAATATGACAACCTCTTGGTCACAGTAAGTCTGTAAGTACACAGCCAATTTAATACAAGCTTACCCAGATTTAATATTCCAACCGGGTCACAAATTTTACTCTTTCATATGCCAGTATAATAAAAGCCCAAGAAGCTAAGGCTTTCATATTACGTGTCTCTTTGTCTTTTGTGTTCCCTCCAGTAATTCAACAATGTCTACACATTTGTCAAAAGCAGAGCGCGTAGGCACTTAGAAAACATTGAAACAGGTACCCCTCTCTTTATATTCAGTAGACTTTCATTCCATATTCTAAAATTATGCGTTCAGATATTCGAAAACGGAATACAAAACGGTTTCGGTGCGTTCCTCTTTACTTTATGGACATGTAATAATTTATTTTTTTCCGAATATTTGCATCAGAAAGCTTTATGTTCGATGGTCATTTTTTATCTTTTAACCGTTACCTTTCGGTTTGGAACTGTTGAATTTGTATGTTCAATAGGTAAAAATATGTTTTTTGGATATCCATAGTGTGTAGATAAACTATAGAATATATTAGTCATATTTAGTAAAACATCTAACCTAAAGCAGTCAAAAGAATTATGGAAAAATTAGTGTGTTATCGGAAGTGTATCTTATGACTGTTCCGGACGTTATTCTTTATGTTTTTTTAGAATAAGCAGTGTTGTGGTTTTCCGCTTGGGAATTCTGAATAGGGCTGTACTTTGAAGGCAATAGTCACTTCCCCTACCGGACTAATGTTTTTTGGCAAAATGTTTGTCCAGCACACTTCTGTGGTATTTCTATCTTTACTAAGAACTTGGATGTCTTCTGTCAGCAAATTTGAACGAAACGTAATTTCATGCATAAGACGATCATCTTCCTAGCCTAAACTAAATTTTGTTGGTGCCAACTTCTGGTCTAACCATATGCAGCTGTATACAGCATTTAATAAGAAGCGACTACCTTTCCGACCTCCACAGTCAAGTCTTTGAGTTCAACGGTACCTTTATTAAGACTGGCTGTCAGACTTTCAGGCTACAACAAATAAAACAAAATCTAATTCCAGAACAATCTACACAAAAGCTAATAGTAAACTTTCTTCACTAGATAAACCCAGACCTTAAATCTTCCACATATCTCATACATTTAGACGGCCCACGTCCCAAGACACATATTAATTACAGCGTAGCTTATCTCATAATAAAACTAAAGTACTGCTCTAACTACCACATACATTATTTTGATCTAGCACCTTTATCAGCAGTGGGACCAACCGTTTTTATCATAATAATCACACAGTTCGTGGCACGTATAACGATAGGGGCGACACATAATTTTTGGTCGACAAAACAATAAATTGACCTATTTATTGCCAGTTCTTTGTGATAAGACAAAAGTTTCAGGTCATTAACATTGAGAGATAAGTACGTTTGGGTATTAGATAGTCAATAATATTTTAAAATATTTTTAATGAAAGAATTTAATAAACTTTATAGTAAAATATCGAAGAAGGTCGATCAGGCAAAGGGTTATAAAGGAAAGCTTGTATGTATTTGTAAAAATAACATTTTTTATTTTTCTGAGTGCCCAAAACAGTTGAGAGGCCCATATATAACGGTCGACTGCTGCTGATGCTGATAAGAGTCCACAGAAAAGAAATAAATGAAACAAGCCAAATCTAGATATTTTCAGAGTTCTCGTAAAAACTGCTAAAAGGCTACATGAAAATGTAACTTTCCAACCATCTGGCTGGCCCACTCTTCCCAAACGATGAGTTGATGACCAGATTTCACCAGATATAATAATTGTTTCAGGATATTCCATAAATAAAACAAGTAACCCTTTTTCTAACATCAGGACCACACGGTTTTCCTCTACCATTACGCTCATGATTAATGCTCCTGCACCATTCCCATAATGATGCAAAGAACCTATTAGAAGCCGAAACATGGATTATTACTTCGATTCTTTATACAAAAATCAAGACAGTTGTAGCACGGTAGCCAAGAAAATAGATATGGAACCGGTTGAGGACTGATAAAAATATATTCGAATATAATCAACATGCACGCCACGATCACAATATATTTCATTGTAATCTCAAGCATCACGGATATGCCTGCTCCAATACAGGCTCGCTCATACATTAATCAAAAATTTTGGATAAGAAATCTATAAACATTCTTGGTGGTTCTACACTAATAAAATGATATACGACGTTATCAGGTTGTTAGTTATTACCATAACATGACAAGTCCATTAAGGCGTGCTGGACACATGTATGAGGTATTACCGAGTAAAACGTATTTCTATGTAATATTATTATTCATGACGTCACTCTGTGTTAAGAACTCGTAGTCGTCGAGTCATCGCCTCGGAAGTTTGTTATACTTGACGCGCTTCGACGAATTTTGATCTTTAAGATAAGGGGCTTAGTAATTAGTTACGTATTTAGCTGCATGTCATATATTACTACTATTACAACCTTGTTTTTGATAGAAAGATGTCGTACAAGTTACAACAGTAAAAATAATATTCATCACGTTTCGTGGCTAGCAAGTGGATGAAAGCTGAGATGATTGTTGATAGAGTCGAAGAAAACATTTCTGTTGTAATCTGTTTAAGTAGGTATAAGAACAAAAGATAATTATGATTCATCAAACCTACGTATTCATAAACTATCTTTTAATTTAAAAAGGTGATAGTTCATTAATTCTCACTTACCTATAATCCTTTTAAGAATCATTATTGATATTTTCTTGTAATTTATGGCGAAATAATTAACACACAGACATAAAATATCAATAAAACTCAATTCTTATCAGAATTATGAACGAAAAGCGTCAAAGAATTATATTTTTGTGTGATATTAATTTGCATTTATGATGTCATCTTACAATGTTTTCTTCACATTTTTTGGCGTTGTTCCGAAAATAAAATTATGTGTGACATTAGCTTATCTATTCGTTATTAATAGGAGTTAATGACCAATAAGGCAGTGTTAATATTTTGGACTTTTTCTTCGGTCTGATTAATGTGGAAAAGATAAAATGTGTAAATTATTTAATCAACTAATTTTGCTTCTTTTTTTGTGAATAAAAATAAAAAAATAATAATTTAAAAGGCATGATAATAAATAAATAAGAAAAATATCTTGTAGGCGTATCATTTACCATATGAACTAAAACATACACCAAAAGACCAATTGAAAATAGTACGAAAAGACTGGTATTGTGTCCATTATTAAATGATTTTAAAAGCGTAGACAAAATCAGCGATGAATTAAAGTTGATTCAGTTCAGTACAATATCTAAAACATCGGAACTCTTTTTTTTGCGTGGTAAAATCATCAAATAAGTCCTCCCGAAACATCGGAACTCTTAGCATTTAAAATAAGTTATAATTAAGAATTTTACTTGTATCGCCGTTTTTGTTGTGCAAATAATCTCACTCAACTGTTAAACAACTTTTGTCGCTGACGTTACGTATACAACATATACCCCAACAAATCAGGCTCTAAAATAAGATGTTCAGACTTCGTAACTGATAAGAGAACAACCTGTCATCAATTCGTACACAATAGTTGCCTGTAGACCCGGCACGGTTGTACTACGTGACTAAGCGGGCCGATTCACCTGGTGTCGATCGTAATTGGGCTCTAGCATTCTTCGTAGTAGTATGAGAGCGAAGTAAGGGCTTGCGCATACCTCATAGATCATGATGTGTAGGTACTTTTGAACTGGTACCTACTTTAGTACACCTTTTCTGTGATGCGTTAAGCGATTATTGAGTAAAAAAGTAATTTTCAAAGAAAAAACATAATATCACTTTTGTCTATCTGTCTCTGTTACATAGGTGATTTAAAACTTAGCCTATTGTTTTAGTTTCTATTAGTTGATTATTATACAGAAACATTTTTAACAGCGATTCATAAAAAAAATTAAATGTAGGTACCTATATACCGCAACAAAAGCGTCTTTTTTACTGGAAATTTATTTTTAATCGATAAGCATTGCAGGTAAGCATTTAATTTATTGAGTGACAATCCAAAAAAGGGTGGTCCTTTTTATAAAATAATCATTTTAAATCAGTTTGAAACACGAAACTCGAAACAACAAGAAACTGATCTGTAATTACACGCTTACCGATACAAAGGCCAAGTCATTTCCTTCTTTTGAACGAACGTTACCGTATCTAAATCGTATTAAGATTATCTGTTTTTTTTTCTAAACAAAATAACATCCAAAATTGAACAGATTAACCCTAAAATCTAAAACGAATCCACATTTTACAGACGCTCGAAAATTCAATTTACCTTAACCTAAATTAAGTTTTATTCCATAGTTAGTAATATTAAAAAGGGTACCTCATCTACCCAACTTCTTTCATCTATCGCTTCTTTTTTCCCTCGAACGATAAAAGTAAATGGAATCATTTGTAACCTGAAAACTTCAGAGGTTGCGAGGACAGGAAAGCTATGTATAGCGATATTATGTAACATCATGTAAAGCGTACGCGCTAAGCTCAACATTTCAACAATCATGGTTAATAGCAACATTGTGGCAAACGTAATTTTAAATTATCCTCTTTATTGCTCACATAATCCATGGAGCGCGAATCTACCGCTCGTATATTAGCTCTGGCTCGGATCATAAAGGTACTACGCGAAACCGTATATCTCTCTTACGAACGAGTTTTTTGCCGTTTGTTTTTACGCAATAACCTCACATTACGTGTTATCTCCGCGGCCGGTTCCACGCCGCGGCTTCACTCATTTATTGTATTATAAATTTAGTGGGAGGAGCCATCGCCCGCGCCACCGACCTTCCCACTTCGCGATGCGTGCGGACGCAGGAACAAGACGGCGATACGCGTAATAAACCGACAATAAATAAAACGAACGAAAGAGATGCCATCCATTATTTTAAACTTCGCTAGGATAGAAAAATAAGGGTCGATCGAAGGCTTCCCCTCATTAATAAGCTATTAGATTACGCGATGTCGCACCGACCGATTGGTAGGCCGTAGGGAATCCTAATAAACGCTTCCCCCCACTTCCAGTTCGATGGCTGATCGAGATTCAAAAGAAACCCCGCTTTGAACGCGTACGAAACAAAACGGGCGCTCGAAAAAGACCCCGCTCTAATTCTCTTTACCATCTCCAATTTCAATTGCTCCTTCAGAAATTTGAATGTAGGGAGGGACAAAGTTTTGTCACGTAGGGTCGCCGGTATAGAAATCTCCTGTGTACATACAATGCGGGTTCGGCCTCATAGGTACCCCATTAACGAGAGTGCCCGAGAGGCGAGGACCATATCACGTCTAAAGATCAGATTGACAATAGTCAAGAAAAATAGAGCTAGTTTTACGAGCCGCTCTGTTATTAAACATTTTAAATAAATACGGTTTTATGTTGCGATCGTTTTTTGCTGGTCCTATTCAGGACATAAAGAACTATAAGTCCAAAACCCTTTGGTCGAGCAACGCACACAAACAAGTAAACTTTTTGTCACCAGATCTGCCCATGTGTATGTGTGTTTTGTGGATATTTTTTCCCCTTTAGTGCAGCTTTTTGATACCGATCATTTTTTTATGCGCCCATTATTACCGAGCATTGTGCGAAGGTTTAGTTCGGATAAGATCTCTGATATGTCACCGTAGTCTGAACTGATTTTTTATTTATCAAAAGGAGTAACCTTTTTAGTAGTTCACAAAAACATATCGTGAGAAACATGTGCTGCATTAAAACGTCGCGAGGTCAATAAAAAGTCACGCACTATATCAAAAATCATTTTGTTTGCAAAATCAAACCGCTTTTACAAAAACGACAAATGTCTGATCTCAGCAAATTAGCATCTCTTTGAAGAGATTCACTCGATATTGCAAGAGTCACATCGACCATCAATCATTTCAGATTACGCCACGAATCGAACCATCCACACGAATAACCATAAAATTGCATATTCAGCACCGAGAAAAGATAGATTCGGAGTAAGTAGTGCAGAAACATTCGCAACACTGTTGAATCATTTACGTACAGTCACTTGAAATTTTTCATCGGTGGAATAAAAATCGCACTTATATTCAAGACAAAAGATACTCGATGTCGTTACCGCGAGAGCTTTTGCAGCAAAGAGCGAGCTTTACAGAAATAAATAATAAAATCGTTTTGTGACTACGGTATTTCTGAGATCTCTTATTCGTAAGGTATCAAAAATCGCTGAGTTATCAGAACAATGGACCTGGCTAATACTATTTACTCGTTCCGCCCAAGCTCAGATTTTATTTGAAGGATTTGCCAAGCGATGGTTTGTAATGATAACATAATCGTAAATTTTATTCAATTCCACTCACGTTACGTTCGGTTCGAGCAAGGTTATTATAGTTTTATCATATTGCTCCATAAAAATGAAAGTAGGCTCGCGTCTTTAATCATTATTTTACGATCAACAATAAGTATTTTCATTTTTATATTTATTAAGAAACCCATTATAACGTTCATTTCATTGCCGATATTACCAAGAAAGGTTGCAAGGACGTTTTGTAGAAAGAGCAAGTAATTTCTTTCTAACCCCTATCGCATCATTCGTCGGAGCTCATACAAAATTCAGGGATTACCTTATTTCTCTTGTATTTCAACGATCGAAGAAAACTCCTGACTTTCCTATTGCATGTCCACTTTTATCGTCCCACCGGGGAAATGTTGTAATTCGATGTAATTTCCTTTGGAGAGCGGCTACTGTGTGTTGAGTCTGCGAGCTCTTGAGTGGTACCAAGGACCATTTTGTATCCGATTACACGTCCGCAAGGCTGGTTGATTGTTTGTCGTACCGCGTCGCTCGCTTTATTTACACACTGTGATGTTTTCCCTTTAGTGGCTCCGGATTCTCGAATTACTAAATACAGAAGCTAGGCAAACAGAAATTTGTCTACAGAATTTGAACAGTAACTGTCTTAAATGTAGGTAAAGCTTTGATGTTGGCAAGACAAACTATGTCAATGTGATGTTTACATTTTCTGAGAAAATGATGCCTGCTTTTTCATTTCAAAATCAAATTGAACCAAGTATAATAAAACGAAAAAAGAAAACATTAAAATAATGTAAATGTAATTTGGACTTAAAAGCTACCATAACAATAAAACAGTAAATAAATCACACACATTAGAATGCATTTACGTGGCGTGCGTAAAATCATTTTATATTTTACTATGGGCTTATGTAATAACAAACTGCTGTATTGTTTTTTAAGCACGACTTTGACACGGAGATTTTATTGAAAACTGATGTTATGGGTATCGTAAAACCTGGTATCCATGGCGTCAGGCGTGCAAGATAAACACGGAACATCACTATACGTTGTAGGATTTCGGTACTGGAAATTTTATAGGGCAGTTTTCTCTTGATTATTTCGGAGTTACTTTAAGAATGTCTGAAGTCTGGTAGACTATAAAAGTAAATAGGGCCTCGTTAAATATTATGAAAGAAAGTCATCCTGATCAACTATTAAATATCCATTGTTTAGATTTCTTCATTGTTCTCGTAATATCCATCAAAGTTTCTGACTTCAACGTTGTTACTTTATCTGGATTATTTCAGGGTACAGTTGAAGTTTATCTTCCCTTTCGTTGAATCTCATCACATCTATGGTTGGCTAAATTTCTGGCAACAGCTGCCGATCGCATCTTAGATTGTGCAAATTTAATCCGCGTTGCAGTGCCATATTGAATTTCTTTTGCGCTCGATTGAAAGTGTTTTTTTAGTGTCCCAGTCGACTGTCGCCTTAGTTTCCTTTAGTGTCTCGAATTACATGGTAGCGTCTTTGTAGTGTTGTAACTTTAGAGAGCCGACAGTAGGTGCCGTTCATTCATATCGGTTTACCGCCATTTTTTTTTTATTCAGATTTCGAAAAGGCTACTTAGCATTTGTTAGTGGGCGTAGTACTGGGTGTGTACAAGTCAAGTTTATGGTGTCTTAAGTTAAAACGTTACAAATTCTTTTAACTGGGGCGTAACTTTTCTAGACCATAAATTCTTTGTGCTTTTGTTTTTTAAATTGTGAATTATTTTTCAACAACTTGTTATATTTTGTTACAGTATTTATTACTTAAAATAAAAATAAAAAAATAAAAATAGCCTTTATTTCTTACTACAGTTCTAACGTTACACATAACAATTAAGGTTAATCTAATCTAAAATACACAAATCAAAACACGTATAAGTTTATCTCTATTGTAATGTTTTATAACTTAACTAATTTACATGAGTAGTAGTCGCCTCTGCGGCGTAGGCCTTTCCTAAACCTTTCCATACATTTCTTTGGCGCGCTTCATGCATCCATAGGGGTCCACATCTCAGGTTGAAGACGTCTCTCCACCTTTTACTTGGTCTCCCCTTTTCTCTTTTCCTGTCTCTTGGTATCCACTCTGTTAAACGTTTTGTCCATCTATTGTTCTCCATTCTACAAATGTGTCCTGCCCAATGCCACTTGAGTAATCTTGTTCTTTTCTTTACATCTATTATGTTTGTTTTCTTTCTGATTTTAATGTTTTTGACCTTATCTGATAGTCTTAAACCAAGCATGCTTCTCTCCATTTTACGTTGACAGATAGCTACTCTTTCTTCATCCTCTTTTCTCAGTGACCATGTTTGACAACCATATGTAAGGCATGGTATTATTACTACTTCGTAGAGTTTTTTCTTTATTTTGATGTTGATGTCATTGTTTTTCATTATTTCTCTTAATCCCCAATACTCCCTCCAGGCCAGAGTGATCCTCCTTTCAGTCTCTTTTCCTGTATTATTTCTGAATGATACTAACTGTCCTAGGTATATGTATTCTTGGACATATTCAATATTTTCGTTGTCTATTGTGATATCCTCATGTACTCCATTTGTTAAGATTTTGGTTTTTGATTTGTTCATGGATAGTCCCACTTTTTGACTTTCTTTGGCTAGTTCAATCATCATATCCTCCAGTTCGATAGCGCTTTCTGCGAAGACGACGATGTCATCAGCGAAGCGTAAATGGTTCAATCGTTCTCCGTCTATCTGTATACCCTTTGTTTCCCAGTTTAGACGTCTGAAAATGAACTCAAGCACCGCTGAAAACAATTTTGGAGAGAGAGGATCTCCCTGCCTTACTCCTTTTTGTATGGGGAACTCTGTACCTTCTCGTTCAAGGCGCACTTTTGCGTTACATTTTGTATAAATACTCTTGATTACGTTGATATATTTCTCGTTTACACCTTGTTGCGCTAGTGATGCCCATATAGCTTCGAAGTGTAGAGAGTCGAACGCTTTGGTATAGTCAATAAAACACATGTATAAGGTCTTTCTATATTCTTTTGTTTTTTCAATTAGTTGCGTTATGACTTGTATGTGATCCATAGTCGAGTAACCTTTGCGGAAACCTGCTTGTTTTATTTTTATTTATTACTTAAGAAGTATTAAACTTTCAGTACCCTTAGCACAAGTTTTCAGTATTTGAGACGTAAACTGGAACTTTGACAATTTCAATTTGACAATTTTCATGGAAAAAATTAGTTCCTTCTTCGCACACCAGAGGCGCTGTTCCGTTTTTTCATACAAGAAACGCTGTAAATACTGAAAAGGGTACTGGTCGCATATTTATCTCATGTTATCTGAGACTTTGGCAACTGTATGAAAAAACTATCATTTATTTTAAATAAAAAGAGATAAAAGAACTTAAACCACGCATTATCCAAACCTCATTCTTGTGCAATCTAAAGGAAAGAATCGCTTCGCAGTTTCAACGCAAACAAAATAAAAATCGAATCAACGCTAAATTAACTTCTGAAAAATCTTCTCAAATAACAATCGTGGCTGTAGGTAAGACAGCTGATGCATTCAAAGACAATATTTGATCTTCAATACACAATAAAAGATAGTAAACATTGTGAGCAATTACTACCGCGGAACATGTTTGCTTAGGACTAAGAAATTGGAGTGCCTTCGAGCGTGCGGATGTGTGTGAAGTATCTACGCACATAAGAACCACTGCACATTGTAGACATTCGGCGGAGATTTTGATAAGGGTTTCGTCTGTAAGCGACAATCATGCGTTTGTGTGACAAATGAGTTTGAAGTGAAGTATTCAAATGCGATAAAATCTTTTTGTCCAATAGTTTTTGCCGAAGTCTACTTTTAGCTTTGACTATGATGAATTTTCAGATATTTATCATTTTGTTGATAAAAATTAACTAACAAATTACCATAATGAACCATAAAATAATTCTAACTTTCTGACAAATTAACAAGTTTTAAACTCATGATCTCAATTAAGAAACCAAGCAGTATCTAGACGACACAAATCAACATTTTGAAGATTATTTTTAAAATTAATCAGCTTGATTAGCCATCTAGACCGGACTTAACAGGCAATTGAAACCTTGAAAGGCTTCAGCACCACAATTGATTTTGACATAAATCCCTTTCAAGCTCACTTTACAACACTCGTATGGGTTTATGAATAAAATTCATCGGATAAAATCTTCAGGGTCCGACACTTTATTATACAGAGTGTATCCGAAAAGTCAAGCCATCAAACTGAGGATCGTGAGACTGTCTTAAAAAGGCCCTATCACAAAGGGCATTTGACAGGGTGGTTTTTGGTCAATAAGGGCGGAAGGACTCATGATTTTTACACCCCAAAAAAAAAGGCCTGTACCCTGAGCACGAGTTTTCACTCTTTTACTTTACAGCGTTTTTCCAGTATTTACAGCGTTTCTTGTATGAAAAAATGGAACAGCGCCTCTGGTGTGCGAAGTAGGAACAAATTTTTTCCTTGAAAATTGTCAATTTGAAGTTGTCAAAGTTCCAGTTTACTTTACGTCTCAAATACTGAAAACTCGTGCTCAGGGTACTGATCTGAGAAAATATAGTCAAGTGTCCTATTTAAATTTTAAAACCTGTTGGGTCCAAGTGTATTGAACAGCCGATTTATTTTTTAGTTTTACATTGGTCCTGGTTGTAAGAGAAAGTTGGTTAGCTCGATAAATCTGTAAAAAATACTCTTCTATATAACCACGCCCCGATAATACACTTTGTATACAATTCTACCCGTCTACCGTATGCTTAGAGAGGGTCTGTGTAAACAGAAGTAGATATTGATGTGAGACAATAACGTATCGTAACAATCATAGGATATAATGTGTTTGATTTATTAAACGATGCTCGAGGCTCTATAGATACATATCATACAATCCCGTTCGAATTGATGGGCGTGATATCATTGTTATTGTTTCAAAATGTATGGTGATATGCAGGGGCGATTGTTTTTTTTTTAACCTACATCGTGTATCATTCTCCATTTCTATATTAATCGTTCTGATGGGTAAGAGATGTTAGTTTCTGCACAGTTTCAATTATTTGATTTTGGATTGGACAATATGAGGCCTATGTCCAGCAGTGGACAAATACAGGCTGATGATGATGATGATGAGTTCTGCTACTATCGAGTCTACTTACTAGCTGGTTAGACACTACGGTGTTTTCTTTTCATCATGGTAACAATCGGCAAACGATCTCCGGCCACCGTAGGCGCGGGCATGGGCGACTCGCTGTCCGACCATGGACCATGCCCGGGTCGACGGCACGTTGTCTTCCACGCGCGCCTCAAGGAGTGTCAGCATGATGACGGGGCCCCCCTCTAGAGGGCCAAAGCCTGCCGGGGTCGCGGGACTGATCTCATTACCGTGACCCCGTAACATAAAGGGCTATTGACAGACACCGTGGATTTTAGTCAGTACGAGTCTGACAGTCCCTCCCGCTCTGCCCTGAGTGGGAGGACTCATTCGATGATTTTACCACGTAAAAAAAAAATGGTACTTAACAATTATCAAATGAGTCCACCCACCATGTGTAGATCAGTAGGGACTGACTGGCTCGTACTGACGTAAATCAATAGCCCTTTACGTTCCAGGCTCACAGTTACATTAGGCTTTGGCCCTCTATGGGGACCCATCAGATTGCAAACAGCTTTTCGAACCGCGCGTGGAGCAAGACGTGCCGTCGACCTGGGCATGGTCCATGATTGGACGGCTTATTCTACGGGAATGTAATACCGGAATCCATTCAGTCATTCGGACATGATTGTGTAAAAAACATACATCCATCCAATTATACAAACTTTTGCAACGGTGTCGACACCCTTGCGCCATCCCATCTTCCTGGTACTACATGCTGTGCTGATGCGGCTGCTGCAAGTGCCGAAAACCTCAAATGGCGCAAATACAATGGCTTGACTTCTAGCTATGTGTTTGAGCCGTTTGGGGTTGAAACACTAGGGCCATGGGGTCCGAGTGCCCACCGAGTCTTCAAAGACATCGCCAAGCGTATAGTCGACGCCTCTCGTGACCAGAGGGCTGGCCTATTTCTCGGCCAAAGGATCAGCATTGCCATTCAACGTGGCAATGCTGCCAGCGTTCTGGGCACTTGCCCCATTGACAGCGATGTGGATGAATTTTTTGACGCCATGTAAATTTTTAATTTTAGTTTTAATTTAGTTATTTATGTAAATATTTTAGTTTTATTTTTAGTTTTTAAAGATAAATTAAACTTTTGCATTGATAACATTATTTAGATTTCACAAAGATCTTTTTCGTAAGAACTGTAATTTGCTATTGCTTCAAAGAGAACTTTACTGACAATATTAGGTATCCGTTTATTAGCATTCTGTAAACTTTAACTGCTCTAAACGATATCATTATCTACTTTAATGCCGACAGAAAGTACTATAAATGAGAAAGAAAAAAAAGTAGGAAACAAAGGGAAAAAATATTAAAACTTTCTTTATTCGATCTCTTAGCGCTACCGCACAATCCTTTTACGCTAACTTTCTTTAATATAACTACCTTCTTCAAACATTATAAGGAACACAAAGAATTCTATTCTGTTTAGGTAATGTTAAGAAAAGCTGTGTTTATTCTTAGGCAGTGTTAGTAAGAATATTATCATTATATTTTCAAATTTAATGACATCGTAACATGAGCTTATTTTTGTATAACATCTAGTTTAAAGTTCTTAGAAAAATCTTGAGTCTTACACAATAATATGATATTTATTAGAATTAGAAGGAATGGAAAAGCCAAAACTCAATTGATTTGACTTCAAACTTCCAAAATACATATTTCTGTCAATCTTACTGTTTTATAAATACAAAAGTTTGGGCTTTCGCCCAAGGTGAATAAAGATACATTATAGTCTGGAATAATTCATAGGCTTTTGTTCTGGAAGAATCGTGGGACACGGTAATTTCTCCTATATTGTCGGTGCATTTACAAACATTGTAACGCACATAATCGAAAACCGCAGACAGGCGGAGCTGCTGGCATAAGCTAGCACTGTATTAATCATTAATAAATATTTTATATATTTATATTAAATGTAGAAAAATTTTTTTTTAGCGTGGGTAAAATCATCAAATGAGTCCTCCCACGCAGGGCAGGGCGGCAGGGACTTTTTTTTTTGGGACAAACCCACCACACTATTCCCAAACCACTGAGAGACAGAATCAACAGTGGCAACCACCAGAAAAGCGCCGAGACAATGAAGCTCGACGTTTCCCGGAAAATGATTTTACCTGTCTTGGATCCTGCACGAAATTAATCAGAAAAGAATAATGGAGGAGTAGGAAAAATATGTTTCCACTTCCCTCCATGCAAGCAGGAGACAGAACAAAGCAAGGCCAATAGGCACAAAGGGACATTACAACTGGGAGAAGCCCAGTTGCCTTGTACCACGGGTAAAAATGACTACTAACATTAATGGGTCCTAAATTGTGAGCTGCTATATTCGATTCCAATAATAGGTGTGGCAAAACGCTTGAACGCACGGAAGTTTGTTCGAGTTTCCACAAGGTCCGTATAATAGAACACTCCAGATGTAGTCTGAACAGTATCAAATTAATATTGCGTTCGTTCTGCCAAAGAATTCACTCCCAAAGAATATGATGTGCTGATTGATCATATTCACAGTCAGGTGACGAACGTGGCGGCAGGGACTGTCAGACTTGTACAGACTAAAATCCACGGTGTCCTTCATTAGCCCTTTACGTTCCAGGGTCACGGTAATGAAATAAGTCCCACGGCCCCGGCAGGCTTTGGCCCTCTAGAGGGGGGCCCCGTCATCTTGCTGACGCTCTTTGAGGCGCGCGTGGAACACAACGCGCCGTCGACCGGGGCATGGTCCATTGTCGGGCGGCGAGTTGCCCATTACTCGCCGCCCGCATGCCCGCGAAAGTTATATTATCTACAGTTAAGTTAGTGCCTACATAAAACTAGTGTATAACTGAATTAAGCCTCCTGCAGACACACGCGATTAATCGCGCTGCGACAACGAGCCAAGCTAATTTCCACTCTAAAAATACTGCGAATGGACCGCAATATGTCGCCCCGCGCGATTAATCGCGTGTGTCTGCAGGAGGCTTTACATTTAGTATTTACATAGAAATTTAAAATTTAGGTAAATTCAAAATAATTTGAACTATTTATCTAGACGCTTAGGTTCTAATTTGCCTTTGCCACAATCAATGTAAATAATTAAGATTCCTGAAAATATTAATCTCAATAAAACTATTAGCATGTAAATACGTACTAAAACTTTTCAAATTAAATCTTGTAAAGTTTGTATTGAACAAAACTTTCTGCTAAATATTTATTACTAAAGCCGTTTACACAGAACTTAAGGTACTTTAATGCTCCCAAAATAATCTAACGCTATATTTTACTCGCGGCGTTTCTCGCCTGAAGTTTGGTAATTATTCCACAGGACTGTTATGTGTAAGAGTATCTAATGTTTTAATCCAGCTCCTCCATAGGGTTCGCCCAGTAGTTTTTGCGTGAAAGAGTTACACACATCCGTCCATCGGTCCTCACAAATTTTCCAATTTCGCAAGCAACGACCATTTATATCTAGACTCCTAATCACAGGCGACCGATGTCTGTCAACACATTAGGTAAAAAAATCTTATAACCGTCGTGACTCGACCACTCCTGTGAGTCCCCTCGTCACACTGACCTTGAGTTAGCCAATCAGAACGCAGTACCCCGTCCCGTTAGCCAATTAGAACGCAGTACCCCGTCCCCCTCGCTTACGTCAGATCAGAGAGTCAGATCGTGCATGAGGCGTCTAGATATAAATGGTCGTTGTTCGCAAGATTGACTTATTCAAGATAGATTTTGAAATTCTAATTATAGTATTTCCAATACAAACAACATTCGCATACAAAATAAGCGAAACACTGAACAGAAAATGTTAATAACATCTCTGTCCCATCTTGTATCCCACAAAAGATTATGAGACTGTATCTAGTCACAATTTGATCTAACTGTGTAAATCTTTGGAGCAAACTGTTCCCCAAACGCAACTGCGAAACATTTCTAGGTATCCATTATGTTATATCTCATAGTAATTTTTGCGTTTTCATTTTCACGAAATTGGTCCCAAGGAAATCGAGTTTGTGTCTCTTCTACCCGCAATCCGCATCTGCACAGAATAGCTCGATAGTACCGAAACAGGAGACAACAGATTGAAACGTGTTTCCTTCGCAAAAACGTCGGAAGCGCCCGGAAATTTCAGGATTCATTATTAAAGAAAACACGTCCTTATGTTTCCTAGAGAGGGTTGGTTTTGGTATGAAAGTAGCACATTCGTTAGCGAAAGTAGACAAAATGCAATCTACGAGTATTCTGGTAGGAGGTACATACACGCCAGATGTTGCGGTCTGCGAATTTCGACGTAACTAAAAGCTTCGCTCCGAGTTAAGGGGTCTCTTATACGTTGATATAAATCACGTTTAGATTATTGTTGATGTGAAGGTACGTTAATTCGTTCAGTACCTCGAGCACGAATCACTTTCGAAAAAATATTCGTATCGTCTCCGAAAGCATTTTGTATGGGAACTTGAACAGCGCCTCTGGTGAGCGTAAATTGAACTAATTTTGAGAGCACGAACAAATACGTGTAAGTTTCGTATCGTCTTCATACTTCATTCGAAATGTAATTTGAGCCATTTGTATGAAGATAGCAAGCACGAACACAAAATATGACGGATAGTTTCGTAACTGTCGAAGGCTGGCTTACGAGTTTTACGAATATTTATTCACTTCAAATTTGACAGTGAGAAAACATTCGTCGGGGTTTATTGTATGGATAAAATTATAATTAAAGTGATTGTGTTGTAGTATTTTGTTAGAAAATGAATGTGTGCTCCAATATTTATTATAATATGAATGTGTGCTGAAACTTGGACGCTCACCAAGCATATTATAATCCACCGCATGCAAGTTACTCAGAGAGCTATGGAAAGAGCCATGTTGGGCATCTCTCTCTACGACCGGGTGAGAAACACAGAAATTCGTAGAAGAACGAGACTTTTAGACATAGCATGGGTGATAGCAAAAAGAAAGTGGAAGTGGGCGGGCCATATATGCCGTAGACCGGATGGAAGATGGGGAAGGAAAGTGTTGGAGTGGAGACCACGAACGGGAAAGAGGAATGTAGGGAGACAACCGACTAGGTTGACAGACGATCTTGTTAAAGTGGCCGGAAGAAACTGGATAGCCATAACACAAAACCGCCAGCAGTGGAAAGATTTGGAAGAGACCTACACTCAGCATTGGGTGACTAAAGGTTGAAGAAGAAGAAGAAGAAGAATGTGTGCTCCAATATTTATTATAATAATATGATATTTTTCTATTTATGCTGCCATAATTCACAAAAAATAAGCACTTGACATGACAGGATTACATAGATCTTTTAGCAACCGTACCTATCATGTTGCTTCTCAATCATTGCTCGATTCATTGATTGATATTATTGTCATTATTAATAAAATAAATAAAATCATCAAACACAGAACATTCATAAAGTTTTTCTTTATTTTTACAATACATTTTTCATTAAATACCATGACAAAATATGCTCCTTAGCCTATTATCGTCTCATGGCCGCACTAAGGTACTCTGTGTTATTCAATATCGGTCTAGCAATATAACGTGAAAGAACAAACAAACTCATATTTGAATTGACTACTATGGATTTAAAACATTCACACTTAAAAATACAAAATAAACATTTTATTATGGACCACAGTTCAATGTATTAGTTAGTTATTTAGGACCTCAAAGATAGGAATTTCTTCATAATGCAAGCCTTATGGAGAAGTACTGTCTTCTCATTCAAGCTCTTCGCCGAATTTCCAAACGAGAGCCTCGTCTCATCATTGAATATCGTGGGGGATCCTTCTGTTCAACCGGTTAACAGACCTTCTTGATCAGGGTGTCAATTACTTATTTACTCCAGTAAGAATACTTCCGTTTAGTTATCTCAGTTTACTGGAATAGCTTACAGAAAAATAACGAACTATAACAACAAAATCATTGAATATTGATTTGAAACCTCTTGACAGCGGACAGATTTGACAATATAGACATTAGGTATGACGGTATGACACAAGCTTTTTTTCTAAATCAAATTTTTTTCATGGCTTTTTATTTGTGCCAGTATGACAGACGTTCGTTTAGGAACGCAGTCAAATCAAACACAACGTTTTAGTAATTATTTTTCCTTTATTCATTTTTTTAACTTATTAAATACATTTTTAAATATTTTCACAAAAATAATAATAAAAAAAAACATTTAAAAATATAAATAATAGTGGCCCACCGGTATCGGGAACAGGGTCCAAGCTACCGGCAGTCAGGGCTCCAGAGAAAGGAACCTCCTAACAATGCGCGCCGTGTCCAGAAGAACTGCTTTCTGAATCTGGCCCTTGATCCAGCTGCCTAACGAGAGCCTCCTTAGGTGTTGGTCGAGGTTCTTGGCAATTAAGCCATGGGCCGACACGACTATCGGCACAATGATAGCTGAATCCACGTCCCACATATCGACAACCTCGCGAGCCAAATCAAGATACTTGATTTGCTTATCTTTTTCAGCTTTCACGAGGTTCTCGTCATGTGGTACGGTTATGTCAACAATCATTGTGCGCCGCTCTGATCGATCCACCACCACTATATCAGGTCTATTGGCTACAATAGTCCTGTCAGTGATGATGGATTGATCCCAGTACAGTGTGATATTGCCACTTTCGAGAACTGGGTCGGGCACATACCTGTAGTACGGCACTTCCGATTCCACAAGGCTGTATTTCAGAGCAAGTTGCTGATGGATTATCCTGGCTACAAGGTTATGTCTATGCAAGTATTCTCCGTTAGCCAGACGAGAACACCCAGAAATAATGTGACGGATTGATTCGCCAGGACGGTGACATGCCCGACATATGTCAACCGTGCCATCCTTCACAATAAATCTCCGATAGTTATTCGTCATCATTACTTCATCCATAATTGCACAGACAAAACCCTCGGTTTCACCAAAGAGGTCCCCGGATCGTAGCCAGGCCACGGACGCTGACAAATCTACATCAGGCCCATGTAGAGCCCGGAAAAAGCGTCCGTGAAGCTCCTTGCTCTGCCATACCTCCATGCGATCATTAGTGTCAAGCACCGCAGGTTTGCGCCAGTTCTCTTTAGCCAAGGAGAGCGGGGTGAGGCCCTTGTCCACCGCTACTACATCTCGATGCATTCCCACGTCGGCCTTCAGGAAATATTCCCTGAGATTGCATATCTCGCGATTGTGGAGAGTCTTAGCGTTTAGAAATCCTCGACCTCCACATTTTCGCGGGATATACAATCTCATAACCGAAGACCGTGGGTGATGCATTCGATATGCAGTCAGCAATGTACGGACCCTCCTATCCAGGGCATCAAGTTCTGTTTGAGTCCATTTGAATATGCCAAAAGAGTACATCAAGACCGGCATGACCCAGCCATTGAAGGCGCGCACCTTATTACCACCTGATAGAAGGCTATTAAATACTTTTTTCAGGCGGCCAAAGAAACGCTCCTTCAACGATTGTTTCATGCCAGTAACATTGATACCCAACGCTTCCGACATACCCAAATACTTATAGGTTTCGGTTGCTGAGAGGGGTCTAAGGCTTATGGAATCCGAGAGTTGGGTGCTCACGGATTCCACAATCTCCCCTCGCTTTACATGCATGACCGCACATTTGTCCACACCAAATCCCATCCTGATGGCGCTACTGAAGGTTTCAGTTACCTTCAGTAGCTTCATCAGTTGCAAATTGTTGGGGGCAAAGAGTTTAAGGTCATCCATGTAAAGGAGATGAGATATAACCTGACCGCCTCTCCTCAACCGATAGCCTAGACCTGAATCCTCCAACAGTGTGCTAAGAGGATTCAGGGCCAAGCAGAACCAAAGCGGACTCAAACTATCACCCTGGAAAATACCTCGCTCTATCCTTATCGGTTCGCTAGTTCTCTGGATATGCTGACATCCTGGATAGCGAAGGACTGTCCTCCATTGCCTCATACACGACATCAGGAAAGTGCACAGAGTTGTATCAACTTTATACAACTCCAGCACTCTCATGAGCCATGTATGTGGCACCGAGTCATAGGCCTTCTTATAGTCTATCCAACATGTCGACAGATCCTTTCGAGAACGGCGAACCTGTTGGCTAATGGCCATATCAATGAGGAGCAGCTCCTTAGTACCGCGGGACCCGTTCCTACATCCATTTTGAGAAGCAGACATGATAGAATTTTCATCAATGTGTTTACTAATTTTAGTTCTCAAAATGGATGTAAGAACTTTATATAAAGTTGGCAGACACGTTATCGGTCTATAATTTTTGGGTTCCGCAGTACTACCTGATTTGTGGAGCAGGTGGGTTATTCCTGTCGTCAGGAATTCGGGTAGCGATCCAGACTCTAAGGCTGACTGGAACAAAGCCGCCAGGCAAACGTGCGACCTTTTGAACCACTTGATCCAAAAGTTGTGCAGTCCGTCCGGTCCTGGAGATTTCCAGTTTGGTAACGGACGAACTGCACGTGCTACGTCTTCGGGGCTTATCAAAGTTGCCTCCATTTCTGTTATAGGATCGCACGCTCGCTCGACGTCTCCGGTCCATTCACCCTCAGTATGGCTGACAGGTACCGACCAGATACTACGCCAAAATGAACACATGGCGTCATAATCTGGCAGATCCCTGTCAGCCACACCTTGGTCTGGTCGCTCCCAAGACCTGTAAACCCACCTTTCATCTCTTTGGAACGCGCGATTCTGATTATATCGTTCCACACGCCGCTTATACCTACGAATACGGTTTGCCCATGCATACACTTTCTGTTTCAGGAAGTCGATGCGCTCGAATTAATTATTTTAATTATTATCTAACGGAATATTAACTGTTTCTGCAGTTCCTTTGTATTGCGTCATAAATTGAACAGTATTACAATTTTAAATGCCCTAAAATCACTAATTTTCTAACAAAAATCCAGTTTCTGAACGAAACATTCATCCTTATTTACGTTAGTATGACGTCACCAACGTTTTCGTATCGCGCCCTCGGTACTAATTCGAAAGTGCTTCGTGCTTCCGACTTTCGTTGTATGCCGTTATTGTATCGACGGTACGATACGGTGGCGAGACGAAACCTTCAAATATTCGTGCTAGGGGTACTGTTCTAACGCTCGGAACGTAAACATGCCTCCGTGCTCGTTTAAAAAGTGCAAAATCACTCTTCCAGGACCGAAAAAAAGGATGTAATTTCATTTTTTCAGTAAGTACTAACATTACCAATATATAATAACTATCACTGTACTATAAATACTGATATTTCGTTAAGAAATCGCCGTAAAACATTTATTTTAAAATTGACGAAATTATCAGCCGGGTTTATAAAGCACCTAATTTGAAAAGACTTTTACTAAACGTACAGTTCGTAGTGTCGCATGGCTACTTGACTTACTTAGTCGGGTAACATGTGTTGATTCGAGTCGCGGTCGTAAAATTGAATGTGTTTTTATGACCGTTCTAAATCACACTTTAACTCATTTGAATAAGGTTTAATTCCTTTTGGTATAATATGTTGGCCAGTTATGTTTCTTTATGTTTTCTTTCTCTTTCTATTTTACGACCTATGTGAGGACAGTTTTTATTTCGTTTTTGTACGGGATTGTGTATCTAGTTGTTATTAATGATCGAAGATCGCAAAATATTACTTACCACGACTTCATCCGCGAGGATTCTGGAAATTATCCCACAGGTAGGTACTACCTGAAAAAATACATATATTTTGTCCTGAACTCCTGGCATAGGTCAAGAGTTTCTACACATTTTGCCGGCAGCAATACCGTTGGCTTATCTCGTCATGCCGTTGGCTATTGATTGTAGCAATTACGATGAGATGACAATGAGACAGCATACGTGGCCAAACCTGCCGGTTATGCCGCCATGCTGCCGGCATAGTACGTGTATGTAGAAGCCAGCATTTACGGTTATTTTTATATTATTTTAAAATACGAGTGTTACTTTGCTTTACTATGCGTACGTTTTATGCATTTACGTCCCACGTACCTTCTTTTTATTATGCTTTTTTCTATGGTTGCATAACATTTGATTCTTTTTCTTTCCATGTTCTCGCTGACGCCCGCCGCTTCAAAATTGAAAACAGGTCAGTAAAACATTTTTCGTATTCTCTTTTTCAGACGATATTTTCTACGGTTTTGAGGAAAAAATCCACATAATTGCTATAAATTTCGGTTTGAATGATGAATGGTGTACATTAAATATTGATTTCGTTGCTCTGAATTGTGTCGAATCTCTCTTCTTGATAATATTAGTTGATTGAATTACACCAATAAGAATATAATAAACAAACATAAAAAATATGATTTGAATACGTCTTGGTACGGAATCAGTTGGCTCAGAGAAGAAAGACCATAATCATGGAATACTTGTATTATTTCGGGTCCTACATTTCAAACTCACTGTTTGACATCTTGTTCTCATATAATTGTAGTACCTCACATGTCCAATTATGTCCCCTTATGTCAAGTAGGTACTAAAAACCCTAAGAAATAGAGTTATGTAATAAATAGCGATAAAAAACATAATAGGAACGCAATCAAATCCATTTAAAACCACTATATTCATTACAACAGAAGTTCAATGAGCAAATTACTTTGATATTCCTGTTCCGTATATCCCTTTGTAAACCAGCTGCATTGTAGTTTGACAAAACCATTGCCCAGGTACCCAACCCACCAATTACCGGGTATTGTCAAAAAAAATCTCGGAGACATTTTTGAACATGTCATTCACATGACTGAGAATGATATTGCTTTTCAGGAACCCTATGCCATTCAATAAACGCTCTTATCTCTGCAACATCAAGAGAGAGGTTATGTCAAGTTGTCAGCAAAAGAAGTTGTCGTAACACTCAAAAACTTTTGTGCGTTGGTCCTCTAGTCTGTCACATATCCTTCCTATTGTCATATTTAGTTCAATAGCTTTGAATCCATAGACTTTTTTTTTCAAATCCATATCAAAGAGTTCTTGTATACACCTGCTTTATTCAGTAGTGTTTACCTAGGACTATACCTACCTTTATGTAGAATTAAGTTTGAGATGAAAGCTCATAATAGACTGTGGCTGAAGGTGCTCGCGACTTACCGTTTCGTAGTTATAACTTTGAAACTACTTAAGAGACTTTAATTAATCTGAACATGTAATGAAGCAGTACGTAGGTTTGTAATTAAGAAAATTGTGGTAGGATCTGTCAGTAACTTTGGGAGTTATAATTAACCTTAGAGTTTGAGAGTATTATGAAACGCTGATGACATATTCAGTGTTGACTTTTGGAATATTATAGCGTGACTCGTGAATCTTAATCCGTTCTTATCTACTTTTATTAAGACGACTACATGAGCTGAATTAGCAACTCTCTTTGTGGTGGTTCAAACTTCGTTTGAAATACTGTTAAAATAAAGTTCTAATCAGCTTGCACTACAAAGTGGTTGTACGTCAGTCACTGCGGGCCGAATATTAGTGCGAAATGAGTGTTTTTTTGCGATTTACAAAAAAATCTATTGATTGGAGTAAAAACATAAAACACTGTTATGCTAATATTTTGCTTGTTGAATTATTTGTCAAAAAATCAGATTGATCGCATATATTTTAGTATGGTTTTTACTCGTTAAAAGAATTTTTTAGAGATAAGTTCGCCCAGGACAAATGTTTGTGTGACGAGCACGATCATTTGTTCTGTGTCTGGGTGTAATTTATCTATAATATGTATGTACCTATTTAGAAATATATAAGTATGTTTATCAGTTGTCTAGTACCCATAACACAAGCTCTGCTTAGCTTGGGACTAGATGTCGTTGTGTGATAGTTGTGGAATATTATTATTATTTATCAAAAACTAAAACTTAGCCTTTTCTCAATTATTGGAATCGGCTTACGTTCTAAACGAATGCAGTTGAAAATCTGCATCTGTATTTTAGATGGAGCAACTGCCAATCTACAACCCAGTAACTGGGTGATACGATACCCCTTAGTAAGGCTGGTAAGGCTGCTTTCCGAGGCACGGAGGAAACTCGCTATGATATTTGGTCACCAATCTACAGGAAAATCGGCAAGCCTGGCAATGAAGTGAAATCCATGAAGATCAACCTGTACTGCTGTAATTATTTAGCCATGAGCTTATATTTAAATGTTAAAATTTTTCATAATATTTTTAGAAGATAGGTCGTAATTATGATAATATATATGTGAAGTAATATTAAGTTGAATATACAACATTATGCAATTCCATTTCCTACAAATCCCTGCTTGATGGACACTGCAGAGCACTATATTGTATTTAAGTAATTAACTAGCGGTACACAAGAAGCTAATAATGTTCAAGCTTACTTACGCAATATTCCCGCACTAATAGTTTCAAAACAACAGTTTCTGTTAATAGGCTCAGACTCTGAGCAATATTGCCTGACGGCAGGCAATTTCTATGACGGTAAGATTGTTTCAAGTAATCAACTCAGCTTTCAATCATTCTGAAAACGGTTATTGGTGAATTTATCAAACAAAAACTTGAGAGGTGTCAAGGGACACCCGGATGGAACGAAGTTACTGTATACACTCAACAAAAATAATCGTCGCTACACCACAATGTTCAATGCGAAATAGAAATACGAAACGAAAATATCTGGCTTGCTTTCTTTAAGAGAGAGAGAAACAGACAGAGAAACATGCGCACGCCGCACGGCTTACAATAGCTTACTATAGCAAAAAGTGTCGTTACAACTTTTCGTCTTAATTTTTTTCCGTCTAGCCCCCTTTCGCAACGCGCGATAAGGAACTTCGTTCCGATTAATTATCCCTACTAATGTTATTAAGAAGAAAGAAGAGAGAGAAGAGTTCTTAGAAGCGAATATTCAGTGATGTCTCAGTGATCGCCAAGGTGAAAACCGGTAGCGATCACCGAATCGTCAGAGGCACATTGAATATCAATGTGAAGCTTGAAAGGTCGCGTCTGGTAAAGTCCACGCTCCGACCTGGTCCTGCCCACATCCAGAACCCCGAAGACTTTCAACTCGAACTGCACAATCGCTTCCAGTGCCTAACCGAATGCGAAACTGTGGACGAGATTAACAATGGGTTGGTGGAAACTGTCCAAGCTGTGGGGTCCAAGTTCTTTAAGACCCCGCGCCGCAATAAGCCTCAAAAGCTCTCGAACGGAACCATCAAGTTGATGCAAGACCGGGCCGAGATGAGGCTGCAATCTTCAGCTGACATGTCGGAGTATGGCAAACTCAATAGACGAATCTCTAAATCAATGCGACGTGACCTGCGTGCCTATAGTGCGGCACGGATCAAAGAGGCAATCGAGCGGAACCAGGGCTCAAAAGTCTTCGCAAAGAATTCGTCTATTGGGCAAAGCCAAATGACAAAGCTGAAGATTAACGACGGCAGCATCATTTCGACGAAGCCGGAGATCCTGAGAGAGCTTGAGAGGTTTTACGGACAGTTGTACACATCAACACGACAACCCAGTGTCGGTACAGTTCGAGACGCAAGAGCTAAACTGACTCGACACTACACTGAGGATATCCCGGACATCAGCCTGTACGAGATTAGAATGGCTCTTAACCCTTAACCACCTAGCATACGTCTCACAGACCATGTTAAGTTTAAAATGCTGAATATTTTTGCGCGGGAGTGTCGTATCATGTTCTTCCTTCCTATACCTTTTCCCCACGTCCCTCAATACCGTGCAACGACCCGTCGGTGTTGGGCGGATTCGCGTTTGCCTCAGGTGAATAAATAAATACATGCTGGGGTCTGAGAGACGTATGCTAGGTGGTTACGTGATTATTTTAAATTGTGTATTTCTTTATTATTTTAGTTAAAATTGCACATAGACAGTCCGTTATTAAGAGCTGGTTGGAAAAAGAATTATCAGACGACTATAATATAACAAACGACCAATATAGTGATGCGGAGAATGTTGATACAAATCATGTTCTGGAAGAATGTTGTGCGTCTTATTCCGAATGCTAGCGGTCAGATACAGTTCAACTAAACACTGTATCATACAGTGATATTCCTTTAGAGTGGTGGTTAAGTGTTTTTAACTGAGGATGATGTGCCGTTTTCGGAAGTTCGACCGAGAAGAAGAAAAAATATTCTTTAATCACTTTCGTTGGTCATCAGCCCCAACCTCTTCGCGATCGCAAATCTACAACATAATATAGTAGAGGAAAGATAAGGTATAAATACAGCATACCGGAATAAACTGAATACATATGGCAAGTAATGAAAGTAATATGAAATTGCACCGTGATATACGTGTCGGTATACAACGTATCCTCCAGAACAACGCGACCCCTCCAGCAGCTGCCCCAGGCAGCAGCAGTGCTGAAGGGCGATTGATAATTCGTAAAAACTGTATTACTTATCAGTGTACTAAGGAACGAAAAACACACTACATGTGTTTCGAATGAAAAGCGCTAATTTGCCTCGAATGCTCAAATGAGATGTGTTTTCGATGTCGTGAAAAGATATAAGTTTACAGTCTGTAATTTTGTTTAATTTATCATTTTAATGAGAATTTTATATTTTTTCCATGTTTCTTGTTGATTTAATATTACAAAAATTTTAAGAAGAATTTTCTATTGCTCATAATTTTTTTTGTAAATCGCAATTTCCAAACGTATTAGTAAGTAAGCCTAAAATAAGAGACTGCACCAATGATTGGGGGTTAAAAGTATAAAATGTTGATTTTCATGTGCCCTCTGTTTATAATATTCGAGTTTAATAATGTTCAAAACAGATTTATTAATAAAAATCTGTTTTTCCTTAATATTTATAACAATAGTGAAGTATTTAACTCTGGGGTCCTACAGACGTATGTTAGGTGGTTGTGTGACAATATTATGTGCTAGGTAGTTAAGGGTTAAACAGCTAAAGAATAACAAGGCGCCGGGTGAAGACGGAATCACAACAGAACTTCTGAGAGCGGGTGGAAAACCGGTACTTCTAGTCTTCCAGAAGTTATTTAATTCCGTCATACTCGAAGGTACTACGCCAGAAGCATGGCACAGGAGTGTGGTTGTTCTTTTCTTCAAAAAGGGTGACAACACCTTGTTGAAGAATTACAGGCCAATCTCACTTCTGAGCCATGTATACAAGCTGTTCTCAAGAGTCATTACGAACCGTTTCGAATGCAGGTTTGATGACTTCCAGCCTCCCGAACAAGCCGGTTTCCGAAAAGGTTTTAGTACTATAGACCACATACACACGCTCCGCCAGATTATACAGAAGACAGAGGAGTATAATCGGCCATTATGTTTAGCGTTTGTGGACTATGAAAAGGCCTTCGATTCAATCGAAACCTGGGCAGTATTGCAGTCCCTCCAACGATGTCATATCGACTATAGGTATATCGAAGTGTTGAAGTGTTTGTATAGAAACGCCACCATGTCCATCCGACTTCAGGAAGAGAGCACGAAACCAATCCAATTGCAGAAAGGCGTGAGACAGGGAGACGTTATTTCTCCGAAACTGTTCACGAACGCGTTGGAGGACGTTTTCAAGCTCTTGGAATGGAACGGATTCGGCATCAACATCAACGGCGAATACATCACTCACCTTCGTTTTGCCGATGATATAGTCATCATGGCAGAATCGTTGGAGCACCTCAATGCTATGCTCAGCGACCTCAGTATCGTTTCCCAACGGGTCGGCCTTAAAATGAACATGGACAAGACGAAAGTCATGTCGAATGTCCATGTGGCACCCGTACCGGTTGTTGTTGGGAATGATACTCTCGAAGTTGTAGACCATTACACTTACCTTGGACAGATTGTTCAGTTAGGTAGGTCCAACTTCGAGAAAGAGGTCGCCCGAAGAATCCAACTCGGATGGGCAGCATTTGGGAAGCTACGTGATATCTTCTCATCGAGAATCCCACAGTGTCTCAAGACAAGGGTGTTTAACCAGTGTGTGATGACATATGGCTCTGAAACGTGGTCTCTGACTGCTGGCCTTTTAGAGAGACTAAGAGTCACTCAACGAGCGATGGAAAGAGCTATGCTCGGAGTTTCTTTGCGGGATAAAATCCGGAACATGGATATTCGGCGAAGAACCAAAGTCACCGACATAGCTCATAAAATTTGCAAGTTGAAGTGGCAATGGGCAGGCCACATCGCTCGTAGAACTGACAACCGATGGGGAAGAAAAGTTCTCGAGTGGCGACCACGGACCGGAAGACGCAGCGTAGGTAGGCCTCCCACTAGGTGGACCGACGACATCGTGAGGGTCGCGGGCAACCGATGGATGCAAGTGGCGAATTGTCGTTCGGCGTGGCGGTCTAAGGGGGAGGCCTATGTTTAGCAGTAGACGTTTTCCGGCTGATGATGATGATGACTAATGTTATAAATGCGATGTGTAGATGTTTGTTACTCAAACACGTCAGAACAGCTGAATGGATTTTGATTTTTGGCACACAGACTTTATGGTCAGGATTAACACATAAGATACCTTTTATTCAATGTAAGTATCAGTTCAGTTTTAGTGAATTCAAGTGTCAATTTTCGAGATTTATTGTACAGGTTACTTATCCGGTTTGTTTTATGATAAAAAATAATAATATTCCACAACTATCACACAACGCCATCTAGTCCCAAGCTAAGCAGAGCTTGTGTTATGGGTACTAAACAACTGATAAACATTTATATATTTCTAAATACATAAATATTATAGATAAATTACACCCAGACACAGAACAAATGTGCTCATCACACAAACATTTCTTCTGGGTGGGAATCGAACCCACGACCTCCGGCATAGCAGTCAGGGTCACTGACCACTAGACCAACAGGCCTGTCAAATCATTTCATTATTGTCCCAAATAGGTCGGGAACGGCTTCCAGTCTAACTTATATATGTATTGCGACTGCCTATTTGACCTCCAAAACCCTGTTAGACCTGGACACAAGCCCTTTTTTCGATCGTGGTAAAATCATCATGTGAGTCCTCCCTCCCAGATTGGGACATGAGAGACTATCAGACTCTTAATGACTAAAATCCACAGTTTTCCTTCAATAGCACAGGGCAGGGGTCTTTCAAGATCACGGTTACGTGTTTAGACAGTCTCGCGACCCAGGGCAGGAGGACTCATTTGATGACTATACAAGGCTAAAAAAAAATATACATGTGGCACTCGGAGACTGCCGCGGTGAAGCTATTGCATAACATTATTTTTTTATTTTAAAAGAAAAAAATCGCCTACCGCGTATATTAAACGAAAATATAATTTATTTAAAATGTTTGTGGTGCACTTTTGTGATAAAGAACTGCTTTGTTGTAGGAGAACTTTATAAGTACGTTTCATTGTGAAAACTCTTTTTGTAGCTGACGGATATTTTTACGATTGCCGAAGTCTCCCGAACTGAAACGACGTTAGACGATGCGTGGTGTCTGGTATTTTCGTTATAAAAGCCGCCCGCGATAAAAGCTATGCAATAGCTTAAAAACATGATGAAATGCTACCTAACCTTAAAGACAGACAAGTGTACATAACCACGAGTTCCTAAACGGTACATCTACATAAATATCGGATACCTACTACAACATCGTATCATAATCAACTTCCTGGATAATCTTATATTTTTGGCTCAAGAAAAACGAAAACTGAAGACGATACTTTACACAATCTGCCAATATTTTGTTATTTACGCTCCCAATATTGAAGATAATATCTGAACTTTACGTCAAGTTTACATTCAACGCCCAGACACGTTTAGGCACAAGATGAGGTCACATTGAAAGCGAGTAGCGTATCCAGCATTCAGGACCTTTAAAAAATCACTCCCTTGTTATGTTTTAGTAAAACTATCGTACAATAAGGACAGCAACAATGCGGTTGCGAGCAAAACTCGGATTTGCCTATTTCGGGATCAGTACTCCAGACCATCTTACCAATCAGGCTATGCAGCTCCACTCGTCGAGTTTGAATCTTTCATTCCCTTGGTTGAACGTTTTTGTGATTTTTTGAAAGACGCGGTTGAATTTTTATTTTCTCAAAAACTTTTATTATTATTATTTAAAAATCGCTCTAATTTACTTAAAAGTTTACATATTTTTTATGTGTAATGTCCCACACTACTAGGACTAGCACTAGATAGTATCGATTATATCAACAGATCAGTCTTAAATAAACACGATCCGGATTAGTGGCAGACGAATCCAGTTTGGTCGATGGGATTCAATTCGTCTGTCCAGTTTCACCTCTCAATAATTTATAATTTAACTACAAAGTTAATCTAGATTCAAGAATGAAATCGCTCATTTGAAAACACGCTAGACGCTTGCAATCGCACCACTGCCTTAAACTTGGATACAATTTCAGAGCTTAGTTAGGCTTTATAATCAAGGTTGGTCTTTGTTCTCTATCTAATATTGATAAACGCCAGTTGATTAAAACTAGTTAATTTATAGTTAGGAAATTTACTACACTTTGTTTAACAAGCATTCATATTTTAAGAGATAGATTAATAGAAAAAAGCTAAAAATAATTTGTAAGGACTCTATTATTATTTTAGTCATTCATTACAGTTAAATAATTAGTAAAACATTATTTTTTTATTATAAAATTAAAGTCGACATTCGTTTGCTCGTATTGACCTTGTTGTTCTTCCAAACTATGAAATGAAGTTTTAAGTATTTTAATATTTTTTATCGTATTTTATGGTTTTATTTTGAAATGTTTACAGTTGTGCCATGTAGATATTTCTAGCATGTCAACATAATAAACAATTTATTTTTAACTTGCAATAAATAAAAAAGAGAAAACGTAACATCTGCAAATTACACAACTCCTCCTTCACATTATAAAAAAAAAGCTTTCCACACTAACGACAAAGCAACTCTTTTTATAATTTACTTACAACAAAGGAATATAAGTAGACTATTGATCATCCGTCCCTCCTGGTCATTTGCGAAGCCATTTCGAAGAATACGCACAAACCGTGGCCAGTAACATACAATTTCCATAGGAGAAAATGATCTAAATGCTCTACAATTAAGTGCAAATTAGCATTCCTAATCATTTTGTTTGCTCTGTAACTACAATTCGCTGATTCGTCCGACGAAACAATTATACGGTGTTAACCTTTATTTAATTAATGCAAATTGTTAGGTGCATACTTTGAAATGTTTTATTGCGTACCTAGAGAAAATTGCTAAGCCTGTTATGATTTGTATCGAAAGTACAAGTACTGTACTTACGTTAAGATAATTTGTGCATAATTATCCACACTGAAATAATATTCATAATATAAAGAGAAAAGATACAATTTTTTGTTTATAACGAAGAACGCAAAAATACGGAACCGATTTAAAAAAAATGTTTTTTTTTAGCATTTTAAACCTATGTTATCAGCCAGCGCCATAATTTTTTGAATTCCGCGCGGACGAAGTTAAAACTAGCTCATTGCCCGCGCGGATGAAGTCGCTGGTTGGGTGCCAATTGTAAATAATCCTGGTGACTAGCTACTACCACAGCAAAAACTTCAACCAGGTTTGCAGTGTTATTTTCGATTGGGTATTTCTATAGGCTTCAATTTCTCTATCGGGACTGTAAACCATCAAATACTCGTATTTTTTAAGCTATTTACAGTTAGTAAGAATTTCATTCAGAAGTAGTCCAACAATAATTTATAGAATTGGTGTTTAATAAGGAGCAGAGCTATTTATCTTAGATTTTTCGTTACAACGCATATTATTTATTGTGATTAAGATAAACGTAACCAACATTTGAGAATGTAGCTAGAATATTGCCAAATTACAAATCTATGACACTAAATCCTATATAGCTAATCTACACTAGGAATAATTAACAGTTGAGCTATCTACGTACAATCTAATAAGACCTTATGCATCTAATGTTGAAAGTTAACTGACATAATTCACACGAGCTAAACGCGAAATGGAATGAATAAGAATCAAGAAAAATAACAGTGTAAAGCATAAAACGGGTTTTGTATGAAGGTGTAATCGCATGCTACTTAATAACTTTCAACTTTAATAACCATGCTATTTGGAGAAGAAACTTATTTTTTTTTTCTTGCGATTGTATTGTTGCATTTATGTATTTTTGGGGAAAGTTTAAGTGTTGGTTGTTCAATGCAAGCATTGAAAGTATCTACTTTCCGAATTGTTGACATAATTATCACACCGTTAACACACCGACATTATGCCGCTTCTTTTCCAAGATTCTTATAAGATTTTTGTCGTATAAAGTTGACATGTGCAGTTGTGCACATTGCCCAACAGACATTCATTCTAAAATAAAACAAAAAATAAGGAGTTGGACTTCCGTCATTGCTTTTATACCCCGTCCGTCTCAATGTCCATGTCTTACTAGTCCAGTCATTTGTAAATGTCGTACTTACTCAGCATACAATGGATGCCACCTCGGTTCTCATGTCGGACCCCTCACTAATTAAAAAAAGTCTGACGAATAAGACCGGCGATTTTTATCGCTCACCGAATCATACATTCAAAGAAACCACGTAGGCGTTGTCTATATCGCTTCCTTTTCTTACCTCTGAAAATTGAAATCATCTTGTCTCTCTCTAAAAGATTCTACTGTATTTCGTCCATTCATTAAATCAGCCAGTAATTGTTAATAATTATAATTCATTAAAATTTTGAAGGTATCCCGTTGCTACGTTTTTCTTCTGATACGGTAATCGCTGTGAGAATTTGATAGTTTACCTCCGACAGATGAGCCTAACTGTGACAAAAAAATCATGGTGATGTTACTTTAAGAGTCGAATTCCAAATTGAGCTTCATCTTGAAAGTAATTGTGTCCATATTGTGGATCGTGAGCGGCAAATGTAATTTGGCCGTCGTCCAGTGGTTAGACGTCGTAAATCGAAATCAAGAGCTCGACAGTGACAGTGTTTTTGTTTGAACATTACTGGTTTTGAAGATAACGCTTTTTACGGTCTTAATTATTGTTATAGCCGTGTTGAAGACCATCCTCGTGAAGGCGTGATAATTATAATAATTGTTATTCATTTCCTAGAAGACACCAGAATTTATGTGAACTGTCGTCTTGGCGGCGGCGATGTATCTCCAACATTAAAATAAGACAAATATTAGTTCTAGCCGTTTGTTGTAATTTGTTACTCAAGCCTCGCCAGCAATTACTCGGTGAAATGTGACTTGAAAAGATAATTAAAACAGTCTGTTAACTAACGTTTTAGGATGTCTGCTGCAGACCTTCACGAACTTAAGTAGAACTAATTATTTAATGCTTTTCAAAACTTATGCTCATTCAAAACTAAATCAAAATTTAATTTATGTTTTTGGTTTGTCAAAGTAGATTATGGCGTGGAAGATAGAGTAATCTAGTAAATCACGCTTTACATTAATGTTAAATCTAGGCGAAACATTTCTTTGAAATGTTGCCAGAGTATCTAATTCACGATTCACAAATTACTAATCTTTGAATCTCAGAAAAGAAAAACCATTAGGTACTTTTTTTTTTTATCGTGGTAAAATCATCAAATGAGTCCTCCCACCCCGGGCAGGGCGGGAGGGACTGTCAGACTTGTACTGACTAAAATCCACGGTGTCCTTCAGTAGCCCTTTATGTCCCGGGGTCACGGTAATGGTATAAGTCCCGCGACCCCGGCAGGCTTTGGCCCTCTAGAGAGGGGGCCCCGTCATTATGCTGACGCTCTTTGAGGCGCGCGTGGAACACAACGCGCCGTCGACCCGGGCATGGTCCATGATCGGGCTGCGAGTTGCCCTTTACTCGCCGCCCGCATGCCCGCGCCTACGGTGGCCGGAGATCGTCTTGCGACGTCCGTCGCCGTGGGCGTCCACCACCGCGGGAAACCATTAGGTACTTAGTGAGTTCTTAGAAATGGGTTCACCATTGAAATAGGGTAATAGTCTGTCTATACATATGAAGGCTATATAGTTATTAAGAGTAATTTAAAGGGAAACATGAATCGTAGAAAACTCAATTTGAACTCAAAACATTTTCATATTTCTATCTATATCTACTGTGAGTTAATCATCAAGATAATTCTAGTTCCCCATTTCAAAGCGGTAACATTTCAAAGTATTAAGTTCTTTATACACAAATAATAATTTCCTTTACGGCCTGGTAAACACAGGCGCGGTCCGAAGAGGGGGGGTCACAGGGGACATGACCCCCCCAAAACCTAAGATCACATTGAATAATCTCAAAAATTTGCCAAATAATAAAAGGAAATTTCTAACTATCCCATAACGTCAATAAATTAATAGTTTGCTGACATCTTGTGCAATATGTCTTGTGCAATAATGTTTATTTTATTCCAGATAGGTACCTATTTTGTATTAGTGTAGTGAGTGACCCCCCCCCCAAATTTCAGGCGAGACCGCGCCTGGGTAAACATCAGAGTTAAAATAGGTGGCAAAATAGTGTAATAAAAAATAAATACGAACCAACAAGTGAAGCTTTAACGAATACGTACAGTACCACACATCAATTTCAAATTCACAAACCCAATAGTTAGTATACAAGACCTTAGGAACACTCCCTGTCATTACCTACATCAAGCAGACTAATTCATGATGCTTGCCTCGTTCTTAGAAGGACCGACGTCGAAGACAGACAGGGATACTGTAACAGATCTCCTTAATAACATCTAAGCTTATTAATATGCATAACACAAGGATAGATCGTGAACTAACTATCACCAATAGAGACGAGGGTAATTTTCGTTTGGAACTTGGTAATGAATTCAGAATCTTAGTACACATAGTTTATTGTGGTATGGCAGTTTGTTTAATTTATTCTGTGTTTAGTACAGTATCGGTTTGTGTTTGTACCGTTTGTTATAGGTATAATATTGTACCTTGGGGGTTTGTTTTAGTGTCTGTTGTTATTCTTGCCTACGCTTAGATAACTTAAATTATAGACACCAAAATGATTCTTGGTTCTTATCAACAAAACTAGCTCCAAGAAATACTGTCTAAAGTCAGAACTTTACGACTATATTTTAGTCGAACCAATCAGTAAACTACAACAGCTCTATAAATCTTTGAAAACCGTTCAATGAATTAAAAAAATAACATGGCAACAATCTTAGTGTAATTGAAATCCCTTTGGGTGTTCTCTCAAAAGTATCTTTGAAATTTGTCAGACGTAAAACAAGGCTGGCAACATTGGCTGACCTATTAACTGGAGGCTACTCTACTAACAATCTCCGTCCATGTTGACTTGTTTGTCGACGAGATTATTAGTTCAGCAAATCATTACTTTCAGACGAATAGCTTGGTAGCAAGCTTTTGCTGTATCTAAAACACGTTATTACAACTTTCCTCAATTTAAATTCAATACGGTTCTTGATTGGCAAGAAATTATGTTACAAAATGAATACCTATTTGATTCAAGTCTTGTAAATTTTCAATTTAATCTTGGTATTCACGCAGGCTTACAATCTTAGCGAATTTAATCGATAAAATGCGTATTATGTTATCGAGTTTCGTTGTAAAACTTATAAATTCAAAAAGCTTGTTGGACGTCAATAATCACGCGAATTATTTTATAACATATGGCGTTATAACAATCCTAAATCGCCTTTGGATCTTGTTTGTTCTTTGGCTAGGCTATAATTAGGCGGCGTCTTGTTAGCCCCAATCCTGCTCAGGCTTTCAAATTAAAAGGGAATTGTCAGTTCGGCCCGGCTGACTTCGACCGCAACTTACAGTTATTAACGATTCCGGTACAGAAAATATTTTACTTCCACGTTCTTATTAAAACTTGTTTTCGGCCCTTTCTGTTCTATCTTCACGGATCGTTGGGGGAATAGTGTGGATACGATTGTTACTATTATGTATTAAATTATTCATAGAAAAGTTATACATTTACAAAAGCATTTTTATTGTTACATTGATTTATTTTTATTATGCTTCCAAAAATATCTTAAAATATGAAATATAGTTTGAAAATAGCTGTTTAAAACACTTTCGAATCTATTAAACAAACATTGACTCTATTACTCTAATAATAGTGTAATTTTTACACAATCCAAGCAATAAAAATGATTTATACACCTATTTGTCAATACTTTTGTCCGTGACTTTGAAAAAAACTGCGACTCAGGTGTGGCAAAGTGATTTCGTAAAGCTATTAATTTTACTTTTGACACTTCTCTGTTATATTTATGTTTTAATATTAAACTTAAGGAATTATAATAGCTTATTAATATTTTACTGTCACATTAATCTATTACAACAGTTGCTCAGGCTTAATTTATTTTTCCTGAATACAATGCTTAAAAGGAAACTGCTGGAAGGATTATTTTTGGAAGGAAACATTTTTTAAAGTTTTTATTTGATTTGTATATTACTTCTGGTTATGCGGTTTCTGACTAAAGTTGTTGTTAATTCACTTTTAAATTAAGAAAAAGCTGTTGTTTATTATTTCCAGCCTTCTTCCGATAGCATCATTATCATCACCTAAGTACATATACGAAGTCTACCAATTTTACGACACAGCACTAAATTGTTTAAAAAACGTAAAACTCCGAACAAGATTTGTTTATTGGTTCCAAACAGTTAAAATATTTATTTACAATAGTTTATAACAACTAGGTAAATAATAAAGTCTCATCCACACTATCGCCACGCTATATAATTTTATTTTTTGGTTTCTGGCTAACCCATATTCGTGTGGCGTCGTTACCCGTCGGCGCGAGGGCGCACAATTATGTAATTATGTGTTAGGAGATCTGTTTTTATCACGTCCACCCTTGTCTATCGAATGATAATTGACCTCTTGTTTTGTACGTAATGCCGAGATATTATACTAAAGTAGTTTGAAAAAAGTCATTTCGCCCATATGGTGTATCCTAGGTTTTTATAATGAGTTTTAATTGTTCGGATTTGTGCGTGTTGCTATTATGCACAGTCGTGACAGAAGTGGTTTTTAGTGGAAGACTTTTTTTTTTTTTTTTTTCGTGGTAAAATCATCAAATGAGTCCTCCCACCCCGGGCAGGGCGGGAGGGACTGTCAGACTTGTACTGACTAAAATCCACGGTGTCCTTCAATAGCCCTTTATGTTCCGGGGTCACGGTAATGAGATAAGTCCCGCGACCCCGGCAGGCTTTGGCCCTCTACAGAGGGGGCCCCGTCATTATGCTGACGCTCTTTGAGGCGCGCGTGGAACACAACGCGCCGTCGACCCGGGCATGGTCCATGGTCGGGCAGCGAGTTGCCCTTTACTCGCCGCCCACATGCCCGCGCCTACGGTGGCCGGAGATCGTCTTGCGACGTCCGTCGCCGTGGGCGTCCACCACTGCGGGTGGGGCGGAGGGAGGACACTGTCCTCTCTCTCACGCGGCCCGCCTCCTCCTTCGCGAGCATGACTGCTTCGCAGAAGGAGGCGACCGCTTCCCACTCCGTCTCGCCCCGCAGCATGGCCGCGACCAATGCCGGGCGCGAGAGGTCTCCGCCTATCGCCGACGTGAGGACACGTCGGTGCTCTGCCCAAGCGGGGCAGTCTTGCACCGTATGCTCTACTGTGTCCTCCGGGCGATCTTCGCAGTGGTGACACCCAGGCGTTTCCTCCTTTCTCCTTAGACACAGGTACCTCCCGAAACTTCCGTGTCCGGTGAGGACCTGCGTCATGCGGTAGGTTAGGACGCCGTGACTCCTATCCAGCCACTCCTCAAAGAGGGGTCTTACCGCCGCGATTGCGGCGTGCCCGGCCGTCGGTTGCGACAGTCGTCCCCTCCATACTGCCCTGAGATCGCGCCGGACCTCCTCTCGCCGCGCCTCGACTTCTCGAGGCAGCGGGGAAGCACCCCGGCTCTGCGCCTCCACGCGCCACTCATAGACGCGCTGGAGGGCAGTCGCCTCCAGATCCCAGGGCAGTAATCCGGCAAGCAGGTTGGCCGATTCGCCGGCGATCGTGCGGTATCCCCGGATCATCCGGATAGCCATGACCCTCTGGCATGCGACCAACTTTAGTGGTCGCGTCCGGATGCTCAGGGCCCACACGGGGGCCCCGTAGAGGGCCATGGACCGCACGACACCGGCGTACAGCCTACGGCAGGAGGCGTTTGGCCCGCTGAGATTAGGCAGGAGTCGCCTGAGGGCGGCTGCTGCCCGGTTCAGCTTTGGGGCCAAACTCAGGAAATGCTCCCTGAAGTTCCACCGGCTGTCGAGGACGAGTCCCAGGTACTTCATCGTCCTCCCGACGCCGATGCGAACCCCCTCCACCGTTATGTGGGACTCGGACCGTGGCGCGTTAACGCGGCCATGAAAACACATGGCCTCCGTTTTGTGCAGCGCCACTTCGAGTCCCAGCTGCCGGATCCTATCGACGACTGTCGCAACCGCTTGCGTCGCCAGGTCGGCCGCCGCCTGGTGCGACTCTCCCTCCGCCAGGACGAGCGTGTCGTCAGCGTAACATATTACGCTGACGCCGTCAGGGAGGTCGCCGCGCAGCACCCAATCGTAACCGATATTCCACAGGGGCGGCCCCAAGACTGAACCCTGTGGAACACCGCACGATATCTCTCGCCGGTTCCACTCTCCCCGGTGACCTGGGTAGATGACGGCTCTGTCCGTCAGGTAGTCCTCGACTATGCGACGGAGGTAGGTCGGCACCCGGTCATACCGGAGTGCCTCCCTGATGCAACTCCAGGGCAGGGTGTTAAAGGCGTTGGTGATGTCCAAAGACACCGCCAAGACGACCCTGCCCCGGGCTACTGCATCCCCCGTCGTGAGGGCTCTCACGCGCATGATGGCGTCCACCGTCGAGCGCCCCCTGCGGAAGCCAAACTGGCTCTCCGCAAGGTTCGGGCCCACCCGATTCAGGTGCCCGACGAGGCGGTCTGCAATGACTCTCTCGAAGAGCTTGCCCACCTCGTCGAGCAGCACGATGGGCCGGAATGCGGACGGAGAGTCCGCAGGGCGCCCGTGCTTCTGGATGAGGACCAGTTTTCCCGTCTTCCAACGAAGCGGGAACCGGCCCCTCTCCAAGCATGCGCTTAAGAGACCCCCAGTCGAGGCCCGAGAGTCCCCGAGGCCAGGACCCAGGCTTTTCCAGGCAGGCCGTCGGGTCCTGGGGCGGTATTTTTGGCTTTGAGCCGTTGTACCGCCACTCTCAGGTCTACCTCGGTCACCTCCGGAGCATCGTAGACGTCGTCGTCGCTGTGGTCCGCGTTTGCGTCAGCTTCATCCTCAGATTCCGTCGGAGACGGAGCCATGGGCGGGGGAGTATGCTCCCCTCGCGATGGGAACAGGGCGCTCACCACGTCCTCCACGAACTGTGGCTGGAGACTCTGCGTCAACGGGGGAGCCCAGGGGCGGAGCTTTTCTCGCACCCACTTGTAGGGGCGGCCCCATGGGTCCCCGTCCAGAGTCCCCAGCATCTCCTCGCGGGCCAGTTCTTTGGCCCGCCAGATCTCGTCGCGGAGGACGGCCTTCGCTACCCTGTAGCCCTCGTGCAGCTCCGCCTCTACAGTCGCCGCATCCGGAGGTCGGGTGCGGCGCCTGCGGAATCTGGTGTACCGGCGTCGCGCGGCAACGCACGCCTCGCGCAGCGCTGCTAGCTCGCGCGACCACCAGTACAACTGACGCCGGGCGCGTCCTTGCCGGACCCGGGGCATGGCCACGTCGCAGATCTCCGACATGGCCTCCCGGAACCACTCCGCCTCGTCGTTGATGTCAGCAGGCCTGTCCGGTGGTGACACCCAGGCCTGCACGATCGAGGCTTCCAGGAATAGCTCCCGGTCCAGCTGCTTCAGCGCCCATCGCGGACCACTTGGGTTCCGTCCACTTGGAACCGGCGCGTCTGAGGTCTGGGCGGAGACGTCGAACCGGATATACCGGTGGTCGGAATAGGTCTCCACCTCCTCCACAACGCGCCAGTCGGTGACGCGCGGCGACAGGTCGGCGGTGGCGAACGTAACGTCCACCACCGACTCTCCCGCCCACCGCACGCACGTGGGGACAGAACCCCGGTTCTCGATCACTAGGCCCTGCGCACGGGCCCAGTGCTCGAGCATCCTACCCCGCGTATAGTCCGTGGACCGGGAACCCCAAGCCGGACTTTTGGCGTTGAAGTCCCCAAGGACGAGCGCGGGGAGGGAACCGAGGGCGACGACGACGTCTCCCAGCTCCGTTAGGGAGTCTTGGAACTCGGCGAGAGATCGGCTCGGGGAGAAATAAACGCCTACAACGGCGATCTCCCCGAACCGTGCTGCGACGATCCCGCGCCCTCTCTTTACGCGATCGAGGGGCGGGGTACCGGCGGCCGCCGACGAAATTAGGGTCACCGAGCCGCCCAGGTCCGCCACCCAGTCATTCCTGGGCAGGACAAAATACGGCTCGGCGACCACGGCGACGTTGATCAACCACTGCGCCATGCTCTGGAGCAAGAGATCCTGAGCAGCGGCGCAGTGGTTGATGTTCGCCTGGAGGAAGCGCAATGGAGACATTAATCTGAATCCATTGCAGCCTCCTCCAGGACCCTCTCCGAGGGTTGAGCCACGGCGGCGGCGGCGGCAGCGGGAGCGGCGGCGGCGGCGGCGGTGGCGGTGACGGCGGCGGCAGAGGGCTGCCCCCAGCCCGGTGATCGGCCGGCTTGCCAGCCGCCGCACATGCGAAGCAGTGCGGCGGGGCAGTGCACGAGCCGGCCTTGTGACCGGGCTGACCGCAGCGGAAGCACCTATCGCTGCGGTCCACCTCCGAGGTGCAAACGCATGCCGCGTGGTTACCCACTTGGCAGCGGTAACACCTCAGGGGTCTGGGCTCCAGGACTTTTACCTGCGCCGACACCCAACCAACCAGGAGCCTTCGGCCCTCCTGCAACTTTTTGGCCGCCGACACGGGGCAGCTAACCGTGGTGGTTAGCAGCCCCGCAAAGTCAGGACGCAGGGCGCCCGCCCGCACCTGATCGGGAGGGCACCCCCCAGTCCTGGCAACGGCGGCCACGACGTCCTCTGCCGTCACGGAGTCGTCCAGACCCAATATGCGCACGTCTGCGCGCTTGGTGGGTCTGGACACTCGGGCCTCTTCCGCATTTAAGGACGCTCTGAGCCGTTCGGCCAGAGCGTCAGCGGAGGGGCCACTGGCCGCGCCGGGGAGCTCCAGCATTCGAGCCCCCGTTGCGGTGACCCTCAATCGGAGGCCGCCGGCGATGCCGAGCTCCTCGAGGTTCACCGCCTCCCGCGCCTTCGCGAGCACGTCGCGATACGACACGCCCCTCTTGACCGCGTCCGGCTGCAGTGTTATCACCACAGCCGCGGTCTTTGGGGCGCGCAATCGCGCCGCGACGTCGCGCTCTTTGCGCCGCCGCCGTCTCTCCCTTCGCCTCATGGACCTGGCCGCCTTGTCAGCCTTCCTCTTCTCTCCGGCTACTTGCCAATCGGCGTCGGTCGGAGGAGTTTTAGGAATAGGCTGCTCTTGCTGAGACGGCCGGTGATCGGCCTGGGCCTTTTTCTTTTTGGCCGTCTGGGCCGACCCCGCAGGTGTCGGGGTCGGAGGCGGCTTTGACGGGCCCGGTTTCGCCTGGCTGGGCCCGACCGGAGCCGTCTTCGTCCCGGCCGGAGCCGTCCTCGCCCTCGCAGGGGCTGTCCCACCCGGAGCCGTCCGCACCGGGGCCGTCCTCGTCTGAGGCGGCTTCGTCGTCGGGGGAGGCTTCGACGCGGCCGCGGCCGCGTACGAAGACGCAAGCGGGGGCCGCAGCACGCGGCTCTCCAATACGGAGAACCGCTGCTCAAAGGCGGCCAGCTCCTGCCGCACCAGGGTGAGAACTGGATTCTCCCCCGATGCAGGCCGGCCTTTCTCCTTAGCGGCCCCCGGTGGCGCCTCCTGGCGGCCGGCCGCTTGTAGGCCGGCCAATTCCGCCTTCAGGGCGGCATTCTCCTTTTGGAGAGCCCCTATGGCGGCAGTCAGACGGGCGAGCTCCGTCCGCAGATCGGGCATATCATCCCCCGCAGACGGAGACCCGCCATAAATGCGCGCGGCCGCCACGACGGAGGTCATGGCTTCAGCAATCGCGTCCTCGCGTGACTTTTTTTTTTTCTTCATTGAGACGACGCGCATCGCGGCCGCCACGACCTCCGTTAGTTTGGCCTCGTTCGAGGCCAGACTAGTGTTGGGCTCTCCAAATGAGGGCCCCCTCCCCGAAGTCTTGCCTCGGCCCTTACCCCGCACACTCGTGGGGATCTTAGGGGCCGAGACAAGCCCTTCCTCTGACGATGATATGTCGCCCTTCGACCGGGGGCGCTTAAGGAACCCATTCCTTCTATCGGCGCCCCCCTCATCCCTTACCACGCTTCCAGAAGCCGAGCTCTGGAAGCTAGGGGCGTCTGATGCCGAGTCGGACTCCGACCCGAGCATCAGCGCCACCTCATCATCCGGAGCGGCACCCTGTGCCCGCTCTATGTTCGGTGCCGGTGAGGAAGACGTGCTGGACAAGTACAGCGACTCCTCCCCACGGGCACGTGAGCCACCCTGGCTCTCTGCGGCGACTGCCGGTGTTTTTAGGGGGTTTTTCAAAATACTTTTCATTTCTGTTCCCACGAGTAAATACATTATCCAACCAACCAACCATGACAATGTGGTCCGCACTAGCGGCTGATTTTTCCCACAGCTACCCGTCAACCAAGCTGTTAACCTCCCTCGCGGTGCGCCGCCGCTTGGAGGTTCGGGGTAATTTTTTAAAGAGGTTTTCTTCCTCGCGGCCCGGGCGGTTAAGCCCTCGACCCCCGTCGAAAGTCATAGACGTGATCATGACAATCTTCGGGGCTACGAGAATAGCGGTGGCAAGAGGAGGCGGAAGTGCAAGGCCTCCTCCTGCCTGCCCGACGGCAGGGTAAGTGCACGCCGGGCCCGCTCTTACTCCAAAACCACTGTGCCTTCTGCTGATCAGAGGGACACGCGGTGGAGCGACGTGACAGGATATTGGCATACGGGCAAGAAGACCCCTTGCGGGGAGTTCTTGTCCGCACCCCGGGGCGCACCGTCCCGAGAAACTGGGCTTCCCCCCGGACGTATCCGGAAAGGAACTTCCAGTCCTCGGGCACTCGAGGAGGCTTCCTGTCCTTAGCACCCCTTTAGTGGAAGACTTTGATGATCTCTATAACATATCTAGGACGAAGATAAAGATAAAGGACTCACGTAAAATTTTTAAAGCTAAAACTTGTATTAATCAACAAATGGTCAACATTAGCCCTATGCCTTAAGTCCTGGGAGTCATGGAACTGATTCTCACATAAATGCCCAGTTCTAGGATAATGTAGGTTAACACTCTTGCCAGTATTATTTTATTATAAGGGTAGTTCTTCGAAATTCGATTCTTTGACTGATTCATATGGTCAAATTTTAATTTCACTTTCAGCTCAGTAACACATGTTCGTATGAAAATAGATATTCCAAATAACATATATTTGTATGAGGGACTCGTTTTTACAAAGTAGTTTTTAAGATATTTACGTTTAAAAATTTAGTGCCCAGATGAATCAGAATTTTATACAGATGAATCAGGAACAGAAATAAAAATGAAAAACTTAAAATAAAAATGGGCTCTGTATTAAGAAAATAATCAAAATATTATAACGAGGCTTCCGGCGACTGGGACCGCAATAAAGTGACACCGCGGTCCCAGTTGCCGGATGCATTTAATTTTAATATTTGTATTCCGTCGACTGGGACCGATCCATAAATTGAACCAGAAAGGTACAGTCAGACGAAAAATGTCTGTGGAAATTGTCTTGTTCAATACAAACCAGGTAAAAAGTAATAGGCTAGCATAGGTTCAAAGTGGTCTGTATTAATATAAGTCTCGGCAGGAATAGGTTACCTGAAATTGTCTTGTATCGATTCAAAAACATTAAATAAATACCACTTTGAACTTATGCTAGCCTAGTACTTTCGTTGGTTAGTCAATGAAAAAGACAATTTCAGGAAACTTTCTACTTAGAATTATTTAAATACAGACCCATGTTGAACTCATGGTAGCCTAGTACTTTTTTTAGCTTCTAATTTTCTCACTTGTGACAAAAGGGAATATTTATCCCGTTTGTCGCCAGTGGGAAGTTTTTTAGGAGAAAAAAATCCCTATTGTCCAAGAAGAAAGTACTAGGCTAGCATGAGTTCAGGATAGGTCTGTATTTAAATAATTCTAAGTAGGAGATTACATGAATTTGGTTTGTATTGAACAAGACAATTTCCATAGACATTTTTCGTCTGACTGTACCGTTCTGGTTCAATTTATGGATCAGTCCCAGTCGACGGAATACAAATATTAAAATTAAATGCATCCGGCAACTGGGACCACGGTGTCAGTTTATTGCGGTCCCAGTCGCCGGAAGCCTCATTATAACAACAATAATATTTTTTTTATAAAAACAATTATCAGTGATCATATCAAGGAAAAAATCTGGTCAATTCAACAAAAAAATTCTTGTTTTTCAGAATAATATTTATACAGAAATAAACTTACAGAAAAGCGAGAATTTTGTTATAAATAGGTACCAGATAGTCATTTTAATGCTACATTATAATAATAATAATAATAATAATAAGCCTGACATAGTAGTGATAGACAGATCAGCGCGCCGCGCAATGATAATCGATGTTACCATTCCACATGACGAGAACCTCGTGAAGGCTGAGAAAGATAAACAAATCAAATATATCGACCTAGCGCGCGAGGTTGTCGACATGTGGAGTGTGAGCTCGGCTATCATTGTGCCGATTGTTGTAACGGCCAATGGCCTGATGGCCAAGAGCCTCGACGAACATCTGTCGAGGCTCTCGTTGGGTAGTTGGATCAAGGGCCAGATTCAGAAGGCGGTACTCCTTGATACGGCTCGTATTGTGAGGAGGTTCCTGTCTCTGGAACCCTAACCACCGGTAGCTTGGACCCTGCTCCCACGCCGGCGGACAACTATTTTTATATTTTTAAATGTTTTTTTTTTACTTTTTTGTTTTTATAAAATATTTAAAAATGTAAACATATGTAGAGAAATGAATAAAGGAAATAATAATAATAATAATATTCCACAACTATCACACAACGCCATCTAGTCCCAAGCTAAGCAGAGCTTGTGTTATGGGTACTAGACAACTGATAAACATACTTATATATTTCTAAATACATACATATTATAGATAAATTACACCCAGACACAGAACAAATGATCGTGCTCATCACACAAACATTTGTCCTGGGTGGGAATCGAACCCACGACCTCCGGTATAGCAGTCAGGGTCACTAACCACTAGACCAACAGGCCAGTCCAATAAGAGTAAACAGTAACCAGATAGTCATTTTAATGCTACATTATAAGAGTAAAAAGTAAGTAAACTGAGAGAATATTTCTCTCAGTTTACTTTGGCTTTTTCTCCCTTTCTTTTCAAATATAATTATTTTAATTTCCACGCAGCATACTCGTCTGGATCTTTTCTTATTTTCCAATTTCCATCCTAGAAGGATAAAAAATTCGTACGTTCTATGAGTCTCTTTTTCTCTTTCTTTTCTACTGTTGATAGTAGCATTGTTGTGAACTGCAATATCAAAATAAAAACAAACAGATAGAGTTTGAATTATGAATAAATACCGGAGAATAATGTCAAAATTGTCTCACACACACTCTACTGACTTGTAAAAGTAAAATAACGTAACAAAAGTGTTCCTTTCTTGCTGGAAAATGGGAAAACTAATTTATTTTCAGATTCATATGGGCTTTTGAACATATCAATCAGGCACAGATGAATCATGATTATGCCTAAAATTATGCTTAACTCATAATTCATACAGACTTCAGTATTGTCATTTTTCTACACGAATCTATAACCCAAAGGCATCACACGAAACTCAGATTAAAGTCTTAAACCAGCAAAATAAAATTAATAAATTAGGCATTGTAATCAGCAAGGTACCTAAACCAAGCACAGATGAATCAGATATTTACCTTTGTTTCACCGGGTTCTAAGCCAACCAGCCTCACGTCCGCTTTCTAGCATGTCCGTTGTACGACAGGCTTCCCCCCATGCGGGATCCCAGACTCTCATTATCATTCCTCGACCAAGTACGGTCAAGCAAATCTTACTCCATGTTAATCAGTATTTTACGCCGGACACTTCTTATTTACTTAATTATAAACACACTAACGTAGTTACAACTATTACATATTTTTTTTGTAAGAGGTCAATTTCTTCCTTTCGATATAACTTTAATTTATATTGATGAATCAAAGGGAAAATGCGACATCGACCATTTTGTTCCGGAAAATGGGAAACGGACGCCCTATATGAATCAGGAGTTGAATTTGTATCTAGATAGCTACTATTAAAAAAATATAATTTGTCCTAGTTAGATCTAAAGCTAAAGTATACAGGAAAAAATATTACATGCCGTTTTGTTAGTTGGTTACGGAAATATACCCACAGACATCGAAAATTTTGTCTCTGAAGAACTACCCATAAGATACTGAGAATTTTATCTTGTAATACAGTTGTGTGCTTAGCATGTAATAAAAATAAATATATTATGTGCAACATCTTTATAAACAAACAAGCCTTCTACCATTTCCTTCAGGAATTTCGGAATTGGACAACAGTTTTTATTGCTCAGCCCCTTTGTAGACGTCGCACGTGATTTATTCCCTATTTGATTCCCGGGAGCATGCGTAAGCGTAAACATGTAAACATCGTGAAAAAAATGTTTTTCTTATTTTTCTTCTTGCGTTAAATAAAATATTTATAAGAAAATTACTTTGTCAAGAGATTGCTCATGAAAACGAAATCTGATTAAATTCTTCTAGCTTTTATAATTGGCTAGCCTAATACCCCAATCTTCTTAGAAAAACGTTCTTTAAAAACACAGGTTGTTTTTCTTATGAAACACTTCTTAAGCTAGTAACTTAATCCAATTTAGTTATAAGGGCTCAAACAAAATAAAATAACAATGCTTATGGCAATTTTGTTTTATTTTGTTCCAACCATATGCGAAAACATAAATTAATACTGCCTCCAAATAATAAAACAAGGAAAAAAGACAAAAAAAAAACAAGTCGTTAACTCGAAAATTGTACTCCGCAATTCGCATAACTTTCAACACCAGAAAGGCCATATTTTAAAGGAGGTTTCGGTTTTTAAGGTGGGTTTTCGCTAATTTCTGTGAAGGCACGAGGTAATTTCGGTGGCCATATGGCGTTAACAATAGGGCAGGGTCAATAACATGTGTAAGCATCCGTCAGTGGGACGTCCCACTTGCTCGCGATGACCTAACGATCGTTTGTTAGAATTATATAGAGCTGTTGCAACTCAGTGTCTTGAAAAAAAGTGTGATAGATAGAATAGAAGAATAGAATTAATAGATATGTTCAATGTTTCTTGGGAAATAAGAAGAAAATCTATACATATAATACCTAAATCGGTAGAAGGGTCAATTCTGTACATTGAAAATATTGAAAAAATTAATAGCGGGGGGTGTTGCTGGATCGATACCAAACCCAAATATGTGATTAAAAAAATTTTTGTCTGTCTGTCTGACTGTCTGTATGTGCAGGCATCACGTGAAAACTAACGGTTCGATTTCGATGAAACTTGGTATAATTATACCTTATTATCCTGGGCATAAAATAGGATACTTTTTATCCTGGAAAAATACGTAGAAAAAAAATCTTATTTTTCAGTTTTATTCATAGACGTTGTTTTGTAGAACCGCGAACACACGTTGCATTACCCGCAGTGGATTCAGTGCCGTAACCTGTAGCGCCGAAAGTCGGATTTGGCTTGAACAGTTTGCGGCACACGCGGGCCACACCTCCCCGACTCCTATATAAGGAGCTGCGTTCCGCGCCGCGCGATGCATATAAATTCTGAATTTTGATGCGAGCGGACGTGTCCAGTGTGGCGAGCGGTCGTCCGTGGAATTAATATTGTATGCGTGACATTTTAAACCGTGCTTTTCAGAGCGACCTTTTTGATTACTGTTCCGATCAGTTATTTGTAAATACAAGGTCGGAATTACTATGAAAAAAATACTTACTACAGAACGCGAGCTCAACAGCAGTAGCTCAATAGAGGGATCTCCTTAATTATTATAGGCTTAGCCGTATTTGGGTCCAATAGATATTTATAAGATGTCATTGTCAGAGTTACTCAAAATGGAGAAATAAACCATCCATGCGAAGACCGACATCCGCGCGGACGGAGTCGCGGGCGGAAGCTAGTTTAAAATAAAATACATATACAGCTGTTTTTGTATTTTATGGAAAAGTACGTACCCTTATTACAAAAACCGATTATCTGCACTAAAATTTGAGCAAAACATTTTTGAGATAATACATATAAGGACTTGAAACTTTGACGACATAATTTTTTTATTTTAATAATGGTAATCTTTAATGCTAGTCGTTTTTATAAACAAGAAATTATTCAGGAAGTGTTTAGTAGATAAACAATTGTAGAAAACTTAATAGATTTTTCGCAAAAAGAAAAAATAACCGTTAAGGAGCTTATTTAGTTGGTTTTTCCTGAATGGAGAAAAATTGCCAATTTTTAAAGAATTAGTCTTCTGGCAGCTGTACTAGCATAACTTATTTAACTACTTGTTTCAAGTTGTTATACTCATAAATTAAATATAAATTATTATGTTATTTGAAATGTATGGACTACAAGTCTGAAATAAATATACTATTATTATAAAGACAAAAATAGTTTTAGTACAACTATAGACAGCACAGTACCCTGAGCACGAGTTTTCAGTATTTGAGACGTAAAGTAAACTGGAACTTTGACAACTTCAAATTGACAATTTTCAAGGAAAAAATTAGTTCCTACTTCGCACACCAGAGGCGCTGTTCCATTTTTCATACAAGAAACGCTGTAAATACTGGAAAAACGCTGTAAAGTAAAAGAGTGAAAACTCGTGCTCTGGGTACAGGTGTAAAAAAGAAAACTTTAGTTGGTTTTGGCTGAAGGTAAATTGATTACATTTTACTTTGTTACATGTTTACGTACTAATTTTATAAAACAAAACAATGTGGCATCAACAATTTTTTTTTGAATGGCATCTCGCAAGTCAACCTAGAGGAGGTTGTGAGCTGCTTAACCGGACTTTTCTGTGGATGCCTTAAATGCTATCTCAAAAATAAATTAAAATTGTATTAAGTTGCGTATAAATATTGTCCTAATGCCATCATACTTTTTGGTTAGCGGAACCTTTGCTATTTTGTGCAATTTTTTTTGTCTTGCTTGAAATTAAAAATAACAAGTTCATTAATTGTTCGTTGAATGCATTACGGTGTAACTCCACGGATCGATTCACAAGTTACCAGTCAAACTAGTCGAATTTTCACTTAGATGGTCGATTTTCGCCGCACGGCTAAATCGACCGAAAAATTGTCCTGCGTGAATTCACCTGTTGGGAAACAGTTGCCCGCTGCAAGTTATAACCAAGATGCCCGGTTATATCATCTCAATAGAATTCCTCCCTCCTTATAAACTCCATTACAGCAGGTCCAATCAAAAAATCATTTTTTACGATATAAATTCGACCGGACACGGCTCATACTCGAATTTAAATGACTTACAAAGTTGTTATAATAATAGATGATCATCTTTATAGGAAATAATTCGTTTTTTTTTATTATTAACCGACTTTAGTTTATGGTTTCGTCACATTAGATCCTTTTTGATGTTAGATTGCTCGCTGAAATCTGTTGATTATTTGGTCAAAGCTATGATGTTCTGGATTTAAATTTCATTAAGCTTTTAAATCAGGGATTTATCAGTAGTCGCCATGCAGTCTAAATTTGAGACCTGTCGGTGGCAACGGGCCTATGTATGGGCATGAAAATTACTGGTGAAATGTTGATTAAGTGTAGTACACTCTGCCTACTCTGCTAAACCGTACGATAATTTTATTATGATGTTTGTATGATTTGAATTAAAAATAAAATACATACAGTATAGCTAGTTCAGATAAAAAAGGAATGATCCTAGGAAAATACTTAAGCGTGCTTAATTAATTGTGTAAAATGCCAGCAAAACAGTAGCAAAGAAAAACGTTTCCTAAAGTCATTAAACATCACAGGGATACCAGGGGACCCTAGATTCAATCGAGATCAAAATTGCTTGTGTCCTTTTCCGTGATGTCAGTTTCCTCTGACCAAAGTACCGTTGCTATCCGGCCCCAGTCAACGAAGAACACAAACAAAACTTTTAGTTTAGAATTAATAAAAAAATATCATGTTTAAATATTTTATTTAGGTTGAAAAAATTCAATTATCGTTTTTCGATATAGGTATCTTCTATAACAAAATATTGTTATTGTCTTTACAACGAAATATTAGTTTGCTGATGTGTTTTTCTTTCAGTTTCAGACTCCCAAACAACTAATTAATATGGATTAAACTAAATAGCTATTAAATTTAGCTAGAATTATTAGCAAGACTGACAGATCTTATAAATTACAGCGATTTTATTGCTACCAAAAATGCTCCGATAAAATACTCGTTTTTCTTTATTTACATCCTACAATTGTGTCTCGTTGTGTCCAATTATCTAGTTTTCAGTAGTAGCCCGAATTGGAAGTTAGCGGTATAAAATCCCGATGCCTCGGACCTTGAGCACTTGTTCTCGTTTGTACTACGGTTGGTCTCCCTCGAGTTATAAGCTTATGACCATCTAAGAGAGTATAAAAACCTGTGTTTTACTGATAGATACGTACAAACGGTAAAAAAGACTATAATTATGACAGTTGCGTTCTATAGTTACCAAAAATTACACGGACAACCAAGCGCTCACGCATCACAAAATACTTCAAACAAGTACTGCCTACTGATTATTTAGTCAAATTGAAGGCTAACGTTTGTTAATTCGGCCACAACGTCATTTAGCATTAATTTAACCTAATTAATATGCCTGAAATAGTGAGGATTTGATTGGTAATTAATGTGTTTGTTTCAAACGTTATTAGTTTAGAAAATGTTTACGAATACATTGTGCGGATTAGTGTTTGGATTGTGAATCGATTCGATCTGTTTTGTTTGAGTGGTAATCAGAAATTGTCTGTACAAAGTATTAATAAATGGGTAGACTAATTAAAGGTTACAAAAACTTACCGATTAAAATGTAAGTTGGGACGCTTTGAGAGGTTGCGATTCACTATTTAAGTTATTAATTTCATAACAACAAATAAGCATCACGTTTGAAACGTGATGAAAGATATTTTGGCAAACGTAATACTTTCTAGAACGTAAAAAAAGGAGATGGAGGCTTTTCCAACTCAATCGTATCCATATTTGATACAACTCAAACAATTCTTGCATGGCCAAAGGCTGAGAGCTCTAGATCAAAGGCGTGTAACCTATCAACTAGAAACTAGATGCTGTGAGTTTGAATACAGATAGGTCCTATAGCAGTTAGCATGAAATGGATATAAAAAACTCTAAGCCCCTTCGCACATGACGTCGTATCGTAAGCGTATCGTAAAACGCGCGTAGTACGAGAGCAATACGAGCAGGAAAATGTTCAAACAAGTCCGCACACGAGGCGGTGTTGCAGCGTATCGTATGAGGTGTTCATTATCATTACGATAGTCGTAGCGTACTGGCGTAAAAAAGGAAGCGACAAAAAAAATTATAGAATTTGTCAAGCCTAATCGAAACATTTCCTTGCCTATATAATCATTCATTAAGTGATTACTCTAGGAAAGATTCTTCTTCTTCTTCTTCCTGCCCTTATCCCATTCTACTTGGGGTCGGCGCAACACGTTTTCTTCTTCCATTCTCCCCTATCAGACGTCACAGTATCATTTACTCCTTTTTCTTTCATATCATTCCTTAGACAATCCATCCATCTTTTCTTTGGCCTTCCTCGTCCCCTCCATCCATCGACATTCATACTCATCACTTTCTTAGCCACTTTCTTTACTCTAGGAAAGATTAACGGAGAAAAATAGATGGATCCAATGAGCACGTCGCTTTCTACTTCTAACGAAATCAAATAACAAGAAATCCTCTTCGTCTGAAGAGAAGGTAAGGTCATCAAGAAATTCCCCAAACACATCTGGTTAGCCATGATTTCAACTGAGGTATTACAAAACGATACGTCTACGCGACGATTCGTTTGTAGAACACTCCGCGCCTCGTGCGCGTAGCGTAATTACGATACGCGCACGAAAGAACTACGCCTACGACCCATGTGCAAAAAGCCTTACGTGAAGAACTGATGAAATGTACTTCCTGCCATATTCTTTCATTCGGAAGAAGCGACAATGCCGCCATTTAGATATGTTTAGTTAGAACTAGGTCGAATTGTTCAGACTAGGTGTTGTAAGTTGCTACTGGATATTGACAAGATTGACTTGTTGACGTCATCATCATCAGCCTATAATGTTCCCACTGCTGGGACACAGGCCTCCTGTCTGTGAGAGGGAGGGGGCCATAATTCACCACGCGGGCCCAGTGCGGGTTGGTAGACGTCACATGTCTTCGAATTTTTGGTTCTAGGACATGCTGGTTTCCTCACGATGTTTTCCTACACCGTTTTGAGAGCAGTGGTGATGAAATAAATTACACAAAGTAATGCGCATGGCGGGGTTCGATCCCACGACCTACAACTCGTAAGTCGGGACCGATACCACTGGGCCACCTGCTCCTACCACTGGGCCACCACTGCTCCTACCACTGGGCCACCACTGCTCCTACCACTGGGCCACCACTGCTCCTCTCTCTCCTCTCGGCCACTACTAGTTGACATAATATGCATATTTAATCGACTTTTTCTCGATGAAGATAGACAGAAACTACATACAATCACTTGCTAAGATCTTTTCTGAGGTGTGTCGCTGCGTAGAGCAGAAGAGTCGTCGGTCAGATTCTTACTGACAAAAAAACAACCTTTTCCTTCACATGTCCTTTGCATTCTAGATCTGGGGTGCCCTTTTAAAAGAGTACTGACATTAGCTTACATACTCCTTACGCGTCGGCCATGATCATACATCAGATCGTTTACGCATTTCAGCCGCGAGTGCTACACGATTGTGCTGTATCTCTCTGCTACAAAAGCTACACGAAATAGCGAATAAAAATTGAGAAGGAGTAAAGTTGAGAAAGAAAGTATGAGAGAGAGAGGGAGTTGTATGAGAAAGAGGTGAAGATGTTAATAATACCCATCGATCGCATAAAGTGCACAAAATATTTAAACACAATACTTTGTTATTTATATCCCTATAATGTACAATCTGCTTAACCATTTGCGTTAAATCATTCAGTTCAAGCCTGAGGTTCAAGCTCACGATGAAGAAGAAGCCGATTTAAATAAAACCTCATAAAAATAGAGAAACCCCAAGCAGCCATAAACGAAAGTAAAGTCTCTATTTAAAAATAGAACGTCGGAGTCTAATACTCGAATAAATCCTATCTAACAAGAACAAAGGACAAACCTCAGAGAGGGAACACCCAAGTAATCCTACGTCTTTACAAAAATAATGCAACCACAATATTATTTAGCTAGGTTAGATATAACGGCGGTTATACAAGTACACAGTGGTAGAATATGAAATATCTTCAGCGGTTACAACCCAAATTCGTGTACCTCAAAATATTCATAGAGCTTATTCTCTCGAGGAATCGGTGCGTCTTGATGAAATGTTCACAAAGAGATATTTATGAAAATGTTTGTGTTTTGTCCCGTATTTTTGTATTGTCTCTAGGGGTTAGGTACTGATACAATTTTATGGTATTCTTAGGTAAGTAACAATAACTTAACGTGAGTTACTTTTTTACAATTATCGTCTTTAAAAATACAAGTTATCCAACCGTTAAAATCTCTTACGTATTTCATATCCAACTGCAATTAATTTGACTGACAACTGCACTAAAAACTTGTGCTAAATATTACCCAGAAACAATTGAAACGGGAAACAATGCAGTCAACTCTACGTCAGTGAGTCAATTCATGAAATTATTCTATGAGAGTCACACAAAGGACATTGCTAGAGAAGGTGACGGGAGCGCACGAACAATTCAGTAATAACCCCATTTTGTGGGGATTTTACTGTCAGAAAAAATACGTTATTTTTAAAGAAAACTGTGGCTATAAAAACTGCGTTGTCTTGTAGCTAGGCAAAGGCCAGAGGTCCCGAGGTCCCGATCCGACTAAACGAATACATAATTCACGGCGCTTCCGATGTTGTAAATATTGAAAGGATTTTTTTATGTTGCCCTGAATTATCTTTGATATCTTTTATGGAACGCGTAGTTTATGGCTGGTCAGGTAAAATATATTCGGGTCAAGCTGAATTTTTATTTTGTAGCACTTTATTTTAAAAGGCTGTGTGGAAAATGTTACATAATTTGTAAGAATTAAAGATAAACGTAAAATTATAAATTATTTTCTGAAAATTATTATACGACCTGTGTTCACAATATATAAGAAAAAAATACCTTTGAAATTACACTGGTACAAATGAGAAGAACATGGTAATAAATCGATAATTAAGTTGTAATCTTACCGACATAAATCTCAGCCGCCGTCTCGGAAACGCATAAAAGTCTCGTTTAATTTACCGTCATAGATAATTATACAATTGCAAATTATCCTAACCGTACTAGGCCTCACGTTGGCAGCGAGCCGTTGTTTATCTTTAATCACCCTTACTTTTTCTCTTTCACCCCTTTCTGGTACCCTGTAGCGGGGATTAGGGTACCTAAATTACGGTCCAGCCGCCGGATAAAAAGGAAAATAAAATCTGACAAGCAAAAATAAATTGTTGGTTGTTTAATTAAATCAGGGGATACTTAATTGTTGGCTCTAAGTATGGTCGTGGATACCCTTATCTGAAACCCTGTTTCAGCTGTAATAAAGCTTTAAAATGCTCGTTTTTGGAATTGTAAATAATTAGATGTGAAATTAGGGGTGACAGTCATAACCGTTACGATTATCTTTAAGTCTGTATTTTAATTTATCCTCGGGGCCTAAAATTCTTTCAAAACACACCAAATTGTTTTTGTATTTTTAATTTACAAGTACATCTTTTGGACTCGACCAGAGCCGCCAAACCAAAATACAATCGACAAGCATTGCGTTGAAGACACTGCTGGCGTTACTTGAAAGCAGCGTTTTATTTTCCCCGTCATACAACTCCTGACAATAGCAAAAAATCTTTATTCAAATCCCAATACATCCGTAACAAGCAAACAAATTCTCAGATCTTGCGATAAGACCTCTGCATTTGCAAACGTTTTAAAGAAAATTTCCCAGCTGAACACTCTAAAGAGGCTTCCCATTCAAGATCGAGATATCTCCGTCAACACCAAAGGCGTGGACACCCCACTGGAAACGGAATTATGCGGCCTCACGCAGCAGGATTCTATAACCCTTCCAACCTAACTCATGATTTCGCTTATCTCGTGTCGGGATCGGTGAATTTAAATACGATTTTGGCGGGCTCACCCCGACATTACGCGTTTTGCTTGTACACGCAAATTTAGGGGCCCCACGGTAATGTCTTGAGGTGTTTCGAATTGTTTGAGTTTCTTTCAAAGAGATTTTATACAGATAGGGATGGATTTCTTTTCTTTCCGCTTATAATACAAAAAATAAAGGGAAGTTACGGGAAAGGTTTTAATGCTGAGCTTATTACGTAATGGCGTCTAAGTTTCAAACTCATAGGGTAGATTATAAGGGAAGATAATTCCTCAAAATATACAGAGTAGAATATAAAAGTTGCTCTCAAAGGAAGCCGAGAAGTGACAGCTATTCGTCTGAATAAAATATAAAATATATAGCGTAATATAAAGTACACAAACTTTTATTGGTAAATCTAAAAATGCATTCATATTTTGATCCTGCTTTGAATATGAAAGGCGAACATAAAATGCATCAGCTGTTTAATGCCGTCCAAGCTGTGAGAATCAGCTCAGGAAAATGGGCTATTTAATGGCTAAAGGCGAAAGCAAGCCAACTTATATTATTGTGAACTTTGACTTTAGACCATGATGTGAATATTGGGCTATAACTCACATTGACGTATGACAATGGAGTAGTAACAATTTGCCAATATAAGTAAACCAAAACTGATACTATTGTTTGTGTTACTGTTGTATGCGTTGTTGGTCTCAAGCGCAACAATTCGCAGCATGAAGTTTATTTTCCAGGTCGAGCAAATTTTGCGGCACCAACGAGTAACCGTGTCTCCGGAAAGTAAACGGCTATTGAAGGACACCGTGGATTTTAATTAGCCAGTACAAGTCTGACAGTCCCTCCCGTCCTGCCCTGGGTGGGAGGGCTCATTTGATGACTTTACCACGTTAAAAATAAAAATGTCGGGCAAAACATTAAGGAAAACATGGAAAATTCATCAGTAATTTTTCGTTAGCAGCCACGTTGATTATAGGTTCCACACTTGGAACTTAAATATAACTGGCAACATAAATTATGGGTGGATGTAATATTAAGTAGGTACATTGCCTAACATAAAATTGCCTTCGGGGATTACACGCATTTCACAAAATAAATACGCAAAATAAAAATCTTTTTTTTTATATGTATTTGTAAAACTCTGCCAAACATACATTTTGCCAAATGTATGGTAATTTTTAACATACTTTTTTTGTAATTCTTTATATCTATTAATGGGGCTGAGGTTTAATTTAAGAAATAACGAGTTCCTACATTTTCCTTTTATCAGTGGTTTCTTAAAAAAAGTTATGAAGTGGTACATATACGACTGAGCCACATATTATCCGCATCTTATGGGCAATTTAAAAATACAATCTCTCGTACAAACGGACGGAACGGAATGTCGGAAAATCATGTCTCAACGGGCTAATAAATTTTTTTGGGATTGAAAATCATCTTTATATGAGTCCACCTGAACTCCGAGTGGAGCGAAAGGGATTTACAGACAAAGAAACGCGCGTGACGGCGCGCTTTTGTCAAACAGAGCAGCTTGTTGTCGCGATTCAAAGCGTCAAACGCGCGTTTGCATCGCTTCTGTCAAACGTGGTGTGCATAGGCTCTAAAACATTCTCACACTCTTAAGCCTTAACTGCAGAAATAGTGCACATTCATTTAGTTATTGATTTAGACGCCATCTAACACTATTATAAAGAAGCGTAGATATTCCGACATAATGTGGCATTTGACGGCAATTGAGGGGATCAATATTCATTGAATTGGCATATTCAACGTTTATGGCATGTATATGTATATTGATTAATCAATAATTTAAACAATCACACACGTGCATATTCAAATGTAACATTACCAACACACAGTTAACCTAAAAATTCAGAACCGTAACGGTCATATAATTGCACATAATTATAATATGCATCACACTCCGTAGGTACAATTTTCATACCGGGTCATTAAGTCCCGTTATTAATTTTAAAAGCACAGCACTGTGTCAACTTTTAACGTTAATTGTTGCATGTAATAAAATTTTAATGAACCCATTGAAAAATGGAATCGTTTCGTTGTTATTATTCAATTATCGCCCGTATGAACGATATTTGGAGTAGCATGACACGACTTTTGTATTCATTAAGGGTCCTTTTATGCTCAGTTATTTACTGTGTCTTTTTATTGAAGCGACTGGTCTTAGCCTCTGTGTATTGTTTGGTTTGATTGTTCAATTATTTCTCGAACTTTTGAATCTCTAATTTTGTGCAATGATTGTGTAAACTTACAAGCGTGAATCTTATCACTTAAATCTATACATAATCCATTTGATCAAGAGTTTGACAGTTTTTACGGTTCCGTAGCCAAATGGCAAAAAACGGAAACCTTATAGATTCGTCATGTCTGTCTGTCCGTCCGTATGTCACCACCACTTTTTTTCGAAAGTATAAGACCTTTTGTGTTAAAACTTTGTAAGTAGATGTATTATGTGAACCACATTAGGATTTTCATACAAAAATAATAAAAAAAAAAGTTTTGGGTGTTCCCCATCCCCATACTTAGAAATGATAAAATGTGTCCCCCCTGTAACTTCTAAAACAAGAGAATGATAAAACTAAAAAAAATATATGATGTACATTACCATGCAAACTTCCAGCGAAAATTGGTTTGAACGAGATCAATTAATAACCTAGTATTTTTTTAAATACGTCGTAAGTAAATCGTACATCGCAATTTACCTTTCAAAATTACAACGAACTACAAGAACTTTTATGATATGTTACTTGCTGCTACGAAACCCTTATTGGGCGAGTCCGACTCGCACTTGGTCGGTTTTTTTATTATAAGTACCATCCACCATCCATACCATCATTATCATTGTCCACAGATCTACAGTCATCAAATTCAGCTACTGCTTGATCTCTAATCTTCACGTTGTGATGATTAGACATGATTAGAGTAGTTTTTGAAGGCATTGCTATTAAGCAGTGTTTCCTATTCTTTTGTTTTTGAACTACCAAGGCGCCTGTTACACGTAAAGTATTTACTGTGATCCGTCAGTATAGTATTTATTGATGGATTTCAGTTTTTACTGATGGATTAATACACCAGCCTACACGTTCAATATTTATTACGTCAGTATTGTGTTCGGTCTCCTGCTGTTTAAACGTCTAAAATGGCCACAGAGCTGAAAATTAAAGGTTGCGTGGCTATTATTTTAGCACTTAGTTTAAATAAAAAGGTCAAGCGAAAGGCTTCAATATGCCAGGCTTCTCTTTTTTTTATTAAATTTTGTAATTTTTTGAAGAACTAACCCATATCTCTGACAATACTTCTAAATTTAGGATAAATTCTTTTAAAACTTCCTGATCTTTAGTAAGTTTCGTTCGAGAGGGTGCGGGGCGGCGACAACGACCCGGCGACGGTGCGTCCGCCGCCACAAGATCCAAAAAGTCGTCCTCCTCCATTGCTAGCGTAACGCGTACTGACGTGATAAATATAGACGCGAGGCTACACGATCAATATTTATCATAATCCGACGGATCATCAATACAGAATCAAGAAATCTAGAAATCCATGAATAAATAATGACATACATCAATACATTACCTTACACGTTAATTAAATACCACGATACGTCATTATTTACTGATGGATCACAGTAAATACTTTACGTGTAACAGGCGTCTTAGATTCATTCATCAGTACAAAGAAAAATTCGGAGAAGAAATTCGACCGACAACCCTACGAGCGTCGAATCTTTCAACCCATTCCTAACGTTTTAATTCTCTTCTTATTACGAAGTTTCATTACTTATACCTAGAAATTTTAATTTTATGTAACTCTAAAATGTATTTTATAACTCCCAAGTCGTTTTATGTTCAAGATGTCTAGAGTAGTCCCACTAATACAATTTGCAGGAAATGAGACATGCAAAAATCCCGACAAAATTCGGGACACCCAAAATGTCGAGACATTAAAGTTTTAACTGCAAGTCAAGAGGAATATTCTAAGAACGACGAGCTCGTTCCTGTTATGGCTATAAAACATTTTATTTCCATCGACTGTCATACCCATAGTAGTTTATGTGAGTTTAGGCGCGTATTTATTTATAGGCACTGTTCCATTTATCATGGAAAGCTTGTAAAATGAAATTAATGATATTTAGTTGGCTATTTGATGTTACGATTTTTTCAAATGTCATTTGTGGCTATTTGTTTCGTAGTGATATTTTTGGGTTAAAGTGGTCTGGAATTATAATATTATACTGAATTTCTGTACTCAAAACAATTTCAAATTTCTTATTTCACATTGACTCCAAAGGGCAATGGAGGACTTTTCGTAACGTGGAATAATAGGTGCCCTAAAGATTTTATTTTTTTGTCTTTTTGGGGATATCCCGCCACACTATTCATAAACCAGTACAACACGTGAAAGCCATGCAGAATCAATAGTGGCGACTATAAGAAAAGCAAAAAAAAAACGATTTATTTTACTAAAAGACCGGAAAATAAGTTTCGTAAATGGGTGTTTTCACACTCCTCTTTCCCTCTATTCGATATACAATTATCGTCAGGGTGCAGCTACTGGGAACAATTAAGGTATCTATAATATACAAAGCTCACCAATCTACATGTTTTATTAATTTAAATTGCTCACACGTCAGAATTCGCCGAAGCATGTTTAAATGAGTATGTAAAATTGAAAATTAAATATGAGTAATATGAAGCGCACAACAATTTGCATGGATTTAAAGGAGATTATTGCAGTATGAGTTTAAAAAAAAAATCATTACTGATAGCTTTTGTACGTACTGAACAATTCACTACTTATGGTGCGTATAAAGTGACTTTATTTCCGACAGTCCAACAGGAAATTTCCGCTCAAATTATATGCATATTAATGAACACAAACAAAGGAATATTCATTATTTCTCGACAATACAATTTTCGCGAAAATTTAAAAATTAAACTTGTCATGAATTTTTGATTGTGGAAAGTATAATGGGACGGATTTTGTTATAATCAATAAAAAAGCGAATCAAAAAGCACAGTTGTGCAAATCGATCATAAAATAAATAGACAAAACCGATACTAGCGTAGCCCATCCATGACAGAATAACGATATATCACACTTTGCCGATAATTGAAACATAGAAAGCATTTCACGGTGACCATTTAGTACCAACCTGCCACTAACAGTTGCAAGTAATGCTCAGACCATTACAACCGCATCAATATAATATGTCAAATGGACGGGAATAATAAAAAAAATAATAGTGTTGTAAGCTTGAGTTGATTTGGCTGGAGGAGTTCCGTACAATACATTTAATAATTAAGTTTTTGAAGTTAGTTTTTGAAGCCAAAAATCCCCTAAATTTACACTAAATATTTCATTTCAATCACAACGATATTGTACAGTTGTATAGTTGTACACTGCTGTCTCACGGCTAAATAAAACTTTTTTAAACTTTCCGTATGTTATGATTTCTCCGGCATGTACATAAAAATTTGGTTACAAAAACAGGAATATAGGTATATACATGTTTTAGAATTATTTCGCCTAAAATTCTTTACATAATTTGTCACCAAATACTTCATTGACACGAGTAAGATGCTTGATTGCTAAGAATAAAACAACATTTCTACGGCGTACCTACCCATACAAAAGAGCGCGTGCAACGTATTAGGATAAAGGCTCCACGTGTATCACCTACCACAGAATACCTAGAATGGTAAATAAAAAGCGATTCTCAGAACTGTGTTACTTTGAAAATGTAAACTGGAAAATAAACATACAATTTTATATTAAAGAGATTAAAGTAAACAACATTACAGGAAATACCTATAACAAAGTTAAACTCGTTTTCAAGGGTATTGCTTCTACAAACCATTACCCAAATTAAGTCTAAAACATACATTAATGAAGAAAATATTCCAGTCAAAGTTTTAAAAGCACACAAAATATAAAAGTGCTTACACGGTTATAACAAAATTCTTTCAGCATATTTCTTATCTATTGGAAAAATCATTTCTTTCGCTCGCGTAGATAGGTTTTTTATTGCATTTTTGAACGGAACCCTAATAACAGGCAAGGAGTACGTTACGATGTCGCTATTGAGGATCGGAATACGGTAAATGATGCCATTAAGTTCAATAATATACCGCGGGGGAATGACAATGTTGGTAGATATGAAAGATTTGTGGGGAACTGCCGCTATATTTTGTTTACATGTACCCACCATGGGGTTAAAATGTTTACTTTTTTAAGCTGGTTGCTGTTTTGTGCACATTTTTTTAATCAAACATTCCTACCGAATTCTAGCAATGAGGTTGCAAAGATAAATAAATAGTAAAATGTATTATAAAGCTTTGCTGCTTGTTTGGTTGAGCGCGCTAATCTCAGGAACTATTGGTTCGAATTTAAAAAATCTTTTTGTGTTGGATAGTCCATTTATCCAGGAAGGCTATAAACTATTAAACAATACGACCAATAAGAGACCAAGCAACGGGTGTAACTACGGATACAGCTATAATAGTAAACTATGTTTTTGTATGAGTATGATGTGGATCCTAACAGAAGACCTCAGCAGAAATATTTTCAGTAACCAATAATTATAAACCAATTTTAACAAACATAATTACTATTTATTTCAGAAAGCTATAACTATTTCGCGGGATAAGCTCACTTTTATAATATTTAACACAAAACAATTAATGTTTTAAATAATCAGTTAATTCATAAAGTGTTGAAGGGTCCATCCCATTGATTTCATGTAAAATATTTCCAAATGAGATATTAAAATGAGTTAACATTATTCGCTTTAATAATTAATTGCAATTAACATTTCAGTAAAATGCGATACAACTGGCCTGTGTAATGCATAGACCAATACCACATTACAAAATGGCTATCACTGACCACAAGAATTACATTATGCTAAGCCAGCCTTTATACTCAAAATCCGGTCCGAATTGAAAGCCGGTTTTATTTTACATCTTAGGGCTCCCACACAAAACCGCGAATTCGCATCGCATCGCAAATGTTTGCGATCTCGCACGAATGCATCGCAAAAACTTGCGATCTGATTCGCATCGTGCATTTCTGCGATGTGACGTTATACTTGGTGACAACATTTCAGTCCGCTCTGAGACAGTTCTGTGAAACTCTGAACAATACATTATTTTTATGCAGTTTGAATAGAATTATTAAAAATATTATATGTTTTGAATTGAAAATTATTAAAAAAAAACATTTATGAAATTATAATAATATTTTTTAATGATTTCATGTCAATGAATTTGTTATGTGATGTAATTTAATTTAGTTCAATGTATTTTATTTAGTAAGATCGCATGGTTTAATAATAAGCAAAACTAAATAAAAAATAAACACTTATTACAAGTCTAATATACCTGCATATATTAGAAGGTATGGTCACCTGAACCTTACGATAGGCCGCACGATATTGCATCGCAGAAATTCGCATCGCATCTTACTGCGATGCGACGTCGCATCGCATCGCATCGCGATTTTGTGTTGGACCCCTTAAGTCGATTATTTCAGTTGATTTATTATCAGTTCGTATCCTCCCAATATCCCAGATTTTAATACATCCTGATTCCTCATTGACTCAATTATATCCGGCTGAAAATTGAGAAATTAATCGAAAAATACTCGTGTTGGTCGTTTACATTATTCTCATAATATTCTGGAAACGTAATAATCCCTTTTTAATGCCTGGTACTGGGTGTACATTTTAATCTGTAATAAAAACCTTTGTTCAGTGAGTACAGTTACGCCAAAAGTGTAGAGATCAGAGATGAAATTGTAATTTCATTTAGTATTTTTTATCCGTTGGAATTGCGTTGCAATCAGAGTGAACAATGTTTCTTATAAACGCTTCGATCAATAATAAAAACGCATCTTTTTGTAGCCGAAAAACTGTGCTATGTGATAGAGGTTTTATTAAATAAATTGCTCAATAATATGAAATAAAATAAAAAGTAATATATTAAAGAGAAAGCAGAGACAAATTGGATCATCAGTTTTCTCCATATCATCAGAAAAGTAAGTAGAAAAAGATACCTAAATCAATTTTTCACATCAAAAAACCTGCGTAAGTTTCTCGAGTGCCTTCAATGTAGGCTTTCACTGAGCCTCTTTCTGTTGAAAGAAACCTGGACCTAATAATAGCAAGAACCAATCTCTGAGCCGATCGTAAAGATTGAACGAAAGTTTAGACGGATTCGTCTTGAAATCACTTTGACTTTGTTTGATTTATATCTCTTTTGAGCTATATTTGTGACGCTGCCGCTGTGTCTTTGATTCATAAGTTCACGCGTCAACAAAAGATATTTATAACTTTGTCTAGATGTGGCTACGACGCTATGTTAGCTTTCTGTGTGAAGTATTGGATGTTTGCAAGACTGAAACTTTCGTAAGTTATAAAAGAGGTTGTCATTACTTTTCTTTTTCTCATTATATAAGTAGTTATTCTTTCCATCTTTTGTGTCTACTGTCACTCTTGTTTAGTATGTTTAATTTATAGAACACTGAGACAAAAGTAACAACAATAAAAATATAGACTTATCTTTCCACCTACATAATATTAGGTTGGGGAAAAAGTATTTTCGCATTATAGTATGTATGAAGTTGTAATAAAATCTCTTTGGCTATACTATTTGTATCTGGCTGGTTTTGGTATCATTGAAAGTTTAAATTTTAAAGAACATTATTCCAAATTCAAATTAGGAAAATGTGTGATTTTCATTTGTTTTTCGTACCATCAAGATGAGTGAATCTAATGAAGAAATTCGATACATTTTAAAATTTTACTACAAAAAAGGTAAAAATGCAACGCAAGCCGCGAAAAAAAATTGCGATGTTTATGGACCTAGTGTAGTGTCTGTGAGAGTAGCACAAATTTGGTTTAAGCGTTTTCAATCCGGAAATTTTGATGTCAAAGATGCACATCGCTCTGGTCGCCCTATTACGGATAAAATGGATGCCATTTTTGAAAAAGTGGAGCAAGATCGGCATACCAGTAGTTACGACGTAGCTGAAGAACTGGAAATTGACCACAAAACAGTTTTGGCGCATTTGAAAAAAACTGGGTACACAAAAAAGCTCGACATTTGGGTACCTCACGAGCTCACTGAAAGAAACCTAATGAACCGTGTACTCATTTGTGATTCTTTATTACGACGTAATGAAACCGAACCATTTTTGAAGAAGCTGATAACTGGTGATGAAAAGTGGATCACGTATGACAAGAACGTGCGAAAAAGGTCGTGGTCAAAGGCCGGTCAGGCTTCACAGACTGTGGCGAAACCCGGGTTAACTCGCAACAAGGTGATGCTGTGTGTGTGGTGGGATTGGAAGGGCATTATTCATTATGAGCTGTTACCACCAGGCAGGACCATCGATTCTGAACTCTACTGCGAACAACTGATGAGATTAAAGCAAGAAGTTGAAAGAAAGCGGCCGGAATTAATCAACAGAAGGGGTGTGGTTTTTCATCATGATAACGCTAGACCTCACACATCTTTAGCCACCCAACAAAAATTAAGAGAGTTTGGCTGGGAGGTGTTAATGCATCCGCCGTATAGTCCTGACCTTGCACCTTCAGATTTCCACCTGTTTCGGTCTCTTCAGAATTCTTTAGGCAGTGTCAGGTTAACATCACGAGAGGACTGCCAAAACCACTTGTCGCGGTATTTTGACCAGAAGTCCCAAAATTTCTATAGCAATGGGATCATGTCCCTACCTACAAGATGGCAAAAAGTTATCGAACAAAATGGTACCTACATACTTTAGTTAAATGTAAATAAACTTTATTAAAAAATGTTTTGAATTTTCTTAAAAAATGCGAAGAAACTTTTTCCCCAACCTATTATTTACCTACAACTTCTCAAATGCTTCTGGCAGTAGGCAATAACTCAATATTATTTTCTGTTCCAATTAATTTATCAACAAGCTGTTAATCAAAGTAACGAGCCCGACCAACACATGTAGGTGTACAACATAAATCTGAACAAATACACGATGACACACTGATTAGCTAAGTAACGGAATAGGATTACCAGCTCCAACAATACAAATCTATTTACCAAATGACGACCAAACGAGAGGCGAAATATGAAACAATATTTGTGCGACCCGCACGTTCCCATCACAAACACTGGGCTGTTATGACAAAAAGCTCTTTACTGCAAAATAAATAAAGACCCAAATTAACTAGTATATTTTATCATTATTACAATATATTTAAACTAAGGTTCGGGGCCACTAGTCACTGTTAAGCTTAAGCCGGTTACGGCCCTCCCTATTTTCTGATGGAGATTTATGTCAGGGGATCAAAAGTTTCCAACCCGCACACTATGGCGCAGAATCTTTTATAAGCGTGTATGTGTGCGTGCAACGCGTTCACGAAGTACGCTCGTTTGCAAATTTAGCTTCGGAAATATTATTTCGCTATTTATGAACAATTCGCTGTCAGTTCTAATAAATAAATAGCCGTTGAAACATGCCGCTACGCTAGTAACGTTCACGGTTCAGATAATAAAAATATATGTAACTTATGTAGTGGTCGTAACGTTTCGTTCGTTTCATATCCGTTAGTAATTCATTTTCTCATTAAATGTTTAATTTTTGTGATAGGCGGATGACCGCGGGAGGTTTACGAGACGCGATTTACGATGCCATGAAGTGTTGTGCGCGACAGTACGTACGGTGCAATGTAGTATGTGCTTGCCAATGGCATTAATAATATTACTGGAAGGCGCCCAAGCGTGTATCACTGCCAAGCTGAGGCATAAGTTTGTATTACAGCCTATCTGTGCAAAAGTTGAGGATTACTAGGAGTAAAATTGGGCCAAAATGTCACAACTTATTTATATTCCAATTAATGTTTGCATGCCAATATGGCAGGATGTACAAGGATTCTGTAAACCATTCATCCATCTTATTGTTAAAACCTACATTCTATGCAAATAAATAAATATTATATTCTATTCTATAGTTTGAATAACCCTTTCTGAGGTCTTACCACGAGCTCTTAACGCGATCCAGTTTAGGCTGTAGGAAAGAGACAGAGCTATACAAGTCGTCTATCACCATCTCTTTCCCACAGCCTAAACTGGATCGCGTTAAGAGTTCATGGTAGGCCACCAGAGCTTAAAAAGCTAAATGTCACAAATCCAAATCAACGCGGATTTACATATTCTGACAAGCAAAATCCATAAACAACTCGCAAAAACATTCCGAAAAATACATCTAAAAAATTATGTTATTTCGAATCGACAACTAAGTTCGGGATAAACTTCCGACACGCGTCCCTTTTTCCCGTGACCTTTCCAGCATCTTTAGGGTTGTGTCGCCGTTAGTTTTTGCACGTGTCCTGACTTCGGCGGCACATCCCCATGTATTTACTCACTGTTTGGTGCTATTTATTTATTTATGTGCTCTTTAATGATTGGGGGCGCTTTGATTCCGATGTATTAAAACGACACGACGGCCTATTATTGTTTTTTTGTGTGATGTATGTGTGTTTTTCTTTTGTTTGGTTTTTTATTGTGATTCACTGGAGGATAGTTAGTAGTTCGTAAAATATGTAGCTTGGTATGAAACATGTGTAGTTTTAGTTCTTGTTTAAGGTAATAAATTGTTTTGTGAAACTTGAACTGAAGTTCTAAAAATAATTTAATGTTGTTCGATTTTATATTCTATCAGCTCGAAGCAAGTTATGAAATCAATTAACAGATCTCATTAAGGCTGCTTTTCCACCAGAGATGCGCTATGTAGCTGTGCTGTGAGGATGTAAAAGCTGAGCTACGAAACTGTGTGACCGTTTCCACTGATGCTACGCTATGTAGCTGTGCTGTGAAGATGGGTAGCTGCGCTACGAAGATGCGCTGTCACAAGGTAGCTGCGCTATGAAGATGCGCCGCCACAAGGTAGCTGCGCTATGAAGATGCGTAGCTGCGCTACGAAGATGTGCTGTCACAAGGTAGCTGCGCTATGAAGATGCGTAGCTGCGCTACGAAGATGTGCTGTCACAGGTAGCTGCGCTATGAAGATGCGTAGCTGCGCTACGAAGATGTGCTGTCACAAGGTAACTGCGCTATGAAGATGATGATGCGCAGCTCGAGCTATGCAATGTATCGATACTAGGGAAAACGACCCATAGCACGCAGCCACAGCACGCAGCCATAGCACGCATCCTTATCTTAGTTGAATCCGTTTCCACCAGCGCTGTGCTATGTAAACCAGTGAATATGATTGGTGGATATCAAACGCATCCGCAGCAACGTAGCATAGCGCATCTCTGGTGGAAAAGCAGCCTAAATCATAAATACATAAATGTACGTCACAGTAATAACTCTCTCTTTAAACGTTAAATAAAAATTAACATTATGAAGTAATATTAAACTGAAAACTTCGCTTCTATTTTCGAACAAACAAATCACACAGCAACTCAAAACTCCGAAACGTTTTTACTAAATGAGTTTTTGACTGACAGAAATGTTATTCTTTCTGCTAGTTAGTGAGCTACGAAAATATGGTTCTGTCGACAGTATTTGGAAACTTTACACTGAAAAGTTGCAGTGACGTTTCACAAACCAATTTATTTCGAACGAAAATAGTCTGGAGTTCTCACTAGCAGTTATTTAGGATGATACGCTCGTGTTATTTAGCATTTGTGACATAAATCTTCATCAAAATTATGTCTGGAGTCGTAGAACCAGTTTCTACTGTTTGTTTTCGTTTTATTACGGCACGGGTTTGGAGGTTAGTATTGGTATTGTATTTTTTTTTGTTTTTACCTTATTCGTTACATTTCTTAATACTAATTGAATTTAAAAAAATGTATAAATTTAATATAAAAAAAAATGTGGCCCGCCGGTATCGGGAACAGGGTCCAAGCTAGGGTCAGGGCTCCAGAGAAAAGAACCTTTTTTTTTAATTAAAAGACTTCGTGATTTACAAAATTATTATTTAAACGTACTTAACTTTCTATACAAAAATGTTGGGCTACTTCCAAATATTAACTTACTTAATTGAAGACAAAAATAATTTTTGATGACAATTTCACTTCTAATTTTTAGAAGATTATAAAAAAAAAACCTATAGCCTTATAGACTTGTTAAGCCTCCTGCAGACACACGCGATTAATCGCGCTGCGACAACGAGCCAAGCTAATTTCCACTCTAAAAATAGTGCGAATGGACCGCGACATGTCGCCCCGCGCGATTAATCGCGTGTGTCTGCAGGAGGCTTTATGTTATAGATAACATTGTTATTCTCGTACCGTACAACAATGTGTACGTCGGCCAATGATACGAAGCAAGTCATAACTCACCAATACAGCTAGTTATGGCACAATAAATTCATTTGGTCAGTTAACTTAGATTTGTTATCGCACGTAGGTACGTTGATACACCTACTACATATTCTGGACCAGAACTATCGCCTATATACTGTCGTTTCTTATGAAGAAAACGTTGAGATCTCTTTAATACAAAATCTATATAATTTTTTTTGTTACACCCTAGAATTTTCTCCTGTGTCGAGTTCGCGTTTACAATCCTTTAAGTTTAAACTCACATACAGCAAACAAACTATCTGTAGGCCAAACAATTATTTTTTTCCGTGCGAGAATTGTGACCTGCGACACACAATGCAACAGCCAAGCGAGTAACCATTGCTTCAACTGGGCTGTTAAAAAATAACATACTGGTAAATCATCTTACTTACCTTATCCTATATCCAAATTTCTTATTAGAAATGAACCAGTGAGACACACTGCAACAACCCATTGTTGTTGCAGTGTTTCTAGGTTTATAGACAGGAAAGTGACTGTCTAAGCTGTCACAATATTTATGCACAATCTGATAATTTTACTCAGGAATAACGGCTTTCGTTTGATCATTGAGGTAATCGAAGTTTCTTAAATCGGTTAATTCCAATCAATTCAAGATAGACACGTCCACTGGTAAGCCACTGGGAAGTTTTCTTCCCGCAACCTGTCATTAGTGTCAAATTTCGGAAACGCTACGGGAAGTTTTCTTCCCAGTGGCGATTAAGAAGAAAAAAAACCCCATAATCGAGAATATCATCTTATGGTTGCCATATGGGAAATCAATGGGAAGTTACTCTACATTTAGGCTATGGTCAGCCACGTCAATCAAGTGAAACGTCAAAAAAATTCATTTATTCAATTTTATTCATTCACTTTGACAAGACAGACATTTCATTTGATAGGTCTGATTTTATTGGATGTTTAGGCGTCGCAGTGGCATTGACTTCATTATAACTGCAGAAAGATTAAATTCAAGTATATGTCTCTAAATAGTTAAATTTTAATAATAATAATTATCATCATCTTCATCAGCCTGTAATGTTCCAACTGCTGGGACAAGGGCCTCATCTCTGTAAGAGGAACTGGGCTGTAATCCATATTCTTATCCTAGAATAAATTCTTGGTTCTAGGACATGCCGGTTTCCTCACGATGTTTTTCTTCACCGTTTTGAGAGCAGTGGTAATTAAAAAGGTTGTCTGGCTAGGTTCTAACCCATCTCGTAACCTCTCGTAAGTCGAGGCCGATACAACAGGGCCACCGCTGCACTGTAATAGTAATATGTAAAAGCAAATGAGATTTGTGGACGGGGCATTCAGAAGATCGTGGACAAAACCTAAGACATTAGCACGAGTGCGAGACGTAAATATAAAACTTTTTCAAAAAAAAAAAAGTAACCGACTTCCCACAAAAAAGTTCAAAATAACCTACAAAAAAACTTTTCTTTCGAAAGTCGGTGACTTTCTTTTTTATTTCATTGACTTTTTGTCACCGACTTTCGAAAGAAAAGTTTTTTTGTAGGTTATTTTGAACTTTTTTGTGGGAAGTCGGTTACATTTTTTTTTGAAAAAGTTTTTTATTTCTTCCTTTTTAGTTTCAATATTCAACCCAAATTATTGTCAAACACATAATTTTCTTACATGTACACTAAAATATTATAATCCGTAGCACCGGTGCAGGTGATAACATCGTCCATGTATGTACTCTTACACAATGAGCTAAAAATGAAAACTACTGCACCAAACTAAATGAAAATTTTATGGGACCAAATGGCAGATATACTGTATCGAACAAAAAAAGAATCATCGAAATCCGACCAGAAAGCTCGGAGTAATCGGTGCAGACAATATTGAAAACTTTTTAGGTTTTTGTTGATTTTTCAAAAATTTTATCGAAATCGGACTAGCACAGTCCGATTTCGATAAAATTTTAATGGAACCATTCGGAAAGTATACCCTTTCCAACAAAAAAAGAATTTTTCAAATCGGTTGGCAAACGACGGAGTTATGCCCGAACAAACATAAAAAAAATATATATATAAACATCCGAATTGAGAACCTCCTCCTTTTGGAAGTCGGTTAAAAATAAAAACATCGATTTTTTAATCTAAAATCAAATCCGAGTATCCCTGAGCATTTAAGCCCAGTTTTCAATCAGCATTGATCATAGAGGTAGAGAAAAATATGTAATCGATGGAGAAATATGGGACCCAGTATCTGTCTGGTAAAGAGACCGCACAAGTTAATTCACTTTCGAAATATGCCAATTAGAACTTGATCTCGCGACCGATCCAGTATATAGGCATAAAAAACCACCCGATTTAAAAATCTAGGTAATTAATTTAATACTATAAATAAATGATTTATAATGGGCAGCATCCAGCAAACCAACATTGCTCCAGCTATCGATTCCCACTAGCAGCATCTCTATACATATTTGATACCCGTATAGTGGGTGTTTAAGCATACAATCCGGGATTACGGTGATACAAAGCCACAGCAGTATTATCAACGTTGTTTCTTCATACCCGTAATCTGTGGGGACAAAAGCCTGTATTATGATCAAAAATCCTTTATGTATCACTTCAATTCAGGCTTCCATTTTTGCAGTCATAGTTATATGAACTGACGGTTAAGCCTTTTTCAAGTGCTGTTTTTAAAACGCACGTATCTCATGAAATGGTTTTAAACTGGTTGAAAAATACTCGGAATTGTCATCTCTTTTCCGTAGCTGAGAAAATTTTCAAAAGTTAATGAATTTAATTCACTATCAATCTAATTTATTGTTGGATTTCCAAGAAGGAACCTTTCCTTTTTTCTGATGAAGGAAATTGCAATCTAAGATTCGAGGAAATTGATCAGTGCTCTTGACCTAATAAAGAAAATTATTCTGGAGGATTATACGTAGCAATTGGACGTGGGTAGAATGCTTTTGTTTTACCCTTAATTGACTTGTTTTGTAGCAATTAATGAGAATTTTGGCATTTTACATAGTAAACAACCATAAAACAATCAAAAAGCAAGTGTTATTAGAAGCTTAACTTATTTGAAAATGTTTTAAGGACCATTTTCAGTATTTATAATATTTCCTTGCTTATTCAGAAAAATTTGAAAGCAGCCAGTTTCTCCAAAGCAAGATTATTAATATAACTAATGTGTAATTCCTAATTAATGTTAATGCTGAACAAAATTACATCCAGTGAATTAAAAAAAAAAGCCATTACATTTTAGATAATAATGTAGAATGTAGCTTGCCATCGTATAGAGATGTTCGGTAACGATGACAAGCCCGCATCGATGCGATGGTCTGGAATTAAGCTAGTTCGGATCTCTGAATATTGTCAGCAGGGGTATTATACACTATTAGTAGATTAATGCGCCTGTATTGTAGAGAACTAGGACTATATTGGATTATTAAAGCGCTTTACATTAGGCGTCTTGTTTTATTAATTACGTACTTACATCGTAAAGTAGCGACTGGATAGCAACATTGGTTGAGCAATCGGCTGCAACGGACAGATATTTCTTCGATCTACATGTAGTTGTTCTAAATCTACGTGTTTGTGTATGACAGTTTAAATATTTGTTATCTTAACCATGACATAAGAATTATAATAATAATTTTCTATCAGAATGACCAACCAAAAAAAAGATTCCTCCCATAAAAAAAATTGTGAAACCCGTGAATGAGACAAGTCTTGAGCTAGATTTGTGAACTGATGCCTTTATTAGAGTACTAGGACACCAAAACATAATTTGAGAGATATTAAAACCAAATAAAAATAATGCGAGATGCATGGAATGGAATAAGTTACGCCACGATGTATACCAAACAAATGAGGAAATACCTTTTATTATTATAATATATTCATGTAATAATCAATGGAATCCAATGATAACAGCTACTAAACCATAGCAGCTTGGGAACTGAATATAACAACCTAGGTCTGTTGCCTGACCCACTTAGAACAAGGAGAAACATACACAAAGACATGCGAGTACCTTGCCTTCACCCAGAACTTCAAATGTTAGAGACCCTTAACTATTGAACCTGTAACTACACAATATAATGATACACGATGTGAACACTATGAATTTCCGTCAGAACGTCACTCAGTACTCAGTGTGTTCAGTACAGCGTAATTGAATCACAATATGGCGGCGACAGCTAGTGCTAACACTGTTGTAGATATGGTTGACTAGGTATGACTAGGTGATGATATAGATGAAGGTAGATTTGAATACTATATTGATATTTGACGGCACGTTTAGCGCAGTGTCTGAGCAACTGGACTGCTGCGCTGTGTGTCGCGGGTTCGATCCCCGCACGGAACAAATATTTGCATGATCTGCAAGTAGTTGTTCCGGGTCTGGGTGTTTGTGTTTGTGAATTTCTATGTTTGTAAACGCACCCACTACTCAGGAGAAAAAAAAAAACAAAAAAATGAGAATGACAAGCTTTTAATTGAATTTGATGTAGATGATCCTGAAGAAGATGTTGTAGGGGAGTTTTTCAAGGCAATGCAGAGATGTACGAGTATTAAGCATTTGTATCCTAATAAAGATTATGAGAATTACAAAGCAAGTTAAATATTGTACAGAGTACGGCCTCATTTAAAACCGATAAATATTATTATAATGAAAATTGGATCAAGGTAAATAAAAAAGTAATTGCTCTACAAGCAAAACAAACGAGGCGGTTTCAATAATCAACTTGAAAACCAACTCACGCTACTACATAGATTGTATCACAGTAATTGTCGTTATACGCGATCGTTTGCATGAAATAATGCTTAATTTCAATTCCGTATGCATTAAGTACATGTAAACTTGTATGGAGCACTGCCAATAAACTTCGATACTGATCGTTACGGTCCCGTCGACCGCGTGCATTACCGGGGTGCATCGATGACTCCCTTATATCGATTATGCTAATTTTATTATCCAAATTCATTCGTCACGCTTGCTTCGAACGCTTTTTTCGAACAATTCAATCGTAGACTACGCCAATATTAACATACTGGATGCCAATAAAACTCATTCAGTCGCGCGCTGCGGTAGATTTCGCTTACGGGTCACTTATTTTGCGAGTCAGGTTGGCACAAATGGTAACATTATCTGAAGATATCTCAGAAAATGTTCATAAAAGTAAAACACGAGTACAACATGAGAACACATTGTGGCGCATGCTGGGAAAAATTTGATTTGATGTAGAATTTCCGCTACCGCGAAAGCTGTAGTAAAATTTACGATCATGTTTACCTTACTCGGATGTAAGTTTGTTTATCATAGAAAATCGAAGGGAATCGTGCATCCCCGGGCAATGAAAGCGGGTAATTCTGTTTGTATACCAACAGCCGATAAAACTTGAACGTGAAATAAAATTCTGTTTGGTAATAAGTTAATAAAACATACGGGTTCTGCGTCATTGTTTGCTATTCATACACATTTCTGTGTAACAACTTCTTTACGTTTGTCTTTGGTGGAATTTTATAGACGTTGGTGTTGCTCTAAGGAGTAATCATCATTCCCTATCCGTTAATCATCAGGAATGTGTCTGCTACTATTTGGTCTCTCAAATTCTTTGTGGTCATTACCGTACAGCACCTTTTTGGTGCTTGGAGTTACTTTAAATGGAGTTTCGTAATAGAGATTATATCTTTATTAACTAATCATGGCAACATATATTTAAAACTAACCAAAGCTCACTGTTGTATCGAACTAACGTGGTAATGATGAAGATAAATTTACACGTATGTCACGGGCTAACCGACGTTAATTTTGAACGTTGTTGCGTGTAGCCCGCTCCTTAATCTGTGCTCCATTAACAGGAACCATTAATCATAGTTTTAATAACAATTTAACCCCAACTAGATTAATATATCTTCATTTATTCACATGCTCGAGCGAGGAGAGTTGAAGTTATCAACTTTTATCATTCAAATTTCACTGAACTCGTTTCATAGAAAATCGAAGCCGCAACAAATGCGTCCATTCTCTTGTGCATGTCGTTTCTATTATAATGAATTCAAGTGCAACTGTTACAAATGTAGGATACGGCTTTTGTTGTTTACCCATTGTGTACAATTAAACGTAGAAAGATGTAATAATCTCGACAGTGTCATTGTGTTTTTTAACCGAACAGAGACACATGCGGGGTTATAATAAATAATAAGTGCGCGCTGCAACGCGAACATTCAACCATACAATGAATTGAATGTCAAGTTTAAACGTAGGGTTGTCCCAAACTTATTTAAGCGTGTGTCGTGTGCGCAACGATGACTAAAATTCGGGGTGTACCATACCATTATTATTTATTATAGTATAATATTTTGCTGCAGTCCACCGTTTATGGGACGTTACATTTTTTATGATTTATTTTTTATTAACGGCCATAACGGGTCATTATATTGCATTGAAATGATGGGGTTGTAAGTAATTCATTACCACTGTTTGTTATTCTCACGGTCATGTTTATTTTAAGAGAACAATAGTGAATTTTCGCATGTTCGCAAGGTTATTTTATTCTTTTCGCAACATTTTATGCATTGCTGAATGTTCTCATAATGTTACTATAAACCTACTCTATGATTAATTTTGCAAATAGACACTTGAGACCAGACCAAGTCTACATTAATACAAACTCAATAGAAATATCGTCCATTTAGCTGCCCAATTTAGTAGCGGTTGATGACAGTTTGAAACTTTGCGGGCCTAAATTGAAAGCTCCACCAAACCAAATATCAAATTGAGATTTGGTAGCAGCTGTTATTAGGCACACACGAAATGTAGCGGGTTCTATAATTATAACGCCAAACAAAACACTATAAGCAGCTACAGTACATAATTAACCAACGATCACAAACCTCCGGTCTAATCGCACTTAATAATGTAACAGTAAATTGGCTGAACAACCTCACGAAGCAAATTACTAGTCTAAAATTACCACAGTTCTATAGTAGGGAGAATATCACAGCATGTAAATCGATTGTATCGAATATTTCGAATAGTAGAATCGTCTCCCGGGGTCCGAGCCCGAAATTATAGGTTTGGCCCGAAGCTATTTAGAGCTGAATGTAACTGTATTCGCTAATAAGTCGTGTCAATTGTCGAATTGAATTCTCACAATACCGCCATATGCTGAGAATAGACCCTCTGGGAGACTTTGTTCTGAACATTTTTGCCCAAAGAACTTTAGTTAAATGATTTTATTTATTTAATAATATCGATTGTAACAACTTTGTACGTGTTGAAATCCAGTTTTCGTAACAACTTCCTTCATAAACTGATGGTAATATTATAAACTAGCTTCCGCCCGCGACTCCGTCCGCGCAGATGTCGGTCTTCGCGTGGATGGTTTATTTCTCCATTTTGAGTAACTCTGACAATGACATCTTATAAATATCTATTGGACCCAAATACGGCTAAGCCTATAATAATTAAGGAGATCTATTGAGCTACTGCTGTTGCTCGCGTTCTGTAGTAAGTATTTTTTTCATAGTAATTCCGACCTTGTATTTACAAATAACTGATCGGAAAAGTAATCAAAAAGGTCGCGCTGAAAAGCACGGGTTTTTGGTCCTCTAAATCAAAAATAACAGAATTGAATTACTGTTTAACTTTATAATAAAACATAGGCACAACGCCATCTAGTGGTGAGTGGTGGAACCTTTTTAGAAATCAATGGAGGCAGGCGTGGCGTAATGTTCTACTTGCTTGATAATAGGTGTCGCCAGTGGTTCCATAATAGGGTTTGTTATAGGTTTTTTTTTCTACGTATTTTTCCAGGATAAAAAGTATCCTATTTTATGCCCAGGATAATAAGGTATAATTATACCAAGTTTCATCGAAATCGAACAGTTAGTTTTCACGTGATGCCTGCACATACAGACAGACAGACAGACAGACAGACAGACAGACAGACAGACAGACAGACAGACAGACAAAAAATTTTTTAATCACATATTTGGGTTTGGTATCGATCCAGCAACACCCCCCGCTATTTATTTTTTCAATGTACAGAATTGACCCTTCTACAGATTTATTATAAGTATAGATATTATAAATTGAGAAATTTTGAAGAGCGAAACGTACTAAATTGAGCTACTTGTGGCTACTCAATCATTTCTTGTATTGGTTACACACTACATTATATAAATTGTTATCATCAACGTTATCCGTGTAACTTCTTCACGGAGGAAATGTAACTTGATCTAAATGGTTTAATGCTAATAAAAACAAATTGCTAGCAAGAATGAACCTTAAAGTAGTATGTGTTGTACTCTCGCTCGCTTCTGTATCTACGTACAAACAATCAAGTCTGTAATTTGCTATAAACGAAAACTCGGGCAAGTAATACTCGCAGACATGTGCTTACGGTCTATTATCTCCACGCTAAGGCTCTAATGTCTTACTTCCTCCAAATATCTCAATTGGAGCATTTCATTAAACCTCAGTTTTGCAGTTACGCACACAACAATTTGACGTGTCATGATTGTACTAATGCGTTATGACTTTATGTGTGTGCGTATGTTTATGTGTGAGTGAGGCCCCACGCACTATGGGCACCCCTCGCGTTTCATTAAATACGTTTCCGCATATCACGCACTATGTCATTTCCTTTTAAAGTGACGTGCGCACTAAACTATCGATATCGATGAAATAAGAAATACCAACAATCTCATAATAGCGGAAAAATATTTGAAGCAGTAAAAGTGTAATTTATGAGTATGAAACCATTTGTGCTTAAAATAATCAATTTATGCATTATTGCGTCCTAGAAACACTCAGAAATCGATTGCTTTAACGCTCATATTTCTGTAAATAATTCACAAACATGACGCATTTTCTTACTTAGAATCTGTGTTACCTGAACTGTTTCAACATTTGCATTTTACAAAAAATACTTTTAACCTCGCGACAAAAATAGACTAACCCCGTAATATTTTGGCACTGTGTATAGCTTTTCCTTGTAAAAAATGTGTACAGCCTGAGGCATTCTTTGTATTTTTTTAGGCTTAGAGCCAACAGTCAACCTCTAACGCTATTGGCTCATTTAACTTTAAGTACCAATATTTGTAATATCTATACATATAATAAAACTGTAGAAAAGAAATTTTTGTACATTAAGAAAAAATAAAAAAAATATAGCCAGGATGTTAAAGGACAACCAATAGAACCCATTTCCAGCATTTTTAGAATTTTTGTCTGTTTGTCTGTTTATCTGTTTGTCTGTTTGTATGTTTGGTTATTCGGGCATCACGTAAAATGTACGAAATCAATGTAGATAATTTTTATACACAACGATTTAGCGTAACTTGAAGTAACATTTAGTTTTTGTTTCATTGCAATCGGTTCAGTCTATCAAAAGATATTTGAATTTAAAGTGATCCAGAAGTAAAATATTACGGTCAGTTCACAGTTCACACCGAGACGCGCAGTTCAGTAGCGCGATCTAGCTTCGAATAGAAAAACTACATATTCAAATAATTCATCTAAACCAACGATAACACGGTAGATGGCGTTAAAAAAAACCTGGAATAGAGGTGTTGAATTGAAGTAACATTATGTTTTTTATTTCATCGTAATCAGTTTACACCTTACAAACAAAAAATGTTAATTAATTAAAGCGATTTAAAGGAATCATAGAATAGGATAGGATGGGATAGGATGGGACAGGATGGGACAGGATGGGACAGGATGGGATAGGATGGGATAGGATGGGATAGGATGGGATAGGATGGGATAGGATGGGATAGGATGGGATAGGATGGGATAGGATGGGATAGGATGGGATAGGATGGGATAGGATGGGATAGGATGGGATAGGATGGGATAGGATAGGATGGGATAGGATGGGATAGGATGGGATAGGATGGGATAGGATGGGATAGGATGGGATAGGATGGGATAGGATGGGATAGGATGGGATAGGATGGGATAGGATGGGATAGGATGGGATAGGATGGGATAGGATAGGATAGGATAGGATGGGATAGGATGGGATAGGATGGGATAGGATGGGATACGATGGGATAATATGGGATAGGATGGGATAGGATAGGATGGGATAGCATGGGATACGATGGGATACGATGAGATACGATGGGATACAATGGGATAGGATGGGATACGATGGGATACGATGGGATACGATGGGATACGATGGGATACGATGGGATACGATGGGATATGATTGGATACGATGGGATACGATGGCATACGATGGGATATGATTGGATAGGATGGGATAGGATGAGATACGATGGGGTAGGATGAGATACGATGTGATACGATGGGATATAATGGGATACGATTGGATACGATGGGTCACGCATAGGTACGACCTGTTTCTGGGGCTGCCAGCGCCGGTAAAGGCAGGAACGGGCAGGCTCCGGAGTACGCCCATACTACTCAGGTTCCAGAGGCATTTAAACGTAGATTTTTCACTTGCACGAGCATGCGGGCGGCGAGTATGCCTGGGTCGACGGCGCGTTGTGTTCAACACGCGCCTCAATGTGTCATCACAATGACGGTCCCCCCCTTAGAAGGCCAAAGCCTGCCGGGGTCGCGGAACTATCGAATTACCTTGACCCCGGAACGTAAAGGCCTATTATAGGATTTATAGGACATCGAGGATTTTAATCAGTACAAGTCTGACAATCCCTCTTTCCCTGCCCTGGGTGGGGACTCATTTGATGATTTACGTACGCATATTTATGTATGCTCCAGAATGATGGTTTACAGCTAATGTTGTTAATAAAGAAGCACTAAAAAATTACATTGTTAAGTTCCGACATCCACGCGAACGAAGTCGCGGGCACAGCTAGTATATAATATAACTTTCCTTTTTGATGTCACCAAACTAACAACATTAAAATTGCATGAAATTAGAATAGTAACTTAAGGACCATGGGCGATTTTGTATGGACTGCGTCCCCACCCTGCAACAGTCACAGAACACATGCTAATATGCTTAAAATGGTCTACAAAGAGAATGACTGGGGTTTTTCTTTTATTTTCAAAAGTATGTAAGGTTAGGTTGCCAAATTCAGATATTTCAGGTAAACCCCATTCCTTAGAAGAAATTCGCCGTAGTAAAAAAATATATCCTCTTCCAGACGCTTCGAATGACATCTGTTTTAAGTCTCTAGATGACATCACTCAAGTTAGGTTAGGTTAGGTTATAGATAATTATTAGTATTCCAAGTAAACCCTTCATATTTCAAGAATGTCGCCATAGTAAAAAAAAATCATCTCTACCAGATGCTTCGAATGACATCTGTTTCAAATCTGTTAGTTGACATTTCCCAAGTTAGGTTAGGTTAGGTTATAGATATTAGTATTCCAAGTAAACCCTATCATATTTGAAGAATGCCGCCATTGTAAAAAATGTCATCTCTACCAGATGCTTCGAGTGACATCTGTTTCAAATCTGTTGGATACCTCCAATTGCTTATCGCCATGGGTTAGGTTAGGTTGACAAATTCAGATTCCAGGTAAACCTCATTCCTTAGAAGAAAGTCGCCATAGTAAAAAAATATCTCCTCTTCCAGACGCTTCGAATGACACCTGTGTCAAATCTGTTAGAGGGTGGGGACACTTTCATCCATTGTCCTTTGGAACCCTGTGTGAAACTATCGATAAAATTCAAATCGATTAAACTTTCAATCCGACCCTCATACGTAACCATGGGAAGCTATTTGCGGATTCAATCAAATCCACAGAATGGTAATATTATTGGCCCGAAACATTTGTTTGCCGTCGGAGTTAATTCGTTTCCACCAACTTTGTTAATGAAAATCAAACGTCAAAGTTTGGCAACGGAAACATACCTATGTGAGAACATTATACCGACCGTTTTATCCTCCTATAGCTTTTACGAAAAGCAATCGTGCCAACCCCATTTATTAAAACTTTGCGCTAATTTATTAGTATTGAACTTAAAACACAGTCGTTAACATCTGAGTAATATCGTAAATATTTTTCTAATAAAACCTTTAAACAGAATGTATTCTATTTGAAATCTAATGCAGACAATGTCACCTCAAAAACATGAGTACAAAATATTAATGCAAACGTTTTTATACAGAAAAGAATAGAATTTTCTTAAATGTACAGACGCCAGCACATCAAGCTACCACAATCTGCCAAATTTCTTCAATAGATTTTCAACCTTATCACAATAGTGGAAGGTTAATGTTCGATTGGTAAAATCTGACAGTGTCGGGTAGGTTGACCTGCTGGCGTCTGTACACAAAAATTGATACACAGCTATCAAATTAACATTTTTCTTAAAATTGAATTATTTTGTACATGTGGCATGAGAGAAATGCGAAAGTATCTTCTAGCTTATTACAACAAAAATAGGACAGCGTTTTATTTATTGGCTCAGTTAAATAACAATTGTCTCAACAAACGGTAAATCCATTTTCACTGTGATTCCGGTCCTACGAAAATGTCTAAAACAAAGCTAAATTACGCAAAAGAATACAGAGAAATTTCATTGTCAGGTTTATTAGCGCAATCAACCGTCTCGGACAGTGTTTGCCTACAAAATACAAGCATTCAAGCATACGGATCTATGACAACATTTTACTTTAGTGTTTATGCGGACGTGGCTTGGCATATATCTTCATGCACAATGCACATACTTTGATGGGTTAATGTCCGTAGCAGGTCCACTGTTTGTCTGATTTTTGTGATGCATTTATCAAAAATTTATTACCAAATTAGGTCTCCTTGTAATGGAATCTTTACAATGTCTGTGCGATCATCAAGTTTAATTCTTCGTTTTTTCGTTGAATATCACTATTTGGCGCTTTGAGTTTAACTTCACAAGTTTATTAGTAATTTATTTTTTAATTCTGAATGAGCACTTCATTTTGTTCTTTTTAAAATGTTGACTTTTGCCTTTACTAACTCGTAGACATAAGCTTTAGAAATTTTGTCTGGTGCGTTATTAATGGACTATTTAATGTCTTCTATTAGAATGCTTCAAATAAGGCTCACAATACACAAATCTCTTCTACAAATAAACAGGCCACTATGAACTTCACTTTAAAATTTTCGAACAGGTTCCTAATCTTTATCCCAATCATCCGCGACGATGTAAACAAGTGTTATTTGGTGGTCGTTATGCCCTATAAGTTAAGACAAGCAGTGGATTAAGATTAAATTTGTGTACATACTTATTTTTATTGCGTCGTGACTCACCGATGTTAGGTTGTGTAACTTCGAATGCCGCTTCATTTTTAGAAAAGTCGCTCTAAATTAAATTTGCCATTTAATTTAGAGCGACTTTTCTAAAAATGAGTAGATCAGGTCAATTTCAGTCTGCTCCTTTAACACATTCTTAATCACGCTGCAAATAATTTTTATGTTGCTCAAATTGTCCAAATAGTTGAGACATTTAGACAATTACTACATCAGAAAAGACAGACACTGAAAAATATGCGTTGTTTATTATTCAAAATGGTGGTGACAATCCCACAAAATCTCAGTATCGTAAACAACAAAAATTAAAATCTGTGGACATCAATAGAATGTTTAAACTTTCCCTAATCCCGGATCCAATATAAATAAAGTTTGAAAATAAGGGTTAAAACTTCAAACAATACGTACGTTTCGTCACCGATCTCAGTAACCATAGCGATTACACACGCCCAAACAACATTATCATCCCTATATCAGTAACCGTTCTTGCGTATAACACTATCAGGGGTTGTCCATGCCACATCGGAACTTTACAACGCGTTTATCTATTCACTAAATTGGTTAACATACAGATTTCGGGAATTGTTTAAAATTGTGTTCCCAGGCCTTTTGATTAGTATGGGTTGGCAATTCACTCCCCCGTTTCGACAACCCTGTTTCGACCGTGTGAGGATTACCCACTGTTCGACGCGTTTAATACGTAATTACAATTTCGCTTAATGATTTTTCGTGGGTCGGTTATTCGTTTGAGCTAGATCGTTGAGCTCCGGGAATTTAATTGGATTCAGTGGTCGATTTGTGGATAGTAAAAGAAGTAATTAAACTTTAGTAGTCCCGGCATGTTTGATTATCTTGTGTACTATTGCTTCTTTATCAATTAATCCATTGAAAGTTCTTTGTAGCTTATGAATTCTTCAAACATAAACATAAATCTAGACAGAGACACAGACTTTGCTAAAATTTTGCGACTATTGTCGAGGAGGAACTCATTCAATTCTGCATTTTAAAAATTAAATGAGTTCCTCCTAAGTGTGTGAATTATTACTCTCAAGTCATCATTTTCACGGTCAGGGTGCATTATTCAGTCTTGAAAAATGGCTGGGGTGACCAGCTGTCGGTACTTCATAACACTCTGCGTAGGAAACAGAGAGAAAAAAACAGATCTTGGAAAATTAAAAACAATTTGTGAAAGGTCGACTCAAAATGTTTGAATAAAAAGTTACAAAATGCAGCCACATTTTACACCACGCGTTTTCAAATAAATGTCGAGTTAAGAACGATCGCATTTCGAAATCCGATCCGAAAGTAAACCGAAGCTACGTTTTCTTTATAATCCTCTCAAATATAAATGTCTCCATAAACAGTACATTAAATCGTAACCTATCATCTTCAACCTTTTAAAAACATATTTAAATTATAATAAAATAGCCAAAGCTATTACTTAAGCCAATAACTTGTTCTTTAATAAGATGTAACATTTGTACGATAATAAGGAATTAATTCAGATGTTTGGATTGCGTTAAATTCCAGTTTATGGGTCTATAAAATACGCTTTGATAATTAATAAAGTTTATTACGTATCTGTAACAATGTAGGATGTAGAAATCATAGAAAGGTGGATTCGGATGGATCGTAAAAATGTTGAGACTGGTTTTATTACTTCATGATTTGAGAATGAGGCGTCGGTGCTAATTGGAACGACGGGGACCACCAAGGGAGATTCGTCTTAATTCAAAATTGAGTTCGTGTTAATTCATGTGACATAAGCTTTAGATAAGATTATTATCTTTATTATCTACGTACATAGAAATTATAGATACTTTGGTAGTTGACTTAAAGGTGCTTACGTCAGCTTCATCAACTTTTTTTCCGGAAATGTGTTTACCTACTAATGTGGGCAAAACAAATCCGCTGGAATAATTTTGACAGAATCATATGAAAATTACAAAAAAAAAGAAATAAAATATGTTTTATATTTAATGCCACAAGATTCAAAGGTGCGGTTTTCAATACTATTGGGATTAACTTTTTATATCTTTTAAACATTCGGATTGTTGGCCTCTAGTTGATGACAAATTATGACGGTCGTTTAGTAAATTAATGTTTTATTATGGATATTTATCATTTAGTTGAACTAGCTATTATTCCTGCATTTATAATTTTTGAAACACGGAAAGGTGCGACATTCAAAATAAACATAAAAGTTGGCTTTGGAACCTCCTCATTCCTCATTTTTAGCTTTGGTTTATAGTTTAAAAAATATAATTAAAAACTGTTTAACTTATTCTGAAATAAAATAGAAGTACACATAAATATTGTACTACAGTTTTCATGAAACATGATTAGGCATTTGGTTTCAGTATTAATAAATTACACAAAAAGGGGCTCTGGATTAAGAGTGGCCTTAAACAAGATAAGCTTTTTAGACTAAAAGCGGGTTTTTTAAATAAGCCTAGTTTACTTAGATTAGCATAAAAAACAGTTTGCTGACGAGTCAGAATCATGTCTCAAATAAATATGAGTAAGCTTCTGAAAATCTAGCACTAATTTTTACCACGGAAAAAGTGGTTAAAACTTGTGTTGTCTTTTCGGTAATATAGTAGAATTTTTGACAATATATAACTATGTACTTTCAAATTAGTTAGGTAATAGAAGATTATGTTAAGATTTGGAAGAGTGTACACACAGCTTTGGGCAACTTAAGGTGGAAGCAGATTTTAATAATAAACCGTTTTCCAATTAATTATAGTACCTATTTCTGTTAATTTTCATATCTGAAATAACTTCCAAAACATAAGTAAAGTTTTAATCACGAGATAGCTCCAAGTCTCGCCTTGGTTCAATATTTACATGCACGAAACGAGTTCCGTACAGTCAATATTAGGCTTTCCATACAAATGAATACATTCTGACACAATGGGGCTTCCATTTTGACCGCTGCGTTTATGTTTGCACAGACAATTCTCGCTTCACCAGCTTATACCACCGAAGTATTAATGTTGTGGTGGTTTCTTTATTTTATGCTTGCGTGGTACTGTCGGAAGTTATTCAGCAAATCTCTTTATTAGTTATGTACTTTTACTTAACAGTACCTTGCTTATGTGTATGTTTTGAACATGCTATCCTCTACACATTTCCTCAGCAAAAATTATCCAAGTGTGTTCCCACTCAACTACCGGCATCTAGTCATTTTTGTTAGAACTGATACAGCAATATACTCGGACCCCGTTTGAGACCGCTGCCATAAATCATGGTTCATCAATCATCCAACTGGCGGTCAGGCCATTAAATTGTAACTTAAGCGCAGTAACATGAATAAGCTACTAACCTGTTCAGTAAAACATTAAAGATGATGCCGTTTAAGACTAAGTAAAAGAATGAAAATACGAAAGCATAATAATGAATTATAACTAGTTTAAGTTACCAATATAGATACAAATCTTATCTTATGGATAAACCTTGAGGTAAGAAGGAGCCACTCAAAACAGACTACATAATAAAATTAAATTTTAGCACCCAAAAATGACAAACGAATTGACACCAAACATAAAAATATCAACACAGCGAACTCAAACGAACCATAACAAGATCAAATGAAACCATAAACTAGTTACTAATAATAAAATAAAATACATTAACCAACTAACTAAGAGCACAAACTGTAACTCAATAATCTGAAGTCATAAATGTTCACGCGGGCGTTAAGATGAGGTGTTAACTGATCTAGTTTGAAGTTTAACTAAAGCAGGTGCTGCAAAGTACAGAGTTGTTGGTACAAGTAATCAAACTGCTGTGCCAGTGCCATCACGCTTAGCTGCATTCTAATTGGTTGAAAATTTATGAATATTAAAACTTCTAAATTTGTTAACGCCCTCAGCGTAAAAAAAGCAATTACTTTTAGACTAGTTTTCGTGTTAGCACCGTCTATTTTACTTATATTTCTATTAGATAGTCATGCATTTGTTATTTTCTGACACTTGGTAATTCTCACAGGAAGTTTGTCATTGGGTACTTACCGGACCTTAGCTTGAAGACACTTCAGGTTGACATTTCAAGTTATGACGTTTAATAACAGTAGGATCCTAATGTATGAAATTTAATGGAACCTCAATGAGGTCATAATTTGAGATTTAAATGCCTTAAAGATATTCCGAATCATAGAATTACTAACTACCTATATCATGAAAATTCTAGCATGATTTAGTGGTCTATTTGTAATCAGTGCCTTTACCTACAAAAAGTTGTGGTAAGATTCGGGAAACCAAAGTCGATCATTAAAATATTATTACTTCGAATGCCACAAGGGTCTTTTCTCGGCCCGATTAATTTATCAATGAACACTTTCTAAGGTCAGGAACAATAACAACAATAATAAATATTATTACCGTTTACAAATACTTTGGTGAAATATTCATTCTCATAATTGCACTACTTTTTGAATGTGAAATTAGTTACCAGGCTCTTCAATACGTTGTTTTAAAACCTTTGAAAAAGGGAATTTAGTTGCATATCCGTAATCGGGGTTTCATATTCGATAACATGTGATAAATACAAAATAAATTCATAACAGCTTAAAAGTCTGGCTGTCAGTCTTACCAACCCAGACCTGAATGGTCAAGGTAGTCAGTAAGAAATTCAGCTACACCTGGATAGACTGGAAGAAAACCCCAAAAGATTATGATCATGATAATTATTTAAACGCAAAGTGGGCTGCATGCACAGCACCCGTTCCGTTTAGAATTTGAAAGATAATAATTATAAATACGAGTACTTCGTTCTCGATGCAACTCTTTAGAACTGAGTCATTGCTCATTCCATAGTCAATCATAAAAACCAGTGTCAGCATTTCTCGTATTCCCGCTATCACTATCATACCTTGATATTTATCTAGACGGATTAAAAAAGGTTTCCATCATACGAGCATAATATTATTATTCCTCACAGTTCCTCAGAACTTAGGGTGAAGCTATTACTCATCTTTTTCCCGCGTCGAGGGCTCGTTTTTATTGCTAGACGTGAAAAATACCAGAAATTTCATCCGGTCCGCTCAAAGTGGCCGGATTAATTCAGAAGGCACTTATTTCAAATTGGATTTCGCTTGAGCCCGCGACTTTGGCGTCTGCCTCGCGTCGCCTTCATTTCCTTTTAATAGTGTCCGACTTGTTCTCTATATTGGTCTCCTTTCGTGTCAATTAAGTATCAATCGATTGGCATAAAACTGTCATTTCATACTCTAATTTTAACACCTTCCATTTACTGAAATAAATATTGATTAACAAACATAATTGTATTTCACAAAAGACCATCGGTATCGCCGCCAGTAAATTTCAGCTCGATTGAATAGTCATTGACATAATGTGATGAATCCTTCAATACCGATTGATGTGTTTTACCGATAATATCGAATCTGTCCATCCGAGTAACACTAAGTTGTTGAGTGATACGGACATTGGTTAATCTTATGTCTGTAGCCACTGGACCGCGATGGCCGACTATAGCCAAGGGCGTGAAGGGTAATCGGTCAAAAGATACGGTTCTATCCCAATCTATCACACTCCAATAATGTATCTACCCTACTTTATTCGCATCACATAATACACAATGGTTAGTGGAAAGTACAAAAATACTAACACCACAAAATATTTTTGCTCACAGTAAATGTTGTACGATTACAAAATGATAATATATTTTCGCCCACCTTCATACGATACCACAACGAATGCTGTAAAGGTAAACACTATGTTTCTCGTAGGCTCATCTCATAAAGTGTGTCAAGAACGTTGACCCCAGTCCTATAAGGGTCCTCTTTAAAACAACATGCTTTACCTAAGGTAAAGATAAATAGCGCTTCTGTTTATTCAAGCGCTCGTAGGTGGCACTTGAAGGAGCGAATACATTAACTTTTCATTGCATTTCAACATAAATAATTCGACTGCCCCAAGTCAGGCAACTCTTTAGCGTTTGTTTCACTGTGACCAAGTAAATTGACTGCTGCAGGATACACAAGTGGATGGTTACAATGCGTTACTAAGTCTGGCTACGCCTTTGTTTTGTCCAAACATGTTTCAATTGTTACTGCATGTAAATGTTGTTCTCGATTACCATTAAGAGCAGGCACAGTTACAACAGCGATGTTGAAAGTCAGCTTCGAATACTGTGAACGTTAATTGGACGTGGAACAAGACAAAACTTAAACTGACTCATTAAAATGTCATACTAGGAGGACAACAGATATTTCGACACTTTTCTCTTTAGTTAACTGACAACTAGGAAATATTTCCGGAATGTTCCAAAAAGGAAATGCCATTTAGCATTTCAAAGTCACAATTACAAACGTTTCACATAAAAATAACAGAAGCTATTTTGCGTTGCCATTTTGTTAATTACAGAACAGAGAAGTTTAATTTGTCATTGATTAAAATAGTTCAAACGATGTAGGGTAAACTACCAGTTATTGGACGCTATCAGTTATTGGACAGAACTCCCTTTAATCGTTTTTATTAAGGTTATGATTCAAGAGTCTAACAATGCAACTGACTCTTTCTGCACTCTGTTTATTGGTAATACTTAAAAGTTCAAAACATTTCTAATAGACGGCAGTAATCGGTCAAAATTATTTACTTTTCTCGGCGTCCGGACGGTTAGCGGTCATTCTAGTGAGAAATAAAGAATTTGGTAAGTTTATCTATACATTATTTAACGATTTAAATTCTACCTGATCATCCTATGTTCTTAGTAGTTTGCACAGTAATGTATTATGATATTCTGTACTGATTTTAATATGATAACATACAGTGAAATAGATATTTTAAGTTATTATGTAATGTCCAATAACTGAAAACTTTTTTGTTTAAAATCTAATTATTGGACAAGTGTCCAATAACTGCATTTTTTAAATTAAAAATAATTGCAAATATTTTGGACTCTACTGCCTATAAATTTAGGCCAAAGGAACCATTTTTAATCGTGTTGCTCTTAAGCAACTTCTACTAGTCTTTGGACAAGGTGTCCAATGACTAATTTTGAGATTAAAATTAGTCATTGGACACCCTGTCCAAAGACCAATGACTAATTTTAAGATTAAAATTAGTCATTGGACACCTTGTCTAAACTAAAACCTACCTAACTAATGGTACTGTCTGATAACGGTGTTTAGAAGTAAACCAAAGATGCCCAAGGGGAAAGAGAAAGACTACGAAAGTTTTTTTTGTATTATATAAGAGTTGCTAAGACAGAGTAGTTTTGAAAGCAATTAATGTTTCTTCTAAGAGATATGTAGGTAAAAGCAATTTTAATAATATCATAATAAACATGACTAAAATGTTGTTTTCCCCTTTATTACCTTGCTATTAACGATTTATAAAAGAACATTAATGAGCTAAATTGTGCTGTCCATTAACTAGTATAGACTGTCCAACAATAGAAATTCTGTCCAATGACTATATATTTGGGTACTTTTTTTTTAACAGGATTTTTTTTAATGTTAATGCTGTAATGTATATTTTTTTAAATGAAATTATGCTCACATACATATTGAATAAGCAAAATAATAACAATTCTAGCACGTAGATTCATAAATGTGTCCAAGAATTATTTTTCGTCAATGTATGGCCCTTAAGTGTCCAATGACTGGTAGTTTACCCTATTCGTTAGCGCTAGGATATTATAATTATGTCATCGGACAGAATCAGAGCGGAGCGAAAATATTTTGGTTTTTAATCAACATTTTGTCTGAATCCTTTTTTTTACGTGGTAAAACCATCAAATGAGTCCTCCCACCCAGGGTGGGACGGGAGGGACTGTCAGACTTGTAGTCAAATAAAAAGGACCTAAATTCTGTGTTTTGAACACTAGTGAACATTCAGAGCAAAATCCAACAACTCTCCTCGAAATTTTCTTCAAAGAATGTAACCAATACCATTGTGATATGAAGTTGTTTGAAAATCTTTTGTGTCAAAAGTGTGTGTACTTATAAAAGTCTACAAACTAAACTACGTTGGGCTCTTATTGAAAAGTTTCTTTTTCTATTTTCCAGTGCATCCTCGGAGCGCACTGCGTACTCCTGGTTGCCAGACACCAGGATCGAGTTCTGTTCGCCGTACAGTCGACGAAAGAGCTCCAACTCAACGGTTTACGAGAGCGACTGATGGTACGAGGGCTTCGACCAACTCGAAGAGGCTTTGCTTTGATCACGGACACTTAAAGTGCGAAACCCTGTACTATGAAACTCTTGAGTGACGTCACAAATCTTCTCTAGAATTTGACGTTGCATACCGTTTTTCCTATAAAACTTTGTGTTATTATTTATCGTTATTTAAATAGATCTAGTCATTGTAAATATCCCTTTTTGTATATCTTGATAACAATTTTTATGCCATCCATTATGTAATTAGATTCAGAACAGTGATGTAAATCTCTAAGTAACAAAGCGAACCTTTTGCATTTTTTATTGTAGGTATTTACCAACAAAATGCACTATCCGCAAGAATGTAAATAAACAATGGAACACTATGTAGATAAAACAATCTAATCTTTGAATGAACGTATCTTCTACTTCGACTGCTATAACATTAGTTTCACTTTAAGTGGCAACAGCAATATTGAAAGTGGATATCCATACGATTGATTCAACGGCAGATAAGAGTTTTCTAAAGTTCTCAGCGAAATCTTTGCGGAGTATGGAATATTTTTGCTCATAAATTTGCTAATATAACCGCGTCTACTTCGACTGGAGCTCGATGAGAAACCGTGAAAACTTCCTCTTGCTTGCCGAAAATGAATATTTATGACGGGCAACGAGTAATGCGCCATTTATGGACAAAGTTGGAATGTTCGTCTACTTATCGAACGTAACTGAATCACGAAATTACAAATACTTAGGTACTAGAATTTGGTATCTGCTAATATGGGTACGAGCGGAATTGAATTTAGAGGTTAATTATGATAATTTATTTATTGATGTTCATTTCTTTATCTTTTGTTATTTCGAAGTTTTATTTTTAAGCTTCACAATTTGATTATCACAATATGTACGATATGATGTAAAAAGAATCATATTCCTAAGTAATTGGTTTAATATCATTAAGCTATACCTAAATTCAACTTTGTCGACGAGTTTCTACTTATTAAAGTCATATTAATTACTATTAAATATTCCTATATCTACAAAATACGAATTTTCATAAATGTAACTATATCGTTAAGGTACAATTTCATGTAAAACTTTGATGTAAGATATGACACCATCGATTGTTACTATAGATAGTAAATAAAAAGTAAGGGTAGATAGGTAATTAAGATTCGCTGTGATTTATTTATTTATTTTTCTAAGTATGTATTTGCGTTAAATTAGTATTTATTTTCGCTACATTAAGCTTAGACATAAAAAGTTAGACATAATATTTATTTTTGTAATGTAGTATTCCCAGGTTTCATAAACACACGATCCAACGTATGAATAATTGTACAAACTATTCTTTATTATGTAAATATTCTAAATTAGTCATAAATTTTGGCTTTTAAGAATCTTGTTTTTTATAATTCGTAAGTTATATGTATTTTATCATGGAATGATAAAAGGAAAATTGTGGATTAGTGAATCAAGTATGCAAATTGTTGGTTGTATAAAATTTATTTGGTTTAGAGATATTTCATTGTATTATTCTATCGAGGATGTATACAGCTTTAGTTCTTGTACTATTCCTTCTTTTCAAACCTATCATAAAATTCCAAAGCCTGGGATTTTTCTATTTTGTTGTGCCTTTTAATCTATTCTGTGTACATCCTTGTATACCATAACATCATTGTTATATTTTTATATCGATAGCTGTACTTTATCTTCTCAAACAATATTAGCTCTAAAATCTGTCTTATCTTCATAATTGTTATCTATAAGTATTACATAATCATCATTTTAGTTGAAACGCGACAAAATCAAATGGCTTGAAGATAGATGTAAGACAAATACACGGAAAAGTTTATTAGTATCAGAATTATCACAAAAATTAAATTAAAATGTTCTTTGTTGCAACACACGTTAAATAGCAGTCATAATCAAGAGTTCTAGAGTGTGAATGTTTTGTGAATAAAATTCTGTGCTCAGTTCAGTTGAATGGGGCTATCCGGCACTGTGCCCTGGCCAAACTCCAAACTGCGGTGATTCTGGCTCTTATAGTGTTTGCAGCTTTCATATCATTAAGAGAAGCGTTAAGACCTACATTTTAAATGTATGCTGAAACTATGACTTGTTCAAAAGGCGAGCATACACAGCTGAGACCAATCCCGCGTTCTAACTAAAGCAATCGTTCGTGCGAATACGCGATCGTTCTAACCGTCTAACCAGTTCGTACTCGTTAGAACGATCGCTTATTCTGTTCATCGGGTGACGTCACCCGATTGTCCAGAAAAAAATGCCTTCAAGAAGGTGTAAGATTTAATTCCTCACCGTAATTTCACTACCGTATTAAATTAGGCGGTCGCGTGTGTGTACTTTAGCATTTATACGAGAAATGCACCAACCAAACTTATACTGTCACTTACGGAATTATCTTCCATGACTGATCATTAGTTTTGAGCTCTCGATATTTCGACGCTCTTACAAGCGCCCATGATCGCGAGTTGTCTGGAGAATGCGGGTGGATGGAAAAGAAAATAAATTGTTAAGAGACAGACAAATCTGTCTACCCTCTTTCTTTCTCTTTTAATAAGCGCACTACTCTGTTATTCGGAGCAGAACATTTAATCCGTAAAACAGTGTTTAATACACAAACTGCCAAACAAAAAGAGATAACACATAGTATCTACATATTATATATAAAAAGTTTATCACAACTGAACGCTATATTTCATTCACATTGCCTACATAGAGTTATAAATGGAATTTTAGAAAGTAAATATGGAAAGTCCATAAGTCAAAGTTAAACATAGAAAATTTTGATATTGTCGCGGAAATCTATCTTTTGTACATACAATACGTAAAGCACAAATTACACTGTAACTTATTGTAATAATTTATTTTATCTCTTAATCTCTGTTAATTTGTATCGAATGATTTTCGTAATGAAACGCTGTATTCATTGAACGGGTGGTATCATTTTAAATAAAATCTGTTAATTATTATCCTGAAACAAATGAGTATCATTGCCTGAAAATGGTTCATTAAGAATTCCATTAAAGCCTGTGGCACTGAAAAGCCGCTTTTATCTTTATCTATACGAATATTATAAAGCTGAAGAGTTTGTTTTTTTTTAGCGTGGTAAAAGCATCAAATGAGTCCTCCCACCCCGGGCAGGGCGGGAAGGACTGTCAGACTTGTACTGACTAAAATCCACGGTGTCCTTCGATAGCCCTTTATGTTCCGGGGGTCACGGTAATGAGATAAGTCCCGCGACCCCGGCAGGCTTTGGCCCTCTAGAGGGGGGCCCCGTCATTATGCTGACGCTCTTTGAGGCGCGCGTGGAGCACAACGCGCCGTCGACCCGGGCATGGTCCATGGTCGGGCAGCGAGTTGCCCTTTACTCGCCGCCCGCATGCCCGCGCCTACGGTGACCGGAGTTCGTCTTGCGACGTCCGTCGCCGTGGGCGTCCACCACCGCGGGTGGGGCGGAGGGAGGACATTGTCCTCTCCCTCACGCGGCCCGCCTCCTCCTTCGCGAGCATGACTGCTTCACAGAAGGAGGCGACCGCTTCCTACTCCGTCTCGCCCCGCAGAGTTTGTTTATTTGGAAAAAATGTTGTTGTTTTGGATAGACAATTTCACGAGGAAGGGTATAGGCTATATAACATCACTCTCTACGACCAAAAGGCTATGTCTTAAATACATTTTGTATTCTAGTAATAGCCGCTGAGGCCCAAAAATAAGTGACACTTAGAAACTGGTATGGGACAGGCCTTTGCCCAGCAATGGGACATTAATAAAAAATAGACTCCAACAATGTAAAATTAAAATTCAACGTATCCCAGAAATCCTGTAAAATGTCATCACAATCATCACTATACTGCGACCAAATCAGAGTGCAGCTAGCAGGTCGCTACTTACTAATTATAATTAGGTTTGCCTCATATTGCTGTTATAAAAAGTAAAAAAGAAACTACAACTCCCAAAGGAAACGAATCAAGTGTGGTATAAATTCATGACCAACCACAGAGCATAGGATTACAGTACTAATTACCGTGACTTCCTTCGCAATTCTGCTTCATTCGAAACGCAGACCTCGTTAATCTTTCCCGTGCTTAACTAGATGCGTAAAGCCAGCAACTGTTTACCAACTAAGCAGCACAATTAAACACAGTGTCACTATTTTGAACGTTTTCAAAGTAGTTTTATTGTGTTAAACACAGAGTTATCGGTGACTTGAAACGGAATTGGGGAAGTTTTTGTGATGTGCCATACAGGCGCAAGTTCGGAACGAATCGATCTACGTGTTTCGTATTACAGAAGCTTTGATTCGACGGATTGGATGGGTTTATACGTCAATGTGCCAGCAGCGGCAGCGTGAGCATTTTGGTAAGTAAAACTAAGAAGACAGTAAGTACTAGGCACTTATGTAAGATGGTAGCATTTAGGAATCATAAGGATTAAGTAAAGGTCTAATACACTCGCATTTTTTATCAATACCTAGTAATTTAGGGGGCGAGCCTAAAGCCTTCAACCAGGCAAAAATCTAGACTCTGAGTCTGCTACTGAGAAATGTCTGATGGAAAACAAGCAAAAACAATTTTCCTAACCCCGGAACTGAATCGAGAAGGGGCCAGCAGTGACACTTGCGACCACTAGACCAATCAGACAGACAAATAATACTTCAATATCTTTAGTATTCGGTATTCGCACGTTATCTAAGGACAAATTGCTGGCCGGTAGCGAATACCGGTCACCAATTTATCCTTACCGGTTTGGCTGATGCTGTAACAAATTTAAAAAAAAACATTAAATAAAAGCTTGTCAACATCCAACATAAAGCGTTTCATTCGTAAGCGTCATGGTCACGGACCGTATTGAAAAGTTCCACCTGAGTTTATTTGAGTTATTCGATTACTGCCTCGACTCAGGAAGTCTTGAAGGTGGCATTAATACTGGGGATTTTGTTTGGACACCAGTAATCGTATGTGGAAATGTGAGTATGGTTTTATTTTGACGGAAAGTTTATTTACTCGGAAGGGAACGGTGACGGTAAAAGGATTGGTCTTTTATCGTCAACCGTACCGCCAGAAGGTTAAAGAACGAGAATTGATAAGTAGTAAGACTTTAATATCTGACTTGTATATTGTATAGTAAGATATAGCATTAATCCAATAAGAATATGAAATCTACTGTAACTAATATTATAGATGGATGTTTGCCACTCTTTCACATAAAAATTTCTAAGCAGATTTAGATAAAATGTGGTACACAGTTTATAAATCATATAGATCAACACATAGGATACTCTTTATCCATCTTGAGTTCCTGTGGGATAGTGTGCGAGTTACACGTAGTTGAAGCCACTGGCAACAGTACTCCATGCCAAACCATAGCTTTGTGTCAATTTCTGTACTAAAAGTAATAGGTACCTAAAAAGACTCAGGCCCTTCATGCACAACGCGACGCAAGTCTCCGATAGCTTACGTCTTGGTATCCATCGACGCATGCCTGTGTAAGAACCTATATGGATTTGTATTCCGATAGTCGTCTGGATAGAAAAGTTTGATGTATCGGATATTTGCGTGTGCGCGTTATTTATAAAGGGGTTTAAAGGAAATTATATCTTATAAAACTAATAATAGAATTCCAAAAGTAATAACAGCAATACATCAGTGTAATAACTATAGTCTGCCAAAATATCAAATAATTAATAAGCAACATAGGCAGCTCATCAACAATTTCCATACAATTAACATAAGACGAGTTTATCAACAACAAGCAACTTCCTCTCAACATGTTGAACACATAGAGAACATAATGAGACTGCTTAATACAGTAGCAACTAATGAGAATAGTAAACTTTTTAGTGGCAATGACACTTACGCTGAGATCTACAAACGTTTCTTAGCACGCACTACAGCTAAGCGTTAACCCTGACCCAGTAGTAAAAATGTAGAAGCAGGTGATAAGGAGGAATGAGGATAATGTGATGATAAAATTTTCACAATGAAATGAATACTTGTGGTACCTTAGAAAAAAATAATTAAGTGTGAGAAGGATACAATTAATATGAGCAAAAAGTAGGTAACTGCTGAAGTAGGTAACAAGTAATAGAGAAGAATAGAAGAAGACGTTTCTGCGACTCTCCAAATAATTCATTTTGATAACAGCAGCAGAATGATGCGTCGCGTATCTATCAAATTACAAGTAGAAAATAGACACGGAATCATATCGAAGCACGATCTAAGTAACGTTTAAAGATCTCGACCTTACAACACGATTATAGTTACTCCGGAAATGATTCGAAAGTTTGGGAAGATATACGTTGGTACCTATTAATTATCAATTTCCTGTGAATTTGTAAAACGAGGAATCTTCTGCCTTCCCGGAGGTGTAAGTAAACTGTTGATTTTATTTCCTTAGATTTTTATCTTAGGTTTGATTCCCATCAGCAATTTCCCAGAGATGGAAAGATATTTGCCCAGTAGTGGGGTGGGACAGGCCATGGAAAAAACTAATGTCAAAGGCAAAGTGGAATCTAGGTTTGCACCTGATGTGTTGGCATTGGCAAGTAGGAATGCAAAACGTTTATATTAGGTTGGCAACACTTTTCCTGCTTATGGCCTATGACTATAAGTACACAAATTTTCTAGTTCACGTCTATTTTATTTTAACCTAAATATTAAAATGATATGTATAGAATCGGCCCTATATATTCCTGGACTTAAATACACTTGACGAAAATTAAATCTTCTACCGTTCCATCTCTACCATACTCTTTAGATGGTTCCGTATCATAATAACTATATTCATTTTAACTACTTTCGATATAACTACGGTCAAAAGACCTACCGGTTCGTATAACTAATGGCCATTTCACATAAGTTTGTTATAAATAATTTACGAAATACCTAATGGATAATTCACCTACGTTTAATTCACCTACGGTTAACTCACCTACGCAGCTGCGGTTAATTCTCCTACGTTTAATCTAGACCTACGGTTAATTCAACTACGGTACCTTTAGCTAATTCGTTGACGTGTCAAGCTTTATTGTATCGCGCTCTTCTTGGGATCGCCACTTTTCATTCTGGCTATTAACAGTTGCAGTGGTTAGGGAAAAGGAGACGGACTTGCCCCATAAAAATAATCTAAAATCGTCATTTATAAGTAGGAGGAATTCAAACCGAAGATTAAAAACAAACTTCACATAAAGCTTGTTGATAAATCTTCAATTTATTTAGATAAAGTTTAACATTTAATGTGTCGTTATAACTGTTTATCTCTTAAGATGGAAAGCGTCGACATTCTAATCACAGGGAATGTATGCTACCGACTAAAACATCGATTAATTACACCAGCATCTATACAAAATATCTGTAAATCAGTAATTTGTAATACATTAAAGGTATTCCTGCTACCAGGGAGTTAGATAACGAAAAGATAACATACCAAACAGTAGTATAGTACATTCAAAAAATGTGAGGTATTTTAGTTATTAGCATTTTGATTAGAGATGGGCTAACTAACCGACTGGCCAACAAGTCGGTTGCAATAAGGCCGATGTATCGGTGGACTAGTTGGCAAAGCATTTGCACACCCCATGTTATAATCGATGAAATATTTTTAGGTATTTTTGTTGTCTTAAAATCATCAAATGAGTCCTCCTACCTAGGGCGGGACGGGAGGGACTGTCAGACTTGTACTGACTAAATAAATCCACGGTAATCCATCAATAGCCTTTTACGTTCCAGGGGCACGGTTCCCTGATGTCAATATTTACATCATTGAATTAGATTTTGGCTGATTATTAAGTAATAATTACAATGAAGATTGTAATTTCATTTCAATCATTACAGCCGACTCGACTGCGCATACTGATTGTCGGCAACATATTCGGAACATCTCTAACCTCTAATCTTGATACATAAGAGAAGAAACTATCTCGAATGTCACACAATAAAAGTGGACTACAGCACGTATTTACATACTTATGCGCTTCAAAAATGCTTAACAGTAGTATGTTAGATATTTGATCGATCAGACCTACCAGGGTTACGAACGTTAGAAACTAATTCTCACGCCAAAGTCAATAACTCGAAAATTTTGTAAACAAATCCCAACAATAGAGTAGCGTGTGGATCTTCATTTCATAATCGATTCCGGTGCAAGGGATTCGAAACCTTCTCCCCTAGAAATATGGTAGGTAGTAACAACAAACAGAACTTTAAAATTTCTGGCTACCACATCGTATTGACTTTGCCTTTGTAAACACTAATAGGAAATTCAAAAGTGGGAACCAGTTGAGATGAAACAGTGAATATGTTAATTTTGTTAGTAGAATGTCTGGAGGGAGGAATTTTTAATATTCCTGCATCCTTCTCTCGTAATATTGACCTGCTTGTTTTATTTGCATATGGAAAAATATTGAGACATTAATGAAACATGGGAAGCGATAAAATCTCTGTATTGATCGCAGAAATCCTGAGGATTTTGGTCCAAAATAAATGTAAGTAGCTCCATAATGCGATAAACGGAGAAATATATTTCGCAAATCTCTGATATACATTTGGATTATAAACACATAAGCCGATAATCCAGTTTTTATCCTCAAGATATACGCCCACGTGGATTTCATAGAATTTTAAGAGACTGCCTTTGAAAAAGCATTTGGCATGAGGAAAGCAGTAAATATAAACATTTTACAAGTCATGTCTATTTAACAAGAACATTTTGCTCTAATACTAAGTATTTCAGACGTTTTATCTCATAGAAATATTCTCTTGGGTTTAACGTATGAATTCTTATCAAATACGTTGTGCAAACTACCTCCTTACATTGAATACTCATTTTCAAAGAGATACTTTTGATATTATATCCTTCTATTACTAATGAAATAGTTGTAAAGTCGTTTTAAATTCAAATGTTTGAGCAATTTCGTAAATCTCAGATCACACTTGGTCGTGGCAAAACGATTCAGATCAGCCCACACTGAAAACATGTTGTAAGGCGTCATTATGATCTTGTTTCTTTGTAAAGAAGAACAGTGGCTTAGCAATCTACTGCAGCGCAGCGTTTCGCGGGTTCTATGTTCGAAGTAGTTGTTCCGGGTCTGTGTGTGTTTCTATGTTTGTAAACGCACCCCCGACACAAGAGAATTTCCTAGAGTAGGGTAAAGTTTCTTTTAAAAAAATACCTAGTAATTTAACAATAAAGTTGATCCCTTTGAATTCAGTTTAATACAAAGCTAAGCAACTAAGCTGTATGCTTGTATATTTTGCGGAAAAATAAAGTCTGTCCTTATTTTTTGATTATTAAGACATCAACCGAATAACTACAATCTTTCTTGTTATTTATTTTGTATTGTATATTTTGAAAACCATCTTAAAACTCTTATTTCTATTAACTCATACTCTGTATACATATACTGCACTAACTACCAAATCCAGTCAAAACACATATACACAGACACAAATCTCATCATTATTCAACTACTACAGAAATCCAAACATCTCATAATCACACTTTATTAAACCTGTATTAACTTAACGAACGCATTTTGAGGTCCTTCTTTAAAAGGTACATAAAGGTCCACTTATGTAACAAGCAATACTAACAACCCTTTGGATACGTCACAACGCCCATTGCCACCTGCTAGTGGTGGTCGTTAAATACGTGCCATTGCAGGCGCCCGCGCATTCACTGCGAATAATCAGAAGATAAATCACTTTGAAGGAGATATTGATAAAGATTTAGTGGTGGAGGCCGTTTGTTCGTTGCATTTTCATTGAATATAGAAGGAAAGTTTTGGCTTTCTGGTGTTGTAACCACTATGTGATAATAATTCACTATTTGATAGCTCGAATAGTTTGGATTGGCCGAAAAACTTGACAGGAATCGCGAAATGTGGAAAGAGGGAGTGGAGCCTTTTATTTCCCAGTGGACCAATACAGGTTTCTAAAAATAAAATGTAATGTTAATCTAGCAAAAATTAAAATTACGTTTTAAGAAGTATTTCTTTGCTTCTGATATTAGAGCAATATTTAACACTCATATATATGTCGAAGAATCGATATCAGAAGGGGCGCGATATCGGAAATAACACTCACAAAACCTTCGTTAACACTTTTAATTACTTGCTAACACACACTGACTACAAAATAATCAAGGATGTCCGAGATATGGCTCGATTAAAAACTTAGGAACGCGGGAAGATTATCGTGGACGACGTGGCGTGACCAAGATGTCTACACAGCTTGACGGACCGATTCAAAGTGTTCACTTCACTCAACTGTCCGTCCAAGTGGCAATACTTGTCAACGTCGAATAGCTGAGTCAACTTCCGAATCGACATTTGAGTCGACTATTCGCTCGGTGTTGCCATTACTCCACGCTAAGCATCCCCAAGTTATTACTAACTTGACGTTTCTAAGCGTTTTCTGTCAAATCTAACTTCATAGTTCCTCCAATGAGAGATAGATGGCTTTATTCTAAATTAACAATAATCAATAAAGATTCTAAATTAAGTTTCTGTTTTGATTCACACTAACGATAATAGATGGCGTTATTCTTAATTAACAATAATCCATAGAGATTCCAAATTGTGCTTCTGTTTTGATTCCTCGGCAATGACAATAGATGGCGTTATTCTGAATTATTGTGCTTCTGTGTTGATTCTGCGACACGGCCATTCTGACAATTCACACGTCCTCGTGTGTGACATCTGGAATGAGAGAAAATTCTCGAACAGTATCCATTCTAACCGTTCGGCCATTCCTGACCCAAATGGAAAAGGTATTCTCATCAAAATAATTACAGGGTCAAATGAAAATCACAACAAACTCTTACTCTCAAAGCTGACATGTCGAACAACACCCATACTCATTCAAGTAATAGGAAACTCATCAAAATATTGCAGTGATCATACTCTGACCTCCATCCGGTCTTCATCGTCACACATTATAACCTCCATCCGGTTACAAAAACAACACCATCAAGATAATCATTTAAAGCCTTTATCAAAATAATTCTTAAAGTAGGTTTGTTCAACATGTTACCTTATTTTCCTATAACGTTACAGATTATAAATTCCATAAAGAAGATATCACATGAACTACTCAAAGTCAAACACAAAAAAGAAAACACAATTTAGACTGACCGAAAATCCCAGAGGAATCAAGTACCTTTGCAATTGTATCATCACAATGCAGCAATCTTATAATCAAAACAGTAGGAATCAAATTCGTGGCCTGTGGCTAACACTAGCCCCACCAACAAACCTCTGTTTGTTGCACACCGTTCACCATGAACGCACAATACACGACCTCCGACAGTGCCATTCGCACACCGCGCATCCATGGACACCAGGATGTCAAAAATTATCGGAAATACGGACTGGCTACGAAATGGCTACCGGTACGGTCTGACCAGCCGATCTAAGATTCCACACTATCATTCAACTCAACACCTCTACTTAAAAATTGTACTTGTACCTCAGGCATTCTCCCTCAAATCCACAGCACTTAACCAGCACCATGCATCACTACTTACCCAGCAGTGTAAATCACTGAAGTACTTAACCAGTACTTAACATTGTAGCGCTTAACCAGCGTTACAAATCTTATCACTTACCCAGTGATAATAATAACGCTCAACCAGCAATATTAACCCACTAACGCTTAACCAGCGAAAGCACACATCATAACACGCACGAGCGATTCAACAGTTAGCTGCTGAATTTACGTTGGTTTTCGCTTAACCAGCTCAGCCAACGCAATCCCCTTAGCCAGCGATTACACTACTAACGCTTAACCAGCGATAGTCGACATAACTCGCTTAACCAGTGATTCAACAGCCAACGCCCAACCAGCAAAAGCACACATTATGACACGCTTAACCAGCGATTCAACAGTTAGCTGTTGAATTTACGTTGGTTTTCGCTTAACCAGCTCAGCCAACGCAATCCGCTTAACCAGCGATTACTCTACTAACGCTTAACCAGCGATAGTCGACATAACTCGCTTTCCCAGCGATTCAACAGCTAACGCTTAACCAGCGATTTAACAGCTAACGCTTAACCAAAAATATTAACCCACTAACGCTTAACCAGCGCAAGCACACATCATAACACGCACCAGCGATTCAACAGTTAGCTGCCGAATTTACGTTGGTTTTCGCTTAACCAGCTCAGCCAACGCAATCCGCTTAACCAGCGATTACACTACTAACGCTTAACCAGCGATAGTCGACATAACTCGCTTTACCAGCGATTCAACAGCCAACGCCCAACCAGCGAAAGCACGCATTATGACACGCTTAACCAGCGATTCAACAGTTAGCTGTTGAATTTACGTTGGTTTTCGCTTAACCAGCTCAGCCAACGCAATCCGCTTAACCAGCGATTACACTACTAACGCTTAACCAGCGATAGTCGACATAACTCGCTTTACCAGCGATTCAACAGCTAACGCTTTATCAGCGAAAGCCCACACTAACACACTTAACGAGAGATTACACTACTAGCGCTTAACCAGCGAGAGTCAACATAACTCACTTAACCAGCGATAAAACAGCCAACGCTTAACCAGCGAAAGACCACATCATAACACGCTTAACCAGCGAGTCAACAGCTAACGCTTAACCAGCGAAAGCCCAAGTAATCCGCTTAACCAGCGATTACACTACTAACGCTTAACCAGCGATAGTCAAAATAACTCGCTTAACCAGCGAAAGCCAACATAGAGAACACAAGGACCAAAGTCGTAAACAAAATGAAAATTGCTCACCGGATAGGGTCCCAGTTGACGCGCTCAGGAGGCACAGGTCAACCCTCTTTTCATTAATAGGCTTTGATGACCCGGAGTCGGCGTTGCTCCTCTCAATGCGCCGCGGCAGGTAAAACACTTCAGAGGCTTCACAGCACTTTTCAGGGGCATCGCGGTCATCGCTAGGTAGCTTTCTCTTCATAAAAGAAACCGCTTGCAGCTCTTGTTGTAGCTGGCCACGTGTCTGGATATCCCACTGAAACACAAAACAGTCCACGACAGAATACTGTTTCACTCGGTCGTTCCTGACCAAACTCTAGATTCAGTTCGTCGGCGAAAATAATGAAATTCCAGAACTCTACAGTATCATTAAAACCTTCAATTAAATGAAACATCGGGAAAAGGTAAATGAAAATACAACAATCACTACCCTAGGCCACTAACAATTACCCTAGGCCACTAAAAACCCTAGGCCACCTAACTACTAACCTAGGCCACTAACAATTACCCTAGGCCACTAAAAACCCTAGGCCACTAACTACTAACCTAGGCCACTAACAATTACCCTAGGCCACTAATAACTACCCTAGGCCACTAATAACTACCCTAGGCCACTAACAACTACCCTAGGCCACTAACAACCCTAGGCCACTAACAACTACCCTAGGCCACTAACAACTACCCTAGGCCACTAACATCCACCCTAGGCCACTAACAACTATCCTAGGCCACTGACAACCCTAGGCCACTAACAACTACCTTAGGCCACTAACAGTTACCCTAGGCTACTAACAACTAACCTAGGCCACTAACAACTACCCTAGGCCACTAACAACTATCCTAGGCCATGTACCACAGTCGTTCGAATCTACCTTCACACGGTCGCACACAACTCTACGTTCGTCTACTGACATCCTATACAGTTGCCGCTGCACTGAGCTGGCCTGTAGTCACTCGCGCAGTAGACAAAACGGTAATGAAAAACTTAGAAAATTCTTAAGTATTTGCAAAAGCCTAGACTTGTCATACCCGTTATAGCCGTCACGACAACAGTTAAATCCAATTGAAATGCGTTGTCACTATTATGCCTCACTGAATTTACACAAAGGACTTTCGTTAACTTAAACAGCTCAGTTGCCATGCAAACATGTCGGCATGTTTACAGAAAAACCCTGATTTAAAATCTCGCTACCTAATATGACATCACATTGCAAATAATTGTCGGGCAAAAATTTTAAAACAAAATTTGAAGAGGATGATCACCCGTTAATCACTGCACAACAAAAAATCCGTTCTGGACTGAATACTCGTGTCTGACCTATACCAGTCATAGTAACAACATTACAAACACGTTTACCACAAAATCTCGATGCAAAACCTCCTTTAACCAACGAGCATTCAGCACCAGAATCGTAAGTAAAAATGAAACAATTCACCTGTGTTGTATCCCGCCAGATGGTGGTTGCACAACTCGGACATCGACGCGTCGCGTCGCGCTATGCCGTCGACTGATCCGCTGCCACAGCCGCCACCACTGCTCGTACAGCGCACGGCTATGTGACCTGGCTTGCCACATTTGAAGCACACCAAGGTCTTCGATGCCGGCTGCTGCGTCACTTGGCTCGATGATGCTGTAGGTGTTGTAGGTCTTCCCTTCGTGTACGTAGCTTACTTCTTAAATTCGGTCCATGTCATCCCAGGAAACGACACGGTAGATAGCCAGGTAGAAGCTCCTCCCTTCAAAGCGCGGCTTATAGCGACCATAAGCGGGGCGCCATGTTGGTATTGGTCCATCAAGCACGTCTCTGCAGTCGTCACCCAAGCACGTGCATCCACATCTTGTTTCTCAGGATTGAAATCCGGTAAACGAAAGCGTCGTCACATGGCTTTAGTAGGTGTTTTCACGGCTTGAATCAGTGTCAGAAAATTATTGCGGTTCTGTTTTCCCAACAAACACATCCATTTTTCATCACTATAGTCTTTATTTCGAACACGTGGGTCGTCATGGTCCATCCCGCTTCTGATGTCGAAGAATCGATATCAGAAGGGGCGCGATATCGGAAATAACACTCACAAAACCTTCGTTAACACTTTTAATTACTTGCTAACACACACTGACTACAAAATAATCAAGGATGTCCGAGATATGGCTCGATTAAAAACTTAGGAACGCGGGAAGATTATCGTGGACGACGTGGCGTGACCAAGATGTCTACACAGCTTGACGGACCGATTCAAAGTGTTCACTTCACTCAACTGTCCGTCCAAGTGGCAATACTTGTCAACGTCGAATAGCTGAGTCAACTTCCGAATCGACATTTGAGTCGACTATTCGCTCGGTGTTGCCATTACTCCACGCTAAGCATCCCCAAGTTATTACTAACTTGACGTTTCTAAGCGTTTTCTGTCAAATCTAACTTCATAGTTCCTCCAATGAGAGATAGATGGCTTTATTCTAAATTAACAATAATCAATAAAGATTCTAAATTAAGTTTCTGTTTTGATTCACACTAACGATAATAGATGGCGTTATTCTTAATTAACAATAATCCATAGAGATTCCAAATTGTGCTTCTGTTTTGATTCCTCGGCAATGACAATAGATGGCGTTATTCTGAATTATTGTGCTTCTGTGTTGATTCTGCGACATATATAAATGTGATTCATAAATGGGCTGAGAACCTGTCAGTTAAAAATCAAAGCGTGACATCCATCAATCGGAATTGTAACAAAGTTTTTCGAACCAGAAAAGTGAGGTCAAGGGTCACTCCATTCATCAAAAAACACGAACCAAAAAAAATCGCGAATCACTCTTCTCAATACTGGCGTCGAGTACTACCCCCGACGAATGCTAGTCGCGTCTAAACGCTCCGTACGTTCCGCCCACACCGCATTGTATGTAAAATTGTGTGCACATGTTCGTGGAGCCTCGTTGTAATTCGATCGCACTTAACATGGCCTGGGCCGTACCGTTTTGGTTAGGCCAGTTCATTCATTTCATGTCTTTTGTGCTAGTTGTTTGTATGACAACAACTCATTGTCTGTGGTTTCCTTGACAAGGTAGTTTGTGTTGGAAGTCCTGTTTATAACAATAATATTTTTAGCCAATAAAAGCTGGTATAAAAAATATCTATGCAGCATTTTTATTTAAACGTTGAGATAGTATGTATTCCTACCCTAGGAATAAATTATGCCAGTGTCCCGGTACTAAAGTTACTTCTACGCTACTACTATATCCTACCTAACCTAGGCACAGGTATTCCTAGGAGGATATTAAATAAAAATGTAGGTAGGCAGTAAATTGGACATTTATTCAATAGGTCGGTAGACGAGGGTCGATATACATAATTATATTTAAACTACTAATTGCTCAACAACTAAAGCCTCCTGCAGACACACGCGATTAATCGCGCGGGCCGACATGTCGCGGTCCATTCGCAGTATTTTTAGAGTGGAAATTAGCTTGGCTCGTTGTCGCAGCGCGATTAATCGCGTGTGTCTGCAGGAGGCTTAACTGCTAATTCTAGCTCAACAAGTAATAGGTACTCGATTTCTCCTCTAATTTTATCGAAGGTCAAATTCGTTTAATAACGTCTAGAGAAATGTAATTTAGACCTGATGTCATCCTTGCATTTCCCATTCATTTTAATTTGATCGTAAATGTCAGTAATATCGATAATCGTAAAATATCGATATCGATTCCGATAAAAAATATTAAGTGCCGAACTTGGAAACTTACGTAAGTTAATCTAATTCAGATCAAATAAAATGTTAGAGGCCGTTTTATTTATTATCAGTAGAGTCTATTTAAGATAATAAGTCGCTTAAAACGGGAAAAATCTAAACAACACACTTATAGAAGTTAATCGATATTTTTGTTTATTCAATCGAACTATAAAAACTCTTTTGTTTTATAACCTACTTTTTATTTAAATTAAATGATTACCAAAACCAGTAGAAGTTTATCTTAAGGTGATCTGTATTTTATTCACCTGACTCTCGGAATTCTATCACAGTGAATGTAAGTGTATTCGATTTAATTAATTAGGACATACTCAAGTGTTTATAATAAACCCTTTTGTAAAGGATAAATGTTGACAGTGAGACGAGTCAGTTTGGCACAAAAGAGTTAGCAGAACAGAACAAAGTGGATAGTTTCCATCAAAACTGGAAGGAGGGTGGCCGAGTTAGATGTAGAAGAAGTAGAAAGAGGTGTCTGCTAAGGTGTAGGACAGAGCAGGCTCGACGCTCACAGAGCATAAGTGCTCACTCACATACTATCCAAATTATGTAATGTTTAAATGTTTGTACACGCATCCACAATACAGGAAAAATTCTTCAAGTGGGGCCACAACAAAAAAAAAAAGTTAAAGTAGAAGCCAATTTTATTGTCGGATAGCTGTTACTATTTCACTGAGCTTCAAACACATATGCGGCCGATATCATATTTTTCTCCCACTCAGATTAGCAGTGAAACTAATACACAACCTATCAAAAAGCCGTAATGCAAGCCAAATGATAAAGGCTTATCTCCAACGTCGGTTTTCCACTTACAGTTTACTTTTAAAAGCAATAGATATTACGTCCTTATCACATAACATACTTGGAGGCTCTAGCACGAGTGAGCGGTATAAACGTAAAGTTAATGTGAGCGATTTGATACTGAAAAGATTTCATGCTAACTATTATAATTTAAATATGATAATTTCTCAATTTTTCTTGATAAATCCATAAGTGATATCTATTTATTGTAGGTATATGTCACAAAAATACCTATTGAGCTGTTGAATTTTAGAGCTTCATGTGATAGAGAAAACGCTCTACAAAGCCCAAACCAGCTGGTGACTATCTCTTTCTAAGGGACGATGTGCAATATTTTATCGCCATAACCTGCATTTACTTTGCAACCACGGTAAGGCTACGTCAACGACTCTATCTGTCATTTTGTCATTAATTGGAAAATTGCATTAATTATCGTAATAAGGTATCTTTTTAATGATATTTCCATATGTTATTGTTTATTGGTGTCCAATTTGGTGCCATCACAGCTTCACGGATCCAACGCGCACTTATGCTATGGCCTCTGATGGCATTTGAATCTTTAACGCTATGAACCGTCCAATGGCAAACTTTAGAAGTATCGTTGCACTTACCAAGTAAGGAAAGTATGAAATAGTGTTCTTCTTCAGTGTGTACCGGATGCACCGCGGTACTTTATACTGATAGCCGCATATTTCATATTGTGTATTGTTGCTCCCCGATACAAATATGGGAAACTTTTGAAAACATCACTTAAATGTTAGTTGTGTGAAATTAGTTTTGATAGTTCGCGTGTTGTGTATGGTTTCGGGTTGTTTTGTTCTTAGTTTAGTATGTTTCAGTGCATGTTCTGAAATTAATGACAGGTACAGAAAGACTTTAAAATTTTGGTGAACTACCTATGTTTTTTCTGCATATATCGGGCAACCGATGGATGGATGCAAGTCGCGATTTGTCGTTCGACGTGGTGGTCTAAGGGGAAGGCCTATGTTCAGCAAAGAAAGTCTTCTGGCTGATGATGATGATAACTTGCTAAGGTTTTTTTTGCGAAATAGAAACATTTTGCCATTCACAATAAATTAGTTCGATAGTATTTACAACATGATGATATCTTTTAGGAGCAATAACACTGTTTCTAAAACGCAGTTAAACAAATTAAAGAAAATAAAACATTTGACAGTCAATGTGAATACTTAGTACAGTTGTAGAGAAAAGTAAAAGCAGTAATAAAATCCTGGCCCAGAGGTCTTCCACGTAACCCTTCACCGCATAAAAAACTATAAACTTTTAGTACCTTCAATGAGAAAAGGTTTCCCGTGTGTTTCATGTAAATAGATAAGGAAAACTATACAACTGCTCTCGACATCTGCGCTAACGTTATCGTGTTCTGATAAAATCGTATCAAAGAAGATAGCGACATGACAAAGACAGCGCTTAATATTGTCAAAGGTGAAAATCGTGTATAAGTAAACAGTTCTAAAACTAAACGTCATTACCATACCAAATACATTCTAAACTTAAAGCATTTAGCCTTCTATCTCTGTCTAAAGCTAAATGTTAGACAGGAAGAGTGATATTCATTGATGCGAGTAATGCATGCATTTGCTTAACCGTGGTATGGAGCGGGTGTCAGATTTGCATACAAGTTCGCAACTGACAGATTTCGGTCACATCAATGTTGATTCCCTTACTAAAGGTGTTTGGGGGCAAAGCATTTGAACCATTCATTGTCCAGGTCTTTTGTTCTTACTGCAGCAAGAGTGTTTGCCAATGGCTAAATTCGGCGACTTTTGTATGGGCTAGACTTTTGTATTTCCTGATAAAAATCGTACTTAAGTATTAGTATATCGGTATGCTTTGTCATTATAGCTTCAGAAACATAATGAATAGGTACATTTTACTTCTTTCGAGTAATGGAATTTATTATGCTGTTTTATCTCTTCCGAGGTCATTCAGGATTTTTTATTATTTTATCCAAAGTGCTAACGAGGTGTAATAAAAATGTTAAATTGCTGACCTTGTAGCAATAATCAAGATTTTCTTCACAAAACGTATTTTTTCCAAGAAAAATGAACTCAATTCGTAGAAGCAGCTGGTATGAAATGGAAATCTATCGACGAAAAACTTTGACAAAAGACTATGATTAAAAATCTGAGCTCAATTGATTGATGAAATTCAATTGACATCTTAAGGTCTTTCTTTAAAAAAAGAATATTTGGGCCGTCGCAAAAAATGTTCAGAATGATTTCCACTTCGCAAAATATGGAAATGAATTTCGGAAGTAATTAATGATTACTTTGATTTTATCTTAATTTTTAAACAAAAATACGAGTAAGCACAGTTTTTCACCTTTTCCGAGATTTTTCTTTCTTTTGCAAAATAAAAATAATTTATTAAGAATCTGAAACTTATTTACAGTTAATTATGAAAAACATAAATAACGATATCAGTTTAATTATCCGCCTACGCAGTAATTTATTTATTACCTTTTCTCATTATTCTTCATTAGATAGGTTTTATCAATAATTACGTATTAAAATAACAACGCATCTGTTTGTGACGCATCCCTATTCTACATCCTCCGAATTCGAATCGAGTCAGATTCGAGCAATCGTAACAAATAGTAAACCGGTACGAGCCCCAGGTCTCACATCAGTCACAGGATGGCAGGCTCGTACGTCATCTGTCAAAACTCTAACGTTACGGTTTAATGGATTATTGAACACGCCCGTTTTCAATAACAACCGGACGATTTTTTTGCGGTGAATTGTGTCACTGAATTTTAGTTGTATGATATGTTAGTGAAGTGTGGGCGGTGTGTTATGGTTAATTGTTTTGATTGATGCCTCGTTGCATATGCAGGTTTGGTTCGGTTTGGCAATTTGGATAATGACTGAACACTGTGTGGGTATGTTTGTTGTGTAAACATACTGCCAATAGTTATAATAGAGATAGGCGTTTGACATGAATTTCTTTTTGCATGGAATAATTAGTTTTAGACACTGAATCATTTGTTATTACTTTATCTTTCTTGCTAAAGACCATTAACATCACAAAGAAAGGTGAAAAATATGTTCTCCTTTAATATACACGTCTGTGTTTCTTTTAAATGACCTGAGCCGTGACAACTCAAGGCTTGATTTGAAAACTCACAGAAGAAATCTTAAAGAACTTGGGGAAGGTCTTTGCCCAGCGGTGGGACACTTAACGCTAATTAAAAAAAAGCACATACCTAGTGCATTTTTTCGTATTCTCAGCAAATGGTAATATCATTTTATTTTGGCAATTTAATATTATAGTTTAAGTAAAAATGTATTACATTTTTATTTGAATGGAGTTAAAAATCGGTAATTAAACATACGAGGGAACGCCATCAGACAAGGTAGAGCGACGATCTTCGCAAGGTAACCGGTATTCGTTTTCAACGCTTACCGAACCGTAGAATATCCTACAGCATACGTTTTGAAGTCTCTCAACCATTCTTGGTATCAGAAACCACATTCGACTGAAGAGTTAACCAAACTAAAGGACAGGTAACTGGGTTTCAAAATGATCGAATGTTCCAGATTTATGCAGATGGCATTCAATATGAATATGTTGAATACAAGCTTTGTGCTTGAGTGTTTCTCGTACCAACTGTTATTGTTGAGGTGGGTGATAATATCGGAATTGGTATCGGTATCGGTATTCCTTGAATAGGAAGTCAAAGATATGTTTGCTATTGATACAAACGACACATTTTCCTCGTATTGCAGCACAGGTTTTCATCTTGTTGTTTGTAGTTGAGCGATCACTAAATTACTTCTCCCGCTCTGGGTGGCTTATACTGACTGAAACTTACCCTGTTTTTTAACCGACTTCAAAAAAAGGAGGAGGTTCTCAATTCGGTCGGTATGTTTTTTTTTTTTATGAATGTACACCGATTACTCCGAGGTTTCTGGTCCGATTAGTGTAATTCTTTTTTCGTTCGATGCAGTATAGGTACTTGCAATTTGGTCCCATAAAAATTTCATCCAATTTGGTTCAGTACTTTTTATTTTGTGAGCAATTTTATTGATGGATGATGTGATGATTTTTACTTTTTTGAGTGTTTGTTACGCGATTACTCCGCCAATTGTGGACCGATTTTCAAAATTCTTTTTTTGTTGTACGAGGAATAGTTCACTTTAGGGAACACTGCAAGTTTCATCAAAATCGGTTCAGCAGTTTTTGATAGGGAATTTTATTAGCTTATTGTGTACATGAGCGATGTTAATACCAGTGCTAAGGATTACCAAATTCTAGTGCATATGTAAGAAAATAAAATGATGTATTTGACAAGAATTTGGGTTGAATATTTAAACTAAAAAGAGTAAAATAAAAAACTTTTTTAAAAAAAAAATTAACCGCCTTCAAAAACAACCACAAAAAAGGGTAAAATAACTTACAAAATAACTTTTCTTTCGGAAGTCGGTGGCATAAAAGACAACGAAATAAAAAAAAAACAAAGCCACCGACTTCCGAAAGAAAAGTTATTTTGTAGGTTATTTTACCCTTTTTTGTGGTTGTTTTTGAAGGCGGTTAATTTTTTTTTTTAAGTTTTTTTTTAATTACCGTTTGCGTTCCGCGGCCAGGTAATTCTTTCAAAAATTCCCCGCAGCTCCGGGTGTATTTTTGGAAGCCCGGATGACTTATAACTTCTACAGAGTGAGTACAGTTGAAGTATGAACAGCCGTCTATGGCCAGTTATTTTAGAAGTAAAGTAGCCGCGTGAGTTTAATGCAGCCGTGTTCTGAGGTGAAGTATGTGAGCACCCATATAGCCGCGGTCCGCGCACTGCAGTTCGTATAGGTACCTGCAGATTATTTATCGATGTCTTTTTTTTTTGGATGGAAAATCATTAAAATTGAGACGTATCGTCCTAGGTTAGGGGGAAGAGGCTGTCGAACTTGTAGCATGGCCATGGTACTCTGCTTAGCCAGTCCCACAACCGCAAATCACTGTCCTTGCATTTATCACACGCTTGCGCATTCCTTAGTTCTGCATTTAACTCGCGCTGGCTCACGTCCCACAAATCGACGATAAGCAGCTGGGCTTGGAATCACGACCTACGCGGCTGCCCTCACAATTTTCATCACCAATTACTAGTAATTTGCAAGATAACATCACTTTCTCATAGACTTAACTTCACCTATAAAAGGAATAAACTGGTGTATGTACTTAAAATCAGTTATGCCTTTTAAAACAAAGATAACTATTTACTCCAAAACTTACGTTCATCTTGACTCAGAAACAACACACACATGTATTCGCATTCCTTTTAAGACAGTTTCACATTGTTGCAAAGCTGTTTAAGGTATTTAAAGTGTTTCTCACAACAATGGAACGACAAGACTGCTCCAGAAACGGACTTATATTATTAAAATAATAACTCCCACGTATTGGGATATTCGCGGCTCAATCGCCTCTGATAGCACGTAACCAGTCGAACATGACCTGCATAACTGAGATGTCTCGAAGAGTGAGATTCAGGTAAGGAGGTCAAGCGTTAGTGGTCGAGTTATCCAACCCACGCATGCTGCTTTATTGGTCGGAATTGCCCCTAAACGTTACCAATGAGGCGTTTGTTGTTGTATATTTACGGCACCTTCAGACTTGCATAGTAAGAGAACCCGCAGCGATATAATAAAACGTAAGATATATGAGGGTCTACGCCTCATGATTGTTGAGTAACAACGGTTTATTTAAGAAATTGGAAGTCTCTTACCGAATTCAGTGAAAGAACTTTGTTTAATACTCTACTTAGCCATGTATTTAAGCATCTATAATGAAATTACAAAACGTTTTGTTTTACGTTTTCCTTATCGTAAGAGTATTTAAAAACGTATTTTTAACAAATTAGGCTCAACACAAAACAAATATTGCGTTTCTCGGTAAATAAGTCGGAACAAGGATAAACATTAAAAATTAAGGGACTAATAGAGGGTTTATATTTTGATTTTTTATACGCATGCATTTTTATTAAAATGGTTTTAATTAAGTAGGGATTTCTCAGGTTTACATGCGAAACCACACAGACTAAAGAATTAAAATAGATAAGTAACTATTTGAATTTTCACGAAAATCACAGTGAATGAATATGACGGCAAAGGGCTTGTACCCAACCTATTGCCTTTAGCGTGCCGTCTGTATTTCAGTTTGCATGCCCTTGGCTAGACGGGCCTAGGATTTTGCGAGAAAACATACGACCACCCCCCCACATGATAGATGACATTCACGAAAATGCCGTAAGTTGGTATAAAAGACTGTACACATGTACAGTGTACAGTACACCCTAGCCGACATTTTTTTGGATTGCCGTCTGCGCAACCTAGGAAACTGATTTTGAGGATAGCAAGAAGATTATAAAAACATAAAAAAATGCTCATCACATCTCTTCAACGTTTCACTCAAGAAAACTAAGTCTTCAAAGCCTACATTATAATTAGTCACGTAGTTCCCAAACTAATTTGTATAAATAAAGAGAAACATGCTAAACTCAAACTTGTGAAGGCTGGCAACTTTGATATTAACCTTACCACCTACCTCATCGGATTTGACAAGTAGGGGAACAGTGTATAAGACGGGGACGTTAATAATCGCGAGGTATAATGGGGACATACACTCTTTAGGCATACTTAACACAACACTACCGTAGAGCAAGCGCCATCAGGACATCATTTGCAAGCGGCCAGACGGAAATGGCGTCCTGTTGGCGCTTTTGCTACGTTAGTTTTGTGTTAAGTTTGCCTTAGGTGTGTGATTTCCCATCATACCTCGTGTCCCCGTCTTATACACTGTTCCCCTACCAGGGTTAGATAAACTTTACGTAAAATTGCCAAGGGTTAAATTTGTACCTAAATGCTCTGGAATTAAAGCTATTGCGCTGATTTTAGGCTCAAATATAGACGAGTGATTACTCCAGGGAAATGTATTACGGTATATGCCAGATTAAAATTTTTGATTAGAAAATTAGAAATAAAACAGCTTTGGAAAGGTTAATTAAAATTGAAATCAATGTACTCGTACTTTTTAGGTGCACTTTATTTAAATAGAATTTTTAATGTATTAGGTACCTCAGGGACCGTTATATTTTTTTTAATTTTTATTAATTCAAGCTTAACGGTTGTGACTGCGTAGGTACGTATCTACTATGTTAGTACATTGGCCAGAGGCTAAGCAGAACAGCATTGTATTACAACGAGGCAAAGCCTCCTGTCTCTTGAGCATAATTGTTACCAGCTCCCACCGCGTGAAGAGGAGATTTTCGACTTTTCAATAGTTCAGTTTCATTATTTCAGTTTTGAATTAATTTATGTACCTACCTAACCTACGTATACTTTTTTTCTAACAAATTGTATTTATTTCCACATTTAGGTAACATACAGCATTCTATGACCCACAATCCCGCAAATATTTGTCTATACTTGAAACAAAAAACCGACCAAGTGCGAGTTGGACTCGCCCAATAATGAAGGGTTCCGTAGTAGCAAGCATAGATTAGGGATATAATTATATTGAGATTAGTAAGTAATATAGACAAACAATAAAAATAACTTTGTTTGTCATAGTGTTTGTATGAATGGCAAAGTTATATTTGCGGTTTTTGAAAGTGTACTATATCTCAAAAACCGCTAACTATATCTCATCCAAACCAATTTTCGTTGGAAGTTTTTGTTGACTGGCCTGTTGGTCTAGTGGTTAGTGACCCTGACTGCTATGCCGGAGGTCGTGGGTTCGATTCCCACCCAGGACAAATGTTTGTGTGATGAGCACGATCATTTGTTCTGTGTCTGGGTGTAATTTATCTATAATATGTATGTATTTAGAAATATATAAGTATGTTTATCAGTTGTCTAGTACCCATAACACAAGCTCTGCTTAGCTTGGGACTAGATGGCGTTGTGTGATTGTTGTGGGATATTATTATATTATTATTATTATAATTTTTAGAGACCTATCCATAGATACCCCACACATATGGGTTTGGTGAAAAAAAAAATGTTTGAGTTTCAATTCTAAGTATTTACCGTGACCCCGGGACATAACGGGCTATTGAAGGACACCGTGGATTTTGATTTTACCACGAAAAAAAAAAAAAAAAAAAAAAAAAAGTATGGGGGTACCCCCAAAATTTGTTTCGTTTTTATTTTTGTGTAAAAATCCGATAGCTCTCATACTTTCGAAGAAAAGTGGCTGTGACATACGGACGGACAGACAGACAGACGGACAGACAGACAGACAGACATGACGAATCTATAAGGGTTCCGTTTTTGCCATTTGGCTACGGAACCCTAAAAAGGACATATTCAAATTGATTAGGAAACACTGTCGAGTAACGTAAACAAAGCCAGGGAGCATGTTAATGTAAAACTATTTGATGTTCATACTCCTTTCAGCTGGATATTTGTTTATGTAGTTCACAGCATATTGATAGGTTTGGGTCGAAAGGGCATAAGGAAAGACGCTCTAAATGTCCTTTACACCCTTTGTGTTCAAAGGTATCGATATTTTTTAAGGAACAGTCCTTTGTCAGGGATTTGGGACTCCTTCTGTGGGTTCAGTCGGTGTTTGCACAATCTAGAGTGTTTATTATGCTCTCTGAGTGTTTGTGCGAATACGGATGTAAAATACATTACGTAATGCGGATCAAGATTTAGGATACGGTTGCTTTAACCGTTGAGTAGCGTATTTGGGGTAGCTTACTGATGGTACTTAATTTGTTGTTTTAAGAACTCAGAACTAATAATAATAATAATATTCCACAACTATCACACAACGCCATCTAGTCCCAAGCTAAGCAGAGCTTGTGTTATGGGTACTAGACAACTGATAAACATACTTATATATTTCTAAATACATAAATATTATAGATACATATATATATATATATATTACACCCAGACACAGAACAAATGATCGTGCTCATCACACAAACATTTGTCCTGGGTGGGAATCGAACCCACGACCTCCGGCATAGCAGTCAGGGTCACTAACCACTAGCCCTAACTGTCACTTACTAACTAACTGATTTAAAATGGGTAGCTTCAAAGCAAGGTGTGAAATCCATTATCTATACATACGTACTTTAATAACTAAAAATGACTAGAGGTTAAATTGCACAGTGTATTTTCTATACCATCAAATTAGTCTATGGATAAAAAAATACCTTGCATATTTTGTTAAAAACTGTGAATATTATATTTTATCAAGCTAAACATGTTTAAACCATTCTAATTACCTATATTGTGTACCATGTTTTATGCAAATAACAATGATTTATTATTATTTAATTTTAAATGAATCACAAATCAACACAAAGCCGTATCATGTATCACCTTTAAATAAATTAGCTGGAAATTGATAAAAATTTGATTAAAATATTGTTAGAATAAAAGAATGTAATATTAAGCTATGTTTAACATCGTTTTACATTTTTATTAAGATTCTGTTGGTCAATATTTATGTGTTATCCGCTCATAATTTACTGAATATTTTTTAATAACGTTCTGACTAAACTTTACCAACCCGATAAAATTTATAAATAGGTAGATTGGTACCTAACAGCATATCAGCAAAATTAATAAAAGCTTTTTTGTGTTGCTTGACGATTCACTTTACAGAATTTTAGTCAGGAATTACTCATACATACGATAATAAAAATGTATATGAAATATTTAGTAGGTATACACTCTAGTATCTTTTTTATTATTCCATGTATGTTATGCTCTCTGTGAAAACACAAAATAAAATAATCAAACCTTTTGAAAAATAAAAACTCATGAATTTTTAAAAAACATTCTCAATACGCTTTTCGAGATCCACTATGGCCTCTCCCTAACCTAACACATCACAATTATTAAGACTGGTGGCGGCATCCCATCCCTCCCGAGTCGGTTGGTGTTTACATTACCGTTACCATGGCAACTTTGTTTACTAATTCTCTGGTGGTGCGATTGCTACCTACAGTCCTCACAATAGACAAGATGTCAAAATCTGAGAGCTCATCATGAGTTTTCAATTATTGTGACGTAAATTAAACTGGAACTGTGACATTGACAATTGACTTAGTTTAAGAAACGTTGTAAATAATGGAAAGACGCTGTAAAGTAAAATAGTGAAAACTCGTGATAAGGGCTCTGAGTGTTAATTCAAAGTCGGCGGTGTTAGATTGACTTTCAAGTCTGTCAAAGTAATTAAGACCGCCCCTCAACTGAAGTCCTTTTAACGCGGCGCTAGTATCTATGTCACTACATCAAATTACATTAAAAGAGCAGTGGTGGCCCAGTGGTATCGGCCTCGACTTACGAGTTGTAGGTCCTGGGTTCGAACCCCGTCAGGCGCATTACTTTGTGTAATTTATTTCAACACCACTGCTCTCAAAACGGTGAAGGGAAACATCGTGAGGAAACCGGCATGTCCTAGAACCAAAAATTCGAAGACATGTGACATCTACCAATCCGCACTGGGCCCGCATGGTAGATTACGGCCCACTCCCTCTCACAGAGAGGAGGCCTGTGTCCCAGCAGTGGGAACATTTATAGGCTGATGATGATGATGTTCAGAAATAATAATTTGTTCCGATATTCCTTGCGTTAATCGCTACTGTGCAAACCGTGCAATAAGGTTCCTATTTTGTTGTAGCGATCACAGGTAGTATTACTGTGAAAAGACTGTAGCTACACGGATACCGAGGTGCACCTCAGTGATCAATGCGCACAGTTTTCCGGTTCAACTAATATTTCGGTACTCGTGAACTGTAATTTTATGATTTTTCCAGAATAGTATTTGCGGATTTTCTGTTCAGTTTTTAGTTACTTTAATTTTTGTGTGAAGATTTCCATATAATGTGCACTTGATTCGAATAGTTACTCGTACCATGATGTATAAATTGTAAAACGCTCATAATTTTTTCAGAGTTACTATGAAACGACACAGTAAAGCATAAAGTAGCTTCGCGTCATTCCATACAAACAACTACGATAGTTCGTGTGACATGAAGAAAAAGTTTTGTCCAAATGTAACCTTTTTTTTTGTTTTTCTTCATACATACTTACATATTTTTTATTTAATATTATTTACAAGAATATTACTAATCCATTCCGTATTTGATTTCAATCTTTCACAATTTTTTTATTACCAGAAAATCCAATACAGCTAAATTACAAGCTTCGTGCCCAACTCTATTCAATTCAGAGTCTACACTAATTTATCTGCGTATACATACAGACCGTCTGTTGTCGAATGTGTCAGTTCGTGATATGCCATGACGTTCGGATGCTTTGATGTGGCTGTGGCTTGCAGTGGCGGTACGGCATAAAAAGTATAATTTATTTTTCAGCGCTGCGGTCATGGTATATGGTACTTTTGAAATAATTTTACCTGTAAGTCTGTGGGAAATGATATTTTGAGGGTTATTTTGCAAATTTTGGTTTAATATTAAATCAAAATATGTACATGCTACAATCATGGTACAAGTACCTTTGGTTCTCATCTGCTAAGGAAAGTCTATAATGTATCGAAATCGGTGTTTATTGCTAGATATGTATTGAAGTATATCAGAGACTATCTCATATTCTATCTACCATCAAAAGCTTTTTCAAGTCCATTCTAAAGTTTCTGTCCGAAAAACATAGGTAATCATCTTTTATTTAAAGGTTGCACCGTATATTAGTCTGACAAATTCTTTTTGTACTTGTATTGAGCAAAAACAGCCTGTTATTCCATCACATAAAGTTTACAATAAATGCAAAATGAAGTTTGCAAAAAGCACACCTCGGCATTCAGAGGGCTCGTTACAAAAGAATGTCCAAAACGCCTCAGCTGTCTGGGCAACGAAATGCAATAATTGAAGGAAAAACTCACTGAAATATTGTGTAATTATATTTGGACGCTGACAATTTATCTGGACGAGCAAAAACTTATCTGGTGTAAAGATTGACAGCGCATTGGCGTCATTTCGTCTTTTCTTTGGACGCGACGCCGACTGGCTAACTTACATAGTTATCGGGCCACAGTCTCCAGTTTTTACGCTTTTAGATTTATTTATTTTTGTTCAATTACCTGCCTCGTTTGTTTTAAATAGCTTTGAAAAACTGTTACTTGTTTTTCTCATCATTGTCATTTGCTTGCAAGCTGCCACTGCAAAACTATTTTTGCCTCGCCAGTTTTTATTTAGAATTTAATTTATCAACACTGTCCCGTTAATTATCTAGGGAAATTAAATATGGTAGATCAGATACCTAGTGATTTTATGACCAAAAATAAAATAGAATAGAATAATATACAGGTTTGTAGAAGGAGATCTATAGATTGGATGGATCATATATAAAAAACTTACGAGTAAATAAATATTGTGGTTATGTAACCAAGAGTTTTAGTTTTGATGTTTCCTTACGTATTGGTACATTTACATTCCGTAGAACAATGTTTAGAAAGTCAAACTTCCTCTTACGCAACTATAATCTAACATAAAGCAAATCCCAACAATGTGTTCGTATCGACTTTCGTCACAAACCAAAACTATCATGTTTTCCTTCAATTTTTGGAACTTGGACAGTAAAGAGCTTAATTAATTGTCCCTTTAAAACTTATACTGATCTTTCACAGTTACTTTACATCTGATTGAGCATCACTGTCAAAGTAACACTGATCTTTACTCTCATTAAGATAAGGTTGGTGTTTGGTCGCTGTTACTGACTAGTAAGTTAACAATCAGTGTTCTCTATTCACAAAACTATTAGGTTGTTTTTGGGTTGTTGCTGTGAAACGAAAACACACTGTGAAAGGACTGTAGATGCAATGTCTTTTTCCAAAATGGTGGTTTGGTACAAGTAGTGACAATGACATGTTACATGCGACAAATGTTAGGACGAACACGGTCGCCCACTGGTAGGCGCGCGCGCACCGTGTCTCTTTGAGCAATAAAATTTCTAAATCAGATAATAAAAATGTAATATTATTGTCAATGTCCCATATGATGTGTAGATAATAAATGTAGTAAATTATTTAGTGTTGTAAATACTTTCATTGAAAAAAATGATTACCCTCATTATTAAGGTACCCTTCAGGGATTACAGGCAATTATTCATACATATTAAAAACAATTAAACTACATCACGTATAGCAGCAATAATATTTTTCTAACACGTTCCGAATCCACAATCACATACAGCGAACCTACTATGGAAATTTTAATAGGATTACTGATTTACAACGCTTTAACGGTAAGTCGACGTTCAAATTAAGTCAAGACCCCAAACATTCAATTGTACTTCCTTACTTGCTTTATTATTATTCCCTTTACTGCTTCTCCAATACCAAATTGCGAATAACTATTTCGGTGGCGATATTCCCTTGCCTACTTGAACTTGAATTTATAGAGGTCTACCCAATACTTACTGGTGATACCGTTTTAGGCGGAATTTAAGCGAGTCCTTATATTATTCTTCGAAGTATCCTTGTGTTTCAATTGAAGTTCGATTCAGTGTAGTTCAGTAGGAGTTTCAACTATTACAAGTTTAACTGCATCTACTGGTTGTTTTAGATCTAACAGTTTATTGTTTCGGCACCTCGGCTCGCTTGTACAAGGAGATGGCGATGTAGACCGGGACATAACACACCGGATCAACTCGGGATGGATGAAATGGTGACAGGTCCCACGGATGCCCCTCAAGTTAAAGGGGAAATATACAAAACCGTGATTAGACCTGTCGTATTGTATGGATCGGAATGCTGGGCTGTGAAAAACATGGATGAGAAACTGAGATTGCATGTAGCGGAGATGAGGATGTTGAGATGGATGTGTGGAGTGACAAGAATGGAAAAAGTAAGGAATGAGTTTATAAGGGGAAGTTTGAAAGTGACGCCTGTTATACAAAATATGAAAGGGAATCGTTTGTCTTGGTATGGACATGTGATGAGGAGGAATGAGACTCACGTGACTAAGAGAGTGATGGGAATCAATGTCGATGGATGGAGAGGAAGAGGAAGGCCAAAGAAAAGATGAATGGATTGCCTAAGGAATGATGAATGAAAAAGGAGTAAATGATACTGTGACGTCTGATAGGGGAGAATGGAAGAAAAAAACGTGTTGCGCCGACCCCAAGTAAAATGGGATAAGGGCAGGAAGATGATGATGATGATGTTGCAATCTTGGGTTGGTTTAAAGCACAGTAAACTGAAACGGTCAAAAATTAATCATTTTCGTTTACGTCTAATCCATTTATCGATATTACGATGAAAGAAAGAGATTATTTTTCCAAATCGTCGCTGCGCTTTCAGTAATCGCTATGTGTTTTTTACTCACTTTACAGGAGAGGCAAAAAACTGATTTTCTCGGAAAATAGCCGGAGTATTCAAATAATTATTTTTTCTTTAATACATTTAACAAATATACGTAGTTTTATATAACTTTTGGATAGATTAGATTATTAATAAGGCCAGAAATAAACACAAAAGGCAAATTTGACACATAGCGTTTTTTATATGAGTCGTAAATACAAGCTGTGTGCATTTTAGAACACATAACTACTTTATAATTCTATGGAATATTATGGAAACTGACTTTAAGCTGACACATAGCTACTTTTCAGATAGAAATAATTAAAAGAAACAAAATAAAAAAAAAGTATTCAAATGACATTATCACCTTATTGAACCGATTTCCGGTGTCTGCTTCGGGACTCGTCTGCTCCACCGGCCACCGGTCTTTTGACACATAAGGTCAGCCCACTGCCACTGTCACTGTCTATTTGCTTACTCTGCAAGCTATGTCGGTTACACCGGTTCTTTTTTTGGATATTTGCATAACCCGCTTTATAGCGCACTGAGTAACCTTGAATTTGTGGACAGGCCCAATTGCCAGTGTCCACGTTTCGGCACCTTATGTAAAGGGCAGGACGTACTGGTTGAAGACCTTAATCTTCAAGCATTGCGGGATGGGAGACGAAAAGAATTAACGAAGTTTTCCAAATGCTGCCCAACCTAACTGGACCCGTCTGCAGCATCTGTCCTGAAGGTGTGAGATGTGTCGCAGTTCACGATGACACCCTGTCCAGTCCAGTCCAGTGTCTTGAAAACATCCTTCAATGCATTAGTGAACAGTTTTGGGGATATCAAACCCCACTGTCTCACCCCTCTGAGCAGTTGGATGGAGCTGGTGTTCTGATTCTATATGTGGACAGTCATCGTGGCAACGTCATACAGACATCTCACACTGCGATTTGGCGCAGGTCAATTCAACATCGTTGCAGAGAGGCCACAACTGTCTATATTTTGATTGAGCCGAAGCCTTTCTCGTAATCAACAAATGCCATATAGGTACAGCGGCTGCTTGTACTCCTCGGTCTTCTGTACAACTTGTTGAACAGTATGGTTGTGGTCCACGGAAAACCGGCTTGTTTTGTTGGTTGGAAATCGTCAAGTCTCTTGGTGAGACGGTTCGAGAACAGCGTGTTGTATGCGTGTTATTTGTATTGTATACTCGGAAATAAGATGGGTTTATAGTTCTTCAGTAGGGTTTTGTCACTTTTTTGAAGAACAGAAACACCGCCTTTGCTACAGGCCTCGGGCGTTATACTTTCTTGGATGACGGAATTGAAGAGACTCGCTAGCAAACAAGATTTTTCACTTTTTCGCTGATCGAATTGTAATGAGTAATTACATCGACTAAACTATCAATGGCGCCCATTACACGGTCAATCTAGATTGCAATCCGAGATCTCGGATCGAGATCACGGATCACTGGATCGCATCTTAACATTACACGTTCAATCCTGATTTCTTCAGTCCGTGTATCGTAACCACCGCGTTAACACCTGTTGCCATGGATATAAATAAAGTTAAAGCGGTAGTGTCCCTTGTTTTAGCCTTAACGTTGAAAAAAAGGATTCGAAAAAGGCGCGGGGTTAAACAGTGGTTGCTCAATAGAGAAAAATGTACACTCATTATTTTGAATCTACTAAATGAAATCCAAAAACTGTTGAAGTTGACGATTATAAAAAAAAACTACACTATACATCAACACCTGTTGGTCTAGTGGTTAGTGACCCTGACTGCTATGCCGGAGGTCGTGGGTTCGATTCCCACCCAGGACAAATGTTTGTGTGATGAGCATGATCATTTTGTTCTGTGTCTGGGTGTAATTTATCTATAATAATGTATGTATATGGAAATATATAAGTATGTTTATCAGTTGTCTAGTACCCATAACACAAGCTCTGCTTAGCTTGGGACTAGATGGCGTTGTGTGATAGTTGCGGAATATTATTATTATACTCTTTATTCATTTTAAACACTTATTTGTTACATTTTTAAATTTTTTTACAAAAAAGAAATAATAGAAAACATTTAAAAATACGAGGAGCGCGTGTCATCGTCGTCCATTTTCAAAGAGCGCACAGCTTGTACTGACGCGATCTTGCGCTTACACGTTCAATCTTGATCGCGATCAGGGGATCGCAATCTGGATTTCAAAATATCTAGATAATTTTGTGATCAGATACATCAATCCGTCAATCTAACTCGTACATTATCAATCTGGATCGTGATCATTGATTTTGATCGCGGATCGCGATCTAGATTGACCGTGTAATGGGCGCCTATGTGACGCTCAAGCTGTGCGTTTCGTGATCGAGCGAGTCTGAACTTGACCAAAACACTATACAAAATACTAGCTATGTGCAGTGAAGCACATATCGGGCACAATTTTTGCTTTCTCTTTAATAAACTTATTTTAGCTATGTGAATTATAACACTTAGCGTGTCTAAAGGGAACTTTCAATGTATGAATGTCACATAGCGACATTCCATAACTAGCCGTAACTCCTTAAATATTGCATCTATCACATGGCTGTTTTTACAGAATGTGCGCATTGAAATATCGATTAAAACTGCATAAAAAACCGAAAATCACAAAAAATCACATAGCGACTTTTGCACGCGCAGCGACGAAATATTATGTTGATGATTAAACTCGGTAAATATGGGCTAAAGTCATGCTGCGCCACTAGCATGCCTTCAGCAATAACATCAATATCATCAACAGTTTGTATACTCCCAATGATGGTGTCTCTACGAAGAATCATTAAATCAATATTTTTCATCTCTTCACAGCTCTTACATTGAGACCGTTTAAATCCTAAAAGACGCGATCAACGAATTTTAAAAATGATCATTTACTAGCCATTTCTTTATAAACCTCTTCTTGGTCTAGTCTCTCATTAAAATTTCATTATTTTTCATGATTCTCCCCATCATAAAAGTATAATTTAACTTCACCAAAATATCCATATTCATCGACCCCATTGCCGTGAAACATACTAAATTGCTAATGCTTACCATGGTAAGCATTAGCAAGCATAATAAAGTAACGCGGGCATGCGGGCGGCGAGTAAAGGGCAACTCGCTGCCCGACCATGGACCATGCCCGGGTCGACGGCGCGTTGTGTTCCACGCGCGCCTCAAAGAGCGTCAGCATAATGACGGGGCCCCCTCTCTAGAGGGCCAAAGCCTGCCGGGGTCGCGGGACTTATACCATTACCGTGACCCCGGAACATAAAGGGCTATTGAAGGACACCGTGGATTTTAGTCAGTACAAGTCTGACAGTCCCTCCCGCCCTGCCCGGGGTGGGAGGACTCATTTGATGATTTTACCACGCAAAAAAAAAAAAAAAAAAAAGCATAATAAAGTAAAGCCCCGTATCAGCGTTTACCGATGTCCCTTTACAGAAGGTCCATGTTAGCATCAAACATCTTTAGCTAACCCAGTTTGTTGTGTTAAAACTGCTATTCACATCCCCTACCATGAGACTTGTAAGAAAAACTACGTATTTAACTTATGGAAACGAAATTACAAGTACTTAAAGATGAAGAAAGGTTCTAGTGGCGCTCAAGAGATTTTTTAAAGAAGCTTTGTGACTTTTTGGTTTCATGTAGCTTAAAAGCGAAATCTAGCTTCAGATTAAGAAAATTATAAATCTAATGTTTTGGATTTGTTCCACAATTTTGAAATAATGGGATTAATAATAAAATGATCATTCCCCATTCACACAGAGATGATTATTACTATTTATTAATAACGTCTCGGTAATTATCCACTTATTGTGTGATCCTATTTCATGACTGTAAAATCACAGTTTAATAACCAAAATCCTTAATATTGCACTTATGTTTTCTAATAACAAAATTCTAGAAAACCATTGGTAGGCGCCATGAATGCTAACAGGCCGACCGCAAACGGGTCAATGGAGCCCTTTGATCCAAGCTCTCACCTGTCTTCCTTGAGTGCCCTGGTCTTTCGCAGACTAGACACTTTGGCCTCTACTCAAGCCAGCCTATAGGATAGGGACGATGTTTACTTTATCTCTCCATGCAACACACAATATACAGAGTAGGCGTCGGTACAATGGAAACATCTTACGTAAGCCTCTTTGACGTGCTTTGGCCTAGATCGAAAACCTAGCATAACTATGTTGTGGATATTTTTTATATATACTGTCGGAAACAAGATTTAGTGCGTGCTACATTTACTTTGTAAAAAATAAATCTAACATTTTCGGCCAAATTGCCTATGAAGCTAGATTGGAAATGTTATTCATGTAATAAATAAAATGGCCTACATAAAATACTGTAGGGGTACATTTAAAATATAAATGCTTTTTCACGCTGACACGTCACCGTATTGAATAATTACAACAGATGTTACATAAAATATTAAAAATACTTTAATAGAACGTCATAAAAATAAAAGCTTATAACTATGAATCTTAGTAATCCGGTGTGAAAGGAAAATCATAACAGTTTGATATAATTTATTAATCACGAGTGTTCCGTATAAACGTGACAAAATAAAACACATAAAAAGCCGGACAACGATATCGCTTTGAATAAATTTTTTCCTTTTTAATCTGAGAAATGTTTTTGTAAAAATATTTTGTGAATATGTTCAATGAGCGACCGATAAAAAGGGGTGTTTGTATTTTGTGGGTCCGGTCTCGATTTGAATCATAATAGTGTTTGAAATTTATTTGCTCGTAAAACGGGAGTGTTACCGGGTTGGCTTGTGACAAAGGCGGTTTTATCGCGGCCGGTGAGCGATCGTAAATTTTACTTCGGCTGTCAAAACATAGTGGGATGGTGGTGCGAGCCTTATTCCTGTGGAGTGCTCTGATATACATTCAGTGACTCGTATTCAGTGCTTAGTATATAGCCTATCAGATTTTATGTGGTGCAAAAAATAAGGAAATTACGACAGGTTATAAAACTATTAGTTTTCCCTTGTGGTGACAAAAATGGCGTCCATAGTGAAAAACAAAACAATGTCTACTATCAACTGTACAATGATACCTTCGTATTTTTTTTATTGATAAAATACTTAGACATACATTTATTACATTTTATACTAGTAAATAATAATATCAGATGCTCCTATTCATTTTTATTGTTAGCCAAATAAAAATTTAACTTAATATTTTGCCTTCTGTGCAATAAAAAAGCAATAAAATAAAGAAGAAGCTTGAAATATTACACTACTCAACGTTTGAATCAGTTACGATGACAACTCAAAATAGTATGGCAATAAAAAATAGAAGTCACCAACCCAGACATCTAGAGTTACGAATAAGAGACAGATCCAAAAAGTCGCGACATTTTTGCTAACACAGAATATTTATGAACTTTAAAGGCAATAAAATTTGATATTTCAGAAATTGTTTTCTTATAAACATAAGCAGTAAATCACAAAATATGACACTGTTGTGTACCATTTGGAACAACGTTATAAGAAAACGGGGTACACAATAAGCAATTTGAGTCGGCGTAAAAGGGGCCGTTGTTGTCCTAATTTAGTACAATCATTATGCATATTGTATGCCCCACTTGGCTTTGTTTCTCGATAAACAGTGGTCGTTTTCCCCGAGTTTTCCCTTTTCCCGCTTTTTTATTATTAAGAGACCGCATTTACCTGCGGATGTAAGTTCTTGGTGTACAGTCGGGACCACAAAAGGTAGCAGTTCCGCTTTTAGAAGATTTTTCTTTATGTAATTTTATAGTTCAAGTTCAATGAGTTCGATGAACATAATCTTATAACGAATCTGGATTAATTTTATTTTATCTGTTTTAAGTAAAGACGAGGGGTCCATTTCTTAAATAAGTGACATACTCTGTGTTCGATTGTCTGTGGTATTTGGACTATCGTCAGCTTAGCTTATTCTATTTAATGTAGTGTAATTTCTTAAGTGGAATAAAGCCTTTATTTCCTGAAGGCTTTGCGTTGCCTTGTATCAATTTATTCCACTTAAGGTAAATGTATGATATCGATTCAAAAGAAGAGAAGTAAAAAAAATGACTGACAAAGAACGAAGCATTTCAACTATTTCAAATATGTCTACACGCGTAACAAGATATCTAAACCCAGATAAGTTCAGTGTCGATCCAAGTACATGTGGCGCTGAGCTCCAATGGGACCATTGGTATTATACATTTGAAAATTTTGTTTCTGAAGAAGTACGTGATGCCACACCGGCAATAAAACTGAAACTTTTGGTAAATTACCTAGCTCCGAGTGTATTTTCTCTAATAATTGATTGTCCGACCTATACAAAGGCTATAGAAACCCTCAAGGAGGCATACAAAAAGCCGAAAAATATTATTTTGGCCCGACATACTCTATCCACAAGGCATCAAAAACCAGAAGAATCTTTATCTGACTATATACGTGCTTTAAAATTGCTAGCGCAAGATTGTGCATTTCAAAGTGTAACCGCTGAGCAGTATAAAAATGAATTCATTTGCAATACATTTATATCTGGCATACATTCTCATAAAATCCGTCAAAGACTTTTGGAAAACTTGACATTGTCATTCGATGAAGCTCAAAATCAAGCACTGACATTAGAAACTGCCGAAAAAAGTTTGCAATCCTTTGCTGCGACGTCTAATCCAAACTCATTGCTGAATGCTATCAAAACTCTTCCTGAACAAATAGAGAAGGAAAAAGATTGTATTCAAAATAATCTAGCGGCAACAAATTTTAGCCAAAAACGGCGTCATTGTTTCTTTTGTGGAGGTAACGTACACCAACGCATTAAATGCCCTGCGTTTCATGCTACATGCCAAATGTGCTCCAAGAAAGGTCATTACGCTAATGTCTGTCGTAGTAGAGGAGGTAACTCGGCTGCAAATGCGATCTCTCAAGACACTCAAATTAATACCTCTGCTAATACTGTAGTCGCCGCCTCTCCGGGGGGACTTCAGAAAGCTACAATTCGTATCACAATCAACAACTTTACAGCTGATGCTCTCGTAGATACTGGTAGTTCCGTAAGCTTTATTGACCGAGAATTGACAGAAACTTTACATCTAAAGAAGAAGAGGTGCAACCAAACGATAACTCTTGCATCATCATTGTCCACCTCTATGATAGGCAACGGTGCTAGATGTCTGTTTGAAACAGTGGTTGCTCTACCATCTGAGAGTCTTAGAGAAACCACTGTTTCAAACAGACATCTAGCACCGTTGCCTATCATAGAGGTGGACAATGATGATGCAAATACGGACTCAGAAAGGGACCCGGATAACGATGATACGAGGCACACATCGAATACTCCAGAACAACCTGAAGAACCAGCTCAAGTCCGGCATTCGGTTAGGTCTCGAAGGCCGCCGGTATACCTAGCTGATTACGACTACGAACAACCAGCTCGGGGAGAATGACATACTCTGTGTTCGATTGTCTGTGGTATTTGGACTATCGTCAGCTTAGCTTATTCTATTTAATGTAGTGTAATTTCTTAAGTGGAATAAAGCCTTTATTTCCTGAAGGCTTTGCGTTTCCTTGTATCAATAAGGATTTTTTAAGATTGTTTGTTTTTCAATCGCAAACAATCATTTTTATCATTTAGTTTCGAAATAATAAAAAAACAAACAAAAGAAAACATCGTTCCAGTGTCGTTAGAGTTCTCTACATTTTTATCCAAGACAATTTATCATTACTCAAAGAGGTCCTAAACAAATTCTTAGTCAAAAAACACAATAATGTTAACATTCCTTTCACGCAAACACCAAAAAGAGTGAAAGATCTTCCCTTGTTCCCCTAGTTAAACAAACAAATTATTCTGTTTTTGATTGTACAAAGATTCAGTAGAGCTCGGGCATCGTTCTCAATATTGTCTTGGTAATAGGCAAGATGCTTTCCCAGCCATATTCCGTATCCCGCCGAAATAAAATTAGCCTTAGGGTAATAAATTCAAATCACAGCCCACCGTAATTTCAGCCTCCTTTTTCACAAGAAGATATTCGTTGTGGAATCCTTAATTCGGTTTCGTTTCGCTATTGTGGTTCCTTGGGCTGTCATTTCTCGCTTTGTGTCTTGTACTTTTTGTAAGAAAACGACCGGAAAAATCTGTAATGAATGTTAAATACTTTTGGAGATCAAAAGTTAAAAATTAAAAGAATTTTTATAGTGAAAGGTTTTTTGTTATCAAGTTTTATTCGTAACTGTACTTTGTGGCAACCCTTTCTTTCATTTGTTAGGACTAAGTAAAGAGCTATTGTTTTGGGACAGTTCCAAAGAGATTTACTTACCGGAGACTTAAATACCTATTTTTAGGGTTCCGTAGCCAAATGGCAAAAACGGAACCCTAAAAATAGGTATTTAAGTTTTGAAAAATTTAAAAATAAAATTTTAATTCGTTATTATGACGCCAGGCGTAATTAGAAACACCCTTGTCTTATAGAAAATGGAGATGGAATGATCTGCCCGACTATTGCGCTGGGTAGGTATACGGGTCATTCCCGATGTGCTCCAAAAAAAGTTCCCAATGTAATCCATGACAAATATAATAGTTTTATTAATCTCTACAGCTTGATACGTAAATATTTTAATTGTTTAATATTTCTGATGTACCTATTTATCTAATATATAAAATTCTCGTGTCACAGTTTTCGTTGCCATACTCCTCCGAAACGGCTTGACCGATTTTGATGAAATTTTTTGTGCTCATCTATGAGAATCGGCCAACATCTATTTTTCATCCCCCTAAATGTTAGGGGTAGTACCCCTAATTTTTTTTTAAATTATTTATATGGCAAAACAACGTTTGCCGGGTCAGCTAGTTAATAATAAAAATTATGATTAACGATTAAAAAAAACTCGCCTAGAGGTATTTTAGGTCGGATACATTAAGTGGACCACTTTTGTAAGACGACTAAAACGTCACGGTGTATATGTAGTTGTATTTTTTTTTTGTGTGTCAATATTATAATCTGACTAGCTACTGTCCGAGGATCCAACCGCAGCTGTTCGGCTAGTATTGGTCGTAGTGTGAGTAAAAGCCTATACCTAGAACCTTCCTCAATAAATATACGATCCAATTCAAAAAGATTTTTTCAATTCAAGCCAGTAGTTCTATAGATTAGCGCATTCAAACAAACAAATAAACAAACTCCTCAGTTTTATAACATTACTATCGATTTCCATTAGCTCACAACTTGAAAAATTTCAAAAAAGTACGCCAAGACATCGAGAGTTCAAACTAAAAAAGGACTCATGCTAGTATCGAATTATTTATGGAAAATCTTTGACAAAACCTGAGAGTAATAGCCCTAGAACCCACTATTTCATTTGATGACAAGCTAGAAACACTAATTTATGCAAGTTCATGGCTACAGTTATAAATCATAATGTTAACGTATGAGTGTGCCTGCGACATCCGTCGAAGTTTGAGCGCTAGCGCAATCGATACGAGTATCTGTATGTTACTGACAAAATGTGATTACAGATAATCTTAGATGTTACTAATTTAACCACGCATCAAGAAGTCGGGATAAATCAATTCATGTGAAAGCGTCGGCTAGTAAATTATCATAGGCATTAGTAAACTAAAAAATATCAATAAAATGAAGTCCAGTAAGTAAAGGGATATTATACCTATTATTATTATAAAACTAAATCTAATCTAATATTATGTTATACTACTAAACTGATTCTGACAGATTAACGTAGATTTTGGCTGGTAAAAGAAGTCTTTTACCAGCCAAAAGCCGCGTTAATCTGTAGTGACAGATTGTTGTTTTTTTTTTAATTCTACGCCAGAGTAGGCCGTTTGTATACTATTGAACAAAGAAAATTATGCTCTGAAAATAAATCTTGACAAAAATCCAAAATACGTAAGCATGATTATTTTTAGTCCAAATTACGTGACAAATCCGTTACCAACAGGAAAAGTTTATATATCAAGTCGAAACACATTAACAAAGGCCGAACTAGTTTATTCAGTTCAGACTACGAGTGCTAGACCAAACTAGCTTATCCCAAAATCAGATTTGCCCGGCAACAGATACATAAATATCAGCGCCATCTAACGGAATTCTTGCGAGATGCATTAATCATTCGGGTTCTCCATTACCGACAATGTTTGTTTTAACTTGCGAACTACGGAACTCCATATTAGATTGTACCCATCAGCTATTGGTTCCGTGATCTGTGTTTACGTTTTGCTGAATAGGCTTGTTATTAAGTGAATACGCGTTTTCATTCAGATTTGAAATTGCGATTGAAAACGTTAGTGATTCAGGATCTGCGAGATATGAAAAAACAGCGAAAATGTTGGTGTTATTAAATTTGCTGAAAAGTCAGGCCAATCAATAAAAGTGATACAGTGAAAATTAACACATACATACAGACTATTACGAACTTCAAAATGCCACCTGCCACGACCCTTTTGCCTCAATAACTTTTTACATCTAGTCATATAAGTACGCCGATTGCGATTACAACGCGCTAGACCTTTTCGAAAAACCTCATCAATATGGGCAATTATTTATCATCATCATCAGCCTGTATTCGTCTCCTGTTGGACGTCGGCCTCGCCCAAACTAATCCCAGTCATGTGCTTTCCTCATTTAGTCTCTGACAGCTGTTTTTCACAGGTCATTGCTTCATCCGATCCGTCAGTGTATATTCTAATGTACTCATATGTCTTCAAAAGTAAAAATATGTCATTATCATCATTTTCATTATCAGCCTATAAATGTTCCCACTGCTGGGACACAGGCCTCCTCTCTGTGAGAGGGAGTGGGCCGTAATCTACCACGCGGGCCCAGTGCGGATTGGTAGATGTCACATGTCTTCGATTTTTTGGTTCTAGGACATGCCGGTTTCCTCACGATGTTTTCCCTCACCGTTTTGAGAGCAGTGGTGGTGAAATAAATTACACAAAGTAATGCGCCTGACGGGGTTCGAACCCACGACCTACTACTCGTAAGTCGAGGCTGATACCACTGGGCCACCACTGCTCTAAAAAAATATGTATTGAATGGTAATTAATTAATGCGAAAATAAATTAGTTGGAAAGAACTCGATCTAAATCCCGACTCAATTTGCGCACGAGAATTTAAAACTAATTTGAAACACAAGCGCGATCTTATAGCTGAACGGAAAATGGAAATTCAATATGAACCCGTTTCATCAACCTAATAAACTAGCTTTAGAAGTTCGTTTTTAATCAAAACATTTAACGAATTCGTTGGATTTGAATATAAAGAGTAGTCCAGCATACTTTCAATATATTTTTGCAATACCAACTAGCTGTAATAGACCAAAAATTGATAATAACGAACCCAGAAGCGTCAAAACATCGCGGTTCAAGAATAGTATAGATTTATGTACATACTTATGTACTTATACGGTACAGTATGCGCGAGGGATGGTCAACACGTGACAAGCATGATAAATGAGGAGTTCGGGATCATGCCTCTGGGGACCCCCTTTGGCTGAAAGCGGCTTTACGGAAAGAAACCTAGCAACATCCAAAAAAATCTACCACAAACTCAACCCTATTCTTTATTGCACAAAACATTTTTTACAGTACCAACAACTTAAAGTTAAAACTCTATAAAAATTCAGGAGCTACCAAGAATTAGTGTTGCAAAAAGTAACTAAAGTGGATGACCGCGATACAAAAATAGATCTTGTGATTTATGTGGTAAGATTTGAATTCGTTTGTGAGTTTCTGCATGAAATGCTGGCTTGGGAGATCAGAAGGCAAAATGTAGAATCCGAGACAGAATCAAGTCAAAGGCGGGCGTGAGTGTAAGCACAGAATATTTTTAGTAAACCCAAACTAAGTGGCCCGGCGGAATAAATCATGCAATTCGTGATATTTCTTTCGGCCACAAGATTCGTGTTTAACCCTACTACTGTATTTTTTGGTAATAAATTTTGCGAAACATCAGTAATCTTATTGGCATTAGGCGGACACAGTCCTAGGGTTCTGGGTTTATATTGTCAAACTGATTTTTGTGGGATTTTCGAGAGTATTTTTTATTAAAAGTAGCTTTGAGGAAACGATATTAGGTTTCTTTTTCTTAGCTTGGACAAAACGATTTTCATAAAGTAATATTGGTCTTAGACTTTGATTTTCATCGCTACATTCTATCAAAGGCTCTATCTACAATATACTGATATAGGCATTCTATCCCGGTCTAATCTTTATCATCCTATATAATGTTAACATACTATTATATATATTTTTTTAAAAAGGAATGGCGTTTTAACTTCGGTTCAACTGCTGCGCTGGACGAATTTTTATAAAATGTGTAGTTACTGTGTAATTATCTAAATATTAATAATCTGTGTAATCGATGTAGGCTAGAACATAGACATTTATTTAGGTACTTCATACCCTTGAGATGAAGACTTCAACTCTCTTCCGGCAAAGACGATCGCGAAAGTAGGTCTTCTTTATGTCAAAAAAATATCCTCCATAAAGTTATATGATTAATTATATTCCAATATTAGATGTTATAAGTGAGAAAATCTCCGTAAACCGTTACATATTTTACGGTGTATCCTAAAACCATTGGCAAGAAGAAAAATAAACTAAACGCGATGTACTTGGCAAGTTCGTTGCACCTACCCTCAAAGTTTGTTTAAAACACATAGCTAATGTTTTGAAAGCAAACCTATAAAGTGCAATGGACCCGACGGACGGACAGATACACCTTGTTCACGTTGCAGATATGTTAAGACATAAAATGGTATTATTTGTCGATTCGGAACACCTTCGTCGTATTTACATGTTACTGCGACGGAACTTACAAATGTTAGTGTAACGTATGAATGTGTTTCGCTTGAGTTTTGGTTTGTTTTTCTTCGTGCTACATTATAGACAATATTTTAGTTTTAAGTGATGCAATAATGATAGTCTTATTTATCATTTATATACACACAAGTTACAATGTAAAGCTAAAAACAATTTATGTTAGGCACTGCTTTCTTTTGGAAAAAAAAAATCTACCAGTAAAACCAGTGAAAAGAAAGAATGTTAAAAGAAATGTAGACAGTAGCGTCTCATTCAATTTTAGAGACAAGTTCTAAGATATGGAAGCTTACGACATTGTTAACACGCATGAAAATGCCACAGCTTTCATACGTAACAACCGTCTACCTAAAAATACAAAGATATAAAATAACCAAAAAACTCCCACGAAACATTACAACTTTCATTAAAAATCTTCACAACCAATAGACAAAGTTATTGAAAAAATTCTATATTTTTTGGCTATTTCGAAATTGGCTAACTCAGAAAATCATTTAGATTCTAAACGCGTGGCGGTCCCGAGGCTTGAAAATATTGGCTCTGCAAGCAATAAGCGGTATGGCTGCAGAATAGTAGACGATCGTTATAAGGAGTTATGCGACCGTTTTGGATAGACGCCTTTGTCCATGTGGTCTTTCGAAAACATTATAGGAATTTCTCTTGCTGTGTCCTGCTTACAAACGTTGTTCACACTACTTTTTATTTTTTTTTGGGGTGGCAAAATCATCAAATGAGTCCTCCCGCCCTGTGTGGGGCGGAAGGGACTGTCAGACTCTTACTGACTAAAATCCACCCGTGTTCCTTCGGATGCCCTTTACGTTCCGGGGCCACGGTATCCTGGATTAAGAAAAATCCGCGACCCCAGCAGGCATTTGGGCCCTGTCGGTGACGCGTGAAACACGACGCGCCACTGACCCGGGCTTGGTCCTTGGTCGGACGGCGAGCATACCCATTACTCACCGTCCGCAAGCCCGCTCCGCCGCTGTGCCCTCTGCTGTTCAGAGGGACACGCGTTGGAGCGTCCACCCGACAGGCTATTCGCATACGGGCAAAGAGACCCCATACAGGCACACAGTACCTAAGGAAGAGTTTTTGCCCGCATCCCAGGATGCACCGTCCCGAAAAACTGGTCTTCCCCCCGGACGTATCCGAGAGGGAACTCGAGTCCACGGGCGCACGTGGAGGTTTCCTGTCTTAGCACCCCTGTTCACACTACTTTGAAATTGTTTCAAGTTGCTTTCTAGGTTATAGTTTAAATATATCAGAGGCTTACGTAAATATCGACCGGTTGACATTATTGAACAGTTTGTTTGCTATTCAAGTACTTTATCAAAATACCTCTACAATATAGTTTTTCTATAAAACGATTTGAGGACAATTTCGCCTAAGTTCTTATTTAAAACCCTTTGATTAACCCCTTCAAACCCACCAAAAGTTCTAGAGAATTCACAAATTTAAAATTATATTTATTAGAAAAGTCAAACATTTTCTTATCTTTGAGGAAAATAATTTTTCTTTTTATTACAGCCCGTAAGATACCAAGTAACGATCAAATAGTTTTCACAAAATTGCGAGCCTTTAAATGATGTTCACAAAAAGGACCAGACACAAAGGAGGCCGTTGTGTATTGAAAAAGAAATAATCTCTCTTAATTGCGGCTCGGTTTTTGATCCATGACTCCGGTAATCGAAAAGGGTCTGTCGATTTTTCCCTCATAAGACGAACCCTTTGAAAATGACCCGCATTTGGCAAAAAATATCTTTGCATTCAGAGGCGTCGCGTCCGGCGTCCTTCCTTTCACCGTCCGTGGTTGATTGCGTTCGACCCGTGAATAATACCCACTTTGTGCCCAATAAAAGTTTTCCTCCCTTCGTAGATATTGGAAACAATGGCTTTGACTCACAATTTTTCTGTCGCAGCCGAGGCAGCGGCGGAAACGGTTGGGATTATATCGTTCTTTTGATTTGAGGGTAAACGTGATATCGTTTCAAATGAGCCACCTCGACTCGAGTGCTTCTGATTATTTATTAAGTTCCATTATGAGAAGTTGTTGTGTACGTTCCAGAGTACATTTTCAGACAACCTTGAAGAAGGAATATAATCTACCGTTCTAACGGTATACAGCTCCAAATATTCATGATATCGCTATCAGTTTTCCAATCCCTCTCAATTTAACACAAATTCCTCGAAACAAGAACTGTAATATCTTTGAAGCATTATTGGGTAAGTACAGCCAACATTTTCAACAAAGCTCTTCAACTGAATATACGAGCATGTTTCACATATATGGCCTCGTAAACACAAAACATTTGACAGAACAAAACCCAGCATGGAAAGATAATGTTGATACCGAAAGGCATAAATTTTTACCGGTCGATTAAACAATGGCCAAGGCGAAGCATCCTCAAATTAGACAAAGGCGGTATTAATACGGAAGCCATTAAATTGAGATAAGCGGCAAGGCAGATTGGGCGGCGCCCTTCGCTTGGTATTAGCCCGTGAGTCCTGATAAGTGAGAGACGGCGGTTTTGCGGGAAAATGTCATAGATCAATGACGGGAAAAGAATCGACGCTTGTAATTTTATAGCGTTGGGACGTGCGTGCTTTTTGGGTTGCAGGTATTGTTTTGGTGAGATTGGGTAAACAACTAGGAATGTGAAAACGTAAACAAGCGGTATTCGGTTAAGTTAAAGGAATTGGGAATTGTTTGTGTTATAAATAGTTACTACAAGTTTATAAACTGACACATTATCATTGGAACCAAAACGGGATGTTTACTTATATTATATTTGAAACGTTATATCGGTACTCTTGCAATCGCTATGATCATAGGAAATTTTTCTGCCGGGGTCGCGGGATTTTTTGAAAGTGCACCGTGTCCCTGGAAAACAAAAGGCATGTGAAAGAACACGGTGGTTTTTATTCAGTGTCTGAGAGTCTCTTGCGTTCTACTTAAGGCGATAGGATTCATTTTGATAGATTCTCATGAGAGTAACAGAATGAACACACAGATCCTCGATTACTATCATAATGTTACCAATTAGGATTTCTCATATTTACAACTCTATCCATTTTTACAGTACCGACAATTCCAATAAAAACAACGCAATCACTGTAACTATCTGCAATCAATAATTAATTTAATCTATGTATAGGATATTGGTGGCAGGGTTTCTATGTCGCTGGTAATTGGAACGCCGCCGGACCCCGGTTTGTCGTCCGACAATCAACACGACGTGATACGAAATCCGATGCGTTCGCTTCAGATTACCGAACAGTAATCATTGTCATGGACCAATCATGGGGCGCCTTAAGTTGGTGTAAATGTGACTTTATCTAAGTATTTATTGCTTGGTGGGAAAATTTACAATTTTCACCCCCAAATGTGAGGCTTGATTTATTGATTGGGCTGATTGGAATAGGGGTGTAACGGGGGATGGTTTGGAATCGATCGAGGGTGCATAAGATAGACCAAAGATGAAACAAAATAATAACTTTATTCAATTTCCAATAAGATAGTTTACTGCAAAATAAATTGAAAATCTATTTAGTGCGTCAGTTACAGTATTGAAAAATAATAACACTTCGAAATTCGGGAGTGGGGGCGTGTGACGTCATAACGCCTGTAAAATAATACCGACCGAGTGACCTTCGTCAATTTTGGTTTACTACCTCCCTGACTGATGAGCATTCGCGTACATTTAGTATAGATTTGATACAAGGTGCGCATTGTGATGCTCGATTGTTCTCCCTTAACTTACCGACAGGTGAATGCTCGCGGTGAAGGAACGCCTTAACAAAAAATACGAGCAGAAAAAATACAAGTCAAATATTTTCTACCCAGACCCGTTACTTGGGACTGGGCAGACAACTAATTTATGACTACTTTTGTTAGCTTGGGTTTTACCTTTAATAGCAATTGTATGTGTTATTGAAATAAATAAATAAATAATTTTTTTTTTTTATAATCTTTCTTTCGAACTAATAAGTTTTTTTGAGTAAATAGCCAATCATTTTTAAATGAGTTAAGTTTGTAAGTTTTGGTGTAGGAACCCTTTGGAATTGATCCGATTATAAAAAAACTCGGTGGCCATAGCCACCGATTTCCGAAAGAAAAGTTATTTTACACTTTTTTGTGTTTGGTTTTGAAATCGGTTCCCTTTTTTTTCTAAAAGTTTTTTATTTACCCCTTTTTTATTAGTTTAGATTTTCAACATAAATATACAATCCTAGTAAGCAACAAAAACGGATCTGTGCAGGCAACTTCACGAGATATCCATTATTGTTATATGTATATTAAAATTATAAAAAAAAACAAGCTATAGTGTTTTTATGTGAATATTTTATTCACCTTTTAATGGTACCTATACCTAATTAATAAAATACTAATTCCATTTAAAAGCTTTCAGATTTATTAATAAGCTAGCTCTCAAAGGAACGCGTGATCACTAATTACTTTCGATTATATTTTCTTGCTTATTAGGTTCAATTTTTTTTTTTGTCTAATATTTTAAATATTCGGTAAATGTAATTTTGAGACTCATTTCCGTACTCAACAGAGTAAATATTTTTACATCATCAGCCTATTGACTTTGTTTGTTAACGCGATATTACTTGGCAACAATATTATTTTAACTTTCATCCAATTAGGGTAATGAAGAGCAAAAAGGTTACATGAAATTAATGGAATATTTTAAAATAAGTGAAGTGAAAATAAGTGTTTGAACCAAACATGATACTAATTTTATTCAAAAATATAATAATGTCTTGAAATATAAGTGATTATAAAGTGAAATATTTAAATAAAATTAATCAAATCTTCAGTTTTTAATTAATGTTTTTAATGTTTTAGTCTTGTAGCCAATCAGACTAATTGCAAATGACTTTGCTCGAGTTCGTAGCTCAAAGTCAGTGGCCTTTAAAAAAGGTTTTTGTAGCCAGTTATTTTTAAGAGTTTTATCTTTTATGTAGTTTTTTACCTAAAATCAAATTAGGCTCTAAATAAAAATTTGAAAAGAAAAATATACTTCAATAAAATAAATGTCCTAAAGCCAGCTGATTTAGGTAAACTTAAGTCTCAGTAAAACATATTTTGCTGACCGGTTTTATTTAATAATTTAAAAAGAAAAACATCCCTGTGAGCCCAATTTAATTTACGTACGTAATATGTAGCCCAAAACAGTACGTTTAAAAATTAATAGAGCATTAAAACGTTTGTTAGTATAACATTTACAAAATACTAAATTACGACCCTCGTTAATACCCCCGGAGCACTGAGCATCATAATGTTTTTATAAAAAAATAAAATTATAACGTGTATTTTTATAATTTCCCATTTTAATGGACTGCGTTTCCTATATATTTTTTTTTAAAAAGCGTATTTTGTAAAAGAAAAAGAAAGCACAAATTAGGCATAGAAACAAAATGAATCAGAGCATTCGTTAATGGACTTTTTCCTGAGGGAATCGGAAGGGTTCAATTTTATTCTGTGGAAATATAGCTGCGGAACCGTATTCTTTATTTTTTATGGATTCAAAGGTAACCTGGGGCTTACAAATGGAGTAGTTTACTTTTTAGCCGACTGTGCTAGAAAGAGACGTAATAAATTAATACGTATTTAAAGACATACATAAACTGGACTACAGACACAGGCAGTTACTCGTGTCCAGTAAGCTCTAGTTGATGATTGGAAGGGATCGGAAGGGTTCAATTTTATTCTGTGGAAATATAGCTGCGGAACCGTATTCTTTATTTTTTATCGATTCAAAGGTAACCTGGGGCTTACAAATGGAGTAGTTTACTTTTTAGCCGACTGTGCTAGAAAGAGACGTAATAAATCAGTAGGTATTTAAAGACATACATAAACTGGACCACTAGACACTACTGACACAGGCAGTTACTCGTGTCCAGTAAGCTCTAGTTGATGATCGGTATCAACTAAAGCTTAACAAGGCAGTGTTTGTTACAACTGGAAGCTTACATGCCGATTCCCCGTTGTGTTGCATGATAATCTCTCATCGCACTGTGCTGTAGATACAAATGCTTCGTTTGCAAACAGCCTGTACTAGACTACACACAGTTAACCGCATGCAATCTGATCCTCAGCTACATTTAGAAATGCACCACGTTTTCCCGCAATCCCAAAAGTCTGAGAGCGTGTCGTTTGCACACATCCTCGAAACCCCTTTACTCTGAAACTCTACAACACGTAACCTACGTTGTGCAAAAAATACACAAATACGACATCATGCCATGTTTTCCTTTAATTTCTTGATCAAAATGGAAATTTTAACGCACCGCGCCGTGCTTCATTAAAAATGTAATTTTATTTTTTCTGCCGCTCCCCTTTGTATCCTGAGGTAATTATCATTTTTGAGTAGCGAGGGAAAATTAGTAAACTTGATCATTTATTTACAATATTACTACGGTAATTTTTCCACATACTCGTAATACAATAATAAACGCAATTCCAGGGCTGTCATCGTGCATAATATGTGGTAAATTTTTCCTTAAGGTTTCGCATCCTTGTTTCTCTCGCTTTTATGTGTAATAAACACCCAAACCTTATTCTCGTGTGACCCTAATTATCAATAACTTGTACCGCTAAAGCTTTCCTTACAAGGGTTAATAATTACTTGGATGTCAGGGAGAACGGCACTTTAAAGCGAAGAGCGTATAATGACAAGTTGCAAACTCATCGCCTGAGCATTGGGTAACCTATTTTACACAAACACCTTTTACGACGCCGACGTTACGCACAACACGCTATTTACGCGTTGTAGGATGTTTACATTTATTCGCAAGTGGGAATACAAGCGGGTAATGAATTATTTGACAGTGACAGTGTGACGTCACTTGTCATGTTGAATGCGAGCTGTTTGCACGTTATAAATCAATCAAGCAACGTTTAACATAATGAGAAAATTATGTAATGTCCTTTAAATGGATTTGTGTGTCTGTCATGGCTTATAAATCAAGTCCAATAAATTCGTACTTACATAACATCGTACATTATATTTTAGACAGACCCTAAACCAGTTTACCTTTGAAGTTCATATTGTATGCATAATTTTCAGGTCAGAACATTGACTTTTTTAAGACCCTATGTCATATTTACAATATTTATTCATACCACCATGAAGACCAAGAAACAAAAACGTTGATGTTAATCTACATACATTAGTTTTAAGATAATTAGATACTATATTATTCCCTAGTCCCCCTTGAGATCCATCTACATAAGATTGCATTTTTTTCCACTACAATAAATTGCCAAATCTTGGTTTCAAACAAGGGGACATTAAATACGTACGGGTGAATTCGCGGGACTGTCTTCAGGAACGCAAAGAGCAACTGAATGGATTTTTAAGTCAAATCTGGGACTTTTTTCACAATCCACATACGACCGATGATTTTACCACCAAAACAAGATGATACAAACCCACAAAATATCATAAAATAAAATAACTATTACATAATATCAATTCAAACATGTCAAAGTTTATAGATCCAGTTTTCTTTCTTTGTCACTAATAGTAGATTATGCACCGAGGGGCTAAAGTTGTGTCTTATGTCACGGGCGTCATATTGAATCTCGAGCGCAATGAAGGATTCGGGATTTAACTCACGAGCGAAGCGAGGGAGTTAATACAAGAATCCTGAATGCAGCGAGGGATTCAAGCTAGCCCAAGGCAAAGACACCTTTAGCCCAGAGGAGGATACTCTACTTTTTACACTTACTGTGAGAAAATAATAGCCATAGTACGAAAAACAAAGACAAGACAAGACACGATCAATTCGATTTTCGAAAAAAAAAGTATCTTCTATGGTTTTGTCGTGTTTGTCCTAATGATATCACTCTCATGGATGTGGCGTTTGTGTAAACTAAGTTTTATACAGGGCTGGTAGAATGGTTTTGGATGATTGGCTGTATGCATTTTGAATTTAGAACGTCATTGGAGACGCTCGTGAAAATAGAGTATTTTTGATAAAATGTGATAAATCGACTATATTATAGATAGGTTTTATTATTTATTTATTTACAAAATCCACAGCAATCTTAGTGCAGTTTATTTAAAATAAATTAACTAATGTTACAGCCAATTACTATTACCTACGGTATTACGGCGCGGTACGGTATTTGTTATTATTAATGCCAGTTTTAATGTTGTTTCATTCCTTTTAAAAAATGGTTCGTAGGTAGTTATCTAATTATTCTTACAATATTATGTCTTCGAAAACATGGCAACGATATGAAGAAGCAATCGTTATGATTTTTTAGGAAATCGAGAATATCATCGTAAGGGTTTCGAGAATAGCTTTCCTCTTTCTGGCACACTAAATCAGACTTGGCTGTATGGGCTCAGCTCCCTTTGCCTGCCCCAAAGAGGGACGAAAAGAACCATAAAAAAAAATCTAGGCTGCATGGGCTAGATAGATCCCTTTGTCTTCCCAAAAGGGAAAAGAAAATTAAAAAAAAAAAATCTTTCTGGCACCAAAGGGTGTTTGTTGTTTATAAACATATTCCAAATTCAAATCACATTATTGACCAGCGGGTAATAATGAAATCCAGTACAACATTATTGACCGGCTGTGCCCTCGGCCACTAATGACTCACTTTAGGTTAAGGTTGCTTGACATATAATATGACATTTTCGAGCAGGTGGTGTGAAAAAATATATATCACACCTTCGCAGCTTCAACTTAAAGAGGGGGACAGACAATGCACTTTCTCCGCTACTCATATCTGTCCCAATATTTGTCCATTCACCTGCACCAATATATCACACACGCCACACGGAATGACCGGCGGGGTTGCGGCAAGGGGGTGTGTCAACAAATCGCACGCACAATGTTTTGTATCCGACCACCCGTATCTGTCTGTATTTGTTTATTATGCCCCCTACGATGAACTCGTTTTATAGCCTTTAGAAATAACTGTAGCAGACGGCAACGAATTTTCTATTTCGCGTTACGACTTCCTTGATGAGATGTTTAATTTTAGACTTTTAATGGTTTTCGGACAGAAATGTAATAACTAAGTTTAATCAGGTGGTTTTCCGAACCAATTTTTCCTTAATGGGATTTTTTGATATTAAAAACAGATTCTTCTTCTACTGTTGAAAATCCACTAAATAATTTATTTTTTATTAAAATTCCTGACCAAAAGATTTCATGTTATGGTCATTTTCGATTTTCATAAAAATAATAATATAAAAAGAAAATAAAAATGTTGATTATCATAAATTCTTATCTCATAAAGTCATAACGTACATTCATACTGTTTTTATTAACCGACTTCAAAAAAAGGAGGAGGTTCTCAATTCGTCGGAATCTTTTTTTTTTTTTTTATGTATGTTCCCCGATTTCTCGAAGACGCCTGGACCGATTTGGAAAATTTTTCTTTTCTTTGAAAGGGTATACTTTCCAATTGGTCCCATGGTCATCAGGTCAGGATCTGATGATGGAATCCCAGGGAAATCGAGGGCAACCTTCAAATTTTATAGGCACATAGTACCATTTTCATATATTTTCTAAAGCTGTTTAAGTATTTGCATCTGATAATCATCATATCAAGTGGATGAGCTGATGATGGAAGGTACAACTCCTCAACGGCTTGGAGTAGGCATCGACTGATTTAGTTTGTGTTCGCATATCTCTAGAACTACAAGTCCGATTTAAGTAATTCTTTTTTTGTTGTACTAAGTATTGTTTAACTTACGGAATACTGCAAGTTTTATCAAAATCGGTTCAGTAGTTTTTGTGATAGGGAATTTTATTATGTAGCTTATTGTGCACTTGAGAGAGAATGATTTATTTGACAAGAATTTGAGTTGAATATTTAAACTAAAAAGAGTAAAATAAAAAACTTTAAAAAAAAAATGTAACCGCCTTCAAAAACAACCACAAAAAGGGTAAAATAACCTACAAAATAACTTTTCTTTCAGAAGTCGGTGGCAAAAAAACAATGAAATGAAAAAAAACAAAGGCACCGACTTCTGAAAGAAAAGTTATTTTGTAGGTTATTTTACCCTTTTTTGTGGTTGTTTTATGTCATAACGTACATTCATACTGTTTTTATTTTATTCATTGATACAATTATGCAACGATAAAATAAAAGTTAGAAACAACATACGTTCGCAAATTTTTCTACAACCCTTTAGAAGAGACCTAAACCAATACTTCGAAACTAGGTAGTTCAATCCCCACACTACAATTTACAAGCGAACAAAACATTTATTTGCAGTACCACCTCTCCTACAACCAGTATCCAACATGACTTGAAACTGTGTTTATCTACAACTCCGATTGAGTTTCCTAAGTCTACAATTAACGATATAGTATACACAATGTATGTTTGTCCCGCCCGCATGTAAAACTACACATCCCGAATTTTCCGGTCTACGAAGCCCTTTGTGATTTTATTTAAACTGTGTAGATACTCCTCAATCTATTTATAACGAAATGTTCGACAAACACACTGATTGCCATTTATTTAGAAACTGGATTTACAGGGGCAAACGAACTCGCATTGTTCTATATTCAGTGTAATCAATTTATATTAAACTTGCTACTGGCTAATTGAATTTTTGATGAGGGGAATTTAAAGGAGTAGTGAACTGTTTCACGAGAGGCGAATCTGTTGGTTCATTAGGAAGTCTTTGTAAAACTATGGTTTATGTAATTAGTTTTATTAATTGCGTTTATTTTGTACTGTTTATTTGGTTTAGGTCAATGAAATGTGCTTTTGAATGGTGTTCTTGTAAAATAAATAGTTTTATTTTTTTGGCATTCACATTTCTTGTGATTTTCTTCCTTATTGATATGGTAAAGGTAAAAATCTGCTTATCATCTCCATAGTCTTTTCTCAAATATATTGGGGACGGCTTCCAGTCGCCAACCTCTCACAGCGACAACCCAGCAACTGGATTGGATGTATGATACCCCTTGGTTATCATACATCCAATCCAGTTGCTGTCATTGGATGTCAGACTTTACAACTTCTGACTAACAGTCACGACTGTCAAAGATCTACAAATGACAGCCGGAATCAACGGCTTTACGTGTTTTTAGAGGCACGTGGAAAATCGCTATAATTATGGCCACCCAACCTCGGACTAACCTCGGCAAACGCGGCTTAACATTGAAGACGGTATTATTATTTATGTTAAAATAATAATACCGTCTTCAATGTTAAGCAGCGCGTTCACCACACGAGAGATTAAAAGAAAATAACAGCTTTACTGTTCGCTCATGAAACATGTTACATAAAACATGTTCACACAGAAAACACGTAACATACAGATACCTATCGTCTCAGCAGTTACAATTAGTGCCAACTGCCAATGCACTGCTTGAAATCACGTTCTTCACAATCTGCTACAAGTACAGCGAGCTACGAGCAGTTGTTGGGCGAAATTGCCTTAATCACCATCCTTGCTAGTCGAATCGGTGAGCTGTGTTATTTACTACACTAAACCTGGCTATGTTTTACACATTCTGTTCAGCGCAGAAAAGTTCATGTGTATTTGATTTTTAACCTAGTACGACAGGTTTTTCTCTTATAGTAGCAGTAGTGACACAATTAATGCATGCCATTACATTTCATTTTCCCACGTTTTTATACACTCACTTTTCTTGTTTATTTGTTTGTTTGTCGTTCCGGTTGGACTTTTGCAACTCAATTTTCAGGCACTTCCCGATAAGCTAGCAGGCTGAAATTTTGCACACGCTCTAAGTTCTGATGACAATGCATGACTAGCTAAGAAACGTCATAACAAATCCAATATGGCGGCCTCCCCAAGATGGCAGACTGGCTGTTTGAAATCCACCCCTATGATATGGGTATCAAATGAAAGGGTTTGCTGTCAGGAATACGAAAAAATAGTCACGTGACTTAAATCCAATATGGCGGACGTCCAAGATGGCAGACAGGCTTTTTGAAATGCACCCCTAAGATATGGATATCAAATGAAAGGGTTTGCTGTCAGGAGTACGAAAAAAAATAGTCACGTGACTTAAATCCAATATGGCGGACGTCCAAGATGGCAGACTGGCTGTTTGAAATCCATCCCCATGTTATGGGTATAAAATGAAAGGGTTTGCTGTCAGAAATACGAAAAAATATAGTCATGTGACTTAAATCCAATATGGCGGACGTCCAAGATGGCGGACAGGATTTGAGGCACTTCCCGATAAGCTAGCAGGCTGAAATTTTCAGGGTAGCTTCAAACCCGATGAACAAAAATAAAAATAATAAAATAATTAATAGATTTTAAAAAATCTAAAAACCCACGTTTTGAAATGTCCTAAAAATAAGAAAATAACCCTACGGGGCTGAGAGAGGGGCCACTCAAAACGTGGGGGCGTATCTTTGCAAGTTACACCCACGATCTATAACACGTCATGTAAATATATCCCTTAAATAATATACGCCCCCACGTTTTGAGTGGCCCCTCTCTCAGCCCCGTAGGGTTATTTTCTTATTTTTAGGATATTTCAAAACGTGGGTTTTTAGATTTTTTAAAATCTATTATTATTCAATTACTAAACGAAATATCATCACAATTCACAAAACTGCAGTTTCATTAAGTAGTATATTCTTTTTTGCTAGCGAATCACCCTTTTCATATCATGAAATAAGTCCTGCAATCCTGGGTGGGCACGAAGGGAAAGTCAGACTCTTAAGAACTGACTAAAACCCACCCTGTTTCTTCGGTTTTCTTTGCTTTCCAGGGCCATGCTGCCTTTTGTGGTGACCGGAACGCAAAGGCATCTCCCACGCAGTCCACATACAAAATCCCATGCAAGCTTCTCACCCTTTTTTTTTTTTGCGTGGTAAAATCATCAAATGAGTCCTCCCACCTCGGGCAGGGCGGGAGGGACTGTCAGACTCGTACTGACTAAAATCCACGGTGTCCTTCAATAGCCCTTTGTGTTCCGGGGTCACGGTAATAAGATAAGTACCGCGACCCCGAAGCTTCTCACCCTGGGTAAAAAACTTTGGCAAACGTACATTAGAAAAACCATTAGTTAAGAACGCATAAAGGACATACCTACGAGTACCTAAGGTATTCAATGAGTTGTTTCATCTGTCACACTTACCGTTGTAATTCCAACTTATTTTACTTTAAAATAACTAAACAATAAATAATTAATGAGGCGTTTTGTTACAAATTGTTACAAATTAGACGCATTCGTTCGGAATGTCTATTTGTTCCTCAATTACACAATATTGCCACTCAAATGATAAATCACAGAGTTTATTCAATGCAAATTTTAACATTCTAGCCTCCAAATTATGTAAATTCGAAATTCAATAATAACTAATTATGATAGCTTCATTAGGCGCTTTTGGTTAATGTTTAAGCCTCCTGCAGACACACGCGATTAATCGCGCGGGGCGACATGTCGCGGTCCATTCGCAGTATTTTTAGAGTGGAAATTAGCTTGGCTCATTGTCGCAGCGCGATTAATCGCGTGTGTCTGCAGGAGGCTTTACAAGTGCTTTTGGGAGGTAAAATGAACGTTAATTTTCAAGCATGCAGTACCTTTCGATTTCATAATTTTCCAAATAACTTCAAAAGATTTCGATATTATGTTAAAAATATAAATATCACACCTGTAAACTATTTGAAGAAGAATTTTGTTTCATGTAGGTAGGTAGCTGAAGATATTTTAAGATCTATTAAAAGTAGGGTACCTACCTAATCTATAATAAATAAAAATCAATGCCACTTTTCGTTTTAACTTTATAACTCAAGAACGGGCACACCTATCCAAACCAAATGTTTAGGCTTTATTCGAACTATTTAGTAAATTATTTATGTGAAGTTTGCACAAAATCGGTCGAGTGGTTCTTCATTTATCACATTTTTTGAAACACGTAGCGAAGCACGGGGCAGCCCGCTTGTTAAATATAAGAAAATCATTTCTCAATATACGAGTATATAGGTTCTAATTAATTAAAATTGAATGCCTATATCTTATAGTTTTTATACTGTCTATGTAAGTATTTTAAAATATATTACTTGTTTATTAATAAAAGCACTAATTCATAATTTTATGCATTTTTATAGATTTGTTTTTTTTTTTTATGTAAAAATATGTAAAAAATGAATAATCGTAATAATAAAGCTTTAAAGAAAAAGGATTACTAAAACATTATGTCAAAATCGTCAAACAAACTTCGTAATGGCTTCTTATGTTTTCGTAACCCGATTCCACACTCAAATAATTTTCAACTGATATTTTCACAAACTCTCTAAGAAGTTGTATTTTGAAATCTTATAAAATCCGCCTAGTTGAGAACTTTCTTATCCGAACTCAACAGCTCTTGAGTCCGTACCTGCGACAAATCTGAGTTACGGACTTTTAAGTCCTCTTGTTTGCTTTTCCCTTCAGTTTGTAACTGTTTTGTCGTGATTAAATTGGAACTCTTAATTTGAATGAACGAGATTCAATGATCATCTTATGATAAGTTTTATCAACTCTTTTTCGTTTAGAATCAGACCTCTTTGGTCTTCATTTTGAACATTTTCTTCGTCTCAGAAAGATATGATTTTGAGAACGGTTGGCGGGGTAAAGTTTTATCTAATCATACAGTTTCCAGTCAGATTACTTATCAAGAGTTTTATTATTAGAGTTTCCATCATTACCTTCTTACAATGTTCTATTTTAGCTCTAACTATTTTATCGCCCAGCTGGATTCAGCGTGTTTTTCACAGAATTGGATTTTAATGAGTTCAAATGCTTCAAAATAATATTAAATACAAAAATCTGTAAGCGCTTCCTGGTGTAAAACACGTAATATCTGAAAACTGAAAATCCCTATTTCCATGAATATCTGCTATTACAAGTAGTACACATCAGCTATGTTAAGGATTACATCATTACATAAGACAAAAGTTATGGTCATTTTTACCGACTTCAAAAAAAAAGGAGGTTATCAATTCGACCCGTATGTATGTAATATTATCAGAACTGCCCAGTTTTCATATATGTTAGTCTATATCAGCGTCTGAACAAATGTGCCAAATTTCATAAGTGTATGTATGTATGTATGTATGTATGTATGTAGGTATGTATGTATGTTTTTATGTTTGTGCACGCATATCTCCGGAACTACAAGTCCGATTTAAGTAATTCTTTTTTTGTTGTTCTAGGTATTGTTCAACTTAGGATACACTGCAAGTTTCATCAAAATCGGTTCAGTAGTTTTAGAGATATGGATTTTTTTATATTGTGACGGTTTACAAGATTAGTGCATATGTAAGAAAATTTTGTATTTTACAAGAATTTGGGTTGAATATGTAATAAATAAACTAAAAAGGGTAAAATAAAAACTTTTTTTAAAAAAAGTACCGACTTCAAAACAAATACAAAAAAGTTTAAAATAACTTTTCTTTCGGAAGTCGGTGGCTTTGTTTTGTTGTGTCATTGACTATTGCCACCGACTTCCGAAAGAAAAGTTATTTTAAACTTTTTTGTATTTGTTTTTGAAAACGTACTTTGAGTCCTAATATTAGTGTTTCCAGCGAAAGGCTAGACGTAGTGCATAAATACAAATACCTAGGCACTTAGTTAACAGATGACTGGGAAAGTGAAACAGAGATTAAGACACGCATCGAAATCGCCCGTAGTGCCTTTAATAAAATGCGAGCAATACTCTCCAGTCGAAGCATAAGCATACCTTTGCGCACTCGCCTGCTTCATTGCTATATTTGGCCAATAGTCCTATATGGGTGTGAGGCTTGGACCATCAAAGAGGACCTCCGAAAACGATTGGAAGTCTTTGAAATGTGGACATTCCGGCGCATGCTTTCTATTAGCTGGACTCAAAAAATTACTAACGCTGAAGTACTGAAGCGAGTAGGTCAAACGCGCAACTTAATGCAGACCATCAAGAAGAGAAAATTGGCTTACCTTGGTCATGTCTTTAGAAATGACCGGTACGAACTGCTGCAACTCATAATGATGGGCAAAATTGCGGGAAAACGAGGAGTTGGCCGAAGAAAAAAGTCCTGGCTCCGCAACATTCGGGAATGGACCGGAATCAAGAGTGCTGCAGAGCTGTTCCACCTCGCCAGGGATAAAGAGAGATTTTTAAGTCTGATGACCAACCTCCAGTGATTGGAGAGGAACGAGAAGAAGAAGAAGAAGGATTACATACACATTCCCGTAAAGCTTTTAAATTTCAAAATATTTTTTTTCGTGGTAACTTATACGAGTATGTGTGGTATTAACTTCGTATAATTCGGAATTTCTTATCTGCCCAGACGACATAGTTACTGGTGACAATTCAGCGAATTCAAATGTTAAAGATGTTTCAGACAGAATCATGCGTGATCGCATCGACGTTTTTTGTTTCCATTGAATATGAAACTAATTGACATGAAATTGGACAACATAAAATAATTGTACATTATGAGCGTGAGCTCGCAAAAAATATTCTTTGAATGGTTCCACACTTTTTGAAGGTTAATTTATTCAATAAAATTAAAAATGTTTTATATATAATAATATAAATAATATAAATATAATTGTTTTAATGTTTTTACCTTTGAATTTACATAAATTGTTGGTAGATGTCAGAAAACAAAAAGCTGATGTACACATGGCCTACTATTGGTGACGATAAAAAAATGTTTTAAAAGGAATACTTAGGTACCTAAAAGGTCGGTTAAAATTTACAACAAAAGTTTCATCGTTCGATGTTTTAAAAAAGATTACCTACTCACAAAAAAGAAATCGTTTTCAAATAAAATGCCTAAAAAACCTAACCTAAAATATTGACCAAGCCAATCCCAACCTTAGCACTAATGAGATTAAAATCAAACAAGCGTTTGAACCGCAACATTTTCGCGTTGATCTGATGTTACTCTTAAATTCAAACAGACTGGTCGTCTCCATTGTTTGTCAGTGGAACCTTTTTGTGAAGATTTCCCATGGGGAGGGGTCGTGGTGGACGATCCACGTCACTTGTCCTCCAACACTGAAAGGAATATGCAAACAGATTTGCAAAAAAGAATCTCTTTTTCTTTGGGAAATTATTAATGGACGTGTCCTTTAAGTTGCGTTATATAAAGTTGTTGTGTATGAAATATGAAGTGGGACTGAAGACTAGATCTTTCTCTAACCGTTTCTGTTGCGAGATGCGGATTAATGGAAAGATTTAGTTTGGCGTAAAAAAAGACAAATAAAAAAAATACATGTGGCACTCGGAGACTGCCGCTGTGAAGCTATTGCATATTTTTTTTAAGAAAAATATCGCCTACCGCGTATATTTAACGAGAATAAAATTTATTGAAAATGTTTGTGGTGCACTATTGTAATAAAGAACTGCTTTGATGTAAAGTTTGATTATTAATTCCAGTCAGTAAAATGACAAGTGGTGGCCCAGTGGTATTGGCCTCGACTTACGAATTGGTCGTGGGTTCAAACCCCGTCAGGCGCTTTACTTTGTGTAATTTATTTCAATACCACTGCTCTCAAAACGGTGATGGAAACATAGTGAGGAAACCGGCATGTCCTAGAACCAAAAATTCGAAGACATGTGACATCTACCAATCCGCACTGGGCCCGCGTGGTAGATTACGGCCCACTCCCTCTCACAAGAGAGAGGAGGCCTGTGTCCCAGCAGTGCGGGAACATTTATAGGCCGATGATGAAAATGACAAGTGCAACTGTCACTGATACAAACAAAATGAAACAAACTCAGAATAATGACTGAAACAAACCTGCAACACTGGAAATGACATTTTACTGACTGGAATTAATAATCGTATTTTTAGGAGAATTTTATAAGTAGGTTTCATTGTGAAAACTCATTTTGTAGCTGGCCGTTTAGAATCAGTAAGAAAAAGTAAATTGTCTTTATGGCGGATATTTTTACGATTGCTGAAGTCTCCCGAACTAAAACGACGTTAGACGATGCGTGGTGTCAGGTATTTTCCTTAAGTTTTTTCGTTAGGTTTTTGGGAATTCGGTCGCCGCGCCGCGCCACACTCAGAGCCCGCGATAAAAGCTATGAAAAACATTCAAATTCTGTTCCACTGAACAAACAATGTTCTAATAAATGTTTGCTATCATTCATAAACAGTACCAAAAACAAACATAATTCTCAACAGTATCCATTTAAATATCCGTACAATAATTATTAGCATAACAATTTCAACGCAAAGCACGTAAGTCAGTACAAAAAGATGGGAGCGTCGAAGATAAACATTGGATACATAAACAAGAGACAATTACCGAAGCATCTAATGAATAGGCATTAAACGACACGCTGCTGAATGAGCGGCGAACACAAAGAGACGCTCCGAGTAACTAACATGCCGATACACCTCGCTCGTAATAATCGTACAGTTGGTTGCAAACAATTAACGCATTTCCTCTATCATTACAGAGAACTAAAGAAACACACGATGGTATCTCAACGGAAAAATGACAGTTTATTCCGCTGGGAACATTACTGACTATGACAATGAAATGGCAGTCATTATCTTGACGTATAGAATGCATTACTTACCCCATACATCTTGTGTTAGTGTAGCAAAAATTTTAAATATTGAATTAAAACCATGAATTTTTGATAAATAAAAAAAATATTTATCAAGAAGTTCCACAAGTTTTTGTCTTTGTATCTCCAAAAATTCTTAAAATTCCTCACTTGACACTTCCTCGCTTTTAAAAATGCAGAGAACAAGACAAGTGTACTGACGTGAACAAAATTGGACCGTGCGAAACAGGCAGAACTTCCGTGCAACGATGTGGTGTATTCAACACGGGTTTTCTAAAATTAGCTCCATTCCTTACACCTGTATTTATACGTCTATAGATATATTTTAAACTTTTGTCCAAATCTTTTTCACTTCTTTCTTTGTAATTTGTTTCTTTCTTATTTGATTCAGTACGAAATTTCCCAACAATCACTTCCCGCAGATTTTAATTCTGCTAAAAGTTTCTTTCTAGTTATTCTACATCTGCTGTGGTCAATCGATGACCAATTATTTGTCTGGCAGCTACTTGATACCCGGTCTAGGCAACTTAACGTGCTTGCTTGCCTGTTTTTGCTGGCGGCACTACTTTTAAGGATAGTTGCCCTTCATTAGGTCAGACGTGAGCCTATTATTGGCAGACGGTTTAAATGTGTCGTAATTTGCCTGAGCTTGAACAAGTGCCTGCCTTGCCAGTTTGTTGTAGCAGTTTATTTGCCGTTCAGTTTATTTTAATTGTGTTGGTTCTATTACTGCAACTGCTGTGAGAACTTTCAATTTTAAAATATGTATGTATTATTTTAACTACCATTGTCAGTCAATATTATTTTCATACTACTTATTTCGGGCTACGCCCATAGTGTCCGTAACAATAGTCTTAAAAACGAATTTCAATAGAACATAATAACAATTATGAAACAAAAGAAAATCTTATATTCCATCTGTAGTTTGCTTCCTGCTGAGCGAGTCACACCACACTAAACTATTCGAAAGTATTCAATAAAAATAAAGAACTTAAATGTTTCTCTCCTTGTTTCAGACGAAGAAAACATCAAGAAAAGCAAAGAAAACGGCAGTCTTCATACAGTGAACACAACTCCTAATTTAAAACCACCTTGAAAGCGAACTGCTAAAGCCGAAAAACATAAAACGAAAAGTACTCTGAACGTAAATGTAACTTTAGATCGTACAAACGACGCTACTAGTCCATTGAAAACGCATTTCCATCCGGAAGTGGTACCGGCTATATCGTCGCATCGTTCGCGTCTTTGCAAATGTTCACTCAAATATCCTTACACTATCTACCACACACGTAAGTACGATGGACTTCACGTACAGGTCTAAACGTTTTTATATCTTACAGAACACCACTAAAGATTGAATTCAGATGCAGTTACTACAAAGTTCAAAATCGATTGAACAGTGTTGGACCTAAAGCGTTTTAACGGACATCCGTGAATAGGATTCTCCAACTAACACAAGCAGAAAACGGTGGACTATTCCAGGAATTTGTTTGACGTTACCATCGGGCTTCCGGTATTTTTTACGATGTCTTTTTACAGGATCCTTGGAAGCACTGACACTGGCTCTTTATTGCGATTTGTTTAAACAGAGGATAATTAAACCTTGGAACGAATGACTTGGTACTTTTAATCCGGCAATTCTTCGTTACTTATTGTCCTTTTTTGCGAGAGCTCTTTTTATGAGGAGACAATGGTCCGCGCTTGTTAAATAGTTAAGAGCGACTTATTAATCAACTCTGTCGTTTAATTAGCGTCAGGCAGCGTTCAAAAGTTCTTTTGTCAAAGCGTAGCGGACAATAAAATGTACTGGTATTTTTTTTCTTGCAACAAAAAATTGGACTGCGCATAGATCTCTCAAAGGCGTTTGAATCTGTTGTTCATTAAATTGTGTCTGGTAATTTATAATCAACTCAGACTTTTGGTGGTAATTAATATTACTTTTTGAATGTATGAATGAATACGTACGACAGACCAACAGAAGGTTCAGACTTTCAGAAGAGGACCTGAAGGAGACACGTACTTTCCAAGAAGCATGGCACAAAGAGAAGGGGCCTATTCTCAGTAATAGGAACAAACTGCTAATTATAATGATAAAGATGATAAGCATCATGTAAATCACAAGCAATAACCTAAATGCCTCGAAAATCTATAAATTCTCGGAGCAATAATTTACCGAGAAAATCAACGCAGCCCTAAGAAGATATAAATCTTGTTTTGTTGAAAGTAAACGCTTTAACTGCGCCAGTAAGTCAGGTGGGAACATAAAATATTTACCGGTCGAGTAGAGTTAAAGTATTTAGCGGCAAAGAGAAACATGTTGGATTTCTTGCAGCCCCTATGTTCATTTTTCTTTTTCACCCAGTTGTTACTTTTACTACAAGACTTTGAAATTTTAAAGAGGCTAACGCAAGACTTGGTTGAGAAGCGGAAAATTGTTCTGAGACGTTATAATTCTAGTGCTTTGAGTTTAAGTGAGGTTTTGGCTTAAAAGCAAATACTTTTTTTGCTTCATTTTCTTTTTAAAATCATAAAGAAAAAGATGAAGTGTTCCCTTGTCAATAGCATATTTCTAAATATCTTTTTAATTATGCACTCACTGTACACAAAAAGATTTTCGTGTCAACTATGCAAAATATTTCATTATTTTTTAATACATTCAGAGTGGCATTTCTCAGTGATCCCAATTAATCAGCGAAATGAATTATATTTATATAATTTTTCGCGAAATTAAAGTAAAACAAGAGCGTTGATTGCATGAAAATATTGCAACGATTAATTTTCAGTCGCATTTAATAATGAAAACAAAGAGATTTTCTATCAAAAACATTTACCCCCTTACTTATAAAAACTTGTGTTGCTTAGCTACCGATTAAATATCACATGTCCTTGTCATTTCTATTTTAATGAATAGAGATGGCAAGTGACTTAAGAGCTATTTAAGATAAGTAACGTCTAATCAATGTTTATAAGTAAGGCCCTTAGTAGTTTACAAATAAGTACGCCTTGACTCGTTCTTATAAAGCTTTACGCAATAATCAAATGACATAAATTATAATAAATACATTTTATACGAAAATACGTTACATGTACTTGCGCATGCAAGATGCATACAAATTAGGAACGGTACACAAGATTTGTTAACGTAAAAAAATCTGTTTATTAAAATAACACTTTTTTTTAACAAAATAAATCGGTTACATGCACAGTTTGAATACAAATTCGAATCACGCAAGAAAATAAGTAAAACTAGTCATTTTTTTGAAAGCCATGGGTGGTCACGATGCGTTACCGGGAAACGATTTTACAAATCACTAGCCTCGAAATATAAACAAACAATTTAACTAAAGTTCAACACGCTAAGTTTAACTATTTCTTACTATGGTCAATGTACGGAAACGGATAAACGATAATTGGAATAACTTAAAAGAAACGATGAACCTTACTTAACTTCCCTAACAATGCTTCTAATAAGTATTCGAAATTGTCGAGTTATAAAAGAAGCAATCGTATACACGTGAATGTAAGTGTTCATGTTTTTGTTAAAGTAAACCACAGGTTTAATTGCTTTTTTTCTGTGGACACACCCCACAGTTTTCCAGTGAAAATTGAACATGGTCATAAAGCATACATGTTGTTAAAACTTTCAAGACTACTATAAACTTACCTTCTAAGGTATCCTAATTTTTTTTCCAAAGACGTTTATTTTTTTCCTCCATGTGTAGTCGAGGACATCATCCCCTGGTTACACCTCTCCTTACCCCAATTCAAAACCCTTTAACATACAATTTCAAAGACGATCGCAACTACAATCCTTAGTGTCTAAACACACTATGCCGAAGTTACGCGACCGAAGTTCGGCGGCTGATTTCACGTTCCGATGTATTTGGCTGATATGACACACCATAAGTGCCGAACTTACGCTGCAGAAATTCGGCGCGGGCGGCTCCCTGCTGCTCCCCGTCCCCGGATCTTCGTCGGTAATCGAACCGAACTTCGGTCGTGTATAATGTCTGGTCACAGAATAAGTTGCCGCTGAACTTACGCCCGACCGAAGTTAGGCTGTACGCTATGACGCAACGTAATTTTGGCATATTGTGTCGTCAGTAATTCAAATAGCATTGCAGGCGTAATTGTGCTGAACTTCGGTCGCGTAACTTCGGCATAGTGTGATTAGACACATAGCGCGAAAGCCGGGTCCAAAACAAATATTTAGAGTCGTCGTTGCGGTCAGAGTGCTTGTGTGCGGTGTGTGTGTAGTGTGTACCTTTAAATTCCTAGCCTAACTTTTTTCTTCGTTAACTCCGTGATGTCCAGGTCATCTCGCCACGAATTCCTTGGCGGTGCCATCCGTCGTCAGGCATCCATTGCGTTGTGACTTGTGACCTTTTCCCAGCAGTTTTTGTTATTTAGGGGACTGGTTTAGCGCTGAAGAAGAGTATTTTCAAGTATATAAGGCCTTTTCCCAACAGTGGAACATTCAAGATTATTTAAAAAAAAAATTAGCTCCTCTCTGTTCTAACTTACACGTATGTTGGTATGTACTTAAAATAGAAGACGTTATCCATCGTAATCTTGACGTGATCATCTTCCAAAAACAATTTATTTCTGAGCCTGTCAGATTACATTTAATGCGATCATACCAGATAGTGTGAGTACCTAAAATTAATTTTCGCCTACACGATTTATATTTTTTTTTTTGAAATCCAATCTAGATTTTAATAAATCTTCTTTCAATTTTCATATATTATTCAGTCTAAAAGCTGATTAAAAGAAAGAGATGATAAATGAATGCTTTGATCGACAGGTCGATGAAAATTCTTAGAAGATAACAAAAATAGTTAAACAATTGATGGAGGTAGAGTACCAACCTTAGTAACGACAGTGCATAAAACCAGAAGCATGCTAGGATGTAAGAGCTGGTCATGCGTCTGATAGTGACCACACAACAGGTTTCTTTGAACAACGTCGGTCTTTAAATTATATCCTAATACCTAAGAAAGAAGAACTATTTTATATAGAGACGTAGTTCGTTTACTCTAAAAGTTTAAATAGATACATAAAGACGTCTTAATTTTAATTTATTTTCTGTTATTTTTAATTAGTGACATTTTATAAATATTATTCTATTGTGTACGTTTAAAATGGATATTAATTATGTTGTGAATTGATTATTTTTAATGTTAACATCCATCTCATTTTACTGTTTATTGTTAAAAATGTTTTAAGGACTATGTCTGATACAAAATAAATAAATAAAAATAAAGTGAATTTATCAGCCCTTACCACTTTATTATATCCCGATATCCCAGCACTTTAGAAGCGTTTTATCATATTTATCACACGTCTAAACGCCTTCATATTACCTCCTATCCCACGGCCAATCATTCTCAGATAATCTCTTGACAAAGGCAAAACTATGTATCAAAGTATTTTTCCTTTTGCAATTTAAATTCAAGGCAAAGCTCGAGGGAGAATTCTAGTCTAAAATAATATAGATTAACTTAAAAGACGGTGCCGGTGATAGTCGTAATTTACGCAAGTGAATAATCACATATTGCGAAGTTTCGCGACTACGCGTATAGGCGACGACATCTAGCCCTTGTTGACTACGGCTTTAATTGTGGCATCTAGTTTCTACAGGGAATTTCTTAGGAGCTAGAAGGTGCAAAAAACCTCCCCTTTGTAGCCAGCTATGAATCTCTGACAATAACCTAGAGCTATGCATTTTGTATTTCTGATTGTAATGCAACCAACAGGTCACTAAACTATTTTCTATGCAATATATTGAGGAAATAAAAAATAACCCACCTGGTATAGAAAAGCTGAATTTTAAAGTTCTATCATTAAAGTCTCCTAAGAAACATTGTGAAGAGAAGAATAAAAGTGCCTTTTCAAGAAATCTCGACTGTGTTTTTGTTTGGTCCCTGATCAAATGAATCCCCGCGCTAGAATAGCCTACAAGTTTTTAACGTTGCTCTTCATCAAAACCAAGCCCATCCTGCCACTCATTTTTCACGAACACTACTAAGCCCTTTTTTTGAGGTCGGCTTCCAATCCAACCAGATCTAATTGAATCCTAGCATTTTAAATGGAGCGACTGCTCTGACCTCCAGAATTCCGTTACCTAGTACTTGTTGACTCAATACCGACTGGTTGCCAGACTTTAATTTCCCACAAAACAATGGCTCAAAATAAAAACCGGCTCTTCTAGTACATCTATCCTTTAGAACAGAGCCCTAGTACCTACCAGCACTCATTTATCGGTGTGCCCTGCGGTAGATTCCAATCAAGCGGAGTTAGTGCAACGACGCCGCCGTATGCCCGCAGCCATATATTTCACGCGCTGTGTACGCTCATACTTACGCACAAATCTTGGAGGGAATTGCAAACATTTTTGTTGTTAGGATGAACAACTAGTTGATTGTTGGTGTTTCTTGTGTTCATTTGTTAAATTGCTGAAGTTAATAGGTTGTTATTTTTTTAATATCACATTATCAATGGTCAAGAAATTGAAGCTTGCGTATGACGAAGATATAAAAAGGATAAAATATAATAAGTATGGTAGGCAATAGGCGCGTAGCCCTTTGCGTAAGCTACGGCCATATAGAACCAATACACGTGTTTGTGGGTGGCTTAATATACACTGCATTTAACGATACTTGAATATTTAGCAAATTTATTATGGCCTATTCACATAATAATCTATTACGCAAATCCAGGTTATAGCCGTTATATTGTTAGCATTTAACGGCCGATCTCAATAACGCACCTACCTTTAACCATCTGTTAGATTACCAATCTTTAGTAGCTGTAGCCGCATTTATGCGTTTCAATAAACTCAAGATAGATAAGAATATCTACCTTTAACATTGATCTATCTTTGGGAAGCTTGCCGCTTACCATAGTTATGTAAAGCTATAGAAAAAAAACGTAGAGCGTTTCAATAACACTTTGGCGGTTAACTTTGGTTTGTTTACGTTACAGTCAGTTACAAATTAGCTATCCCTCGAAATCGGGCGATTAAATGCTGGTAGCAATAGTATTTACAACTTATTTAATTAAAATAATGGCATTTTCCGTGATAATGAGATGTATGAGGCCGGAGCGGACAATGCATTTTTTCATACCTACAATTTATGAACAAAAAATTTTTTTTTTTATGATACTGTTTGACTTAATTTTATGTAAAGATAATTTCATTGTATGGAATTATAAATCTTATAAAACATTGACTACAACTAAGTAAAACTTTAGACCTAATGATGAAAAGTTACTTTACTTTTTGGCCAACTTATGGTCCAGATTTTTTCCTTCGCATGCTATAAAATCATCCTAAATCATAATAATGTTTCTTTTTTAATTTTTTGCTGACCAAAGTTCCGAGGTTCCGTTTTTTCTTCCTATACAATGCAAGATCATTACCTGAAACAGATTCGAACGGCATTAAAAAAAGAAACCCTCTTTTTTTGTGCCCCTAACTGCAGTTAGGGACCGATCTGTGGTTAACTAAAGTTAGCGTTACGCAAATTTTGTTATTGAGACGGCAGTAACAGATAGATCAGAAGTAAGAGTTAAGCTCTGGTAGCTACCCGAGTTTAAACTTTAGTACGTTATTGAGTTCGGCCGTAAGCTGAAACCATCAGCCTTCGTTCCAACCTAATACCTACTAACTTAGCTCAGCTTTTACGATCATCCTAAGATTACACCACTATAAATTTAGTAAGAAAATACTGTTTTCAGTAAAATTATGATTATCATGATAAAGAAGACGACACTCGTCTCATTATTTAATTTATTATATTTGATTCTAGACACTTTTCTTGTATAAATATAAACTTAATACTATGAAGTTTACATAGAAAACAGATACCTAAAGAAAACCTACTATATGTATAGGAATATTTACTAATCTCTTGGGAAAGGAAAAAACAAGTTCAGTGAAAGTCATTGCAGATGACAAAAAACAACATATTATAATGCTTTAAATTAGTTAAATTCCCATTCAAAAAAAAGTTCGTCTTTTATCTTAATGGTAGGTATCTCCAACAACATCTTTTACAACAAAACAACAACAGCAAAAATGTTTTCAGCCTCTGCACACAAAGCAGCGAAGCGCATCGAACGCAAGTGTGTGACAGTCGATAATTAACTACTTATTATCGTTGTTTAATAATGTCCCGGCAATGTTAACAAAGCTAAATTGTTTACCGCGAGCCTCCCAGCTCCCGCTATTTATGTGAACGAGATAAAACCTAACACGACCATAAGCTTTTACTTTTTATTGCAAAACGGTGTTCAGTTACGCGAAACTAAAGCGATTATAAACGTGTAATATCGTTTAATATATACCCCAAGTATTTGTTTTGCAGTCGTAAATATAGGACCAACAAATAGTTCACTGCGCGATCAAATTTCTTGCGAATATTTATTATTATTATTATACCTTTTGTAAACCCTCTTGTATATTCTATAGCTGAACCTCACGTAGATTTTAATAGCTTTTTCTGGCTATAAAGCTCTGTTTTAGACGTCTGTATAAGCCAGGCTGATTTAGAAAGATTTTGATAAGTTAAAAATCTGTAAAAAAAATCAAAAGAAGCCAGAATATTCTTTTAATTATGTACTATCGCCCAATGTATATACTTACCACCGTAAAGACTACTTCTGCTTGCAGAGTTATAACTTTCACTTCCTAAGCCCTTTGTTTTGACCATTCATCCTATTCATAAAAAAGGGTCATCCATTTCATAAAAGAGGTGGCCAGTTCACAGATGTGGGATACTGCGCACGCGATTTTGTTTTAAAAGTGAGCAGAGATTACATTGTGCGATAGTACATACGTCTAAACCATGAATCATCTTAAAACATTTTAATATTCACTTTTGGTTGGATTTTAAAACGAGTCGCCTGAATTTAAGGGTATTGGTGGTGTAGGGGGCTTAAGGGAGTAAGTCTTAATACCCCCAAAGTAATTATGGCTGCCGGAGTTGCGTTTAAATATTTTTGAAAAAAACACACCTTGATAAGTAGTAATCAGTTATTTGACCTTTTTTTTAGCGTGGCAAAATCATCAAATGAGTCCTCCCGCCCAGGGCAGGGCAGGAGGGACTGTCAGACTTGTACTGACTAAAATCCACGGTGTCTTTCATTAGCCCTTTACGTTCCAGGGTCACGGTAATGGTATAAGTCCCGCGACCCCGGCAGGCTTTGGCCCTCTAGAGGGGGGGCCCCGTCATCTTGCTGACGTTCTTTGAGGCGAGCGTGGAACACAACGCGCCGTCGACCCGGGCATGGTCCATGGTCGGACGGCGAGTTGCCCATTACTCGCCGCCCGCATGCCCTACGGTGGCCGGAGATCGTCTTGCGACGTCCGTCGCCGTGGGCATCAGTTATTTGACCTAGGATGCAAGAGCGAGCGAAGCGAGCTCGGGACTTTGGGGCACCCCGACACGGACAGATTAGGTTCGAAGGGGAGGGCGGGGTCTTTCAGACTCCGCCATCCCCTTCGTGTTAGGTTACTTTAAACCTTGAAAGCAGAAGTAGGAGCCCCGCGAGGCATGGCTCGGTTGAGCCATCTTGGTAGGTAGTAATCAGTTTTTTGACCTAGGATGCAAGAGCGAGCTCGGGACTTGGAGCACCCCGACACGGACAGGTTAGGTTCGAAGGGGATGGCGGGGTCTTTCAGACTCCGCCATCCCCTTCGTGTTAGGTTACTTTAAACCTTGAAAGCAGAAGTAGGAGCCCCGCGAGGCATGGCTCGGTTGAGCCATCTTGGTAGGTAGTAATCAGTTTTTTGACCTAGGATGCAAGAGCGAGCTCGGGACTTGGAGCACCCCGACACGGACAGGTTAGATTCGAAGGGGATGGCGGGGTCTGGTCGTTGCCTTTACATGAGAGTATTGTCAGGGACACCTTCCTCCTTATGCTAAACGATTTAAAGCTTTTGGAATACGCCTTTTATGTGACTATAATGAGTTTTGAGGTTAGGTTACAAAAACATATTTCCGGCGGGTGAAAATGGTGAGAGGGGGTTCTGACCCCTCCCCCCAACCACTCACAACCCCTTAAAATGGCGACGTATTTCGAAACTTTTACCTTTACTTTTGAAGTAGTAAACAAATACATTTAAAATTCTGCTGAATCTAAGTTTTAATTAAAAGACGCGAAAAACACAGAATCTCATGTTTTTCTATCTTTAAACAAAAAAGGCAAAAACAATCTGATTCGTACTAACCTTTCAGAGGCATCAAATTAGGCGATGTTAATTAGAGGAATGGACGAAAATAGGTGTTCTAAAAATATGTAAATAAAGTTGAACACATTACAAACTCTATCACTGCCAAGTAAAGTTCATTTTAGCTCGGCAAAGTTCATAACAAGAGACAAAATGAGGTACTGTACTGGGAGCGTAAAGCCGCAAAGAAACTTCTTAAGCTTTAATTAAAAGAGCATCGCGATTACTGCTATATTAGTTACAATCAGGGAACAGGAACTGACTGAAGTAGCTGTTGGTGCTAAACAAAAAATGACAAGAATTTATATTGCAAAAATTCCTTGCTTCAGTTGTACCTACTTTCATTATACTTCACGTTGAATAATAATGCTGAAGTAGAAAATAGTATGAAGTAATAGTAGATTATTAACCAAGGGGATAAAGCAGTGTCTTCTGTCGCGGGTGACGATTTAAATCGCGAGCGTAACGAAGGACTCGAGGTTTACTCCAGAGCGTAGCGAGGGTGTTAAAAACTTAAATCACGAGTGAAGCGAGGGATTTAAGACGAGTCCTGAGTGTAGCGAGGGATTTAAGTTGACCCAAGACTAAGACAGCTTTATCACCGAGGAAAATACTCTACTTTTCGAACCATTTGCGAAAAAATGAACACAATAATAATATGAGATAAGCATTTATTAAAAATAATGACAAAATAAAATAAATTAAAATAAGCTTAACGTTTATGTATTTGAAGAAAACAAAAACGCGGCAAATTCCTAGACTAATATTTTTTTGTCGGAAAAGCAAAGGCATCAAGCTCATACGGCCTCGTCGGTATCGTAATTTTATTTAATAATCATAACTGCATAATAAATGCATATTCGTTTTTCAAAAGATTTATAATGCTTTATATACAAACTCAATGGTGTAAACACAGATGTAGTTCAGTATAAACGGTAAGTATTCCAAATTTAAATCACATTTTCCCCCTAGACGATGAATAAAATTCAGTACTTACCACGTACTTACAATAAATTTTCTTTCCCTGTTTTTAACAGATTAAAATGACTATTGTTATGTTCGCTTTTTGTGGCATAGAATGTCACTTTTTTGAGCAAGTGGTACGAAAAAACTATTTTGTAAATAAAAAACTCAATGCCACTATGCAAATTATAGTTTTTTTTTTGTGGCTTATGAAAACTAATTAACAATACAACGCAACTCCAAAACGCCCTAGAGCGTACATACGAGTATATCTGTTGCCTAGATGGACATTGACTATCATCTCCTTACTAGTGAGGTTCGTCAGAAAGATCAGGAGCGCAGTATGATCGTATGAAAATGGACCAACCGAAAAAAGTGTAGTGATTGTAGAAAGTGGCATAATGTTTTTTCTGCATACCTCCATGTGTGTGTCCACACTAGAAGCCTAGCGCGGCGGCGGCGGCGGCGGGCGCGGTGGCGGGCGCGGTGGCGGGCGCGGTGGCGGGCGCGGTGGCGGGCGCGGCGGCGGGCGTGGCGGCGGGCGCGATACGTGTCCATATTGCCGATCAAGCGTTTGTTTTTGTTGCAGCGACTTCAGCTGTTGCAAACCGGTGGTACCTAGTAGTTTCTATAAATCTTGTTTAAAGAAATTCATTTTAATTTTTTTATAGGTTATTTAGGATTGTATACAACTAAATTATCAATCATTCTACATTTTTCTACTCAAGTACGGTAAAAATAATTTAAATATATACAAAAACATCGAACTTTAGTGCATGTTCTGGTAACTAGATGGCGCTACTAAAAGACCGAAAAGGTTTGATACACCTGCCACCCACCCGTTGTATCGGTTGTTGCCTAGCAACGCCTAGGCTCGCAAAATCGCTCGTAACCACCGCGCTAGGCTCCGCCTTTAGTCACTTCAGTGTGGCCACAAGCGGCGATTTCATACGTCCAATATTATCGCGCCCGCCACCGCCACCACGCTAGGCTAGCAGTGTGTTTGAGCACCATGGAATAAAGGCGTGAGTATAATGTATAAGTCGATAATAATTTTGTACTGTTGTATTTTTTATGTTTCTTTCCTATCCACGACTAAAGAACAGCAGTACAGAAGTGAGGATATTACAACAGCACGATTTACGCATAAAAATGCATAGGTACTCTCAAATGAATTGAATTTGAATTGAATGCTATCATTTTATTTCTCAATAATATTTAAAAGGCACCGTCGATTTCTCACTTTACAAAAACACATTGCCAGATCAAAAAAACCTACACAAGCCCAAAAACTACAAGCAGACGTCTCCATTATTCTCTGTCCACACTCATCGCTGTATGGACCAGATATTAATGGGCCTGTCAATACAATGATGTAATTATTATAAATGTTCTCAGATTCCAGATAAAATGTTATTATTCCCGAACAGAACTTATTGCGTACACTAGAAGGATTCGCCCCTTCTTAATTGCAATGTAGATACGCGATTTTACTTTGATTTATACCTGCGCAGTCGCAGTTGATAAAGTGTCCATGTTTCTTTCGTCTGCCCACTTTATGGTGTACATACGATTGTGGAGTTCCCTAGTGCTTAAGTGATGAGCGAATGCTACTGCAAGAAAGAAAAACGAATATTGCTAAGTATGTGAAATGGCTTCGCGTTAATTACTTATTGCGGCAGTTAATTTTATTGCCTTAGTGATTATTTAACGCTTGGTTGTTTCATGTAAGAGTTTAGTTAGGTAGTTCGTTCTTGCAGATAAAACGTTAAGTTATTCTTCAATTACTGTGTGTTTAATTACCTGCTTTGGGGATTACATAAAAGTTGTATCGTTGTATGTTACTATACAAGAAATGAAGAGGTATTTTGATAGAAAAAATTATTATAAAACAAATTTACGAGTACACGAAATATTTTACAGCCGGCCCAAGTCTAGCAAAAGCACCGCTATTTTAACCTTGCCTCTACTCGTACTTTTTCCACCGAAATAAAAACCGCTACAGCTCAGCGGTCGATTCCGCCATCACCTGATTTATTCATTAGCAATAAACAAAGATATCACGAAGAGCTCACAAAACAGGGCTATTTTATAAGTTTTTAAACATTATTAGTCTACAGGCACACATCGTCAGACTTCGGAAGCGTGCCGCAAAATCTCACTCCGGGGAAAGGAAAAAACTGAATAAATGATTTTAATACGTACAAAACAGATATACTGAGCTTTTCGCCGATCCCGTATCCCATACCTAAAGGGTTTCATCGCTCCTGAATTATGGATTTATAACAGAAATATGTACGTGAGTACATATTGATTTATACTAACTGCAGTTTTATGTAGCGTACGCAGGTAACCCGTAACTCGCGAGTCGACTTGTAATTAACAAATTAACATGGAGCATTTTAATATGGGATCGAGCGTTCGTGACAAAGTACTGTGTGATGTGCAACGATGTTGATCGATGATGAATCTGGTTTTATTTATTGATAATAAACGATGTATCTGTACTTAGTTTACCGTGTTATTTTTTATTTAAAAAATGATTCACCGGATGCAAAAAATCGCATTGTGATTTGTAAAACACAGTGATGTTTAATTTTTGTAATTGTTTTTATTTGTATGCAATAAATTTTACGTGATTGGCAAAGAATTGTAACATGAAACTCAGTATTAAAACATACATACATACATACACTGGAAAAAGTTAGTAATTCCATCTAGTAATAGGGTCGAGTTGCCTAAGTTGGACCGGTTCGTAATTTGTACCACGTCAAAATCTACCAAACCATAATGTTTAGTTTTTAATTAGCAACATTAAAAAGCAGTGCTTACCAACATTACGCAATGGCAGACATTTTGGATGCAATGACATAACAAAGTGCAGTGTAGTAAACAAAAATAATTATTACGGCGTCGTGATCTTATTTTATGGCTGTTTACCTAAGGATTTGTTGTCGCAACGGTAAGTACAAAGAAATTATTATCTATGTTTTTGGAAAGTATGCATATTAGTCTATTTTTTGTTTGAGAATATAGTTTTATATTTAGCATCTCGAGGTTATGATACCGGCTCATATCAAAATAAAACTTAGTGGATGCCTTATTTGTACTGGGTAGGGTAATCCTAAAATGTACCGGTACAATTTAGGTGTGTTGGAGAACCATGATGGTTCTCCAACACGTTTGTTAACTAGATTGAAATATTTTCAGATGTCTGGAGAGAATAAAAAGTATTATGGACGCAAGATGCAAGCAAATGGTTTCACGAAACATGCGGAGACAACCCTGATATTTGTATAAAAAGCTGGAAAAAGAAAAGAGTTGACTAACCTTTTCTTTTCAAATAACTCTTGTCTTTTCTTTCTCAAACTTTATAAAGAATTATAAAGATGTACAAGTATGTTTCTATATTCAAATCACAACGCTGATTTTTTTTGTTCATAATTAAAATTAAAGGAAATAAGAGGAACCTTAACTATTATTATTATACAAAAGTTTTATTTCATTCTTGTTGTTGATTCAAACTTTATTTTCAGTACATAAGTTTATTATTAATAATAAAACTTTATGGTTAATAATTTTTATATAGATATATATAGGAAAGGCTGCTTTTAGTTAATAAGAAACACTTGAATGTCAAAGTACAATTTAGGATACCTATGGTACAATTAAATTGTACTTTTTAAGACTTTTTTTAAAACTTAATTTTCATGTAGTTTTTTCATACTTCCTCATTATCTAGTAATAAAAAATGAACACCAATAGAACAACCTTTTTATTTCAAGTAATAGAATCCTCACAAGATATATAGTTTTTGTGAAAACTTGTAAAGTTCGTTAACTGGTACAATATAGGCAACCTTACCCTACATACCTAGATGGTTTCTGTTACCAAATTAATAATTGTGAAAATATTTTCAAAGTATTACACAAAATGAACAAATAAATATCACAGCCATTGTAAAAAAGAAACAGAGCAAGTTTTTGAAACCAGTTAACAAAATACATTTTAAGCTTTACTGTGAAAGGATGACGTCTTAATAGATGACGGTACTTGCAACATCCTGTACCAATGTCTCTATTGTCATATTGACACACAAAAACATACGGGTCATCCTTATCCTTTAAAGGGTAAATAACATGACCGTTAGAATGAAGCTTATCCTTAAGTTGATGAGATTTCAAAATACCTAAAAGTTTTTTGGAAGCTACGGGGATATTTGAAGTATGGATTTTTTATCGTGCTTAAATTCACAGTGGTACTTCAATAGCCCTTTACGTTCCAGGGTCACGGTTGCGTCCCCAGACAGTCCCGCGACCCCGAAGAAAGAGTTAATTTAATAAAATGTAGTAAACATGACGCATGAAGGAAATGAAAAATATGTAAAGATCCGTGTTAAGTTTTCATGATCAACAACAGAAAATCCACAATAGTGAGTATAATGCCCAAAGGGGTATGACAAGATACGGCCCGATTCATATTGTGTCAAAAAATTAAAGATGTGAATTTCATAATAATATTTGATACTTAATTAATAACATAAAACAATAATAAAACAAATAAAAATAAGATAATATTTAATATGCAAATAAATCATTAATTTTTAAAAGTTTCTTTTATGATATCATTAAAATTAAAACCCAACATCGATAAACTATATATCATTAAATAGGAAAAAATATATATAGGATTCTATGGTAGTACAACGAAAAAAAAAATTGTTTGTTTGACCTATAGAGCTGACAAAATTTTTTTCGGTGTACTTTTTATTGAAAACTAATTATACCATCAAATTATATGTATAATTTTTCCTATTTAATGATATTTAGTTTATCTTTGTTGGGTTACGTTTAGTTTTATGGGCCGAGGCTTCACGGGAAACTTGGCAATGTATTTTTGTTAAAATCATAAAATAGCTGTCACAAAGCAACGACCATTGAGAATTTAGCGTGCAATTTATGATTGTGAGTGTAGGTACAAACGGTTTTAAATTCATTTCAAAACTCTCAAAGGTTATCCCTCTTCAGTAGATCAAAAATAGTTCTCTATACCAATAATAACTGTTCTATTAAATAATTGAGCCATTATTGCAATACAGTTACTGCTGCAGGCTCTGGTTATACCTCCAAAATAATTACTTTAGACACTTTACGTTCCAAAAATGGCACGAGACCCGTCTAATAACAGGCTTTTAACACTACCCGTAATGGCTCGTCAAAACATCAGATTATCCTAAACAGTACAGTAATTAAAGCATTAAAAATCGCCCAGGAATTTAGGTCACAAAGTAAATGTTTGAGTAACGTGACGTGCAGTAGAATAAAGCTGGCTTTGCACAGAAAGCCATGCTATACAATTTTGAGGGCTTAAAGCGATATTACGATGCATCCACATCGCCGGGAACATTTTGTAGCTCAACGTTTCCAAATGTTACTCGGTAACATCAGCCAACAAAATTTTATTTAATGTTACTAAGTGTTGACGTGTTACTGTAAGTCAAGTAACGTTGCTCAACATTCGGTAACATCCGCCAACAAAATGTTATTTAGTGTTACTAAGTGTTGACGTGTTACTGTAAGTAGAGTAACGTTGCTCAACATTCGATAACAATGTTACCCCCATTAACAACGTTACCGATTGTCGAGCAACGTTACTCGACATACAGTAACACGGCAACATTTGCTGTTGGATGTTACTGCGGTGTGGATGAGTAAAGTAACCGAATGTTGCCGAATGTTACCGTGTTGCCTTTTGTTGCTCCACAAATGTTACCGGCGGTGTGGATGCACCGTTAGAAATATCAAAAATGAATCGGACACAGATAAGCTACTGAGTTGTGGTTTTAGAGAATATCTTCGTGCGTTTTGATTAGTACAGGTCTGACATTATCTTCCGCTTCGCCATTAACTTGACTTATTCAGATACCGAGGGTGGTAGAATCATTCGATGATTTTACCACCCACCAAAAAAAAAAAACTACCGCTACTAAAAACAGAACTAACCTGGTGATGTATCGCTGATGAACATCTACAATGATATTAAATAAAGAAAATTATTATTTGTTTCAATTGGCATTCTAATATAGACAGAAATTCAATACATCTCACGATTCTTTATGCCTTTATTCACAAAGAGGGATTCTTTGCGAATAAAGGCATAAAGAATAGTGTAAATATTTTTTTACAGGTACCTACTAGTGAGGGAACTGGACTAGGAGAGGGACTGTCAGACTCGTACTGTCTAAAATACACGGTGACATTCAATAGCCCTTTACGTTCCAGGGTCACGGTTACCTGATGAGACAGTCCCGCGTACATATTTATATAATTAATTACATTATGCTATAGCATGACACTTGCAGTGTGAAGCCAGCTTTAACAAGCGCTCACTTAAAACGTCGACCGTTCGTGACGGCCTGCTGACCGATCGTTAGCGGACATTTAATTACTGTTATTTAATAGCGCCTCCTGTCAATCAATCGTACAATATTTTGTAAACATGCTTCACACGAAATATCGGAAGAATTTTGTATTTATTCTTGTCTGTTTTTAACAAGCGTTGAAGGATTGTGGAGAAAACTTACAGCAGAAATAAAAGTGTTGTGATATTTTTACTTTCAAGAGTATAATTTAGTTCATGTTTTTCTGGAAAGAAAAATTCGAGGTCTTGCCTACAAAGACTTTTTGAAATTCGCGACTCATGCGTTAATGCGTACAATATTTAAAAGTATTAAGTTCTTATTTCGTTTAGATGTAGATAATAATCTTCGAAACTTATAGAATTTCAAAATTACTTTCGCCGTCAGAAACCGAAACCTGTTGTCCGCGTATACAAAAATACACAGTGCACAGGGTACAGTCAAAATATTTTTTTTAAACTCAGACAAAGTTTCGGAAAAAGCTATTTCTAGTTAAGAACAAAAAAATCATTTTTTACAGAACATATTTTTTCAAACGTCTTCCAATCAATAGCAAAAAAAAAACAAAAGAAAAAAATAGTTTAGAGTATCTGCAAAATATTTGTTATTTTTCAGCTCCGTGGGCGTATTGCTGCTCAGGTTTTTATGAATTTCAACGAAAGATACTTAGGATTTATAAATAGAAACTATAATCCTACTACAGACATCAACTTAGTAAATTCTCGATATTGATGTTTTGACGAGCAGTCTGAATCAGTTACAGAATATAACAATAGAGTTAAGTCCCCATTACCGTGACCCCGGAACATAAAGGGCTATTGAAGGACACCGTGGATTTTAGTCAGTACGAGTCTGACAGTCCCTCTCGCCCTGCCCTGGGTGGGAGGACTCATTTGATGATTTTACCACAAAAAAAAGTCCCACACAGCCTTCTATTTAAAGATTCTAAACAAAACCAACAAGATACCGAAAGTCAAATAAGAGGCCTTATCATGAGTTTTCAGTTATTGTGACGTAAACTGGAACTTTGACATTAATTTCAAGGAAAAAATTAGTTCCTTCTGCTTCTTCATGTACGAAGAATAATTTTTTACTTGAAATTTGTCAATTGAAAATGTCAAAGTTCCAGTTTACGTCACAGTAACTGAAAACTCATGATAAGGCCTAAGGGCTCTGGACAGTGGGTATCAGAATGTCAAGTTGATTGATTAATTTGTTATGACTAGAATATAGTCATATATGTTAGAATATATAGGATGTTACGCGACTAATCGTGTAACTTTTAAAATTTCCATACAAGTTAGTTTGCACAATTGGTTCAAAGGGTAGCACTTGTATTGGTTAAAAAATCGGCGTACATTAACATAACGTTTACGTTACAGTCTATTCTATACTAAAGTGACATCTTCCATGAACGACAAAATGATGAAAAAGTAAGTCAAGTAAAAGAATGGACAAGTTAAAAATTGATTTGACATCAAATTTTTAACTTGTCCTCTTTTATTTAATGACTAACGAGTAGAATCTTCTGAAAGTCAACGTAGATATTAGAAGGATAAAAATTAGGTGCTACTTATCAAACGAAACAACCTCTCGGTGCAAGATTCGCTTTAGTGTGGCCATTGCTTAACTCGAAGACTAGTCGGTAATATGATTGTGCTTTAAACTCCATAAATTGTGTTTTTAAATACACCAGGGTAAATAACCACCCATTAGCCAACGTCTACTATCTCGGAACATATCAATTTTATTGAGTTCACAGCACAGAATATAACTAACGCTGAACTCACGATTAATAAATCATCTTTTATTAATTCGATGTTGTTATTATTGTCATAGGCGACTCGCTGTCCGAACATGGACCTTGCCCGGGTCGACGGCGCGTTGTGCTCCACGCGCGGCTCAAAGAGTGTCAGCATAATGACGGAGCCCCCTTTTAGAGGGCCAAAGCCGAATTACCGTGACCCCGGAACTGTGGATTTTGGTCAGTACGAGTCTGATAGTTCCTCCCGCTCTGCCCTGGGTGGGAGGACTCATTTGATGATTTTACCACGAAAAAAAAGTATACTTGAGTGGTTAATATTAAATTATTAATGTTTTAATAGTTTTTTATTATAACCAGCTATACAGTTTATCATATAAATTTATGAATTGGCTTCTCCCTTCCTTTGGTACTAAATAATTGAATCATTATTCAAGAAAAATATATTCTAAAGAAAAGGTACTCAAACCACCCAACCTTCAAACGTAATAAAGATTGATCCATATAAAACGCTTACGACACAATATTAGACAACTGAAACAATAACATAACTTGTAATTTCTGGCGTCTGGAAAGTTTTAGAACTAACAACATTTCTGGCTGGAACACTGAGGCAAGTACTTTTGATAACTTACCTCTGACAGCTGGCTCCTAAGTGACAGTTAAGGCTAGCGTATGCAGCATGTGCTAGGTATACTTAAGGGTCATAGCAGACCCGATGTTTTTCACTCAAATAATAATAATAATAATAATAATAATATTCCACAACTATCACACAACGCCATCTAGTCCCAAGCTAAGCAGAGCTTGTGTTATGGGTACTAGACAACTGATAAACATACTTATATATTTCTAAATACATACATATTATAGATAAATTACACCCAGACACAGAACAAATGATCGTGCTCATCACACAAACATTTGTCCTGGGTGGGAATCGAACCCACGACCTCCGGCACAGCAGTCAGGGTCACTAACCACTAGACCAACAGGCCAGTCAAAACACTAAGACAGCGCCACTAACTCAAAAGCACTAAGGCAGCGCCTGCAGAGATTATTTCCTTGAAGAATCAAGAAGCACATAACAAAAGGGCTAAAGTAAATAGGAAATACACAGTTCTCTCTAAGAACCTCTAGAAAAACTTGATATTGATTTGTTTGAGAAAATACAAACAGTTTCAAGTAAAATTGCTGTCCAAATCTTATTAACTAGGTACAAAGGACCACTTCGCCGTTTATAGAATATTTTGATTGTATAATAACAATATAATCAGATATTTATAATATGATATTTATAATAAGACAGGCCTGTTGGTCTAGTGGTTACTGACCCTGACTGCTATGCCGGAGGTCGTGGGTTCGATTCCCACCCAGGACAAATGTTTGTGTGATGAGCACGATTATTTGTTCTGTGTCTGGGTGTAATTTATCTATAATATGTATGTATTTAGAAATATATAAGTATGTTTATCAGTTGTCTAGTACCCATAACACAAGCTCTGCTTAGCTTGGGACTAGATGGCGTAGTGTGATAGTTGTGGAATATTATTATATATTATTATTATTATTTATTTGCACTCGAAGGTACATAAAATAGAAAATAAATTAATAATACCAAGAAAACGTCCAAAATGTAGGCACACGTGTAACTAAATATTTTGGTAAATATTTCAACATCCTTCATTACCTAAATATCCAATATTACGTTTTATGATAAATCCGTCATGAAATAATATGTCTTGACGCCTTTATTCAGCAATATACGTCGGCGTCGTTTATCTTTAACGACAGACAATGCAAAGTGATTTTTGTTAAAAGCTCAATCAACACTAAGACGTCCAGGAAAGTCCCAATCAAACTTCTTAAACATTGAGAATCTGTCAGCACTAATAGAAGTAATAGCTCAATAAATATAAAAGAAATAAAAGTCTAAACCGTATTTTTACTATACCAAAAGAATATAAAAGAAAAACATAAATCAGGGAAGATGTGGTCCAGTCAACGAATGATTATAGAGGGAAAGTCTTGGAACACAATTTTTGACTTCATAACTTTGTTTAGACTATTTAGGAGGTAAACATATCAAAAGTCCCCGCCTCTAGCCCTTGAGCTTTGGGAGGGGGGGGGGGGGGGATTGAAGGTCCCATTTTTTGGTTTTTCGCTTATATCTCGGAACCTATGCGTCCTAGCGACATAGTACCTCAGAACAAAATAAAAGCTGATTAAATTTGCTACAAGTTATGCTATGTAAGTATGTCGATATCTTTTACAGTTTTCGAGATATATACTCCTGAAAGTCTGTCATTTTGAAAAAATCATTTTAACTTTACCTTTTTTAGAACGGAAATCTTCAAAGATGCAACTAGTTAATAATTGCCGGCAAAAAGCTTTTAGAGCATTACATTTTCTTCAATAAAACTATATTATTTTCCTTCAAATGTTAATGTAAATGCTGTATATTATATTTTTTATAAAAGGTAGGTACCTGGTCTTTGAAAAAAGGTCTTTGTAAATCAATGTACGAGTATGTATCAATGTAATGCTGGCACATTACATTAGCTTAGACTGAAGCACATTTTAAAGAAAATGGATAAAATATTATAGTATTATTAAAGGAAATTGAGCGTTCCACAACCCTTTTGCCAGCATTTACTTATGGTTGTATCGTTTAAGAGTTATCCGGTAAAAAAGCGCAAAAATGTAAAGTTAGTTTCCTGAAAGTCTGTCATTTTGAAAAAATGACAGACTTTCAGGAGTATATATCTCGAAAACTGTAAAAGATATCGAAATACTTATATAGCATAACTTGTAGCAAATTTAATCAGCTTTTATTTTGTTCCTTGGTACTATGTCGCTAGGACGCAAGGTTTCCGAGATATAAGCGAAAAACCAAAAAATGGTACCTTCAAACCCCCCCCTCCCCCAAAGCTCAAGGGCTAGGGGCGGGGACTTTTGATATGTTCACCTCCTAACTAGGCTAAACAAAGTTACAAAGTCAAAAATTGTGTTCCAAGACTTTCCCTCTATACCCTATTTTGAGCATTCGTTGACTGGGCTAATGTGGGAACTTTAAAGTTCATGCTTTATTGGTTAACGTATGGCAATTTTACGTCGATATCAATTGAAATTCTTTCCTCTGTAAGCCGAAAAGGGTTGGAGTGCACATCCATACTTTTACCGGCTACGTTATTTCGAAAAACTTTTGGCTACTTACAACTTTCTTCTTTAGAACAGTTTCAAACTACATTCGACAGTACTGCTAAGTTACCGTAGGGTTATAAAATGTATTCAATGGCAAAATAATGCTAAGAATTCGAGGGCTGGGAGAATTTGTAAAACGCAGCGTTGCGACGATAACTATTAGCATTTCCTTTTCCTTCATGACCTTCTGAAAAAAGCTAACGTTTGGTTGGGATTGTTTCAAGTTTCGTATTTGTAAAATACTGACATTAACTTTTTTTTGGTAGACCACGAGACAGGAGAACATTTACAACCTCGGGGTTACTTCTAGGCAAGCGCGCTTTACCGTCGTTCTATATATTTTTTTTAAAAACAAGAGAAATTAATAGCCTATCTATGAGTCATACACGATACAAAGGACTCTCTGCACCAAGAGAGATCATGACACAAACATCCACTAAAGATTTTTATATTACTTCATGTTGATAATTTTCAAACTGCTGAAATGTAGAGAACATCTGACAATAGAAAAGTTCACAGCATCATGAGCACCTTGTGACCTTGGTGCTTGGCTACTTCTAGCTTCTTCTAAAATTATCGAGGTCCTGCCACGGATTAAGACAATTCTGAGAAACAACAAACCCGAGTCTACTTCAGACGTAGTAGGTAACTGTAAAACAATTTGTAGCTAGACTTATGTTAAATCTTAAGGTACTTAGCAAATTCCCGACGAATTTCGTTTGTTTACGTTCATGGGAATTCTTGCGTTTAATTTATCAAAGAGAGAAGCCTTCGTTCCGTGTTTACTATCGCCCATATTCATTTATCTTTTGTTACTCCCTTATCCGTCCAGGCCGTTGTATGCAAAGGTTTTTAATAATATAATATACCCGTTTTATGTCGTACCTACGTCTTGAGGAAAATGTCAGCAATCTGTAGCGAAATCCTACTTTATTGTTATTGTACCGCATTTATATGGAGCTCCGAAATAGATATAAACCTGGGAATCGGTTGAGAGTAAATAAAGTCAGTGGGACTGTGGGACACCCAGCCTTTGTGGACGGGTGGATCGCAGAGATAACAATTATTGGGTCTTTATGCCACGGTTACAGATCTCCCAATAAATGTGCGGTTAGAGAAATAAAATGTTGATATTCCGTAACAAAACCAACGGCAGTAAAAGTGAATCCTTACAGAATTTTTATTCAAATGTGGTAACTGTATTAGAGTATCCTGGTGTGAAGAGGAAGAGATTTGTGAGAGCGAATGTTATTCTGACAGGAGATCACTGAAGGTTTGTTTACGGCCAAGTTGTTTTTAACACGCTTATATTAGCTTCACTTGTAACTATCATCATCAGCCTATAAATGGCCCCACTGCTGGGACACAGGCCTCCTCTCTGTGAGAGAGAGTGGGCCGTAATCTACCACGCGGGCCCAGTGCGGATTGGTAGATGTCACATGTCTTCGAATTTTTAGTTCTAGCACATGCCGGTTTCCTCACGATGTTTTCCTTCACCGTTTTGAGAACAGTGGTGTTGAAATAAATTACACAAAGTAATGCGCCTGACGGGGTTCAAACCCACGACCTACAACTCGTAAGTCGAGGCCGATACCACTGGGCCACCACTGCTCTCACTTGTAACTATAATAATAATATTCCACAACTATCACACAACGCCATCTAGTCCCAAGCTAAGCAGAGCTTGTGTTATGGGTACTAGACAACTGATAAACATACTTATATATTTCTAAATACATACATATTATAGATAAATTACACCCAGACACAGAACAAATGATCGTGCTCATCACACAAACAACTGTCGTGTGTAAGAAAATCTTGGAATCTTAATTTGACACACTTCCCGGTCTTCGATTAGGATGAAATTTTGCACACGCTCTGAGTTCTGATGACAATACATGACTAGCTAAGAAACGTCATTACAAATCCAATATGGCGGACGTCCAAGATGGCGGACTGGCTGTTTGAAATCCACCCCCATGATATGGGTATCAAATGAAAGGGTTTGGTGTCAGGAATACGAAAAAAAATAATCACGTGACTTAAATACAATATGGCGGACATCCAAGATGGCGGATTGGCTATTTGAAATGCACCCCCATGATATGGGTAGGTATTATATGAAAGGGTTTGCTGAATGGGATATGAAAAAAATATCATTCGACCTAAATCCAACATGGCGGCCGTCCCAAGGTAGCGAATTGGCTATTAGAAATGCACCCCCACGATATGGGTATTAAACGAAAGGGTTTGCTGAATGGGATACGAAAAAAAATATCACGTGACCTAAATCCAACAACGTTTTTCAGATACCTACGCCTGTAATAAAATTATATTTAATTCTAACGCACGTCATCTAAATCGTAAATTCGGTATAAGTCGTAAATTTATTTCCAAGAAACCTTACCTTGCGATATTTTCGTAGAAGCGGTATCATTTCGGCAAAAATACCGAAAATCAGTAGGATCGAAAACTTCAGTCACTTTATTACCTAAAAACCACAAGATGAATGATCAAAATCAAGGACTATCAAGCAATAAGTCTTAGCCAAATAGATAAATGGCAACAACACAATTTCTCACCTAAAAAGTGTTATGTGTTATGTATTTTAATAGCCAATTAATACCTGCTGCGTCGAACTAGAAGTTCCTAATGACAACGTTTTTCTTGTTGGTAAAAAGTAAACTAATAACGTGTTACCAAGAATTTGCGGAAAAAAAACTTTTTTTGCCATCGCGATTTTGCAATCTATTCGAGTGCCGTAGGTACTATTTTTTAGGCGCTTTTGTATTTATAGAAACACGAACATAATACATTTCCCTACCAACGACTTGTTTGGAACGCACTTGGTATAAAAATGTTTGAAATGAAAACATAAAAAATATTGTGATTGACAATAATACTCGACTCATCAATCTCTTTACCTGCCTACTAAAATCACTTCGCATAATTTTCCTTGATTAATTAAAATGGGCTCAAAATACTCTGCCTGTGCGAAGACCTTCGATCTTTCATGTTTAAATCCAATTTTCCTTTTTTCTACCTTCAATGAAAACATGACCGTTGAGCAAGTCAAGTCGAAAATCGTATAAAGTTGAGGCAAAACATCAAAGGTGCAATGTAAGTAGGGCTGAGAGCAAAGTCTTGGAAAGCAATAATAACTTTTTAACAAAAAAATCAAACCGACGAAAGATTGAACTGAAAAGCTAAAAATAAATTTTGAGGCGGCGCCAAACAAACATACAAACATGTACCTAAATTAATTATTTGAAGCGAAGCATAATTTTATTGTAGCTAGGTTGCTTTTCGTTGATTGTTTCTTTGGCGCCGCCTCAAAATTTATTTTTAGCTTTTCAGTTCAATCTTTCGTCGGTTTGATTTTTTTGTTAAAAAGTTATTATTTTTAGCTTTTTAGTTGTATACCATGATTAGAGTGTTTAACACATGGAAAAACCCGTCTTCCCTTTTGTCATTGTCAACGTAACCGTCACAGTAATTAGTATTAACTGTTGAGGACCTGTAACTTGCAACTAAAAACTCCACTCTCAGACTGTCAACGACTGTCAAATCCCAACTATGTTTAAAGTTCTTATCATGATGAATGAAATGAGCCCAAATACGATATAGTTGCTGTTAACTGTTGAGGATCTCTTGCTACTGCCTTCTGTCCTCATCATCAGACCCTCGATGACAATTATACTCCAGCTAGGTCTAAAATTTTCATCAAGACTAATGAAATGAGCCCAAACACGATATAGGTGCTGTTAACTGTTGAGGACCTCTTGCCCCTGCTTTCCGTCACCATCCTCAGACCCTCGATGACAATGATACCTCAGCTGGGTCTAAAGTTCTCATCAAGCTGAGTGAAATGAGTCCAAACACGATATAGCTGTTGTTAACTGTTGAGGAACTCTTGGGACTGACTTCACAACATAACAGGGATCTGGAGTTGATCTGATGATGGTGACACCATCATGTTATCTTCTCCACATCTCTGCTATATAGTAATGTCCTCAGAACTACATATGTTAACTTTATTTCAAACGAATCGGTTCACAACTGAAAATTCTGTAGGAAAGTTGACAATCAATTCCTTTTTTTCTAGCCTTAGAGGCCGATTTTAGTTTTGAAATTAAAATGGGACCAACTTTGAGATATACTCTTTCCAACAAAAAAAGAATTTTTGAAATCGGACCACGCTGGGAAAAGTTATGCGTGGTCATACATAAAAAAAAAAAATAAAAAAAAAAAAAAATATACATGTCGAATTGAGAACCTCCTCCTTTTTTTTTTCGTCGGTTAAAAAGGGCATAATTGAATCAAGTTAATTTGGGCAGGTAAAAAAAAACTTTTAATGAAGATACTCGAAGCATCATTGGCACATTGAAATATTGCCGACGAAGGTCTCGAGACATCGAAAAATAAAGTAAAAAAATATTCTACTCTCTCTTTTTTTAACTGGAAAAAAAATAATCTGATATCTATTTCTATGTTAATATAGCAAAAACATATAACAAGTAATCATACGAAAAAGAATCAGTTTTCGTGAAATTCTTGGTAATAAAATATCTGTGATGAATATTTTCTTTTAAGGGGCATCTAAAATTTTATTCATCGTGGCTCGGGCTCTCGAGACATGAACGAGAGCCGATGCTCACTGCAGGTTTTTCTCTAACGTAAGAGGTTACGGGTATAGAATATTACTAGATACGTCATGAAAATTTCCACGGCTTTCAAAGCAAGTTTTCCGAGATCTGCAATTTGCAAACCAACGTATATCGTTAGTAACTTTAAACGTAGACGTTTTTTGTAGCTGGACCTAGGTAGATATTTTGCAAAAATGTTTCTGTTTCTTATGAAAAAATGGAACAGCGCCTCTGGTGTGCGAAGTAGGAACTAATTTTTTCCTTGAAAATTGTCAATTTGAAGTTGTCAAAGTTCCAGTTTACTTTACGTCTCAAGTACTGAAAACTCGTGCTCAGGGTACAGTACGTTTATTTTCTTTGACTGTACTGAGTTTTTACTACAAACATAATAATTCTTGCACATTTTTGCGTATTTTGGGACGTTGTTTTTTTGTGTTTTAATAACAAAATAACTGCCTGCCTATCGCCCGATGCTTCAATCCAAACATAAAGTGAGACGGAATCACATAAAACAAGAAGATTAGGTTTTTGATCGAACAACGGATGATGTTAAAAAACCGGCCAAGTGCGAGTTGGACTCGCCCATGAAGGGTTCCGTAGCAGCAAGCATAGATTAGAGATATAATTATATTGAGATTAGTAAGTAATATACACAAACAATAAAAATAACTTTGTTTTTCATAGTATTTGTATGAATGGCAAAGTTATATTTGCGGTTTTTGAAAATGTACTATATCTCAAAAACTGCTAACTGTATCTCATCCAAACCAATTTTCGTTGGTAGTTTTCGTTGAGGTCTACATTATATATTTTTTTTAGTTTTATCATTCTCTTATTTTAGAAGTTACGGGGGGGGGACACACTTTTTACCACTTTGGAAGTGTCTCTCGCGCAAACTGTTCAGTTTATAAAAAAATGATGTTAGTAACCTCAATATCATTTTTAAAGACCTATTCATAGATACCCCACACGTATGGGTTTGGTGAAATAATTTTTTTTGAGTTTCAATTCTAAGTATGGGGGGCACCCCCAAAATTTGTTTTGTTTTGATTTTTGTGTGAAAATCCTAATGCGGTTCACATAATACATCTTTCTACCAAGTTTCAACAGGATAGCTCTTATACTTTCGACAAAAAGTGGCTGTGACATACACGGACAGACAGACAGACATGACGAATCTATAAGGGTTCCGTTTTTGCCATTTGGCTACGGAACCCTAATAAAACACGATTTTATCATTTCCCTAAACAAATCTAGTGTTTTGATCAAATCCTACTAGTTCAGTGAAATGACAAAAATTTCAGAAATGGTAAATGGTTCTAGGTGGTTTAAAAAAAATAACCACGAAGGGGATGGCGGGGTCTTCCAGACTCCGTTATTTTTTTTTTCTGAATTTTTTGTCATTTCACTGAACCAGTTTAGGGATTTGATCAAAACACTAGATTTGTTTAAGGAAATGACAAAATCGTGTTGTTATTTTAACATCATCCGTTGTTCGATGAAAAACCTAGGTTTTTGATCAAAAACCTAATTTGATGAAAAACCTATGACATACCTATATAGACCTATGACATACCTAAATCTTAATAAAAAAAAAAAGATTCCGACGAATTGAGAACCTCCTCCTTTTTTTGAAGTCGGTTAAAAAGTCAATAGGCTCGATACTACGATTTTAACTAATAAGTTTAGAATAACTGGTCTTAAACCTATTAAATTGAAAATCTTTTAATAGTGGGTACTGTTTACCAATTTTGGCGTAGAAAGATTTTTTGTCCAAAGCACCTAATATGTATTCTTACGTCAACATTCCATTCAAACTCTATATCAACGACCGAAAAATCCCTCGTACGGCGCTAAAGATTTTCATATTCAATTACAAATAGACAAGTGGCGTCTCGAGTATCGCCTTTGACGTCTTCACGGTTTAAAGGATATTAGGTCCCCTTATACCCTTAACTGAGGGGAGAGGGGACGAATTAGCAGAAGAGGCGCCTTTAATGAATTTTATATTTGCACGTGCTCTTTTGAGACCTTCTTCAGATCTTTCGTTAGCCTTTGATTGACGTTGCTCTTGAAATATTATATCCTACTAATGCAGGTTTGCTTAATTTTGTTTACTGTGTGAGTTTTCTTTGGAATTTTGTCTTTGATGGTTTAATTTTGATGATGGAATCTAGCTACTTATACTGACGAGTGAGAGTAGCGATTTTTTGTTTGTTTTTCTCTGTATGAGAAAAAACATTTTAAGAACTCTACAAAAAATAACATAAAATACTGGTTGAAATTAGTCTAAGTTAAGCGTTGCAACTAAAAATAGGACGACTTTAGAGCCATGTTATGATGATAATTACGTTTAACAAAAAAACGTTTTTCATCTAAAAATAAATATTTACTATCATTATTATCTTATAATGTAATTTCATCTTTTGTATTGTTTATTTAAGAGCGTGTTGTATTGTATATTACAAAAACGTGCATGAAGTTTCAATATGGCGCCAAAGCCGTCTTATTCTTAGTTAGATACCTCTGTGGTGATTTTACACAATTTGTCTTAATTCCCTGTTACGATACTAATTATGTAGAATTAGGACGAAGACACTTAATTACCTAAATTGATTTTGTGTTTGTCTCAACTACTTTTTTTATTTTAATGACTAAATAAAAAATATTAGGCTCAAGTAGCCGCAGCGATTGTAACCACAAAATTCTTATATTCTTTAAGGTATATTCATGGAGAATTTAATTAAGTTCGTAAAGGAAAATCTGAATACCTAAAAACTGTGTTCTTTCTTATGAATAAGTAACAGAACTTGTTGGAACTACTTTATATTTTGACTACACTTAATTAACTTGACTATTGTCTTGTGCCTTAATAACTTTTTAAATGCCTTCTGATGAATGTTTTAGTAGCTACTTTGTACAGAATACTTCAAACTAGAAGTACTCTTCATGTTTATTTGAAGTCTCGTACTCGCGAATAGCTATCAAAGATGCAAGGTTGTATTGTTTGCATTTTAAAATGTTTTTGTCTGTTCATGGAACGTTGCTCGTTTTTTTTTTTCTTATTTGTAAGAAGAACACGTTCGGTTTGAAATTTTTAAATGTTATCTAACAGACAGGTTTTCCTTTCTGGATTTTTAATAATTTTCATTTCTTTGTTTTTCTTGTTTTGTTGGTAAGGCAAACGGGCGAAATGTTGTTAGATGTTATTATAAATCATAGTCATAGATACCTAAGTAGGTACCTAATATTTATTAGAAGAACATCAAAGTACCTACCTAACAGGGAAATCTTCCTAGATCACTGCATTACTTTTTTTTTATAAATATAAAAACTTCTAAGACAAACACAAACATGCGTCAAATCATAATCTTAACAATGCATTCTAAGTTCATTTCCAATAAAAATACAACACATAACAATAATAAAAAACCCACAAACTCAGTTTACTTCCACATTATTTTATTTCACTACGTGTAGACAATATTTGTCTTGAACGCAAACAAAGCCAAGAGAAAGCTAATAGTCAATAAAAATACATTCTACCTCCGTTGCACAACCTGCCCTTACAAGTTCGAAAGATCAAACAAATATTCCACACAAAGGGGAACATCCCAGAATGAGCTCTTATTATGTGCATATAGAGGGGATGTAATAACGTCGAAATGTAAGCTTTGTACCCCTAGCAATGTTTTATATAATTAGCTTAAGCGGTTTAACGAGGGGACCCAGAATAGAAATTTTTAAATTTTCCTTAATGAATGTTTAGATTGGACCATACTTTTGAATGACATATTTGAATTTAGATTGAATGGATCAAATGCAAGGGTTGAGACTTTGATACTGAGGACATGTGTCCAAATAATGGGACTTTGACTGCTTAAATACATACTTTTCGTCCTTTGAGAATTAAGTTTAAAATTCTTTGATGAGTGATCTAGTTATTTAATGTTCAAATAGTACAAATTAGAGAAAAAAAAATACTCTAAGTTTTCAATTTTAATTTCTATACATGCAAAACATTATTTATGCTGTACGCAAAAATGAATCCCTAAGAAAACATTCCACAATTCGATTCTTCAACTGATTTCCTTATAACTTCGTTGGGAGTCTTTTTTACCTGTCGCTTAACCCTTTAATCCATTTTCGGTGACAAACCTACATAGAAACTGTACTAAGATAACAATAAAGAGCACAGTAACTTTTTCTGCATCTGTCAACCACACGTCAAATTAGTACAAAACCGATTTGCTCAAAGAAAAAGCAGCTGAATATTAAATTAAGACGTATCGGCGAGGTGTTGCGATAAAGGGTTCCATTTTGTCGGGGTGTTGATTTTTTTGACAGGCATTGTAAAATTATAAAATGTGGATTTAAAATTTAAAGTGAACTGATTTTTGTGTCGTGACAGTTCTGTTAGATGTGATGACAATGGGTCTTCCTGTCAGTAGGTATTATTGTTAACGTTTGATATAACAGACATGGGTTAGTAAAGGGTTCAGTACCTATTATTTTTACAGAAACCATTTGACGAGCAACTGACAAATATTTGTTAGACAATATAAAACGACCGAGTATAGTGATACTCGGTCGTTTAACCAAGTGTGGTTCTCGAAGAACTAGAATAATGGAACACATACTAAAAATTAACTTATTGTTTAATCATCTGTCCATGCCCACAGTAAAAGACTTGATATGATTTAGAATTCGATAATATTAAAGGCTGAATACTGAAACCTAAACAATTGAAATAAACTTACTGGAACGCCTGCTGGAAATATAGTACGCGGCAACGCAACAGAATCTGATAGCTATTCAAATGGGGCAGGCGTTTACGTACTTGTGTCTTTCGTGATTCTGAATGAAATACTAATCGCTAATACAATATCATGTTGGAATTTCCAGAAACGAAAAATGATACTCTCAAGTAAAATATAAGGTGACATAAATTCTTAAATTTAATTTTCTACTTACCGAATTTGCTTTCAAACATAACAAACTGGAAGAAATCTAATTTAGGAGTCAAAATGAAAGATCAGCATAATTACCTTTCAACATAATATAAGCTTATTTAGACTAGAAATGTAAGCTTGAAGAAAATGTAAGTAATTTCGTTATCTAAGGAATAAGGAAAGCTTTCTCAGGGCCATCTCATTTACGAAAAAAATAAGTAGGTACATATACCTATGCCGGGGATAATGTTCAAAGAGTGAGTCAACCCAGGTTTACCCGGATTAGCTCAGCTTTATCTAAGATCTGAGTAAAGTCCGAATATAATTGGAATAAACTGTAATTCAGTATTTTTTACCAAGATTTCCTGCCGACTGATCCCTTGATAATGAAAAAGATGTGTACCTAAATAAGGCACTACCTACCTATGTGTTCACACAATATAGTTATCATTAAATAAGGTAGACGGTAACAAAGAATAAGCGTATTGTATAGCGTAAACTCTTGTAGGTTTTTTTTTTAATCTTTGCACCACGGCTACAGCACAGAATACTTAATAGTACAACAGAAGTCCCACTCCAAAAAAAAATTAAACAAATGTAAAATCTATGTACGAGAGAATAAAGTACATTTTAACTGGCAGCCGTACCGCCCACCTACTTTTATAATAGCCTAAACTTCCCGTGCGCAAGCAAAAATGTACTGAATGATTACGCGCGAGAGTTTATTTTGGTTTATCTGACGCCAACGACATTAAAAGGTTACTATGGGTCAAGCCCAATAGGGTTGCGACTTGCGAGTTACGCAGAAATAGGTAGGAACCTATGCGTATTTTATGCATTTGTTAAATTACTTTTTGTCATCGATTACTACATACCTACATTATTGATTGTTAGCACAGAATGTTAATAGTAGGTACCTGCGGCACCTTACGTGAGGAATGATATTTTTAATAATATTATCTTTTCTACCTATTATTGTTATATTTTTGAACATTACGTCTTACAAAAAAAAAAAAAGAATAATATTTAAAAGATTTTTATCGTTAATGGCAAAATAGCCAGTCCTTATTATTTTGCACTCAACCTAGTAACCGACCAATTACTATCGCATACTGTCACAGGCCCCGCGTTGCGTGTCTTTGTAGGTAGGTAAAAAAGGCGCGCAGCGAATTACGATAGCTGACCTTGAATGCGTAGTGTGGCCATTTTCTGAGTTAGAACTTTTAAACAACAACGCAAACATCTTTCTACTTCTACCGATCTTAATTCTTAGTACTTAGCTTAAGGTGAGTGAGAGTGTCGTCTTTTTATCTTGGTCGTCCAGTAGGCTCACCCCCCCCCCCCAATTAGTATCTCGCCTCATTTCCAAACTTGTAACCTCATGACTAGGTATCATGATCAGTTAAGCCCATACTTCACAAGCAGGGAGATAATTTTGTTGATCATTACTAAATATGTACTATATTTTCTTTTTCTTCATAATAATATTATGTTATTAATTTACCAAAAGCACCTAAAGCAAGAAACTTGTGCGTAACTACACGTAACGTAACAAAAATATTAAGGAGACGGAGCGCGTGCGTAACGGGTGGCGCGTGGCAGCCGTAGTGAATGGGCCACGACATAATGGCCCGCAACTACTTGCAGTTTTATGCCTACACCGCGGAGTGAGACAGGCCTGGCTACAGTTTATTTAAAACTACAAAATAAACTTACAAAAACACGTACCTACGTAACGTACTTCCATCTGTGGAAATAAAATATGTATGTATAGGAAGTTGTTGACGTCAAGAACAACCCAGGCAAAAATGGCGAGTCAAACTTGACATCTTCATGAGAGATTGACCTACTAGTCAACCGCCGCCGTGAGAAATGGAAGGAGGCCTTTAGCAGTGGGCCAACTTTGTGCAAAATTACTTAAAAAAATTTAGCTCAACCTCGTGATCCTTTCGGTTTTCGAGTCAGCTGGCTCAACTTGGAGATTTAGTTGAAAATTAATTAAATAAAAGCCATAATTGGTGTAACAGTGTCGTGACCTTCATCTTTGAATAGTTTATGCAGGATTTAAACTCCAAGCCAGCACCGCATGATGCATTAACCTACGTCACACAGCTTTGTCGAACATGAGTAGAGAGGCCATGCTGAAAGCATGGCCTCTATTTATATTAGAACGATGAATTATTTTTTATGATAAACACTAACTGAGATTAAATATTCTTATGAAAGGCTATGAAGAGATATTTCTTTAAAAAAAATGTAATATTACGTCTGAGTAAGTCGGGAAATGAAAATAATGATCTATAGTACCGTGGTCGTCAAACTGGCCCTTGGGCGTTATTTGTGCGGCCCACAACAAAGAAAATTATTTCAATAATCAACTATACCTATAATATAGGTATACATAATATTATATTATGCACCAATCGACTCATCCGGATGATCCGACGATACTGCACGATCGCCGGCGAATCGGCCAACCTCCTTGCCGGATTGCTGCCCTGGGATCTGGAGGCGACTGCACTGCACTGTAATATAGGTTTTTTAACACCCTTGCTCGTAAAGCTGATGTGATTCCACCGGTTTTAAATATGTAAAGCTCGTCATAAAAAAACACGTGTGTTATCAAAGCAAATAGTTAAGTTATAGTCCATACAAATTCCATAACAGTATTATTTGCCATTTCAAATATGGAACAGTACCCTTAGCACGAGTTTTCAGTATTTGAGACGTAAACTGGAACTTTGACAATTTCAAATTGACAATTTTCAAGGAAAAAATTAGTTCCTTCTTCGCACACCAGAGGCGCTGTTCCATTTTTTCATACAAGAAACGCTGTAAATACTGAAAAGACGCTGTAAAGTAAAAGAGTGAAAACTCGTGCTAAGGGTACTGATCGCCGCCGCCATTTTAACAGCGCGCTAGCGCTGTTAAAATGGCGGGAAAGCAACAGTGGCCCATTCACAGATTGAGTTTATTTAAAAAAAAAAAAAAAAAACAGTTTATTCGGTAATTTAAAAACTTGGCTGCATGCTCTAGCGTCTTTGCCAACATTTTCACGCAGCCACGGCAAAAATAATCCAAAAATCCAATTGAATTCAAAGTTTCAGTTTACTTTACCTCCCAATAACTGAAAACTCATGATAAGGCCTCTGTGTGTGTACTTACTTACCGATAAGTTCCTATTATTAGCATAGCAAGCAAAGGGCATTTTATTTGCCCTGTCACCTGGTACTGAGTGGTTAAATGATTGAAAGACCAAGTAATAACGACCGTCAATAACGTAGATAGTAACATTCAGAAATACTGTAAAATTCATGAAACTTTTATAATAAAAGCTTAAAAACATCGCAAAGACCATCTGCTTATGTACTCAAAACGTTCATAAAACGGGATAATATTCCTCAAAAGAGATTTTATTTGGTCACCGTACAGCTTGCCGCTTGTCTACCAGTTCTACCACCCGTCGGCAGGGCCTGATTAACCCTTAGGCTAATTAGGCTGCAGCCTAGGGCGCGAGGATCGGGGGGGGCGCTGAAATCGTGTTTTAACATGCACTAATCAAGCATCATTGCATCTAACCTACATATTTCAACTAGACCGAGACAAAACATTAAAACGTAATGCACTTGAGGGTCCCTGATTTTAAAATTTTAATAACCGCGCGTTCAACAAGCACCTACAGTAGCCTGCAGTCACGCAGATCAAATAATTACGTTAGTTTCGTTTTCAGATCGATCTGAAAACTTATGTAGTATGAACCATGTTAAAATTTTGACACTACTACCTACTCTACTCCATTGACTCTACTCAGTTACTATTTTTTAGGTCGCGGTCGTCCCACAGTGTTTAATGAAGCCCGATTTTCGGACATCCCGTTTTTATTGACAAACCTGACAGAAATGATCACTTAAATGCAAGATTTTGTATCCCCATTTAGCTACTAAGTCTAGTTTCTGAGTTAAAATTTTTTTAAATCGTTATTTTTCCATCTGGATTTAAGAAAAAAAAATAGGTAATTACGCTTAAACTAAGCGTGTTATGCAATAATGTTAGGTACATTGATGGCGCATTTTATGCCGAGTATTTTAGTCTGTAAATGAACCTCGCACCATTGTTAGATCGAGATTTATACGGGTTTTTCGGTTTTTAGTTTTTCTTAAATTTCTCGAAAACTCCGCCGTTTTGGGAAAAGTTATCTATACAGAAATAATTCTATTTACTTTTCCCAATACACCACATGATTATGACATCCCAATTCCATGTAACTTGGAAACCACAATGATTTTAAGGTTTATCCGGATTTTACGTTGTTAAAATCGCAGATTTTTATTCAGTAATAAAAATTGATCCTCAAAATTAGGATTAAAAAATTGACAAACCTAACAAAAGTTAAATTGGAATAACTGCCAAGTTCCATGGATTTGGGATGTCATAATCATGCGGTGTAGTGGGGAAGTAAATAGAATTATTTATGCATAGATAACTTATCCCGAAACGGCGGAATTTTCGAGAAAATTAAGAAATACTAAAAACCGAAAAACCCGCATAAATCTCGATCTAACAATGGTGCGAGGTTCATTTACGGACTAAAATATTCGGCATAAAAGGCGCCATTAATATACCTAACATCATTATTTTGTATCACGCTTAGTTTAAGCGTAATATATTTTTTTTCTTAATATCCAGATGGAAAAAAACGATTTTCAAAAAATTATCACTCAAAAACTAGACTTGGTAGCTAAATGCGGATACGAGATCTTGCATTTAAATCATTTCTGTATAATTTTGTAATAAAAATGGATTGTCCGAAAATCGGGCTTCATAAAACACTGTGCGTCCGTAACACACCTGGCGGGGGCGCGTCCTCATAATTAACCTAGGGCGGTCAGAATTCTTGATCAGTCGCTGCCCGTCGGAGGATAATATGGAATTTTTACTGAAACCACCCTAAGCCAACACTAAAATGCTTAAATTTTAAATTAAAAATGAAATAAAAAGATTTAAGTTTTGGAAATCACGCTCATTTTAGATACTTGTATGTTTTAATGCTTGTGTTTTGTGTAATCTTATTATTATATTAAATAGGTAGGTATTTAGTATTTACCTAGAAAGTATGTAATACTAACAATAATGATACCCATTTGTTTCGGAATGCTTCAGGTTCTATCTGAAATCCCATAAATATGTATATGGCTTAGAGTAAATCAGTCGAAAACGTGTCTTATACCTATTAAACGTAATATTCATAAAATCTACAATAATTCTATGCTTTCTAGTTGTAAGTAGAATTTGGAGTATTATTCGGAAAATCTACTCCATAGAGAAAATCTACAAAACTTCTCAGAATAAAATCTATTTATAACACGGTATATCCGAACTTTATAACATGGAAAACCCAAATATTTACAAAGGCCCGCAGCGATCAATTTTGTTCTGTGATAAAACACCGATGAAATAATCTTGAGTAGCTCAAACAGTTTGAGTAGCTGGTAAACGATATCCACTCGGAATGGGTACTCGATATCGTGAGAATGTACCAATAGGTTCGCCGCACTGACCTTATGGTGTAAAGCTTTTAAAGCTAAGGGATACTTTTAGAAAAGGTCACCTTGTAAAGCCGATACGCGGATTTGGTTTCTTTACTTGTAATTTTCTTTACGGCTTTTTCGAATGAGCTTGGGCACAGAGGCAGAAACTACGCAAAAAGAAAATCCTGGCAAAAAGGGCAACAATACTTTAACCGTCGTAGCTGGAAGAAATTTATACGTTTACTTTCCAATTATAAAATAGGTACCTACTTACTTTCGACGTCACTGAAAATGTATAGCTATCGCTCAGATGGTTTTTTTTTTATGGTGGTAAAATCATCAAATGAGTTCTCCCGTCCAGGAAGAGAAAGGAGGGACTGTTAGACTCGTACTGACTAAAATCCACGGTGTTCCTTCAATAGCCCGTTACGTTCCAGAGTCACAGCAACCTGATAAAACACTCCCGTGGCTCCCTCGGGTAATACTCATTAGTTTCCCATTCTCCAAGGAAGAAGTAGGCTGTTGTAGTATCCTTTCGATATCTTAAAATAAGATGACACACGCACTTAAGTTACTGGCCAGAAAATTTAAGACGGTTTTGACATTTAATTTGTATGAAATCAAGTCGGACCGGACCCGGTTTGCATGCACGCATATATAACTTCTTACAAATAGGGTAACAGACATCATTAATCAGTAATTCCAAGAAAAAAATTGCTAATTCAATAGATTAACTCGCGCCTTCTTCCCACAAGGAAAGGCAGAAACTTCAGAGCGCCACCTGTTACGATACATACTCCTTTCGCCAATACATAATATACAATATTTGCTAATTTATTACTAACTAAAACAAAATGATCTAATACTTTATTTTTAACTTGTCAACCCGATCGAACTATTGTAGGTAGCTGTTCGTAAAATCAGATTTTTCATTGTTTTGAAATCAATAAATAGTCAATGACTCAATCGTTGAGTAGAAAAGAATGCGACGACATGGCTATTGCCAATTCAAAATCTAGGAAAGAAAAGATTTTTGACATCTCATAAAAAGTATATCAATTCATTGGTGTGTCCACTAGACTATTGGCGTACCTAATCGCTTAGTTTCTATCAAAAACGTAGTCTAATCAGATAAAGCTTCAACAGTGATGGCAGAAGTTTCAAGTAAGCCTACGTTTCCATTAAATATTCAATATAAATTCTAAGTAAAGTAGGTATAAGATCCATTATAAAAAGTTTTATCCAAAAGCATCTTTTATTTAGACCACTTAAAAGCCTTCTTGTTATTTAAATCGTCACCGCTAAGCGTGATGTTTAAGTGACGTAAATAAATGTTTTAGAAAAAAAAATACAGCGAGGAAGGCCACGCTTACATTAATAAATTTAATTTCATGTCTCACCGAGAGCACAATGTTATATTTAATTGGGTATAATGTAAGCACAGACACGAGAGGCTCTGTTAAACACAGACTGAATAAACCTTATTATTTCACTGTGAAACTATTTATTTAGTGAAAAGTACAGCTGGATGAAAAACCATTTCATTAGAACAGAAAACCCAACAGAGTCTACAGTAACACAAATATAAAGACACAATTTATAAAGTTACTTAAATTTCGTGGAGCGACATTGATCAGTGAGCCCTGAACCACATTTAATTATGCCAGTTGCCTCTTTTGTGTTGTCTATCAAGACAAGCTCGTAACTCGTATATAAGATCACGGCCAGTCGGGTCAGTAATACTTAAAAAGTATCCACAGTTCCCGAAGGAAAGTCTCTTAAAACTAGACAAAGTAACGGTTCCTACACACAATTTAAGAGCAATTTACTTTTGTTTTAATACGGTTTTATGAGTCGTTAAAAATACTTAATGAAATGGAAATTATGTCGCGCTATGTGAGCGCAATTAGGTTAAGTGAGAAGAATTGGAGCAAACATAATTATTTATGTAATTCTTATTCACAAAACATTTAGTTGATTTACATACTTTCTCATTTATGAAGCTTAATGCTTGGACTACATTAGGTGAACTCTTAATGAAAACAGGATGTGAACTGACGAAGTTAATGTGCGAAATAAATAGTGCAGAGTTGTTACACTTTGTTCATTTAAGTTATACAAGTAACTTGCATGTAAGGATATCGTATCCTACTTACGAAAATACTTTTTAAAGTACTTCTTTTTCAAATAATATTGGTCCTTATCTTTCACTGCTAGGTTGTCTTCAAACTTTCTAGTCCAGTCTTGAATTGGATTCAATGTCCTTGCTTCTACGACCGGTGTAGGCAATCTTGTTCTTCCCAATAAACCTTGGAGTGCTTGCAGTAAGAATGAAAGTAGTGACATCGATACGACTATGTTAATCGGATCAAATCCAATCGAATGGTGATGATACGTCGGGGCCCCATAGTTTGCATTGCCACTTACTCCATATCCCGAAGACGAGTAGTGATTGCTGAAGCTTCTTGATTCTGTAATCCCATCTACCGATGTGTCGATCAGTTCATTATTTTTCAGCACTGGTGATTCAATTTGATGTCCTTCCCTGCCGCTATTAGTTTTGATGTCAAGCTTTCTCTTATTCAGTTTGTCTTGTTTCATATTATTGTCTATTTTCTCCAAAACAGATTGAGCGTTTGTCTGGATTTTCTTGAGCAGCGTCTGGATTTTAGAACTTTGTTCCTTTATCATGTTCGTAACAAACACTTTGAAATTCTGAACTGAAGACGAGGGTGAATGATTATTTTGTAAATCGGCTTTAACTGTCGTTAACATTAATATTATTATGAACAATGCGAGTGATAGAAGCGACATTGTGACAGTCACTGTTTTACAGTTAATGTTTTTTAAAGACATTAACTCTGTTTCGGTTTAGAAGGCGAAATGAAACACCTATTTCATGTGACTTTTTATATATCCCTGGTTTAAGGTCTGCTACTTTTGATAATAATCTGTCACAGGCACTTTGATTTGAATACCTTACCTTGACATATGACCTAGCTGATCATAGGCCATTTCACATTGTTATGGCGAATGTAACAAAGGTTAATTTGTAGGATGTCGCGTGGAACAAAGAAAGTTAAGCTAATTTTGCTCAGTTATTTCGGTACATAAAAGTAACTTTTACTTTGGGGTCTGCAGAAACTGTTTTTTTTGTTATTACATACCTAACTAAAGCTGTTTTTTCTGACTTAATAAATTTTAGTGACTTCAATTATTGAGTAAACCATTTTAGCACCGTTTTAGTATTGACCTATCTCTTTTATTAAAATTCTACTATTTCATAGTCCTCTAACGGCCTGCGCCAATACTAGCAAACATAAAATGCACGCTACGTGCATTACGGCCTAAAGCTCCGATGCAATAATGGTCCAAATTAGTTCAGCTTTTTGTTAAAAGAGGGCAGGCCCATATCGCGTACACGCAACATTATAAATTGTTTACAGCGCCATCTCCTACTCAAACTGGGAATCTCTACAGTAAGTTGCCCAACGGGGCTCCCCTACGACACGCGGTCGAGTTTTCGAAAGCTCAAGTTGTTGTGAGCTTACGCGGTGAACTTGTAGATGGCGTTGGTAAAAGTGCGCGGACGCAGTTTGTGAATGCCATCTATTGAAAGTATTTGAACTTAGTAAGAGTAAGCTTTAAAAGTTTTCCTTCAATTTACATAGGTAGCACCACAAAGGAACAACGCCATAAAAACGATTGAGAAATATCATTAGGTGTTGATATTGGCAGTTCCGGTAATTTGAGTAGGTTTATGTAGGGGAAGTTTGTTTATAAATTGATTTTGAGACACGTTGCCTATTCAGTAATACTACCTTACGATTTCTAATCAGCATCGAGATTACATTTCTATGAAAAGTTAGAAAGAAGTTAGGTGCTTCAAGAAACGACCAAGAACTTTGTTCAACAAATTCTTACAAAAAGAAACAAGATGAGAATTTTCAGAACAATCAGATCTTGAAACAAAACAAAGAATTGTATTCCTTGTACCTGCAACCGCATTACGCTACATACAAAGAAATAAAGCAAGCGCGGTAGCTTGTTCAAAGCAAAGTAATTATTCATCACCCGAACAAATCTTAAGCAAACAATACAGTGCTGATGCATAATTACAGAAAGATAAAGGCCCGGTGTAAGTACAAAGTGGTAAGTGGGAACTCAAAATAAATGGCTGTGGACTACGATATTAATTCCTCGTTTGTCGGAGTCGCTACGCGGCTATTTTTTTAAAGGCACCGTAGGGTTAATTGTAACGAAGCGGTATTCGGACAGTGAAATATTTGGAGCGGCGTTGCAGTAAGAAGTTTGAAGAAGGTATTTCGGGGATTCGTTTTTTTTCCCGAGTCTGTACTTAAATTAAAATCTTCAGAGATGGGTACGATTTTTGGATCTGTCGGCTGCTTAGCGGTATTAACTTGAAGAAGATTCTTCATTATTCGATTCTTATTGTTATTATAAAAATCGATTCTATTTAAAATCAATTAAACAATGTCATTTCAAATTTTCAACCTACATATTATTTCTGAACATGCATAAGATTTTTTTTTAATGTAGATTTTGAAATACAGTGTCTAAACTTTATTTTGTTAATTATAAAAAAAACCTAGCATTAGTCTCTTTTTCAAACATTAGTGTACTTTGTTTTCGTACTCAGCATTCCTAAGGCCTACTCTACAAAATTCTGTTCCAAAAACTCGCTGTCAGCTAACAATGTGAAAAAATGCTAAGTATAAAAATACTTCATTAAACTGACTTTTATCTGCCGTGTTAATCAATGGGCGTGGGCTAGTAAAATCTGATAGTGGAATTGAAAAATGCTATATATCGTGGACACATGGTCGAAAACTGCACCCAAACACAAAGAAATTAGAGCATATTATTGCTTAACAAGGAAGGTGGGCCACTTTGATTATTACAAGAAAAGCAGCAGTCTAAGCAAACTAGAGTTTTATAATAACGACAGTGGATTTATTGGAACATCCTAATATAATTAATTCGGAATTAAGTCATTGGATGTCCACCATTTTCGTAGAAGCGTGGCTACTGAGTGAATATGTACCGCATGGTATACAGAATTGGCTTTTTACGAGTAATATTATTAGAATGACCAAGCTTTTATAGGTAAGCCATAAATGTTTGATAGTCTTGTCTAAAATTAATAAAATATATTTGGAATCCAGCTGATTTAAAGCCCATTTGAAATCTGCTAGACTGGCGTTATTGTTGTCAGAAATTTCATAAAAAAGTGCCTGATACGACCGCAAAAACACTAAAAACTATATTCATAATATATTTTTATTGTTTTTTTATTGATAATAATCAGCAAAGTTGGACGATTCTTAGTAATATGAAAATTAAGATGATTTCGATATTAATTCGTTTCTATGTAAGAAAATAAAAAAATAGAAGTCTTTATCGCGGCAGGATATTCGCTAGATCAACGAGCCGTAGCGCGTTACAGTAGTTAAAAATGATTAATTTTAATAGTCTCATAAATAATTTACTCGATACCCGAAAAACAGTTTTGGAATTGTTTTTAAGTTGAACCTAGGTGGGAGAGATAAGATCGCTACAAAGTTAACTCAGTTCGTATTCAATTTGCCGCCAGCGTAGTTGTTGAAAAATAATTAAAAAATGCAATTAAAATTCACCATAAATCCGTCAGTCGCTCCGCCTGGCGTGTAAACAAACTCAAATTAAAACCAAACTATAAATAAATGGATCGTTATGTTGGTTTAGTGTAATCGTATATCGACGCTCCCGGATTTTAATGGTTTTGTTACTGTGACACTCGATCACATCGTATTGTATGTCTAATGGAATCTGCCGGCGACTGCTTAGTAACAAATCACTATGTGCTTTTGAGATCTTAATACGGAAAGTATTTAGTTGTAAAGAACTAAAGAAGTATCAATTAGTGAGGTATCTCTGTACCTACATACATCAAAAAAAGTTTGCGATCACTTCGAAAAATCGAAATCTTTGTTGTTACGATAGTATAATAAAAAATAGTTATTTTTTTTAATTTCAATCTGGTTATTTCTATATTAGCAAAACACACAACTGTTGACGCGCGCTATTGTCTATCTATGTCATTTACATCGAATTGCATTTAAAAATTGTAGAACCACGTTGAAAATTCCGCAGGCCAGTTAGTGGTGGGGTGCTAAGACAGGAAACCTCCACGTGCGCCCGTGGACTGGAGTTCCCTCTCGGATACGTCCGGGGGGAAGACCAGTTTTTCGGGCCGGTGCGCCCTGGGATGCGGGCAAAAACTCTCCTTAGGCACTGTGTGCCTAAGGGGTTTCTTTGCCCGTATGCAAATAGCCTGTCGGGTGGACGCTCCAACGCGTGTCCCTCTGAACAGCAGAGGGCACAGCGGCGGAGCGGGCTTGCGGACGGTGGGTAATGGGTATGCTCGCCGTCCGACCAAGGATCAAGCCCGGGTCGGTGGCGCGTCGTGTTTCACGCGTCACCGACGGGGCCCCTTATGGGGCCAAATGCCTGCCGGGGTCGCGGATTTTTCTTAATCCAGGATACCGTGGCCCCGGAACGTAAAGGGCATCCGACGGAACACGGGTGGATTTTAGTCAGTAGGAGTCTGACAGTCCCTCCCGCCCCGCCCAGGAGGACTCATTTGATGATTTTGCCACCCTAAAAAAAAAAAAAAAAAAAAAAAAAAAAAAGGCCAGTTAGTGGTGGCGTGGACTTCTAGGTAATGGAAAACAATTTGATATTTTTCAACCAGAGTCGAGCGTTCGGAGTTTTTAAAAAATTATAATGGTTACAACAGCTGTCAAAGAATGCCAGTTACAATTTGAATTCGGATTATTTCGGTTGGCGTTTGCTAAATAGTGAAATTAGTTTCACATTCTTTACAAAAGTTCTAGTTACTTCTTATTTTGGTTAATTTTCTCAGTGGTCCGAAGAAAAGTGTTTTTAAGCAAGATACAAAACTCATGTTAACTATTTCCTGAAATGCTTTTATCGGGTTTGTGACCAGCGATATTAAGAGTACCTTTAAGACATTCTAGCAATAATTTGCATTCATTAAAAACACAATAAATACTTTTATGTTGGCAATAAATACGTTGCATTTCCGTTCCAAAGATTATAACATAGGAATAATTTATAGGCAATATGTTGAGAATATCTTTGTTAATTAACACAGAATTAATTGTTTCGTGGAACACGTTCGGTGTAATAGTGCAGTCACTTCGCGAATGGAGATTATAAAATATCGCAACAGCAATCAAAATTTTCTCTCACGGCTGTGTATCTATCCCTCTCTAACGCATAAGTGTGAAGGAGATGAGCACCTTTACTAGGAATAAAGTCAAACAGGTGCCTCCCGTATTTTATGGAGGCAGGTGTATTTGTTTAAAGTATCAAATCGTCCAATTAATACCTTTATAAAGAAGACCTTTTGTATCGATCTCGATAATTTCGGGGTATATTGTGTAACTTTTTGTGATATAATTTGAGCAATCAATGGGCTATTAAACTGGGACCGAAACGACAGCAAAAACTTGGAAACGTTTTATTGTTACAAAACTATTCTAACGCTATTTAAATAAGACACTCCAGTTAATGTATACTCATGAATATTAAAGGGGTGAAATTAAAGTATTCACTTTTTAGAATTTATTCATTATTCAAGGTATGTATAGAAATTAATCCTGTTTAAAAATAGTGAATCAAAAAGATTGAATAATAAAATTTCACCCTGCACAAATTCAGTTTTAATCCAGCAAAGTCACATAAAGCCATTTAATTTAAAAAGCTGTGTTATTCCATATTTGGTGGTCAGTCTAAAAAAAAACATTTTTATTTGTAACGGCTCTTCGTTGTTGTAAATGCAATAGGAATTATTCTAAATTGATATTTTTTTATTGCAAAAATATTGTCAGTTCTATTCAATGTCTATAATTATTATTTTCGCTAAGTATTGAACACAATAATGTTTTTATTTCATCTATAGGACATCATCAAATGCAAACTTAAGATTAAATGACGCAAATATGGAACCAAACCTAGTTTATTTATGCTAAGATCGACCTATAAACGATACCCTAATAAATGTTAAGAGCGCGTTTTCTGAAAGTTGGCAACGTCGCAAATAGTTGTCAAAGTTTTAATTAATTTAGCAATGTTACTGTATGGAAATAAGAAATATGGCTCTGTAGTGCACTAGAAAATTGATAAGAGAATGCTATTGCATTTTAATATCGTAACACCGAATACATATATAGTTTTAGATGTAAAAAAAGTATTTGGAAACTTGTCAAATGCATTTTTTACACCTGAAACGGTTACAACAACAAATTCAGTGTTTTAATTGCATTCCTGTAACTATTTTAAGTGCACTACAGAGCAATAATTCTTATTTACATACAGTAAATTTTCCAAATTCATTAAAACTTGTAAATATTTGAAAGCCATTGCGACGTTGCCAACTTTCTGGTTATGCGGCCTTAAGAATGAGTAATGTTTCCGTCTCTATTACGCCTTGGGGGCCTACCATGACATCGAGAGTAGTTCAGTTGAGGAAACGAGATGGCGCTAGACGCCTTGTATAGGTCGGTCTCTTTCCCTCCTGTCCTTAAGACGTCATGGTTCACCTGTAGTTTGACAGTTGCGCAAAAGTGACAGGAATACCGCTTTGCCAAAGCAAGTATAAGCTAATTAACGTCTATACAACTCGGCTTTAGAACTTGTTTCAGTCGATAAAAAGAAAGTAACGTAAGTCTAACATTGCATTTTTTTAAACAAATGTAAATTTTGGTCAAAGCTCAGAATTTAAACGTAACCTTGGCATACGAAGGCATGCTTCAAGTAGGTTTAAAATGCCATTTTCAAAGAAAAAAAATACCTACTCAGTTTATACTTATGGATTTCCCCTTTGGTACTTACACACTCATCCAAAATCTTCTTCTTCTTCCTGCCCTTATCCCATTCTATTTGGGGTCGGCGCAACACGTTTTCTTCTTCCATTCTCCCCTATCAGACGTCACAGTATCATTTACTCCTTTTTCTTTCATATCATTCCTTAGACAATCCATCCATCTTTTCTTTGGCCTTCCTCGTCCTCTCCATCCATCAACATTCATACTCATCACTTTCTTAGTCACATGGGTGTCATCCCTCCTCATCACATGTCCATACCAAGATAGACGATTCCCTTTCATTTTTTCTGTCACACTCATCCAAAATATTAACAGTCAAAAGAAAAAAATATTATTCGCCACTCTGGAATTTATTATTTTTTAGTTCAATTCGATATTTGCGCCATGCTTTATTAATGTCTAGTAAGAAACGAAAATTATTCTAAGTTTCTACGTAGTGAAGCTAAAACAGTCACAACTCATTATACCTACCTAATTATCGTAAATCGGATCCTTGTCAAGATCTCCTTACAACGAAGAAAAAGAACATAAAGAAAATTGCTACCTATCTAAATTGAACTATTGCTATTTAAATTAAATCACCATCATTTAGATAGTTGACTTAAAAAAACTTATCGAATATCCAAGAATATAAGTCCGAGAATCGTTTTTTCGTAAGTCGTTTTTTCTTGACTTCCCATGGCACATATCTGACATTTATTTTCCCAAAAGTTTTTAAGTTCTGAGTCTAAAATTAGTTCAAAAAATATTGTCAATGTAACTCCGAAATCGCCACCTCATCGTCGGCGTCAAACGGTGCTTTGTAACTTTAAATGTTAACACAACAATTTTAAAGTTCAATATCTCAAGGTTTTTTTTTGGACTTATTGACTTTTCCCTTTACGCCAACACTCTTTTGTATGCGTGAGAAGAGGCATTTGCCTAAAAACGGGCCAAAAGGAAGCTAGTATTATGATAACTGCCAAAGAAATTAAAAAAAAGAAGAAACAATTTAGGTAAAGTCAACTACCTTATCAGGAGAGTACATTATCTACCAGCGTCATATCGCTGAAGTGAACAAAATAATTAAACTTAGACTAAGACGCCTGATTGGCTGCCGCGTTTGCCGCTGCGGTCGCCGCAGCAACGCTCGCGTTCGTTATTGGCGGTTGCGGCATGAGCAGGTCTGCCAGTCTACCGGCTTCACGAAGACCTGACAGGAACGCGCCGTGAACCGTCGCTGGGTAGTTCCGCATTGTGTGTTCACCTGGATAAGCAGAAAATTTATTAATTTCCGTTCCTAGAACTAGGGGCCTACCACGACACGTCTTAAAGCGAGAGTAGTTCAGCTGTGGAAAAAAGACAGAGCTATACAAGTCGGCTAGTGCCATCTCGTTCCCACAGTAGAACTACTTTCGCTTAAGACGTCATGGTAGGCCAGGTGATCCTAATGAAAGCGTTGCAGCTGTCTGACAATCACATAACTAAAAAGAAATACATCACACCTGGAATCAGCAAATATAACTCTTTGGATGTTGCAGACAATCTGAGCTGTAGGTATGCATAGTGGGTACAACAACAGTGCTAGTGTGCCAGTTATAAAAGTCAGTTTTGAGAAGTAACTCAAAAACTACTTGAGTGCTTAAATTTAACCAATCACACGAAAGAGAAAGAAGCATTGGGACATAAAGAAATATACTAATTATGATCTCTTGAAAACAGTGAAGGAAAACATCGTGAGGAAACCGGCATGTCCTAGAACCAAAAATTCGAAAACATGTGAAATACACCAACCCGCACTGGGCCCGCGTGGTGGATTATGGCCCACTTCCTCTCTCTCAGAGAGGAGGCCTGTGTGTACATTGGGGAACATTTATAGGCTGATAATGATGATCTCTTGAAGATTGGATTTGCATCTGCTGTATAGGAATACATTTTTATATCTACTGCTTCAATATCAAATAAAAAAAACAATACACAACTAACGATCCTAAAAGAACCGCTTCGACTGGTGATACCTTTCTGACATGCCATAAACACGGCTTCATGATTCACATTTGATATTCCCAACACACAACAAACACAAATCTATGTGAGGTGTTTCACATTACATAAAGGTAAGTGTAGTCACATAACCGTCACGGTTCTGACTACCGAAGGGATAGAGGTGTAACGTTCCACGGTTCTACCGAAATCGTTATTAGGTCCCCTGTGAGAGGGGGCGACTCTATTTTTTCGTCCCGTGTTTTGGGCCCGGAGAGATGGCAATAAGAGGATTCAGGATTTATTGACGTGTCAAGGGGCAGCGTGCAATATCCAGATTCCCCAATACGTCAATTTAATTGGCTGAAAAGCATACAGTGTTGCTATCTGACGTGAACAACGCCCCGAGCCGGGGGTCGTTCGACATCAATTTTCTTTCTTTGCTTTATACGCCACTGCATCAAAGTGTCGGAACATTTAGAGGAGTAAATAACTGCATCAGTTGCGTTACTAAAACGTGGCACTAATTAGCTTTTAACGCCGAAACAACGATATGGCAAACCATTAACCTCGCGTAAAATATATATGACGGCGTAAATTGTTCGACTGGATCAAGACTTATATGACTACGGAGTGAAGTAAGAATGTCTTCCTTCTTAAAAGAGGTTCATATATCTGGTAGTAAAGACTGATTTACATATCGTGGTAGGTATTTATTGCATATTATTTTAATCAGCAAACGAGCTCTGTAACTCCATTGCAAATGAGCAATGGCTTTAAACCCATCCAGAATTGCATTATAGACACTGAACTGGTGTAAAAGTGTTGACAATATTTTAATATCGATCTAATTTTATCAGATTCCAATTTGGGATTGAGACGCTGAATGAATTTATTATATTTTTTCTCTTTCCTACAAAGGGATCTTGAAAAGGAAGATGTCTTGTCCCTTTCCATCATCATCTAGAACTACTTTCACCTGTTAATCAATAAGCTATTCACAAATCCTTACCAGCGAAGAACAGTCTATTCTCTCCTGGGGCCCCAGGAACTGGAGCAGCCAACAAATCGTAGTCAGTACCCGAGGAGCCGACTGCCACAAAACTGTATGAGCCACGGGCGAATGGGTCTGCACGCCATCTGTTGCAAAAACATCAAAATTGTAGTTTAAAATCTGTGAGTATTGCAGGAAAACGGGTAAAAAATTTAAATCCCTAAGTATTGCTTAATAACTCTCTCTCACTTTGCTGCGCCCGATGGTCTCATGAATATCATGCCTTTATGACCTATGTTGTAATGTTGGATTTATAATTTGAAAAAACCAAAAGCACAACAATCGTTGGTGTAAAACAGCTTGGTCACCAATGTCTGGTAAGCTTAAAATTTAATTAAAATTCATGTAAAACTATGAATATCATCCTGAAACATTCAATGCAAAAATTCAAACGTGCCAGTTTATTCCAGTTTTCCTGAGAATTCTCCCATCCAATCCAGTTTTGCTCAACAAAATTATTGCAAGCAAGGTGTGACGAAAGTTCATTATTAATACAGAAGCAGCCATAAATCAACCTACACACCCGATCTGATAGGTTTCCAGCAAATCAGCGTGTCCATCTGTGGGTAAATTGGGTAGAGGACTCCATGCATCAGATGGAATCAGACCCTTTGGCCAATTTATCGCAATGCGAATCGTGTCTAAAATTAGTGCTTGTTACGGCACCTTTATATTCCTTACCTGGTGACTACGCATTCCTTGGGCTGAGGTACAGCAGCGTGGCCAAATATGCTCTTCAGCACAGCGATACATCTGCCGACTATGACGTCATCAGTGACGTTCTCCATAACCGCAGCTGCCTCTCCGGCTACCAAAGCCAAAAGCACAGGAGCGCTGTACAGGTTCCAGAAAAGGAACAGCTCACCTACGAGAAAAAAGTTCCCGACTTAATTATTCATACAAACTGTGGCGAGTTCTCCATTTAGTTCTTACAAATTGGCTTGTTGCTCAGTCCAAAGCGGTAATTAATACTGTTGGTCCTTTATTTTACATTCAGTTCAATATGTTACGGACTAATCAAACTTGTTATAGACCTTCGTTACAACAAACGTTCACAAGTACTGGCCTTGAGGACCAACGATTAATTAATGCGAGTTTCAACGAGGTTCAAAGCCAGTCTCCTATACAGTTCACAATTATTATGAACATTCTTGTGTGGACCGCCAGCCCACAATATTACAGGTAAAGTCACGGTATTGTTAAAGAGAACGACACACGTGCAAAAAATTGATTTGAGCTCAGTAAATATGAACAGTACAATACGTACATTTGTTATTCACAATGTATGTTTAACATTTGTAGAAACAAAGTAGATCGTAATCTAAAGTACTCCGAACTATTGGAATGAATTCAGATCGTCTGATACATAAGAAAAAATAAGGTGGGCGAGGATTCTCACATAACTCTTTACACGTCTTAAAGATACAGGCACATCAGATAGCTATCCTTAAACGCTACACGGGCCGAAAACGTTAAATTGGCCACGATTAAAAAAAACAGTCGCGGTACATTGTTCCGGCATTCCCAGAGTAGACGTGGGGGGCTTAATGAAGTTAGTAGAGTATACAACAAAGAGCTAAGGAGGTGAACTAAAGCATAACGTAAAAAAGTGTGTCTCGGCTCGTTGCTGTGATTTATTGCAAGCGTCGCCCTCAAGGTTCCTCAGTAGCGTTAAATTATTCAGCTTTTAATTCGTTATCGCCGCCACCGACGTTACTACGCTCTGCACTATTTACACCTGAATATAATTCATGATTTCGTTACCGTGCTTCGGGTAAAAAAGGTAACCTACTATAATATTTTGCGGTGTTGTGGGAGCTGTAATAATCTGAGTAAGTTAAAATGTTTGGAAGGAATAAGCAAAAGTAAGGAGACGATAAGATTAAAAAGTATTAATATCAAAGTTTTTAAAGAAAGCGAGAGGCAGAGAACAGTACACTTAAATTATACGTTCACGAAATAATAATAATATTTTACTCAAAATGAAAAGTTGTTCGAAAAGTCTGCATAAGCACAATTACCAGCACCATTCAAAAATAAAAATGTTTGAGACTATTGTGCTTTGTAAATCCCCAACTACCGACATCAGACAATATCGTCTAATTACACATATTGATTGAAGCACATGAGCACTTAAACCCCATCACATAATATAAAATGTACATAACTCTACAAACCCTCTCTAGCGCAAGCATCAGCCAATTGATTGGCGGTGATTCAGAGCGGCCGTGTATTAATATTGATGGAATAAACTTGCAGCGCGCCCTGAAATATGAGCCAACGTTGGATATTCATGTAAATCGAACACACTATCATGAAGTACTGCCTCTGTGAACCGCACACTAACTAAAGGACCGTGTCCATGCAACGGACTATCGCAACTCGGACATGACGATAGCAGTGGCTGCGATAGTAAATTCAATTAGCCGGTCTACAACCTAATCTTTGCTAAGTGATACAAAGATAACGGGTGGCAGTTGGAAAGCAAAATGGCGTATCTTGGAAGGCTCTTGACTCCTGGCATAACGATGTTTGCACTTACAACATTTTCAGTTAGTAAAACATTGACCTGCCAAACAATTTTCACCTCTATGAAGGGAACTAATGCGAAACTTTTATGGCGCAAAAATAAATGTATTTCTATTATACGGCAATTTACCAATCTAAAAATATAATATCTCCTGAAAACAACGAATTGTTGTTCCATAGTGTCATGCATATTATACCTATAAAGAACCCTTTACTGGAAAGCGGTGGTTTATAGGCACAGGTAACCTCCATCAGAATAATTGCGATGTAATACTACGACAAACCCGTCAGTGTAGAAGGTTCCTAACAAATAATTCCGTCCATAACAAAGTGGTAAAACTGAATTAACTAGTTAATAACAAACCTCTGCTTGCGGTGGTCGTTCCGACGTGGCCGAAGAGATTTGCACTGGGGTCCCAGAACGTTCGTTCGAAACATAGAATTACTTTGTTCAGGTTTCCGTAGCCGAGACGTTTGATAGCTGCTATCTGCAACAAAATAAAAACTTAAAAGACGACATACTTAAAGAATATTATAGCATGCTATACTACGTTGGGTCGTATGTGTGTAGCGTGAACACATTATTTCGGGACATAAGATCTTCTTATTATTATTATTATTGCAAACTAAATATTTTGATAAATATTTTCGGCGAAATACTCTGCAATAGATGGCGCGAAACGTCACCGTAAGGTTGCGTTTCCACCAGAGATGTGCGATGGAAATGTGTCGTGCGAGGATGTCTAGCTGTGCTGTGAAAATGTGTGGGCGTTTCCACCAAAGCTGTGCGATGAAAATGTGCCTACGAGGATGTGTAGCGGAGCTGTGAAAATGAGCATTAATGTGTGGTGCGAAGCTGTGAAATGTGTCGACGGGGTTGCGGTGACAAACTCCGGCTATGGACTGGCTGGTACAGTATGCGCAAACCTCGCAACACATCCTTCTCAACACATCCCTCGTACACATCGTACACATCCCTCGTACTGGTGTACGAGGGATGTGTACGATGTGTACTAGGAATGTGTGCGAGGGTGGTCCCTCGCACACATTCCTAGTACACATCCCTCGCACACATCCTTCACTTGTTTTGTATGTACAAAAATCTAGCTCCGCTGAGCCGTTTCCACCAGAGCTGTGCTGACCGAGGCGAGGTAAATGAAGCGATTCTATTGATTCTTTAAAAACACATTCCCCGCTACACATCCTCGCACATCTCTGGTGGAAACGCAGCGTAAGGCGTTAGAAATGGATTGATGAATTCGACTCTGAAGGCAGGAACCTCTGTGGCTCGGTTGGAAAGAGCGTCGCATGTACTGAATCCGGAAGTCGCAGGTTAATTAAAATCCTGCTTGCGGTTCGAATTTTTCTTTTCATAGAAAATCTTCGAAAATTGCGACGCATGCGTGTATATTTATAAAAAATATTTTTTCGGCTTGTTTTTCATGAAAACTAAAAAAGTGCTTAAAAAGCAGTGTAAATTAAACTTGATAAGGGTCCACAGTTAGTTCACATCTCTGACACATAGCGCTGCGATCGATTTCGTTGTCTCCACCACCGACTTCGCACATAGCGTATACAAACAAAGTTATGTTTATTGTCAATGATCTGGATAAGGCACGATCCTGCTATGACCTGTGACCTATTTGTGCGTGGTCCGCTTGCCAAGCGTGGTCGTTTGGCAAACAGATCGGTGATAGCAGTATCTAGCACATAGGAGGATAATGTTTCTAATCCTCGTATCTGAATATACAGAATGTTAGTTTGCTTGGGGACATAATTCAGGGGAGCATTTTACAAACACAACTTTAACTAAGACAACAACTCTGAAATACAGAAAAAGAACTGGCCTAGTACGTGTCCACGCATTCTTGGGTTCCAAAGTTGATTATACCCCTTGATCAGTAGGTATGTTATTTTAAGACCATACAATTCTTTATAATTCCTGTAATCTATAGGCAAAGAACTATCTGTATTTTTTCAGAATTGTAATAGTTTCGAAGATAAGGGGTATTTTAAGAATGGCAATTTTTCGTATATTTCCTTAAATAACTTGATAACTTGTTATTTGTTTTTAGAAATTATAAAAAAAATATTTGCAATCCTCATAACAAGCTGTTTGGCACACACTCATGACCGCGATCGTATTGATGCTTTTGAGATGTGGTGCTGGCGAAAGATGCTGGGGATCCCCTGGACAGCACATCGCTCCAACGTGTCAATCCTACAAGAATTAAACATAACGACAAGGCTCTCCACCATCTGCCTACGTAGGATTCTCGAATACTTTGGCCACATTGCCAGGAAGAATGACGATAACCTAGAAAGGTTAGTAGTCACTGGCAAGGTGGAAGGCAAAAGACCACGTGGTCGAAGCCCGACACGTTGGACCGACCAAATTCGCACCGCTCTCGACACAACGGTCCACGAAGCTCTGCACTCGGCGGCAGATCGGGACAGATGGCGTCGAGTGGTACGCAACAAACTGCTGCAACATGGAGGTGGTCACGACCCTCAGCATTGAGGAAACCGATTCGAGGAGGAGGGTTATACGGACAAAAACCTATAGAGCAGTTCGAGTTGGTGCTTTTCGTGAGTACTTCACTCCTTTAGCCTGTCCACGCACTAGACAGCCGACCCCGATGCATGATCGTATATTGGAACTCGAACAGTACTGGCTGCGGCAGCCATTATTCATATCATACATTGGAGTGATTGGCGCAGCCTGGCTGCCTAGTATTCATAGCTTAAAGCTTAGATTATTTATTATTTTATTTAGAACTTTTTTGTGGAAAGTCGGTTACATTTTTTTTTGAAAAAGTTTTTTAATTTATCCTTTTTAGTTTCAATATTCAACCTTCTTACATGTACACTATAAAATATTGTAATCCGTAGCACCGGTGATAACATCGTCCATGTATGTACTCTTACACAATGAGCTAAAAATAAAAACTGCTGCACTAAACTAAATGAAAATTTTATGGGATCTAATGGCAGTTAAACTGTATCGAACAAAAAAAGAATCATCGAAATCGGACCAGAAACCTCGGAGTAATCGGTGTAGACAATGTTGAAAACTTTTTAGGTTTTCGTTGTTTTTTGTTGATTTTTCAAAAAATGCTAGTCCGATTTCGATAAAATTTTAATGGGACCATTCGGAAAGTATACCCTTTCCAACAAAAAAAGATTTTTTCAAATCGGTTGGTAAACGACGGAGTTATGCCCGAACAAACATAAAAAAAAAATATAAACATCCGAATTGAGAACCTCCTCCTTTTGGAAGTCGGTTAAAAATCTTCAGATTGGGTGTTCAAAAGAAAACGCAACGTTTTTCCTGAGCCACTTTTTTTACAAATGTAAAGGCGCTTCCTCACCGCGAGCATTCACCTGTAATGTGACATAAAACTGCGCAATTTGATACTCTATTGTCTTCGAATGTTCGAATCTGTAACGTTACATTACAGGTGAATGCTCACGGTGAGGGAGCGCCCTAAGGCGCCCATTACACGGTAGGTTTTGCCATGGCAAAACCATTGCAGAGATTTTGACTGACGGAAAACCTATCATCTAATGCGTTGATTGACGTTTGAATGACGAAAATTGTAGGCGATAAAAAATTCCATCATTCAACCATCATTCATGATTGGCAAAACCTACCGTGTAATGGGCGCCTTAGGGTACCCCACATTTATCGACGCGGAATCGGCTTAATCCGGTCAAGAAAACCTTTATATCAACGTAATAAGGGTGTTACTAATGCCATTCGCATCGGCTCGGCACGGACGACGCGATGCGATGCGAATGGCATTAGTGACACCCTTATTACGTTGACATAAAGGTTTTCTTGACCGGCTTAAGCCGATTCCGCGTCGATAAATGTGGGGGGACCCTTAGAGTGAGCGCCAGCACGCCCACATTCAAATGTAATCACCTTGTAAAATCCTTGGCATCTGAGGTAGGAGGACGAACGAAGGAGGTAATTTTACTTCCTTTTTTGGCTTCAATTTTCAGTAGCCTATTAGGAATTTGGACATTCTATATGGGCCTGAAGTATTTATTTACTTATCAGTAGAACATGGGGGAAGTTATACTAGGTTCAAAGATATCACCCGGCATTACTAAGCCAATATCACCACTACTTTAATTCTAATGAATTCAAGTCTACATAATAAAATATTAAACCATGCATTCACCTCACCCAACGGTGGTAAAATCTAGGTTTCACTATATTGAATAATTAAAATGGTAAAATACCCAATGTAACAAAGGAGAATTCCATACCTTCCAATCAGGTAGTGGCGGATCGAAGTTGACGAAGTTCTGTTGGTTCTGTCCATTGTTCGCTACAGCCACCTTCAGTACTCCCAAAGGCAACGTACAAAGGACCACGTCACCTGCAAAGATATTATGTTTCAGTCAAAGAACAATCGAATGACAACAGTAAACCGCAGGCAGTAGCGGCAGTGCCAATGACCGAACGCAGACACTTCTGATTTATAGGGATTCTAAAATTCCTCCTGGTTTAAGGCCTACTGAACCATCCGACTAACCAGTTTTTTACAAAAGTACGAGTAGATATTTCAAAACTACAACGAAAGAAAAGTAATTTTATACTTTTTTGTGCCCTTTTTAGATGTAAGTTTATTTTTTATTTAAAATTTTTTTTTTTATTTTACCCTTTTTACTTGGTAAAAATGCATACATATGCGATAGCAGAATCAAATAAGAAAGTAGCAGTGCCTGGCAGGCAGCTCATGGTTTAATTTCACTATTTGTCCATTATAAGGGTTATAATGGAAAAACAGTGAAATTAACGTGTCGAACTGTCTGCAATCACCCAGCAGACGATAAACCTACAATATTGCCAGTAAGTGAAGAACCTGTACCCTGAGCACGAGTTTTCAGTATTTGAGACGTAAAGTAAACTGGAACTTTGACAACTTCAAATTGTCAATTTTCAAGGAAAAAATTAGTTCCTTCTTCGCACACCAGAGGCGCTGTTCCATTTTTTCATACAAGAAACGCTGTAAATACTGGAAAGACGCTGTAAAGTAAAAGAGTGAAAACTCGTGCTAAGGGTACTGTTATATTGTCAGAAAGTGAAGACATCGACAATTTCGCATATTAGCCGGAAAGCTGTTGTCATCTGCCGTCTACTGGCTGTCAGAAGATACTAAGTTTATTAAAAAGTCTATTTTGTCCGACATACTGTAGGTATAATATACTCGTACTTAAAAATAACGAGCAATGATAATTTAATAATATTACAGACATCCCCCTATCCTTATTTCTTTTTAGTGTTTCACTTCAGAATTACACAACATCAATTTAATTATAGACAACACCTTAGCTTTCATCTTACATTCACACGATTCACCTCGAGATACGGATATTTGAAAAGGTAATTGAAATTTTAACTTGTTTAGTTATAAAATAAACCGCCTGAAGATTTTATTGGTGCAAATATTTATAATTAGTTTACATTGCACTATCTAAGATTACCATTGTAAGTACTATTTCCCTTTACCGACAATATAAAACGCAGCTGTGTGAGTGTGCAGCATAGTTTATGACGTTGCCAATTTGTTTTTATTTTATAATTGTCGTCATAACGTAGGTACAATTTTCATGAATATAATCGTTTTGTTACGGTTTTATTTTAACAGCATGTAAACACTGATTCTTGAACATAAAACTACATGAAGTGGCAGACCTGACACACGTCATTGAGTGAGTTCACATCGTGTGAAATAAAATGTTGAAATGAAATGATATGTCATTTCATATCATTTCATTTCAACATTTTATTTTATTTATTTTTGCAAGTAGATTAATATCAACACTTTTACACGTCGTCTTTTTACAAACTAGATGAGGCCGGTGTTTCGTACCTGACTACTCTGAGAAGAAACAGCCGAAACAAACTCAGAGGTCACTGTCTCTTTTAAAGTCCAGATATTAAATTGGTATGGCCATGTACGAGTAGGTTAACGTCTGAGATGGTCTTTTGAAGAAAGAACCACACAGATTTGAGTGGATCTGTCCAGTCAGTGCAAGCATTTGTCAGTTATCGTGTAGCTCGACTCATAATTCAAGGAGCTCAAGTGTGAGAACTCAAGGAGCTCGAGTGTGGATTATCAAAAAAAATCATCGGTTTGAACTGAATCTGAACACATGACCACGGAAGAAAAGGAGAAGAATTCTCCACTGGATATCAAAAGGTGGTAAGTAACGATGATTTGGCCACGTTCAATACTTAAAAAATCGAATAGAAACTGTAGCCCAGTTGTAACAAAATTGATTAAAATTTCATGAAAGATGAGAGAAGAGGTATTTTCCAAAATCAAATAACCTACGACGTGACAACTCAAATGTTCGATTCTTCAAATCATTTGTGCCACAGTAATTACAATAAAACATTTTATTTATTCATATTAAAACACCTTTTCTGATTCCAGAGACCTTTGAATACGTATACAATCAAAATACCAGCAATTCACAAAGGTATCTTATATAACATTCCAGTCAAATGAAAGGGGTTGTGGGGTAGAACCAATCACTGTGAAAGGTAAGGTTTAACCCCAACAAAGCCTGTAAAATGCTAAATAAAGATTTCCTTGTATCGAACACACGGATCTGCTTGACCTGGCTAGAAAAGGTTACTTCAATTGATTCTGCAGGTAAAAGGATTGTGTTGAGAATCAGATTGCAAATCGATGAAGGTTTAAAGCAGAGATTTTGCTATTCTGTTGCAGTTTTTAAAATAAGTTTGTAAAATCCCTTAGAAAAATATTATACATTTTGCGTGAACTTCAAACAGACAAAACTTTTTTGAGTTCTTTAAACTTTTTAAAGAAAAGTTAGGTACTAAGACTTAAGCCTCCTGCAGACACACGCGATTAATCGCGCTGCGACAACGAGCCAAGCTAATTTCCACTGTAAATGTACTGCGAATGGACCGCGACATGTCGCCCCGCGCGATTAATCGCGTGTGTCTGCAGGAGGCTTTACTCGTATTTTGCTAATTTAAACATATTTTTGAGGGAATCTTTCACTCGAGAAAAGGTTCTCTTTTATTTTATTTCAAGTTCATGCAATACTGATATTACGAGTATGTCGATATCCAACATCGTTGGATAATGAATTCTATTTTTCTTTTCATCGTTTTGGTGCTCAAACGCTTCACTATGTAAGAAAGATACCGTGTGAAAAATACAAAAAGTAAACCAATATAACAGCTTTCAAACAAAACTAAAAATAATTCCCAGTTCAAATAGTATTTGTTTGTTGTTCAGTCACGTTTCAGCAAAGAATACGCCGATAAAGTTTAGCGGAACAAGATAACAGTAGCCAATGTCCTTTTCCGAGACATAAACATCCTCTGTACAAAGTTTAGGAATTCCCGCAATAGACAAACACACAAGCGGACTTCCTTATTTATTGTATTAGTCCTGACATAAGTTTTGCTTGAATGGGCACGTCACAGTATGACAAACTACAGTATAGAGTACAAGCTCGACTATTCATGGTTCATAAATGAAAAACCAAGCCAAGAGTATACCTAAACGTACGTTTTTCCCTTCTACGGGGATTAAATTATTCCGAGGCCAAAAATATGTAGGTAATACTGTCAAAAGCTTTTTGTTTTTTCTTTGCTATGCTTTTTAAATACTAATGACAGTCGAAAATTTATTGGAAAACTGCAAGTCAAAGTTTTACCTTATCGTGATCGAAACAAAGTTGTAGACAGATAGAATTGGGTCATATCAACAGAAAGGAACATGAGGCTTTTGTCTGGAATTGGTGACGTCACAGGAAAATCATACATAAATAAATTGGTATTTATACCAACCGGAAAACAGAAAACTTTTAAAAGGTGATCCGAAAGGACAAACGCGACAAAGGGCTTTGTTTCATATTCTGTAGTGATGTTAACATCAAATCTTATAGTTTTCCTCAATATACGTACTCGGTGCTAAAGCTTTTAAGAGCAACTTTGGTACCGAAGCCTTAGGGACTAACAAAGACGTGGACGAACATCTCATATACAATATTCTATAAACGACCCCCTAGAATCAGGGAAAAGGTATCAAAACCACTGTTTGATTTCAACTGCAATCTATTTGAGCTAAAGGGACGGCCATGACCGGAAAAAGATAATGAGACGAAAGTCGGTCAAATGTAAAAACATTGTGAAAATATTATTGGTTGACTTAAGCTAACTAACTTTGGTGCTTCTATAAAATTCGACCTTGCTTTAAAACCAGTTATTTAAATCTCTGTGGGTAACACTAAAATCAGTTATCGATAGTAAGTTATTGCTTTGTCTAGAACATAATACAAAGGACTATCAGCAAATAGTCGATAATTTTACCGTTTCATTTCTACAAAGTGTCACTTATGACATCCGTGCGAGAAATTGACAATGAGGTAAGTGTCAATATCTTTTGTATAGCAATTCTATTGTTGTATCTTTTAAGACTTGCGAAGAGTAATACGAACCAGAAATAGCTAGATACAGCCTAGCACCGCCTCTTAAACATCTAACTGCCTGCGTCTACGATAGACTCCGCCTGTATGCAAATGTGGTACAAGAGCCTCAGGCAGGGCGACCGGGGGGTTTGTGGTGAAGAATGGGGGGAGAGGGAATAGACCGCCGGGTCAACACAGGGCCGACCGTATTTTTGCGCCTCGTCAAAGTAAAATTAACGCGTTAGAATTGCAAATCATTCGGCGACAAAGAAATGACAAGGAGCCAAGCCGACGGCGTTGTGGATTTTTCTCATAACGCCCATTATCCCGCTTTGTTTTTTTTTTTTACACAAACGGCACTTCCTTAATATTACGGCCACATGAATTTGATTTTTCTATTTGGAACAGAAAATGCGGACGCTAACGCAATATGGATGTGTGCCGCCGGCTACAATCGATAGCGAATGCTTTTTTCCCATTGTTCCCTCGTTACGGCACACAATTTTGCAGTACGTGTGCTGTACAGGAACTTTGAATAAAAATGTACGGTTATTACAATTAAGACATGTGTAGTTTTTTTGGGCTTCACATAGTGATAAACCTATAGAAAATATAACTCCTTTTAAGTCAACGAAGTGAATAGAAAAAGTTGATGGTAAATTGACGGCACGTTGGGGCCCGTGGCTGAGCGATATTTGTATGACCAACAAGGTTGATCCGAATCTAAGTATTTGCGTGTGTATGTTTCTGCTTGTAAACCCACGATACAGGAGAAATTCCTAGTGGGGAACAAAATAATAAAGAAAAAACAAATCAATCACCTGAATTTTTGATCTCTTACCTTTAAATGTCTGTGTCTGACCCGGATTTACTTCGCTGACAGCCTTCACAGTTACTCCAGGACCTCCATACTGGATATCCGTGACAGCTGTACCCAGCCTGATATCCAGGCCATCAGCTAGAGCCACTGGCACGCACGAGTAGCCATTGCGAACTGTAACAAAACAAAATGGTTTTAAAGCTGTTTTTACCTTGTCTCTATTCTACAATACTACTGGATCAGTTTTACGTTTTCGACTGCTTTAAGTAATTTTGATTATTCTATAAAAAAAGGGTAACACCTTGCTAAATATTAAGGCAGTTGTTCGTTTTATTGTTCGTGTTTATCATAATATTAATATAGCTTAAAATTCTGAGTCACTAAAACGTGAAAAGTTATGTTATGAGCATAAATTTTCACATTTTTGTATCGTTAAAGTAAATGAGAGTTTTCATTTGATAGAAAAAAATAGTTCCTTGTTCGTACAATAGAGGCGGTTTTTAATTTTCCATACAATAAACTCAGTAATTGCTTCAAGTACGCTTTGGATAAAAATGTCGATAAGAATGTGGATCAAAATAATGTAAACCCTAATCCTCCTTCAGACTATTCAAAATATTATACTTTTATTTTAAAATAAATATTGATCATAAACAGATAATAAAATAACCAAACTGGCAACTACACGATGATGGACTTTTGTTAGGGATCGGTTAGTCTTACGACTATTAAAACGCTTCTACACAACTAAATATGGAAAGAAGTAGAGGCAATTACACTTACAGAACTAATTGGCGATGATTCCTCGCAAGGTGTAAAAGTAACAGGGCAAACGAGATACTCCAGTTATTCTTAACGATGCATATAACAACGTGTTATTAGTGTGTTCTATTGCAGTTTGTTAACCTGACTTGAAATGTAACATACAATACACGGATTTCAAAAGCATCACGTAGAAAAACCGACTCGAAAAGCCAAAGTTTAAATAATTAAACACTAGTAAACAAAAAATATTCTTTTGTGTAGGTTTTTAGCTTCGGTTCTAAAGCATGTGCCATAAAGGTGTTTTTTGCAATATACGATGTTGCCACGGTGTGGTACTATATGACCACGAAAAGAACAAAAATGTGATAGCGCCGTTATTGTGACGCCATGCATACACTGAAAAAAATAAAACGAGACTTTCTACTGTTCTTGAACAGTAAAAAAAAAAACGGTTCCGGGAACTTATTTATACGTTAAAATAATTGATTACGGACAGTGCACTGAAATGGTCAAAAACAGTAAAGAGCTAAACAGTTATTTCAACTGTATGAACATTAAAGTCTACTGAAACAAACAGATCCTTGTAAGTATTGCCGTTTTCAGAGCTTTACTGGTATCGTAGCAGTTATTTTTACTGCTTCTGAACAGTTATTGCAGCATACAGTAAAGAGCTAAATAGTTACCTATTTCAATTGTTTGAACATTAACGTTAACTAAAACAAGCAGTAAAAATAACCGACCAGAAAACAGTAGCAGATGCACAGTAAAATCTACTGTTATAGCTCAACTATTTTTTTTCAGTTAGTTTTACTGCTTTGGACAATAGGCTCTATTTTAAAGCTGCGAACATATTATCGGACGCGTCCGTCAGCCGCGGCTGAGGGCCGCGGCTTAGCAGTGTGCACGGTACACAAACATCCAGCCGGCCAGATTCTGTTCGGACGTCCGAGCGCTCAAGGGCGACTCAAGGTCACGTCCGCGTCTTACGACCGATAGTTTGCACAGTGTAGTATTCAATGTACTGGCTAGATTTTAATAAGCCGCGTCCCTCAGCCGCGGCTGACGGACGCGTCAGATAATATGTTCGCACCTTTACTGTCCAAAACGGTGAATATTACCGAAAAATCGGTTGGTATTACCGTTTTTTTTTTCAGTGTAATGTCATTTTCTAAAGCTAAAGAACCAAGCACAAGCTATGCCCAAGCCGAGCCACTCTACTTGCGGTGTCAAGTGTGAACGTACAACGAACTTACAACTATCACTCTCTTCAAATAATGTCGTCATTAATGATGTCAAAACATTAATGATGGCTATGGATTCAATGACAGAACACCGGTTTGTAGCAAACTCTAATTTTTGAATTACTAACATGATGAAAAACTTGATATTTTTCTTTGCATTTTCCATTTATTCTGCGCAATATCTACTAACAAAGTTAATAACTTTTTAGTTTTTATCAATTTAATTTGTCTCAAAGCTTTCAAACAGATCTTAAACGTAAACAAAATCTTTGGAGCAACTCTCTTCACTTTGTCTGGAGAGCTGGTCCAGCTATAATGGCCGATAAACGCATATACGACGATCTCACAATGCAGTTTTCATTAGCCTGATAGCACGCCACACTATTGTGTTTTAATAACTTAAAGTGGATTTCTTACTCCATTAATTCGCTCGTAACGTAGAGTTAAAAGTGTATAGAGGTTGATGTTCTTTTTTTTAAATGGTAGTTTTGTTGTTTTTTTTTTAAATAAAATTAATAATGTCTTAAACCATTTAAATATTGTTGTTAGGTGCGTTTGCACTTGATAGAATCAATTATTGTAAAATGTCTATTGTGTAATGAAGTTTATCACGAATTCAACATCGTAAAATGGACAAAGTTTTCCTACACTGAATGACGCTCTAATCCAACATAAGTATACATCGTATGAAAATAAACTTGGTAGTCTTCCAAATGAACTGAAAAATACAAAACAACAAAGTATTATATGTATTGCTTGTATTGCTATGTAGATACCTAGTACATAGATAGGCAAAACATAGACAGAAAATGTAACATCTTAATATATTAAGATAAATCTCGTGTCACAATGTTTGTCCTCAATGGACTCCTAAACCACTTAACCGATTATAATAAAATTCGCACACCATGTGCAGTTCGATCCAACTTGAGAGATAGGATAGTTTAAATCTCAAATTATAGTCGCAATTTTAATTTATTGCTAATTATTCCTTATATAGTAGAGATTGTACGCGTGCGAAGCCGGGACGGGTCGCTAGTCTCTTATAAAAGGTACCGTATATCCAAAATTCTCGGTTTTACAGATGTCCATTCTAACAACCATACAATTCTGTGCACTAGAGGCTACTTTCAACGTACACTTGCAACATTGTACCATTTAACGATATTAGCCTAGTTCGTTGTCAGAGCCAGCCGTGTCGCACGAATAAACTGCCCGAAACTAAAGTACCATAAAAGGAGACCGCGAAATGTGCAGACAGACCTAACAATACCAACAATAGGGTCATTGTAGGAATAGATGTTAAATGTTGTTTAAATGAATGTTTATTCTGATATACAGTTTAATTTGCTACGTTATTTAGATAACGGCGAATTAGAATTATTGGCATTTCAGTTGCTCGAGGTAGGTAGTAAATATTAACATCGAATTCCATTTTATGTTCTCTGATTGTTCTAAAGTTATTGTCACGATTATAATAATCACGTACTAGCCTATTTATCATCATAATCTACATTCTATTGCACAATTACTAAACAATTAAGCAAGAAACTAACAGAATACATCAAAGATAAATCTGTGAGCAAAAAAGAAAATACACCACGAAAATAAAAACAAGATACTATTTTTATTAAAATCATATCTTGTTTACGATCCCACCTGTTACAAAAATTTCGCATAAGGAACAAACGGTCTTCTTCAAAGTAAAATATGTAATTGTAAAGTGCCTTTTACCCCCACAAAACACCGACTTGGTTTCCGAGCTTATTACCGATTTTATTATGTGTTAATGTCGGTTGAAAAGATCTAAAGCTGAAGCCAACAAAAAATATTTCAATAACATTGTTAGCCGTTAACTGGACTAACCGCTGGCCATTACCTCGGCAATTTACCCCAACACAATATTGAACGGGTTCTCGAAAAAGATGACCAAGTTTACCGCGAGATAATCTCCGGGTTCTGTCAAACTTTGACAAATTAGGATTCATTAATTTTGAAGGTAAGTTTGGTGGTACCAGATTTTTATATATAATTAGGTAATTAGTTATGCAAACACCTAATGGCCGGTTTGTGCTCTATGTTTTTGTCATGTTACGCGGTTTTATTGAAACGTGACCAAACTTTTTACTAAAACCGATCAATCTTTAACAAGACCCACATTAATCGTCGTAATGAACACTGACTTTTGCCCATTGATTATGCACTAGATCGAATCAGTCATGTCTCAAAACTTTTACATAATTATACGTATTCAGTTTTTTTTTATTCATCTCGTATACTCAACTCTTTCTAATTTACCACTGTCTAGCACAAATTCCTTAACAAACACCCTTCCTCGATAATACAGTTTCCTTCAAGCCAGAACCCTAAAATCTGCTTTCAAACGGAATTAACAAGGAGACCGCAGTCGGTTGGGTCGAAAGAGCTCCCAATTTACCGTCCACCTGGAGTGCATCCTGACATTGTAGCGTTTAATGTCGTTACCACGGTTTGATGCGCGTATGAAACATGGGACATCGTATACGACCCGCGTGGATAACACAGGTATGGAGGTGGATGGAAATGGTACTGTTTATGGAGCCAAAGAGGTGAGGTAACATTTCAAATATACATACATCTAAAACATAGATCTACATTTTGTTAAAAATGCGCTTTGATGTCTTTGGACCACCATATATTTTTCTATCAAAACTCATCTGTACAATACACAATTAAACACAAGGGCTATAGAAGAAACACCGTGGATTTTAGTCAGCACGAGACTTCCAGTCCCTTTTGCTCCATCTAGGGCTGGAGGACTCATTTGATTATACGTACAACGACAGAAAAACCTCTAACTTTCTCACTTGCTTAAATTTTCACTAAATCATCCAGCTTTTGCCCTGGGATCTGGAGGCGACTGCCCTCCAGCGCGTCTATGAGTGGCGCGTGGAGGCGCAGCGCCGGGGAGAATTCCCGCTGCCCCGACAAGTCGAGGCGCGGCGGGAAGAGGTCCGGCGCGATCTCAGGGCAGTATGGAGGGGACGATTGTCGCAACCGACGGCCGGGCACGCCGCAATCGCGGCGGTAAGACCCCTCTTTGAGGAGTGGCTGGATAGGAGTCACGGCGTCCTGACCTACCGCATGACGCAGGTCCTCACCGGACACGGAAGTTTCGGGAGGTACCTGTGTCTAAGGAGAAAGGAGGAAACGCCTGGGTGTCACCACTGCGAAGATCGCCCGGAGGACACAGTAGAGCATACGGTGCAAGACTGCCCAGCTTGGGCAGAGCACCGACGTGTCCTCACGGCGGCGATAGGCGGAGACCTCTCGCGCCCGGCATTGGTTGCGGCCATGCTGCGGGGCGAGACGGAGTGCGAAGCGGTCGCCTCCTTCTGCGAAGCAGTAATGCTCGCGAAGGAGGAGGCGGGCCGCGTGAGAGAGAGGACAGTGTCCTCCCTCCGCCCCAACCGCAGTGGTGGACGCCCACGGCGACGGACGTCGCAAGACGATCTCCGGCCACCGTAGGCGCGGGCATGCGGGCGGCGAGTAAAGGGCAACTCGCTGCCCGACCATGGACCATGCCCGGGTCGACGGCGCGTTGTGTTCCACGCGCGCCTCAAAGAGCGTCAGCAAGATGACGGGGCCCCCTCTCTAGAGGGCCAAAGCCTGCCGGGGTCGCGGGACTTATCTCATTACCGTGACCCCGGAACATAAAGGGCTATCGAAGGACACCGTGGATTTTAGTCAGTACAAGTCTGACAGTCCCTTCCGCCCTGCCCGGGGTGGGAGGACTCATTTGACGATTTTACCACGATAAAAAAAAAAAAAAAAACATCCAGCTTTATTAGTTCAATGTTCATTACATTATTTTCCCCTATCATAAATATCCATAGAGGCAATCTCGGCAGTACCATGCTAGTATTTGTCACATCAAGTTGATCTATGTCAGCAGCGTGAATCTCGATCACGGAACGTTGGCAGTCAACGTGATTTGTTGGTTCAACAGGGAGGGCAACGAGAATCCACCTCTAAACAATGTTACGATAGCGCTTGACGCGAGAAACATAGACAAACTTGCTAAATATTTCGATCAAGATTTTGTACCCGCTGAGGAGAATTCACACGATACAAAGACATTATTTATCAAAGTAATGAAGAGTATAACGAGTAATGTGCTGAGTGAACGATTCATCAAACATAAAGCTTACCCCAAGGCAGAAACCTTGAGAAATAGATGGCTATATTTCTTTTAAGACGTTCCCCATGAACAGGGAAATAATTCAAATATTGTCTTGAGGATTTCTAAAAATAAATTACGTTTCCTGTATTTTTATTGTTATATAAATGCTTTCTTCGATTGTATTTGTTGTCAAGCAAGTATTACAATCATGTTCAACTTGTTTGAAATGTAGATACTTGATATTGTATGTAGTACAATGCATGCTTCCATACAAAACAGATACTAATGTTCACTGCACCGTGGAATTCTATCTCGAATGTTAACTGTCGATCGCAAGTATTTGGAATGAGGTATTCGCATTGGTTACCCACACGAAATGAAGAAGTTACAATTGAAACATTCTAAATACGTCCCACACAAGTTCGCAAGTATCGCATTAAGTATTGAGTAACTTTGTGAAATATCAAAAGCGTACGGTATCCGAGTTAAATGGCAAAAGTTAAGCGCTGCAGCTCATTGCTGGTGTAAAATTGTATGGTGGAATCTGGGATACCGGTGGCCATCGGGGTGGGTGTAGAATTAAAATTGGCGATAGCAACGCGACGCAACGTACCGCATGGAAAATACTCTGAAAATCGGTGCCCTCGGGCAACCGACTGGCAACCGCTGCGCTGTGGTCAGTGCGTACAGCCTCTGGAAGTGACTTGTGTGACCCGCCATTATTATGTGGTTTTATTTATCAAGGGTATTTTTGTTTCTTTTTTGTGTTCTTTTGTATTTGCTGTCACTTTGTGCGCCGCTGCTGTTAAGTGCATTCATAGACAACTCTCAAAATCATTATGTCTTTTATTCAGGTTGCCCAAATAGAGTCTGTCTGTATTTAAACGTTGAAAATTTCCTTTTAAATCGTAAGTGATTTTCACAATCCTTTTACTACTTATTTTTATCAGATCTGACTTTGAAAACTATTGACTGTTTAAAAATGGATCTTATGTTTTTACGTGTAAATATGTATGCAGTACAAAGCTCATCCAGTAAAAGGAATAATAATAGATCTACGTACGGAACCACGTTATGCATGTTATGTTAGTACATACATGCACCCCTATGGAACTTCTCATTGTCGACAGTTTTAGAATCGCTTTAGCAATTTGGCTTTGTGGTCTTGTGTGGAATTTTTGCTTTATGGTCTAAGCTCCAAATACTTCCTTTTCGTTTTTGAATAGTAATAAGGAGAAAAAGTATTCTTTATTAGTATGAAAACAAAATCGTGCATTGTTAAAGCCACCGTAAAGATAGGTAAATATTACGTTTTACAGCTGAAATTTAAGCCACGGAGATAAGAAATAAATGTGTGACGTGGTATTTGCGTGAAATGAAATTATAATTCAACGCGGGCCGTAACTGTTGAAGATAAGTTTTGTTTATGTAACATTGTGTACTGCAAAATTTACGATTGTCGATTTTAATTCAGGAATCGGCCCATTAACGCGACGGCGGCGGCGGGAAAAAATACGCGGCAATTCGTTGCTTAAAGAACATTAAATTAAACGTAATTTGAATAATTTTACGTGGCGGTGAACACAAATAGCTGTAATTAAAGTACAAGTAGGTATATTTCGCGAATTCTGCCAAACTGAAAACAAAGGACGGTCGAAACGCTTAGTGAGCACCATCAATGTGAATAAGCTGCATATTTTAAAGACGCAGACATGGAGTAAAATGATATAATATATTTTATTCTAATAAATAATATACCAAAAAGAGTAATGTTGTCTATAAATTTTGAAAAAAGAGTTGTAATCATAATATATTATTTGTACAAAAATTATGTGTCAAATGTGCATAATAAATCTTAAAGCACATGAAATATAATGGAAAATGTTCGAACTTTAAACAGATAAATTGAAAACAATTGATGACATGACATACGAATGATAAATTAACAATTGAATCGTCAAACAAAACAATTGAATTCCGTCCTCCATTCGATTGCTACTTATTCAAACAGGGAACATAATTCACTATTTAAATATTAAAACTTTAATCATTCATTTGGGTCAGAGCCCATTCGTCCCCTAATATTCGTACCCCAGCATAAAAGTTGTGGATTCGGCCCCTATATAGGTGCCCATTGGTCTCCTGGTAGAGGACCAATTAATATTTTAATATAACATATTATTTTTAAGGTACCCATTCGTCCCCTCTAATATATATACAATATAAGTTAAAGATTCGGCACCTGTTCAGGTGCCTATTGGTCCCCTGAGATAAAATTAGCTATATTTTACATAAGAAACGGTTAACATAGTACACTTGTGAACAGTTTATTAACGGAATTAATTTAATAAATCATAACAGATCATTGAAAAAAACCGGCCAAGTGCGAGTTGGACTCGCCCATGAAGGGTTCCGTAGTAGCAAGCATAGATTAGGGATATAATTATATTGAGATTAGTAAGTAATATACACAAACAATAAAAATAACTTTGTTTTTCATAGTGTTTGTATGAATGGCAAAGTTATATTTGTGGTTCTTGAAAATGTACTATATCTCAAAAACGTGTCTGTTCGTCCGTATGTCACAGCCACTTTTTGTCGAAAGTATAAGAGCTATCCTGTTGAAACTTGGTTAGTAGATGTATTATGTGAACCGCATTAGGATTTTCACACAAAAATAAAAACAAAACAAATTTTGGGGGTGGCCCTCATACTTAGAATTGAAACTCAAAAAATTTTTTTTCACCAAACCCATACGTATCTATGGATAGGTCTTTAAAAATGATATTGAGGTTACTAATATCATTTTTTTCTGAACTGAACAGTTTGCGCGAGAGACACTTCCAAAGTGGTAAAATGTGAGTAACTTCTAAAATAAGAGAATGATAAAACTAAAAAAAATATGTAATGTAGAACTCAACAAAGACTTCCGACGAAAATTGGTTTGGAAGAGATATATTTAGTAGTTTTTGAGATATAGTACATTTTCCAAAACCGCAAATATAACTTTGCCATTCATACAAACACTATGAAAAACAAAGTTATTTTTATTGTTTATGTATATTACTTACTAATCTCAATATAATTATATCCCTAATCTATGCTTGCTACTACGGAACCCTTCATGGGCGAGTCCAATTCGCACTTGGCCGGTTTTTATTGCTTACTAGGATTGTAGATTTTCAAAGTCGACGATTACCTATAAGAAGATTTTTGTTGAATATCTAAACTAAAAAGGGAAAAATAAAAAACTTTTTGAAAAAAAGGGAACCGACTTCAAAACCAAACACAAAGAAACTGTAAAATAACTTTTCTTTCGGAAGTCGGTGGCCATAGTCAATAAAATAAAAATCAAAGCCACCGACTTCCGAAAGAAAAGTTATTTACAGTTTTTTTGTGTTTAGTTTTGAAGTCTTTTCCCTTTTTTTCATAAAGTTTTTTAATGTACAAAAATAATGAACGTTCTAACATTAATTCTGTTTTGCTAACATTAATTTTTTATTTTACCCTTTTCTGCGCGACTGTACCAGGACTACCAAGCTGCAGTATACACATGTACATGTACTTATATTAGAAGAATGAATAAAAATAAATATTCTTCAGGGGACGAATGGGCCCCTCAAAAGTTCCAGGGGACGAGTGGGCACAGGGTGCGAATCTTAGGGGACGAATGGGCTCTGACCCATTCATTTTTCGGGTAGTACTTTTCGTGTGAAGCGACGTTTGTATTTGATCAATTTATGATGTTTTTTTTTGGAATTATGTTTTACTATCTGGTAAAGTTCGTCTGTCATGGTACGGACATGTGACGTTGAGAGATGACATATCAAAATGCGTTTTAGATTACTCTGATTTCCTATGTCCAATTTTGACTAAGTATTGACCAAAATCTTATTCCATCGACCATCTCTACGTCTAATCAGAAATCCTGCCCACCGTCAGTTGTAAGGATACTTACTTGTCCACATAAATGCTTTCAATAAATGAATGCATAATAATAATTAGAAAAGCGTTCACAGTATGCTTGTGCGTCGGGGTCGCGGGTTCGAATTCCGCACAGAGACAAACGTTTGTATGGCCTACAGATATTTGTTCAGCCATGGACTGTTGTGTGTATGATTTATGCGTATAATGCCTCCTTACATACAGGATATACTAGATGAATGCTAGCTGTTTATTGACTATTAAAAGTTCAATGAAGAAAAGCTATCGCGATTATTTATTGTTTTGCGATTTAATTATTTTGTGGAAATTTTTAATTAAATGTTTATTTTATGAGTACTAGGTACCACTTAGATAAAATAACTGATATTGATTATTATCTATTTTATTTATAATCATATTTCAAAGGTTAATAAGAGTCAAGCAAGATATATTTTTGGTATTAGATTGAAAAAAGACTGTTCGTTCCATTTTTTTTTTATTTGTTCTTTTTATAGCGCACATGGATGAACATTTATATTATGCACTTTACACATAATGCATAAGAGCCAACAACTTAAAATATAAAATGTCGAGTAAACATTTCTTTTCAGTGTATAATTTGTCCATTATTGCGACTTTATGACTGTCGACTGCGACAAAATCCAGCGATTTGTCACTTAATAACAGGCGGTCTGTTTTACGAGCTTTTCGTATTCCGTGCGTAATAAATTTTGTTTTCACAAAAACGAATTAGGTCTAAAATTTTATTATTAGACTTTATAGTCAACTTTATCAAACAGGATTACATTGGAATACCAACAGGGCGACGTCGTAAACTCTTGGTTATACAACAGTTGGATTTTTAATAGTATCCCGTATTGTTCATTTTAATTTATGTCGTCATATTTTCCTATTGTACGTTTAATAATGACTATTACAGTAAATGCACACTAATAGACTCGACTATTAGTTATACCGGGTCGTTCGTTAGCTATTCCATTACGAATCATAGCAACACGACTGTATTATCTTTTTCGCGAATAAACGTAAACTGAAACTTGAATGAAACTGAGATTAACGATGGTATACCATCAAAACCTGAAGTTGAAAACCCACATAAAAGGTTTTGTTAATGACAGCGACCTTTATTGTACTAAAATGAGTCTTAAAAGATTAATAAAATTAAGTGAGCTGGCAGTTTTCATATTAATGCCCTCCATTACCACAGAACGACTCGATACGGCAGCAAGTCCCCTATCATTCACATCATAACGTATTAATTAGCATTTCATAACACTTAAGGACCCAAATGTCATGTTCCTCTGTCATATACGGCGTGAGTTAGACCCGTGCCAAAGATTATCGACGGTCCCACGAGACAGTCTCCATAACCCGAAACGACGACACGGATACACAAATACCCAAAGACCATAAAATTAACGACCATCCCTTTTTGTCGCATACAGTAAATAAGTTGACACGCAACGTATGGAAATTGAATTTGGATAGTGATGCGCGTGGGCGTGATGCCAGAGATACGCGCGTCGTCAATGTAAACGAATGAAGATTGAGAAACGAATAAACCGTAAAAAATATAATTAGTGTATATATGTTAAGCTAATCGAGCGCTTGACGAGGGTCGGGCGAGGTCGCGGCGTGCACTCCGGCAGCCGAGCAAGGACTACGGCTTGGGTCATTATTCGGACAGACGCGCTCCAACGCCTTTTAGCCCTTTGACGTGGAAAGGCCCTATTAGCATTGGGCGGCTTGTTGATCTCGCCTGTTAATTACTGACCTCCACTTTAACTTTTAACTAGCCTGTCTGCGAGTGACGATTGACAAACCCGACGAAACAAGAAATAAAAAGAAAAGGTTCGGGATAAATCAATAAAATCACCAACGAAATATCTTGAACGTGTTGGTTTTAATCAGCATCAACAGTGAATCCGAAGCGAAAGATATTCAAATGAAGAACGGGCTCGATCCACGACAAGGATGAAGCCGAAATCAAGGCAGCGGAATCGACGAATAAAACTGTTGATTACGTACCGCACAAAGTTACGCTCCGTCGATCGGAATTTTATTTATTTGCTCGTTCGAAAAACAAATATGATGGCTTTTAATTTATGATCGTGTCCGCCAAGCTCCCGATGTTACAGCCTGCAGTATACCAGTATGCGAACCTCGTTATACTTATTTCAAATTCGTGATAGGTAGGTACTTTTGTTGTAACTTTTTATTTGTGTCGTGACGACGGTGTGCGAGCTAATGGAGATATCGTATCTGTCATATCAAGAATATACCATTTGACAGTTTTATTGCGATCGCATGTGATGTTCAGATAAAAGACAAGTTCTTCAAGGGTATGTCGTTATTCAGTTGGGTCGATGAGTCCTAAATCAAAATCAAAACAAAAAATTAATGTGCTTTTAATATAAGTCGATAATTGCTGACTTTGCCGTAAATCAATCAAGTTGGTAGATAAATATTGATCAAATCAATTATTGTTAGATGTAGCCGATTGCAACGTGTTCGTATATGGACTTTGTGTATCTAACTTTTCCCTTATATTATACGCCGAAGGGGCAATTGCAAGAAGTGGTGTTTTTTAAACGCCTTGGCTGTCGGACGAGTGAATGCCAATAAAGCTAATCGTAACCCAACCCACTTCTAAGACCAGAGCGGCGTACTGTAATCGCTACCAGGCAAAAACTTGACTGGGGATTCCACTCGGATGGCCCTTTGCGGCATTCAGCAATGTCCGCAAAAATCTCTGTCTATGGTTAATAAATCTTATCGTTATTATATCGAACTTTATCCATTTTTTACTAGCGACTATGGAAAATTTTCTAAACTGTTACCTTACCGTCATCGGAATTCTTGATTATATTATTCATAAACTTAGTAGGTACCGGAAATTCATACTACAGTATTTCGTTTAAGAATTTTAAATGTTTTTAATTAACCTAATTTGAAAAGTAAAACTCGGAAAGTAATAAGGAAAAGACCATTAATAAACGAAAATTACTTTCTGTGACGAAACGTTTTATTAACCTAATTAAAAAGCGCGTCAGAGCCCAAAATGAGGAAAAACTCGCAGAAAAAAGATGAAAAATGCTCTACAATAAAACTGTCTGTCCTAAAAATGCGTGACGAATTCCGGTGCACAATAGAAATAGCGTCCCATTCATTTGTTTGAAAAACAATAAAAGCTGGAAGAAGTATCTCATTTGAAAATAGAATAATGCCGTCAAATGCACCCATCGGAAATCGATAGCAAAAAGTTTGGTACCATTGTGAAACATCCTTTAAACGTTTGAACAAGGCCCCTAGTTAGTTGAATGCATCAGTAAGGGTCAATACACAGAGATGCGACGTTTTAATTTCGTTGCAACACATTTTAATACAGCTACTCAAAATAGATTTTATTTACTACATAAAGAGTTACTCATTTCACCAAAGACGCGACTTAGCGCGGCGACAAGTGCCACTTTTGAGTGCGACTCAAAATCGAACTTTATTCATTACATAAAAATACGAGTATACACATTTCCAGTCTGTATCGTTATTTCACGTCGTGTCGCGTCGCGTTTCGATGTGAACTGACCCTAAGGAGCCAACGTTTGTTCTTTTAGTAATTTGTGGTGGCCATAAGTGGCCATTTATAAGTAGATCAGTCATCCGCGACCTGCGGCGGCTACACCCCAATGATTTTATTCAACGTGACACTACTTAAGAGAGATCAGATAATAAACGCACCGCGGACACACATCTCGATGCGATTCAGTACAAAGTGGCCGCAGCCTCGTAATGTTCCTATTTAATTGGTTTACCAAGTAAAAATGTTGAGACAGTATTTTTCTTGCCGACAGTATCATTTAGGTACTAACTGTACGAGCTAACTGAAAAAAAAATATAACGTGGACTACTTAAGTAAACCAGGTGTACATATTTTGAACAACTTTATTATAAAATGTAATATCTTGCTCATGTGCCATTCTTGATAAATAGCAAGAAAGCTTAATCGTGTTTTCGTGTACGTTATACATTTTCTAAATTTTATTATACGGGAGAAGAATCCTGAATTTTTTAATTCTGTATTAATTTTTTTCATTTCCAATGAGTATGTACCTGCCAATAACCGTCTAATAAGATCTCAAAAGAAAAACCCACATAAATATCTAATCAGAATAGTAAAAACAAAAGAAAAATTGAGACAGTATCTAATTAAAGGCACGAATGGACATTCGCGTAGGTAAATGGGTACCAACTAGGCAATTACCATTGTATCTCAATCCGATAATCGAACCCTACACAATTAACACTGCATCGTCGACATTGTTTACTTAATCAGTTCATCCTCCACTTGACTATAAATTAATTAACTACTAGTGCAAATTCCAAGAGGCACTTAGATACAACAAACGGAGGGCGGTAGCTCGAGTAAATATTAATGCTTCAGAATTTAGACCTCCTCCAATAAACAGCAATATTATACCCCTTCGCAAAAATCGTATTAAGCGAAAAACACTTCACTGGATGTTCTAGCGATTTAAACAGCCTATTGTTCAATCTAACTCCACTTGAACAATAGTACTAAGTAGATTTGTGAACTTGTAGTAGTTGATTTGTAGTGAAGTTTAACTTCTATTTCAAACAATCAAGGTGAGAAATCTGCTGTGAAACGAGGCGCTTTCGACTTTATTTGTATAGACAGTAGAGTTACATTGGAATTGAAATGACTTATTAAAATAGATTCTATTTCCACATAGCTACCATTCTTATGTCGTGCCGCTTACGTGCGGATTCATGACGTGCGAAAGGACGGACGAAGGGTTTAAAAAGATGCCGAAATCAGATCGTCGCATCGGTTCGGACGTCTCCATCGTGTGACGTATGTCATGAAAGACAAAAAAGGTTTTTTGCCTTGTAAATCAGCGCGTCAGTCGGATGTCAGGGCGAGGAGACCGGACCGCAGCTCGCACGCAAATCGAAGATCTCACGACTACACCAATAAAGTTGTGGCGATAAAGGGTTAGCTCATGTCTGTGTGGAGTATCACTGGCGTTTGTAATGTTCTACTTTATGTTTTATGTCTGATATGATTTTTTATTTATATTATGCTTGTATTGGTGCAGCTTGTGAATATTTATACAGAAAGGAAGAATCTGTACAGTAGCACATTGGCATATATGTTAGTCTACATCTTTAGTGTTGTACCTAATAACCAGTACGCGTAAATTACAAAAAGATTTTGTTCGTTATAAACATTAGATTGATTGAACCCACTCTGGTCGAACCTTCTCGGAAGTTGCAAACACAACCCCATAAAATAGATTATTTATTTCGCAAATAGCGTCCAAAAAGTAAACATTTATCTAACAGCAGTAGTTCGTGCGCAGTGCTAATTAAACAATACAGGAGGGCATTAATATGCAAATTAATATGTGGCATGTTTGATTAAGGAAACTCCTACGTTATTAAACGTAGCAGACAACGCATCTCAAATCTCAATATACAGTATCTCAGCAAATATTTGCTGTTCTGAGGGTAAGGGACGTAAACGAACAAAAGCGAACGGAGGAGACGCGATTATTACTTGAATACTTTGAGAACAAATATAATATCTTGCATCGCGACACATTGTTCAAAAGGATAAGAGATTTCAGCGTTATTCAATTTGGCAAACATTTCTTCACAAGAGAAGCAGTTAAAGTCGGTAATCATTTGCCTCAAGTCGTTTTTTTAGAACTAGGTGTTATCCTCCACGTCACCTGCATATTCAGAACATATAAAGATCATGTACAGATAAATTATTATAAATCTATAGTTAATTCGTAAGAGACATTTTTCCCAAATTCAATTATCCATCAAGAAGTGAAAATGTAGCAAACAGAAAGACACTTTCGCCTTTACAATATTAATATGAATATGAATCAAAGATCAAATTAATTACAGTGTTGAAACATTACAAGAGACATGCAATCATGTCTATTGTATGGCATTTTTTTGTGTTGAGGCAAGATTCTGCATTTATTATTCCCGATCTAGGGTCAATTGGAAATCAAATGGGACCTCCTTTCTAACAAGGAACTACTCTAGCGTTAAATAAACAATGAATAGCCATTAAGAACACACAAAAGGTGACATTCTATAAATACAAACTCAGTTACCTTCTCAGAACAAAAATAAAGGCAAAGCGTTTTCCGATAGCTGTACTTTCTACTTCTTAGTGTTTAGGTGAATCTGGGGGAGCTAAACAGCCTTATTGCTTGTCCCTATATTACTTCCAAGATATTATGTTGGCGGCGTCTTTAGAAGTGTTTTCCATTACATTAGGTAACGAGCCAATCTTACTAAGCAGGTTTATACTCGGCTTAGTCGACCAGAGTCAATATTTAGGTTACAAAAGCTTTAGAAAATTAGATAACGCACATTTCCAAGCGGCTTGAAAATCCTATTCAACTTTTGATTCAGGTTCTTATAGGATTATGTTGATAATGATGTAACTTAGTCTAATCTTCAAGTTTACTGCTACTTGTATAGTTTTAAGGCTATCTTTGAAAGATAAGATGTTGTTGTTTTAGACAACGAAGATAATAACCAGCTAATAAGGTGTTGCAGCTACAGCTTTAAGCCCATAATCTATAGCCGAGTGGTAATGAGAAGCTGAAGTAAGTAAATACGTTGTGATAATCCATATGGATGCCGCCTAATGTAAGATGAGTTGCAGTTGATTTTAATGCAGTTAGGAGTATCGTATTAAGTACATAAATGTTTTGATGTAATGCTAAAGGTTATGGGGTTATTATAGGGTTTTTAAGATCATAATATTATGTGGTGGACAAGGCGTGATTAGGTAGATATTAGAGCATTTTCTTACCTACCTAAGGTTTAAGGCTTGAATTACTGTTACGCTGACGGTTGCGTATTTTAGTGCATACGCGCGAGGGACGTATGCGACCTACATCAACACAACAGGAATGTAAGCTTCAAATATCGTAAAATGGCGTGGACACAATTAATATTTTGATTGTAAATTTTGCGAAATTAATATGATTATGATTCTGCTGAAGTTGCCTGATTAAGCCTCCAGAAATTCACGCATACAGATCACATAGAGTCAGTACTCACTACCTCAAGTAAGGATACCGTGTATACCTTATTTACGAACCAACCACGTCCATCACAAAAGCACTTCAATTCCCAAGCTGTACCATAGACAAGACCCTTTACAAAGAGGTTAAACACCTCAACTTATTTCAAATAGAACCCACCTGGCGAAGCTCACAGTTTCAATAAAGTTTACCTAGGTGTGTTTCAAATTTGCGGCTAACCGCCACACAGACGGAAGTCTACGGATTAATTTATAAAGGAAATTTATTGAAACCGCTGACGCTATCACTGACGGTGGTTAGTGTGTTGTTAACGAAACAATCATAAGCCACAATTTTATTTACGTTTTGATTTTGCTGAAGTACCTTTACTATTGCTGATCTCTGGAGCGAGTTAAATCACTAACAAAAGTTTGATCGCGCTTAAGAAAACTCCAATTGGAATGAATAACCAGGTCTTATTTTCCAGGTATTAAACAAATGCCTCTATCTAGGAATCCTTTTTGTTTTTATCACTAAACGGCATTCGTTCAGTTTCAGTACTAGCAAGAATTACATAACGCGTTAGAATAATTGTGTACATCCAAAACTTATGTAGCACTTCATTAAAAAATAAAGTAAAAGGTTTCTGTATTGATATTTTCACTATGTAAAGAAAATCGACCTATAATCTGTTATTTATTCTATCATCACTTCATCTCATCAGGTACAATCTATTTTCCTTCAAGGACTAGCTTAGTCAACGCGACAATCAGAAAGACCGAATTATGGTACTTATCTAACTTTACTGCACTTCTAGTACTCCGGATTTACTCTGGACACTTTTTATTTTAACTCAGTCGTTTGTTGCAAATAGTTTTATTTAAAGTCAGTTCAGCAGACACCCGCATGCCAGTAGATCTACCTCTATCAGAAATCAAGATATTCCCCCTTTTTTTATTGTGGTAAAATCATCAAGTGAGTCCTCCCACCCAGGGCAGGGCGGGAGGGACTGTCAGACTCGTACTGACAAAAATCCACGGTGTCCTTCAATAGCCCTTTATGTTCCGGGGTCATGGTAATGAGATAACCGCGACCCCGGCAGGCTTTGGCCCTCTGGAGGGGGGCCCCGTCATCATGCTAACATTCTTCTTGAGGCGCGCGTGGAACACAACCGCGCCGTCGACCCAGGCATGGTCCATGGTCAGACAGCGAGTCGCCCGTTACTCGCCGTTCGCATGCCCGCGTCTACGGTGGCCGGAGATCGTCTGCCGACGTCCAACGCCGTGGGCGTCAACCACTGCCGTACGAAGGACGCTATACTCTCCCTCACGCGGCCCGCCTCCTCCTTCACGAGCATGACTGCATCGCAGAAGGAGGCGACCGCTTCCCACTCCGTCTCGACCCGCAGCATGGCCTCAACCAATGCCGGGCGCGAGAGGTCTCCGCCTATCGCCGCAGAGAGGACACGGCGGTGCTCTGCCCAAGCGGGACAGTCCTGCACCGTATGCTCCACCGTGTCCTCCGGGCGATCTTCGCAGTGGTGACACCCAGGCGTTTCTTCCCTCCCTATCAGACACAGGAACCTCGCGGAACTTCCGTGTCCGGTGAGGACCTGCGTCATGCGGTAGGTCAGGACGCCGTGACGCCTTTCCAGCCACTCCTCAAAGAGGGGTCTTACCGCCGCGATTGCGGCGTGCCCGAAGATATTCTCCCTTAGATTGAAAAGTACAACATAATTTAACTAAAGATTCTGCAAGTCTAAAGTAGTTCTACTTGCCTCAGTCTTTGTTCTGCTTTATTTAATTTTAATCTAAGGTACATAACTTCCTAAGAGCCATAATAATTTATCGTCCGCCATAACTATTTTAATCATGAGCTGTCTAAACCAACAATAAAATAGCGTTCGCTCATTACTACTCGACGCACAACACAATCGCTTTATTTGTTTTATTATGATAAGCTATTTATTCTGTAGATTTATTGTTGGCTCACGTATAAGTTAATTAACGAGTAAGCAAACCCCCCCGGCAATGTTTGTCATACGCATGTTTACACTCATTAAACGTTTTATGTACATTAAGAAGATACCATTACAGTAGATCGCCTTTAAGAGACGCGATGAATCTTGGTAGGGGAACAGTGTATAAGACGGGGACGTTAACAATCGCGAGGTATAATGGGGACATACACTCTTTAGGCATACTTAACACAACACTAACGTAGAGCAAGCGCCATCAGGACGTCATTTGCAAGCGGCCAGACGGAAATAGCGTCCTGTTGGCGCTTGTGCTACGTTAGTTTTGTGTTAAGTTTGCCTTAAGTGTGTGATTTCCTATCATACCTCGCGTCCCCGTCTTATACACTGTTCCCCTACGATGTGGTAACCATTATGTATCACAATTACACATAAACATGTCACAGTGCACGTCTGTATTGGCCACAGATTGTACGGTAGTGCTAGCCAAGGCTTTATGACATTCATAAATAGAATTAAGCGAATGAATGAATAGCCCCGTGGAACGGAGAACGACTAGCTTGTGCGCGACCTTTTGTAGTGTACTACAGAATAGTCAGGCATTGTTGTGTAAATCTAGCGTGCTAAGCCTGCGGAAGTGTTACGTTTATAAGTCATAAATCACAGAGCTTATCGTTTTACGCGACTGTACTAGCGGCCCGTCCTAGCATTGCAGCGCTGTCCGCGAAATATGCAGCGAGCGCTTATTTGTGAAGCGTCGATAGATTATCGCATGCATTCCATTGTAGAGCTTTCCTAAGCCTGTTCACTATTGACTGTGCACGTCACTGGTCAATTCCTAATAGTAACTTTCAAACTTTATTCAGCACTGCATATTTTCCAGCCCTGCGGACTCGTATATCGTTTTGGGCTTCAACAATATGTATATGGGAAAAATACTTCTTAACGATCGGGACGAGTCATATTTTAACAAACGTACATTTTATGCACCATTTTAACGGCTTGCAAAATAGCCCACAGAGAGTTATGTCCCGGTAACGTCAGCACGACAAATTGTCTGACCGTTGTGAATTTGTAGCTCCAGGATTTCACATTTTGTAGTTCAACGAAAGCACATATTTAAGTAATTGCAGTAAAACGGAGCCTTCGGTTAACGTCAAAGAAGCCAGCGTTTTGCTTTTCGTATAGTTTTTCATACCGAATTCTACTCTTACTGAATCTTACTTATTTCCATACAGCAAGAGTTGGCAATTATCTAACAAACCAATCTTAATTACCAAAGGGACCAAATGCATAATATGGTATGATGACTTAAGTATCTTCCTCATACTTGAACTTCAAAAGTAAATTCCCATCAAACAGATATAGTAATTTGTTCGATCTTAGATAAAATGCGGGCGATGTAAACACGTTACGATTGTAAGATAAACCAACTTTCTCAATACTCCTTTATTACCCATAGCATATCTCAAATCAAACAATTGAGCCCGGGGCCCGTCAAAACTTCAATATGGGAAAGTGGACTCGTGGACTCGTACCACAGAGTACATAACTACGAAGGTTAGCTCCCGTCGAATCATTATATCGAGCGCAGGCGTAGAATCGGCGAAGAGTCAGATGTCATTCAAACTAAGTGATGCCGCAAAGGACTGGAAAGTGGAGTGTTGATCGTCCGGTGTCGAGATGGGCAGACAACATTATTGGCGTCGCGGGTATATCCTGGATGAGGCTAAACAAGGAAAGAGAGGCAAATACCCTGAAGTAGGTGAAGTTAGCTTTTAAATGATGATGATAAAGCCGCCCATACCATTATTGGTCTTTTCTTGCAAATAAGTTTGCAAGAATCATGCACGCTTATCATTGTGATGACAATTTCGGATTTGCGAATGTCGCAAAAATTTAACGGGCAATTATGCCTTACTCAAAGAGTCTACGTGTGGTTTCGTTTATCTTCTCTGTAGCTGGCCTTCTGCATCTGCATTTATTTTGTGTCACGAAATCGTACTCTCGTAGTTTACGGTTCGCTATTAGTCAAACAATGTCCAAGTTGTGTGAGTTGTGTCCGGCAGTTAGCGGCGTGTCTCAGACATCAACCTGTAGATTTTCAAGTTAGTGAACTTAGTTTAGAATTCATTGAAATTAGTGAATATTTCACTCATTAATCTAAAGAGTAGCTGAACCAACAACTTCATTTATTGACTTTCTATTTGATGCTTTGATAAAACACATGGTAAGAAGCTATTAGGATTTTTGTGACGTGTTTAAATTTGAATGGTAATATAATCATTACAACCAATCAGTTTAACATGTCTGATAAAAAACTAAATCTGATAAACTTAGATGTTTCAAAGATATAATCACCGAATGGTGAGTATAATTCCACTGGGTTTACAAAGTAGTCAAATAGTTAAATGCGCAATAAGCAACCGTTACCCAAATTACAGCTAAACATTAATCTGGATCAAGTGACCAGTGATCCAGAACATGTTACTTTCGCGAAGTCTTGTCAAGCTACTGATTGACAGCCGTCCACCGATTAGATATGCCACGCTATCTTTGAACCGGTCATGGCCGCGGTTTTGTATGTAAATGCACACGTCACACGCCAGACTCGCGAGATTTTTCGCCAGCAAACTGCTCTTCAAAATCATCAGGCTTGCAAACGAATAAATATATGGAAAACGTGATACTCTTTTGCAATTCACGCTATGTGTTGACTAGTGAATGCATAAAGCGCTGTTATACACGTTGAACCATAAAACAAGGAGAATTCTTAGTTTTATAGTGCCATTAAAAGACCTTCAGAACACGATTTACGGAAATAAATTCCGATTAAATGTAATTGTGGTTGGATTTATCGCGTGGGAGACAAAGATTAAAATCTTTAATTCCAATTCATTTTATTTTCACGTTGAATCATACAGGTTTTGGTCCGAGTCTTCTATTCGATAAAAATATCTGGAAGCTGACCTTTGTTTAAATTCAAGTTTAATATTGGTCCGTTAAATACGTTAGCGAATCCAATGCGTATTGTAAAACTTAAATAAAAACGTCGAGTATGTTGAAAAAGGAATAAAGTCGTTGATAACATGTTCTACTCAATAAAGATATATCGCATGGTCATCGGGAGGCAAAATTTATAGTTTCGGCGTTGGTACTGGTCACTGTGGCTGGCAATTAATTGGCAGACGGACGGACTTACACGTTCTCAGTATGGGCATTAGGTATGTGTAGCAGTAAAACCAGTCTCGCCCTATAGGGCATTGCAATTACACGTAGATAGGTGAAGACGAAGCCCTAGGCGTCACTACGCGCCGACGATCGCAGATTGATATCGCTCCGGACACAAAAGAAGAAACGTTCAGTGAATAATAAGACCTGGGCCATGAGAGCAGCAACTTAAAGAAACGGTACACTCTATACAGCCGCAGAACATAATGCACATAATACGGTCAACATCACGATGTTAGAACATAAAAAAATCAGTAAAAGTAATTTAAAATGATTTCAATTGAAGTAAATTAAATATTGATTGATAAAATGCAACTTTTTGCCAATAGCAAACGAGAACTTTGTTTAGTAGCGTACTTTTCCTATCTAATAATTCTATCATCTTTTACCTGACGATAACACCTTTTTATTAGATGGATTTCAAGAATCACTATCGTGTTTAAGACGTAAACCGCTCAAAGCGTCCGCCTATTTAAGAGCTGCACTTGAGAGTTTCACGAGAAGTGAAATGATCTGCCGTAAATGTATCGTCTAAAGATATTCGCTTTGAAGCTACGATTACAGCTAAGAGCTTCGAATAACTGCATAAAATGAATTCACATTGGCATGTTTCGATTATTTTTCGATAGATTTTATTGCATCGCATCAAAATAGGAAAAGCTTTTCTGAGAATTCTACTTTCGGACAATAAAACGGATAATGGTATTCTAATGTAAAAACGTGATCTTTCAGTCTTTAAAATATAATAAGTAAAAAGTCATTTTTCGTAGCGAAAACCTTTGTTGATAAAATATTTACGAAGATGTGTAAATAAGCTAGATATTTACGACCAGTAGTAGGTAGTAATTCAAATTAAAAATTCAATTCAAACAATCTTACTTATATCACTTTAGTGGTGGTATAACTCGTGGTTACAGCTATCATAAACATCTTATAAAACGCAGACATACTGCGCGAATTATAATAAGCTTAGGATCCATTCAGTATCATTTCGCGGTGTAAGGTAATTTCCTAGTTGAATCTGCACAGTGTGCAACCAAACGGAGGTAGTAAATCACGCGTTTAATCGTCCATATTTTACAATTTGCCCCACAGTAAGTACCCAAGTAATAAAAAGATGTTCAAAAATTGGCGTAGCAAATTCTCATGGCGATTTTACTGCCGTTCGATGAAAATTTAAGAAAGTGACGGGAGTGGGCTGTTGTAAAACCGCAAATATGGTGACAAACACAATATTATACGACCGTGGTAAAAGGCCATGATATTATATTTATCTTTACGCCTACATAAATCTTTAACGCTGTGTTATTACTAGATGCTTTACACTGATCAGGCACTAAAATAAAAATGACTTGTTCGAGATTTCGCGAAAGTTATAAAATTTTTTCAAGGAAAGCCATTGTTGAACCAATAAATCAATAAGGAACTGGCACTTCAACAATTCAGTAACTTTTTAATGACAGCACACCCAATATATTATGCCTCGTTACCTATTTATACCAAATGTGGTTTCAAGCAGATAATATCAGGCTTGGCATTAAATTATAATTGGCATAATCCGTCAGGTATTGTACGAAAATGTATGCCACAATTCATGAAACACCCACACGAATTCTCTAACCAGTAGGTAATCCACTTTCCTGGTACTACGTACATTTAAGCATAAACAAACCATCTTGATAAAACATTAAGCTTACAAAACCTAACCTAGTTAAGAACCTAAACAATGGTGAGTTGGATATACTAGTGAGTGTGTTGACTCGAGTAGCTGTGAACGAAAAGTGGAGGTATATTGTATCGCACACTGTTCATTGTCAATATGTAGACGCAGGAGCCGCAACAAGGGGCGTGAGTGGAAAAATCGAGCAATTTTCCGGATGCCGTTATAGCTAATACGACCTTCTGAGGCGGCGGTCGATTAATCTCTGTCGACCGCGATGGGCTCCGACTGCACGATATAAGGAACCAATGGAACGGGAACTCCGACACTTCAGATACAACCATCATTAGCTTCCTCTTAAGTGGAAAGCGGGAGGGGAAAGGCAGACCAAATTACGCTGGCTGAAGAACATGATGGATCCCTTTGAGCACGGAACGCGGAGATGATCCAACCGTTACACCCTGCTAGCAGAAATTATGAGTGCACTCGAACGTGTAAAGATAAGGCTGCCAATATATGGCGAAAAAGTCGCAACATAATATTGGTTAGGGTGGGCTCTTCCGAAAAAATATCATGCGAGTGGCATGACGTAAGCGATAAACATGATTACGTAGCCAATAATCATTCAAATGCGAAAAGCCAAGCGCTTGATAGCCTAATTGGCAATTGTGGAGATAAAGGAGCAATTTGGCTTTGAACTACGATTCGCAACGGATTGTAATCGGATTCGTCGAAGCTCTAAATTGCTTTTTACATATTAAACCCGATTTCCTTTCCCACTAAAACATAAGCAATCAACTAGGTAGTAAACTGGCCGCATTCCTAGTACTCGCAATACGGGACGAGGAAAGCTATGCGCTAGAACACGTTTCGATGCAAATAAGAGCGTTTACGCTAGGCGCCTACAATGGTCATTACCGCGTTTCAATTCGCAGAGAATTGCCGTTGCTCTAAACAGCTAAATGGCGTAAAACGAAACTCACGAGCGTCTACGTACGAGTATGTTGCACATGAGGAATATTCATGATTCGCACAGTAAATGGAGTAGCTGAGCCAATTCAATAACGTGCAGCTTGAGGCCCATTTCAGCTAAGTAGAAACTTTGTATGTTGAAAGCAGAAATACTTTTAGAATCGTTAATATTTTGCTGCCTAATAAAAATGGAGCGTAAAATACTGTTTCTTTTTAATATTCGCAAGATTTATTAATTGCATGTTAACTTTCGCACCATTATTTTGTGCTTAAATCACTGTTATGTTGTTTACCATTTCCGTTTATCGACAAGCTCACATTTTATTTTAACCAGTTGTTGCTGTAAGGTTTGTATTAACAGGGCTCTTTGCGATACAATCAATCAGCTAATCCAATTCAATCGCTAGCAGTATGCTATAAAGACAAACGTCATTTATAAGTTTGAGGTGCTGTGACGTTCGTGAATAATGTGCATTCGAGGATTAGAAGGGTATAATATATGTCAAGTCTGATGTACCTACACTGTAGTTTATGAAACATACAAATGTAAGGGCAAAAAATGAAAGCTAGAAGAAGCCAGAATTAGTGAAATATATCACTTTTGTCAAAATATTTGATGTTCAACACAAACCCTTGCGAAAACGGTAACATAAATAAGTAAAAGCTGTTCCAAACAAAAATCAATGTATGAATCCACACAAAATATGGCGCATATAATAGGATAATGTTTTTCACCGTTCAAAACACAGGTCACATCGGCCGACACACATGCCCAATCCCAGAGGAATTAAGTTATTAGCTAACGCTCGGTTCCAATACACGGCAGCCACTCCAATGTCCGGACATTTTACTCTTCAATTTGAATTCAATGGACGGAATTAGAGAACGTGTGGGGACACGTTGTGAGAACTACTACGATAAACTGTTAACGTTGTGGGACATAGGGTTTTCTAGTTTTCTACATCTTGAAAATACTTTGCGTTTACATAATTTGTTGACACTGTTCCCGTGGGCGAGAGTTTCCCCTCGACGTCGAAACCGAATGAGTAATTTTCAACTTTATTTTTAGTAACTAAAGGCTTGAACCAGAGGTCGGAAACCAATTTATTATGTTGATGAGACCCTGCATTTTTAACGCTTTTAATCAGTATGAGCGCAGCTTCAGATAATTAATTTATGTAGACGTTTATTTTGCCGTTTGTGTGTCACTGTCCGATATTTTATGCATGTAAAATAACTGTAGTTTTAAATGAGATTATTGAAGATATGCATACTTTGTATGTACGAACATCCCATCAGTCTAATGATTAGCATATAAGACGACTTCATTTGTTGGTCAAATGATACGCTGGCTGCTAAACGACTAAATAGCATTAGGGGAACAGGTGTCTGTAATATCGTTAATTCAGCTAATAGTGTTGTGCCGCCTAAAATATCACCTATCAGCCACTATAAATAGCCTCTTAATCGTCTTTCATCAGGTCACTCCCTCGAGTGAATTGAAGACACAGTTGTCGTATCGTTATTCGTGAACGAACGTAAATCTGCGAAGAGTTGATTAGCTTAATTGAGGTCATTAATCGGTAGGATCGCGACGACGGGCGTATCGTGTTTAATTAACTAACGAATGGACGGACATTCGATTATCTTAATGTGGATGCGTCGGGCGCGCTGCGGACGGTCCTCCCCACTGCAGACACCGGACATCGACGCGACGCGCGACGGCCACTGCTTCCCCTGTCACGTACACGACACTGTGTTAGCAGCGTGTTCAGTTTTTGTCCAATAAAGCTCACGCAATTTTAAAACAGACATAGCTGGAAAACAAACGCTTTGTGTTTCAATTGACGTATTACTGTTTGCATCGGCTTTTATTTCACCTATTAATTTGAGAGAGAGCTGCAACCATTTACTGTATTTTACAAAAAGAAAAGACCATTTTTGCAACGAGCACTGTAGATCTCTAGTTAGGTGCATTTGAATTCTGTTATTCCTTGTAAGCATGCTATCTGCAACTAAGATCTGCAGAAAGCGGAATGCGCTTATTAAATCCTAAGGTACACCCACGAACTAAGCCACAACTAATTAAATTTAAAGGCTGTCCTAATTGTTGTTTAGGTTGGAATCCCTGGGATTACACGTAACTTTCTTGCGGCGTGCGCGTAAACTGACACAATATTTTAAGCCTTCTCTCTCGAAACTCTAAAACCCCGAAGTTGGGGTCCCGTCAGCGCGTTATCATGCATGTACAATTAAACAAACAGCAGTTTGCGGTGACGCAGCTTTTGTTTATCGTATAACTCGACGCACGGTGGGCTGAAAATCGGCTTTCATAGACTTAGGCATTTTATTTTTCAAGTGCCAGTTTTTATACCGGATATCACTTCTATTAGTTATAACAATATACAAAAATGACACCAGAATTGATTCTGCACAAAAACGAAGGAATTATAATTTTTTTACGAAAATTTTGTATGGAGCTAGGATGAAAAATCGAAATATCTCAAAAACGGCAGGGATAACCGTAATATCCTTATAGGGCGTTATAGTACTAATTATTTAACATTTTTTGACATACGTTACATAATGGTTGAAGATGCCGTTTTTTTTTTAAAAATCGTCAAAATATTTTTATTTTTTTTTACATATGAAACGTTATTTTTAGTGTTTAAGTTGAAGAATTCAAAGCTTTAACAACTCTTAACATAAAATAGCATCACCCCGACCAGACCTGAAGGACTAGACAGAGGTGTGTAGTATCTTGTTAATCTTGTAAGACTTCCAACAATACCAAATAGTTGAATATCAATGTCAAAGTGCCCATGTTGTCGCTTCTTTTTGAAAGATAGGGGAATAAAATTGTTAATTGATCACACCCTAAAAGTATGATTACAACATAACCGGACACATAAAAAATATCGACACAAAAGGAATTTTAAAACCTTGCATACGATCAAAATACAAAATAACATATTGTGTAGTCATCTAATGAGTCTGATGACAAGTAATTAAGTAATTAGAATGAGGGTTGTAGTCTTCTCATGCTAATGAGCCTAATATGTGATTAAATGATTTGAAATATCTCGCAACAATACCAACTAAGAACCGCATTCACCTTTTTATAATTAGTGAGCTAATTTGTTGATTAGTTGTACTATGGGTTCTACGAAATCTTTTTGACGATTATAAATTTTCATTGTCATATCTTTTATAAATTTAACGAGGGTAGTTAACTAATTTTTAGAAGAACACTCAACTTACAGGACACTCACTTTTTAGAAGAACAAACATTTAGACTTGTCTGTTCTTCTAAAAAGTGAGTGTCCTTCTTTTAATCATGAAGTATTGTTTAGTGCAATTGTGTCCCGCATAGGCGATTGCCTTTCTGCCGAAGATCAAGTAACTCTCAAAGAATTTTGCCGGAGATTCACGCGAGCTGCTTTAAACAGGTGGCAGAAATGTAAACGATTCTTTGATAAGTTTAGAAATGCGTACGGAGAGTGGCTGCAAGCAAATATTGATTGGCCAAGTTGCGTGCAACCTTTAATAAATCAAGAACCAACTGTTGATGAGATACCAAGAGCATGCTCTGTCTCTCCAGAACCTTCGACATCATCGACTGTTGGAACAATGACAAAAAGGTCCCGAAAACCATTAAAAGATCTGGGAAGCAAACAGAAAAAGAGAAGATCTAGTGAGCACATAGGCGACAATTCCTTTGAATTGGCATATGCAGCTGCAGCACGTTTAAAAGAAGAAGGGTATGAAGATATCGCATCTGTAATCGAATATATGGTAAAAAATACAGAAACTGCCGTTAAAATCAATGAGAGCATTAAGAAACCAGTGAAACAGTAATATTTACACCAGAGAAAGCACTTGGATTGCTTCTATCACTTAAACTTTCAAAATGGCAATATATTACGTTGCGAGAGACTGCCATGCTATTGCCTGCCGGGAAGGATCTAAGGATATTTACCCATCCTACTATAAACTGCAACAAACTAAGCTTGCATGCTACCCTCCTAATCAATCAGTATCAGTTACGGATTGATCAGCTTGAATTACACTTCAAGCTTTACTTGCTATCACGGTGAAGCGGATTCTTCAAAGTCTTTCTGATAATGTGGAAAATAAGCAGTTAAAACTGATATTGAAGTAGGGATTTGATGGTGCTTCCAACCAAAGCCAGCAGAATTCCAATTACAAGCAGAAAATGGACGGCGAGCATGATGATTCAAGCATTTTCATGACCTCCTTGGTGCCACTGAAACTGACAGATGGAGATGCTGTGTCTAGTCCTTCAGGTCTATAGGGGTGATGCTATTTTATGTTAAGAGTTGTTAAAGCTCTGAATTCTTCAACTTAAACACTAAAACGAACGTTTCATATGTAAAAAAAAATAAAAATATTTTGACGATTTTAAAAAAAAAAACGGCATCTACAACCATTATGTAACGTATGTCAAAAAATCATAAATAATTAGTACTATAACGCCCTATAAGGATATTACGGTTATCCCTGCCGTTTTTGAGATATTTCGATTTTTCATACTAGCTCCATACAAAATTTTCGTAAAAAAATTATAATTCCTTCGTTTTTGTGCAGAATCAATTCTGGTATCATTTTTGTATATTGTTATAACTAATATAAGTGATATCCGGTATAAAAACTGGCACTTGCAAAATAAAATGCCTAAGTCTATGAAAGCCGATTTTCAGCCCACCGTGCGACGCACAGCTGAATCTCTTAATCCTAAACAAATATCGCCGGTTGGTTGTACATTTCCCCTATAAATTTTCTATCTACCGTATGGCACAGGGCCGTGGAAAAGCCGCTACCATTCAACGAGATACAATGAGAAACGGTAAACGAACGATTAAATCGCGCAGTTGCTGGCAATAATATAAACAACTGATTAAACTGGCCCTGCGGTCACAAAAGGAGACATTAGTTAAGGGGCCAGGTTTCGCTGCCTACCAACCCGATAATGGTAGGAAGTGATAGCGCCCGAGAAACGCTACGGGGAGAACTGGTACACTTTGTACCAGCAGTTGATTACCACTGAGTATTGTTCCCTGCTCCGGACTCTTATCACTTATCAGTCACATCTTACCCTCCTTGCTGTACAGTTAAAATTCATAACCGCATCTAACGTATCTAAAACGCAAATAATCTATATCTAAATTTTGAAGTTGTTACCCTGAATATTAAATGTGCAAAGAAGGGTTGAAAGGGCAATTACAGCTATCCGGGGTGGATAATTACTATCAAACATTGCAGCGGGTGGTGCGCATCAGAGTGAGGGAGAAGGCAGTGGATTTGTATAGGGTTGTCTCTATCTTTAGTCTTAAGCTGCACGACTAAAGGAGTTTATATAACATCCTCAGGCTTTATGGGGCGGGTGCTGATAATTAGAACGAAAGATGCGCAACCACGCGACTCGAACCGTAATCAGTGGTTTAAACTATGAGAACTTTCGTGGAATAATTTTGGGGGCAGAAACCATACACTATATTTTCTGCCCCCGCACATGGTAACATTCCTTACAAAGTTTTGATGTAGTTAAGACGCTCTATGCTCAACAGAATACGTCTGTTAATTTAGGGGAGGATTCGTGTCGAAATTACGTTTAAGCAATAACACAGTAAATTCTCAACACCTAATTATGTTATAGGTATCGAATAGCAACATCCGAGGTGCTTGGAATGATACAGATTTCTTATTACCTACTTACATCCCCCATGTCATCAATTCGGCAGCAACAAAAAAGAAACGTTACCTGAAAAAAAAAGAGAATAGCATTTTAGTAATTAAATCTCTATCACGATGTTTTACCAGTATCTGTAATTAAAGCTACATAAATACTTAGATAGTACATTAACCTAGCTTCCATGCGCCCTTTTTTATCAGTACTGTCACCGCTATCGCCTCGTCACTTGGACCGAGCCTGTTTACAAACAACGCTATCGCAACGCGCACTCGCTAATTTGCGCCAACCACTCCACGACCATCCAACAAGTTCTGAAGTCCAGACGCGATTACCCAGTCAGGATGATTTATTTATAGCCCGCGTTAAGTATAAGTAGTTCATAAGATAGCGAATAATAAGCCCTATCGCTTAACTTATCATTCGGTTAATTAAAATTACCAATGTAAATGCCACTTCATCTAGCTCATTGTGAGTGGTTAGTGTCCGCTTGCATTTTTATCTGACTTTTGCATGGAAAGAAATTTATGCGTACGTGTGAATGAGCTCTTTATATAACTGCGGATGAAGATACAGAAAAATGTTTGATAGCGTAACAAGTATTTAATTACGTTTAATCAGTTCTGGGTATACTGCATTTTTCAAGTAGAGCGTCTCCATTTGATGAAACTTGACATAATGCGAGAACTCTATTATCGCACACCTGCTGAGACATTTGAATAAATAAGAATTAAGTTGACTGAAAAAGGGGCTAAGCAAAACAGACTGGAAAAGAAACTCTACATGGGTACAATATCAAAGACGCAGAACCTCAACCCAAGAATATTAATTACCTTATTTTATTTTTTTGTTTTTGATTTCCCTATTGTCTATTGCCTGTACTAATATTATAAAGCTGAAGTGTATGTTTGGTTGAACGAGCTAATCTCAGGAACAAGAATTTAAAAAAAATATTATTCGATAGTTCATTTATCGAAGCAGGCTATAAGCTCTATATAAGCATTGTGGGTGCAACCGTGGAGAATCCAACTATGAATAAAACTTCATTAATTCAAGAGGACAATCCCATGTCTCCTTCTACTTTAATTTAACAATACACTCCAACAAATGTTTAATTCCCGACATCCGTTGCTCGTCTATGTACAGTACGTTACAAAAACAATCGCAGCACTCGAGCGCGCTCCACTAAGTGACAAAGGTACCGCGGTAAAAGCACGTACAAACCGTATCAACGGCCACGGTACTTAGCAGAACAAACAATGGTTCAGTAGCAATCATACGGAATACCATCGAGACTCGGGGTGAACGAAAGCCTTGTTTTTGTTGGCCCACAGGGCCGCAGACATGTCAAATCAATTAAGGATAACATTCGGTACAACGGGCAGACATATGTCTGTTGTTTTACGCACTTAAGCTCATTAAGCTTACAGGCTTACAGCAGTTTTCATGTAGAGCCATTAACTTTTTAAAAGTGTGTAAGTTTATAATTGGATTAAATGACAGAAGTCTTTTAGTGTTACATAAAAGGTAAATAAGTGAGGTTCATTAAAATGGGGCAGATAACTGTTGTATTAATGGCCAACTACCAGATGTAGGTACGCATCCCTCAGGCCATTTTATTAGTAATAAAATCTTTAGAACTGGTGGTTTAATGAGTTTTGATTGGTTGTTGTGATAATTAAGAAAGGAACACAAGGAGGCTGTGTTTGCATTCATTAAAATCGAACATTAATATTAAAATGTAATTTTCTTCCTTTTCCCGAATCGATTGTGATTTCTGACTCAAATTGTTGCCGACCAGTGCCTATGTAGCATAAAATGTAGAAACATAATAGTACCAGTGTCTAAACAATTATTAATTCAAACAGTATACTCTGATAAGCTGAGCGATTATAGTATTCCGGAATACTAAACATGAAACAGTTTGCATGATAAATCAAAATCTGATACCCGTATTAAAGTTTCATCGTTTATTTAGGACGCATTACCATTTGACCCGCATGTTAGGGACTACTTAGATATGCCTACCTACATCCCACAGAATTGGCCCCATGCAAACTATCCCTGTTTCAAACTAGAACATGAAGGATTTATTACTTATTACATGTGAATCATGAATCACAAATCTATAGGGCAACGAGCATTGAGCAGGGTTTGAAATTTTATACTACATAATTTCTTTGATAATTATCATTACCGATTTTAATCGATTTCTGATAAAATTATACTAACTAATTCATAACTAAGGAGGAGGCGGGCCGTGAGAGGGAGAGGACAGCGTCCTCCCTCCGCCCCAGCCGCAGTGGTAGACGCCCACGGCGTCGGACGTCGCAAGACGATCTCCTGCCACCGCAGGCGCGGGCATGCGGGCGGCGAGTAATGGGCAACTCGCCGCCCGACCATGGACCATGCCCGGGTCGACGGCACGTTGTGTTCCACGCGCGCCTCAATGAGCGTCAGCAAGATGACTATTATCAATGATAACATTATTACTATGAACCCTGATTACGAGTCAATTAGATATAAATAACGGCAGGTAAATATAAACGTGTCTGAAAACCGTTTATAAGTCTATATTTTCTAAGGCATATAGCAGCGAGAACGCAATCTAGCAATTAAACTATAAAGGTATATAACCAGTTATCATTAACGAGGGAAATAACTATTATGCCTGAAACTGATTAAAGCAACGTTATATAAGTGCTGGGGGAAGAAATAGCATGTTACTAATTTGCTATAACTTCCCGTTTATATCATGCGAACTCAACATCTAGAGCACTGAAATTAGTTGTTGTAATTTTTATGTACTGAGTTATGAGCGAGCTTGAACAACTTAGTATGCCTGAGAAACATCCGCTTAAATATGGAATAACCGTTGTGTATGCTCTTGTCATTAATCAAGTTTCTGGAGGGTTGACAACGCGCAGGTAATGATTCTGCAACCATTCACCGACGACCGGTTCATCATTGGACGATTCGCCGACAGGACGATTCATTTATAGCCGTTTCACCGATAGACTCTTTCACCTTTGGACTTTTCGCCGATTCATTTATGTCCGGTTCATCGATAGAACTTTTCACCTAGGGACTTTTGCCGACAAGACGATTCGCTTATATCCGTCTCATCAATAGACTCTTTCAACAACGGACTTTTTGCCGACACGACGGTTAACCTATAACTCTTTAAACTCTTTTAAACTTATCATCTTCATCATCGAAAAGTCCGTAATACCTCTGGTAAAGCAGGCTTGCACAGGCTATGGTGACCGCTTTCCATCAGGTGGGCTGCATGCTTGAATAAAAAAACTTTTTCAAAAAAATGTAACCGCCTTCAAAAACAACCACAAAAAAGGGTAAAATAACCTACAAAATAACTTTTCTTTCAGAAGTCGGTGCCTTTATTTTTTTTCATTTCATTGTCTTTTTTGCCACCGACTTCTGAAAGAAAAGTTATTTTGTAGGTTATTTTACCCTTTTTTGGTGGTTGTTTTTGAAGGCGGTTACATTTTTTTGAAAAAGTTTTTTATTTTACTCTTTTTAGTTTAAATATTCAACCCAAATTCTTGTCAAATAAATCATTCTCTTACATGTGCACTAAAATTGTGTAATCCGTAGCACCGGTAACAACATCGCTCAAGTGCACAATAAAATTATAGAATTCCCTACCTCAAAAACTACTGAACCGATTTTGATGAAACTTGCAGTATTCCGTAACTTAAGCAATACTTAGTACAACAAAAAAAGAATTATTTAAATCGGACTTGTAGTTCCGGAGATATGCGAACACCAACTAAATCAGTCGATGCCTACTCCAAGCCGTTGAGGAGTTGTACCTTCCATCATCAGCTCATCCACCTGAGATGATGATTATCAGATGCAAATTCTTGAACAGCTTTAGAAAACATATGAAAATGGTACTATGTGCCTATAAAATTTGAAGGTTGCCCTCGATTTCCCTGGGATCCCATCATCAGATCCTGACCTGATGATCATGGGACCATTTGGGAAGTATACCCTTTCAAACAAAAGAAAAATTTTCCAAATCAGTCCAGGCGTCTTCGAGAAATCGGGGAACATACATATAAAAAAAAAAAAAAAGATTCCGACGAATTGAGAACCTCCTCCTTTTTTTGAAGTCGGTTAAAAATATAGACCAGAAGCAAACATAAGGCCTAAGATGAAGCAGGCTGACCCAGAAGGACCTCAACTCTTGCGCACCGACGGAATATAGTTAACAAATATTTGGCTGCAGCACCGCAGACTGGTAAACCTGTTGTGCCGTTGCCCGGGTGGCATGGTTTGTAAACAAAACTTTATAATTATGACTTCAGTATACAATTGTAGTTCTAATTACTAGTATAATTTTAAATTGCTACAAGTTATTTCATCAATTCGACTTCTTAAGATAATTTTCTTAAAACTAGGTTACATTATGAATGAGTACCTAAAACTGTAATCTGTTTCAAACCGACTGACAGATAGCAAAAAAGATGCCATATGTCGGCATTTTAACGAACTTAGCACATGTGTGTTTCTTAATACACCCTTCACAAATTTTCTTCGAAACCAAAGCCGTGAAGTGTTTCTAAAAAGACTTCTAAACCACAATATGAATACAAGTAGTCGATGAACAATATTTAATACCCCATCTCCGCTTATAATCGCAGATCGCATAGCATAGCATATAGCATACCATTTTCCTAGTCGCTTGCTCAGTTATACCGGAAACGTCAATGTTTTTCTTTAATTCTCATACATGCATGGGAATTATCTATTACTGTTTACTAGAACTATCAATTGAAAACACTCATTAAACTTCTTAGGTAGCTAATAGATCGATCTTAATTACCTATAAGAAAATGCACCGGAGAAGATGAAGACATGCGTGCGTGGTGGTTTGATTAGTTTCTCATAATCACCAATGAATGTTACCACTGCTGAGACACAAGCCTCGACTCTGTGAGAGGGAGTGGGCCATAATAAACCACACGGATCCAGTGAGGAATGGTAGAAGTAGACGATATTTGGTTCTAAGGCTAGCCGATTTTCTTACGATGTTTTCCTTCAGGGTTTTGAGAGCAGTGATGATGTAATAAAGTCGCCTTTGTTCACTTAGGTGATATTTTTCCGAGGTGAACAAAGTGGACAACTTTGGTGTCCGCAATTCACCTGGGTGATATCACTCAGGTGATATTTTTCCGAGGTGAATTGAGGACACCAATGTTGTTCACTTTGTTCACCCAGGTGATATCACCCAGGTGAACAAAGTGAAATAAACCAAGTAATGCACCTAGCTGGATTTGAACCCTCGGCCTAACACTCGTCAACACGCCTACAGTCGATGCTAATACCACTGGACCAGCTCTAGTTTCCACTATAATAGTTTTAATTACCGACAATTCTTAAGAGGGCTATTACAATATGAAAGAACACAGTTTCTGTCAATCTGACATCGTGATGCCTCACGAATAGAAACAAAACACAAACAAAAGAACTGTGCCTCGTATACCAGGAAGAAAACAACATGAGCTTTTGCCACTTTTCTTTCGAATAAACAGAGTGAGATCCCGGGGCTTCCAGACACTACTTATTTTCTTAGTTACGAATGGATAATACGATAAATGTCCTCAAACTATTCTATAATAAATATCTTGTTATGATATATTTCAAGTGTTAATATTGTTTCCAGTGACTAATTGGAATTCAAAACTTTTTTTTAAATTAGATTTTTGTGATTATTTAGAATTTACGATATTATGGTATTTTAAACTTTTTCTTCGACTTATACAGCAAGCAGTCATTTATGTCATGTATTCAGAGACATAATTATGGACGCAAAATTAGCCACTTGGGGTAATTAAGGTGTCATAGATAAGGAGATATAGCCAGAAAAGTTGGGTTTAATGGTCGAATGTTCCCAAGTAGTGCTTCAAAATGTTTGAAACCTGTGTCAAGTGACGGGTAATATCACAAAACGCCGTGATCGGACAAAAATGAGTAAGGCCCAAGAATCAAGTTTGTTGAACCGCGCAAAGAGAGCGATAAATCTACCACGTGGACCCTACAAACTCTATTGCGACGAGCCACAGGCACCCCTATAATTGACTAGGCTATTTTGAATCGACACCATGAAGATTAAAAATATTCAAGAAGCTGCTTGGTTCGCCTGCAGTTAACTGTAGCGTATGGTGAAAAACGTTAAACAATTGCAAATGAGAAAATTTATTGAACTGTTCTGACTGGGCTTCAGTGCTTCCTATGGTGGGTTACTGTTGGGTTATTTTTTTTTTAATAAAGTAAGATCTATTAGAGTGTAGAGAAGATCTTAACAACAGGTTTCAGATCTTTGTACTCTTGAAACAGACTCTTTCGGTGAGCTCTAAATAAATTATGCTCTGGGATGGTTATTTCTATTTTGCAAAACTGGGCTTGCGCTTCCTAACGAAGATATATGTAACTGCTCAAAATTGCGTAGAGAATATGGTGCAACTCCACATTATTTCATTCGAACAGCAAGGAGTACCTGAGTTCAACTTGGATCAATTTGATGCTCGAGCGAATATGACGCGACTAACAGTGCACAGATTCGCTGATGCTCGAATTACGATGTTACAGTGGTCACTCAGAATTTTTATCTGATTTCTACTGAGCATAGAAAATTTTCGGTATTTAATCCAGAACATTTCACATTCAATCAAATAACACAGGGTAAAAGAGAAATTTGAAGAACTCTTTGGAACATTGGTAACGTTATTTTTCGATTTTATTATTTTATATGAAACTTGATACATTCCTGTAATTTCTCACTTTTTATTTAATTTCGTTTATTTTAACGATTTATTGAAATGCTAACTTATTTTTTATGTATTTTCATCTAAAATCGTCAATGACATTTTAATATTTTGTTTTGAGTGGTATATTTATGAATAAAATTCACAATTATCAGGCGAAAGAACCATGGTCGCCCAAGCAATACGTAAAAATTAAACACCAATTAGCAGTTTATAGCTGCATTACATCTGTAAAAAAGCTGACGTGATAGCTTTATCTTGAATAATACAGTATTTAAACTTTAATTACACTGAAAGCTTGATAAGTTCTGCATAAGATTGTTTTTTTTTACTTTATGCAAATAAAAGTGACTGAGACAGCTAGTAGCTACATAACAGCGAAAAATTCAACTTTGTGCTGAACAACTTTGCAAAATATTTCAATTATACAGCTTGATTCTGAATAGTTTATTGTTTGGTTTCTTTAAGCTGCATAACCCGGCAAACCGTACTCATTTATTCAGAATATGGATACTGATTACTTCTGCATAAATGAAGATGACTACGATCTTATGACAATCTTATATCAAGAGAAGTGCACTAATCGTTTTTTATGCAGCTCAACTCCTAATAATCTGAATAAGAGTACTGAGACGGGCAGCTTTAGAATCGGTTATCAGAAGTACGATATAAAACGTACTGTTACTGACAGTTACAAGTGACCTGTTACATAGAAATTGTAAACAAATCGTCTGTGTGAACAGCTTATATTCAGAATCAACATCGTCGCCATTATTAATCCTAACATAACCTCTTTTCTTAAACTAAACGATGTTATTACAAATAATAATTCGATGTTTTTATTAAAAAAAAGACATTTGGGTAGTATTCTAATACCTACCTGATTGTTTTCTACCACTTTGATTAGTAACAATTGAATAAAATATTTATCTGTCGAAAAGGGTTACTATAAGTCAATTGTTTATTTTTTTTAAAACTGGTTTTATCTTGTGGCGCTCGAAAATTTTACTATAAACTTATATGTATTCTCACAGTAAAGTAGCATGCGTTGTAATAATTGTATTGTTAACAAAACATTTTACCAAAAATAATATACTTAGCAATATTTATAATTTCATCCAGAGAGCGATGCCACCATCACTTAAATTGAATAACAAAATGCTGATATTGTACATTTAATTACATACCTTCTTTACAAAACAACGAAAAAGATCTGAATTATGAATATTGTCTGTATATCAGAGTTTGATATTTTCATCTGCTTAATAGAGTTTTCAATTCTGAACAAAGGTTCGATCAGCTTTTATGCAGAAGTTAACCAAACGTTATTCAGATTTAAGCGATTAATTATGTGCCCAAATTGCTTGAATATTGACTGTATAAGCATTTATATAAACTTTATCCCTAGATCTTTTACAGCGTTTAGTCATCAGAATTGCTATTATACAAAAGTTAATCAGCTAGTTTGTGTTGCTTGGGCGGTTGAGTGCTTGAACTTGTCTTTGGAGGTAGTCTCCGATTGTGCCAATTTAGTCAGGATAAATGCCGCTAAGACGTGACTTTTTCCGCAAAACGGAGTTAATTCCACCCGGTTCTATCTTTCTGAGTTGTAACCATAAAAATGACAGACCATCTTGATCTTTTTGGGGTGCCATTGACATCGGCCCTCAATTTTTGTCCACTTATTGAGTTGGCTGCAAAAAAGTTAGGGATCCTTGTCAAGATGAGAGGGTATTTCTGAACAGATGGGTTTTCTCAACAGTTAATGAACTTGTATAATGTTCAAGTCCGGTAAATGGAGTACTGCTCCCACCCGTGGGACAGATATGCTAAATCCCAACTTGATGCACTTGAGTCAATTTATCAGCTCCCGGCACTGATCGAGGTCACGCTGCGGGACTAGACGGAATAGGAAGTAGTCACCTCCCTATGCAAGGCAGCCATGCTAGCGAAGGAGGAGGTGGAACACGTGAGGGAGAGTACAGCCGGATGACCTACGACGTCGCGAAGCGATTTCCAATCAGAGAGGTACGCCTTAGAGGGCCGGAGCCCGCCGTGGTCACGGGATTGTCTCATCAGGTAACGGTGACCCTGGAACGTCAAGGGCTATTGAAGGACACCGTGGATTTAAGTCATTACAAGTTTGAATGTTCCGCCCGTCCTTCCCTGGGTGGAAGGACTGATCTGATGATTTTACCGCGTAAAAAAAAACATACCACCAGAGGCATAGCCAGTGGTATGGTGGGTCCGCAGCGAACTATAATATACAAGTGAACTGGCATGTTTGTGAAGTTGGCAAGTCTGAAATTACATTCAATTATCAATTCAATAATAACTTTTTAACAAAAAAATCAAACCGACGAAAGATTGAACTGAAAAGCTAAAAATAAATTTTGAGGCGGCGCCAAACAAACATACAAACATGTACCTAACTTAATTATTTGAAGCGAAGCATAATTTTATTGTAGCTAGGTTGCTTTTCGTTGATTGTTTCTTTGGCGCCGCCTCAAAATTTATTTTTAGCTTTTCAGTTCAATCTTTCGTCGGTTTGATTTTTTTGTTAAAAAGTTATTATTTTTAGCTTTTTAGTTGTATACCATGATTAGAGTGTTTAACACATGGAAAAACCCGTCTTCCCTTTTGTCATTGTCAACGTAACCGTCACAGTAATTAGTATTAACTGTTGAGGACCTGTAACTTGCAACTAAAAACTCCACTCTCAGACTGTCAACGACTGTCAAATCCCAACTATGTTTAAAGTTCTTATCATGATGAATTAAATGAGCCCAAATACGATATAGTTGCTGTTAACTGTTGAGGATCTCTTGCTACTGCCTTCTGTCCTCATCATCAGACCCTCGATGACAATTATACTCCAGCTAAGTCTAAAATTTTCATCAAGACTAATGAAATGAGCCCAAACACGATATAGGTGCTGTTAACTATTGAGGACCTCTTGCCCCTGCTTTCCGTCACCATCCTCAGACCCTCGATGACAATGATACCTCAGCTGGGTCTAAAGTTCTCATCAAGCTGAGTGAAATGAGTCCAAACACGATATAGCTGTTGTTAACTGTTGAGGAACTCTTGGGACTGACTTCACAACATAACAGGGATCTGGAGTTGATCTGATGATGGTGACACCATCATGTTATCTTCTCCACATCTCTGCTATATAGTAATGTCCTCAGAACTACATATGTTAACTTTATTTCAAACGAATCGATTCACAACTGAAAATTCTGTAGGAAAGTTGACAATCAATTCCTTTTTTTCTACCCTTAGAGGCCGATTTTAGTTTTGAAATTAAAATGGGACCAACTTTGAGATATACTCTTTCCAACAAAAAAAGAATTTTTGAAATCGGACCACGCTGGGAAATGTTATGCGTGGTCATACATAAAAAAAAAAATAAAAAAAAATATACATGTCGAATTGAGAACCTCCTCCTTTTTTTTCGTCGGTTAAAAAAGGAAGCTATCAGAATTATTAACATTTATAATCTATAATTACATTCACATTCGAATATATAGGAAAATACAATCAACACATTTATTAATTTACATTGCAATCTGATCAGAATTAAATTAATTCAAAATATTAACTTGTATCAAGAAAGGTTGGTTACGCTGTATTCTTGGCGATTGGAAAAATTCCTGCAGGGCTAACATACGCGGTCATGAGAAAATTCGAGATGGGATGAGAAATATTGTCACTCTCGATCATTTTCTCGCAATTCGCAACATACGCGCCACGAGAGAGAATTATCACGTCGTGAGATATCCCTTTCATGACGAAACGTCAAGTTTTATTTTTAAATGAAAACACTGATAATCATGTGTGTCTATGGTGACTAAAGCTACCCACACACAACAAATTGAACGAATGAAATGTGAAACAAGGCCAAAAGACTTGTTGTCAAGTTCACTATATTAAAAAATAAAAATGTTTTTTCTCTTTTGCGAATATGAATAATGACAAGGATAGCACTATTGTCAATTTTGAACCGGTGGCTTTACCGAAACGTCACAATCAATGGGGAAGGCAAGTGTCAAAGTGAAAATTGACATCTGTGTCCCAAAAGAACTGTCAAATCAAAGGAATTTTCTGAAAAATAGCGTTTTATTGATGTAAAATGACTAGATGTATTGTAAAAGGCTGTAATAATGATGGAACATACAAATTTCCGACAATTCATACTATCAAGAAATAATGGGTAGCTGCTGGGACTGCTGTGAGAACAAAAATTGTATTATCACTAAGAAAAAGCTATACAATATACAAAAATCTACCCTTGCGAAGCCGGGACAGGCCGTTAGTTGATTTTATTAATGAAATTCTATGATTATACCATAACTAAAAAATCGAATACACCTTTGTATATAATATCTACTTTTCTATTGGAGGTTAAGTATTGCATCGCTCTTTATATCATGAAATGGTTCTTCTGGTGGAAGAATCATCACCGGGACCGAGATTTGTGATAGTTGTGGTGTTAAAATTCTTATCATATTGCTCCAATCTATAAAATAGATGTAAAATTAGATGAAGAAGACTAACACAAAACTTGATGACATTTTTCTCAATATAGAATGTCAGAAGCAGTACTTTAATCTTTGTAGAGGCTAGCACATGTAATACCTACTTAAAAAATACAATTTTAAATCCTTACTACAAGTAAATGTGTGTTTAATGTAGTAGAATCAAATTTCTAGCCTCTCAACTAAATCACTTGTTTTCCTCTTGTAGATGCTCCGCGGCGCCTTAGTTCTGGTTTTAGTATATGCACTTGCATTGACGAATAATTTCCCATATTTGTTTTTTAGCATAAACTCAATTTTTATAACAAAATACGTGTTTGTTTTTTGTACAAGCTATACAGTAATCTGACATATGAGACAACGATCGCAGCGACATCTACTAGCTTTGAGTTGCTGCATTAACATTCATGTCTGAAGTCCGGTTGTGTTTTTGTTTTTGTTTTGTGTGTGTTGTCTGTTTGAAATGGCATTTCAAAAGAAAACGTAAGTAAATTTGCTAGTTCTTGACAGTATAGTTGTGTATTTGTGATCGTACGATTGCTTGCATTTAATATTTATATTCGTAATCTTAGTACATTCGTATACTATTATTGTTTTAGCGTCAGAAGTACCAAGGCACAGATAAAATATCTGTGCCAGTATATGGCAGAACATGCCGATTTTGCCGCCGGCGACTTTAAGACCCCTCAGGGTGCCGCAGTTATGGAGCGGCAGTGGCTGCGACTTAAAGAGGCACTGGATGAGATCGGTCCAGCTAGGTCTGTCGACCAGTGGAAAGTGGTATAAAGCCATAGGCTTTGTGATCCGCCACAGCGACTGGAACTCGCTGTCGCGAAGATCGAAAGGATCGCAGACGTCTCGTATGCGCTTCCTTTCGATCCGCCTATTCCACCTCTCCTCGTAAATAGTTAATAAATAATTATAATACGGCACTGCCATTTTTCGCAACACTTTTTATTTTTCTCCAGCTATCTCTTCGAACAGAATGATCGACGACAAATGAATCTAATCTAAATGTCAAAACTCGATTATTTATGAGAAAATATGGCGCCTATGTTGCAGTTTGTAGAGAAAATTTCTCGAAGTCTACGTTTGACAGAACGACATGACAAAATGTAGTGCAATGTTACCGACAGTCGAGAAGTCGAGATATGTCATCTCACCTCGAAAAAATGGCGTGAGATAATTATCTCGTGACGTGCATGTTAGCCCTGCTGGCCACCGCTTATGACCTGCGGAAAATTCGAGGTACTACATTTTTCAAGTGCAATTTGATGTAATGACAAAGACACTAGCGCCGCGTCTAAAGGTCATGAATGGTGGCGTGTATTTTAAATTTTAATGATTACGTGACTAATGTCAAAATGGTTGCGAGCGATACGTCCTCCCTCAGAAAGCGCTCCGCGCTGTCTAAATCAAAGACCAAACCGTTCTTGGTTTTATATTGAATTTTGTCATTGCATATTATAATTGTTTAATATTATTATATTACTTTTAAATGAACTAATTATTTTTTTCATGCAAGCTAACATAGTAACCTTCGTTATTCAATACTTTTTGATTGAAAATCCAGTAAAATATTGATAGATAAAAAATGTAATTTCGAACGAAAATTTTTCAATATCTTCCTGTTTTGCGGAATTATTTTTGGTGTATTTCTGAATGAAAAATAAAAAACTGATTAATACAGTCCAAATATAAACATTTAGTTGTACCACGGATATTTTCAAATATTATTTTACTATTATAACTTCTATGTAATGAGGTACCAAACATTGACAAAATGTAGAATTTTATGAAACATCTTTTGTAGAGACAAGGTTTTTACTCATGTACGTAAACAAATCTAAAAATTTGTTTAATACAGTCCACAGAAAAATAATCAAGCTTTCTCAGGTATACATTTCTTTTTAATTTGTGGCCATATATTTCCCAGAATCCGGTTCCAAAGTTTGCACAAATTTAAGGAAACGTGTGAAAGCCCTCTTAAATACGTCCTGAAAAGGAAACGTGACCCATTAAACCCGAACCTAGATACGATCAACATAAAGATTAAATTAGCATGATAGCATAAGCATAAAATAAATCTAAAATATTCCCACGCGCCCAGTACCTACTGGTTGGTAGATGTCATATGTCTTCGAATTTGGGTTCGAGATTTTTACTCCGCCGTACCTAATTAATAAATGATGTAAGATATTTATTTAAAACTTCACGAAATATTACATGAAGCCTCTTTGAGCACTTGAAAACGACAACATTCAGAGTACGCGTTTACTTTGACAAAATTGTTTTTAATTAAAAATAAATTGCTTAGAAACATTAATATGAAACCTAAGTTTATTAGGCTTTTAGTACTTATCGTGCACGAATAATCCGATTAATTAAAAATAAAATTAACAGTAAAGCGAAAGCTGAGCTAGAGAGCCAAGTGTCTAAGGAGATTAACGTTAAAGGGGAATTTTTCAAACAGTTAAAATTATAAAATGTTCCAATTTTCAAACTTCTTCGTTTTATGAGACAAAGAAAGTAATCTGCCACAAAAATCCAGAATAACCAGCAAATTGTAACAGGTACAGTAGTGTTTTACTACAAAAAAGAAAAACTTATACTGTATATGAAAAGCCAACAAAGGACTACCATCTTTACTTAACAGACTCTTTGTACCAATTCAAGAAACAAAATTAAAAGTTGTACAATTTACAAAGGATAACCGAGGAATCTCTTATTTGTTCGCAAACTTCTTCATTTCTTATTAAGACCGTATAGTTTCAAAGTGGAAACAAAAAAACTACAAAGTACCGTTTGTTTGCAGACGCAGCTTAATAACAAAGAAGGAAAAACGTGTATAGAGTAGTGGTACGTGTTGATAATCCTGGCAGACGTAGCGGGACATCCGGGGACAGCAGCGCGACGGGATCCGATCCGGGACTCCGGGATAAGATCCCGATCCCGGGCAGATTGTCGGCGCTGATTTCCTGGGACAACGGACGGTAGAGATCTGTGCGTTTATCCCGCACAATATACTGACAGCTTTAGAATAAAACTATGTTTTATTTTCAAATGGAAAATGTTTAGCGCTGGTGTACAACTTGCAAGTTGAGATCGATCAGGGATGCAGTAAATAAGTCTGAATGAGAACGTGTACCTGATCCAGTTCGGAACTAAGTCAAACTAACTATAGAAACGTGTGTTGTATTTCGATATTTTGAAACTATTTCGTTCAAAACCTTGTTGTAGCTTATTATATTCATTTAGCAATATGAGGCGGCATGTCTTTCTCACAAACGAGCACAAAACACGGACATGTCTCGCTCGCACCGCTAGCGGCGAGTTTCATAGCAAAAACTATAACATCTCACGCGCCCGCCTCTCGCATCGCGCCTCTTTATATTCAGCTAAAGTCCACTTTTTCCGCCGTCCCAATAAGCGTGGCAACACGAGAAAAAACTGACACCAACACCAGTTTCCGTTTAATTTCGAAGTAGGTATTATTAAATTGGGTGATAAAATTTGTCATTTATCTGCGCTATCTACACGAATATGGTGTTTTCATGAAGCGAAATAAGTTTAATTTTCTTTTGCTTTTTCTCTCTCACCTGTTCTGGTATTTGCCATCTCTTTCGATGACAGCAACGGGATAAGTGCACATTTGTTGTTGATATTTGCAAACAATGGCGTGTTAGCCGCCATGTCCCTGGCCACACCTTTTTTTTTTTTTTTTTTCGTGGTAAAATCATCAAATGAGTCCTCCCAGCCCCGGGCAGGGCGGGAGGGACTGTCAGACTTGTACTGACTAAAATCCACGGTGTCCTTCGGTAGCCCTTTTGCGTACCGGAGTCGCGGTATACGTATGTCCCGCGACCCCGGCAAGGCTGTGGCCCTCTAAAGGGGGGCCCGTCATTGTGCTGACGCTCTTTGAGGCGCGCGTGGAACACAACGCGCCGTCGACCCGGGCATGGTCCATGGTCGGACAGCGAGTTGCCCTTTACTCGCCGCCCGCATGCCCGCGCCTACGGTGGCCGGAGATCGTCCCGCGACATCCGTCGCCGTGGGCGTCTACCACTGCGGCTGAGGGAGGACGCTGTTCTCTCCCTCGCGCGGCCCGCCTCCTCCTTCGCGAGCATGACTGCTTCGCAGAAGGAGGCGACCGCTTCCCACTCCGTCTCGCCCCGCAGCATGGCCTCGACCAATGCCGGGCGCGAGAGGTCTCCGCCTATCGCCGTCGAGAGGACACGGCGGTGCTCTGCCCAAGCGGGGCAGTCCTGCACCGTATGCTCCACCGTGTCCTCCGGGCGGTCCTCGCAGTGGTGACACCCGGGCGTTTCCTCCTTCTTTATCCGACACAGGTACCTCCCGAAGCATCCATGCCCGGTGAGGACCTGCGTCATGCGGTAGGTGAGGACGCCGTGGGACCTATCCAGCCACTCCTCAAAGAGGGGTCTTACAGCAGCGATTGCGGCGTGCCCGTACCTCGGTTGCGACAGTCGTTCTCTCCAAACTGCCCTGAGATCGCGCCGGAGCTCTTCCCGCCGCGCCTCGACTTCTCGAGGCATCGGGGATACACCCTGACGCTGCGCCTCCACGCGCCACTCATAGACGCGCTGGAGGGCAGTCGCCTCCAGATCCCAGGGCAGCGATCCGGCAAGAAGGTTGGCCGATTCGCCGGCGATCGTGCGGTATCCTCGGATCATTCGGATAGCCATGGCCCTCTGGCATGCGACCAGCTTTGCCGGTCGCGTCCGCATGCTCAGGGCCCACACGGGGGCCCCGTAGAGGGCCATGGACCGCACGACACCGGCGTGCAGCCTCCGGCAGGGGGCGTTTGGCCCGCCGATATTGGGCAGGAGTCGCCCGAGGGCGGCTGATGCCCGGTTCAGCCTTGGGGCCAAACGCAGGAAGTGTTCCCCGAAGTTCCATCGGCTGTCGAGGACGAGTCCCAGGTACTTCATCGTACCCCCGACGCCGATGTGAACCCCCCCCACCGTTATGTGGGACCCTGTCGGTGGTGCATTCAGATGACCATGAAAGCACATGGCCTCTGTCTTGTGCAGCGCCACCTCGAGTCCCAACTGCCGGATCCTTCCAACGACTGTCGCAACCGCTCGCGTCGCCAGGTCGGCCGCCGCCTGATACGACACTCCCTCCGCCAGGACGAGCGTGTCGTCAGCGTAACATATTACGCTGACGTCTAGAGGGAGGTCGCCGCGCAGCACCCAGTCGAAGCCGATGTCCCACAGGTGCGGCCCCAAGACCGAACCCTGTGGGACACCGCACGACATCTCTCGCCGGTTCCACTCTCCCCGGTGACCGGGGTAGACGACGGCTCTGTCCGTCAGATAGTCCTCGACTATTCGACGGAGGTAGGGGGGCACCCGGTGATACCGGAGTGCCTCCCTAATGCAACTCCAGGGCAGGGTGTTGAAGGCGTTGGTGATGTCTAATGACACCGCCACGACGACCCTGCCCCGGGCCACTGCTTCCCCCGTCGTGAGGGCCCTCACGCGCATGATGGCGTCCACCGTCGAGCGCCCCCTGCGGAAGCCAAACTGGCTCTCCGCTAGGTTCGGGCCCACCCGATTTAGGTGCCCGACGAGGCGGTCTGCAATTACTCTCTCAAAGAGCTTGCCCACCTCGTCGAGCAGCACGATGGGCCGGAATGCGGACGGAGAGCCCGCAGGGCGCCCGGGCTTCTGAATGAGGACCAGCTTCCCCGTCTTCCAACGAAGCGGAAACTGGCCCCTCTCCAAGCATGCGCTAAAGAGCCCCCCCAGTCGAGGACCGAGAGTCCCATTGGCCAGGACCCAGGCTTTCCCTGGCAGGCCGTCGGGTCCTGGGGCGGTATTTTTGGCCTTGAGCCGTTGTACCGCCACTCTCATGTCTACCTCGGTCACCTCTGGAACTTCGTTGTCGTCGTCGTCGCTGTGGTCCGCGTTTGCGTCAGCTTCGTCCTCACTGTCAGACTCCGTCCGAGGCGGAGCCGCCATTGGCGGGGGAGTATGCTCCCCTCGCGAAGGGAACAGGGCGCTCACCACGTCCTCCACGAACTGAGGCTGGAGACTCTGCGTCAACGGGGGCCCTGGCCACATCTAAGGTGCCGAAGACATCGGCGTCAAATTAAACACTGGTACCGCATGGCACGTTATTTCACTTAGCTGCTTCAAAGTTATGCACTGCTGGTATATTTAGTACCATTGGTATGCGGAATGTCATCATTACAGTGGCTGCTTCAACGATTACATTTTAAATTCATGTCATTGTGTTATTGGTTTTTTTTAACGTGGCAAAATCATCAAATGAGTCCTCCCGCCCAGGGCAGAGCGGGAGGGACTGTCAGACTCGTACTGAATAAAATCCACGGTGTCCTTCAATAGCCCTTCACGTTCCGGGGTCACGGTAATTTAGTCCCGCGACCATTGTGTTATTGGATTGTCTAAATATATAAAATAAAGGAATCAAAATAGTATTAAATTATGTTAAAGTTAGCTTAGCACTTAATAATGCTTGTAAATAATGAGGATATCGGATTAAAGAGCCTTGTTATTCATGGATACGACAAGCCCTAAACATTTTGCACGCGTATGTTTTACACGCACGGCCAACATTCAGACAATAAGCTTTACATGTTAGGATTTGCATAATCTGCTGTTTTTTAAATTAACACGAACGGATTTTACATACATAGGCATGTGAGAGGAATGTATGAAAATATACTGTATTCCGTTTTGAAAGCTTAATGTTTTAAGCTGACTAATTCAAGGCTTAGTATCGGCAGTAGATTACTCATGTAGTTTATTTATTTAAAATGAACTTTCGTATCATAGAAGCAGTTAAAGACGATCAAGAGGTTAATGTCGAGATTGGCATTGATGGTCAGCAAAATACTTCTAATGGCATTCATAAATTCCGTACTTAATCACCAATTCGCTTCGTAACGGTAGTTATTTACAGCCTATAAGACTCTAACTATAAACCGCGTATTTAGTATCTATTTATTTGCCCGCAGTACTCAGTAAAGGTGAGAAACCCTAAATGAAACGTTGTTGATAATTTTCTAATTTAACACACGGAACCCATCTAAGATGGTAAATAGATAGTGATTCCCACATTGAGAAACAAAATATCTTCGTTTGGTAGTTAAAGTTGCCGCATGCCGATGTTCTTATCGGCTCGCCCATTAATAATGGCACTTCGTCTTTTAAGGCACGAGAGCCGACTACGCATTGTTGGGTTGTACAACGTCGCCTATTGTGGCGTGAACAATAATTTGCAACCGAACCTCTACTAAGACGCGAAAGGATCAAATAACTGTGGTGTTCGTGGTGTACAGAGCATTAGGCATTTACGTGTAATCCCTCCCCCCTAAGCTGGATTACCTGGCCTACCTATTCCCTTGTATTAAGCTCCTTCAGTTCGGCTGACACCGTCTTTGTCCCTGATATTCACCGCATGTTAGTTAGATTTATACAACCACCCACCCGAAAGCTTAGTTGAGCTGTCGTGGGTGGGATCTGGTACACCTAATATAAATTGAGGATCGAATTGTTAATGCTTTAGACCTTCGCTGTCTATTACCAAGGTAAGGTTAGGTTATCTCATCTGAATTTCATAAAATTTTAAGTAGCTCTAAATTTTATAAAACTTCTTGCAATCAAAATTGTGAAATACACGTGACCTAATTATAAACCGTGGATTTAAGTCGTTAAAAATAAATTATAACGCATTAACAGTCACTAAATAATTCTCGCTCTCTCGGGAAAATTATGAAAATGCATTTCATAATTCTCATTTTTGCTACTGCCTTAATTGAATTATTGCGATTCAATAAAAGCATTGCAATTATTTAACATTAAAGTGAACATTTTCCCGTGTAACGCGTGTGCTTGAACGAGAACAGATGTGCTCGTTGTTTTATAAAAACGATACATTTTTAACAAACCTAGCCGCGGGCGCGTATTCCGCGGAATAATCGAGTTCAATTCAATTTGACTCACTTTAGAGAGCTATTTTCCAGCACAAATGAGATTTGTTAATCTGAAATGCATATTTGCACACTTCCATTTTTTTGCATCATATACTTTGTATAGAGGGTTTTATTTTCAACAACAAAGTGTTAACAACAAAATTAGTACTAACAACCGCAGCTAATAAACTGCCAACGCGGTAAAATACATTAGTGTAGTTACCTAATTCTTCCGAAAATCAAGGGGAACATTTCTATTTCCCGATAGAGATGGGTAACTAGCCGAAATTTCAATAGCTTAGCTAACCGGCTATTTGTGGTGTAATAGCCAGCTAGCTAGCCAGCTATTTGGCTACTCGGCTATTGAACAATAGTGTTTAGTAACTAAGCTAGGTAGGACTTAAATTACGCAACATCAACTGCCCGATCTGAATTCGATCCTAAATCAAAAAGATATGATTTCCTCTCTGAGATCACAATAACCAAATTACTAACTATCAAATTTTTATTTATTTCCTAATCATCGTATTTCATAAGTTCGTTCATTAAACGAACGAAATTACTAAGTACGAGTATAATGCTCTCTCTTTGTCTAATCTATTTTGTGAATATTGTGAGAAAAAGATCGACGATACCAATGAAGATCGCACACGCGTAGCGCAGTGAGCGCGCACACAGCTATCGGCTATTTTGGCTACTCTAGCTACCCGGCTACCGAATACCGGGACGGCTATAAAACGTAGCAGTTAGCTATACTCCGTGGCGGCTACGCGGCTACGAGCGGCTGCGCGGCTACGAGCGGCTACGCGGCTATATATAACCTGTCAGTTATCTAGCCAACCAGTAGCCGATAGCTAGCTATCGTGTTGACGGATATCATAGCCGTGGCTATTTTGCTCATAGCCGGTATTTGGCTAGTTATGGCTATAGCTACCCATCGCTATTTCCCGAGCGAAGTTCGGAAAACAGGAACCACTATCGTCTTAATCCGCGATCTAATCCAGTATACGATCAGCGTCGCTCATTAACAAGATTTATGAACAGAAAGGAGACGTTCGGACGACATCGTGCGCCCCGATGCGTTATTTACGACAACCAGATTGGCAAGATACAGTACCCCAGTGCCTTATGGTACTGTAACTTTTATAATTAAAATCTCTGAAGTAAAATAAAGGTCATAAATGGAAAATCTTTCTACGGTGATCTGGAGAAGAGAGAAAAGAATGGAAAGACCAAACGAGTAAAACTTTCAAATCATATTTTACCATCATTATACTAGTAGTTATCCAAGTCGTTGCTACAGTGATTATAACCAAGTGATTGCCATTAAATCAAATCAAAAAATTAAATCAAAAATTAAAACTATGTTAATATTCATTTCTTTCACTCGGTGTGTGTTGCATTGATACCAACATCTCTCAAAACAGAAAATATCCACAATCAATAATTTTATTACGCCTGTACAAAATTCACAAAGAAGAAATACAAAATACATTTCTACAACTTGTGACAGTGAAACATCAGACAGATAATTTTTAGTCATGCAACCTCCTGAATCTGAAAAGATTTTAGTATCCTGAGAGTGTATGTCTTGGAGGATAATCTTGATAGATAGAGGTCTATGCTGGTCCGAATGGTTTGCTCGCGTATCGGGAGTTCGTGCACGCCACGACGGCCGGGCGTATCGGTACGCCTGTAATCCGATAATAATGAATAGAAAATAGTACGGGCATCGTGGCCCAGTTGAAAGTTGCCCGTAACTGGAGGCACGAGGAGTTTTATCGCGGGACATAATTCGGCCGCGGCGTCACGCGCCGTCCGCCCGACTTTATCGCGAAACCCGATGGTTCCCTAGGGTATCGAGGAGAAACAACTTGGCTAAAGTACAAACAAATCAAATCCAAGCCAACACCATAGAACAAACTTTAATACACAAACAACTGGGCACAAAACGGTTTACTGTAACAATATTCATGCAATTTATCCCGACCACATAATTATTATTATGCCATGCAATCAATTGCACGTACAGACTCAATTAATTAAAAATAAATGCTCTTTTTAATTGAAACCGATTGTGTACAATTTTCTCGGATATAACATATAAGAAACTTGCGAATTAACTGCCTGCATCTTTTACGACGCAATTAATAAACAATTCAGTTTAGTGTAGTTGAAATAAAGCTCTTATTACTAAAAATAATCCCCGCTTTAAAATTATAGACCATCAAGTGAGGGAATAAATATTCGTGTTACGACCGCGCTTAAATGAAGGGGTTGAAACGTACTGCTAATTTCGAATTGTTTATAGTTTTATTATCAACAACAAACAGTCTTTTACTACCTACGCTGAATAATTCCATAAGAAAAACAAGCAGAAATTTTATTCTTGAAAGCGGTACAAAAGTTAGAACTGCATCCATTTAAAGTTTTCCACACGTGCGAGTCTGAACAAAAACTCTTTCTCCGTACAATTTTAATATTAGATGAAGTGTCCGCACGATACAAACTTTGCACTCACATCACGTTTCTAAGTTTGAAATTCGAAAACGTAATGTAAAAATGTAAAAATTGGAGGGCGCGGTATCCACCGCTACTTGGGATATGGAAGTGCGCACGTCGCATTTCGCCGTCACCTATCCAGCGATTTACTGAAAATTGACATCTAACACCGTCGCAGGAGACTTCAACATTTTAAAGAGGAAACTTTATCTGAGTCAGGATAATCAGCTATCGGTTCTGTTTTTGAAATATGTCATTCAAGCTTGCAAAAATATTGCTACGTTCTGCATGCTTAAGCTTTCCGATGCGATTTATACGTTTTTGTAATTAAGTTCTTTAACAGAAAAGAATTTCAAAGGCAGACATCAAGTAGGCAAACGTGGTCAGCAAAAATAGCGAAACCAGTCAATGTCACTGATAGACCAAAGTGCTGAGAAATAGACTTCTTTTAACTTTGGCATTCGATAGAGACGAAAGCAATTTATCATGATATAAAGTTGATTTAGTTTAAGGTGCTAGTTACGATGTCAGCGACACTGCCGAAACTTTAGAAACAATGATCGATAGGCTCGAGGGTCACAGAATTTTAAATGTAAAAAAGGCTTTCAAAAAAGTACATCGTGTTGTCAACTACATTCAGCTTGTTTTTTCGAAATAAATTGGCAAAAGGGCACGCAGAGAAATGTCTGGCTACCTATACGAGAACTTCTGGTTGCAACCGTGACAGCAAGACTCACTAGTTGACTTTACAACATTTCTATGAATAAATACTAAGTCCTTGTTATCTCTACTACTTACTTAGTATTTATTAATAGAAATGTTGTAAAGTCAACTAGTGAGTCTTGCTGTCACGGTTGCAACCAGAAGTTCTCGTATACATTTCTCTGCGTGGAAGAGCTCTTAGTTTCGACCATTTTTGATAATGTATCAGGGCAGGTACCTATTTAACTTAAATGCTTCTGGCATGTGTTGAAGAATTTGTGCAAAAGAACAGATGGCTTCTACTAGAAATACCAGAATTCGTCCAATGCAATATAACCCACTACAGAAAACATGAACTGTCGCTTGCACCTTTACGTGATGTGTTGATGACGTATCCAAACGTTTTTAGTTACTACCCCAAAAATACAACAGAAAAGTGACCCAGAAACCTTCAAAAAATCAATTAAGACCCAATTTCATAGAGATCATCTTAATTTTTTCATCGTATAACGGAAACGGGCGCACCCTTGGTTGGTTCTAGGACCAATCGATTCCCTGTATTAGGCTTCCGTCAGAAAACAAACCGGCCTGTTCCGGCGCTTCTTTGTTCCATTGTGGCCCGCCCTTTGTTCTACCGTCGCGGATAAATTATTTTCTACGATCCTTCTTAGCTCCTATCTCGTTCCATTTCTCCCGTATTAGTTCCAGTCGATGCGCAACAATTACGCCCTTTATGTCTGGATGACGCGAAAATCATCCTGTCTTGCCCTACAATTTTACGCCTCAGTATTCCATCTTCTTCGGTTTAAATTAGAAATGCCGAAATCAGGGTAAAATGTTTAAACGATTAATCGACCGAGATAAGTAAGTGCTTAAAATTGATATATTTATTGAGGGGTTGACTTTTAAGTGTAATATGTATAATATTTACAGAATAACCGAAACCGAAGAGGTAAAATTAAAGTATTATAATATTCTTCGAATAATAAACTTTGCCTGCCATTTCAGATATTTTATTACAGTTTTAATGCGAAGCACTTTCTTATAACGTTTATACAGAGGTCAAATAAAAAATTGGAAAGGATACTTTCATTAAAGTACACCATAAAAAATATACATAAATATGAGTGATTAAGGTAGACATCACGTTGAATGTTTTAGGTTCATTCGAGAGAAATAATGTTTTACGACGAGATGCAAACAAAGTAACAATACGGACGAACTCGATTGAAGTCGCTTTAACTCAGTTTAATTACACTTTTAAGTACATACGGGTTCATTTTAAAAAGCTGTCGCCTGATTAACTTTTTTTATTGCCATCTTCAAAGTCCGTTACTGGAATCGTAAGACAAATTGTTTTGAATCATTCCAAATCAAAACAGAAAATTTTGTAACATCGGCGCTATGACAAAGTAACGTTAAATGAGCTGCAATATAGTCTTTAAATTGATTGACATTTTTATTATGGTTCCCACAAAATAGTTCCCTAATATACAGTAATTAGTACGATAAGAGGTGGCGGTCGTGACGCGATCAATCGATGCCACTTTGTAGTGATAACTCGCCTTGTCGCCGGCCGCCGCTAGCCGTTGATTGATAGAATAAACCTGCCTACCACTTAGACAACAACTACGGGGAAATTAAGACATTCCCAGCGCTAATGGAAAATGTGATCCATCAAACGACCGAAATTAAGAAGAGGTACTATTATATCGAATGGCCTACATCTTTATCTAAATGACGGTAATATTTTTTTATGGAAACAATTAGGACAGTAACCCTTTATGGTTGACAAGCGTTGTAAAATGAGCGTTTGATGTCGACAATGAAGAGGCAAGTGAATGTCTGTAGGGTGAACGTGACAGTAAGCGGCAGTCGTTGAGATAATTAAGCGGTGGGGCCCAATGCCGCGTGGGGCTGCACCTCGACGCGGCGACAATGATCGTTGACTTGAAGTACCCTACTGGTAAGGCCCGCTTCTGAATAAGGATCTGTTGTGTGGTGCAAATTAAAAGAGGCAAAATCTGGAATACCGATGCTTACAAAATGGAAGCTTTTATGAAGAAATGATAAAAAATATAAATAAATTTTGTTTTTCTACAGGCTAGTGAAGTCATTACTCCAAATTGTTTTCTTTGAAGCAAAAAAATTGTCGTCTAGCATTCAACTTTGGTTGTAACACAACTTTTTCGCTTGTAACTTCGGCCAAACTTCATCTGTTGCGCCAGTCAGGTGAAAACAGCTCCCATTTGTAAGGAAAAACAAATTGCTACTCTCATTACGACATTCGGAAAAGTTCACAGTGATTTCACAGTTCATTCAATTTTGATGGTGTGATTAGAGGTTCATTTGTTCGGAGTAGCTCGGAAATACTCGGAATATTTCGCCTTGATTACGTGAATACCTGTGGACTATGATTCATGCTTGTAGTGTAGAGGTTTTCAGGTGAGAATAGTAAGGAAGTGCAATTAGTTATCTGATCAGGAATCTGAGTCACAAAATTGCTCAATTCGAGGCGCGTATGCGTCATCACAGTAATTTTACAATAGAAAAGACAAGTAACGATAGAAAATAAACTGATTGACATGACTATAAATTCTTGATTAGTTTTTTTTTAACCGTTACCCTGTCCTGTCCTACCACTTGGAATTTTCCTGTGTCACGCGTGGGTTTCCAAGTATTAAAACTCATTTAAAGAAACACCAAGAACAAACTAAAGAACAATTACTTTTAAGTTATACAGACTCTACTGAGAGACACTCCATAGAGATCTCTACTTGAAGACTTGAGAATATTGAGAAACTACATAATTTAAATAGATTTCAGTAGGTACCTAACTTAAAAAGTTGTTACGAAAAACTTGCTAAATGAGTCATACTCGTAATAAAGAGCTAAAAAAATTGCAGTCGACTGAAATTCACAACAATTCCTAGAGTTAACGTAAAAAGGTATATCATAAAAAAGCTTAAGAATTTTTTTAATTATAATCCGATTATAATCCAACCGGGTATTGCCATACATTGTCGGTCAAAATCCAAAGGAGCGAAGTATTAGATTCGTCGGTATATCGGCAGGAAGACGGACCGGGGTCATTTCACACTCGGTCGGGTTTCAATTTGCCGCGGCCGCTGCCTCTGTTTATCGATGGCCCGCGGACTTTTGACACAATGTCGGGATTGTGAGACAGTCAGACATCGGGAAATATGGGCAACTAACATATAGCTAATGGTGAAGAATGGTAACGGGAACATCTCACACGCGGCGCGATGCAGTAGTGACACATTATGATGATCATCATGTTAATACTAGGTAAACTCTCCAGTAATGACATCTCATTTCACTTACAACTTTTATCCTATGTCGATAAATTAACAGCATTTTTTCTCTCGTAAAGTGAAAACCGGAAAACTTACATAAAAACATATGCAAAGAAAGTTCAGAAGAAACGCTATAATTATTTAATAATATGCTGAATGACTGAAAAAGAAATGATTAACCGACACGCCCGGGCAGCCATTATTCTATAATTGCCACAACGAGTTGGCCATTGGCAAATTGCAGTCGTAAAAATAAATTTGGACAAGCGGTATGTAAATAAAAATTACAAGTATCGTCCGGAGAAGGCGTAGCAGGCTGAATAATATTTGACAAGCAGTAAATATTAAATTGGACGAAAGGATCTCTGTTGCAACAAAAAACCGACGGTATGCCGACTGACAGTCATAACTGAACGAACCATCGGACGAAACGGCGACTCATCGTAACTCTGTTAAACTTACAAGGTGAGGACGTGTTATCTCAATGTTTTAACAATAGAATAACTTTTCAATGCATTGTGTAGAGTACGACAAAAAATAGATAATGCATAGATATCGCGCCTCGCACTATGGGTCGACGTACAGACAACTTTAATTAAATTCGCCGACGGCGAACTGTTTTAATTTGTTTTAAAACAAATCTAATCAATAAACATTCAAAACGTCAAGCACGAAAACGCGTCGGCCATTCAAATATTGTTTCTCGAGCCAACGCCGGGGAATTATCACGATGATAAATAAGATACACGAGCGCTGGGACAAGGGAGCCAATCACCATACATCACCGGGAAACATCCAAATAAAACTCAGTGAAACAAAAAGGTATGTGTTTTTGTGTCATGAACAGAGTGCCAAAGGAAAACAAATTGTAGCAAGGGAGAGATCGTATCATGCTAGGCGCCTTCAAAGACGTGAAAACTAATTAAGATCGGACGCTTTTCTAAGGCGATAACTTGCAACAGACAGACGGCCGGACGTGTTTGTGTATTGGCAATCAAAACAATTAACTTTTTGCCGTGTTCACCTCTATCTAAACAAAACGGATGTACGTTGGTTTTTTTTAGTCGGTCGTTGACCTTTTCGTGAGATTTGGGGATTAGTCTAAATTTTATAGTGAATATAAATTGAGACGCCAAAATCCAGTAAGTGATAAGTGAGTAATGGAAAGTAATTAAATTATTTATTAAATCCACACTAATTTCAAGTTAAAACAACAAGCGAAAATTACGAAAGTTTGTAACAAAATAAAAATAAAAGTGCTAACTAAACGCCGCGGTGCGATCGAAGCGTGAAATAAATAAAATGGAAGCGCCTCGCAAACGAGAAAAAAGGTATAAAAATTGTGGCGTTAATTTTCCAGCGAGATTTCCCAGCAGTCTCGGGGCACAGGGGGGGAGGTGGCGCGTGCAGTGGACACGTGAATTAAAAACGTTAACAATGGCATCGCGACTGGCTCCTTAATGAACTCGCGCCCCCGGCGTCGTCGTCGCCACAACGCTGCATCGTATCGCCAGACGTCCCTGCAAAACACCATCAAATTACACGAACTCATCGTCTAGTCATTCCAAAAATACGTAAATAATGTTGCCCAATTTGGGTTAAACTTTAAAATACAAATTTTAGCTCGCTAACCTAGTCGTAGTTTACAAAGTTTAACCTCAGATGTAGAGGATTTGGCATGTCACTGTACACGTTCCGGTCGTATCAAAAGTTTTTAGCTCAGATTACAAAAGTTGCATATTTTTGCATCTTCGTCTACGGACATAAAAAACGGCTTTCAAAAGACTCTTATCTCCCTATAATCACAATAATGTGAGCAAATAATCAAGCTAGTATAAGATGAGCGATTTTAAATTAACACATACAAGTTGCACTGAAAATGACCATAATGTGATAATAGCGAGGCGTTAGCCAGGTAAAGTCGCGATCCAGCCTACCGGTGGGAACTGTCACTTAGATTGGCAATTTGTCCCTTGAATATTCAGTATTATAGCCGGATAATTACCTTAGTAAATAACGAGCATAGCCCCCATGCCATAAAAGAGCAAAATTTCCGCTGCGAGAGGGAAAAGGCGTTATTGAAAAAGAGGCGAGCTGATATATAAATAAAATACGGGTTCAGCTATCGGCGGCTTGTTATCGCATGCCTCGATCGTGGCTATTACGCCAAAGTATCGGTTATTCGAGCGGCCGTGGGCACAGTTTGCTTTGCACTCGCCGCCGAGCCGCTAGTGCCGCTACCTCGTTATAATAATGTGAACTTCGGGAATTGCGACTTCTTAGGAGTAGAGCCGATAAAATATTTAACATTTTTGGGGAACACCCTAATAAAATCGAGCTATTAAACAAAATTAAGTCTATAAATCTAAATAATTGCGCCGAAAATTTAATAGCAACCAAACTTGATTTTCTAATCAATTTAAATGCTTATCGAGCACGCTGAAGCAATGAAAAACAGTTACTAAATTAAAATAATTTAAATAAAAATACAATGTGACACCTGCATGTCTTTCGCTGTTCGACGCCAGAAAGAATTTCTTTTACATACATAATAATTGCGAGTTGTCTCGGGGCGTCACGATCCTGATGCATAATGACAAAGTGCACAGTGACGTGAAAATTGCTCTACGAACTGCTACGGACGCGCTTCATACCTTGCTTACTGTTCACACAATATATATTTACAATTATGAATGTAATAATTGCCCAATGAGAGATTGCTCCGCCAACTTAAGCGGTCTTTCAAACGCAATTTTCTGTGATAAAGTTTATTTATTTTATTGTTCGTCTTTAAAATAAAGAAACAAACATTAATAAATATTTTATAATAAATAAATACAAGTCATTGTAATTTAATTATCTATCCTTTTAATATTCCTTTGACTATAACGAAATTATTAACATATTTATCTATTCATGTAGATAGTATTTATTTCTTAATTTTTGCTTTGAAGATTTTATTAATTTGTTCAATTGCATTCAAAGCCTTTGCTGAGTATAGTTCAAACATAGTATAATTGTGTTGTCTGAGCAAAAAGCATGCCTAATTCAGATCGCTGTTCTCGCAAGATCAAGCTTTAAAAAAAAATAAAATTTTATTGCTAATTCAAAAGCGAGATAACGAAGTTCTAGACCTTAACGACGTCTTGCAATTGATTGACAAGAACAGAGTAAGAACCTTCACGCCTTGTGATGTGAAAAACAAGTCCTTTACAAGCAGCCTTTTATAGAGCTTGCACAGCCAACGAGCAAGTGTGGATATAATTAATATTTTATTAAGAAAACGCGTCCGTTATTATACACCTTGTAATTATTATATATCGAAAAATAAAAGTTTTTTTTTTAAGTGTTTTAATTTGCTGAAGGCATAGTAACTTTTAAATAAGTGACTTAATAAGCTCGATACAGATCAACCAACTGATAAAATAACAAAAATAAATAAGGTACATATAGACTGAAAAGAAAACGCGTTGTAACAGAGATATCTAGCAGAGAAAATAAAAGAAACATACCTATGTATCAAATTAATGCCAAAGCCTATCTTGGCAGTCGGCAAAGTTGGTAGCAGAAATTAAAAACGCCGTCATTTGAATTATTCCCTTTACAAAACAAACTTAATATGTAATGGCACATCTACTTCCACTTTATCTCAGCGAGTCGAGCCGGTTCCGAGACAAGTGACGTTGAATCCAGTAATTGTATGCTCGATCCGTCGCCTGCGCATCTGAGATAACATGACTAATTTGCGATGTGCTAATCACATCACTATTATGTGCGTATTAAGTGCTCTTTCATTTTGTTTACCTTTTATTTACCTAATATGCTACTATAGATACGTACGTATTTTGCGAAGTCTTATGAATAACTAAGATATTGGCTCAACCTCAGCTGAGCAAAGGCCTACCTCTAAATTTCCATACAATTCTGTATTTTGGTTGTACTTACCACATCATTATTATCATCATCCACAGCCTGTGCTCACCCTCTGTTGATAATAGTCCTCTCTTTCATCGATAGATATTATTCAAAATCATAATATTTCCTTTCATATAGGCCTTGCGGGCACTTATGGAACTTCGAAGAAAATAGGTAACACGGTTATCGTGAGAATATCTCCTTGTATCTGTGTCAGTCTCATCCAGGTATTTTCCAACAACAATGTCCTTAATGTAGTGTACTCCTCTCGCTGTCTGATATTTCCAATCCTAGGCCGTCTTGCTCCATTGAGGTTCAATAGTTGCTAGTAATAAAGCCTTGAATAATAAAGTAAAATATAAATAGGAAAGTAAATTCCCTGAAATCACGGATAAATGAATCTGTAGCAAACTTTACTTGACACACATTGAAAAGAGTCCGTCGCTGAACACAAATCCTTAGAGCGCTCAGACGTAATTGGATTTCGCTCACAATAAGCCCCCGCCGACTAATTTCGCGAAAATAAAATTTGCTTACAAAAGCTACAACACAAAAAGGCAAATAAAATTTGTATGTGTCAAGACAGTTAAATTGAGGTAACGAGATGCTTTTGGAAAGCATTCGGGATGAAGGTTCGCTCAAAAGCAATCTGCGGGCTCGAAGCGAACGCAAAGGTTCAGAAATATTCCGCCTCGAGTATTTAAAATTGAAAGCTGTAGCCCCTTAAACTTTATGGTCGTGAAGACAATCTTTTTGCTGTAAAAATATACTGACTTAATTATAGCACCTTTTAAAAGTGAACGTGCATATTATCTTTGAACGTGTATTTGTTTTAAAATATTTTATTGATTGATGCCAGCAAAAAATATTTGATCACAAAAATACAGATGACTGTTATAGTTGTGGATAGCGTAATTTTTGCTCTATTCGGTTTCATAGAAAAGAATGTCTGCCGACAGACTTCAGATCTACTTTCACAGTAACGAAAAATACTAAACTTTCACGCACCAGGTAGGTACACAAGTCCTTAAAAGCTCTTACGAACTCCACCTAAGCAATCATAATGTAAAGGAATAGGGTTTGACGGTGCGGTCGAAGCCATCAAAAGCGCAATTTTACTGTCAAACGTAAACAAACACTATGTTTGCGCGTGAGTGATCCATCCTGCCGCAAGTCTCAATGCCCTTATTTCCTTCCAAGATAACATTACATACGATAAACCCATAATTTTTTAACAATCGAAAATAAGTTCCACTCTATAAAGACATGAAAATTACAGCTTTCATTAACAACGAAACACTGTTGACTTTTGCAGTCTATAAGAAACAGTTGTAAAAAGGTGGAATGCCTCATTGATGGTCTGTATATGGTGCTATTGAAAATGCCAGGTATAATAGAGATGAGAGAGACATGGAACATATAAAAGGCAATGTCTATTTATATGCTTATTAACTTCACAAAAGGACGATGGAGTTGGAGTCTGGTCTAATCGAAATTGGAGATGGCTGCCGACTGCAAACAACGTTCCATGTGTTATGCAAGAAATTAATTATAAATAAGTTTCTTCGAAATATTTCAACTAGGACCATTAAATTGCACCAATTCAATACTGAATTTCATTTATAGAAGCTACTTGAAAGTACCACTGTTTTCTATTTAAGGGTAAGTTCTTTCGGAATTACAAGTTGTTATAACGAGTACCAACAAAGTGTAGTCGGGCGTTGTAATCTGCGGCAATATTTACCACCATATATAGCAGCATCAAATGTTGGCACAGCAATCGAATTGGAACGAGATACGAAAGCAAAGCGCGAATTGTATTACCCGCGGGCACACTTGCTACGACTTGAGAATGCGCTCGCGTTGCATCCCCGATCTGCTGTCGATAATTTAATTGGGTACCTGACATTTAATCAATACGCTTGATTAAATTAATTGAACGATACAAACCGATGTACTTTTATGGAATACCGTAGTTACTCGCTTTGGCGGCTCGGGGTTCTTGCCCTTTTTAGTTACGTTCGTATCCGATAAATATCGGGAGGCGAGACTGTCAATTTGATTACACCTCTATCTGTTTACTGCGATTGGTTCGGGTTATGTTAAGGTTATAAAATGTAGGTAGGCTCTTCAATGTGATACCTAAAGCAAATGTCAGAAATACAATACATCTTTACAAATGAATATAATAAAACAAACCCACAACAAAGTCAAAATCTTGTAAAATTTTCCTACTAAAAACATGATTGCCTAAATTATTCGAAAAGGGACAGTACTATCACTGAATTAGAACAGCGGATGAACAAAAAATAAATGGGTACGCAGAGTTACGTATTAGAGAATGGGGCGATTAGTGTCACTACAATTGCAGCACAGCATGTATACGAAATACATCGCGTGCTATAATTTGATCCGATGTACGTAATAATGCTGGGTAATTTCGCTGCGTACTTAAATTAGCTAGCCACAAAAACCGGCCGTGAGAGTAATCTTCAGACTTAATACAGCGTTCACTTTCTAAAACTATCAGGGCATAAGTGAGACTGTCTCTGTTTTTTGTTTGTTACTTTACAAAAATTTACGCCGTAGCATAAACAATAACGGTAACGGTACCTATTATCTCCCGCGCGGTGCAATTTAGAAACTTTTCCGTGCGAATAGATACTTTTTTCGCGTCAAAAAGCCATTTCACGGATCAATAAACACGAAAGCATATTCGATAAATTAAATTAGGTACGTACCTACGTGAGTGAAAACTTGGATCCGGCAAGTATATCTTGATCAAGGCAGTTAACAAGAGATGTTTAAATTGTGAATAATGTAGTTCTATGATTCACGTCGACAGATTAGTATTAAAACCAGAAAGTGAATGGTTCAGCGCCTCGTGTTCGCTAGATATCTGCCTAGCCTCCCTGATAAATGGGTCTCGTCAGCCGGACGCTGACTAACACCGGAAGCAAAGACTGATTTATGTGTTTTACCTCTATTATTTAGAAATCTGCAGATCTTAATATGCCAATAAATAGTAGAAATTGGTGTCAAGAGATTATTTCGTTACAAGTTGATTAAACGGCAAGTATATTCAGTAGATGGCAAAGCAAGTTATGTAGTATAACTTCCAAGTTGAAATTAAAGTCATTTAAAGGAAGATTCCTTTTTTTCACACTTGCGTTAATATTACCTATGTAGTTTGCGCTAGCTATGTTAAGTCGCCACGCCATGACTTAACATGTTTATGCGGGATTAGCTGGGGTTAACTGCACAGGGCGGAAAGGTTATGAGGGAAACCTTTGTCCAGAAGTGGGACAATACAGGTGAAAGATAAAAGATTGAGATTTACGATATTAACAACCTTGTGGATAAAATTTAAACACAGAAAAGATTGAAAATAACGTCCCTAATATCCGTTTCTTCGCTTCAAAAATGTGTCAAACGAAAACAGTATTCCCATATTGTATTAGTTATCTACATTATTGTTTATTTGTAAGAAAGCCCGCGGATCATAAATAATGTCCGAATCGCAACACAGTATGAGATAGCACAAAAAGTGATACAAAGGCGAAGCATTCGATACCTTTTCGCAGAAGACGAGGAAAGAATTCAAATTTAAAAGTGACTTTGGGACTCGAAAAATTCGATAAAATAAAATAGAGTAAGGACAAAGATAACCGACTAACACTGCTATTTTAATCGTGTTATTTGAAGAAGAATCGTGAGATTTAAATCAATTTATGTTCTCTAGTTAAAATATAATCCAAATAGAAGAAGACAACAACAAAGCAACAAAGCCAATTATTGTAATAATCACCGAGCAGAAACAAAAGTGATGGTCCGTAAAGACAAGCACGGTCTTCATTCAAAATGCAGATAATTGACAAATAAGATTTGATACTCACTAACTGGAGCGTGAAATTTAAATCAACGACAACAAACAATTCCCTGGCCATAATAGAAACGAATGCCAAACTTCAGAACTCCATTAAACCGGCATCCAAAGTTCCCATTTGGGCGCGAGCAAGCGCGCTCAACGCAGAAATGTATATTTTATTCATCTCTACAACATGCCGCGCCTCCACGATTGGTATCCGATAAAACTTCACTAAGCAAAAATAAGCAACACGAATAAGTGTACCTGTCACTCCGCCCTTGTTCTTGTTTCTAAAATTTGTATAAAATATTCCGAAGTGGCAGCGTCGCCGACAATGGTTTCTGTGGCGAATAATAAGACTAACACAGAATGAATAACATGAAACGGCCCCAAAGAAAGTGATATTTGAATTTCAATTCAAACCTGAACTAATAACAAACAAGTGCAGGGTCTTGTAACATAATTATGTTCATTGGTAGTTGAATGTCTCACATTGGGCATGTGGGCGGCGAGTAAAGGACAACTCGCTGCCCACCATGGACCATGCCCGGGTCGACGGCGCGTTGTGTTCCACGAGCGACTCAAAGAGCGTCAGCAAGATGACGGGGCCCCCCTCTAGAGGACCAAAGCCTGCCGGGGTCGCGGGACTTATCTCATTACTGTGACCCCGGAATATAAAGGGCTATTGAAGGACACCGTGGATTTTAGTCAGTACAAGTCTGACAGTATGGGGGTGGGAGGACTCCTTTGATGATTTTACCACGATAAAAAAAGTATACCTCACATATTTTCCATGTTTATTAATAGAGGTGTGAATGTACACAAATATGTAATACACAAAAATGTGTTTGTGTAACAAAAATGAAATTGCCGCCTTTAAAATGGACCAAGCCTTCTGAAGCGCCAAATACAACACATATCCAGAAATCCAATGTTCTACTGGGAACCGCATTAATCCTTAATTCCTTACATTTTAAGACACACCAAGTTTCTTCGAACAGCGATCGACAATACGTGTCAGTCATTCCATTAATGTCTCGATTTCCTAAAACAACGCAACTCGCGGCCTTTGAAGAAATATTTGACGCTTCGACGACAAAGATGTTTTCTCACGTGTTGTGTTTTTGATACTTATTTTGATCTAATCGTGGGAACAAAAAAGGTAGAGTTTTCATATATGTTATTTTGATGTTATCGCTTGTCAGACATAGATAATCCGCACAGATTAATCCTTGCCTACCGTTTATTGACGTATTAGCAAATCCAGATGTACGAATGTGATACAAAAAGCGGTTTGTCTAGCGCAGACTGTCGTAGCGGGCGGCGGACGGTGTCCGGCGTCACAATAGCACAATTAAAATGCCAACAAGTCCGGTTGCCAGCCCAATCCAATTACAGTGGACACCGATTCCAAAGAGTAATTGGAACTGAGACTATACGGGAGCCGGCGAAATACATGGAAGAGAACGCGCCAGGAAGGACTTCTGTCGGCAATTACTATTTAACCCATGTGACTTTATATACGGACTCAACTCTGGAACTAATGCAGACGATTAGATTTAGTTTCCATTAGCGAGTACAGATCAGATCTTTTTATTTAAATTACTTCTAAAGCAGACGATGGGCACTGAACAATTTAATGTCTTGCTAGATCTAAAGGTTTTATTCAAGTTTTACACAGATTTTCCTTTCAACGTTACCTTCACAAAGACAAATAACTTGAGCGGCCTGGGGAGCACGGCCCAAAGCAGATGTTTGGATCTGCCTTCTGATCGAAAAGGAAACAATGTTAAACTGTAAAACAAACTGCTTGCAGCGCCTTCAGTCTATTCGGTTTAGTGTACGTGTAACGCTACATACAAGCCTGGACACAAAGGTCCTTCCAAATTGAAACAAGACACAAGGTGGACGATTAAACCAACCGTAGCCGTATGACCTGCTTGTTTTCTGTCGAGTCAAAGGCCAATGTAAATCTAATTTAGACTTCATTCAAGATAGCCAGTACAAATATTGGCTTTCAAATCTTGGGACTCGTTTACGATGCAAATTATTCTCAAAAGATATTTCAAACAGAAAACATGCAATAAAGTTATTTCGAATTTTGACCTTTTCCATAGGTACCGAAAGGTCTTCCTTTCTTGTTCGTTCCAAAATTGTAATTCACTCGGTTCCATTTCAGGACAAGATTTTTAAATTAACGTTACAAATGACTCAAACGTTCCAAAATACGATTTATTGAACTTTATCGTTACGAGATATGGCTCTTATCTACTCAATTACTTTAAATAATTTAAGCATACACCGTAATGCCGCAATCGAAGAACACACCGGCCGGCAAGACATTAAATTGAATTGAATGTACGGGTTATCAGCTGTTTCTTTTAAATTAATTTAAATTATAACAGGAGATCATTCGACCGCTATTTATTAGGATGAGGTACTTAACAGCAAGTTATGGTCGGCCGCAAGGTGACAAATTAAGATATGTTAATGGGCATGGGCGGTCACTGGTACCCGAGGGATGTTGAACCGCATTAACCTTGTTCAACTTCCTTGTGGTAATCATTTAAATAAACTAACCGGACAGCTCAGAGGAGTAAATGCCAAAAATAAATCTGACACACCGAGCGCAAAGAATACGGACTGTCGGATTAAAATGGGACTTTGAAAAAAATACGAGACATCCGCGGTATTGTAGGCGTTACTTTAAATGTATTTTCGCATTGTTGGCAATTCGCGCGGGCATGCAGTGCGTAACATAAATATCGGACACAGTGGGCACGCTCCCGAATGCAATCGACGGTAAATAAATCGGTGCGCATCTTTTCAGTCGGGCGATGTCGGTAGGCCCCCGGCGGCGCCGCGCAGTAAATTGCACCGAAAAAGAACGAGCCAATATGGCAGTCGTATCGAACGGTGCTAAGTTACGATCGGGCGCGACACGGGGCGCTAAGTGGCCTATCGTGTTTTCAAAAATTCAAAAACCGGGATTGTCGTTTAGGGAAAAAAACACACAGGAATCGGTTAAGGCTTCCTCCATTAATCAGGCTTAAAGGGGTCACGAACGTTTCCGTACAATGCAGTGGCGCCGAGACGTTTGGACGCCGACCGGTGGCTTCACCGCACTCTGATATCTTAATATAGGTTTATGGATAACAAGAACAGAATATCTTCAAGTCAGAAGGCATAACAACAATGCAGTTATTTTAATCTTAATCGACAACATGAAACCGAAACCAATTGGTATGGTACGAACAATACCCGACAAAAACTTTGCACAATTTCCTACTGCGAAAAACCAAGAAGCACCTTATAGCTTGCCTGAAAGACTCAAGAGAGAATAACCCGCTACTGTATCAAGCGTAGGCGAGAGACCAACCTCTTGCATAATTTTACATCATTCGATGCATAGAATATTGATGCAGTCAATATTTATTAATGCTTCGTAAAATAATTCAACTGCATATTTGCATGAGTCATGTCAGCGCAGAATGAATCCAGTACGGCTGGTTTTATCTTTCTATGCTGGATTTCGTTTTTTTTTTCCAGTATTGAAAAACCTCAAGTGGCAATCAAATCTGCCGATTGATATAGAGGAGCTAAAAATCTGTAGCATTTCGCGTCTAAGATTTTCTTTCCGAAGTTTTCACATTCCATAATTATACTATCTCCTTTCACTGCTACATAAAATAAAATGCACTCCAAACCGTCCATTTCACGCACAGTTTCCCCTTTATATAAGACTCATAGTGATAACCAAACATGATGAATATTATTAACGTGTTCATCTCGTATATGGCCTCTTCAGTTTAACTGAACCAGAAGTTCGTTAATCCGTCGAGGTTACATACAAAGGAAACTGCGGTGAGCCTGAAAATTAAGTTGGCTCGCTCTATTGCCTTTAAATTAAAACACGGCTCTACTGAAACTGTACTTATTACAACAGACATTCGAGGTTTTACCTTTGAACTTTTTGAGAGATTTATTTTGAATGTGTTTCATTCAACTTCATCGAATGTAAAATATTTGATAGTTTTATGTTTGGGCATTCTTCACAATTTTCCCACCACAACACAGGGCTTGTGGCGCTTTTCATATAACTGTTAAAATAAATTTCAATTTTGCATGTGTACATATTTGAAATACTCCCATATTTTAGTTTGTCTGCACCTACACAACTACCACAAATTGCTTTCTCGGAAGTTCTTTGTTCGGCTCTCACTATGCAGGTCGATTCGCAAACATAAATTTGCCTTCCGCCAACAAAGCAGCGTTGATGTGACCGAAGGATCGCCGCATGATGATAATATTAATTTAATAATCTCTACAGGAAGTGACCAAAACTAATAACATTTTCAGTGTTTACAAGAGGGGGGCTATTGCCTTCCGTGTGAAAGGCATCTTAACTCACGACTATCACAGTGGCGGGCGGTCGCGTCGTCGTGTCTTGTAACAGTAATTCAGAGGTGATTTTTCCTCGCCGCTTCCGCACCTCTCAAAGAGGCAACGAGGCCGCGAGACGGTGATAATAATATTCAGGACCCTCTCTCAAATTGCTCGGACGTGTGCCTGATTTCGACGAAAATTGCCGCCTTGTAAAATTGGAGCTTTAACTGTTGACCTTTTCTTATAATGATACGGCCGTCGAGATGCCTGTGAGCACTATTGACGGAACTGTGATGTTTATTTTTTAAAGTTTTAAACAAACGAACGCTAATTTCAAATGAGCGTTCGCATGGTGGGATGGGGGCGATACTCGCGGGCCACTCGTAAATTCACAAGTCGCGATGACGGCCCGGGGCCCGGGGCACATCGTGACCCGACTTCGTCTGCCTCACTTGGCATTATTTACGATTTTTATTATGCCGTAAAAATGCGCGAATTCTTACCGCGAGGGCACGCCTCGGTCGCACGTGGATCCACGCGTCGATAGCCACTTCGTGAGCGCAACGTTACCGCGTATAAATCTGAAGACTCCAAACGGCAAATTTCAAAAAGAATATCCAGGTCTTTGTCGCGCCTTGATTTAAATAAAATTATGCAGACGAAGTGAAGAACACTATGGTTGAGTTTTCTTAGGAGCAAGATCAGTATATCACAATGACATTTCGGTAATGCATTCTCTTTACTGTAAAAAGCAAAGCGGACGGAGTGCCTCGTTGCTTCTCGTTGCCTGTCTCATTATTGTCACAGCAGAAAGGGGTAAGTTCTGTCAGACGCAGCTTCGCTCTTTTCGTAACATTTCAAAATAAAAATGATTTTGTATACCTTCTATGAAACTCAAATGTAGCACAATACCTCGAAATTTAATAAATATAGTTTTATCAAAGTGCCACCCTTTTAAGCGTTTGCACCGGATACCGGATACTGACTTTAGTAGAATTTAATTTTCGCAACAAACAAAGCTTTTACTGTGTCACAATTCATTGTGGCAAACATTTACACTTAGTCGTTTTGCATTTTCATTGTTTAATGTTAAAGTATCTTTGTTCATATTAAGCATAGAAACTATTCATAGAGTAACTTTGTCCACATTTTTTTAATTAATTGAATTTCCTGCGTCCTTGAAAACATTAAGTAGAGGGTGGCGATGAGAGCAAAAGAAACCGGATGAAGTCATAAAACCTTAAGGCTTTCAAGTCTTATGAAAATCTGTGCCTACCGATAAAAGTTTCCTCGCCAAGGAGCAGGCAAACGGTAAGACCTTTTTCCGAATCGTCAATACGGCACGAAACGGCGAATAGAAGGCGTTACGATAGTTTGAATAGAGAACGCTGCTTGTTTACAATAGCTGCGGGTAGTTCGTGAGCCGCTCTCCATTTAGATGGGAAGCGCGTCGATACCGCGTGCGGCTGCGGCGGTCATGTGAACTGCCACCTTCGTTTGAACTCCCTATCCTGTATTACACGGAACATCAAGTAGGTAGGTCGAGGAATATGAAAGGGTGTCAAGGGTTCTCGTTGCGTTGGTCGCTTCACTGCCAACGCCTCTGTTATGGAACTTTATGGAATGAAGTGCGTTTTATACGGTCTTTGATGTTCGGTTTCGCGCTCTTAGCGTGTAGTGGCTCCCGAGGGGCGAGCAATAACAACAACGAGGGAAGTGCGCGCGGTCGTAACGTAAGCTTAACGGCGCACGCATGTAAATGTGTTTTGGGATATGGTTTTATTATTTCTACTAAGTATTGCAGCTATCACACCTTAATTGTAGACTTTAATGAATACCTAGCATTCATTGCTTAATGGCCCTGCACTTGCTGGAATGCAAACGACACTTTTCCTTAAGCGAAGGGTGCCATAGACAATATAGACAGTAGACACGGGTGTATGAAATACTATTAGACATGATATTTTATTCAGACATAGTTTCGATGAATTTTATCGACATCTAGGGAAAAATATCTAAAACAATAACGGGGCTAGTGTGCTGCCTTGTAGAACTCCATTATTTGCTCTAACTATAAACATAATTATCAACTTTTAAACTATCATGCCACAAAACAACTTATAGTTTAAGGATTTGGTAGAGTCGAAACACCATGAAACCATCCTTAGTTTAATACTACCGTTAACATCCACGATCCCTGAAGAGCCCTGAGGCCTTATCATGAGTTTTCAGTTATTGTGACGTAAAGTAAACTGGAACTTTGACATTTTCAATTGACAAATTTTAAGGAAAAAATTAGTTCCTTCTTCGTACACCAGGGGCGCTGTTCCATTTTTCCATACAAGAAACGCTGTAAATACTGGAAAGACGCTGTAAAGTAAAATAGTGAAAACTCGTGATAAGAGCTCTGAAGGCGGCACTATCATATTATTTTCACAGTTAAGAATAGTTCCAATTCCAAGTTAGGAACAACCAATTTACGACGAACTTAAATTCTAAGGAAAAAACAGAAATATTGACTTAAATAAAAATGTTATATTTAAGTCAATATTTCTCTGCCTTTAAGTAGAACTCAGTAAAACAAAATTTTTTTGTTCCGTTAAGTCGAGCTAAGCATTACATTTGACAAACTGATATAAATCCCTTGAAATATAAAGCGACCATTACTTTTAATGACAGAATTTCTTTTAATCTGCGCAGATGAGAAATGCCTTACAAATCACAGTTAAATAAATCTCGCGAGATGACCTATAAAATGTGCTGAAAGTAATCTCGTTAAAATCCTTTGCGGGTAGTTTCGAAACAAACGAGTGAGGGGGACAGGCGTGGGGAGAAGGGTGTAGCGACAGCGACATTCGTGAAGCATCTGATGGTGTCGCGGTCGTACCTAATTAAATGGGACGTTCTCATTTCATTCGCGACAATTTTATGCGAAGATTTTAAGTCCTTACAATAAAACTTAAGAATTTAGTGTCGAGACTACCCGGTGACAGATAATTATCTCACATACCTCGTGCGATAAAACGGAGATGTCCAGTAATCGACTCGATATTCGTGTTTTATTCTTGTCATATACTGTCTTGATTTTAATTTATGGCAATGACTGTAATAAGTATTATAGACTTGTATGCCACAAGCGTTTCTCGTTTTATTTCGTGAGTAAATTGTTTAGAAACTGAAATATTACTAACATTTACTTAATTGCTAATGGCCCTTGTTTTTGTCTAGCGAACGTTTCATTATTATTCCTACAAGGGCTTATCGTAACTTATAACGGCGCTCCCAACCCACCGTGACTATCTAATCTTTGTTAATTGCTTCAACTGCTTTATTTACAAATAATTTTATCAACATTTCATAATTTTTATACACAAAATCATAGACTCAGCTAGGCGGAGGCATCTCCAAAGCTGTGCGACAGCTCCAAAAGCATAATTATAGTCTATACCAGTATATATAGAATCCTAGTACGCTACGATCGATGGCCAGTGCGCAGTCTCTAGTATCTTGAGTATAGACTGCAATTGTTTGTCTGCATCGACCAAGGGGTTGTCCCCTTGGTCGTTTGTTCTCATGGCGGTATACTGTCGCAACCCAAGTTCGAGCACGACGCTATAATGGCAATAAGCCCAGACATAGTTGTTTCAAGAGATTCCAAAACAGACCATGTGGACCGGCCGAAGGACGCGGTGGAGCATACGGTGTCGGTCTACCCCGCTTGGGCAGAGCATCACCGTGTCCTCGTGGAGGCAATCGGGAGCGGCGACCTCTAGCGTCTCAGCCTGCTTCAAAGTCAAAGTCAAATCATTTATTTCAAATAGGCCATCAAAGAGGCACTTTTAAACGTCGAAATATTAAAATTAAGGAAATGGGATGGGATGGGATTGAATCTACACCCATTCGCAAAGGTAGGTTGTATGAAGAAGAATGGGCAAGAAACTCCATACTTACTCTTTTTAAACATGTTTTACAATATTTTTATAACATCATTTGAAATAAATAATGTGAAAGCAATGTACCTTGAAAATATAGGCTAAATATTATAAAAAAATAAAAAAAACGCAAATAGGTACATGGTGTTCACATTTTAACAAAATATTGCAATTACAGCTATTTTACAAATATAAAAAGTGTGTGAGCATTCAAATTTCAACCAGTTTGATTCTGCTTAAGCCCTACATTGTACTATGGAGCAGGACCAGCATGTTTCCAAACATTTTTATCTTGGATATAATCTTCTAATTTATAATATGCTTGTTTACTAAGTGTATTTTTTATATAACTTTTAAACTTTCTTTCATTTAGAGTTAAAATTTCGCTAGGTATTTTATTATAACATTTAACACAGTACCCCATAAAAGTTTTTTTGACTTTGGACAATCTAAAATAAGGTTGATCAATTTTATCTTTATTTCTAGTATTAAAATTATGTCTATCGCTTATTTTATTAAAAAGATGAAGATTTTTCCTAACATACATTATATTTTCATAAATAAATTGACAAGGCACTGTCATTATATTAATCTTTTTGAATAGTTCCCTAAGAGATTCGCGACGACCTAGATTGTAAATTGCTCTGACGGCTCTCTTTTGCAAAATAAAAATGGAATCAATGTCAGCTGCCCGGCCCCACAGTAGAATGCCATAAGACATAATGCTGTGAAAGTAGCTGAAGTAAACCAAACGCGCAGTTTCGACGTCTGTTAACTGTCTTATCTTTCTAACAGCATAGGCGGCTGAGCTGAGTCGCCCCGCTAGAGATGCTATATGGGGGCCCCATTGTAATTTATCGTCTAACGTGATTCCTAAGAAAACTGTCTGTTTAATAAAATCCAATTTTTCTCCGTTCAATAAAATGTCGCAATTGCTACTTCTAACATTTGGCAAAGTGAATCTAATACATTTTGTTTTCTTTTCATTAAGAACTAAATTGTTTAGAGTAAACCAATTTTGAACCTTAGAAATACAGTCATTAACAGTGTCTAGATTTTGTGCACGTCTATCTATTTTAAAAATTAACGATGTATCATCCGCAAATAACACCATCTGTGGTTGATTTTTTAGTAAATGGGGTAAATCATTAATATAGACTAAGAAAAGGAATGGACCCAAAATAGAACCTTGAGGCACGCCCATAGTCATTTCAGCCCCTAATGAGTTTACACCGTTTATCTGAACTTTAACCTGTCTATCTCTTAGGTATGATTTGAGTAAATCAAGAGCTGTATTTTTAATTCCATAATGTTCCAGTTTCAGCAAAAGCGTTTCATGGTTTACGCAATCGAATGCCTTTGAGAGGTCGCAAAAGATTCCTATGGCATCTTGCGCTTCCTCCCAGGAGTTAAAAATGTTCTTCAATAGGGTAACACCGGCGTCAGTTGTACAGCGACCTTTGGTGAAACCGAACTGTTGATCATGAAAGATGGAGTTTCTATTGAAGTGACATAGCATTTGTTCAAGCATTAACTTTTCAAACACCTTACTGAAAACTGGCAAAATTGACACAGGCCTATAATTGTTAGGATCTTTACAATCACCCGATTTGAAAAGTGGAGCTACCTTACTATGCTTCATGAGATCCGGAAACACTCCTTGGTCTACACTGGTATTAAATATAAAAGCTAAATAAGGCGCAACGGTTTCTATTAAAGATTTACAGGCCTTCACAGACATTCCCCAGAGATCTTCTGTTGACTTAATTTTAAGATCTTTGAATGCTTTAATCACAGCTTGGGGGTTTGTGTGCCGAAACCTAAACTCCATCGGGCATGCCTTTACATTATTTCTAAGTAAGGCAGCAGAGAGTGCGGGTGACGAATTTAAGGACTCAGTCGTTTTAAGAGGTATGTTCGAAAAAAACTTTTCAAATTCCTGAGCTACTTCTATATCTGTGTTTATAGGACCATGTGCAGTTTCTAAATTGAATTCGTTATTACGCTGTTTATTCCTACCTGTCTCATTATTTATAATTTGCCAGGTTGTTTTAATTTTATCATCAGCTGATTTAATTTTACCACTAATAAAAAGAGCCTTAGCTGTTTTACATACACGTTTAAAAGTTTTTGAATATTTGGCTACATATTGATGAAAGCTAATATTATTCATATTATGACTCTTAAGACCATAAAGTTCAAAGAGTTTCTCTCTACTTTTGCGAATTCCTGGTGTTGCCCAATCACTAAATAAGAACTTTGTGCAGATAGTTTTAGTTTTTAGAGGAAAAATACGATTGTATTGTGTGTTTAAAATTCCAAAAAACTCGGTGTAGAACTCATTTGGGTCACTTATATTATTAAAGCTATGATCACATAATTTACTTGCTATAGTATTATTCATGTTTGCTAAATTTTTATCTGTAATTGGCCTATACCTTATTTGAGTTTTTTGAATAGGTGTATAGGCGCAAAACGTTATTGTTTGGCCACTGTGATCAGATGGCAGTTTATTAACAATTTCCTTATGTAAGTAATCACAGTTAGAAAATACATTATCTAAGCAAGTGGCAGAAGAAGCCGTCACTCTGGTTGGTTCCATAAAAACATGTGACAAATTAAAAGATTTAAAAAGACTCAACAATCTAATACTATTCGAGCAATTTTCTAATAAATTAACATTAAAATCACCACAGATGATGATAGATTTACTACTAGTACATATTTTATTTAAAACATCTTCCATTATAGCATCAAACATAGGTAGATTCTGATAATTTGGGGGTCTGTAGACACATACTATAACATGCTTATCAAGCTCAACACAGGACAATTCAATGGTATGTTCAACCGACAGTTCAACAATGTCATTTCTAGTTTTAGATTTAATAGATTTCTTAATAAGAATTAACGATCCGCCATGTATCATACATTTACGACTGAAATGGCTAACTACACAATAATTATCATAACAAATAGACATAACTTGATAATCTTTTAACCAATGCTCTGTAAGGCAAACAATATCAAACTTGGTTGTTTCCAAAAACATTTCTATTTCCAGTAATTTAGAAGAGCACCCTTGAATATTCTGATTATACAATTTTAAAGTGTGTTGCTCTCCATTTGCTATTTTATACTTAACTAATTTGCTAGAAGAAACCTGTTTATTGTTCACTGATAATGAGTTACTAATTGCAGAGGTTTCTTCTGTTGTCTTACAATCTAGTTTAAAATAATATCCGGAGTGATCTCCACAACGGGACCGTCTAGTGTACCAGCAGGAAGGGAATGCCCAACCTGAGTAGAAGTGGTCTCCAAGGCAGGTGGTATATTAGGTAGACCCTCCTTCGTACAGCATGCAGGTACAGAACACTGTATCACTATGTTGTTAGGGCAACCTAACAACACAGACTCGTCACTTAAATGACTACTTAACCTACTTAACCTAGAGTCTAATACATCAGCAACAACATGGTTAATATTGTATGCTATCAACATAGCAATCAAATGTCTACATTTACGGGACAAAGATAAAGTTTCCCGATTCAAAACAAAACTACTAACAAAAATGTTAGAATCAAAATACAATAATTTGTCACTATGACGACATGTCAACATGTGAATAGTACTGTTCAACTTATATATATGGTGGTTTTCACTATCACTAAAACTATTGGAATAAGGAAAAGCACACAACATCAGCTTTCCTACGTTTAATTTTAATAAGGCGTCCACACCATCCACTATGTCCTTTCTAGACAAACCTATGCTATTTCCTAATAGAAGAACCATTGAAGAATAGTCCTCTAAGTTAGACTGAGAAATTCTGTTTATTATTTGTTTAAAACTAATATTGTGATAGCAATGGTTAGTAAAACTATGGCTTAGGTAATTATGTAGTATTTTTCCAAAGCCTGAACCTAATTCGTCACAAAAAAAAATAGTTTTACTTTTTTTATGAAAATTACAGGACTCTTCTGATGGAAGAGTCAACAAGTCAAGTTGGGGCTGAGGAGGTGGTTGTTGGTTGGTACAGCTGCAGGGGAAGCTATTTGTAAGCGACTCATACCGCTCAGCATTGTACTTTACCAAGTCCAGCAATTCCCCGGCTTCAAACAGACGGTCACTTAACTGTTCCTGTGATCTTTCGTATTTTTCAAAAATATCTTTCAGCAAGTACTCCTTATGTAATAAATCATTATGGAGCAGCTGAGTATCAATATCATACTTTTCCCTACATTTATCTAACTCACTAGTGCAAATATTAAGATTTTTTGTCAGGATCACACATTCCTTTCTTAGAGATATATTTAACTTTAAAAGGTTTTGTTTTTTAATTGACCTTTGTGACCGTTTTATTAATTTCTTAATTTTAATATATTTTTTAAGTTTATTGTGACTTGTCATAATAGGACACAATGGGATGGTGTCATCACCAGTTAAATCTATAGTTACAGCCGGCTCACACACTAATTTTGATGAAGTACAAACCAACTCATGAAAAAGGCTAGTGGTGTTAGAAACCTGTTGACTAATATTTGCTGATTCTGAGAGCGAAAGGGCCTTATGGGCATCACATAACTCCTGTTCCAGTTCTGATATCCGGTGCATGGCCAGTTCATAAGTATCACTGCACTGTTGGAATGTCGATACTTGATGTTTAAGTTGGCTGTGCTGATCGGCTAAGTCCATATGTTCAATGTGAAGTTCAGCCAGCTGGTTCTTGAGGGAGGTGTTCTTTTCAACAACCTTCTGCACTTCCACTTCACTGTCATCAATCTCCTGGAGAAGTTTCTTGCATTCCGCTTTAGAACGGTCAAGTTCCTTTAATGTTGCTCTCAGCTTCGCTTCTAGCTCCTTGATGGTTGCACTGCGGGTCATCATTTTTTCTTTTGGAATGTCACCTGGAATGTGTGAAGTTAAGCAGATTAATATTTTGAAGAAAAAGATGGGTTGATATTTTAAGTGAGTGGGAGGTAGACTGGGACAAAAAAAAAATATTGAAAAGAAAATGATTAGATTGAAAGAGTTATAACAAATGAATTTAAATCAATTAGTAATTAAAAGTAGAAGGAAACGTTACAGATATAGATGAGAGTTTGCACTGCTTTAACTTTTATTTTAGTTATTTATTTGAACTTTTTTGATAATAAGTTTTTGACACATTACAGGGGTTTAAATCTAAGGGATACATACAGTGAGACAAGATATATTACATGAATTATTTTGTATAGTATTATTATGTAGTGTTTATTGTCTGGGCGAATGTTTACGTCTTCGATTTTGCTTCCACCTGTTGTCAAGCAAAAGGAGTCATAAACCAGTGCCAGTGTGTGATGGACGTTGCTCAGAGACCGGAGCAGTATTCTGGTTGTTCTGTAGTATATAAATATTATCTACAATTACATAAACAAATAAAAAATATACTCCCCGGGTTTGAAGATAGTTTGAAATCCGTCACCGTTGAGATGTTCCGTTGACAGCTGATTTTAGTTACTCGTTTTACGACGATTCCGCGACAATAAAACACTGTATTATTACTGTATTGGGTATCTTATACGTAGATTAAACTAAATAACACTAATTTAACTTAAATTTAACACTTTTACTATTTATTTTAAAATAAATCTACGGATCGTATATTTTTGACAACCGGCTACCAGTGTTGCCAGCACTCAATCCTACGGACGCTTCGAGTCATAGTACGGAGCAGGGTTAATTGAAAGTGGCCACGTCTTTCTGCGAAGCAATAATACGGGCAAAGGAAGAGGCCAACCACGTGAGTGAGAGACAATTCCTCCTCACACCCCAGCTTCGGCGGGAAACGCCCAATGCTTCAGGGTTCGTGAGGCGATTTCCAGCTCACCTAATCACTAAGGCCTTTGTCAAACAGACAGGCGATAGCGAACCGAACCGAATCCTGTCATATAAAAAAGCGAAAACGATCCGATAGTCTATGTGACAGGCTTTAAACAATTCCATACATTACAAACAAAAACGCTACGCCACTGATTCGGTTCGTCTGTCAGTTTGACAATAGCTTAACTGCTAATTCAGCGTGCGATTAAAGACCAGACCTGAGTCAGCAAACTAACGGAGTCCGATAGGGCCACATGCTTGCCGGAGTCGCGCGAACATCTTAAGAGAACGCAAAGGACAATTCAAGGAACAGAGTAGTTGTTTCCATTACACAAAGCGGTAGGACTCATTGGATGATTTTCCACCTTAGAAAAAAGAATTCGTTAGCTCCAACACCTAACAATCCTTCGGCAGATATTGATCAGCCTTATGTCTCATCAGTTTAAACTCACTCTTACCAGAACTCTATCCAGAGTTTATTACTCTGGACAAACAACTTTAACTCCAAAATATTTAATGTCAATAACGTTAGATAGGTTTTTGATAAATGTTTGGTCATAAAAGCTATCATGTTTGCTAACAGATTTAATGGCTTTCGGCCTAACAGTACCACTTATCCAGTCATCGATATATTATCACTTCCACTATTATCCAATTATCGTGTTTATAGCCAACATCTCGCAAAAACTCGTAAAATCTTTCGCTGGACGGAAAGTAAGGTGTAAATGATAAATTTAGACCCCTCGGTGTTTGAAATCATTTACAGACCCGTTACAATGTTCTCACTTATCGCGATGTATCCTAAGATCTTAGCTATCGTCATAAACCCTTTAGATGTATTTTAATGAGTACTTAAATTATCAAGGAATCAAGGGAGATTCACGACTCCAGTGCTTGTCATAACACTTGGCCTGATAGGTAGGACATTAAATTAAATCCCTTTTACATCGGTCGATATATCTATAGCAAAAATAACACAATAATTGTTGAAAAATTATTTGTGTTAATAGTAAATGCGTGTTAACGACATGTGAACGGACATGTCTGATTCGAACCGTCATGGAGAACATTAAACCATCAGAACGGAGGTGCGCACAATAAGTTTTAATTTTCTCCCCAACACTCAATGCTTCGCAGTAATAACTTGAGCTCTAGAAATAATAGTTCGAAGAACTTCAATATAGGTAATAATTACTGCATCACTTGATGTTTCCTCTATTTCCAGTAGACTAAATACAAAAACATCGTTTAAGATGCCTATTCTATGTTTTCAAACCTATGGGAATTATGAGAAATCCTTTTTAGCTGCTGCTATATTACATTTTCTAGGCACGTTTCTCGGACTATCAATCATAGTAAGTGGGATTTTTCTACTTAAGTATGATGTTGTGAGAATCCATCTTTTAACAAAAACTATTTTATCATCTTGTTGTTCTTACCTGTGGTAAGACAAACTAAAAATGAACATTCGCTCTCGGCAAATTACTTTCTAAAATTTATTGCCGTATAAAGTTTTACTGTCATCTTGTAAAAAATATGGAAACTAAAAATTGTTGTAAGCCTTGATCGATTCCTTAATGCAAACAGTCAAATAAAGTCTTTTCCCATTACTAAATTAGTGAAAATGGGAGCGATTATTAAAAAAAAACCATAACCTATTCTCCAGTTAACAAGTAGGCGTTGAAGTGCTGATGAAAATGATAATAACCCTATCTATAAAAAGAGATCCTGACCTATTATCCAGTCTCCTTTAATTATCTATTAAAAAAAAGAATACTTTAAAGTCTCGAAACAATTTGTAGCTCGTTAAATATTGAACTGTAGTAATCATGTGGCATGCTGGTCGGTAGTTATGACGTGTGACGTCACATAAGTGCCAGTCCAAGCGGACAGACTAGTCTTGCCAGTTTTTAGCGCAAGTCTGCTTTGAGCACATGTAAGTTTGTTGCATACATATGTATGTACAATGGAAACGCATGTTTCTTGTGGCAACACGGGGAGCGGATAAATTCCAAATTAAATAAAAGTGTTGTTCATTACAACTCGATGTTTTCGCTTGATATAGCAGTAAATGGAAAGTTGAATAAGAATCAATTTTGAAACATTGTGGACACATTACACTAACCATTAGACAAAGAGTCTAGTGGTAAGGTTGAACTATGGCGAAAGACAAGATGCACCAGACGATCGTAAAAAGAAGTTCCCATCTGTGATAGTGGAATGTGGTCTCACGTTTGTAATTAAGAACAAAACCAGATTTTTAAGCAAAGCGGATTCAAGAACCAGACCATAAAAGCTCCCGGGTGCATAAAAGTCTTCACTACATATCACTTTGTCTAGTTGCAATCTACGTGGATAAACGAATAACAGTAAAGACACTGTAAAGATTCACAGCAGATAAACGACAAGAATTCCAGTAAGTAACAACATTCAGCTATTCACTCAACCTATTCCGAGTACAGCTGTAAGTTGGGAAATAAATTCGGGAGATTATCACTCCTACTAAATCTGATTAAAACCTTCCTCTTCTTTTACAATCAGCGTTAAAGTTTATTTTCCCAGCTTTCAAATTCCAGATATATTTTAAGATAATCCAGAAGGCGTAGCCGCGAAAGCTTTGATATTTATAGCAAACTTAAACAATTAACAGCTATCTTCAAAGGTTTCTACAATTGAAACGGTAAGAGGTCCGGCACTTGCTTCTAGTTCATAACTAACTGAGAGCCGTTACAATGAGTGACCGAGGGAGCCGCATTCTGTGCGAGCGAGAGCGGGGGGGGAGGCTGGATGCTGAGGGCGGGGTGGGGCACAGCACGAGCGCGCCACCTCGTAAATCTGAACAGCCCGAGGCACGGACCTGCCTCCAAGTACATCGTGGTGCGAAGCTACTTAGCAACTAGAGACAGTACCCAATAAATTCTCTATAGGTGAAAGTTATTATACTCGCCCGTATAACGTGTACGGAACTTGTTGTACACTAATCTGTCGTTTGTGGTTAACAGAGTTTGTTTCTTCAAGAAAAACTTGAGTGGATAAATATCTGAAACCACTTACAGCCGCGAGCCGTGTTACAGTTGGTTCAATTTTTTTTTTTTGTTTCAAAGAGAGAGTTTTTTGTTTGAAGTAACGACTTTGTTCCGCGAAGTTTTTTAAATGCTCGTCTGTAATTTTCCGATCAGGAAGATATCTGACTCTGAGTCTTCATAGTTTTCTTTTTTATTTCGAAACAAAACGGCGATCTTGAACCCGTAATCTAGCGGTTTAACAGTTGTCATTCCCACATTCGAGCTCCATTGTATCCATACATGCGAAATAATAGTGCACCTTTTCAATTATTGAAATAATAGCAAGTTATTGAAACAGTCGCAGTTCAGATCGAGGGATTGTGCTCTCACCGTGTTTACGACGTAGGCCGTGCGGCACAGATTTATAGAGCCTCGTGTCACCTGCCAACCGCAACACTAAGCCTGTCCCGTAAACAATACCAAATAACACAATTGAAATTGAGCTCTACTGCATGAGCGGAAAGTTTGTAATAATATTTGAAAGGGAAGTCGATTATAAGGTTGCCACGTTACTTGAATAGAATTTGGTACTAGCTTTGAATGACTTTGGACTACCGATAAGTCGTATTTTCAGTTTCAGAAGTCAATTCTATTTGGTTTACATTTACCTACTTATTCAGCATAAAGTAAGATCACATATTTGTTTTTATCGTAAATAAGTTTCAATGAGTTACGAGAACTTTTCGTTTAGAACATTGGGTATACGAGTATATGGATTATTTTTTGAAACTGGGTCTAAAGTTCCTAAACAACCCTATTTGTGTGAAAAGTGGATGGCCAGGGACGGCGGAGACAGTCGATACGGCGGCCACCGTGACAGCGGTATTGTTCCGCGGCGATACGACACCGAGGCTAATTTATACCGATAGCGGCATCTTGTCCAACTCGATCTTGGCTAGACCTACTTAAAAATAAGGCTTGGGACACAATTTTCTATTTATTTTCCGATATAATCAATGCATTGTTCTTACGCACCATTCAGAATGCATCTGATTCTGGTTTTATCATAGGTACGAGTAGTAGCGTAGCTGAATATTCGAATTTGGCATGAAGAGAACGTCGCCTTAATGTCAGAACGTTGCATTTCATTGTCAGATATTCATGAATAGCCGAGACCAACCGATTTCCATAATCTCTGAAGCTTGCAACAAGGGTCATCCATCCAGGGTATTTGACACCGTTGAACGATTTACCAGTGTAGCATATTGAGAGGGAACAACTTAGCAGAAAATGAAAAATACACAAACGCACCAAATAAGTATAAAACTGATACGAATATCGTTTCGACGACATAAAAAGCCTTCATGAGAAAGCTTCCAGCGACCCCTTAGTCCCGGAAGGATAAAGGAAATAGTTTCAGATGTGTTACAAACAAAAATGAGACGAAATTGGGTTTGGAATACGAAATCACGCCAAAATCAAATTTCGTTTATATGACAAACATGTCTCGTACATAGCCGGTGACATTTTATTAGCTCGGGGTTCGTGTATGGGGAGTATGGGGACATCAAAAGGAGGTGTCATCGCTGGCGCGGCACTGTTTACGTGTGGTGAATATCGTGATACACCACGCTCTGCCGCATGATGTATGTAAACAAATTTGCTAAATTTTGATTAGATCTAGAACGGCGTACGAGACTGGAATAAAAGAGGATTTTTGTCGCCTGCCACCAGCAACAGTGCTGAAATGAAACTCTTCTCTATGAAATTAAAAATTCTTGTCATAACACTGTATAGTGTTTACATTACAAACAAGGAAACTTTAAACTATTAAACCAAAATAATAGTCAATAAATTCAGTTCCTTAAATAAATAGAACGGAAACGTCACGAATTGCAATTGGGCCACGGTAACGTTTTCGAATTGGTCAGGACAACTGACACCGACCGACAAACACCGGAACTGCGATCAAAGGAGCAACTTTGAGCTAATTCGGACGTTTGCCAACGACCTGCCTGAATTCTACCAATCAACGTTTATCTTCTCTCTCTAGACAATTGGCATCAGCGTCGAACTTTGGGAAATAGCGAGGATTGTCAAGAATTTTAGTGCCAATAAATTTCTGTACTTACACTGTGTACTTGTGCGTTTGTTGATGCTGCCAAGAATATAAAGCCACCTGCTTCAAATAACATAATAAAAACAAAAGAAAACAAAATACGCTCCCCGTGTGCCTAGTTAAAATGCGAAAATACGGCAACATTTCAGATTGGGTACATTAAACTTTATACGGATGTCGCTAAATTGGACTGTTGGTTAGTTTGTTCTTTGCCAAGTTTTTTCCTGTCCAGTCGTCGAGGGCCGGGGGAAATGGTCGTGGACCGGGTAATTGTGTTAAAACTTTCATCAGGAAGTGTGAAATTTTGTGGAAGCAGCGAGGCCAATGTAACCGCCATGCCACCTACAAGTTTAATTTGTTTCAAAATTGTGGTGAGACACAAAGGGAAAAGTAAAAAGTCAACGTTATCTATTTCATAAAACCATCGTGGAGGGGGGAATGAGTGGTGTTACAGCACTTGCTATTCATAACGTACACATTGAGACACTTGAAAACACAGCAATGAATAAGCAATTATATATGACAGACGACATCAATGACTCTTAACACTCAATTAAAAATGAAATAAATAATTCATAACCTACGCCACTTGTTTTATTTTTATTCAATGAGTAGAGCACTGGGAGACACAAAGACTGAATACAAATGTATTTGACACACGTGACTCGACGTGAAACTGCCGTGGGACAGCGTGGCGCCACCAATCTCTCAGAATATAATAATATATTATGATACTCATGCAAATATTATAATAAATAAACTATACGATATTGCGAAATGAGGGTAAGATTATAACTAGTTTAGTAATCGAAGGTAAGCTGAAGATATTTTATGAGAATATACGAGTTTAACAAATGAATTCATCACAGTTGTAAGTTTTAAAAGCTTTTCGAATTGTCAAGAAGAAAAACGGCTTACACTTAAAAATCCAAGTTAGAAAATTAAAAAATTTCGAAAGTACTTATCTACTAATAATAATCACGAATGAATAATCTATGAAGCGTTAAATTTCGTCGGCTCATTACAACACATTATGGAAACGAGCAGGTAACATCCCATTAACGCCGAATATTGAAGATGCGCTTAGAACGAGAACCATCGTTTGGTTCGTGACTCTCCGGAGAGTTGGCTTATTGGAGTGCCTCGTGGAGGAAAATCATTAAACAATGTGGAGGTGTCAAAGAGCTGGGGGCGACGTAACAAAGCTTGATCGGATGCTACCGTAGTTACATGCTCGAACTCGTGACACGTCCGCCGGCGCACCAAACGGAAGTTGTTATTACGAAAATATATGCAAATTACCAGCTCACTGGAAATATCCCTTTTTCAGAGTAGCGGGTTTTTGTTCTCCGTGCCGCTGGACTCGTCATTTGCATCTTGTTATTGGTATGTTTTAGGGGTTAACATGTCGAATTTGAATCGCGTTTACCGCCGCCTCGAGCAACCGCCGGTTGAATAAGAAAGTGACTTCACACGAACATGCTGCTGGTCTTAGAAGGTAATTTTATTATTCAAAATGCGAAAGTTACAAAAAAACACTGTTTTTAATCAATGCACGTAAACATAACAAAAAGTCGAAATGTTAACTTTTAAATTGGAAACCTTAACCAGGATCAAATTGTTAAGCCTACGACCGTTTAACCGAAGTTAAGCAACGGGCGCATTAAGTCACCATTTTTGGTAAAGCGGACACAATCGTTAAGTCGACTAAAATAAATTTCGTGGGAAGCTTCCTAACTCCTACCGACTATGCTATTGTAAATGCAAATGATCTCTGCGTGGTGCGTTCAAGGTGTATATTGGTTCGTAGGGCATTTGTATCGAACACTCGATAATAAAGTTATTGAAAGTGGTAATAAGATTAACGGCTTGTTCGTTGCGCGTAAATCACGATGCATTACGTCGCCGACGACAGGAGGCTCGTATCGCATTACAGTGGATTAATTGCGGCTGAGCCGGCTGTGGCGACAACTGGGGCGGGGCCTGCGCCCGCGCATACTACAGACTCGCGGACGATTTGCTCCTGAGAATTACTGAGGAATGATTTCCTCTGGATTTTCGTTTTTAATTTTAGTTACAGCGTGAGCTGAGATGGTTACCGAGAAGTTTCGATAAGGCACTTGAATTACAACCGTAGCTCTCGCCTTTGAGTAAATGGTATGCGTCATTATCGGGAAGTGTAACGAGCGCGGTCGGATCGCAACAAATCATCGCGACGAGCCACGCAGCGGTGCGCCCGCCGCGCCCTGTCGCTCACTGCCAAAATTAATTTCCCGTAAAATCGCTTAAGCGATCTATCTTTTTCCGAGAATAATAATATTCGACGAGGCGCACCCAATAATAATTTCTTTCGTGAGTAAAAGACGTCTGCATTGTACGTGTACAACCTGTTTATCTCGATATGAATTGAGTCTGCCCACTTGGCCGTACTCTTGAAGGAAATGGCTGGTGCGCAAACAAATTATTAACCCTCCATGTAGGGCGTGAAGTATGTAGCAAGTAGCTGTCTCCATGCCTTTGATAGACACTAGAGCTTTTTGCACTAGACGTCTTCTTCATTAATAACCACCGTTAAGATATTCTCGCCACATAAATGGCTTGCTTGAGTTTTTATTGTTGTTTGAATAACGAGAGAGATTATTTTAAACAAGTTAGTCATTTAACGAACTACGTTCTTTCTAAAAACAAGCCTTTATTAATAAATAAAAAATACGCCAGACAAAGTACTCATCAAACGAGTCAACTCGATGGGTTTCGGTGTTATTGCAGAGTTTCTATGGCTACCTTCCAGCTCCATCATCAGATCATAATATAGAATTGTCACGCGATATACGTGCAAAATTTCAGCTCAATTGAAAACCGGGAAGTGGATAACATTGAACTTGCAATGTTTGATTACAGACAATAGGACAGGTGAAACTAAATAAAATTTTGTAAAAAGTAAAAAAAAGTTATGTGAACTTTCAGTTTGTGAAGGCTGCCAGACATCACAGTGCGATCAGACACGCTAATTAGCTATGTAAACAATACGAATTCAAAAGGTTATAATTGGAATCTGTACCTATATTTAAAGCCCACTCACATAATTGCGTGTAATCAAATGAAATAGCCACGGAGTCGTATAAAACCATGAGAGTTTATAACTGAAAGGATAGTAAATTTTCACCTGTAGGTATTATTTTTTGATTTATCTACCTGTACCCTGAGCACGAGTTTTCACTCTTTTACTTTACAGCGTCTTTCCAGTATTTACAGCGTTTCTTTTATGAAAAAATGGAACAGCGCCTCTGGTGTGCGAAGTAGGAACTAATTTTTTCCTTGAAAATTGTCAATTTGAAGTTGTCAAAGTTCCAGTTTACTTTACGTCTCAAATACTGAAAACTCGTGCTCAGGGTACTGTTCGCCGCGGTGTCACGTCCTACTGCTCAACCTCTTAGCTTTAGCGTGATCTTAGTTATAAGCTATATAACCTTCCTTAAGAACTACGCGAACAAACCGAGCGAAAGTTCAAAACCAAGAACAAGATATTTTTTTAGACTAGCCGTACCTCGTGGCTTCACTTCCGCTGCTTAGCTGGTATTGGTCTTAACGTGATGTCACATAGCCTTTAGCCTTCCTCGAGAAATAGACTATCCAACCGAATAAAAAATTAAGTTCCAACTAGTACTTAGTTCCTGAGATAAGCGCGTTCAACTAAACAAACTCTATAGCTTTATTATATTAGTATCGATTAATTAATGGATATCGCCAAAGTTGGTTACAACAAAGAAATTGTCTAAGCCGTACCTATCAAAGCGATAAATCAAAATAAAAGGAATCATTCATTGTCTATCCTTTCTAGGCAAATATGGCAAACATTCCCTCCAAGTTGGCGGTGCAGTGTTCGATGCTAACGAATGGAATGAGAGGACAAAAAGTGTCCGCTCGACTATTCTTAGCTCTGCGACACGCTGCCGCTCGATTAGTCGCTTAGCTGCCACGGAGCTGATAATAATGAGATGCCTCAAATACATTTTTATAAACTGCTGTATAATTAGCACTTAAAACGTTCTTCCGCGATCATGGTACTTGCAACAGTACCGGAATTTCTAAAACTTAAAATTAAAACAAAAAATAAACATGGTAGATAGGATACATCGACGACTAATTTGTTTTTTTAGCAAGATTTACTGTATTCTATTTGTTTTTTTCTAAAGGGGAGGCCTATGTTCAGCAGTGGACGTCCTATGGCTGAGATGATGATGATGATGATGACTGTATTTTTGCAGAGGGTAATATCTAGAAATACTGATCTGTTCACATAAGTTCTTTCACCTGCTGAATGTTACACAACTTTGGCTAGCATAGGATAGTTTGAACAAGTATCTAGATAATAAGAAATTCTCATAAACAATGATAAAATCACAAATAATAAATTATTCGTTCAAATTAAACGGGAGATTGATAAATAATCGGTCACCAAGTCCGATTATTATCAATTTGTTAGTCGCGCAGTGATTACTTGTCACTTTTTGGCATGGCTATTTTACCTACTTCAAGTCGCACTTAATGCAAATTGTTGCACCTGGTTCTGTTCTACAGTACCGATTATTGCCTGTGCAAACAACAGAAAACAATATTTTTTACGTTATGTCCAATTCAAGCCTATACGTCAAATCAGTTCTATTTTTCTGCACGCAAATCTAATTTACACTCAAAGAATAAGGGCCAGAACATGTGATACATAGGTACATTTAAATAGAGACAGTGCCGCATCTGCTTATTTTATAAACCCTGTTTATTGACGCTATTTCCTCCCGTTCGATGTCCAAGTCAACCACTGAGAACCTGAATGCACCAGAGGCCTGTACTTGGAAAAATAATTGCCCAAGTACTTACCGTACAGTAAATGCTATTCTTACTAAAACTATTCGAAATACCTAAATAAAAAGGCAGCATTTAAATAACTCAGCCTAAGAAGTCCAGTGTAATGAGATAGGCTGGCGGACCTTACCTGTAATCACCGTTGGACCGTGTGAAGATACTTCAAGGATGATGAATATATGAGGACAAAGGATTGTATGTAGGTAAATGATCATATTGAACGATAAATAATCAGGAATGTGTCCCACTTACAGTAACTACGTATAATCTAAGAATCCCATTGAGTTAACAACCCCAATTGACATGATGAAGAGTTCAACGTCTGAGGATAAAGTCCTAAAGTGCCGAAACAGATTCAGAAGTAGGACAGTCCAAAAATAGTTGAACCAGACGAATTTCTGCAGAAAAAAATACACACATTAGTCTAATTACTGAGGTCAACGGACTAAAAGATAATACCCCTCCCATTATCAGGTGAAGCAGAGCTGTGCCTGATCTCTGCGCGGTAGATGACCGTGATTTATGTGTACCGACGACATTAAATTACATCTAGATCGAACAACGCTATAAATTATCTGTCCGTATTGTAAATCTACCGCGAGTATCGATGGTCAAATCACTAGCCAAAGTGTATCGTAAGTTGATGAGTTGAGAACAGTCTAGAAATATCTGATAATAGTACTTGTTTATCAATGTCGGAGTATCGATGTAGATACAGTACTATTGATGTTCCCATCAAAGGTAAACTGTACAATTAATTGATGTTGTTAGTATCTACGGTAAAAAGTTCGTCGGTTTTTTAATTAGGTCAGAAAAATAACCAGTAACGAAATACTGGATAACCTTTTCACGAAAAAAGTATATTAAATAAAGTAAAATAAGAGCAAACATGTTTTGAATTTTTGATATTTTTTTTAATAAAGTAGGCCACTCCGTTATGAACGAATTATAGCATAATTAACCACTTGGCACTGGCTCTCAATTGTAGCTTATAAGCAGGAAATTTACACAATTTTGATCCATAATTAACACGTAACTGCTGAGTGTGGTGCTTTAGAGCCGTGGGGCGATGAATTCCTGTGTATAGTATAACTATACATACATACGTATACAAATCGGTGACCGTTAAAAATAAATTATAAATAACAAGCGGGCAATAAACGAGCTGTTCGCAGGTCGGAGATGCAGGCAGATAAATCACGGCGGGACTGGCGGTCGAGACCGTCTGTGTGTAATAGTGTAAGTGTTACGAATGAGAAATGTGATGATGTTACCATCTACATATTCAATAGTACTAAATACACGTTGATTTAGCTGTTGTCTACAATTATTATTTACTTTATTTTAGTGGGCATCATGTGGTTTAATTTGTAGCATAGCATGTGGTGTAATTAACATTTAATGTTCACACATGATTTGTTTATTTACTTGAGTATTCATGTTTAATACTCAAAGCAAGCAAATGTCAACTCATTAGTCATTAAATCGTAGTTTCAACTACTATTGATCCTTCGTGTGTTTAGTCACTTAAATAAATAGTAAGATTAAGTCTTCATTTGATGTCAAACAAAGAGAAACTACTAATGGGTTTTTCATGCACCTGTCTTTGTAAAATAAACCCAACATTTGCACTTTAACAAAACGGCGTTATTGCAAACATGAGAAGTAAACATGAGCTGAGAAGGTGTTAAACTGGTGGTGTCGAGTGATTTCCAACACGAACCAATTATCACCCAACCGATATCGACATAAAACACTCCAAACCCAACAAAAGATTACTTCCTACATTAATAATAATAATAATAATAATAATATTCCACAACTATCACACAACGCCATCTAGTCCCAAGCTAAGCAGAGCTTGTGTTATGGGTACTAGACAACTGATAAACATACTTATATATTTCTAAATACATACATATTATAGATAAATTACACCCAGACACAGAACAAATGATCGTGCTCATCACACAAACATTTGTCCTGGGTGGGAATCGAACCCACGACCTCCGGCATAGCAGTCAGGGTCACTAACCACTAGACCAACAGGCCAGTCAAAACTTCCTACATTAATTTCGCGTCACAGCGCGATATCTTCACACTGAATTTTGTGAAAAAATAAATCACGAGGTAAACATACCGAAGTGTCGTAGATTTCGTTTTCAATTATCGTTAGATCTTGATAGAAAAACTTAAAACGAAAATGCCTAGCGTATCTTTGAAATATATTCTGACACTTTTATATCAGAGATAAAGCCGTGAAAAATTACTCAAATTACTCGAGCACCAAGTTGAGTAAAAATAAAATATTCCAATACTGCAGGTGCCGGCACCACGGCGCAGGAGACTATGACACTCTCAATTATCAAATTATCGTCATTGGCAACTTGATACTCGACTTAATGGAGGGTTTCGAGCTTTACGCTCGACTTTAAAAATACCCACGCTATTTATTATTTAAGCTTGCAAAAGTAGTGTAAATACAACGTGGCGAAACCGGTAACGGTATTAAATCATCTAGAAGATGTGTATAATTTATGAACGGCCGAGAAAATATTTGTAGGTGCTATTTTTTATCACATAATATGATATGACATGGTTCATTTACATTTTCTTTCAACAGCTTTAAGTCGAAATATGAATTTAAGCCGATTATTGATGTCATATTCATGAGGCTTCTAGATAATTTGTGCATCTTGTAAATGTCAAGAAGGCAATTTTAGCCTCATAATACCAACATCGTGCATCGTGTTCAACGGCCAGATTATGTTATGATACAACATAAACAAAGCATTTAGGAATTATGGTATCTATATTTCAGCAACTTAGACAAAGTGTAAAGTGTGTTCAGTGTTCATTATAAATATAAATATCGTTTAAATGTCTTATCTTTATGTCCTTTATACACTTCAAAATCTTATCAAGACATTTAAACCTCATCTCATCAAAGAAACACGCCGAATCTGAACCGAATGACTTCCGAATGTAAATAATTGGCGCAACAGGTGTGATATAAATCTTATACAAACGAGGTGGTGATTAAGACGATCGTTTATCAAGCGCTAGCGGCTCACCACACGCAATACCGGACCTAGTCGCGGACAACCTATAGGCAATATCGGTATTGAAGGAGAAATATAAGAGAGGCATCGGTAATCCTATTGAAGTAAAAGTACCCTATTCGTTTACGAGACCTACACACGCGTGTTGACAAAGGTAATAAACTCGAGGACTCCTTAAGCCTAATTTATGCGTGTTGACAAAAGACATACAAGAAGATCATGAGATCTTACCGGTGGTGTTCGAGAGTTGTTACTGGTGTACTGTATGATATTCTAAAGAAATCAAAGTTTTTATGTCGTCTAACGTGTTTGTACTAGGAGGGTCTTATCCAGTAGGTTTTCAATTCAATACTAAGCCCGTTGGCAATTGCTTAATACAAAATCATTTCCAATCGTTAGGTTGTTCTCGCCTAAAGGGTAACCCTTTCACTTGCGAGCATATATGGGATATACACGAGCTGACCGTAAAGTCACTCAACACTAACGAGCCTTGATGTCAAGTACGCGACACACGACAGACATTTTCATAAAATACTTTATCACTTTATGGTGCTTCGCTACAGAGGAACCAAAGTGACGATGCAAATTCAATTCTACGTTAACACATCTCATACTCAACGCTTATGGACGAAACAATATGTAAAGCAACGGTACAAAATGATCGACTAGCAGACACGAATCTCGTGGATGCCTATTTGTTAAGCGCAGAGCGAGCTCTACTACCTTTTTATTTCTAACTTGCAAGTGAGCGATTTATCGCCTGCAGCTGCGTTTTTTTCTCGAGTATGGACACCATAAATTGTGTCCGTGCTTTTTCAGCGCACATGATTTGCTGAAAATTTTCAAATGTAAATCAAAGCGCACTAAAAGTTGAAGCGTGTGTTCATATTATACAGTCAGGCAATGATAACTTTGTGGTGACACTCTAATTAAATAAGTACCATTTGGTTGCCAATTGTAAATAAATTGATTTCTCGCCTTCGCTTTTATCTTGTATCAGTTGGATTGTTCTTTCCGTAACAATCGCGACTCGTTCTGTTTATACTTGACTCACGAGTGAATTATGCGCGTGAAGTTTTATACGATCGCATTAAGACCAGCAAATGAATGTTGACAGATAAAAAGTAGATTATATTGTTCAAGAATTCACAAAGATTCATGGGAATCACGGGTATAAAACACAATTTCTACGGATTGATGATTAGCATGAGTACTAAAAAATAAAATCTAATTTTCACAGATGTTAAATACATGAGTGTGCACTGCTAAAATTTATTGGTATTCGACTTGGAAATTGTATTTTCTGGAGAGGATACAATAAATATCCGAAAGGTCGCGTTAACGAGCCGCCCCGACGCGAGACGCACGGAACAATAAAGTACGATTTTACTGAAGACTCGTGAATATAAAACACATGAGGATAAACAACATTCAATTTGGCAAACGTTGAAGAGTTTTCGAAGTGATATATTAAGACAGAGTTAAATTCTAAGAATTTTATAATAAGACAAGAGATTCAATCAAAGTGCTAGGGATTGGATTTCAAAATGCCTGTGCGCACATTGATCCGCTTACAGAGCTCTCCGCATATTTAAGCTGAGGGATATCTCTCGTAGATCTTGCAAAAAGCCGCGGCGATGTACCGAGAGCATGCTTGGGTCTGGTTAATGATTGGCCCCATATCGAACCGAGGAATCCCTTATAAAATTACCGCCGCCTCATAATAGGTAGGTTCGTATTTTCGGCAAGATTTCTGATTCCCCTGTTATCATCTCATTTCAATCTTTCGCTTGTTATGAGTCGCTCACTTCACTTGTGGAGAGTGATTGAACCTCCTGATGTTTTTACGCTGTCAGAGATTCCATTCTTTTACCTTTTTCCCCCTCGTCGTTTCTTATTTATATTTAAATGAAGATACAACTTTGATACGATTTTGCGATGTCTTACAATATTGCTTTTGTTATCGTTTTACAAATTATCTTTTTAGGTGTTTTTCCTTGCATCTTCGAAGCACAAGAAAAGCGTAAAAATAACTGCACATTTTTTTATATAGATTGTCAATTTTGTCATGGCGAAAAGGGAAATGATAAATATGCTATCGTACTTTCCTATGCAATGCAGAGGGGACAATAATGTTCTATTATTCACGACGTAACAAAGACTGAAATAATCACGAAAATGCTATTCAGCGCGAATGATAGGAACAGTTTAATATAATTAGTATCAATTTGTACGGCTTTCGCGGCACCACAGAGTAACTAATGGAACTGTAACTGTACCTATTTTATTGAAGTGTTTTATGTTAAACAAGCATTTTTTATTTAATTTGTTCCATTAGTGTAACCGAAATCATATTAAGCAGTATCTTAACAGCAAGTCCTTTTTTACGTTGTTAAATCGTCCAATGCGTCCTCCCACAGGGTGGATTGGAAGTTACTGTCAGACTCGTACTGACTAAAATCCACGGTGTTCCTTCAATAGAACTTTACGTTCCAGGGTCACGGTTACCTGGTAAGACAGTCTCGCGAGCCAGGCAGGCGTCTGGCAGTCTATGGGGGCTGCGTTATATTGCTGAGCTCTTTAAGCGCGCGTGGAGCATCACGCACCTTAATTTTTGAGACTCAACCTAAACGTTTTCTTCAGGTTGACGGTAGTATTGAGTAGAAATATATATCAATAACTTGCAGGAAAATTTAAATATCATTATTATTTCTGCTCAGTAAAGAACAAAGTGCTACAATAAAAACTGAAATTATTTATTACGCAGTAAAATTAATTTAACTGGATCCAGTTTCAAACGTTAAAAAGTAGCGCAGTGCGAACGTTTCTGCGAACTACCGCCTTTTAACATAACGGTTTAAACTTAAAGCAATCATCGTTGTTGAGATTGAAATGTAATTTTACGTAGAAACCAGCACTCTGACCTACGGCGGTGCTAAACATTTACATCCACTCAACCTTACTTAACTGATTATCTATCGTAATAAATTATGTTCAACCCGTGAAGCGTTTTACACTAAGAATTAAATACAGATAATTACGTGGACGTGCCTACGAGCTTATAAATTCATATTTATATGAACCTTTTTATTTACCAACAGAAAGTTCAACAATGTTATAAAAAGTAAACGGTTTGAACAGCCCACCTGATATTAAGATACAATCGTGTCCTAAATCTTTAAAAGGCCAGCCTTAAATAAAAGCACGGCTTGAAAAACATTTCTTACAGCACTTTTGTTTATGACATTACAACAGTGAGTCATTTGAAATCAAGAGGAATATAACAAGAATTTAGTGAAACAATAAGGCGCCCGATTTATCAAACGAACAAATCAGGTCGTTACTCAAACTGAAATAGAATTATTCATATTCTCAATATATTTATCTGAGCAGACATACCTACTACGTATCCTAGAACAACAGCACAATAGTCCAACATCCTTAACAATGATATATTGACATTCAGAGACAATAAGTTGACACAAATAGGGTACATTATAATACACAATACAATACAACGCGTGGGTGACCTGGGGAATGTTCTTACTGCCTACTGAGACAGCAACGACTGTACATTTAGGCTGGGTTGCACCACAGAAGAAGTTATAGTAAAGGTTTGTGTCAAATTTAACACTAACAGTAACGCTGCCTTTAACAGTCATATCAAAATGAGTTGCACCAGCGAATTCATTAGCTTTGTTAAAGTTAAAAGTGTTGCAAGTCAAATGAGGCGTGATTTACCCCAAATTCGATGCGGGTAACATTATTAAATATGGCAATACTAAACATAAACGTCAAAACTCGTTTCTGTGCTGTCATCAGTCAGTCAGTGTCACTTCATTTCATTGATGTTAGCTCGGTGTCTGTTAATATTTTTCTCAAGGAAACTTAGAAATATTTTTATTTTAATAATAATCTTTCGGGTTCTGGTGCGCTGTGGGAGAAAATAAAAACATGGACGACAATTTGCTTGCAAACATTCAAACAAAGTAAGTACCTACCTTTTTATTGCTGTCTTTATAACGCGTGTTATTTTTTGGTTGAACAATTTTACGTAGGTACGATGAATAAGTATTCTTGTTACGCCTTTGCCTTAGATTATATTTTATTGTTTCAGGGAAAGAAGTGTAAACTTTACCAAAACAGAATTGGACAGATTGCAAACACTTTTAACAAAATATAAAAGTATTTTATTTTGCAAAAAGACAGACGGCGTTAGTTCAAAACAAAAGGAAAGTGCGTGGAGTAAAATCGAATGCGAGTTCAATGCTCTTGCAGATACTCCACGTACAGTAAAACAATTAAAATATAAATTTGAAAATTTGAAGAGAACAGCAAAGAAGGTAAATAATATTTTATCTAAAGCTTTATGTAGGTATTTCCTATAGATAAAAACACAAACCAATTTTTTTATGTTTATAGGGAGCTAGCAAAGAGCGCCAAGAAATGCGTCGCACTGGAGGAGGGCCACCACCTGCACCACCGTCTGGTTCCAGTAGTGATGCTACAGACTGGCTGAGGGAAATCATACCATCATCAATTGATGGAAATATGGCAATTTATGATGATGATGTCATATATCAAAAGCCTACTGTCTTTGTAAGTGCCAGTATATTACACATTTACCTATTTACTTTTGTGTCATTCTAAAATAAATTGTATGTAAAATTCTATTAACAGCCTGCAAAAAAGATGGAAAAAATCTTAGTTGAAGTTGTTGAGGACAACACGACTCAAGAGTCTCATCTACCAAAGAAGGTATTATTCACTATTATTTTGTTATGCATTGTTAATACTCCGTTAACACTCTGCCTGCCCCACCAGGAAATACAGGCGTGACTTTATGTATTGTAGTTCTTGCAAAAATAATAAGAATCTATTCAATATTCTATTTACAGCCTCGTCCGGAGAATATTGTTATTGAAGTAGTCGAGGACATGACTGAGGAGGCTCATCTTCAAAACAAGGTATTATTTACATTTTAAAATAGAAACACCTAACATATCAATCAACCTACCTGTCACCATAATAGGGCAGTATGTTGACATATTATTGTTTTGAAGCCAGTAATCAATATTGTTACTTTTTTCATTTCATTTATTAGCCATAATTTACTTGTAAATATAGATCTTAAATTAGGTACCTACATGAATCAATGTAAATTATACTAATGGGGTGTACTTATTTTTACAGATTCCTGATAATGAAAAAAACGAGGTTACAAATAATGAGAAGTGGGACTTTGATCCGAGTACACCCTACAGCTCTCTCAAAAGACCAATGTCATCACCACTGAAAAGTAATGTAAATGATAATCAAAAATAGGCTAAAATATGTAGAGGAATGTATTCATATAAAATGCTCTTCTTATTGACAGGTCGAGCTAAAAAACGTAGAACTGCAGATCAAAACACAAACGTTGTCCGGCAGTTGCTGCGGGAATAAAAGTTATCTGTGATGGATAACCTGCAGGAGCTGGAGCTCCAAAGAATTAGAGAGTCCATCAGGCACGCCCAGGAGCTCCATGAGCAAACGCTGCGCCACAATGAGGAGCGGCACAAATTAGAAATAGAAAAATTACATCTAGATATAAGAATATTAAAAAAGTCTGATGAAAATTAAATAAAAATAATTACTTTATATTCAATTTTTTTATTGTTTACTTATTGACGAAGCCTATTGAAATAAGTGTTGATTAATTGAGACCTGTTACGATCGTCATTCCTTGCCACTGTATAAACTATATTATATTCCTCATTAGTTGGTTCATTGTCCTGATCCATATTTGGTGCCAATAATGGTGGCATAGGATCACGATATTTTTTGCAAATATTGTGCAGTACAGCAGTAGCCACTATGATGGGCTGGACTCTTTCTAGGTGTGTTCTTATTTTCATAGACAGGGCAGGAAATCTTCTTTTCCAACATCCAAACACCCTTTCTACTACATTTCTCGTTCGGATTTGGCTCTCGTTGTAAAGCTTCTCTCCGTCAGTAACCGGATCACGCAAAGGTGTTAGCAAATATGGCTTAACTGCATAGCCTTTGTCACCAACCAACCAGTATCCATTGAATTCGCCATCTTCCAGTCTGCCCTAAAATTAAAAACAAAGCATTTTGAAAATTTTGACTCTGGTAGGTAATATAAATGGTAAGTATGTATTAATAAATAAATGTTTCTACCTTGATGACACTGGAGTTAAATATATGGCTGTCATGGCTGCTACCAGGCCAACGTGCAACAATATTAGTAATGTACATTTTTGCATCGCAAATAACTTGAACATTCATAGAAAAAGTCAATTTTCTATTTCTGTAATTTTCTGCATCTGGGCCACCTGCAAATAAAGTAATTCTGTGTCATCTCTTCTAATTGATTCCTTAGCATATATGCCTCATAGACTAGGTTGTTAATGTGTTAATAATATAGGTACCTGGAGACTTTATCGGTATATGAGTGCAATCAATTGCTCCGATTACTTTCGGAAAAGCACTTAAATCATAGAATTCTGTCGCTGTCCTCTCCATCTCCTCAATCGTCTGTGGCATGGATATCCACTCTGCTCGCATGCTTGCAATTGCGCGGCTCACCCTATATATTATGCGTGATACTGTAGACTTATGAACACCAGCTGTATCGCCAACGCATCTTTGGAATGAACCGCAGGCATAGTATTCTAATGCGATGAGTACTTGCTGTACTGGAGTTACTGCTTTATTTCTGAAAAACAAAGATACCATACCTATAGTAATTAATAAACGTAATTGAGAGCATTTCAAAAATATGATAGACAATCACTAGTAAAAAGTAAATACTATGCTAGAAAAGGAAACTTACTTCATCGTAGGATGCTCTAACCAGCGGTGCAATCGTAAACTCAGCCACCTAGCTACGTTTTTAGAGACTCGAAATCTCGCCAAGAAACATTCGTCGTCCCATGTCGAAAAACGATCGGATCTAGGTAAGTACACCTTTCTTTTTCTATTTACAATGATAAGATCATCGATTTCGTCTTCAGAACTGGTTTCCGCGAGTATTTCTTGGAGTAGGGACATGATGTTTAAAGGTTATAATCAACGCGTTTGACAGTTGACGGTTCATTTAACACAAACAATAGCACTAACCAGCGAAAAGTGAGCGGTTACCGTTACGGTTAAAGTTATGACGTCATTTAACTATTTGTCAAATGGTGCAACTCATTTTTGGCCTAACCGTTACTTTAACTGAAGTTTCGATGTTTGTTAATGTTAAAGTAAGATGGTGCAACCCACCCTTAACTGAGAATGTTACAAACTTACTAGGGGACAAAGCTTTTGTGTAAATTTCTTCCAAGATCATTACAGTGTGAAATCGTAATAACACCTCAATAGCAAATACACACTTGAGTACGGAATGTTCTTGATTCTGAAGTGAATTGGAAACATTTAAATAATAAACGTTCTTACGTGCTATTGTACTAAGCGTTCTGTGCTTCTAAGTGAAACTGACACATTTTCTTTTGCAATACTACTCACTTGGGGTGCTAAGACAGGAAACCTCCACGTGCGCCCGTGGACTGGAGTTCCCTCTCGGATACGTCCGGGGGGGAAGACCAGTTTTTCGGGCCGGTGCACCCTGGGATGCGGGCAAAACTCTCCTTAGGCACTGTGTGCCTAAGGGGTTTCTTTGCCCGTATGCAAATAGCCTGTCGGGTGGACGCTCCAACGCGTGTCCCTCTGAACAGCAGAGGGCACAGCGGCGGAGCGGGCTTGCGGACGGTGAGTAATGGGTAAGCTCGCCGTCCGACCAGGTACCAAGCCAGGGTCGGTGGCGCGTCGTGTTTCACGCGTCACCGACGGGGCCCCTTATGGGGCCAAATGCCTGCCGGGGTCGCGGATTTTTTCTTAATCCAGGATACCGTGGCCCCGGAACGTAAAGGGCATCCGACGGAACACGGGTGGATTTTAGTCAGTAAAAGTCTGACAGTCCCTCCCGACCCACCCAGGGCGGGAGGACTCATTTGATGATTTTGCCACCCTAAAAAAAAAAAAAAAAAAAATACTACTCACTTTCTGCATTTTATTACGTAGCTACGTGCAACCAACGCGCAACGTCAGTTTCGATCAATGATTAATTGAAAATCGTGTAAATATTCTTGTAGAAAACACAAATAGACCTAAAAACCTACGTTGAGATTTAAGCTCACCTAGAATATTGGGAAAAAAATAATAAAAGAGAAGAATTTTTAAAAGAAAAAAAAATTGAAGGAGCATACATGCCCAACATACTTTCGCAATGACGAGACGAGATTATAGATGCAACTTAGAACCTTAAACAGATCGCTTAGGCCTGCGTCATAATCACAAAGTGAAAAGTATAAAGTCCGTATCCAGATTAGGGCTCATACCTTAGCCCATGTTCCATATTGAGCCAATTTAAAGACGGCAATGTCATTAAGGATCAAGATAAGCTTTTTGTACCATACACACAAGAGGCATTAACTTTTTAATGTTTCAGTACATACTTAAAGCGTGGCCGGTTATAGCCTGATTCGATCGGGATAAAATTTTGCATACAAATAGTTCCAGAAGTCCTTGGATCAACAAATATAGTGTGTATATTGAAGTAAAATGTTGAATACGAATTGTTAATATTCTTAAGATTGCATATCTAGATACGGATATGAGCGAAAAATACATTAAATATGAAGTTTGTAATAAAACATTGCATGAGCTATGTCGAGGTGTGAAAATATCATGAGTTGACTGGTTTCCTTGTAAGGATTGCAAGGCAAGTTGGCACATTATTCTACAGTAGGCATGTCGGAGATAGACGGGTTTACCACTGGACGTAGGCTATCCGATCAACCACTACAATTAACTGTAATGACGGATATGGTAATAAGGTAATGATGGATTTTGATACATCTCGTTAACTCCTTCACTTAATCATTCCTTTTCCAGACATCCTTGGGAACACAGGACGGAAGATGTTTCTGTTCAAAATAAAAAACTTAAGTTAAATTAGTAGAATTAATTATCGTGGTCACTAAACATACAAATGCAATTTAAAAGAACTATTTTATTGAATGATTCTGGAATACAATTTATTGGATCACAAAATTAAATGGTAATTAAAAATGGTCCAAACATTTCTGCATAATAAAATAAGGTACATGCTCAAGAAATGTCATTTAAACTCCTTGCTTAAGTACGAACTACTTAATTAAGGCAAGTATTTCTCAGTAAAAACTATTAAGGCCAAAACATCGTACTCGTATATTTTTTTAATCTTTCTTAATAATCTTCTTATTGCTGCTACAGTAAAGCTTGATACACTTGTTTTTGTAAACCAACTATGTTTAGTTAAGCAACGCGTTTTTTTTACGAAAACATGCTACGGCGTTCTCTAAATGTCGTATTTGTTTAGAAAGGCAAACTTCGAATACATGGAGAGAACAGAACACCAGAGCAAAGAATGACGAAAGCAATACAAAAGGCGGAATGTAGTACCGAGGAATAAGTAGACTAACCTTTCACGATCAAATAAATTGTGTACTGTTGAAGGAGTCAGGGGTCTAAGACTGACTGTGTTTAGCTGATGATATGACACAATGGATTGGTAAAACGTTAAATACACATGCTTATTCTTTATACCTCGTGAGAACGATACATGATTAACTTTTCCCTAACTATTGACGCACGTTTCTTCTATTACAAGTGTGAAAAGTTACGTAATAAGTCAAATTGAAAAATCTATAAGAGGAATCTCAAGCTCGTTTATAAATACACTTACAACAGTTACGAGTATGTAGACAATAAATAAATGTATTATAGATTTGAAACTTGACAGCTAATAAGTGGCGAACAGTTACCAGTCAAAATAAATCCAGCGATATTAAACGTCACCACAATCAACATCGAGTGTATACATGTGACTACGAAACGTGGGAAACATTTATATTGCGTTGTCTGTCCATCCGTTGACCCTTTAACGGTACCACGCGACCGACTGATTGCACAACTTGATTGTAAAAACTTATTTTTAAAAAATGCGAAAAAATACTAGAAAAATACAATAAAAAATTAAAAAGTATATTTGAAAAACTTTAGCTTAAATAAAAACCATCCAAAAAGTTGCGCCCAACGTGGGGCTCGAACCCACGACCCTGAGATTAAGAGTCTCATGCTCTACCGACTGAGCTAGCCGGGCTTATCTGTGTGAGTCGAAATAGCGGTTGTGTTATCACGGCTTCTGTTTATATCATGACGTAAGCGTGGAGTTTATAAATAGCTTGTGATTGCGACCGGGTTATTATCATGAATAGGAAAATATTGAAACAAAACAAGTTCCGCACGAATGCTTGCGATAAATTTAACTTTCCTACAAGCTTCGAGGTACAACGTTTGTATGTTTGACTACGAAAATAGTTACTCTATTTTCTCAGTGCAGAATTTCAAATCGGGCCAGACGGGGCGATGGGCGGTCCGCAAACACTTCCGAGCCGTGTAATTTACTCGTTAGTTCGTATCGGCGTCCTATAGAGACTGTTATTTTATGTAAGAACTTGGCGACCGCCCGCGGCCTCTCTTCAATGGAATTCGGAAAATTGTGATTTTGTAAACTTCTATCTTTTGATAGGTAAATTGTATTGCGAAGACAACAGTAACAAAGTAAATATTTGATTTGAATATTATGAGCTCTTTCAGCAAGTTGTTTCAATAAATTTGATAGCCTCAAGTAATCAAGAAGATATTTTTAAAACAGCCCTTGCTAGTCCAAAAGATGACATCGATAAATTGACACAAGACACAAATCTAAGTCAAAACTTATGCGGATAAGACACTAATCCCTGGTCCGAGTCTCCGAGTCATGTTTGTCGGCATCACTATACAGTCGAGACGTCTCATTTGGTCCCGTCTCCTGCCCGATTTATGAGACCGTAATGCGCGCGCATCTAAGGACCACCTTCCATAGAACCAGGACATAAAACATACGCACCGTATCTCACTCATTTTCTAATATGGAGCACCCAGCACCAATTTGAGATAAGACAATCTAAAATAGCTATTTATTTGTAACGTGATATCCCATTGAATGTAAAGATTGTACTAGTTGACTCAGTTACAGAGAGCGGTTCCCATCGTTGCTTTAACATGGCTGATACAATTCACGACGACATGGGTTTTTCACAGCATTATTAACTGAAAACTGGATAACCTAAGAGTTTGCTGAGATGTAAATATAAATGAAACATAAGAGTAACGAAAACAAAACTAGCCGATGTGGCAGTGGACCGGCGAAGACCTTAACATGTTAACAATAGTTCTGGTTGGATGTTCAAGGCAGCAAGCAAAGTGTTATGAGCGCATCTTGGGATAGCCCTATGTGGCTATGTCCAATGTTGGACAGTGACACACAAACATAACACCGCCTTATAACCTTAGAGGTATGTAAAAACCACAGAACGCCACCGACTACGATCCCTTCAAACTTGAATCGTCCACGTTCATACATCTGCTCACATAGGCACCCGCAATTTGAGAGGATCTTCACAAAGAAGATTGGTTACATAAGCGACATGAGCACACGAAAGACAACTAAAGCGGAGATGAAGCAATCGTCTTGCCGAAATCGGTCGGAATACATCATCACCGCATATGACCAAGAGTGTTGAAAGAACTTTTTTCATATTAGAGAAAAATGCTTTTAAATAAATGAAGAAAGTCATTACTCAGCTGTAGGCCCCAGGTATCATGGGCACATTCCCAACTAATAACTCGTAACATATTTGCATTTTAAGATGCAGCGCCGTCCGCAGCCTGGATGACGATCCTTACATTACGTGAGTCCGTTACACCTCGCCCAGAGATGCTTTGTAGGCCCTTTCGTTACGGCGAATTATTATGGAGATATCTTATTTGAATATTATTGTCGACGACAGATAACTTGATCTCATAAGTTTCTGTCTGAGAATGTCTTATAGGTGCTAAAGAGGTTCTAGTTTGATTTTCTAATTTGGCCTTCCAGATAGATTCTATACGTACTGGTAAAAAGGTTCTAATTATCTTATTAGTATTTTTTTTGTCGTTGTTGAGCCTCTCGGTGCGTAGTTTTTACCTATAACAAGGAAAGAACGAATTAAAAAATGAAACTAAAACAGGCAGCAATTCAAAATACCTACTAATATTCAATTAAGTACAAACAGTTTTTAAGCTATTGCATAGCTTTTATCGCGGGCTCTGAGCGCGGCGGCGGCGGCGCAGCGCGGTGCGGCGACCGAATCAAAAAATTTCCAAAAACCTAAGGAAAAAAGTTGACACCACGCATCGTCTAACATCGTTTCAGTTCGGGAGATTTCGGCAATCATTAAAATATCCGTCATAAAAACAATCTACTTTTTATTACTGATTCAACGGCCAGCTACAAAAGGAATTTTCACAATGAAACCTACTTTTAAATTCTCCTACAACAAAGAAGTTCTTTATTACAGTAGTGCACCACAAACATTTTAAATAAATTATAATCTCGATAAATTTACGCGGTAGGCGATTTTTTCTTTTAAAATAAAAAAAAAATGTTATGCAATAGCTTCACCGCGGCAGTCTCCGAATGTCACAAGTATTTTTTTTATATAGCAGAATAACTAAAAGTTGTGATGACTGCTACTGACTTATACTAACACAAAGTAATAATACCTGTCCTTTAAACAAGAAACAAAACCCAAGCATCCCAGCAACATTCAACAAATATTCCACTTATCACAGACTAATCAGAAAGTGATGAAACCGTCCCTACTACTAATAACTCGACATCCAACAAAAAGATATCAAATAAGATAACCGGTTGTAAATGACATATCTTATAAGACCGCCCGAGTCCGCAGATAAACATATCCCGGGATCGGCGCGCTATTCATCACATTGTACGTTAAGTTTAACAACAGTTAAATGGCGGGCCGATGACTGTGAACAATGGCTATCGATCGATAGGATCGGTGATAGTGGGGGAGTGCGGTGCGCACGCGGCGTTCTGTGTGGAAGCTCCCGGTAACCGACCACTGTCATAAACTTGCCGGAAAGAGTTACAGATCATCGATATGGAGATTTTTTTATTTCCATTTGTGCATTCTTTGGCACAACTGACTTACCTGCGGGTAAGCATGGAAGTCATCTATACATATAATAAATCTGTAGAAGGGTCAATTCTGTACATTGAAAATATTGAAAAAATAAATAGCGGGGGGTGTTGCTGGATCGATACCAAACCCAAATATGTGATTAAAAAAATTTTTGTCTGTCTGTCTGTCTGTATATGCAGGCATCACGTGAAAACCAACGGTTCGATTTCGATGAAACTTGGTATAATTATACCTTATTATCCTGGGCATAAAATAGGATACTTTTTATCCTGGAAAAATACGTAGAAAAAAAAATCTATAACAAACCCTATTATGGAACCACCACAACACCTATTATCAAGCAAGTAGAACATTACGCCACGCCTGCCTCCATTGATTTCTAAAAAGGTTCCACCACTCACCACTAGATGGCGTTGTGCCTATGACGCGCATTTCTGAATCGCGGTGTTAAGATTCTCCGAGAGTTACTACCACGACTTTATTATTTTTCCGTGTGACATAACTAGCAGTGCACTTGCGGGCTACGTCCTAATTGGAATAGCTACACAAGACTCGGCTACTAAGTTTTATTATAAAGTTAAACAGTAATTCAATTCTGTTATTTTTGGTTTAGAGGACCAAAAACCCGTGCTTTTCAGCGCGACCTTTTTGATTACTGTTCCGATCAGTTATTTGTAAATACAAGGTCGGAATTACTATGAAAAAAATACTACAGAACGCGAGCAACAGCAGTAGCTCAATAGATCTCCTTTATTATCGGCTTAGCCGTATTTGGGTCCAATAGATATTTATAAGATGTCATTGTCAGAGTTACTCAAAATGGAGAAATAAACCATCCACGCGAAGACCGACATCTGCGCGGACGGAGTCGCGGGCGGAAGCTAGTTGAACATAAAAATGAATGTGTTTTCTAAACAGCATTGGCATTGGCAATGATTCGGGATCATGAGGGATTCTAATCAGAAATATAATTGAAGTGAGGTTAGTAGTAAACGCTCCCGTAGGAAATAAAGAGTTCTGACAAAAAGACTGTTGTAGATCCGTCTTAAGGAAATGACGACGTCTTGTTGCCTATGCCATATAGAGTAATTAATAGGCTATTTTTTATTACTCTGTCATCAATATTCTCTCTCTGCTGAGCAGCGTGACTCCGTTTCAACTTGTCCATAGTTTTTTATATCTGTCCCGAACAGTGGCCCGATGCCGATGGATTGCATTGTTGATGCGTAGATATTATGCAGAGTCGCACAAAAATTTGATCAGACCACCATCCTAGGCTTCGGCTTCTAGGTCCACCAGACTATTACTAAAAGAGTATTATTACTAGAAAGTGAGAATTTAATATGTTTAACGGTGCATCCACACCGCCGGTAACATTTGTGGAGCAACAAAAGGCAACACGGTAACATTCCGCAACATTCGGTAACTTTTGTGGCTCTTTGTTACTATTTGTTGATTGTTACTCATCCACACCGCAGTAACATCAGACAACAAAATGTTGCCGTGTTACTGTATGTCGAGTAACGTTGCTCGACAATCGGTAACATTGTTAGATAATGGGGGTAACATTGTTACCGAATGTTGAGCAACGTTACTCGACTTACAGTAACACGTCAACACTTAGTAACATTAAATAACATTTTGTTGGCGGATGTTACCGAATGTTGAGCAACGTTACTCGACTTACAGTAACACGACGTCAACACTTAGTAACATTAAATAACATTTTGTTGGCTGATGTTTCCGAGTAACATTTGGAAACGTTGAGCTACAGATGTTACCGGCGGTGTGGATGCACCGAAACAGTCTTGGGAACTGTCTCAAGGCTTTTAACACAGTACGAAAATTAGTTTATGTTTATGCACCAAATAAATATGTCAGAATTTTATTTTATGCTCTGTAACAGAAAACTCGAGTAGAACATATTTATGTATTTTGTGTGATACATAATTTTCTGCTAACGATTTAGGTGCAAGGGAGAACAAATTTAGATGCTCGCATTTCTAGCAGTAGTTTATACTATCTACTTCTACGCTACTGGTTTGCTAGGTGCGTGTATATCTGGCGACAATGAGCCTGTCTCGTAACTTCTCACGTGGCGTGGCGTACGATAAAGTAAGTTCACAATGCCGACAACTAGTACCCACTGTGTATACAGTGGCTAGTGGCCGCGTACACGCAGGCTCCAATGATGATATCATTCTCACTCCCCGTATCGCGCGATTCGATCGTTGATACGTACCAGTCTTCGGGATGCGGACGGAGACGACACGAGATCTTAATACACAGTTCATATAAAATATATTCGATATGTCATGTGTCAATTTTGTAGATTAGACATTGTGATAACCTGATAATGCATATTTTAATTTGATCAGATTGGGATTTTTTATAGAATATCCTATTTAGATTTAAGACATTATTATCTACAGTAGACGTGGGTAGATTTTTTTTTCTCTATCGAAATCAACTATTTATTGCATTCATGTGGTAGTTTAAGGTGTTGTCTAATACTATTATTGGAATTAAAATTGCTAAAGTTAAATGAAAACCAGCACGAATTAGAGAAATTATTCGTTATAAATTGTAGGTATCAATACAACAAAATGACTAAAGCAATCTGAATCTCGTCATTAATATTCATAGGTGAGATGACAAAGTTAATAACACGCAATGAGCATAATGAAATGAGCTTCTCTGTATTAATTTATTATATTGTGTTATTTTATATAGTTATTAATGCAGAAATATGCAACTGTGAGAGTATTCTCATTACACGACACAGGTACGAGTTTATGGATTAGCTTATCTCATACCTATGGAGAGGATGGTTAATAATAGTTTCTTTGCACGAATGTACTGAGCAAAAAAATATGTATAAAGGGACACGCGAGATCGGGCGACGCAATAAGTAATGACTCGATACCGGCACAGCCATCGATTGCGAGCGTTATCTCAATAAAGAGCAACAGAGTGCGTTCATTAGCACTCTGACACGGCGCAATCATAAATTGTGGTGCCCCGTCGCGACCCGCACGCCTACCCTTCCCTGCACCCTTGGTACCTGGCCCGCATTTCGACTTTTTGCCATTTCCATTGTTTTTGGTAGGAACCCCATAAACCGTAACGGCCCGATCTCTGATAGCAGACGCAGGTGTTACCCTTCACACATACCAACTTAATTACACACGTTTTTAACAATATATTCCAATTCGCACAAGCGATAAGCACGCAGCTGCGGGGTATTAGCCAAAGTTTGATAATATCATATTTAGGACCACCGTCATTCGTTTTAATGGAAAGATAAAAACTTTCTAACAACCAGAAAGATTTTCACATTAAAGTGCTGCTGCGAGTTATAAATCAGACAGGATGAAATTACTTGACAAAATAATATTACGAGATCATAAAGCATATGACTTGTTCACACGACAAACAGAGCAGTAGTAAATGTCACCAGATACAGCCAAATACGTAAAATATTAACCAAAACTTACAAACATGGGAAGTCATTAAAGCAACTGGCGTGGCACTTACAGAACTCCTATAGCCGTCTGGCCAAGCATAAAGATCAATATCAGAGTGGCTCGTTGCCAAAATCTTTTTAATATCGTCCCAGAAGCAACCGAAGAGTGGTTACGGCCGATAACAACAAAACTATTACGTGAGCAGTTCGCTCGCGAATTGGTCAGGGTGTTATCTATATAGTTGGCGGGCGCTAGTTTAATCTTATTGTAAGGGACAATGGCGAATAATGGCCCGAACAGACTTCCCTTCAAGCACTTTTGAGTTCGGGCATGCGGGCGGCGAGTAAAGGGCAACTCGCTGCCCGACCATGGACCATGCCCGGGTCGACGGCGCGTTGTGTTCCACGCGCACCTCAAAGAGCGTCAGCAAAATGACGGGGCCCCCTCTCTAGAGGGCCAAAGCCTGCCGGGGTCGCGGGACTTATACCATTACCGTGACCCCGGAACATAAAGGGCTATTGAAGGACACCGTGGATTTTAGTCAGTACAAGTCTGACAGTCCCTCCCGCCCTGCCCGGGGTGGGAGGACTCATTTGATGATTTTACCACGCAAAAAAAAAAAAAAAAAAGCACTTTTGAGTTAGCTGATAAATTCCACAGTCCTCGGCCGAGTTTCGAGGGTTCTCGCGGTCGCGTATAACTTTTAATGAGTGCAGTTAGTTCGGTTTCAAAGAACACCCTGTAATAGTTGGTGTAAAATGAGCAGGCATGGAGTGATACTTGTAAACAGACGACGCTGTTAGAATACGCCACAACACTTTGATTACGGACCCGGAGTAGGTAATTACTCGTATTAACACTTCAGTTCGAATTAAGTTGTCAAGTTTATACGACCTCTCCCTCTCAATAAACCAACAGAAGTCATCTGACCTAGACTTACCTCAGGTGCTCTCATTTGGTCGCACAGTCATATTAAAAGATTCTAAATATTTGACAGCTGAAACCAGAAAACATCTTGTACTTATTAACATGATACCCAAGGGCGAAATTCGATGAGCAGTCGGAGTTACGTGGCTGTAAAAAGCGAAATTCAACGGAGTCTATTAAAAACGACATTGGCTCGCTAAATCAAGTGCCTCTATAAAAAGGAACGTGAATGAAGGCGTTAAGTTTCACACCGCATCGCTCCCGCGCTCCAAGCGCGACGAAACGAACACCTATTATCATAAAGCAAACAAAGAGGTAGGAAAAAATCAACAAACACAAGCTTTAATGATTTGGTAGTTCTCGGGATGAATGCCAACGAAGCGGGAGAGGAAACAGCAATAAAATAGGGTTTTATTGTGGGCTCATTCATCGGTGTAACTAGAAGGAGCGTTCATACACCGAAGGCATAGTAATTAGTTGCATATTACTTCATTGACTTTCATCGGTTATTATTAGGTAGGTATATCGATTCCGGCAAGTCGTTCAAAGTTAGTGCGTCGTTAGAAGACGTTATGATTATCGAGTGGTTTCACGTTATTACCTCCTAAATTTATTTGGTGTAAGGCCTGTTATACCACCCCATAAAAGTTGCAAATTGGCTACTGGCGTGAGTAATAAATTTTATATTAAACGCGTAATATTTTTAAATTTATTTTCGGGTTAATGGCAGTTTGAAAGCGCTATGGAAAGCCTTTAACCAGTGTCTATTTGCCTATAAACAAGCCAGATTGCTATAAAAGTTATTACTTGCAAAACACATAAAGTACGATTATGTCTTTTTCCATGAAGGCCCAATAAGGACCTCGATTTTCCGTGCTTCAAAGTAATTTGCTTGGCGTTAATTAAAGGCTTTCTTTAAACTTCACTTTTAGATACGCCTCCTAAAACTATTCATCGTAAACAAAACAAAATACAAACACTAAACAACGTAATAGTTACGCAACAACATGTTTAAAACAAATGACAAGATAAGCACCAGCCGGCTTCGGCAACATTTGTGTGGTCCCGACCACAACGGCTGTTTTCGGCAAAACTGCTCGCTTTCCCAGAAAATCAGCACGTGGGTGGTGCATTATAAAATATGACCTACTGAAATATTTACTGTTCCTGCAACTAACTGTATAAATAGAATAAAAGATTAAGTATTCAAATTATCGCATGTATTTAACGAAAATCTATACTAATATTTTTCTATTTTTGTTTGTTTGAGCGCGCTATCTCAGCAAATACTGGTTCGAATTCATCATTACGCTACTACCACCCATAGGGTGCCGAGAAGCGGGAGTGAAACCATGGGGAATAGCTAGTCTTTGATATTCGGGGAGCTTTTAAAGTCAACCCTATTCAGAGTGGGTTTTTCTAAGTTCGCCACAAAATTAATTCCCCACGAAAAAAAAAGTATGTATAAACTAGCCAAACGTTTTTAATTTTTAATTTTTGATTATTGTAAATTCGCCCCATTTCTTTTATCCGCACGGATAGCAGAACAATTAATTAATACAATCCAGCACAAAACTATCGAAAACGAGGACACAATGCGGAATCTGAACAGAAAGTACTAGGAGAACAGGATCAAAACTTTTTTTCGTGGGGAATTATTTTTGTAGCGAACTTATAACAACAGAGTTATGCCAATGAAACAAAGTCTCGGTTATAAAAGAATGAGATACTAATAAGTGTGTTGGACCACCAATGGAGACAATGAGAAGGTAAATTAGTAAGTACCTATGTAAGTTAGCGAAACGACTCGTGCCTGCTATTGCATAAATAAATCTTTCATTAATGTGTTGATGCATACGTGAAACTCATAACAAGAACCAGGTTTTGAGGATTTTATTCTATTAGGTGAAGTTTATATCTTCGGTACAGACAAAGCCAGCGATAATTACAGAATACCGGATTTTGCTAATGGAACAAAACGCCATTCGCTTTCAGTTTAATTAGAAAAATTCGCCCTGTAAATAAATATAAAAATTATAGCCTTTTTCTTTAGTAATTTCATTTTAGATTTCTATTTTAGCTTCTTGTAACTTCATGCAGAAATAAAAACCGTGTGAGTTGGAGTGTGAGTCGGACTCGCCCATAAAGGGTTCCGTAGCAGCAAGTAACATAATATAAAAGTTCTTGTAGGTAGTTGGTTGTAACTTTGAAAGGTAAATTGCGGTTTACGATTTATGACGTATTAAAAACTAATTACTTGATATCGTTCAAACCAATTTTCGCTGGAAGTTTGCATGGTAATGTACATCATCTTATATATTTTTTTAGTTTTATCATCTATTATTTTAGAAGTTACAGGGGGGGGGGGGAAACATTTTACCACTTTGGAAGTGTCTCTCGTGCAAACTGTCCAGTTTAGAAAAAAAATGATATTCGTAACCTCAATATCATTTTTAAAGACCTATCCATAGATACCCCACACGTATGGGTTTGTTTGGTCAAAAAAAAATTTAATAAAGTATGGGGAACTCACAAAATTTGTATGTAAAATCCTAGTGCGGTTCACATAACACATCGACTTGCCAAGTTTCAACAGGATAGCTCTTATACTTTCGAAGTGACTCTTGAAAATGGCTGTGACGTACGGACGGAAAGACATATTCAAAAGGAGGGCAGAAAGTATTTTTTTTCGTCACAAAGCAAGTGGCAACATGGCTGTCCTATTCTTACTTCAAACGCACAGTAAAAGGTCTAATTACAAATATCACGTGAGTCCATTATTTTTGTCGCTATGCAGCTTTTCATTATCAATCATTTTAGTTTCTAACAATTGCATGGAATCCACAACGTGCCCTGAAAGTAGATTAAAAAGGAGTGTTTTGAAATATTCAAATGAGATTAAGTCCCATAAGGTTTGCATTAAAATGATGCGATCACGTTTAAAGGTGCTACCGTGTGGCGGGATTATAGAAAACTGTCACGTATGACATTACAAAAAGGTTTACTCGTTTATTTCTTCACGGCATTTTAAATGACCAATTTAAATCATTGTGCGGGTGTTCTTATAATGTATGAGAATAAAAATAAATAAATAATACTATAGGTATAATAATTTATTTGAGATTATAACTTCCGGTTTCTAGAAAACTATTAAGACACAATGACTATTCTCCAATTGATAAAACGTAGAAATATTACGATGTTACCCATAACATACATATCTCACAAAGGTCACGATTCTCACGTATTTTATTGCTTATAAGCTAAATTTATGACACTTTTTTAAAAGAAAACGAAAAAAACTGTTAAAAAAGGCAAGCTAAGCAGAGACAGGAAGCATTCCCAAATAAAAACTAGGAGCGCATCCGCCTTGAATAGAGACATGACACGACGGAATGTAATATAGAAAAAAAAAACTGTCTATCGCTTAATTTACGTACAAAGCGTTACTGGACAATAGCGACAAATATTTTACCGTGACGTTTGTGGAAGCGCCGAAATGTTATTAAACAAACAATTCGCCCATTCGGCAACATGTCTTCGAACAGGGGCTCGTAACTTCGTATAATTGATTCTTTCCGGAGGCGTGGCGGCCGGCCGCGTTTATTGTGGGACCTCTGCTCACAAAATATTCTCATTCTGCCCGAGAAGGTCTCTTTGGGAAATTCTTCCTAATTTCCGTCTCTAAACGAAACTTCACACACCGATGACGTTTGCGACAACTCTCTAAGTGAAATGTAATGGGATGTTATGACAATATGTCAGGAACATAATGTGCGGTCACAACGAAGAATTTTGCTTTGAAAATGTTTGCCTTTGCAGAAATTCAAATTAATTCAGGAAAAAAGGCTGTCAGAAACTATCATCCTCCGCGAAAATTCCAAAAACATTTGATTTTGTGACGGGTGTTATGTAATAAGAGTATTTAACAACATCAGCCATGCATTAAATTGTAAAGTTAACTGTTAGAAAGAAAGCAAAAAGGTGGCAAATTACAAGTTCAGTCTTCTGCTAACCTGTTAATAACAGGTATGACATATTCTCAGGAACAGGTGACTGAAAAATGAATAAAAGTGATCCTCCCATTAAATGTGAAAACATTTAAAACGGTGTCATTATGTTCCCGAGTCCGTTGCACGCGGGTTGCTCCACAAACACTTACATAAACGATGCCAACCCAACTCATTTCCAATCCCTCATTATAAAATATTTAGCGATGTATCTAATTTCATAAATGATACAGGGTTATTTTATTAGAAACCCCGTAATAACTAAGCACCCGGACGCAATACGCCCCCAAGTTTTAGATAATGACCGGTTCAGACGGACCCACGCGAGATTAATACATCGGAGGGATACGAATAATAACAAAAGAATCAACAAAAAACTAAAACGGCTGATAAATGTTCGACTCTACCTGGTCCGTAAGCCAATATTCTGTAGAACGGTTCGATGTGAGCAATCGAAGCAGCGATAAAATTCTCTACAAATATAATAAATCTAGGCGATAAAATTCTTTATTTTACAAAGAGACCCGACTAATTGTTTCTGGAAACCTGTTATTAGAGCAAACGTGGCCCAAGGGCTACATATCCTAGCAGCCATAACGACATGGGAAAAAACCAATAGCTTGCTTTTTTGTTTCGTGGTTGAGATGAAAATGATGAGAATCCTGTGTAAACATCGCTGACATGAGACCTCTTAAATACGTCAAATAATTGTTGCGTACAAAACAGTTATAGAGATAACCCTTTACAAACAAAATGAAATATACTTTAGGAACCAGCGTTAAATCGTATTAGGTGAATGTTATGCAAACTGGTTGTCGGCAAGGGTCTGCAATAAAGAAACAATAAACGAGCGAACACCCAAAACGAAAAGGGTTTACGGATGCTGGAAAAAAAACACATTTTAAAAGGCAACTAGACAATGGGCACAAGCGCATAAAGTAATAAAATAAATGAAAAATTCTAAATAACACCCAACCCAGATTGGTAACTGCAAACCGCACAAATGAGGCAACCAGTGGTTTCGCTTTCTTTTTTACTTCTCATTTTTCTAAACAAAAATATAATCTCTCTATTGTGTTGGTAAAAAGTGAAAAAGACAAAACATGGTAAAAATACACTTAAAAAATATTCTGTCTTGTATTAACTAATAAAAAATGTACTGCCAAATCGTTCTAGCTAAAATACTAACCATTAATCTTGACCTGATTGGTCTGTAGCAATAGCAATGTTAATGTTAATGAAGAATTAGCGCAGACCCTTAATAAACATGCCTCAGTTAGTTCATGTTCATTGTAACTAAAATGGAACAAGTAATTAAAATCAGTGATATTTATATTATTAGTTTGTCGAACGCAAATTACAAGTTGTTCAGTTGTGAGTCATAGTAATACAAATGATATTTACAACATAGAAATGACAAAGACAATAGTGCGCTCCAAATAGCAATGTCAACTTCTGTAACATACAACAATAGACAAATTGCACGTGCAGTCAGCTGTCACTACCCGAAATTTCATTCTAAAACAAGATATATTTATAACAGTAAAACTTCTAATATAAGTAAAGCAATACATCTTTTTGAAACAAACTTTTTTGTGTAAACAATAAGCTGTTAAACAATTAAGACAGATGACACACTCGGCCCATTTGCCACAAAAAAGGGCCACACGTGACTGTTGGAATATGATACTAATATCATAGCAAAGCTTTTAGGCGGCAATAGAAAGAAAATAAAAGATATTACTCTAGTATTTACATTTATTATATTCCACGTAATGGATGATCCAATAAACTGCTGTCATAAACATTCTATTGGCCCAATTTGGCGTATTTTGTTCAAACAAAAATAGACAACAAAGATGCGATTTACAAACTTCTAAAAATTGAGTCATATCCATAAAATCTTCTGGTGCCAAAGACAAAAACACGAAGGACAAACAAGAAGCGGCAGAGAGTGAAAGGAGGCAAGCTTTTATGAAGACAATAGAAAAATGATACTTAAACAAATTCCCGATGCCGCCCGAACCCGAACATAGGCAAATAACTTCGGCCTGATTCAAACGAAAGGTGACGTAACGTGTGTTTTTAGGAAAGTCCCCCGTTGGGATGAATTTGTAATGCTGGTTTAGTCACTTAAGAAAATTCAACTTCGTGATTCAATAAAAGGGACAGACACTGAGTGATAGAAAATAATGAAACACGATTTCTCAATCCCACGTTATAAAGGGAGCGCACAATCCTATCAACCGCAAGATATTTGTTATCCGAGACAGTAACAGGCGCCAAAATGTTATGACTCGGTCTCAACCGCAAAACTATTTTAATGGCTCCATTAAAAAGTGATAGTAACAAATTGTTTCGTGGGTCAGTGTTAGTTGGTACTTTTAGTTTAATAGATACTACATTTGGGCAGGAAATGTCTTCATACCGCAGCTGCTGCTTATCGAAATTTAAATCAATGTAATAGTAACTAGTTCAGATTTTTATGTCTTTGTTGATACGTGACTAGGAATTATTTGTTTGTGGTAGTTTTCTATTTACCAGCAAGGCATAAAATATAACTGATTGATGGTTCTATCATCATTAGAAAATGGTATGTTACACTTGCGCGTCGAAAATTTATTTCAAGGTGAAAGTTTGTGGTCCAATTTTAACTTTTTTGGTTTCGACAAGTGAAGTGCTGTCAACAATGTCTGAATTGGTGTAGTTTGTTCCCACCATCTAAAATCGTGTCGCTAACGAGAATACTTAATTACCCACTACTATTTGCTGTATGACTGACATACGCAGGACAGGTTTCAATATAATTAGTATCTTCAGGTTTAGATACTGTAAACGTTGTTGATTGACAATTTATTATATACTAACAAAATCTTACGTACACGTGATTGCGACAAACAGCTAAGATGACGTAATTCAGTTGACATTCCAAGTGTGGGGTCCCGCTGGGCGATTCATTACAATTTGTTACCAAAACAGTGTGACACGAAACAACCGCCCACGTCAATCCGTCATTAATTACTGCACTGGGGCCACTTCAGTTCGCCCCCCACGTGAAGGGAAATAAAAAACGGTAGGCGCCTTCAAATTCGGTGGCGGGTTTTGCATTGGCCAACGTTCCGTCCTAACAAAACAATGTCAGAATAGCGCGCCATTGTCGGCTGCGACTATTAGAACGAATTGCCGTACGTGCCTGGGGATGGTTCTCCCTAGCTTCTCTTTATTACCCTTAGTTTCGCACTACTTTTGTTTGCGTTACACGTCTCTCAGTACCGCTGGAATGCCAACCCACCTCAGCCACTTCTATTGATCGAACATTATAAAAAGCTCTCAACTATCCTATGAACACTTAAAAAGCATAATTAAAGTGAGGCTAATTATAACCGTATGACTTTAATAGTATTGCAGTAATAAACGCACAATTATGTTATTAAGTTTTCTCATAAAACAAGGTTCATGATCGTGATATACTTTATAACACGGCTTTATTGGTGAGTACTGTGTTAATTAAATTTTACTCATAGCTATTTAAGTGCTGATCTGAGATAAAATTTGTGTGGAATGTCTATTACAACAATTCCTAGAACAGTATTTTGACGTCTCTAAGTACGCATATTTTGCGTTTATTAAGTTGTTACACCTGTAATTGTACCAGTTTAAATAGTAGGTATAATGGTTTTATTATGGTGTCTGTCAAACAAAAAACGTTTAAGTAACGTTAGTTTAATATAACAGTCATAAATTATCGTACAAAAACCTGCTACATAGAAACGCAATAGTTTCGAATGTTTTTTCTGGAATTCCGAAATCTGGAACAAAAACATTTGAGTTTATCTTTTGAGCACACGATCTGTAATGGTTGATGTTTTTGTGAAGTTCCTTATCTTTGGGCCAAACTCTCCGCTTCAACGGAGAACCAGATATGGTATCTACATCTCTATTGAGCTCGGTAACGGATATTGTATACTTTGCGGCCTTGGCGCCTAGTCTGCGTAGTAATTGCTAAGAAATTCTCTCGATATTAATCACGGTGTACACAACAGTAATTGAACGTTGAGAAAACAACGTTTAAATGTCAGGTATTCAATTCATTTGACATTTAATAGATAGATGCCATCAACAGACGCTTAGAAGTAAGAAATAATTTTAAAATTACAAGCACCATGTTGCTACAGCTTCTACGTGAAATATTTGCAGAATTTACAGCAGAGATATTATGAAAGGATCAGGATTTATTAAGGTGTAAAGGGACAAGGTATAATGAGCAACGACAACAGTACAACCTGGTCATATTTAATTTACCTATTTTCAGGATTAAGATTAAAGTCCTGGATGGTTACATACGAGTAGTTGGTCTATATGATGTGTCTGCTTAATGTAGCAGCAATTAAAACTCCTATGCGTTAAATAAAAATACAAATTAATCTAATCTGCCGTTCATTCATCATACTCTTCGCGGAAAAAGAATAGAGTTCAGTCATTCGTTACTAATGAACTTTCAACCGACAACTGTCAACTGTGAGCTGTAACGGCCAATGAGTTTATCGACATTAGCATAGCAAAACGTCATTGGACTCTAAGTAATTCACTTAATTGACGGACAAAACATTTCAATCAAATAATCACGTAAGTAGCTGCACCAGATCTTTCTAAAGCTTGCAAAACTGATCCTATCACAAAATGTAACTGCCTAATTAAACCGACATCTGCCCAAAGTATTCGCTGATAATTCAACTGTTCTCCAACAAAAGCTAAGCTAAAAACACGAACAGCCAACAGCCGGGCCGCAACACAAATTAGATTCGCATTAATGAAACGTGGGCGGACGGACGACTAATCTAACAACCCCGGGACAATGGCACAAAAAGGGCCAAACACTGAAAAATAGTTTCCGAGTTTAACGGCAAATTACACAGAATGGACGCTATCATGGCGCGAATGGCATAAAATAAAACTGGTCACGTAGCATTAGGGTCCCGCGGCCGTCCACCAAACTTTGAAAACGATGCACCTGTTATTAACGCATCGCACGCTTTGTTCCAACACAATAGACGCTAAATTGCAACTCGAATTTCTCATATCGAAGAATGGGCGTCGTGTGCAGGTAAGCTTTTTTATGTGGCGGAATATAGAGCCGTGATCCGTTTTTCCGTGTTGCGTTAGCGTATGTTATCATTGTATAGTAAGTTCGAGGCAATTTTTCAACGAAAATTATCTCTCAACAGCCCATTGAATTCAAATAGAGTATACAAATAACGACACACATAATTGGAAACAAAACGAGCTACATATGGTAATTTACTTCGTTGTAAATCCAGAACTAGGTATATCTAATTTATTAGATATAAACCTTTCAATTTTACTACCTAGTCGAACAACTACCACAATTAATAGACCCTGGATATAAAAATCGTATTAGATCAGTGTGAATAGTAATGGCCGGTTTATGGGGACCATAAAATCACAACAAGCAATGTCTCACCGTCACACGAGATATTCGTCTATGGCTATACTAACAATCAAGATTAACCATCTCGCCTCCACCATTTTATTTACGACAGCTATTAAAAATTAATTATAAACCCCTGTTACGGAAATTCGCAAAGCTAAGTTCAAATTGTCTTATGAAATTAAATACGAAATGAATTCTTTTTATTGTCTCATAATTGCATCGCTTCGGAATGTCATAACAGTCTATAATATCGATTTAATTAAAATAATATAACAATTTATTACCCGGCCGACGTTACCATTCGTCATGTTACAAATGACATTTGTATAGCACAAAAAGCATCTAGCGCCCGTTACATTGAATCGATTCGATTTGATTCCGTAAAAACTAAAGTGTAACACGTTGCTAACTCGCAGCAGAAAAAAAGCAAACATGCGTCTCTTGGATTATTCTCCGTTCTGCTTTTATAAATTATACATTTTATGTGGACAACAATCGTCTGATCTGTGATTATAATAAGGTCAGGACTCACGTTCGACGGACAACACAACATATGGGGGTAAGTATGTAAGTCATGTTGATGGATCCCATTTGGTTGGAGGCGTGCCCGGGGTGCTAGTTCTGAATGCTGCTGCATTGTAACGGTGTACGAAGTATGATTGCGTCAATATTACACAGACGGTTTCTTCGTAACAGGTTAATGCCCCATAGACATTATACCTAGTCTATCATAACAAGATTGGCACGTTGTAAAACGGATTGGCATTTAACAACAACGCCTACATCTATAAAATAATACTCATTTAAGCTGAACGCTTTTCCAGTAAACGGTTTCTAGATAGAATAAGCTTTCTATATCTTATTCATTTAATTAACATTCTGAATGCCTGAGATGGCGGACAATGGCAACAGTTATAAGTGCTCTTGATTTCTGTATTCAATATTTTTTAGGCAATGACTCTGAAAAACTATGGTTAACTATGCTGTAACAGTTACGTTAGCCGTTTACTAACATGACCTAACCTAACCCGCAGAGCAGCGTCATAATGACGCGGCAGCGGATTGTGCGCCGGCGCACAACAAAAACCGTATCGAATCGGTCACAATGTAGACTCACGTCACTGGCTCTTGCGATGCACATATCGACAACGTCCGAATAACCGAACCTTTAGCAATATTAGTTCCGGTCGATAGATGCTTTAGTGCTTACAATGGACAGGTAGGTGTTATTCAATTTAGAAGTCTTTATTTGTAATACTACCAGACACGTAGGTACCCACATCATAACCTGCGACCAAAATAAAGGTGTGTTCACAAAAACTTATTGGTATTTTCTTTTTCGTATAGCTGGCACAAAAACATTTAAAATTTTGTTGGTCCAAAACTTCATCAAAGTCTGAAAAGATATAGGTATTGTAAAGATAATTTATTAACATTTGCTATTTGTTTATTGACCTTTATTTCATTATAGAAGTTGATAAAGCAACCTTATGACACAAGTGTTCGATTCTTTTAAGCCACGATTTAAAAGTAACGATCCTAAACCTTGACTTTCACGTATTTAATCGTCTAATAAACATGGCAAACCGCTCGTTATCTGTCAGTTAAAAAGAAAAATGCATGATTTTATAAGCATGATTGTTTAACGAGCTTGTCAATTAGCATAAAGATCAAAAGCCTCCCGCAGACACACGCGATTAATCGCGCTGCGACAACGAGCCAAGCTAATTTCCACTCTAAAAATACTGCGAATAGACCGCGACATGTCTCCCCGCGCGATTAATCGCGTGTATCTGCAGGAGGCTAAACTGTTGACATACCTATAGGCATTAGAGTCTTTAACACAAGACTATGTACTGGCAGACAGAGTTTTTAAGATTTATGTCATAAATGTAAATAAATCACGCCTTTAGCACAATCATTGCCTTAAAATTTATTAACCGACTTCAAAAAAAGGAGGAAGTTCTCAATTCGTCGGAATCTTTTTTTTTTTTTTTATGTATGTTCCCCGATTTCTCGAAGACGCCTGGACCGATTTGGAAAATTTTTCTTTTGTTTGAAAGGGCATACTTTCCAATTGGTCCCATGATCATCACGTCAGGATCTGATGATGGAATCCCAGGAAAATCGAGGGCAACCTTCAAATTTTATAGGCACATAGTACCATTTTCATATATTATCTAAATCTGTTCAAGTATTTGCATCTAATAATCATCATCTCAGGTGGATGAGCTGATGATGGAAGGTACAACTCCTCAACGGCTTGGAGTAGGCATCGACTGATTTAGTTTGTGTTCGCATATCTCTGGAACTACAAGTCCGATTTAAGTAATTCTTTTTTTGTTGTACTAAGTATTGTTTAACTTACGGAATATTGCAAGTTTCATCAAAATCGGTTCAGTAGTTTTTGAGATAGGGAATTTTATTAGCATATTGTGCACTTGAGCGATGTTGTTACCGGTGCTACGGATTACAAAATTTTAGTGCACATACATGTAAGAGAATGATTTATTAGACAAGAATTTGAGTTGAATATTTATACTAAAAAGAGTAAAATAAAAAACTTTTTTAAAAAAAATGTAACCGCCTTCAAAAACAACCACAAAAAAGGGTAAAATAACCTACAAAATAACTTTTCTTTCAGAAGTCGGTGGCAAAAAAAAACAATGAAATGAAAAAAAAATAAAGGCACCGACTTCTGAAAGAAAAGTTATTTTGTAGGTTATTTTACCCTTTTTTTGTGGTTGTTTTTGAAGGCGGTTACATTTTTTTTTTAAAGTTTTTTACTCAAATGTTCAATGTCTATCCTATAGCACATGAGTAAAAATTGAATCCATCACCTGTGCTCACATCACGACTGGATTGAAAGACTCGTTTGTGGTCATAATCACAATTTCACGCGTACTTATAGACAGTACAAACATGTTAAACTGTTGGTCACGCCTGTTTTTGTGTACTTTTGGTACCTACGCATCCAAAAGTGTTTAAACACATAATAAGGTCCACACACAGATAAGATTCACACAGCTTCTTTATTAAGTGTTTTTTTTTATTGGCGCGTAGGAGCAATAAAATAATCAAATTGTGATTAAATTTGGCTTCGATGATATATTATTATGATTATTTTCCTGTAATAAAATAATCTGGGAATTGGAAATTTGCTCATTGATGCTACCGTGCTACCGTTATAAGAAAGTTGTTGAGTATGGTTATAAAACATTACTAGCTTTATGATAAATGATTGCATCTCCTTGTAAACGCAAGATGAAATACCTAATTATTATCTTGAGGTTTTTTGAGTTACTCAAAGAAATATTTCGGATCGTGACTAGGTGTTTATATGCACGACCAGCCTCCTGAATATTAACAGATTTTAGCGTAAGTTTTAATTAGATGTTTTCATAGTACCTAGAACAAAACGAAACTCAGTATAATTATGTCTGACAAAAACTTATTTCCTTATATATGCTACTTTAAAATATTATTTTCCGTAATAACACGAAAAATCTCAACGGAAAACTTAGGTACCAGTCCCCATATAAACGACAATCATTTGCACTAAGCAATAACATTTGTCAGAGATACGTAAAAGTCACAGCGTAACATCGACCATATAACAAGGAATATGTTCGTACGCAATTGTTCAGTACAATGACAACGGGAGCCAGAGACTATCACGAATGCCTGTGATCCGACCACGCAACGCAACGCTGAATAAACGCCCCGTGAAGTCATAAAACCGAGCCACGGTAATTCCAAAGGACGCCTATAAATTCTTTATTTTATGATCGCGAGCATATATTTAATTCTAAGAGCGTCCCCACTGTTTCCTTTTTTGTCACATAAATAAAGAATTTATAGTTAATTTTATATGTCCTGTAATCAGTGTTTAAACGCCTGAACAGCGGTTATGTACGGGTATTAAAACATTAATGAGCCAAGATGACTTGAAGGCTGATGTAAATAATGTTATCACATTTGAAAGTTCTGATCAAATTAATATTCGTTCCATACAGAATACCTCGCTTCAACCGAGTCTTTCATAATTTTGGATTATTTAATTGTAAGCAGACCGCCTCCTTTGAAAGGCTGACAACACGAAGACCGTGTTGTCTGGCTTTCGTATGAAAGCCCACACTTCCTATAGATATTAAACGCTTCACAATAGATGGCCGACGGCCGACAATACAAAGAGAATTTGTACCAAAAATTCATGGTTGTATTAGTTGTAGTACGGTGTACGCACGTCTCAGCATCACTGAGACGTAAGCTCAATTGTTGGTATCGAACAAAAAGAACGAATTTCTTACATGTTTACCTTTGAACAATGTGTGTAGGAGCTACGAACGATTTGATAGGGAACCAAAATATTTTGATACTTTTTATGATAATTTTATCCAGTTTTGCTTAAACACGTATTTTACAGAAACACTGTTACTAATTAGTTAAAATAATAAAAAAAAACAGCTAATACCTATTAATAAAACCAGCTTTGGGTTGTTAAACTCGTATTTTAAACAGATCAGTACGTATGACAGACATCCTTTACTAACTTTCTTGTAGCAACCATTGTAAATTATACTAGGGTTCAGGCAGTTGCAAAGGTTATAAGGATCTATGGTGAAAGACTGAAAACTCTTTTTATTTATTGATGTTTAACTTCAGTAGGTATCACATTTGACATCCAGTGCACGTCAAAAGCTCAAACTGAAACGCATGGTATAGTGTATGTGATGTTTTTTTTTACTGTTATTTTTTTTTTTTGTATTCAAAATGCACAATATTTAAACATCTTAGCTTTTTGCTCATAGACTCAATTGTACAAAAGTTCATACTCCTCCGTCAGCGTAATTTTCTTAAAAAGCGGTAAAAAGTTTTCACTTATTAATAACTATTGGATTAGTCTATAAGCAGACTAAAATTAGTACTTAATTAATTTAAATATATCTAACAGAGGTATCTACATTAATTATCACACTATTAATGAGGTAATTCAACAAATCAAAAAAAGAAACAACAATCAAAAGATAAAATATTTGTTAATTGAAATAGTGGCACGTGTTATGTAATAGAATGTAGGTATATGCTGATAGAGTATGTGACATTCATTTTATAAATTATTTTTATCTCAAAACACATCAAAAACTAGAGGAAAACGATCCATATAAAGTACGTATTATAAAACGCAGAACATTTTAATTTGTTAGGTATAATTTATTTAATTTGTTATCCAACATTGACAAGATTCAAATCTATCCATATTTAGATTTTTTATGAACGATCTGTCTTAGATAAACTAATATTTTTCGACTATCCAATTAACTTCATGTCAATACTAATGATAATTATAATTAAAATTATTGGAATTTATTAGTTCTGAGGGGAAAAAAACATACGCAAAAAAAATATTATCAAATATGGCATTAATATTACAATTTATTAATTTGGTTGTCAAAGTATCAAAATCGTTAGCGTGTTATAAATTGTACAGTGGACACACAAAAGGCATAGCGGAGAAGGCAAACCAAACGGCCCTTGCGGACCGAACGGTTTCAGTCACAATAGAGCCCGGCCCTACATGTCACTGACCGTCACATTGAGCAGAAACACAAACATTTAAAATATCATCAGCTACGATAATACCACAAAAAATACATCAAAAAAATATGTCCGAGTACAATTATCGTCCCCGGGAGCACAATGGTAAGTCTTACAAAGATAAACAGTGACCGCGCAGCCAAGTTTCGAGAATAAGAAATGACGCGCTATGAAAACACTCACTAAGTACGATCGGGACTGCTATACGGACCTTTAAACATGATCTATTCTGTGCTTTAGGAGCAACCAACGAAGCATATAATGAAGAATTCTGCGTACTAAATCGGCAGCCTTTGTGACAACCGGTAGTCCTTTGACGTTGCACAGACCACACAGTTGGAGAAGCAAGTTATCTCAACCGTTATGCACGGAACTAAATAAACTCTTTAAGCATAATATTATATTACGAGTAATACACACAAAACTGTTATTATCTAGGCAGACAATTACCCATTTCCTATATCAATAAAATCTCGCCATAGACACCTTTAGAAACGTTCGATCCCCTGTTAGTTCAGGTGTCAAGACGTTAAAGCTATCATCATAAAGTCAATATTTAGAGAAGCTCTACGTCAGAGATCATATTTCTTTGCGAATAATGCATTATGCAACGTTGAAGTTTACTTAGGACTACTTGAAAGGAGGCTTAAATTATTTTTGGATATTATTGATCGATGTTCTAATACTTTGATGTAGGAAGGAACCGATCAGATGTAACAAATATAATAGCGGGTTTATATTTTTTGCCATCTTACAAATGCCATCTCACGCCTCATGAAATATGTGCAAGCCGAACGATACGTGCTCAACTGTACATGTACGATCATTGGTTTTATGTAAATCGATGAACTGATTTTTTTTTCCAAAAAATCTTTTAAAGAACAAAACAGCATTTCGAAAAATGTGAATTGCTGAGATTCGAATTTGTTACCAATAATAAGGAACCATAATATCGGTTCGTCCCACGACGTGTAGTGGCCGCCCACACCGGGACGGTGACGCCGCAATAATACTACAAGTGGAATACTTTTCAATATATTTTGATTTATTCTACTTATTTTCATATTCCCGAATGACGGGATTCCTGGCGCGTTTCTCTTAACCGCCGGTTGGGACGAAATTATTACAACCATAACGGGAGAAGCAATAATTACCTACTTAATGAAAATATTCTGAAACTGAGGGTGCCTACAGATTAATTAAAATGTCTTGTTAATTAATCAGTTATTTTTCTCCCTGAGGGGAAAGAAATGTTATACCAAGTTATCCGCACTTATAAAAGTTTTAGAGACCCTAACATCGAAATTCACTTCGAGATTGCTCCATAAAACCCAGTTCAAAAACCAAATCAATTCGTTCTCGTTTTTATTTGAACGTCAAATAAAATATCAACGTTAAGGCAGGGCGATACCGACTGGTGCGATTGGCGAATAAAAATTGTAATTTTGCGCCACACAATGTGGTGCTAAGAGGGCAAAACAAAACGTTCGTGCCGTTATTCCATGTTTCCTTAAGCTCTAAGTAATTCTGTATAAACCTCCTCAATGGGCTATAACGAAGCAAATAAGTCGAAGAATGCTTAGAGAAAGGGGTCGATGAAGACGGTTATTTTGAAGCCGGTCGATAGTGTAACTTAAACACACAATACTAAACTTCTAATAAACTAAATATTTAGTCATGATTTTAAATAAAACCGTAACTTCAACGTAATATACCAAGGCATATAATTTTACGGTAAGAAATTGAATAGTTAATAGGTAAGATATTCAGAAATAATTCAAACTAAGACAATTAACTATTCAGCCTTAATTGCACAAAGGGCGAAACCTTGAAAAAACTTAACAAACCCTCTCGCAAAAGCACTAATTGTTAATTCACGAAGTATTTAGCGTAACGAAGGACTGTGAGATAGAAGCGTCTGGTTGTTGAGGCATGTCGGCACGACCGGCCGGTGGCAGGTGCCCTCAGTCACGTGCGGTCGCGACTTAATGACACAACATTTTTGGAACTAACCCACCGAACATCAGCTACACAACCAGCCTGGTTGCCGATGGAAATTCTCTTCAAACTACTTTCATTATTGATGTTTACGGAATAATTTAGCATCCACTGCGCCGCTTGGCATTTTGACCACTAAGGCTAGACGCACGGACCAAACTTCTGATGCTGAATCTTTTATCACAAAATGGACGGTAATGGGGATTTTCGTGATTACCAAATAAAGGTACTGCGAGATTTATTAACGAAACCACAGAGAATACGAAACGGGAAACTTAATACTAATACGATTTCGTACCTTTTTAAGCCATAAAAAATTAAGACTAGACTTTTTTAAAACATCTTAAATATTCATTTGACTATTGTAAAGAGGTTTAAAAAACAGTTTTTGCCAAATTCTGCTGATTTTAATCCTCTTTTTCAAGGATAAAGGATTACGCTACTAACATCTTTTGAAAGGAGAAAGGTGGGTGTTCTTTATAATTGTTGCGAGATAATAACAAACAAAAGGACAATGAGGAATAATTGTTTTGCTTGTACATTTACCGATTGTTGTGGCGTCTTGTAGTAGAAGCAAAGATACTAATAGTGGACGTAAACGTTATTCACCTGATAATTTTTAGTTGTAACAAAGACAGGTGCACGCTTTACTGACTAACAAAAGTGAGTATAATGGAGAGTAGCGGAGTAAAAGAAGAGATAATGTTCATAGGAATTAGACAAAAACAATTTAAAAGTAAACTTTTACTACGCTCTTGCGAGGAACTTTTTTCCGTGTTTTCTTCGGCGAGACTTTCATTGCCATTGGGTACGCTTATTCTAATGCAAAAAAAAAAAATCGTAACATGACAAGATAATATCTCATTAGTTGTATCGAAACAGAATTATTTAAAAAATTATTTAGCAATTACAGAATCATTAATCCAATACGAACCACAAAAGTTGAACGACCAGACGAAAGATAGAAATAACATCAAAATTACTAAGATCATACGGTAGAATTATAAACGAGCGTTAAAGTGTCTAGCATAAGAGATTGCTCCGACGATTTATAATCTGACATTATTATTTAAATATTAACACACGGATTGATATACGGTTTATCGGTTAACGAAATCGATATAAATAATACAGATGTGTGAATTTAGCTTTGTTAAAAGTAAGGCGTGGAGCACACTGAGTGGGGGCAAAAGACGCGGGTCTTCACGTTCCGGTAGTCGTTTGCAATGGCTATATTAATCATAGAGTTGACGCCTACGGGGCGTGGCCAAGGCTTATTAATTCATGTGGAGTTATTAAATTCGATGCCGAAGGACATTGGCCGTTTGGTGTCGACAATAGATTTTGTGTGTCATTGCAATTATACAGTTCGGGTTTTTATTGGTTTGAAATATGATTTAATCAAAGCTTGGAAGTGTTTGATGTTTGTTACTGTAAAAGCTTGAATAGTGGGTTGGATTTATTTGAATTTATGTGTCAGGTTCATTTCTGTTAACTTTTGGATATTACTTTTATTTTTCATTTTCAAAATGAAGTCTCTGTATTGGTCCAATACATTTTGAAAAACCTTGGCTAATTTATTTTTATCATGATTTTTCGATCAATCTTATAACTTTGACAGGTATCTCATTTATAACCGAAGATTTTCCTTTTATATTTTCCGCAGACATATAATTATATAATACCTTTTTAACAAAAAAATCAAACCGACGAAAGATCAAACTGAAAAGCAAAAAATAAATTTTGAGGCGGCGCCAAACAAACATATACCTAAATTAATTATTTGAAACGAAGAATAATTTTATTGTAGCTAGGTTGCTTTCCGTTGATTGTTTCTTTGGCGCCGCCTCAAAATTTATTTTTTGCTTTTCAGTTCCATCTTTCGTCGGTTTGATTTTTTTGTTAAAAATGTATTATTTTAAGCTTTTCAGTTGTATACTATGATTAGAGTGTTTAACACTTGGAAAAACCCGTCTTCACTTTAGTCATTGTCAACGTAACCGTCACAGTAATTATCGCATTAACTGTTGAGGACCTGTAACTTGCAACTAAAAAACTTTTTTTTAAAAAAGTACCGACTTCAAAACAAATACAAAAAAAGTTTAAAATAACTTTTCTTCCGGAAGTCGGTGGCAATAGTCAATGACACAACAAAACAAAGCCACCGACTTCCGAAAGAAAAGTTATTTTAAACTTTTTTGTATTTGTTTTGAAGTCGGTACTTTTTTTAAAAAAAGTTTTTATTTTACCCTTTTTAGTTTATTTATTTATTACATATTCAACCCAAATTCTTGTAAAATACAAAATTTCTTACACATGCACTAATCTTGTAATCCGTCACAACATAAAAAAATCCATATCTCTAAAACTACTGAACCGATTTTGATGAAACTTGCAGTGTACCCTAAGTTGAACAATACCTAGTACAATAAAAAAAGAATTACTTAAATCGAACCTATAGTTCCGGAGATATGCGTGCACAAACATAAAAACATACATACACTTATGAAATTTGGCACATTTGTTCAGACGCTGATATAGACTAACATATATGAAAACTGGGCAGTTCTGATAATATTACATACATAAGGGTCGAATTTATAACCTCTTTTTTTTTAAGTCGGTAATAAAAACTCCACTCTCAGACTGTCAACAACAATCAAATCCCAACTATGTTTAAAGTTCTTAATATCATTATGAATTAAATGAGCCCAAATACGATATAGTTGCTGTTAACTGTTGAGGATCTCTTGCTACTGCCTCCTGTCACCATATTTCTGTGGTCACCATCCTCAGACCCTCGATGACAATTATACCCCAGCTAGGTCTAAAGTTTTCATCAAGACTAATGAAATGAGCCCAAACACGATATATGTGCTTGTTAACTTTTGAGGACCTCTTGCCCCTGCTTTCCGTCACCATCCTCAGACCCTCGATGACAATGATACCTCAGCTGGGTCTAAAGTTCTCATCAAGCTGAGTGAAATGAGCCCAAACACGATATAGCTGTTGAGGAACTCTTGGGACTGACTTCACAACATAACAGGGATCTGGAGTTGATCTGATGGTGGTGTCGCCATCATGTTATCTTCTCTACATCTCTGCTATATAGTAATGTCCTCAGAACTACATAATGTTAACTTAATTTCAACAGAATCGGTTCACAACTGAACATTCTGTAGAAAAATTGACAATTAATTCCTTTTTCTCTACCCTTAGAAGCCGATTTTAGTTTTGCAATTTAAATGTGACCAACTTTGAGATACACTCTTTCCAACAAAAAAGAATTTTTGAAATCGGACCACGTTAGGAAAAGTTATGCGTGGGCATACATAAAAAAAAAATATACATGTCGAATCGAGAACCTCCTCCTTTTTTTTTAGTTGGTTGAAAATTTATACGTGGGTGTAGATATTTTGCCTGTGTATATATACCTATATGCGAAAAGGATATAAGTTGGGTTTAATTAGATACAAATAATTTATTTTATATTCTTTACTCTATTTATTAGCACCTAGCTTCTTATCTGTGTCATCTTTATTAACGTCAACTGACTATCTATACTTATATTATAAAGCAGAAGAGTTTGTTTGTTTGTTTGGTTGAAGGCGCTAATCTCAGGAACTACTGGTTAGAATTGAAATTTTTTTTGTGTTGGATAGTCCATTTATCGAGGAAGTCTATAGGCTATCTAACATCACGCTATCGCTAATAGGAGCGGAGCAGCAATGAGAAATGTTTCAAAATCGGGTAAATGGTTAAAGATACGCAAAAATTATGTACTACGGAATTATTCCTCATGAATAGTTCTAAAATAAAGTCCGCAAGAGCATATATCTATCTTTTAAGGTTAAGTCACTATAACCTATTTTATGAAAATCAAATTTGTTTTAAAGTAATGCATTATTTGCGAATGTATTTTCATAACATCAAAATAAATACGTTAATCATCACAAGCATTTAATTTTGAACAAAATTGCCCTTGACATGCAAGCCCCGCGAAGTGGGGCTCCTTCGACTTGCTCCTGTGAAGGAAGGATAAAACCGAGGTGTAACCGCACTTCGGGCTTTAACCGTAACAATTGATTAATCATTGTTTTAACCCGAAAACCAACATTTACTAGTCCACATTGGTAAAACCTAGCATGTACTGAATTAGAATGGTAAAAGTCCGAAAAAGTCGTCCTTTTATAATAAATACTTACATTTACCAACTCATGTCGTTAAATCTTAGGTTTTACTGGAAAATCTTAACATTTACCGTAGTTCGAGCTTTTCGAGCGGCGGTAAGACCCCTCTTTGAGGAGTGGCTGGAAAGACGTCACGGCGTCCTGACTTACCGCATGACGCAGGTCCTCACCGGACACGGAAGTTTCGGGAGGTTCCTGTGTCTGATAAGGAGGGAAGAGACGCCCGGGTGTCACCACTGCGAAGATCGCCCGGAGGACACGGTGGAGCATACGGTGCAGGACTGCCCCGCTTGGGCAGAGCACCGCCGTGTCCTCTCGGCGGCGATAGGCGGAGACCTCTCGCGCCCGGCATTGGTCGAGGCCATGCTGCGGGGCGAGACGGAGTGGGAAGCGGTCGCCTCCTTCTGCGAAGCAGTTATGCTCGTGAAGGAGGAGGCGAGCCGCGAGAGAGAGAGAGGACAGCGTCCTCCCTCCGCCCCAGCCGCAGTGGTAGACGCCCACGGCGTCGGACGTCGCGGGACGATTTCCGGCCACCGTAGGCGCGGGCATGCGGGCGGCGAGTAAAGGGCAACTCGCCACCCGACCATGGACCATGCCCGGGTCGACGGCGCGTTGTGTTCCACGCGCGCCTCAAGGAGTGTCAGCATGATGACGGGGCCCCCCTCTAGAGGGCCAAAGTCTGCCGGGGTTGCGGGACTTATCTCATTACCGTGACCCCGGGACATAACGGGCTATTGAAGGACACCGTGGATTTTAGTCAGTACAAGTCTGACAGTCCCTCCCGCCCTGCCCGGGGTGGGAGGACTCATTTGATGATTTTACCACGAAAAAAAAAAAAAAAAAAGTTCGAGCTTTTACAGTAACAACTATACCAAATAATATTTTATAGTATTTTTGCATCGATAAAGTGGCTCAATTTACATTTCCCTTGGCCTTATAAGATCATCTTGTTAATGATTTATCGGGTGTCGAGCGAACTAAATGGCGTATATAGCCTGGATGAAGTACTTGCTACCGTAACGGACCATGGGCCAGTTAATTATTATCTAGTCGTAAAGCTGTTTAGCGAGCACACTATTTATTGGCGGCTAACGAAGGTTAATTGTTCGAGCCGATGCTGTTAACGACACCGCGCAACGTTTCATATTGTATTTTTTAAAATTATTATTATAATAATTATGAAGAAAGTGTGGGGAATTGGAAGCCTTACACATTTTTATTTTGTATTAAGGACGGCACACCTTGCGGTTGATAACATCAGAAATATTGTTATGGCTTAGAAAGATGTTGTGCTGGATATGAAGAGAGACTTATCTTAAACTTTATTTTCATACCGGTATTGTCGTTAAGTCGGTAATAATAAAAGACATAAAACTGTTACTTATGGACCTACTGAGCACACAGGCTTATAAAAAATCTTAATCAATATTAATTTACAAGTTTTTTGCCCACATTCCTTTAAAATTAACGATTTTTAATTTGTGCTTCTGTATGGTGAATCGGAATGATTAATTGATAAAAAGCACCGCTATCCGCCTCTCAGAGAGGATTCGCATTACATTAATTACGAATATTCACACAACCAATATGAGTAACATTCAATAAATTACACAAAACCAACTAAAATGGAGGTCATAACGCCGACCATTCATCATAACAACACTTGTAAACCGCGGACACTACATCATCTTTATTTGTGTATTTTTGAGCGTGGTGTCAGGCATTGGTAAAAACTCGCGCTGTCTGAAGAAAGATTCGATCGAATCGATCACAGTCACATGCCTAAAATAATGCTCCATCAAACGCTGCGCAGTATGCCCCGGCAGGGCACAAGCCACTTCTTATGGAGATGAGAGGACCGCCAACCAACACCCTTGCGGCGGCGCCCCGCTGAGCCCGACCTAACTGACGATACATAATCAAATATTTAATTATTTCGATTGTAAAATACTTGTGTGACGTGTGCTTGCGAAAAGTAATTTCAATTGTTTTATACCTTTTTAGTCCAGTCAACGAATGATTATAGAGGGAAAGTCTTGGAACACAATTTTTGACTTCATAACTTTGTTTAGACTAGTTAGGAGGTAAACATATCAAAAGTCCCCGCCTCTAGCCCTTGAGCTTTGGGAGGGGGGGGGGGGGGGGTTTGAAGGTCCCATTTTTTGGTTTTTCGCTTATATCTCGGAACCTATGCGTCCTAGCGACATAGTACCTCAGAACAAAATAAAAGCTGATTAAATTTGCTACAAGTTATACTAAATAAGTATTTAACTTTACATTTTTGCGCTTTTTTACCGGATAACTCTTTAACGATACAACCATAAGTAAATGCTGGCAAAAGGGTTGTGGAACACTCAATTTCCTTTAATAATACTATAATATTTTTTTCCATTTTCTTTAAAATGTGCTTTAGTCTAAGCTAATGTAATGTGCCAGCATTACATTGATACATACCCGTACATTGATTTACAAAGACCTTTTTTCAAAGACCAGGTACCTACCTTTTATAAAAAACATAATATACAGCATTTACATTAACATTTGAAGGAAAATAATATAGTTTTATTGAAGAAAATGTAATGCTCTAAAAGCTTTTTGCCGGCAATTATTAACTAGTTGCATCTTTGAAGATTTCCGTTCTAAAAATGTGAAGTTAGAATGATTTTTTCAAAATGACAGACTTTCAGGAGTATATATCTCGAAAACTGAAGAAGATATCGAAATGCCTATTAAGTATAACTTGTAGCAAATTTAATCAGCTTTTATTTTGTTCCGTGGTACTATGTCGCTAGGACGGAAAGTCAAAAATTGTGTTCCAAGACTTTCCCTCTATACCCTATTTTGAGCATTCGTTGACTGGGCTATTTTTATTTAGTTTGAGACATTTCTTGCGATATTTTCATAAATATCATGAAGATTCTATACATAAGAAAACTACCTACATGTCTGCTTATTTATAAAATTTTAAAAAGTACAACAAGTAGGAAAATATCTACTGATTTAGAAACAATAAAATGAAAACCCAAGAGTCCGTTTTTATCGATGCTGTAAAGAAGAAAATCAAAGACAGAAATATGCTCAGAGCTTTATCAATAACAAAATACTGGCGCATCTTATCAATAAAACAAAGCAAGCCTCCAAGGCCCGTATCGTAAGATCGGAAGCAAGCCGTCTTCGCTACAAGAGGACGGATTAGAAAGCTCCGAACGTTGGTACCGTCCCCTGAGTATAAATTATTTATGTAAATTTTTTCGACCGTTCGAAATTATATTTCAGCATCGACGTGATTAATGTTGACGGATTTTTCACTTGGCCTCTCCTTAACGAAACGATCAAACAAGGGAAGCTTCGACCGGTTCACTCAAAATGGGAACACCCAAATACTCCGAAATATTTTATTCCGAATTTCGGTATTCCGATTTTCAAAACTCCCAATATCATAATACCTAAAAATTACAATATCTATTATTAAGAATCACGAAATTTATTTAACCGAAAGTCATATATCCGATTTCTTAGTTTTCCGATTTTCACATATTCGAAAAATGTAATGCTCGATGAGTTCTCATTCCGAAAAACGAAATTCCGATTTTCAATATTCCGAATAAACTGATTTTTTCGGAATATTGAAAATCGGAATTTCGTTTCTCATTCTACAAAGTCAGTGCCAGAAACGAATTGCTGCAAAACCGGCTCCACGTAGTTTTGTCTACCGTACTCTTAGAGAGTTATTTAAGCCTGTGTAGGCGCGGAGTGCTGAGGCGTATCCTCTGGACTTTGACTGTTTGCCTTCGGGATTGTTATTGTTATTAGGAGAACTTAGGATCCATGAGCGAGCGAAGCGAGCTCAGGACTTGGGGCACCCCGACTCGGACAGGTTAGGTTCGAAGGGGATGGCGGGGTCTGAAAGACCCCGCCATCCCCTTCGTGGACGAGACGTCGACGGAGCCCCGCGAAGCGGGGCTCCGTCGATCTACCTTCGTGGGTGGTAGTCAACAAATTGACCAAGGATGCAAGAGCGAGCGGAGCGAGCTCGGGACTGGGGGCACCCCGACTCGGACAGGTTAGGTTCGAAGGGGATGGCGGGGTCTGAAAGACCCCGCCATCCCCTTCGTGTTAGGTTACTTTAAACCTTGCTCACAGAAATAGGAGCCCCGCGAAGCGGGGCTCCGTCGATCTACCTTGGTGGGTGGTAGTCAACAAATTGACCAAGGATGCAAGAGCGAGCGGAGCGAGCTCGGGACTGGGGGCACCCCGACTCGGACAGGTTAGGTTCGAAGGGGATGGCGGGGTCTGAAAGACCCCGCCATCCCCTTCGTTTTAGGTTACTTTAAACCTTGCTCACAGAAATAGGAGCCCCGCGAAGTGGGGCTCCGTCGATCTACCTTGGTGGGTGGTAGTCAACAAATTGACCAAGGATTCAAGAGCGAGCGGAGCGAGCTCGGGACTGGGGGCACCCCGACTCGGACAGGTTAGGTTCGAAGGGGATGGCGGGGTCTGAAAGACCCCGCCATCCCCTTCGTGTTAGGTTACTTTGAACCTTGCTCACAGAAATAGGAGCCCTGCGAAGCGGGGCTCCGTCGATCTACCTTGGTAGGTGGTAGTCAACAAATTGACCAAGGATGCAAGAGCGAGCGAAGCGAGCTCGGGACTGGGGGCACCTCGACTCGGACAGGTTAGGTTCGAAGGTGTTAAGTTATTTTAAACCTTGCTCCTAGAAGTAGGAGCCCCGCAAAGCGGGGCTCCGTCGATCTACCTTGGTGGCAAACAACAAATTGATCAAGGATGTAAGAGCGAGCGAAGCGAGCTCGGGATTGGGGACACCCCGACTCGGACAGGTTAGGTTCGAGTTAGGATAAGCTAACAGAAATATGAGCCCCGCGAAGCGGGGCTCCGTTGAACCACCTTAGTGGTAATATAACTCAGGAATTCAGGATGCGATAGCGAGCAAATTGTGTCTTGGGGCACCCCGACTCTGACAGCTTTCGTTCTTCTCACAGGGATTTTTTGTAATATTATGAATGAAAATACGTAACTCAAAAATAAATTATTTTAATTACTCAAAAAAATAAATATAAAAGAAATTATTATTATTGAAAAGAAAATATTCTTATTCGAAAGAAATTCTTTCATTGAAAAGTAAAGAGGAATTTTGACAAGGCGTTTTAAAAGCATACTTTTCTCTGATAAGCGATTAAATTTTCGGAATTCTAATTATTTGGAATTTTAATAATCGGAATTTTAACCATCGGAATTCGTGTTTTTGATGTTTCGGAAAATTATTAATTCGGAATTTTTGATATTCGGTCTATTGAAACTCGGTATTTTGAAAATAGTAATTATAAATGTTAGGAATATTGAAATTTCGGAATTATGAAAATAGGAATAATGATCAATCGGAGTTGTTATATTAGGAATTTTGAACCATTCGGAATTATGAAAATCGGTATTTTGAAATTCGTATTTATGAATTTCGGAATAAAGTTTTTCGTATTATCGTAGTGTACCCACTCAAAATACGTCTCATATTCCCCAAAGACATTTAAGTTCATCAGAATTTTCTTTGGAACGAAAGAGGATAACTTGATTTCTTTGTGAACTGATAAACAGAATATCATCGTGATAGGGCGTAATTTATCTATAATATGTTGTATTTAGAAATATATATATAAGTATGTTTATCAGTTGTTTAGTACCCATAACACAAGCTCTGCTTAGCTTGGGACTAGATGGCGTTGTGTGATAGTTGTGGAATATTATTATTATTATTATTATTATAGAAATAATATTTGTTATATATTTTCTTTTATACCTAATAGGTACAAAATACCAAATAGGATTGCAGGAAACAGTGACAAATCCGACAAAATATTGTTCAGTCACGTAACAAGACAAAATAAATTGCCATTTTTTAAGACATTCTAAATTCCAGAGGTTAGATTATTATTTTTAGGGTTCTGCACCAAAATAAAATCACCCCAGTTAGAACTTTTCGAGTTCGAAAGCTTAATTAAGCCAGTTTGATAGACATCCTCAAATAATTTCATTCGGTATTCTTATTGTAAGTAAAATTATACTATTACTTTGATTACCTACTTGAGACCTTATTATTAAAAAAATCTTGCTAAATTGTACCTCTAATTTTGGAAGTTCATTTAGTATACGGAACTCTGAACACCAAATTGTTTATTTTTTATAAATAGGGTTATAGGATCCGACGAATCTTATTACGAACAATCAGAAGTAAGTTGGAGCCCACACTCGAGTGATATTTCCGACAAGGGCCGAGGGGCGCATGCATTTAATGAAATCAAAAGGATTAAGAGCATCTGCTTGCTTGTTATTCAAATCGATTGGGAGCTCGTTTATCATTTTAAATAAGCTACTGCTTAGATAAACCTGGGGCGTGGTTCATGTATAACAAAAGACGGGGTCCTCGGTAGCCCAATTAACTAACCAGTTATTAATGAATGAGGCTTCGAAACTATACGAACAGAATTTCAAGTAAATTAGTATCCAGTATTGAGAAACTTTGTCTATTGTTAACATAAATCGTGTCGTGTGTGTACCTTTGCTACATAAAATCAAACAATAGTTGGGTTTACTCTCTGAATCGAAACAAGGTAGGTTTGTGTTGGGAAATGGGAACCATTATTTCCGTCCTAATGAAACACTCACCATCACAATTTAGGTAAACAGTAACAAAATAAATTCCCTAGACGTGCTCAAATTACGAATGATTACAAAGCGTTCGAGCAAATGAATATCGAATGCGAACAGCTTCAAGTACAAAGCAACAACCCTGAAGCTGCGCGATGACGCTTCGTGTTTTCCCAGAGCAAACAATCAAACAGCTAAGAGGATGGAACAAATTACGACAGCATTGTTGAGGTGTTTAGAAAATTGGGGAACAATCGTCCTGCCGAGTTAAATCTCTGATAATGTCTTTGGAGAAGTCGTATGACGGCGAGGGGATGAATAAATCTCTCTTAATTGGAACGCGCCGCGCCGCCGCACTATGGGACGAAATGGTCATTTTCTGATTAAAAATCTATAACTTTTTTGTTTCTTAAGATATAAAGTTGAAATTTTGCACAAATATAGAATATTATATAAGAAATTTAAACACTCATAAATTTCTCGAAAACTATGTTTTCTACGCGACTTTACTCGCGTTTGAATTTTAAATTTCGTCCAAAAGCTTTACATTCTTTGAGTTTCGCGGGTAAATCATTTCTCTATTCTAAATTATAATGTAGAAAACGTTAATTTAAACTTTTACATTGTTAAAAACACTTTTTTTTAGGCATTTTACCAAAAGAAAGTAAATAAAAAGTTGTAGGTACACGTTTTAATCTTATAAGCAAATTTTTCGAATAGAAACAAAAAAAAAAACAAAATAATAATACTACGTAATAGTATGTTATTGTAAAATACGGTTTAGCAATATTTGGGTACACAAATATTGGTGTCTTAGAAGTAATCTGGACTCAGGATCTTGAGTTGATTAACTTTGAAGAGGGGCAAAGTAGCTTCGTCAAGTTCTTTGATATTTTTTTTGTGTGGAGTAGATGTGTACAGTAACATAACACATCATCATTTGTTGCCCTTCCCTCTTTCCTTAAACATTTTCTTGCATGATGTACTACATCATGCAAGAAAATGTTTGGATAATGAAAATGTTGAGAGTAGTAGATTTTTTTGATACTCTTGATCATCTGCCTAGAGTTATCCAATTCAAAAAACAGCAGAATATTCGTCAATAATTTCTTTGAATAATGATCACAGTCATTATTTCGATGCTATCTTCAGAACGTTTCTCCTCACGTTGAAACGTTGACAGTGCTGAAACACTTTTACCGTTTAAAATATGAAAAAGTAATAATTAACGTCTTCAATAGTTAGAAGAACTCATTATAATTGATATTATATTATTTATCGCCCAAAAATAATCATTGAAAATGATAGAACATTTTTATGAGTAAGCTTTATAGAAGAATACAATAAATGAGGGTAGTAAACAAAATATAAATGTACATACTCTCATTTGCTACTTAAGTGCAAAACATTATCAGTATCTACACATAATGACAGACAAAGTTGATAAAATAATTACAAAACCGCAAAAATACCCTTATTTCTTAAGATCCCACGATAATGCATTTTGGACGCCTCGCCACATGATAGCTCATAACTTCTGTGGTTGTACCTATTTGCAGCTGATTTCTACATATATCATAGGCAGATAGTGTACGCATAATTCAAAGGCAAATTTACGTGGTAGGCAAACTGAGCTAAGTGTCAAAAGTCTCGTCAAAGTTGTACAAAAGGATATTTTTTACGAAGTTTTTTATAAAATTTATAGCAGCAGTATATTACATCAAAATATAATTTTAAAAACTGTTCTCAAATCTACAAGCCATACACTTTTTAAATCAGTATCACACAATATAACTTTTCTTGGAAGAAATGCTCCAAAACTTACTCTGAACATTCGGAACCGCCAGAAACAAAATCACAAAATTTCCATAAGTTCGAAATCTAACGTCATTTTCTCTATGTTATATGTAGTAAAAACATAAAAAACGACGTGTTTATATAAGAACAACTTCTTAACAATAAAGTAAAACCAAAAACATGGTCAATTTTTGACACTTCGGAAATGTATTTTTAATCAGGTCATGTACTAGCGCGTTCCATAGTGCGCCGTGCGACAACATAATGTGGAGGCTTTGTTGCCGAGCGTGCATTCTTCGTCTTGCCGGACTGAATACACGAATCAACTGAGCTAATGACGATGGGAACTTTTGACAACCAGTCCTGACAAAATCAATGCGCATCGACCACAATGTATTCGGTCGAGAGCAATTGAATGTGAGATTGAAAAGGTTACAAGACATTTCTGTTAAGGTAAGGGGACCAGCTTCCACCGCTGTGTCTTGGAAAATATTCTTTGTAAGATTTTTCACTCATAAAATAAGAATATCCGGCGTATGCTAACCCGCGCATTCGTTCTGGGAGCACTCACTTGTAAAACTGCTTACTTTATTGCTCCAGCGCTCTGGAAATACGAACTTCGCTTTAGTTGGCCGCACAGTGTTGTGTTCAACTTTACTACGACTACACATCGCTCGTTACATAGAAATATTCGTTAAACTTGGCCCGGTGACGCATACATTAAAGGGTTGAGAAATCGATCGTCCGATAAGGTCCCAACGCTAGTGAAATACAAACTAGTTTAATTTCGAACGCCCAACCCAAAAAGAGGACAACGTTGTAAAACACAGGATGAGGCTATTGTTAAATATTTTACTGTCGGACGGGAAAGTTAGTATCGTTTGATTAATCTATTTCCTATTTAAATTAGACATGAAATAGGTTAGCGCTTATAATTGTTACAAGCTTGTATTAATGTAAACAATCGAAACTTGTTACTGATGTTATCTTAATTAACACACATAATATTACAGTATATCTTTAACAAATAAGTGTACATAGTCATAATTCTATTGAAATAAAGAAAATGAACAATGATTTAATATTTCATGCATGCCTGTCATCATTAGTATCGCTAAAATTGAATATGAATAGACATAATTACTGTTACTCGTAAGTAGGTAGGTACGTATCAATCAGCAATACAAGGTCAAATAAATTAAAGCAAGTGCCACTCAAAGGAATCTTGATCAAGTGTATTCGTCAGTAACAGTTGCTCTTGAACAAAATAGGAAGTATATTGCTAACTTAAATACTTCAACTGAAGTGGAATTAAGAAATACCTACTTGGGAAATTAAGGCACGGCAACAAGAAAAAGATAAGTAATTGATCTACAATTATTTGAGAACTCATGTAAATATTTCATTAGAGACTATGCAAAGATTTCAAAATCAACGTGAGTAGATTAGGGCATTACGAAAAGTTAATAACTTAGGAGTTAAATAGGTACATAAGATGAAATCAAAAATTAATTACGTAAGTATGACGTATTTAGAATCACAAGTAAATAAATAAATAATAAAATAAATAAGTTAAAACACTAGAAAAAAAATTAAATGTAGTCGAGACAACGGATATTGCTTGGAACATAAACTATCATGATAGCTGTGTTCATACATCAATTCCTCATGCATACAGCGGCGTCTAGATTGGGAACATCTCTCTAACATGCTTGGACGGGCCGTCGGCAGGGAAAAAACGACCGTCCATCGCGATGCCGCCGGCAAATCGCTCGGCAAACATTAGCTAAGCGCGCGTGAAATTGTCTGTGCAGAACCGGGCGGCGTCCATTCTGCATACATTAGTTTATGGCACCAAGTTCCAGCTACTCGTAATATTTAAAGACGACATGCATGTGTTATACAGTAGCCAGTTTATTGGAACGATGGCGACGTGTAATAGAATGATGCCGTCGGAATAAATGTATTCGTGTTTGCTCCTAGAGATGCAAATAAAATCTTGAATAATTACAATCAGACAGGGATTTGTAGAAAATGTTGATACAGAAGACTTGTTTTAATGTGAAAATAGTAATAAAGGCACTTAAAATAAGGACTGAGTAAGTGAAACACAGGCTATTACAAAACCATATATGTATTTCAATTCCATAATTTCTATACCTGCATTTCACGCCTCATAAAAATCTCATAAGCAGCAAGGTTGAGCCCAACGATTCGTTTTTACATTGTGTTTTTATTCAATAACTGCACCATTTAAATGGAGGTCTCGTGTTTCTATACCTTTGTTGTTCTCAAATTGAGTGAAGCTCTATGCTATAAGTGTTAACATTTTAATTTCGTTTTCTAATGCAGAATTATAAAATCTAAGTGTTAGTATTTAAATTTGCTACTTGTAGCTGATTACAAGAACATAGACCTCATTAAAAATAATTATTTATACATTTCAAGATTATAAATCTTAATTTTGATTTAGTCTCGTATATTTACGTCAAACACTTCAGTGGCATCTACTCAAGGCTGAAACCTGGTGCCGTTACGCCTAATCCAGCATCGATTGGATAGTTACAACCAGTCATAGCTTTAGCTTTATCACTGGCCAAGAAGACAACAAATTCCGCTACATCTTCAGTTTTTACCAGCCGGTTTAGTGCAGTAGAAGTGGCCGCATTCCAGAATGATTCACTTTTTTCTTGATCGAAACCGGCATTATCCAATATATTTGTTTTAACTACACCGGGTGAAATCGAATTAACACGAATTCCTTTAGCAGCCAGGTCGACGGCTACACAGGTAGTAAAATGATCCAGGGCTGCAACAGACGTCTGATATGGAACACTTCTAGAGCCTCCTAAAGAAATCGCTGCACTCGAAATATTTATGATATTTCCTTTGGTTTCTTCTAGTTCACGGGCAACACAGTTAGTGAGGTAAACTATGGACCTTATATTAGTTGTCATTACGTCGTCAAATACTTCTATTAGTTTGGGATCCAATATACTTGCAGGTTTGTAGACACCAGCACAGTTAATAACAACATCGATTCTTCCGAATTGATTTTTGGTATTTTGTACTACTTTTAGAACATCTTGATCGTTACGTAAATCTGCAACTGTAGTGAGCACTTTAGCTTTGCTTAATCTTTCGCACTCCTCGGCTGTTTTCTTCAAATTGTTAGCGTCTTTGTCAGCGAGTGATAATCTTGCTGCATATTTGGCAAAATGATAACTTATAGTTTCGCCAATTCCAGAGCCTGCACCAGTTACTAACACAACTTTATTTATAAAACTCATTTTGGTCAATTTTAATCAAAAACAAGTGCTACACGGTATGCAATCTGATTGTAACTGAGTACGGTATTTACACACTCATCAATCGATATTATTATCAGTTTTGGATTGATATTGTATCATAATTACATAGAATCACGCAGCGATATGAAGATTATTTGCATGTTTTGTAACATGAATAGTTTATTTGTTATCTAATACAATCTGGTTATTTCTATTACACTTTGTACTCTATGATCGAGTTTTGAGACTTAATAACTCTCTATGCTTTATCTTATCATATCACATACCTATAGATTACTAAAAGATTACAAAAAACTATCATAACAGGAGAATGTTAACATTTTCATGGCAATTTTTTTTTCAATGAGAATTCAAATATAACTTTTGATATCTAAATGACAAGTTAGCGTTGAATTTTCCAAAATTCTATTAAATGATAGCATGTACCCGCTTATCGTTCTATAATAGAAATAATGATATGTATATTTCAGCCTACGGGTGCCTTCGTAAGTATAAACAGCATCTGTCATCCCAAACATATGCTACAGTTACTATTAACTATTTAAAGTAATAAAACGATATCGTTTTATTCGTGAGACCTCCTTATTATGTAATCAAAATCAAATTAAATGTTAATCATCAAACGTCACGGGAGAAACACAAACATTTTCAACTTTATAATTTGCCTGAAGGGTAAACAGGAGAAAGATGGTTAGAATCAAAGAATAATAGCAATTACAGAGCTTTGAAAACAGAGATAACATACTCGTATTTATAATTGATTCTATATAATAGAAGCCTATGATTTGACTAAGAAAGCTTAGGCGGACTTAATATTACCACTCAAACTGACACCAGAGTAACTATTAAAAATAAACATGTCACTATCAATATGTATAAAAATCAAGGCCACTTTTCAAACCAAATGTTTAGGCTTAGTTCGGACTATAGTAGATGGTTTATGTAAAGTTTGCACAAAATCGGTCGAGCGGTTCTTCATTTATCACATTTTTTGTAACAAATGAATTCTTTCAATAAGAATCGAGCAGCGGGTGAAACCGCGGGGAACAGCTAGTTTTCATGTAAATCTTCAAACTCAAACTTTACTTTTTAACAGTTCATGGGAACGTTGACTGCCAAGAACCCTTGCATCTAAAGTACGAAAACTTGACAATATTAAAAAAAAAAATCTATTTGACCGAGGCATCAGTAAAAAATGCCGGCAATCCGTAAAAGGAATTTCTCAGCCAATACCGATCGCTTGTACGAAATCGAGGAGCGTTCCTTTCAATCCTTTGTCGCAGCCATTTGATTAAAGTAAAGGGGCCGCAATCACATGCGAAGAGGTTTTGCGACTGAGGAAGTATCGCGTTTACAAATGGCGCACCGACTGCATTGTGACTGAGAAGCTGCCGCCGAAAGGAGAAGACTCCTAGTTGAAGGCAATTGAAGCCGGATGCCGGGTTCGATGTTCACTTGTTCGCGACACTCGACACCACGCCAAAATAAATTGAAAACGACGACACTGATACCTTTAAAGAATAAAGAAGGCGACCGCCGCACAATATCATTCAACTAGGTGATAGGCGGGTGAGGATACTCTTTATATCGTAAAGAACTTACGCAGCAAAAGTGTCAGAAGTAAAGGTGCAAAGGTGTGGCAAGACCCGCCCATATGATTAACTACATGAGAGATAGCAACCCCCAATCGGCATCTTTGACCCGTGATGATAGCGATATTTATCTTTTAATTAGTTGTAAATTTGGCAAATTGAGAAAGGAAATATTTTATGTAGGTATGTGTAAAATGTTTTGTTTTTGTTCGTACGCTCATGGAAAACACTTATCTCACAAGCTTTGACAACGGCTCTACCGCTGCATTTTATATGATGTGCACGGAGATAAAAGGGCGATATAAAATACAATCTTGCATACTTATTGAAACATAAATCGTGATGAACTTGAAAAACCACTTAAAGAGTTACAGTCCATTATACGAAACCCACGCTCACTAAAATCGGAAAAAATATTTCGCGCAAAAAGTCAACAAGACTAAGCGGTAATTCATCGCGGAACAGCGTTCGGATCATTAACGAACTGAGGATTTACGATCACGTGCGAGGTGGTTGCGGGCGTCGAGCGACGCTGCGATGAGGTCCCATCAGCGATGCAAGTAATTAAATCCTTAAACGAGTGTATAACAAGAATGTGTTTTTAAGCGTCGACGCAGCGAAGTGCTGTTCGGAGCCAGCCGCGACACTTATTTACGATGAGTTTTCGCGGCGGGGGATACCGCGCCTAATTTCTCGGCGCGACGCGGTCTCGCGCGATTTATTTAAAATGAAATTCTTTTGTCGTACGCCCCGCTGTGCGACAATCGATAATGCGCCATCGGCCCTAGATTGGAACGGCCACTCGCCGATTAAGATACAAAACACCTTGTGATTCAGCTTGTTAAGATAATTGTTATAGTTAATGAGCACCAATGAATAAACGATACATGTACGACAGTTATCGTAATGGGAAAAGAACCTGCTGAATTTTGATTAATAATTCTAGCGAAAGATTGTTATACTGGTGCAAGTCATTTATGTTAATTTCCTCGTGTAATTGAAAATAATATGGCCGCTCTCGACAAAATGGGACTCACGGTAATAAAATTTAGAATAAATGATCCTTTCCTTTCGCAGGCCGTTGTGTAGATGAGTTGACACGTAAATACACTTAAACAGAGCCGGCTTTACCTCATTTGGGTTCCATATTAAGTGTCGTTTCGTTTTAATTCGATCTCAAATTTCAAACGTCACATCTGAATATTTTTCTTCATTTTATGATATCCTAAAATGCAATGGCTTCGTAAATAATAAATATACATACTAATCGCTCTTAATATATTCAACATGCTGATTTTATAACATGGCACATCAAATTAGCAAGTTTTGACGATATATAAGTGTTAAAGATACATAATGTGTTATTTTCGCAATGAATTCGCCTAAAACAAGACCAAAAACTTTTTGACAGACTGTTATTGCTCTTTGATGGCGCACTTTGTTATTTTGGAATCCAAAAATAACTGATTGTTCCTTAAGAAGGTTTATTATAAAATCCATTTATTATCGAAATCGAAAGCGTCCATATTATTGTCGGACAAGACGAATTAGTGTTGGTAGACAGACGGGAGTAATTAAAATAACACTAATTCCTCACATGTTTGTGTCGTGTCAACATGGACAGAATTCATTAGCGGTGTGTCATGTGAAATCGTTCGCATCGACTCAATATCCTCGGAGGCTGCAGTAATTACTGGCGTGAACCTTACGCGCCACAATCAAAGAGTCAACTGTCAAACTTAATCGATTTACGCGTCAAGCGCAGCGCCTGAGGAGATGTCCGAGTAGGTTCAAGCAGATCCATCACTCCTAACGACTGGTAACTTCCTCATTGTGGAAAATTTTCACTCATCGTGACAACAATGCTATTGAAAAGTGGGCGTAGGGCAATCCTAACCATCATGTGTAGGCTGAACAATACGTTATTGTGAGCTTGCGTAGGTTACTTCTATTAATTTCCGCAGCATATCTTGTCCTAATAGTATACATTTACTCCATTTATAACCTATATAAATTGGTCACTAAGTTAATAGGTGGCAATAGACTGAAACTTTTAACCTATTTTGTTGTAAAGCAACAGGTATAGTGACGGCTGAAACTGATAGTGATGTATTGGATTACAATTATCATATCAAGCCTTAGATCGGGTCATTTTATGGCAGCGATAACGTGGCAGCTGACTGACTTGAAAATATAAAGACACCTTTTAATGAGAGGGGCCGGATCCCAATGTGAGAATCTTCCCAAAGGAGTTTTTTATATTTATCTTAAAATCAGTAAAGGAATAACCTCTTTTATTCCTTTACTTTCCTTTTACTGGGACACTCGACAAAAATAAACAAAATATGTATAAACTCATAAAACGTTTTATTGTAATACATAGTTGGCGTGTTGAGTTTCATGAAATGGTTTCTTTTCAGTAGATTAGATAAGGACTTTTTAACAACAAGATGACAGGTTGAAGTTCTTTTCGCCACATTATCAAAACGTATAACTGTTATATTTACAAAGAGCAACGCAAATAAAAAAGTATTTTGTGACAAGCTGAACAATACCGTTCACCTCGAGTGCAATCATAGTGAAGGTTGAAGATGGTATTGGACAAATATTGATGGAGCGCGCAAAACTATCTGTGTTGACCTCTGAGAGGTGTCAAAATGTGGGCCAGGTCCGACCAGGCCTGGCCAGGCAATTGACACGTTGCGTCAGCCACGCGTGAGAATATTTGAACAAACATCTCCTTAGTTTATTCTAGTGCCAGTAATGAATCATTTCGTTAACGGTCAAACTCAACACTTGGGAAAAATCCAATACCGTTGTAGACACAACAGGCTATCGACCTTTCTTCCATCAATTTACATAATTACTACCATGACATCCGAGAAATATATAACAGAAATTATAATCGAAATCAATATGGAAGAGCCAGTTTTGTTTAGTCAATGATTTGTGGCCGGGGCGATTTTTCAAACATTGACATTCAATAAATAAAGATTAACGAGAAGGAAATGCATCAAATTCGAAATTATGTTGAATGAGAAGAAACAAATATCTACGGAAAATTAGTTATTTGTGAAACATTAAACATTTATTCATGTGATTGGAGCTTACTGTGTAATTGCTGTGGGAACTTATTTGATTTGACCCAAATAAACTTCAAGAAACTTTAAATAAATTTTAATGTTTCCACGTCAATCAGGTAAGTAATTAAATTTTGAGAATATCAACTGGTTTAGTGCTTAAGAAAATTGTTAGCAACTGCCATATTTTGACGGGCGGAAGCAACTCAACAGTCTTACGATTGTGAATGGCAATATAACTTTAGCAACATTTAAAAGACAAATGTTGAGATGTGAAACCATACGTAATTTTATGAATGACTAGCTTCCGCCCGCGACTCCGTCCGCGCGGATGTCGGTCTTCGCGTGGATGGTTTATTTCTCCATTTTGATTAACTCTGACAATGACATCTTATAAATATCTATTGGACCCAAATACGGCTAAGCCTATAATAATTAAGGAGATCCCTCTATTGAGCTACTGCTGTTGAGCTCGCGTTCTGTAGTAAGTATTTTTTTCATAGTAATTCCGACCTTGTAGTTACAAATAACTGATCGGAACAGTAATCAAAAAGGTCGCGCTGAAAAGCACGGTTTAAAATGACACGCATACAATATTAATTCCACGGACAACCGCTCGCCACACTGGACACGTCCGCTCGCATCAAAATTCAGAATTTATATGCATCGCGCGGCGCGGAACGCGGCTCCTTATATAGGAGTCGGGGAGGCGTGGCCCGCGTGTGCCGCAAACGGTTCAAGCCAAATCCGACTTTCGGCGCTACAGGTTACGGCGCTGAATCCACTGCGGGTAATGCAACGTGTGTTCGCGGTTCTACAGAACAACGTCTATGAATAAAACTGAAAAATAAGATTTTTTTTCTACGTATTTTTCCAGGATAAAAAGTATCCTATTTTATGCCCAGGATAATAAGGTATAATTATACCAAGTTTCATCGAAATCGAACCGTTAGTTTTCACGTGATGCCTGCACATACAGACAGACAGACAGACAGACAGACAGACAAAAATTTTTTTAATCACATATTTGGGTTTGGTATCGATCCAGCAACACCCCCCGCTATTTATTTTTTCAATATTTGCAATGTACAGAATTGACCCATAGATTTTCATTCAAAAATATACAAGTCACCACCAGAGTTAGATAAGATCGATTGGCATACAATTTTATTCACCCGTAGGTCGCTTCGGTTCATATCAGGCGTTAATTTAACGCCATAAACGTTGTCGAATGTCCAAAGATATAATGAGTCATAAACATAATATAGCGATGGCAAGCGAGCCCCCACACGGCTACCCGCCCGTTGGTCGTGTGTACACTCATAAATGATCTATAACTACGATGTGAGAATAAAAATGGAAAAAGATAAAACTTGCTAGATATAACAAGATTGTATAAATTATTATAACCTGTTACAAGTGTTTAGTGTGAGTTTCTGATGGTTTAGTTAAAGTTGAGGCCAGATAACGACACTCTGACATTTGCATTGTTGACAAAAAATCATCATCTGCCATGCCCTTTCCATCTAACTACGCATGGGGCGGCATCAAATCCAACCAAATGCAGCTGAATAGCAGTATTTATAATAGATTACAAATATAAATTTTCAAGTTAAATCTTACATCCATCACAGCACAAAAAAAAAAATATGTGGAGCAATAACTACAAGCCACATCAAGGTAACCTTGAATGAACTGCAAAGTACGTATCTCTATTTACACAGAGTGATAAGATTGAGAGTCCCTATAAGTATTAATAAAGTGCATGAATAAATAAACATTATTTAAATACTACTGAATTTGCATAAGGGAGCGGAAATTAAACTATGATATGGGTCCAACTTTGTCGCCTGCAGATTAACGTTATCGGGCCAGATAAAATTGATCCATCAAGAATTCCAGACAACACTAATTGTATATTCGATTTTAAATAAAGCTTTTAGCAATGTAAACAAAGATATGCTACAGCTGATAAACAAAGGACGCTAAGAAGCAAATGTGAACCTTCTCGGGGTTTGTCTTAAATACGAGTATACAGTAATGTCTTGACATTTTGAAGAAGATAGCAATCCATGTATTTACAGATGCTCACAACAACCACACTAGAAAAAGTCATCCAATGTCATCGCTATGGCTAAAATCGGATAAATGGCACGCCTGGCGCACTCCGCGGTGTAACACCGTTCACGGTGTGCCTGCGTTTGCTCGTAGTATATGTCTAATATAATTTTACATTAATTTGTTTGTTTTGGGAAGTGACACTTCTGTGCGTAGTACTATTAAGTATTCTGTGTAAATGATAACAGCAGCATTGTCAATTTGTTGAGCATGTTCGAAAATCAGCAAATTACGAGTCTTCCCGGCCTGGGTGGTACGGAAGGGACTGTCATACTCTGAATATCTAAAAATCCACTCTGATCCCTCAGTAGCCCTTTGCATTCCTCGTTCACGGTTACCTTTTGAGACGGTCCCAAGAATTGACTTAATCACTTTAGTTAATACTCAATTGCATTCGACTACCAGATACTCAGACCTGGGTCATTATTTTTAAAACTCCTAGAACGCCTCATAACGCCTGCACATAATCTCCGTTCGAAAACCACCACATTTCTGTCTACTGTCCCAATATTTAAATATTGAGACACGATGCGGTTGTCGACAGCCATAAAATAACATAATTATTCATAATTACGAGCGTCCACGACAAACAGCCTCAGATTTATTGCTGCTAATGAACGGTGGCGGGCCGAGAACTGCCCATAGTTTAGTAGCTTACGACGTAAACAATATCAGTTATTTTCTACAATGTCTATTACAGGAAACGTCTAAATTATGTTTACAATCAAGTTGGTTTTATTCTGACGCCACTTGTTATTAAGTGGGTCAGTTATTTGTTCAGAAGCGATAGAGTTGAGTTTTTTTGACAGTTCCCATGGATCTGTCACCTTTTAAGAGTAGAATAGTGGTTATGAGGCAATGATTGTTTTTCTAAATCAGGAAGTTAAAAATTCTTCAATGATTTGATTAAAGGTGAAGCTTAAACAAGATAACAAAAAAGTAGAGGTTTATTCGAATAAAAAAATTGTAAGTAGGTACTTAACACACTCCTATATTTTTTTATATTAGAACAGATCCATTAGTGAAACGTGACGATACCTCTCGTTTGCCAATTACTCGTGACTAACGCTAGATAATAACAAGCTAACTCAATTTGTTATGAACCACGAAATATTTAACCGTCTGACGTAAACAAATGCAGTCACATTAACTAACTAAAAGCAAATGTTTAGAAAATCCCAACAAGAATTCGAATAACCAAATGTAGTAGTAATTTTATGCAGATCATGTTAAAGATGTGCTTGGGTTCCGTATGTTGGTTGGATAGCAGGAAAATTTCTATGACACGAAGGAATGTTTATAAAATATACAAAGCAAATTGAAAATTAAATAGATTATGTTGGATGAACAGCCAAACAGTGCTTGAAAATTATACTAATACACGATTCATAGGTACTAAATTATCATAGGAATTGTAACAAGGAGAAGACAAAGTCGTGGGGGGTCACTACTGTGACATAAAATATGATGCTTTAACACTTTGACATTTTTATTACAACCAAATTAAACATAGAACTCAGTTTGGTTCAAAAACGTATTATAATAATGTCAGAGGGCTCCCAGCTTAATGAATTACGCGTTGAAAAGAAAAGATGAAAGAAAGAAATGTCATCACTTCACGGTGTTTTACTAAATTCTATGTCATGGGAAGAAAAAGTATACACAACTGAGTAGGGCCTCAGTTTTGTATACTTTTTCTTCCCATGCACAAGTTTCCCGTTTTTGTAACGTAAAGTAAACAGAGATTTCAATGTTAACCGCTAAATTGCTTCTGACAAAGATAGTTAAAAAAAAATTAACAACTTTATTTCAAAGACTTTAGAGCCCTTTCAAACCGTCTTTAATCTGTAGTCTAATAAATTTTATTTTGATGTATAAAATAAGTTCCTCGGTCGTACAATAGAGGCGCTTTTTCATTTTCTATATAACATACGTCGTAATACCTCAAGTAGTGTACGGCCAAATTCGTAGAATTAATGCTAAAGCCTTTGTTTTCAAACGCACGGTCTTGACCGTACACTTACATGCTAGGCTGCCAAATATTTTCATATATTTATCGGTGATTTGTTACTTTAGCAATTAAGATGTCATCGTCGCGTTCAGATTTATAAGTGGCAATTAGAAGAGTATAATCTGGACATGAATATTGATCGAAATGACGACATTTACAAACAGCCCACAATTAACCATCGACAGTAACGGTATGCACATATAAAACGTACATATGGCCTGGGCAAACAACTACATTACTTCTCATTAAAGATAGTTAAACGTAATAAACCTGATTAATTTACTCATTTGAAATAGAGAGATTATGAATTAAACAGATGATGACAAAATACCGCTAGCTGTCAATGTGACGTTCATCATTACAGCATCATGCCGTGATGACAGTCCTCAAAATGTTAGGCTCTTCTTTGTAGTTAACCAATATTTCATCAACACTATTATGTTTCACACCCATGTTATACCGAGCGAACTAACTGCCTCTGTGGCTGGTATTGAGCAGTCCCTGATGGAAAACACATAGATACTTTGCCCAATCTTGTAATCAGGACCTCATAATCAGTAGCCGCACTAGAGCAACTAGGAAATCAATTTTACATCTAAGAGCTAAGTATAATTAATACACACTGTAGAAAACTTTCTTGGGTACTATTTTAAAATGTAATGGTCTAATTACATTTACAGTCAGAAATCTTATTGCAGTAAATTTTTTAATCTTGAATTCTGTTGCGCTGACGTCTGTCGCGTACGATCTGTCACGTGTTTTAGTCAGAAAAAGTAACGTAGTATGCGCCGCTGACGGCACAGTATCGTGCTCTAAAGTACACAATGTATCTTGGTACGCGAAACTTATATCAGCGTAACAGGAATTCAAGCATCAGACTCCTCAATCAGCAGAATCGTGTCAATAAGATTAGACACTCCAACTCCTTGAGCTGTAGTCTTAAATGTCAACGAAGTGGCTTAATGATTACATCTCAGTGGAAACAGCACCCAATTAGACATTGATAACATCACGCTATAGAAATCTAGATCGCTTAAAGGTTGTGGTGCAGACACAGCAGCCGATAGCCTCGGCGTCGCGTTAATCAAAGACTTACCATTTATTTTGAATGGAGACAACTCATTGTGTGCTTTATCAGTACTGAGTTTGAGACCATTCTTGTTTAGAGTATCAACAGAGTTTATGTCAACACTAAGATTGTATTTGTTGTCACCCCATAAATGTATTCAAAAGAAATGACGGGTTAAAGATCAAAGTTGTCAACTGCTGCCAGTTCAACGAGCAATATATCTGGTTTTCCTACACAATTACTTTCAAAGTCTTGAATGAATAATCTTAAGTAACGTAGGTAATATACCGTCAATAGGTCTCTTACAATCCTCTACATAATATTTAAGTTCTTAAACCTACATTATGGCTATAAGTGGCATGGAGTGATGGCGCCAGAACTCATATTTATAACGATTGGATTGGATCAACAAGTTGGTTTCGGTAAGATGATAAACTAGATTTTTTTTTAAATTGGTATGCGTTGGGGAAACTTGAAATTTTTTGTACATCAAATAAAATATAAACCGGTTCATAGAAACAAATTATTTATGAATGATGTTGACTAGTAGTTATTTGATACCTAGTTTAAGTTTCTAAACGATCGGTGAACATAACAATGACATACCGCTAAGTGCCTGTTATGCTCTCTCTACAAATATTTGAACAAAATACAGGTCAGAAAGCTTTGTTTACAAATAATCACTGAGAACGAGCCGAACGACGCCGTACTATAACACCCACACCACAGCTAACGTGACAAATACTTATTTCATTCAGAAAAGTTTCCGCAGAAACTGCAAATAGACATTGTAAATATATAACCCGTTAGGTACTTATTCAAGTTTACTTTAACATTTAAGTTTACAAATAAGATTTAACACATACTTGAAAATGAAACGGAGTATTTATACGACAGTCCGACATTTCGTAGGTTATGTATGTAAGTTACGAAATGGGAGTATAACTTTATTTGCGCAAACAGACACTTCGACTGAAATAAATTTGTAACTACATAGAAAGTAACGAAAATGATCTAAGTTTAAATTTGTAAATTTTCCGGTTCCAATAAAACTCCGATGTACGGTCGCGAGCCGAGACGCCGAACGCGCCAATACTCCGGGGAAAACGTACGCAATAACGCTCAATTTTCAAGAAAACAACCATAACTTAGAGCTCTGCACTCTGTCGTCTGTGTTCCTTTCTTCCGGGCAATTTCTATTACCATATAGACGCGCTACTTTTCAATTCTTTTCCATTAAACTTGGTGCATCGCTGTGCGTTGCGGCCCGACTACCCACGTCTCGCTCGCTATTCTCAAAACACATTTATAAAATGCTCTTTACTCGGCCGCGGCGTCGGTCCCCTGCGACTGACATTCTATTGCGAATTTCAAAGTATATTTTCAAATAAGGAAAAGCGCTTGAGATCAATGAAAGTTTCATGGCGTTTATGTACCTAGTAGCGATTTATTTTCTTGTAAACATCGTATAGATACTTCGTGTATGGTGTTGAGATTTAATTGATGTTCTGGACAATGAAGAAAGCTTACTTTATCAGCTTCGCCTCTAAATATTTATACAGTTTCCAAACTGCCGAATATCAAAATCATTTTTGCGAAATAAAAATTTATTGCGAGCAGGATTTGAATCTACAACCTTTTGATTCAGTACACCAGACGTTCTCATCACCTTTGAGCAATAACTGTGAAAGCTTCGCAGTCATTGCTCACAGGTCTTAAGGCTTAGCCAGACAGAGAGCTCGACGTGGTGCGACACTAGCGTGGCGTCTCCGTGGTTTGTGTGAAAAGTTCCTTAAATTCTTTAGGTACTATTGTTATACAGCTGTCACTGTTATTCAAAACGTATTAGTGAGGTAATAGCAGACTGAATAATACTTACTAAACGTTAAATTATTGAAGCCAAAGTAACTTTAGAAATCGTGACTTTTGCCTAAGTATCTCATTGACATAGCCAGAATGTAGTCCCATTTAGAATTAATGAAAGGCACAAAGTAATCACAATTCAAAGATTTTATCGCAAACAATGGCGACTACAATCTTCAAATATTAACAAATAATATAAACAGAATCACGATGAACACATAAACACCTTCGACAAGTCACTTCTGCTCAGCTGCAAATTCATCAAAATAATTCAACATTCAAAGAATTATGACGTCGACGATATCTTAAGCCTGGCAGATGCTATACAAACGAAAGGCTTAACTTCGACCTAACAATTTGTCACAATAATAAATTTCATAACCAAAACACGGCACAACAATGAGCGACTGTATTTGTGTTTAACAAAACCAAACAAGCATTCTTACCAACAAAGACATCTCTATCGGTAGCCGTCCTGAATTATCTGTCATGTTTCACAAATAAATAAGAGCTATTTTATATCACAATGGAAACAGACCGTCTTCTGTGGGGCGCTTGATTCGAAACCATTCAGAAAAAATCTATTTATCAAACAAGAGATGGGCTGCGCGAGATAAATCTGGTCGAGTCTATTATTACCCCTTTTCAATCTGTTCCGGGATTTCTATGTACAGCTAAATCAAAATCCACCCCGAAGCGATCATATTCTATTACAGCTTCTATAGTAAGTTATCATTGTAATGGAAATTTAAACCCACCTTTCTATTTTACAAGTCCAGTACTAGCATAAAGCTTTGGGTATTTTGCAAGGATTGTATTACCGCTCGTAATGTTCATTTTTGGACCCCCTGAAGCTAAATAACAGAAGCTTAAACACAATCGCGGCATTATTTATTGTTGATAAAATTGGGAGGTGCAGTTCCATTCGGATGTGTCACAACCCGCGAGGTGTGCAGTGCGATAACGTCACATCAGGCAAGTAACTCATGTCCGCGGACCGCAGAATTTCGCGAGTCCACCGCTCACGAACTCAGCCTCACGATCGAACACCATGATCGAAATACGTGTACGACCAGCCTGTATTACCATAAACGATTTACCGTATGATGACTCTTTTAGTTCGCGTGGAATATGAATTCGATCGTGTAATACACGAAATCGAATACATTGTCGAAAACAAGAATAACATGTGTTCGAAATAATAAAGATGCATTGTTCTCTTGGCTTTTTTAAATGAAAACATAAGTTACATTAATATGGTCTCTGTGGACTACTTCAGTCATGTTTCATTTATACACGACACAAAATCACGGTTGGAATATGTATTTCGGTCAAATGAACTGATCATGATTGTAACACTGGCTGGTGTATGAATGTCTCATTATTTTTATGTCTCTGTAAGTAACATTCCTTCAATTACCTAGTATTTAAGTAGTCGCCAAATATGTAACATATCTGACCAGGTAACTTATGTTGAACCCCAGTACAAGTTTATCTGATAGAACATGACAGAGCCGACATAATGACCTATATTAATGGGCGTATGATGTATTACGTCGATTTAATCGTAAGATGCTCTTTGTTATCATTGGAATTAAACATGATGTTAAGCGATCCGTCATTGTGTTGGGTGCGCGATAATCGCGGGTGACATAAGTAGGCTCGCGGCGGAGGCACGCATCATTTGCCGGCCGTCGGCTCCGATTAACTTCCGCGCGCTGACACGGGTGTCGGTCAGGTCGTGTGTTAATTACGAATTGGGCTTCGGTGAACATCGCCTTAACGACCCCGACTACAAGCCACTCTTAAATTTAAATACCGCCTATTAGTTTCACAGAGCCGTTTAACATTAACCACAAATTAACTGTAATAAGGTATCCAATCATAGATCAATTTACGTTCGCAAATAAGAATGAATTCAAAAATCACGTTCTCGTGACCAAATATGACAAAGTATTCAGAAATATTTATGGTTTAATAATAATAAATCAAAAATTGCCTTGAGAAACCATTTATTAAAATATTCCTTGCAAACGAGTACCTAATACAACATTTCCATAAATAACAAATCAATCCTTTTCAAACCCACAGAGAAAGCAAAAAAAAAAAGAATCCATAAACCAATAAACACTTACTTGCCGTTGCACATAACAAATGTGATGGACTCCCGCGGCAATCAAATAACTTCGAAAGAGGTCGGACATTTAATTTTAGTTTTATAATAAAGGACATATTGTGTTAGATAAAGGATGGGTTGTAATAGTGTCGCGTCATCCACATTAGTAATGCGCCGCCTGGCGGGGCGTCGCGTCACACAACAGCGTCAAACGCACTATCCTGTTTATACTGCGCACTATTGAAAAAAATTACAAAATAAATAAATTTAAAGAAGACTCCGAGTCGGCTACACTCGAAAATATTTATTCAAATAAGTCGCCATCAAGCCGACCGTAAAACCACGCGGAGGGTTGAGGGGCTAGCAGTTTTATTAATATTAAACGAACGCTTCAGTTGACACAAATTGGCGATAACCAAAGCGAGTCTGTCATAAAAATTTTGTTTCCCTTTTCATTTATTATTTGTATCTCTCCAAATAAGACTAGTCATTTCAAACCGTGTTTATCAACTTTGACCCTGGACAGTGGCGTTGGCGATGTTTAAAAATTCCTAATTTCGATGTATGTTCAAAAATACGTAGGAACGATAGTTTTAAAACTTTGGATCAATATGTAACAGTAAATCGATCAGTGTGAGAAAACAATCGGACGCGCGCCGTTCTGAGCAGGGCTTTGCCATGCCAATATTTTTATCGCGCCATAAAACAATAAAGTTAAGTGCCCTAGTCCGAGATGCAATTCTTCGCTAAACTTTAAACGAACTAGCACTCGATCCATGCCTACTCTGAATTCTTTAGGAGGACATGAGGTGTTCACTATTACAGAGAGACATGCTATAAAACCAGCAGTATTTCTTACAAAGTGTTACTACAATCTTGTAAAAGAAAACACTCTGTCTCTGAATTAGGGATATAAATTGGATGAGACTTAAAGTAATAGCTCCAAATAAAAGAGGATAATATTTTATTGTTAACATCCGACTTTATTCCCTCAAACTGCGTCGTTTCAACGAATTCACGCGCTCGACCAACAACAAAGCAGTTAATTAACCCGTAATTTATATAAATGGGTTCAGTCGCAATTCGGGCAACATTTGTGATAGGCGATCAGTGGCGGTTCCTTCATACAAGCCCAAAAGCCCGGCATGCCTTATTAAAAATGCTCGACAGAGAATCATAATCAAACCCGAACTATTTAAAAGTTCGCGCGCTTAATTGTTATCAAAATAACACAAACTATCCACGCCACACACTTTACATCGCAATTGTTCGCGCGCAGTTTCGTATTTGCAACATCTAAATATAGCTATCTCGCTTACACGTACCGGCTTTTACCGGGCTTTCAAATACTATCTCTGTCCCTTTCGCGCCTAAAGCGTTGTGCCGTATAACGAGTTAGAACCTTGTGCGTCTACAAATCGATCAGTATGGAAGATTTAAGCCGTGCATGCGTATGAAGTTGCACGCGTATGCGTGACCTTGCACTGTTACTCTGCGTAAGTAGCTCACTTCAGTTTCATTTGCTTGAGTGGGGAAAGCTTTGTTGTTAAAGTTTTTTGTGTGTTTTGTTAGATTTTCTCAGTGATACAATTGTTTTGGTGACTTACCTGCAACAATGGAGGTAATTGTACCTTGTGAGGATTTAAAATGCGTTCAAGTTTTGATTGGCGAAGATAAGGTAAAATCTTTAAACTTTGCTCAGAAAAAAAAAACAGTTTATTTCTTCCCGACGCCGACGCCTAATCTGTGTATTTCTCAGACTAGTAAATCGCATAAAAGAATATTTCATAAGTGTATAAATCATGCAATAGAATTCAAGAGGTTAGTTTATTTATTTCAGCCCTTCAGGCTTTGTGTAATTTTTTTAGTAATAGTACAAAACGAGCTGCTTTTTACGATACTCATTGCAGCAAAAAATTCGTTGGACATACATGTCGCGAGTGGTAAACACGGTTTTTGAACAAAAAAGTAAACTTATTGAGTTGTTTTCTGATCTGTGCGACAACCCACAGAACTGGGACGGGGATACGATTTTAGCTATTGAAAAACAGTTGTTGGTAGAATTAAAACGATCACCAACATTTTACTCTGATGTAATTACCTAAATCATTTCTTAAGAAAGATAGACGATTCCAATTAGAATATAAATAATTTATTTAAATTCCTTATTACATTCTATCTAGCTATTTTTTAACTTTCGTTTTGTAACTTTCTGTTTTGTTTTTTTTTGTCTGTAACCTGTTAGTCCTGTTACAAAACAAGCAACTAGGTACTTACCATAACTTTGAATTCACTTTTAATTTATTGTACCTAACCAGTAGTTTATGAGAAAATTGCGATGATACATACGTAGGTACCTACCTACATACTCAGTCGAAAACTGAACTTTCTTTTTTTGAAATCGGTTTAAATTTTATTGGGCTTGCCTTATTTTGAAACCCTAGGCCCGCCACTGTAGGCGATCTTTTAGAAGGATACAAGAGCTTAAAAAAACAAACCAAGTAATAATGAAACGAGGGGTAAAATAAATTCTGAAGTTGACAGAAGACAGTATTATTTAGCTAATAAAGTGGCTAACTATGTAAAATGCTCGAGGAACCAGAGCGATGTCCGTACAGCGTAGGTGCACCTCCCAGAAATTTATCGCTGAGATATGCAAAGCGGACGTCAAACCGAGCATTTCTCACCCAATTTAGAAGAGTTCGGGAGCAGTAAAGGTACACACAGCGAACTGACCTACAAAGAGTTTGACGACATCGCCTAGCGCACTGGCGATCTACAATAAGTAATTTGTTGAACGACTAGGGACAGAATTACAAACTGTGACCAACTTGATAGGCGAACGTTCAAAATGAGGAATTCTGGGAATGGCGACAATCACTCGGTCTAAAAGGAATAGGTTAGAACAATGAACGTGGCCAATTAAAGGAGGCGACAGGACACGAACTTCGTGTCGACAGTTCGCCGAAGTTGACAGTTTATTTCATGAACGCTATAATTTTCAATTATATTTCAAAACATACTGGCAAGGTTCCGGTATTCTCGATTGTAAGCAGAAATGTCATCATCCCACGCCAGAGAATGTTGGGTTTTGCCTGGTATAAATATTTTATTGCGTTTTTATAACATTATTTTTATACTGTACTCCTTGGCATCCTCTTTATAAGCACCTTGGCATCCTCTTTATAAGCAAAGGGATTTTATGAAGCATTTTTTTATGATAAATGACATAGCTACGTATTATGATTACCTGTTACGGTATTAATATGAATAATAATATCGTAATGTTTTATTTGCAGAGCCAAATAACATTATCTTCTTCCCTTTTTACAATGTCATATTTTCCTCAGTTTTTCGCTTGGTGTCCAAAATCCCAGTTCCCAATGTTTCGATCAGATTCTGTTCCATGGATCAAATCATCAAGGTCCACGGCCTATTTAATAAATTAGTCAATAGCTTTTCAGGTAAACTTTACATAGGAGATTTAGACGTATCATATCGTGTCGTTAACTTATTATCCGGGAATTACGAGTAAGTACATAGAATATCTGCGATTATTTTATTAACTCTCATAAATAAAGAATCCAACGCATTTGGTTGGCAACCAGGGCGTGGCATTTAGCATTGTCCTTCGATACAAAAGTGTGAGCATTATTGTCAAAAATTGTGAGGTTCTTCACCTCAATTGGCGAAAATACGAAAACGATGCGCGGGCGTCGCGAAGTCCCGCTGTGTCGACCCGGCCTCGGGACTCGCCAGTTTAATTTATCGTGAACAATCACATTACCATATCACTAATATAATGCGGTCGAATCTGCGTATGAACCTTAAACGGTTTCTCGATTCCTTTGTTGTCCAAAAATTTATGAATTCTGTTAACGCTTTCGTATCACGCCTGCAGTCGGGGTCTGTACCTGGGATACTTTATAAGCATTGTTTTACAATCGTCTTACAAGGGATTTACACGGAACTGACAATATACTGAGATATTGGCACGCGCTCGGTTTGCACAGCTGCTATTATTCCGCGAACGTTTTTCAAATCCGTGTAAAAGTAAATAGACAATTCCTTGTATTAAAACAAAAGGATAGTTCTCTATCCTAGTCCTAAGCTTATTTTCCTATTTTTTTTATCCACAAGCCACTTTGAGCTTTCAATTGGACTCTGCAGGTTTTAAACATTATTAATCAATGGGTGAATTTATCACGTAAAAAAAACAACAATGGGTGTGTTACCTCATTGCTTGGCGTTTTATAACAGTAATCTCCTTACTCGATTACAAACACTTAAAAAGTTGGTAATAAGTACAGCAGCGGTACAAACAAGGGCACCTTTGATTTTACTGACAAACTTTATCAAAAAATCATAAATTATACTGGTTTACGCTAACAAATCATGCAGAAACACAACCCAACTGTGTTCTTCACAAACTTATTAGCCGTATAAAACATATGAAAAGACGCACCCCATAACCACCCATTTACTAGGTCGCACTACCCTGTTATTATTAACAACAAGAACCCATCATATTAAATTAATATTGAAATCGGGTCGCAACAAAAGAATCCCATCTCGTAGCTCAGGTTTCAAAGAATGCGTGTAGCGTGGTAACACAAAACGCGCCCAACGCGTATGGGCTGGGAGCTAGGGAACCTCTATGTAAGTAAATTGATGCAACAATACGCTAGTTTTTTTTTTACCCCGTTCCCGTTTGCAGTACAACCCTGTTACCCTTTTTACGAAAGGGTAGACAATCGCATGTATGAAATCGTTTGAATCTAAAATAATTGTGTATTTTAAATCAAGTAATACTCGGTACTGTCAGGTCAGCTGTAAAGTTTTTGTTCCAGACTTCTCGTAATTATATGAATATTGATATTATGATTTGATAAATGTTATCAATATCTTGAAAAATGTCATACTTAGCAAATACAATATTTCGTGCCTCAAAAACACTGTGTTCATTCAATTAGAATCGTACTTGTATCCAGATAAATATTTAAACAATAAAAAAGTACTAATTTCCTGAAAATTCACTTACATAGTCAATTCAATCACACAAAGGTATTATTTCAGGTCCAAAAACAAAATAAAAATTAAACGCTTCCTTTTTTTTCATTTTTTAAATCTATGCAAAGCACGTACTTAATAAGCATTTATTATTAGTAGGGATCATGTACAATATAGGGCCGGTCCATTGTGAATCACCCAAAAGCGGGGAGATTCGATAGAGGCAATGAATAACAAAACGTTTAAATAGAATAACACGATCCATTGCGGCTTGTGCAAGCAATGATTGACACGTGATCCGAGCACCGTGGATTGAATAGCTCATTCAATTTGGTGACTTTTTAGGGTTCCGCAAAAAAAATAGAGATGGATCATATTTTAAAGCATCGCGGGCATTTGTGTTTAGTATTGGCTAGATATTGCTTAAAGGTTTTCTATATAAAAATTCAAAAAGGTTAGTATTCAAAATATCATTCGAACATCTTAGACACAAATATTATCGCCACATCGTATTCATGTTTTATTGGATTAAATAATTCAGCAAAAAGCTTTACGTTAAAAAAATAAGCTTTCCCTAAAATTGCAGATTTGTTTAACTTCCCACACGTATGATCTGTATTTTCACTTCTTGCAAAACGATTTTTTGAAACAAATAATGTTTTCTTACCTATACTCTCCCACTGCTGGGCAAAGATCTACCCCATAACCTTTCCACTCTTCCCTTTGTACAGCTTCCTCTTTCTTTTTGTTTTTTTTTTTATTATTTTAATAAATAATGTAGCTTTTGATCATTTTTGTTACAAGTACACTCTTATTTGAGAAAACCTCCAACAAAACTCTGAGAAAGCACTATGAAGCTTATCCTAGCTTTTCCGAGTTTATGATTAGCATAAAGTCACTATTCAGTAACAATAAATAAATTAAATCTACATCGACGGAACCCCGCTGCCGACGATGTATTACGCATCACCGACTTTTTTATTCAGGTATTTTTATTACCCCATTGTGGGATAAAGATTAGTCCGCAGTAACGCGGAAAATATTTAATAGAGAGTTAATATAACAATAGTTTTGCGTTTGGCATACGAATTGTGCACTTTTTACACGAACACCCAAGTCAATAAAAGTGATTAAGTTATTGTTACTTTTTCTAAAAAGGTTATACTGGAACTGGTGCTCACACAATGATTTTTTTAAATCCTCTAGAGTTGATATAAACCTTATGACAGTTATACTTTTCTCAAACAGATTACAAACTACTTAATTTTATTATTTTGCTGCATGATGTTCATTCCCTGTTTATAGGTAAAGATTAACTACAATTCCGAAGATATTTTAAGAGTGTAGATAAAAATACTGAAACAAAAAATATAAAAATGCAAAAGAGGAATCAAATAATACCTACAGCTGTTTATTTAAATCGATAAGATATTTTTGTGACGCTAACTAAATCGCGTGTGTGCAGAGATAAGGATTCAGTGGGTATGCCGAAAGCCCAGTCCATTTCGCAGGCGTATGGTAAAAATGCGGTAGCCGGGCCTAAAAAACGTAAAGGGACCACCATGTAAATTATTTCACTGCCTGGCCAACTTGAATTATCGTACTCGAGTCGCAATAAAACTCCGACACCGGAGGTTTTATCAGGAATGAAGGAACACGTTGCCATATTTCATTAGTCCAACGGCAACGGTCCGCTTGTGTACGGGCGAAAAATATTATATTAATCTCCCAAGTTACGGCGTTTGCATCATTGTGTCCCTTGTACAGTTGATATTTATTGTGTTTGTGGAAGGAGTAGGCGCGACAGTCCCTTCCTGGCACAACGCTGCAGAATTTGTCACCGTTCTGTTTATACGCCATAAATAACAATATCAAACACCATTACCTCGTTTGAATTAATTTAAATAATAATGTCACTTTTGCGTGTTTTTAGAATAAATGGTACATAAAATTGATAGTGAAATGAGGTTTTAGAATCAGTTTTTTATTCATTGCTTCCAGTTTAATGAATTCAGTATAATTTACTCTTAAATTTTGGGATAATTATTTGTGATAGGTGTTTGAAACTATTCTCTAAACATCATATTTAGATGCACGAATAGATAATATAAAGCATATAAATTCAATAAATGTAAGTCTAAAATAATAAATAGATGTTTAAGCGAGTCTGGCAAAAAAACTCAGATGTACAAGCTCGCCGTATATCCAGACGAAGAATTTAATCACAAGAGTCAACATAGCGGCCGCTATGGCCGATGATATCTAGAGACGTTCATTGGCGGCACACGAGCCGAACAAATTGGAAACGTTGTGCGAACACAACAAATGTTACAATTGAAATTTCTAAGATGCCTAGTAACATTTTTCTTAGTAGGAGCACGTATTTCTCCACGGGGGGTGTCATGCAAACCCAGTCTTTATTACAAATACTTACGGACATAAAAAAGTTTGTCACACCTTTCAATTGTTTCACCAAAATGGTGCGATATTAGCGACAGACGTGGCCAACTTTACTACTTTAGTTAAATTAGGTAACGTAAACTCAGTAAATCAATTGGCATAAGACATTTACATATATCATTTACCGTAAGGAAGACATGACACAAAAAACGTAAATTGTAAGCGCAATAAAATAAAAGATTGCCAAACGATACAACAGCCAAAGCTTTTGTCTAAGCTTTCTTTTAGACAATAGAATAGTGAAGTCCGTATCACAAGTCGATAACCGACGAATGTCACTTTATCAATGAGTCACTCAGTTATTCATCAATCATTAGTCAGCATCTACAGCTAACCTTTCATTGTAGACAATGGTAACATATCGGACTTTGTTACCGGTCATGATGAACAAGAATGTAAAGATCTTTAGAGTTCATCCATGTCAGTAATTTAACAATTAGTCATGAAAGAACAAGTTCCTTAAAGACAATTAGTTTAAAATTAAAATCAACAGTTGTCTAATTGAAGAAGCATCAACAAGTTTCAGAACCTGTTTTACTTTTCTTAAACAGTATTATAGATACATTTCGTTTAATTATAACAAACATATCTCTAATGTATAATATATCTGCTTCGAAGCCGGCCTAATTGAATGGATCGCAATTAGCAGATGCTCGGCGTTCACCATTACTCAGCGGTGACACGGCATAGAGAGACGATAGAGAGGGGCGCAGATGTCGCCGGCGATTGTTTGCAAATAACAAAGTGAGCGGATGGCTCCGCAACAGTTTCTAATTGTACCACGACAATGCGTAGTCTAACCGGCCCCATTCGATGACACGTCGTGCGTCTCTTGAATAGCACAATAAGGAATTGAGTGGACTGGAGCATGGCGTGAGCGCATTCTTCATGTTTTTTGGCGATGCCATATTTTTATGTGTGGAATAGTCAATTTAAACTCGGACATTTTACTTAACATGTCAGGTTTTTCAAGTGAAAACTTGCGTTGTACACTTTTTTTGTAACGGGTAAAAAATGTTAAACTCGCGTCAGGACACGTGACCTGATCTATAATTCGTAAGACGGATGGAGAGTTGACAGCCGGCGCGGCATAGGAGAGGAAGTATCCCCTCTCTTTCTTCGGCCCGGCGAAAATGTATGCCTGCTGTTTCGTTTAGGCGGCGCAGGGCGCTTGCGCAAATGTTCGTGTGTGTTTATGTTACAGAATCCCACGCGCATCCATGGATGGTGACAGCTGATGGCTCGACCGTCTGTGTAGTGGCCACACTGCTGTGTATTCGTGAAATTCGTGTTTATAAAGTGTTTAAAATATGGAAATAAATGCACAACGTTAATATTCAAGTTTCACTTTTGCCGGCACTCCCGGAGTGCAACCCGTCGTTTTTTTTTTATGATTATATATCCTTTCATAGCTTGGATGTATCCATTCCATCACTAAAATAAAATTATGTGGAAAAATCTACAAGTACCTATTTATTGCAATAAATGCATAAAAGTAAATATCTACTAATGTAGCACCAACATAAAGTATCGGTTTTAGATAGAGTCGGTTCTGATTTGTAAAATATGTACTGCAATAAATCAGATCCGACTCCACGACACTTATGTTCTGCACCCCGTGGGTCCTGAATCGCCAGGTGCCGTAGTGAACAAATAAACTAGCGTTGGCTCTCTCGCGCGCCAAATTGCCCGTGTCGCGATCTGACGCACCACTAAGGGTTCCGTTCACGTGTAAAATCTCTTCAATTTACACGCTACAATTTAACCCGTCAGGGGTTAACACCAGGTAACATAACACTCCCCAATGTTTAATGTGCGCATTAAGTTTTATTTTCTACATTATTCGTAAATAGGATTAAGCAAGGCCGCGAATCGTTTTACAAATCACCTGCAGTTACTATAATCTGCATTGCAATCGCTCGTATCGTTGTGAAATTATTTTGTAGACACTATATTTGTTTTTGCTCACCTCTCAACTCAGTATTTGAAATCGCTAATGTTGATTACCTGAAACAAAAACAAATGTCATTAGTCATTAATGTTAATAGGAATACTAACTGCTCAAAATGTACATAAATAATTTACTTTGATAAATACTGTGAGTACTTAACCCTAATTCTACGTCATTTCCGTTTTCATGTATTCAGAGGCCCCGACCGAACACCAGACAGGACGTTAATTAGAAAATTATGTGGGAAATTATTAATAGGTCCGCCGTGTACCCGATTAGATAACAAACTAGTCCATTAGTAGACAAGGATAAGGTCTCGATGAACCCGGAACCGAAGGGTTATAAAGGCTGTGGACATTGTTTTAAGGTCCAAAATGTATTTGATGGGGCTAATTCGAGAGGTCCTTGGTGCATCAGAGGTGAGATAAAGCGGTAGCGAACAATACGTAGTGCGTCGGTCTGGGGGCGGGTTTGACGCGTGGTTGAAGAATGATCAACCGCGTGGAAATGACGACTTAATGGATTATATGTGTCCGCCGACACCAAGATAAGTGTCGCGCCGGTATCTGACCTGTCGCCGGAGATTAGGCACCGAAATTACAAAAATTAATAACATAATGGAAATCGACTACGGAATGATTTTACACACCGATGGACTCGCCCGATAAAACGAAATAAAGTCGACGATGCAGTCCATGTTATAAAGGATGTTCGACCTTATTCTCAGAAGTCACTTGTTTATTATGTAGTTAACTATACCTCCATCTACCTACTCGTACAAAGGGTTAAGAAATACTAGCGATTTTAGTGTGGTCAATTGTGTCAATCTTGTCAAATTGCCTCAAAAGATATCAATCGGTCAAAATAAAACTATTGATAATACTATACTAGAATTACAGATTTAAATATTCCAGGTGAATCATAAATTCATAACCCACATCAAAATCATGATGTGCCCACGCGAGCAATTCAGCACCAGTTGCGTGTCGACGTGAAGCACGGTAAATTGAATATAGAAATTTTATAATAGCAACCGATGGCGACCCTCCAAATATACATTAAATAGCGCCACAATAACCAACGATTTACCGCCAATCTGTTCTTTTATAAACATAAGACAAGAAACGCCTCGCCACTTCTAACAAAAAGTCGAAGGAGAGATCTCCCGCTGGTCCTTTGTGGTGAATGTCTCTAGGCGCGATCTGGACAAACTACCCGTGGGACTCGGGGTGAATTATAGAGGCGGTGTCATAGCGGGACGGACGCGATTCCTATTACAAAGCCATTTACGCTGTTTACATAAAGGAGGTGAGACGCGAATTCTATGGTCCCGACTGGTGCGATTGCAAATTTTCCGCTTCTCGCGTGTCAAAGGAGATAATTTATTGCAATTGAGATATAGCAGGCGCCTCGGGATCGGGGCCACAACACCTCGCATAAATAGCACCGCGCGACGGACGCGGCACGTCCTCCTATCATCCCGACACCAAATAAAATTATGATCATGACCATTTATTACACGAGATTAAGTCGAATATTTATCGAGAACTAGACCAGGTATACATTTTCATTTATTTAGAATAGAATTTTCAGTACGTAGACTTAGAACATTGTATATATGAGAAAAGCTTTATAGGTACCACTTCAATACAATTTTGGATGTGTGAAGGCAATAACAAAGTGTCAATTTTGGAAGCTATCAGTTACCAAATGATGCGCTATTGTTGTTTGAGTGATTTACTTGATAGGTAGATAATAAAGAAAAGTCAGGGCACGTTCGTTATATTTTTTGCACAACGGCAGGTGTGAATGAGCCCGACAATTAGCAACCAAGCGGACACAATAGAAACAGATGCGTCGTGCCTACTTATATGGCCACACCATACAATTTCGAGTGGTATTTTATTGTTACTTAATGGCACAGATATTCGAACACGAGAAAAATAAGAAGGTACTCATAATAATATGTGAAGAATAAAAACGTTTAGGTTATTGGCATAAATCATGGAAAGTAATCTAATATTAGGCCCGACAGAATTTGTTAAATCAAACGGTGTCGAACAAATTGGCAGCTACACAAAATGCATAATGTGCAGATGTTTAATTTGATGAGAGGTTTGGGGTACAACGGCGGGAATTATATCAAAATCGTTTAACTGAATTAAGGGGCGATTAGACCGAGGTTACCTGGAAAGAGGCAATTTTGCTCAACAACTGACTATCTATATGCAGGGGAATCAAAGTTCTCGCGTGCTGAACGCAAGAAATATTTTATTCAAAATTAAATCAATGGTAGGCATTTCCTACCGTTTAAGTGCATTTCAATAAATTAAAACAGAAGCTTTCCTAAACACATTTTAGTGCCTTAGGCGAGATAGCACAAACGAGAAAGGGTTGAAACTGAAACATAATATGGATTATGAAGCATTAACCTCTTAATTTTTTATGTCGAAATCACAGGAAATATAACGTAAAAAATAGCAAAGCGTTGATTTTTTTGCAAAAAGAAATGCAGCTCTTTGGTTGGAATCATACAATACAAGCTACAATGTAAAATACATAATTAATAAGCTCAATACATTAAAAAAACACTAATCTCTGTAATAAAAGCTCCCACAGATGTAATTTTTTTAAGCTTAATCTTATTTAAAAAACCCAGTTCAATTTAGGTATACTAATGTTATTTCCAGTAATTTTAACACGAAACATTGTAAGGATCTATAAAAAGAGACTGACGTTAGGACGATAATAAATACCTACCATTAATTTCATTAGCGATAGTGAGTAAACAAAATGTCAACAGTCATCAAATGTCTGCAATACAATTCTATCAACGGGAGTGTTAACAAGCAGCGACTGTGGCAGTGCGCCCGCGCACTACCTGGCCAGCTGCCTCGAGCCCCCACCAAACTATGCGCGCCTTACCCCGCTACCATCCCTCTGTCCTGCTCACACACACTATATCAAAGCTTGCTCCAACTTCAAAAAAAGCGGTTTCGATCTATGGTAGTGTGCCCCACACGTATCTGTGTGTATTCAGTGTATTTTTCTGACAAGCTTTCCAGCAAAACCGATAGAGCCAAGCACGAAACAATCTTGAAGGCGCTTAATACGTTCTAGCTCTAGGCGTGAATTTACCTGTTGGAACGCGTGAACCGGCGCGGCCTTGTGCGCGAGCGCACCGCAGGTTCGACTGCGACTCAGTTCCACCCCAGACCTCTGCGCGGTCGCTCGCGTCACGTGCACCTCGACTCTGTAGGTTGCGGACGCACGATCCCATCCAATTAGTGTTCTCGCGAGAAACGAGTTAAGTGGCCGGTTCGACTAGTGAAGTACTCGACTGCGAGGAGAAATAAAATGAACTAGTGCGCTCATGATACGATGTTGAAGTGGAATATTAGTGCGAAACGATGATAAATAAAACTATGTAATAAAAAGTGATAACAGTGAAAACAAAACAATGTTGCCCACTCGGTTTATGTGCGCCTTGTTGGTGCTAAGCACCGCTTTAACTGTTAGGGGTGCATCTTTATCGGCGGGTACACGTTACCAGGCTCCCGATGAATGCGGGTGGATGACGGATTATGACGGCTCAGGAGTTGCGTTACAGTGTAGGTTAAGAACTATTAATAGCGAGTTGGAGAACACAAACTTCAGTGCAATTCAACCGCATCCGACCGTCAGGCTGCGGCTCGAATGCAGCGACGCGCTTTTCTTCCAAAGCAGCCTCGCCCCTGGTAGTTTCCGCCAGTTGATTGAACTGCGCGAGCTTACCATTGAGTATTGCAAGATTGGAAACCTTTCCGATAGCGCATTCACTGGTTTGCGTGAATTAAGAAACCTAACGATAAGAACACACAATACAGACTGGTCTACAATGTCACTTGAAATAACTCCCAGCGCTTTTTCAAGAGACGTACAAAACTTAGAACGATTAGATTTGAGTGAGAACAACATGCTAGTGTTCCCAGAAGGTGCATTGTGCACATTAAGGAACCTAGAATATTTGAATATGACTGGCAACAGAATGAGAGATATTAGTCATTTTCAATTCTCGTCAGCACATCGACATCCGACGGAGAAATGCGGTGACAACTTACTTGTTTTGGATCTTTCCCGGAATGTCATCGATACTTTACCACCAAATCTACTATCAGGACTGAGAAGACTTCAAAAATTATATTTCCAAGGCAATGGACTGAATTCAATCGCTGATAGAGCTTTAGAAGGTCTTATCTCACTGACCACTGTACGATTCTCGGATAATCAGCTGACCAGTTTACCACCAGAACTGTTTAGCGATACAAAGGAATTAAAAGAAATATACTTGAACAATAACACTATAACAGTACTTGCTCCTGGATTATTTAGCGATCTTACTCAACTTCTTGTGTTGGATTTATCATTCAACGAGCTAACTTCAGACTGGATAAATACTTCCACCTTTTCTGGACTGAAAAGGCTGGTATACTTGGATTTCTCACACAATCGCGTGTCAAAGATGGAAATAGCACTATTCAGAGATTTACATAACCTGCAAATATTAAAAATGCAGGATAATTTTATTGAACACATCCCAGAAAATGTATTCAGCTCACTGAGCAATCTGCACACATTAACATTATCAAACAATAGACTTACCAACATAGAGAGCTATGCTTTTATGGGCTTGCAAGTGCTATCTGTTTTGTCTATAGACAGTAATCGCATATCCAAAATACATCCCCATGCACTAAGGAATTGTTCTTCGTTGCAAGACCTGCACATCAATGGAAACCGGCTCGACGAAGTACCACTTGCATTGAAAGCTATTCCCCAGTTGAAAACCCTTGATTTGGGAGAGAATCTTATTGTCAGCATTGAAAATGCTTCATTCATGACAATGGAACAAATGTATGGTCTTCGCCTAACTGAAAACAACATTGGCAATATTAGCAAAGGTGTCTTCGACAAAATGACTTCCTTGAAAATTCTGAATTTGTCCAGAAATAAAATTCACAAAATTGAAGCCGGCGCATTCGATGCAAACGTGAACTTGCAAGCTATAAGACTAGATGGAAATTACTTGACAGACATCGGTGGACTTTTCGCGAAATTGCCTAATTTGGTGTGGTTGAACATTTCTGATAACCGATTGGAATGGTTCGACTATGCAATGATCCCAACTGGATTGCAGTGGCTGGATATTCACGCTAACAGGATTGCTGAACTTGGAAATTACTTTGAGATTGAATCGCAACTATCGCTCAGTACTTTCGACGCCAGTTCTAATAAGTTAACTGAAATAACTGGAAGTGCTATACCAAACTCAGTGGAAATGTTGTATTTGAATGACAACCTAATTTCTAAAGTGCAATCATACACCTTTTTCAAAAAACCTAATTTGACACGAGTTGATTTGTATGGGAACAGAATAACAAGCTTGGACCCAAATTCGTTGAGAATATCTGCTGTGCCACAGGATAAAACGGTGCCAGAATTTTTCATAGGCGGAAACCCGTTGGAGTGTGATTGCACAATGGATTGGCTACAAAAAATAAACACAGGAAACAGAGCTAGAACACAACCAAAGTTGATGGATTTAGACAGCATTAACTGCAAGCTGTTGTATAGTCGTGGAAATGCACAAGTGGCTTTGATTGAAGCAGCACCTCACCAGTTTTTGTGTAAATATGAATCCCACTGCCACGCGCTATGTCATTGTTGTGATTTTGATGCCTGCGATTGTGAAATGACTTGCCCTAACAACTGCACTTGTTACCATGACCCGTCTTGGTCTGCGAATGTTGTCGACTGTGCCAACTCTGCTTATGTAAATATGTTACCGGAAAAAATTCCAATGGAGGCCACAGAACTATATCTTGATGGTAATGATCTCAAAGTTTTACCAAGCCACGCTTTTATTGGCCGTAAAAAGTTGAAAATTTTATTTTTAAATGCATCAAATATTGAAACGATTCACAACAGAACATTCAATGGATTGAAAGAACTAGAAATACTACATTTGGATTACAACAGCATTTCAGCCCTTGAAGGACAAGAATTTGATGGATTGGACAACTTACGAGAGCTGCACATAAATAATAACAATATCAAGCGCATTGGAAAAGAAATGTTTAATCATATGGCACGATTAAAAGTGTTACACCTGCATCATAATAGACTTGTTACGTTGACAGTGTGGCAAATCAATCCGGCGATAACGGAAATTACACTTTCATTTAATCCATGGTCATGTGATTGCGAATACACTGAAATGTTCCGCGAGTGGACGAAGAGAGTGAACTCGATAACAGATCTGACGGACATCAAATGCATTTACTCGAAGGGAAATACAACTGAATTGACTGTTTATAATGAAAGCATGTACAGCGATCCTGATACTGGATTTAAAATATCAAGTGAAAATGGAACTATGTGCACTGGATTACCTAGCATTAATAATAGTATAAACGGTAATTTGACAGCCACCAGGACAATCATCACCAATGAAGATGTACAAGATTACATACCACTTTTAGTGGCCACTTTAGGATGCTTTTTAGTTGTGTCGTTAGTGAGCATGATTATTTTCATATTCAGACAAGAAATGAGAGTGTGGTTCCATTCAAAATTCGGAGTGAGGCTGTTCTATCGCGCCAGTGATAGAGAAGACTCGGAGAAGATGTACGATGCATTTTTGTGCTACAGTTCCAAAGATGAAGTATGGGTTACTGAGGAACTTGCTTCCATGTTGGAGCGCGGTGACCCGTCTTACAAACTTTGCCTACATTACCGCGACTTATCCGCCCACGTGACAGAGAAGATAAGACAAGCCGTTGAATCTTCGCGTCGTACAATCATGGTGCTCAGTGAAAACTTTCTAAGATGTGAGTGGGTGCGGTACGAGCTAAAATCAGCTCTCCACCAAGTACTAAGAGACCGGCGAAAAAGACTGATTGTAGTGTTATTAGGTCAAGTGCCTCAAAAGGATTTAGATCCTGATATAAGACTGTATTTGAAAACAAATAAGTGTCTTCATGCGGACGATCGACTGTTTTGGGAAAAACTAAAGTTTGCGTTGCCTGATGTGCGCAACAACCAGCGATGTCGGGGAGTGCCTAGCCCGGTGGTGAGCGGCGGGCTGCCCATGCACCGGCACCACCACGCGCGCAACCACCTGGGCATGCTGCCGCAGCCGCCGGTGCACGGCGCTCACCCCGTGCTCCCACCTCACCCTTCCCATACTGCTCACCAAGTGCCACCGCGTGCGTCACCCCGCACAATGTCCGTCCATGTGTAAGTGATAGTGAACTGTTACAATGTGACTTCCAGTGAACAAAGTGATTTCATTAATAAGCGAATGGAGTGATCAAAGACTTTACTTGAAGTGACCGTTTTGTTTTAAATTTGTGATGGCTAGTCGGTTAGCGTTTATGAATTGTACATAATTAAAAATACTTATAGTCATATGATAGTAGTGTAAATACGCCTGATTTTGTAGATCTTTTAAGAATAAGCTTACAAGAAATAATCTCTTAAGAATGTTAGGTATTACAAGGTCTATTGTAATCACAATATCTGTCATATTTTGTGATCTGAGCTTAACTAAATCGATGTATAAATAAATAGTTGTATGAGTTAGGCCTATTTAGGCTGTGTTTGTTGGGCAAAACTTGCCGACTACTATTAAATAAAATGGCAATACTGCCGCAATCTGTGATAAAATTAGATTTAGTTAGCGTTCATTTTATATCACATTAATGTATATTTTGTATTGTAGTCTGAACTAAAAGAATATTTATTGTGGAAAACAAATAATCAAAAACCGTAAATTGGGGAAAAAATATAAATGAAAAATAAAACAATTGAATCCTAAAAAAATCTTTTACTTTAATTGGTTAGAAATTACCCACGCCCTTATCACAGTCACTATAGCAGACACACATTCAAACATTACGCAGGCAAATAGTACATAATCATTTTCTGCATTAAGCCATTTCTTAATTAAACAAATAAAATGTTAAAAATACATTTGTTTCATGTAAATAATTATATTAATTGAGAATCAGAAACACTAACTACTACATACACTAGACAGATATTATTGGAAAAAAACAATAAGATTCAAAAACACACTCTTTAACTTTTACTACCAAACACACAATTTCTTGTGACTTAAGATACTGAAACGAAGAAACTGCATTTCAAAGATATGATTAAAAATATAAATATCCACGTGTTACTTTTGATGACGACAATTAATTGTTCCACCTCATTTCATTTGCACCATATGCGGTCTTAACAAATACTTAAAATTTGCATATAAATGGACACGATTCCTTTTTGAAATCCAGATTAATTAATTTTAATTAGAATGTCCAATGTGACCATATCGAGAAGTTGCAGTAAATAATTGAACATCAGCTTAAAATACACACCTAATCGTGCTGGTTTTTTTATGAAAATTCTTTTTTTAAGATAAAATTTTATGTTTACTAGCAGTAAAACATGTAAATTCAATGATATATTTTAATTCAATTGTGTTAAATTAAACTTTTTTTTTAAATTACTAAGTAAAATGAATCGTTAATTAGGCGCCTCGAAAGTTTCCCACGTAAATTACTTGCAATAACATAATATTACACTGCAGAGTTCACATACATGAGGTAATTTCTTTAGATAGATGCTAGTAAAATAGGGCGACATTAACATTGGACAAACTCGGCAATTAGCAAGAATATGCAAAATCAAGTGAAGCCTACGCATGAAACCAAATATTCTGTAAGTGATATCTTATTTTTTGTGTGTATCTAAGCATATTTTACACATAAATACGGCCTATTGTGTCGATATGATTATAATTATCATATAACACAAAATAAATAAAATATAATGGCTTGTTAACACTTTTAGAATGACTTAAAAGGTATGAAAGGGTTGTTTAATATTCTTTATTTTTATAACAACAACTGGTTGGCGCTGTGAAGTAATTAAAGCCAGAATTACAACAACTATAACCGATTAAGAATAAATTATTGATCCCACTTTTGTTCATCTTTTTGATTTATGAAAAACTCATTCACTGGTACAAATAAAAAATCTATGTGTGTATGAGTATTCACAGAATCATTGGTGAGATAGGATAAACTCATCTCTGTATGGCATTCAGAAATCTCCACATCTAATTTATTAGAAAATCACTTTCCAAACACATTTCCATTTGCCACCAATCTTATTTGCCCTATAATTCTGCTATCAATAACAGCATTCGCGTATACTGCAGTGTTCAACATTCCATAGAAATGAGAGAACTCATAGCGTATATGTAAGTACCTAAGTGGATAGGCGTGAGCATGCCAAGTTTTTTGCCACAGGATCAGTGGGGATCCGGCCGACGACCGCGGCCCTTCAATCTAAGGTAACGAGCCCTCGGCTCACACCTAAGCAGGCGCGAACGAAGCAACTGGACGCCCGACGCTTGCAGCCAGACGCTCTCGCTCGAACAAAAGGATAGCGCGTTTACACCTTGTACGCGGATTGGATTTACAAGCGTTTTACAGCCACGGAGCCTTGCTTTTATTGTTGTGAATCATTATCGACGGAGCTGCTGAAATACTTTGGTGAAGTGATTAAGTACTTAGGGGAACAGTGTATAAGACGGGGACACGAGGTATGATGGGAAATCACACACATAAGGCAAACTTAACACAAAACTAACGTAGCACAAGCGCCAACAGGACTCCATTTGCGTCTGGCCGCTTGCAAATGACGTCCTGATGGCGCTTGCTCTACATTAGTGTTGTTTTAAGTATGCCTAAAGAGTGTATGTCCCCATTATACCTCGCGATTATTAACGTCCCCGTCTTATACACTGTTCCCCTACTGGGAGAGTTAACGATGTTCAACTTTTCTTTACACAATAGATGTGGGTTAATGTTTTTCCAATGGGATTTCTGAATATTGCTTTTAAGCCTTCTTATCTATAAGTTTCATGTTTCGTTTCGTTGCACATTGGAAACATTGTTTTTGGCACGTTAAACATAATTAAATGGACACACACATACATTATTTCTGCGGTGGTAGGCAGAAAATATCCAATAGAATTCCGTGTCATAACCAATTAGTATGTAGAGTCTTTATTATTATTATTATTAGCCTACTTTGTCCCACTGCAGGGCAAAGGCCTCCCTTCCCTCCTTCCATCTGTCGCGATGTAAAGCGATTGTAGGCCAACCCTTTAAAAATGAGTCTAGCTCATCTCGCCATCTCCTTCTGGGCCTGCCGCGTTGACGTTTTCTGCCCGTTGGGCTCCATAGAGTGGTTATTTTAGCCCAGTGCTCCTCCGGCATGCGACAGATATGGCCAGCCCAGTTCCACTTCAATCTTGCAGCTGTGAGGCCAACATCAGCTATTTGGGTTTTGGAGCGAAGTATGGAAGTCTTACTGGGAATATAATTAAAAAATCTCACTGTTTTTGACGTAAAATAATCACTGCTTTTACTTCACATTCATGGAATTTTCTAGGTTTTTCATTGTGAAATGAGCAGTTTTAGTTACAGAGTAAATTTTCTGCAGTTTCGATTAATATAAATGCTGGGATTAAAGGTGTTTAGCTACGACAAATGCTTAACTATTCGTTAATTCCGAGTTTGGCTATTGTTTTTCCACAAATTTGAACGTTGATCGAGCTCGAAATTACAAAGTACTGTAAAAGGTTGGTTAGTCAGATCTTTGTCCCACTAACATCCAGTTTTATGTCTATGATTCCTTAACTTTACTGTTCATCTAACTTGAGATGCTGTTCCTAACTGAAACCAGTCCAAATTAGCAATAAAATTTGGTAATAAAGTTCCAGCTATATTTTATTTCTTCCTCAAGCAAGTTTCTGCGACTGTCGATGCATTCCTAAAGTTAACACCGGTGTTATGAGTCTGATTTATTAGATAATGAAATGGTTTAGTTAGAATGTGGTTCTCTCTCCGTAAGTTCGTATTCGTATTTTCTTGGATAAGTAGATTAACATTTAAGATATACTAAGATAGGATACTTTTCTTATTATATTTCCAAGAACAGTTACACAATTGATGATGATACTATATTAAACTTCTGCCAAAGTACAGGACTTCAGTTATTGTATTGAATCAAGTTCTTTTAATTCAACCGACAGTGGTGTTTTCAAGGATATGTTAGAAGAAGACTGTATTGAATTCTTAGTGTTTTGAATTAAAAGCTTGGGTTTTGTTTAGATTGTGTCAGACACATCGTATGTTTTCCATCAGATAAGCTATAATCTCTTTCCAAAAATCCATTTCAGAAGTTACTAAAATTGACCAGCATGAAAAATACAACCATAAATCTGAATTTAATAAATCATGAGTGCTGGAGTTAGTGTCATTTTCAGTTTGCCTTTTGGTTAAAAATTAACTAGTAAATGCCTTTTATAGAAACATTTATTTACCAGCATAGTTTATAAATCTGAATATATTGAACCGATATTATCAAAAACTCACCACTAAGCTTTTGCACTGTTTTATACCTCATAGTCTCTTTCCAAGTTTCTAGGAGTATCAATGTCCTCATAAAGGCGGTATACAGTAATAATACATTGGATTCATTGCTTATTTGAGTATCGCAACTGCGTTGAATAATGATTGCTCGCGAGAAGCATAGTAAATCGAGTATTAAATCGATTCATGCTGGTTGCGGGGAAAAATATAACTCTATAACCTACCTATGTGATTGTACTAATAACTACTTTTATAGGTATCAAATCCCGGGGTCGCGAGACTGTCTTATCAGAAAATCGTGAACCTAGAAGGAAAAGGGCTATTGAAGGATCACCGTGGATAATGGTCAGTACAAGTCTGACAAGTCTCACGTCCCGCCCTGGGTGGGAGGACTCATTTGATGATTTTACCATTACAAAAAAAATGAAGATCAAAGTTTCTTTAAAATTGAAAAACAAACATTATACAATGTGTGTCAATAGTCTGACTGGTTTTTTTTTAAGTTCCTGGAGAAATAATTTTATGTTCCCGGAGAAATACCTATTAGTTGATAAAAGTCAAGCCATAAAGTGTTAAACCAAAAATATCCGTAGCCTGTAAGTTTCTTGGGTGGACGCATCCATCCGTCCCGGCGAGGGTAATGCTCTGCGCGGCCGCAGACCCCGGGCAAACGCATGCTGCGGTCAGCAAAGACCAACGCACTTCAAACGAAACCCATAACACACCATATACAACAACAAATATTGAACAAATACAACACAGGCACGTCAAAATGCGTGACAGAAAATTAATTTACATGTCAGCCGTATAACAAGCCCATCATTTCGAAATTCGCAATGTCATGTTAATTACTTGCTTGTCAAAATATGTAATTATACGCTTTTTTTTCGTATCGAACAGTACTTAACTGTCCGTTACGGGTGTCAGCAAACATCTCCTAGGTATACAAACAATGAGAAATCGCAGCTACAAACACAAGTCGCGCTCTCAGTCACCAGCCTCCATAAATTAAGCTAGAGAATAACACACAGGTGAAAAAAAAATAAAAAACGAGACGCCGCGGTGTGTACAACATTAATCAGAGCTCTGAGAAGGCGTAGAGAATTTATTTTACGATTGTTACAGCACCGATGAAACGTTAAAAATGCTGTCGGAGCTATATTGAAACATTCGATGCATTGTTCGAGCCCGATTGAGTCGATAACGCACCGCGGTTCCGACTTATAGGCTCACTATAGCACCTTGTTGATTTTCCAACGTAAACTGTCGGATACGACCCGCCCGTAACTAGTTTCTTTTTTATTAGTACTGGTTTAGTGTAGAACGGAACGCGACTCCGTATCGATCGTACGATTAAACCACTAGATATCATAATCACCGGTCTGCACGTTTATCGAAAGTATAATCGGAGAGCGGCAATAAATTTGTCTCATTTTAATATCCTAGAGCGTGTAATGTTCCGCCATAACCGTTCTCGATGTTTGGACTTAAATCTCATTAGAGGCGCGAGGATAAAAAAACGGGCAGCGAGCCGCCCGCGCCCGCCATACGAAAGAGTTCAACGAGGTGCCCGCGCCCGTATCCATAGTACTTGAGGAACTTGATCTACATACACCACTTCGTCAAGTTCAGTATTCAAGTGTTACGTATTCATTTAAAATTAAATAAATATTAAATTACGTACAGCATTAACATAATCCTCGAAAAACGTATTCTACAATTTCTTTCATTTTTAGTTATTTTTTGTGCATTTATTTATTATCGTCTGTGAATAAGGTCAAATAAGCTCCGTCTGTAATAAATAAATTTCCTTAAAAATGTATGTTAAATAAATAATGCTGAGAATCACTAAACCCGTTGTTAAATTGCAGTAAAACTCTTTTTGTCAGATTTTTTAAAGTAGAATCTTTATTAAAACAATCGTTTCTTTTAAACAATAAAAATAATGTTCCCAACAGACACATTCCCCACGCAATTTTGATATCAAATTAACTTTTTTTCGTGTGGTTGTTAAAAGGCGGTACTATTAAAACATAACGGTGCACGAAAGATGTTCGCAAAATCAACTTTAGCTATGTTGATGGAGCGGTCGAGCTTCACTATAAATACGAGTGTTAATCTCTCTCGTTAACGTTATGAGCAGACCTGTTATTTTGTACTGCTATTACGAAACCAAACAATATCACGTGCTGGTTTATAATGTGTTCCGTTGTGACTCACACAACTAACGATCTTCATTGGACGCGAAACAATTTTGACGCAAATTATACGCTGTTATAAGCAACAACGATAATTAAGTTGCCTGCATGAGATTAATTTGATTATCAAATTCTTATTTCAATTATGTTCACGGGCAGTTATTATTTCAACGAAGCTATTTGTTTTAACTACGTATCTTGAAATTAACGGATAATAATCTAGTCACGTCGTGAGACGAATGTACTTTGCATTAACCTCTTTTCGACATAAAAGCTACTACAATTATGAAAATGACTGCGGACCTATCACGTGTTGTGTTGTAACTGGACAGTAATTCTTAATAAACTTAACATGTTGAGATATTGAGAAACTTTTACTTAAAGCTAAGTTACGAATACCGTGATGTAAGTTTGTAACGAGATTAAGTTTAGTTTCAAATACCTGAGTTCGATACAAAAACGTTTATCGTGACAGACAGTCACCACAAATCCCAAATAATGCGAACAAATTCAATGCCACACAAAAATTAAATTTCTATGAATAATCCACAGTAAAATCTCATTCAATTGAAACATGAACGTTTTAATACATGAATTCGTCACGGCTTGTTATAATGGTTCGAACATTTCTCACCTAAACAAATGTAGTGGACGAGGCGTAAAACGACCAATAGAATCGTTTTGTTTGGTCTGAAGTGGTCCGAGTGGTTACTTTAATTACTTATTGATACCCTCTCGAGTCGGTCAGTGTGTAAAGCGGATATCAACGAACAAACAAGAACACTACACCTGGTACTGTTATATAGTTAATGGTACAAACGTTCCATTTAAATGACATTCATACCAAACGAGTTGAAAACGTTAAATCACGTGTAAAAATTTACAAACAGTATGACAATTACCTTACAGTATGACAATAGCCTTACAATGTTACAGTTGCAGCATCTATTTTATTTCAACGATCATTTTATGCCCGACATTGTCTCTATCTGAAATCCCATCCCTTACTATAAAACTAAAAGCAATTTTGATAAAACAACAAGCTAGGTCTAATCTCCCCAGATACTTCCACACCTTCCCAAATCACAGTCTCCCAATGGTAACAAGCATAATTGGTTGCCGCAGGTTTAAACGAGTCGCTCGATATACTATAATGGTTAGAAGTATTTAACGGTGAGATAAAATCTTAACAAAAGCGATTTGGTTAGCCGTCTTGTTTTGGTACTCACATACCACACATATGCATCTATATACCAATCTAGCCTGGTGCGTCCAGTCACATTGGACCTCTAATTCTTGGCTACATTTCTCCTGCACGGACCAATTGTTGATGGAGAGCAAGCGGAGTCAGGTGTCATCACAAACTGGTGGTAGTGTAAATGTATTGACCCCGGCTGCGTGCCACGAGTGTCGGTGCCTCGTCTATGATATGTAAATGATAATTGGTTCCCGAATAGAAAACGTTATGTTTATGTTGTTCCGAACTTTCGGGGAGCAAGTGTCGATAATAATTTTAATACGAACACGGCCAGTAATTATGTGATAAGATTATGTCAATTATTATTATTCTTTATTGTACACATAATTATAAAAGAAAACATTTAACATAGGGTAAGTAATGTACAAAGGCGAGCTTAACCCAGAACTGGGTTTTCTTACAGCAAACCTTAGAGCGATAGAGTAATTTTTATTTTAGCGAGGACAGATAATTGGTGTACAACATTCTAATAATTTATGCTTAATCAAACAAATAAATAAATACGTGTTTAACAAACGGTATATTCAATATTTTTATTTGTTTATGGCATCATAATATCAACACAATACGCAGGAACAAAACACATTTTAATAAAGTATATCAATGCACGACAGTTGGTCTAGTGGTTAGTGTCCCTGACTGCTATGCCGGAGGTCGTGGGTTCGATTCCCACCCAGGACAAATGTTTGTGTGATGAGCACGATCATTTGTTCTGTGTCTGGGTGTAATTTATCTATAATATGTATGTATTTAGAAATATATAAGTATGTTTATCAGTTGTCTAGTACCCATAACACAAGCTCTGCTTAGCTTGGGACTAGATGGCGTTGTGTGATAGTTGTGGAATATTATTATTATTTCTTTATTCATTTTTTTTACTTATAAATTATATTTTTAAATATTTTTACAAAAAACAAATAAAAAACATTTAAAAATATAAAAAATAGCAGTTCACCAGCACCGGGAACAGGGTCCGGGCCGCCGGTGGTCAGGGCTCCTGAGAGAGGAACCTCCTAACAATACGCGCCGTGTCCAGAAGTACTGCCTTCTGAATCAGGCGCCTGATCCAGCTGCCAAGCGAGAGCCTCCTCAGATGTTGTTCGAGGCTCTTGGCAATTAAGCCATTGGCAGACACGACTATCGGCACAATGACTGCTGTATTCACGTCCCACATGTCAACAACCTCGCGGGCCAGATCAAGATACTTGAATTGTTTTTCCTTTTCTGCCTTCACGAGGTTCTCATCATGCGGGACCGTTATATCAACAATCATTGCGCGACGCTCCGATCGATCTATCACCACAATGTCAGGCTTATTGGCAACAATAGTCCTGTCAGTGATGATAGGTCGATCCCAATACAACGAGATATTGCCATTTTCGAGAACTGGGTCGGGCGCATACTTATAGTACGGCACTTCCGATTCCACAAGATTGTACTTCAAAGCAAGTTGCTGGTGGATAATCCTGGCGACGAGGTTGTGTCTATGCAAATATTCTCCGTTAGCCAGACGAGAACACCCAGAAATAATGTGTCGGATCGATTCTCCCGGACGGTGGCATGCCCGACATATGTCAACCGTGCCATCCTTCACAATGTATTTCCGGTAGTTATTCGTCATCATAACTTCGTCCATAATTGCACAGACAAAACCTTCGGTTTCCCCAAACAGGTCACCAAAGCGCAACCAGGATACGGACGCTAAAAAGTCTACATCGGGACCATGTAATGCCCGGTAAAAGCGTCCGTGAAGCTCCTTGCTCTGCCATACCTCCTTTCGATCATTAGTGTCTAATACTTTAGGTTTGCGCCAGTTCTCGTTAGCCAAGGAGAGCGGAGTAAGACCCTTGTCCACTATGACCACATCTCGGTGCATCCCCACGTCGGTTTCTAGGAAATATTCCCTGAGACTGCATACCTCACGGTTGTGCAGGGTCTTAGCATTTAAGAAGCCACGACCCCCACACTTCCGCGGGATATACAGCCTCATCACCGACGACCGTGGGTGATGCATCCGATTTGCAGTCAGCAGTGAACGGACTCTCCTATCCAGGGCGTCAAGTTCTGTCTGAGTCCATTTGAGTATGCCGAAAGAATACATCAACACCGGCATGACCCAACCGTTGAAAGCGCGCACCTTATTGCCACCTGACAAAAGACTGTTTAGCACTTTATTCAGGCGGCCAAAGAAGCGCTCCTTCAACGATTGTTTCATGTCAGCATTATTGATGCCTAATGCTTCCGACATACCCAAATATTTGTAGGTCTCTGTTGAAGAGAGGGATCTGAGGTGTATGGAATCCGAGAGTTGAGTTCCCTCTGATTCCATAATCTCTCCTCGCTTCACATGCATGACTGCACATTTGTCCACACCAAATTCCATCCTGATGGCGTTACTGAAAGTTTCCGTTACCTTCAGTAGCTTCATCAGTTGCAAGTTGTTGGGGGCAAAGAGTTTCAGATCATCCATGTAAAGAAGGTGAGATATGACCTGACCACCTCTCTTCAACCGATAATCTAGGCCCCGAACCCTCCAGCAATGTGCTGAGCGGGTTCAAGGCCAGACAAAACCACAAGGGACTCAAACTATCACCCTGGAATATGCCACGCTCAATCCTTATCGGTTCGCTGCTACCTCGGACCTGTCGACATCCTGGATAGCGAAGGACTGTTTTCCAGCTCCCCATACACGACATCAAGAAGGTACGTAGAGATATATCAACTTTATACAACTCCAGCACCCTCATGAGCCATGTATGGGGCACCGAATCATAGGCCTTCTTATAATCTATCCAACATGCGGACAGATCTTTTCGGGAGCGACGAACCTGTTAGCTAATGGCCATATCAATGAGGAGGAGCTCCTTAGTACCGCGAGACCCGTTCCCACATCCATTCTGAGAGGCAGACATGATAGAATTAGTCACAATATGTTGATTGAGTTTAGCTCTCAAAATGGATGTAAGAACTTTATAGACCGTTGGTAAACAAGTAATCGGTCTATAATTTTTGGGTTCCGCAGTACTACCCGATTTATGGAGCAGGTGGGTCATTCCTGTAGTCAAGAACTGGGGCAGTGACCCTGACTCTAAGGCTAATTGGAACTGGGATGCCAAGCGGACGTGTGATCTTTTAAACCATTTGATCCAGAAGTTGTGCAGCCCATCCGGTCCTGGGGATTTCCAATTAGGCAACGGATGGACTGCACAAGCTACATCGTGGGGGCTGATGGTAATTGCCCCCATTTCTTGAATCTGATCACACGTTCGTTCGATCTCCCGGGTCCAATCGCCCTCAGTGTGACTGACAGGCACCGACCAGATGCTGCGCCAGAATGAACTCATGGCGTCATCATCCGGTAGGGGCGTGTCAGTCACACCTTGGTCCGGTCGCTCCCAAGCCCTATAGACCCACCTTTCATCGCTTTGGAATGTGCGATTCAAAGTGTATCGCTCCACTCGTCGCTTGTACCGACGAATACGGTTTGCCCATGCACAAATCTTCTGCTTCAGGAAGTCGATACGTTCTGTGACGCGGGCCAAATATTCACGAGGATCGATATCAATCCCCGCAAACGCCCGCCTCACAAAACGCATCACTCTAGGCCGAGTATTACCCTCCCTGAAGCAGTGCAATTTGCCGATGAGTGCTCTAGCCTCACCGACACGCCGCTCAATCCTGCACTGCCAAGCTGGAGCTGCTGGTTTTGGTCGTGTAGCTCTGTCGCTGTCTGGGAATTTGACGTGAGCTACACGACATGCTGCTACAGCTGCACAGTACAAGATTGAGTGGGTGTCGGTAAGATCCTTACTGCTGTCAAAACAATTTGACAGCTCCGAGTCTAGAGCACACATAAGCGCCTTGTTTTTATTGTGCATAGGCAAACGAGGTAAACGTGGTCTAAGTTCCGGCGGTACGGAGCGGTACTCCCGGAACGCACTCTCCAAAGCGCTCCTCAATTGTGCGTTGCATTGGGTACTCACGGATATAACTTCGTCATGATCCTCTTCACCAATGTCCTCAGACCGCGGCGGCACACTGGAAATGTTTTGTAGTTGCACCGCAGTCAATGGCAAAGCAGGATCAGTAACTGGGTTACTCCGTGGTTCAGAGCGTAGTCGATCAAGTACTGTGTCATTCAACATATGGTTACGTTGAATGACCCGTACCTGATCCGATAATCGTTGCGCCGTTACGTTGACATCTGGTTCCAGCACCTGAAACAGAGACAGCATTCGACCACGGTACGCAGTCAAGTTGCTTCCCCCCTCAGTAGCCCTATAATATGCGCGCATCACGTTTTCATTAATGGACTGAGTCCATCGCATGCGCGACACATTTCCACCGGCAGCGGGGACCCTGTTCGGGGCCTGATGGCCTCGAGGTCCCAAGCCCGCTGGTGGCCGTCCTCTTCCTCGTCGTCTTGCTTGTGGAGGCGTCGACGGCGGGGAGTAAAACTCGTCGCTGGAGCTCGACGCGGCTGCAACTATCGGAGACACGGCGTTCACGGATGTGGCTCGTCCCGGCGGCTGCGAGGCGGAGCTCAGCGACGAGCCCGGAGATGGTAGGTGTGCCTCTTGCATCTGCTGTTTGGCCCGACGTCTAGTCAGCATTGGTAAAGATTTTTAAAATTTAGCTTTATTGTAGGTACTCCATTTTTCTCAAAATCCGGTTATTGTTTAGTTTTTATTTTTCTATTTTCCATTTTTCGTTGGGTAAAGCTTATTTAGAAGGGTGAAACGTTTAAAAATGTGAAATAAATTAAAAATTTTCAAAAATATATTGTGTCACGTTGACACTCGGACCACAGATTATTTTGACACCACAACACAAAGATCAGGTCTTGTGCCTGATACTGCGTACATCAAACATCCAATAATTTGTCTACACAGTTTTTCCATTTTTATATCTACTTCACACTTATTTTCCAATAATTTCATATCAAAATTTTGATCCATAGGAGAACTTATAGGCTGGACAGTTAAATATACGCAAGAAGTAAAACATATTATTATTATTTACGGTAAGTGTTTTCACTGCTCAGCTCTTAGGCTGGATTTTAGCTACATTTACGGGCCGAAACCAAAGCAAATGTAGCGTGTGGTGTTTATTAAATGTGGGTGTTTACGTGTTGTGATTATTATTATTAATAAAAGTCAACTTCACTGCTAATGTGAGTTCATGAGAACGCGGACTTTACAAAGTAATGTGGTAAAAGTTACTTTATTAGTGTAGTACTGTTTACATTGTACACTAATAAAGTAACTTTTACCACAAAGAATGGCAGATTTTACCACATGAGAAATTGATTTAATACAATGACAATAGAAAAATAATAAAACCCAAATCAAATGATAAGCTCTTTATATGACTCCACATGTTGGAACTATGCGTAAATCCGTAACAATACATTAGAGAGCAAAGTCATTTCTTACACAATCAAATAATCCGGCTCAAATCTATGTCGTCAGCATTTCACCCGGGGGAGCAGGCGAGACGTGGTGAGACGCGACGGTGGCGACCGAGCCAACCTTTTGTCGTGAATGTCACGCCACTCGAATTATCCGAGACGCTTTTACTCATTAATGGACGGTTTTATTTGCTCTTATTTAATTTAGCATTTATTCAATCTGCCCCCGGCGCGATACGTGTTGTGTGCCGTGTTCTTATTTCGTTTGCACCTTTTGTGACAGGGCTCATTGAGGGCGAGGTGTCGGGATGTGTTCCCGCGGCTCGCGGCTCACTTTACACGTACAACTCCGGCGCCTTTCATCGCGCACAAAGCGTAATTGAATCCCACAGAATCCTACGCAGGCCGTAAGATTTAATAGGGCATTTAAACACTCGCATTGGCCATTGTGAGACGGTTTTGTATGCGATTATTCATCGCAAAACCACAACGCAGCTAGCTTTCCGCGAAAGCGCATTGCATGTGTTGGACTAAGTGCGGCATGAAATGTACCCCCACGTGTGGTTCCACATAAAGCTCTAAATACCGGTTCCACAAACACTGCACAACGTTAAAACACACACAGTCTGCGTAGGGAATCCAACCACACTGAAATATTATTTTCTTAATGTAATTGTTAATAGTTGCAGTAATTTTGTTAAACGAGAGACAGGAATTAATTTTAAGTGTAAAGTTGTGCGTAAGTTGTGTTGGCGTAAGAAGAACCCTCGGGCCCGAGGCCTGCTCGTAGTCGTATAAATTTAACTGAACGTCAGAGCAGCTTAGTAGTGGTGTAACAACGAATAGGAACTAAACGTGTGGACTGAGTGCCGCCGATGTAACATGACCTACCGTTTCTGCGCACAACAACTTTCTAGCTAGAGTGTTGCAGCCAAGGATCGGAGTTCTCGTATAAATGGGCGCGTCAGTCAGCTCGTAAAATTGGAAATGGATCCTCGTAAATCGGCGATATTGAGCCGAGTCGCAAATTGCTGCGCGTACGCGGCCGCGCATTCGGGTTCTTGATCAGACTGAGGTTCACAGCACTTATATGCGCTTTTCTTAGGAGAGCTCGTAAACTTTGATTCAATGTAACAATAAAATCATATTGTATAAGAATGTAATTTTCTTTATAAACCGCCATTGTGTTTGCTAAAATCAATTATAATCGGTTTATTTCTTAATTAATTTCTAGAAAATTTAAGATGTCTGCATTTATTAAATAAATATTATTTTGTACTTAGATGCGAACGATAAAATTGATGCTTTCAGTATACAACCAATTCTGGTTTAGGTAAGATATCATAAAGTTAGTGAGATGCACGCTTAGACATTTTATTGTTTTAAAATAAAGTTAACATCAAAATATATAATGCAATGTATACGTTAGATATATTCACGTAACGTTATACTTGGTATGAAGAAGCTTGTAGGTGGGCGATATTTAAATTAGCCTGTCATAAAAGCTTTAATGTGCGGTCATAGAGAAACTACGCAGCGTCCTGTTTCCCTTCGTTCAGTAGTCTGAAAATGTTAAAAAAAAGTATAGGAGATAGACGATCCGGGCGTCACCTATAAAAATGCAATATCATACATCGATCAGGTGGTACACAGGGCCAACAATGGGCTGGCCATTGTGGACTGCTATCTAATCGTAATGAATATAAATTTTCAGATGACATTTACGATCGGTGCGCGCCGTGATACTGCATCTATATAAACGTGTTAGATAGAGGTTTTAATACACGCACACATTGGCGAGATCGACAATAAAATACTCGGGTGAACCGCTGTGGTATCAATTTGTAGCATCGCCGGCGTAAAATATCCCACTTATCTTTCCATTTATCAACAAATATTGTTAGGAGTCAGTGTTTTGAGTTAGTCAATGGCAATTTCTACTAGTGTGACCTGGTGACGAGGTCAGTAACCCTGCAACGTATCGATGTATATAACATATGAAAAAACAGGAACTTTTTCAGATGTACCTGTAACTAGGCAACGACGAGTTCCATTCTGAGCCACAAAATCACTAACTCAGCCACGAATATTACAACTCGGCAACATTTTTAGTTTTGGGGGCCCCGAGATTTGATTTGTGCCTGACTTGAAAATTTTGTTGCCGATGCAGAAGCCGCTTTAAATAACACAAGTTAAAAATTAACAACTGTACCCTTATCACGAGTTTTCACTCTTTTACTTTACAGCGTCTTTCCAGTATTTACAGCGTTTCTTGTATGAAAAAATGGAACAGCGCCTCTGGTGTGCGAAGAAGGAACTAATTTTTTCCTTGAATATTGTCAATTTGAAGTTGTCAAAGTTCCAGTTTACTTTACGTCTCAAATACTGAAAACTCGTGCTCAGGGTACTGTTGAAATTCTGTATTTTTTTTTCAAATTGTCTGGCAGCTAACTTCAGTTATGGCAACTTTCTGTCTTTATAAATAGTGATGCCAAGTTTTCAATACACCTGTCAGACCAATATTTAAAGAAATAGATAGGCCAAGTTTTAAAGGATCTAGAAAACTTAGTTTAATTTTCAACTAGTGCACATCCATAACTTATTCTATAGCTATTCATCTATCCATTTAATTTAAAGAGCTAATGATAGAGACAAAAGCATTAAAGAAAGTTTCACAGAGTTCTGAAACCTACAACTTCGTATAGAATACTCAAAGAAATGATGTCAATTAATAGAATAGACAACATTCCATAATTACGACTCAACAGCATTACCCCCGCAGTGAACCGGGTTCAGAAGAGGATACGAGCGAGTGAATTATTTATCACAATGACATCGGCTGGCATATAATTTGCCATGCACGCGGCCCACCATTATGCTCTTCGCCGATTCATTCGATATAATGAGAGCCGCACTCGCTACCGGCTATTCGGGCCATTCGACCATTTTTCCACACAGAATTACCGAAACACCGACGCTGCGTGAACGCAATGGGGAACAAGAATTATCAACACACTTCATTCCCAATTTTGTAAAGCGGCGCTGATTCAGGTTGGTATGGATTAACGTAAGTAAGTATACCGCTTTCAAGTAGAGGTCTCACTAGCATAACACAGGTTGTATGTTATTTTTACATCTACATCATTAAGAAAATGATGAGGATCGCTAAAATTCTGCTGGTTAGACTGTACGATGTATAGAAAATAAAAATACACGTGGCACTCGGAGACTGCCGCGGTGAAGCTATTGCATAACATTTTTTTTATTTTAAAAGAAGTAAATCGCCTACCGTGTACATTTAACGAGAATATAATTTATTTTAAATGTTTGTGGTGCAATACTGTAATAAAAAACTTCTTTGTTGTAGGAGATTTTTATAAGTAGATTTCATTGTGAAAACTCCTTTTGTAGCTGGCCGTTTACAATCAGTAATAAAAAGTAAATTGTTTTTATGACGGATATTTTTATGATTGCCGAAGTCTCCCAAACTGAAACGATGTTAGACGATACGTGGTTTTTTCCTTAGGTTTTTGGAATTTTTTTGATTCGGTCGCCGCGCCGCGCCGCGCTCAGAGCACGCGATAAAAGCTATGAAATAGCTTAAAAATACTTATGTAAGAACTAACATAACAGATAAACTTTAACATGGCACTGACAGCTCCATCCCTTTCTTATTTAACCTGTTAGTAAAAGAAACAAATATTTTTACTTCGAGTTCGTGCCTAACAGCGGCGCTAGTTATACAGCAATTTATGAATACAAGTCTCAAAAGGCATGCTTACAATCTGAATGGAAAATGAAAGGAAACGTAAGTTGTAGCAGCTACTGTTATTAAAGGATATAACTTAGAATAACACGATGTAGTTATTGTTTAGCAAGCAGTGAGTTAATGTGAACAGTGTTAGCAGTAGCATTATGGGTAGTTGTCGCTACAACTGCTTCTGGGTTGATCATTTGTATGACATCATTATTAACCGATTTCAAAAAAGGAGGTTTTTAACTGACTTCAAAAAAGGAGGAGGTTCTCAATACGGTCGGTTTTTTTATGTACTCGTATGTACACCGATTACTCCGAGATTTCTAGTCCGATTAGTGTGATTCTTTTTTTGTTCGATGCAGTATACTTTCCTATGAGGTATTCCACTAAGCACACCCAAAAGAAGCACACCCAGACGAAGCCCACCTAAAGTATTCCACTTAGCACCCGTAGGTGGGCTTCTAAATAAAAATTTAAATTAATTAATGTCCTATTCCACGAAGCACACCTACGAATATCGCATCGCATAGTGCGGGGACTAAGAAATAAAAATGTCGATAGGAGAAAATAATTATTATTTAAAAGACGTAGCATCTTTTAGTTTCATTATAATAATGTGACACAATATTTGTCGTTTTTGTAATCTTACGATTGGAAATCACAAATCATTTCATAATTATATTTCCAAAAAAAAAACTATTTTTCTATTATGTTCCTTTTTTTGTTCTTAATAAAATCACAGATTGTTTCATACTTACGCAATAAAAACTTGGAAAAATATCAAAAACTTTGTAAATATAGTTTTCCATGGAGATCTATGTTGAAGTTTTCTTATAGCTACATGTTTAGTGAGTAATAAAAATACTCTACTTTAACATAAAAATCACAGATTTTTTCATTATTTTTTATGTTCCAATATAATTTATTTACAGACAGATTCCTATTATCTAGTTATCTTTTATTCAATTATATTATGGTGGTTTATGTACATTAAAAAACTAAATTAACAAACCTATAAATAATTACTAAAACTAACAAAGAGCATCAAAAAATTCATCCACATCGCTGTCAACGGGATAAGTGCCCAGAACGCTGGCAGCATTGCCACGTTGGATGGCAATGCTAATTCTTTGACCAAGAAATAGGCCAGCCTTCTGGTCACGCGAAGAGTCGATTATTCGTTTAGCAAGCTCTTTAAAAACTTGGTGAGCACTCGGACCCCATGGCCCTAGTGTTTCAACCCCAAACGGCTCAAATACATAGCTGCTAGTCAAGCCATTGTATTTACGCCGTTTGAGGTTTTCAGCACTTGCAGCAGCCGCACCAGCACAGCACGCCGTACCGCGAAGATGGGATGGCGCAAGGGTGTCGACACATGTTGCATCCCACACCAAAGGTCTACCCAACTTCTATGGCATTATAGACATCCCATCTGGTCTCTTCCCATCGTCGCGTGCCAAGCCATTGGGTTCTAAAACAGCTGGCACCCCGGCGATGACAAGAGCACGACGGATAATGTCATTTAAGCTGGCGTGCCGTGCTAACCGACCCACACTTTTGCTGCAGGAAAGGCCATGGTGCCCGAGGCAGTCGACTGCTTCGCCACACTGACAGCGATGTGGAGCACCGCAAGGAGCGCCCAAACGTAGACATGTAGCGATCCGGAAAGTAGTGTCACTCAGCATGGTACCTATGTTGAGTGACGGTAGTGCCTGAAGCCATAGACCCGACTCCCATTGCCCACAGCCAGCAGGCGGGCACGCTCTACAGAATTGGTTGACGTATTAACAAGATTGTACCGTACCAACCTGCAGAGCGGCTCATCCCACTGCCTCTGGGAAGATGGGTTATTGTTTCATAATTACAATAAAAACTTGGACAAATATCAAAAAACATTGTAAATATAGTTTTCCATAGAGATCTATGTTGAAGTTTTCTTATAGCTACCTGTTTCGTGAATAATAAAAATACCCTACTTTAACATAAAAATCACAGATTGTTTCATAATTACAATAAAAACTTACACTTAACAATAGTCAATGAAATAAAAAACAAAGCCACCGACTTCCGAAAGAAAAGTTATTTTATACTTTTTTGTTTGATTTCGGTTTTTTTTTTAGTTTTTATTTTACCCTTTTTAGTTCAGATATTCAACAAGAATCTTCGTATAATCGGCCGTCTTTAGAAATCTATAATGCATGTGACCAACAAAAACGGATCTATGCGGGCAACTTTAAGAGATATCCATTATTGCTATATAATTAAACTTTCCTCAGAATTTGACAAATACTTTTGTGAAAACCGCATCAAAATCGGTTCAGCCAGACGCGAGATAATCGCGACTAAATATACAATCGACTTTGAAAATCTACAACCCAAGTATGCAAAAAACTCCCTATCTCAAAAACTACTGAACCGATTTTGATGAAACTTGCAGTGTACCCTAAGTTGGACAATATCTAGTACAACAAAAAAAGAATTACTTAAATCGGACTTGTAGTTCCGGAGATATGCGAACACAAACATAAAAACATACATACATACACTTTTGAAATTTGGTACATTTTTCAGACGCTGATGTAGTCTAACATATATGAAAACTGGGCAGTTTTGGTTATATTACATAAATACAGGTCGAATTGATAACCTCCTTTTTTTTTAAGTCGGTAAAAAAGGAACATAATAGAAAAAATAAAAACTTTTAAAAAAAAAGTACCGACTTCAAAACAAATACAAAAAAGTTTAAAATAACTTTTCTTTCGGAAGTCGGTGGCAATAGTCAATGACACAACAAAACAAAGCCACCGACTTCCGAAAGAAAAGTTATTTTAAACTTTTTTGTATTTGTTTTGAAGTCGGTACTTTTTTTTAAAAAGTTTTTATTTTACCCTTTTTAGTTTATTTATTACATATTCAACCCAAATTCTTGTAAAATACAAAATTTTTCTTACATATGCACTAATCTTGTAATCCGTCACAACATAAAAAAATCCATATCTCTAAAACTACTGAACCGATTTTGATGAAACTTGCAGTGTACCCTAAGTTGAACAATACCTAGTACAACAAAAAAAGAATTACTTAAATCGAACTTATAGTTCCGGAGATATACGTGCACAAACATAAAAACATACATACATACATACATACATACACTTATGAAATTTGACACATTTGTTCAGACGCTGATATAGACTAACATATATGAAAACTGGGCAGTTCTGATAATATTACATACATACATACATACACTTATGAAATTTGGCACATTTGTTCAGACGCTGATATAGACTAACATATATGAAAACTGGGCAGTTCTGATAATATTACATACATACGGGTCGAATTGATAACCTCCTTTTTTTTGAAGTCGGTAAAAATAGTAATTTTTTGTTTTTTTTTTTGGAAATATATGTATAATTATGAAATAATCTGTGATTTCCAATCGTAAGATTACAAAAACGGCAAATATTGTGTCACATTATTATATTGAAACTGAAAGATGCTACGTCTTTTAAAAAAACTTTTTCAAAAAAATGTAACCGCCTTCAAAAACAACCACAAAAAAGGGTAAAATAACCTACATAATAACTTTTCTTTCAGAAGTCGGTGCCTTTGTTTTATTTAATTTCATTGACTTTTTTGCCACCGACTTCTGAAAGAAAAGTTATTTTGTAGGTTATTTTACCCTTTTTTGTGGTTGTTTTTGAAGGCGGTTACATTTTTTTGAAAAAGTTTTTTATTTTACTCTTTTTAGTTTAAATATTCAACTCAAATTCTTGTCAAATAAATCATTCTCTTACATGTATGTGCACTAAAATTTTGTAATCCGTAGCACCGGTAATAACATCGCTCAAGTGCACAATAAGCTAATAAAATTCCTTGTCTCAAAAACTACTGAACCGATTTTGATGAAACTTGCAGTATTCCGTAAGTTAAACAATACTTAGTACAACAAAAAAAGAATTACTTAAATCGTACTTGTAGTTCCGGAGATATACGAACACAAACTAAATCAGTCGATGCCTACTCCAAGCCGTTGAGGAGTTGTACCTTCCATCATCAGCTCATCCACCTGAGATGGTGATTATCAGATGCAAATACTTGAACAGCTTTAGAAAATATATGAAAATGGTACTATGTGCCTATAAAATTTGAAGGTTGCCCTCGATTTCCCTGGGATCCCATCATCAGATCCTAACCTGATGATCATGGGACCACTTGGAAAGTATACCCTTTCAAACAAAAGAAAAATTTTCCAAATCGTTCCAGGCGTCTTCGAGAAATCGGGGAACATACATAAAAAAAAAGATTCCGACGAATTGAGAACCTCCTCCTTTTTTTGAAGTCGGTTAATAATAATTATTTTCTCCTATCGACATTTTTATTTCTTAGTCCCCGCACTATGCGATGCGAAATTCGTAGGTGTGCTTCGTGGAATAGGAAATTAATTAATTTAATTTTTTATTTAGAAGCCCACCTACGGGTGGGCTAAGTGGAATACTTTAGGTGGGCTTCGTCTGGGTGTGCTTCTTTTGGGTGTGCTTAGTGGAATACTGGTAACATAAAATTTTAATCCAATTTGGTGCAGTAGTTTTTATTTTTTGAGCATTTTTTTTTATTACCGCTATGAGGATGATGTAATTATCTTTAATTTTTGTGTATTTGTTACGCGATTACTCCGCCAATTGTGGACTGATTTTCAAAATTATTTTTTGTTCGAAAGAAAATACTTCTGTAGTGGTCCCATAGTCACCAAGTCAGGATCTGATGATTGGATCCTGGAGAAATCGAGGGCAACCCTCAAAATGTTGTATTTAAATGTTTAACAAGAATTTTGGTTGAATATAAACTAAAAAAAGTTTTTTTAAAACAGGCGCTAGATTATGTTTTCAAGTAGGCTAACACTGTGTATGGCCATGTCCAACAGTGGACTAAAATCGGCTAAAATGATAGATTAACAACGACTATAACCAATACAGGAGGTACTCAGAAACATGTCGCTTATAGAGAAAATGTATGAATAACGTGCTACATTAATAAATGTACCTATAATTGCCCACGCAGCATACTGCATTAGCACATTTAGAGATATCTAACAATGCAAATTAGTGTAGATATCAAAACGGTTGATCGGCGTTCAGACGGTTTGCATATTGTGTATTGTATGGAGTTTATCTCGGAACATTAATCACTTAAGTCATTCGTATAAATAGATACGTAGAATAGAAAAAATACGCACAGATACATGGTCTGGATTTTATTAGCAGATATGAAATTAATAATGCTTACTCATATTTGGTGATGATGTATTGGAAATAAATTGATATCCGCGATTTAAAAGCTTTTTTATTGCTTTAGCTCAAGTCATAATAAATTTGCGATTATTTAATTATTTATAATAAAAAACAGTAATATATTTATGACTCAAGAAGAACACGAAACATCTTTAGAATTAAAAACTCAAAAGTTTTAAAGGTACGGGCACTCAATGAAGCAATCCAAATATGTGGAAAGCATAAACAAAGATTACATTCGATTCAGGAATTTGACTGACACCATAGAATTCCAGAGGCCATAAAATACTAATTTTAAACCAGACACATATAAAGGTCCGGCGCAAACGAGAGTTATGGTATGGCCATAATCGACTCTAGCACGCCATCTCTCATAACGAAGGGATCACGTAACAAACAATATGATACTAAATATTCTAAAAACTTTAACAACCGGTTAAATACGTAGATAAAATTTAATTACACGTATAAGTTAGAATCGATCGATATGGGCAGGCGCCGACCAATCAAAAATCAAGACGAAATGAGTGACATTTTGAGCTTTTGGAATATATTAACGCTGACGATTTTTATTGATCTTGTGGACATGTCATAAATATCGATTAGGGAATATTAATATTTCGAAGAATTTTGAAATCACACGGCAATAGGCATGCTTACGAGCGGTAATCGCCAATTCGCAATATTTATAAAGCTAAACCGATGACTGCTGGGGTCAGCTCACCACATCGTAATATTCGTAATTTAACAAATCAGATTAGGATGCTTATAGGATTAAAATCGCTGGTCAATAATGTTAATACAGATTAGGAATAGATTTTTGACAGTTCTAACGGCATTATTACAGTAATATAATACGACTGACAAGAAAAAATTAACAGACAATTTAGACATGTGATAAATTGTTGTTAAAATAGTGAACTATGACATATGTTAGGTTCGTACAGACACGAGGGGCACGACATACCAATCCGTGCCTGTTCGAGTACGTCTCGCAACAGTCGTCGGTATAAAAAGTGACGTCTCATTGATGTATTGACTGAAAGAAGGCTTCTAGACCGTTAGCTAGTTAACAAAACGATATGACTATTAATCACGCTACGATGACTATCTTCATCTTAACATGCTAAGATAAAATTGATACCGTAACGTGTACACTTAACTTGCTACTGATATAAAAATACTCTACTTTTATTTCTAAAGCTATTTTCAATCGACATAAGCTCGACTACAGATGGGCAGGGACGAAAATTAAAAGAACATGCTTTTATTTACGTTAAATGGAAATTCAAATCTAGATTACCATGAAAACACAGTCTGAAGCGAAACGAAGCTCCACAAATATGTAAAACCGGAACATTAGAGCAATATCGTTATTTTAAAGATTATCCTAAACGGCCGCATGGGTTATCACTAGTTTTTGACCTCGACTTTATATAAAAGACGAGATAAAAGAGATATCGATACTGTTATTTTATTCGCATGCAAATAGCCTGCCATCATGAGATAAGGAACACAATGAGCTGAATAAACAGATTATTATCGCAATCATTTAAGTCTAATCTTATTCAAAAAAGTGTGGGTACTTGAGAGCTAAGCCAACATTATTATCTTAACAGTAATCTTACGTACTGCTTTTAATCTACTGCATCTCACATGCGTGACCGTATCAATGTGCGAGTGACGAAACTGACTGTAAGTCAGGCATTGGCACCATTAAGCCAATCCGCTAGCCAATAAGGTGGACACTTGACGTATGCCTTTCCATTAGGTTAGCGCGCAAGAAATACATCACAGCGAGCCTTAATCAAAGACGCGAAGAAACCGACCAAGATTAATACATGGACAGCGGGGAGGAACGCGCAGAATTGGGAATTGGATACAAACAAGCCGGACATACAAATGAACACAGCATCTGTGAAAATATTGGCATTGCTCTGTCGTTTTAAATGCATTGACTTAGGTTAAACATGAGGCCTTCACTAAGTAGGACTATTTTTTATAAGTCTCCGAAGTGGGTCGAATAATGAAAGCAGTGGGTTCCAAGCAAGTCCCACAGTAACTCCAACTCATAATTGAATTATCGCGTGGTCGCCACAGTTTCGCGAAAAAGTTAAAACTTTTCTAATAGCGACGCAGATGAGAGCCACAGAAGGGTTAATTAAAACGAATGGACGGTCATCCACGACCAGAATGTCGAAGTTTAGCGGATCACCAATTTCAATGCTTTAATATTGTTACAAACTCAGCTCCCGCGTTTCTTTAATTAAAATTAACGACGTAAAACTTTGACAGTCAAACGAATTATTAGTACAGAAGCTAACTTTTAATTAGTTTGCCTTCTTCCAGCTATACTTTTGTGCATTTACTTGTCTAAAGTAATTTGAATTAATTTGAATTCTTTCCACGGTATCAAGTTTTTTTACTGTATACCACTTATTTCCAATTTAATGACTTACAAATTATCGTTTGGTTTCGTTCCACATGTAGAATCATTGAGCTTTCATACAGTACAATGAGATATCCAGAAAAGGAAAACATCCAAACATTTTTCTATTCTTCCATAGCTTCAATCAAAATCGTTATTCACACCAAAGAATGAAATAATCTTAAATTGGCTGTGCACCTCCAAACCAAGTTGATAAGTTTAAAAATTATAAATTTCACGCTGGAATACTACGTGTACAGCTCCATGACAATATTTGACGGCTACTACTATTGAGCTTTATCGAATCATGCATGTCTAAATATAAAATTATCGATGAGTAGGTACAGAAGCTGGAAAAGTAATCATGGAACGTATCGAAGACGTTCCGGTGGCTTACATTTTTGGAAGTTAAATTACGATTACCAAGTTAATTCGCACATTGGTCTCAGATAATTTGATCATTACGTTATAGAGGGTTACGTAACAGGTACGAGCAACAGCAATTACTAAATCACTCGGTTAAAATTGTCGCAGTGCGTGAATCGTTACAAGTGCATTGGTCCGCATATTCACACCTCATGAAGCCCCGGGGAGTAAAACCGGCTGACCGGCTCGCCGGCTCGTCGGCTCGCCACTGAGGCCGGCTTAAGATACCTTTTAATTTGACCACTCTCTACCTCGGCGCCTACGCGCACCGACGTAAACAAATCGTGAGACGAGATCAATGAATATTAAGCAACCTCCGAAACAATTTCCAACACTCTCTCGAGATAAAATAAATAATTCTCTCCAAATAAACACGGAAAAAGAACACTGATTGCTTCATAAATTGTCAAAATGTTGCCATATGCCAATGAGTTTCGCCAATCTTTTTCGATCGGAATAATGAATAACATGAGGCAAATTGGCAAATAAATACTCGTACAAATACCGGCACGGTTCTTGAGCGCTCGGCGTAAGAGTGGGGATCACTTTGCGCATCGTACACTTATCGACAAATGAAACGCACAATAAAACAAATAAAACGCACAAAACAACGAATCCCGAGTGGCGGCTATGACGCGATGCGCTACGGCACGCTACGCGGGCCAATCACTACACTTTCCCCGCCCCCTAACTCACTTCATCTACCAAAGGGACCTAATAACTCACTTCTGCGCAGGTGAAGGTCAGCGCTCAAGATCCATGCCGGTCACTGTATAAGTGTGCTTTTTTCAATACGTTGCTGGTATTAGGTTTGCAAAAGTAATGAAGATATATGTGCCGTTTGTTATTCAAATACTTAATTTCAAAGGCAGTTAAAATCCTGAGGCAAACTATCTCTTGAAAGAATGTATAAAATTATGTCAACTCTGGTCTCAAAATGATCTATCTATGATTTAAAAACTAAAGAGTTTTAAAATAGTCCTTCGTGTATTGTAAAATGTAATTATATTGAAAAAAAAAACTAACAGATCCAAAGTTTCTTTGAAATATTTTTATAATGTAATGATCACCGCGCCGCAGCCCGCAGGCCATTCTCGCTCACAGAAATCGGCGTATTGGTAAGATGTGGATGTATTTTATAAAATACCGTTAACAAAACGTACATCGAACTTGACAAATTGCTTACGCTCCTAATATCCAGACACCTCAGCCTCTGAGAAGATAGGGGTCTTTATCAACACTTACATCTACACTATGTTTAGATTCCGAGATAACTTGATCGAGTTGATGCGGGGACCGGCGGCGGCGGCGCGCTCCGAACGCTAGTGTTGCCACTAACTAGCGATAAACTGTACATTATTTTATATTTGTATTACGTTTACGTGACACTGACTCACCATCGTTAAACGAATTTCTTTATTAATTTTCGAGAGCCATAAACGGGTATATTACAGGGCATGGTGTTTCACGATCTAATAATTTATAATAAAGTCAAGGAACCGAGTACATTGCCATATACAGGCTGAATCTAATGGATACGAGGTATCGTAAAGGTGTATTTACGGTGTTGTAACTTATTTTTATTGAACGCATTAAGGGGCAGCACTATTCTGAACAAACTAGTTCACGGTGTCGATCGCAGCAGCTCGCAGCGAGTCGACTGTCGCACATCAATACGGTGAGCACAATCAATATGTTAATATCTCAGATAAGGAAGTCAGATTCCTAAACATAAAACATATTATAGTCACCGACGTGGAACAAGAGTAACCCACATTCTTACGAGATACGATCATAAAATCTCACCGTTGTAGAGACAAACCGATGAGTTTTTCTTGTTGTTATCCCAATAATATGTAAATATACTCTTTGAAAACTAATAATACATAATATAATTACCTAAATAGAAAATCATATTAATAATGCGCTCGTTTTTATTAAGTGCGAAAACCGGTATCAATGAAGTTGAATTCTTAAATGAATATTATTAAAGAATTTCGAGATTATGATCTTCGTTATGAGATATTATATATAAGTTATACATCACACCGATAAAATGTTTAAATTCTTAATAAAAAGTTTGAAATGCTTATTATAAATAGATGATACTAATGTTGTTCTTATTTACAAATTACAAAACGAGTTTTTTCATTGTACTATTAAAAAAGATTATAAGATTAAAAAACCACAAAAAGTGGCAAGATTTTGAAGAGACCTACACTGAACACTCAGAATTGGGAGGGTCTAAAATTGGAAGAACAATCGCTGAAAGAAATATCGCTGTTTTACTATCTTGAAATAAACATCTCAACTGGGTCATAAGCATAATGATGCAAGATCTCTTTGCATAGGGATATTTTTATAATAATTAAAACTCAAAATATATGCGCCGTAAAATCGTGATTGGCTCCAAGTGAAAACTCGTTAGGTTGATCGTAAAAGTCGACAATAATTAGGCGGCCACAACCGCGAGAACCGATATGAGCTGATTACGAAAGAAATACAGTCTTACCGCGTTGATTTATAGTGGCCAGCGTCGAGCTTCATCGCCTTCCCTCACCAACATCGTACCACCATGTACTTAATGCTCAGTTAATGAAAAGAAATTCTTAACATTTGTCTTCTTGACTATGTAACAGTGGAAACACAAAGTTGAATTATTGTTGTTCATAAAAATAACAAGCAAATCCAATAATGGTCTCTCCGAATACACTTTTTATAGACGCCCTATTCAATAACATTATTGAGTAATTTTATACAAGCGACCGTTGATTTATAAATTAAATCTTAATTACAAGTTCTTCCGAATCTTTTACAGCAGCAATAAAACTATCTGTTCGTTAGTGCGCGAAAATTAAATCTGATGATATCGATGAATTTACTTCGTGTATAAAAAACTTGTTAACTTTGACTTGACATTAACATTTCGTGAAAATTGCCTTTTGATTTACACTACAACATTTTTTTACAAGTTATACAATTTCAACTCTTGGACGGATATCATGCACAGACTATAATGACATAATTTACAAGCGTTAGTAGACATAAAATCTGCACAACACGTTCATGTTACAAAGCTCAAATTAGAATGCTATAAATTCTAGCTCGAAGCAATTTCAATCTTCTAATATGATAAACGATTCGTTCAACAGAGCAATTACGACGGGCAGTATTAGAAGTAAGGCAACAGCCACAACCATTACGTGTTCGCCGTGAAATCCATAGACCATTAACACTTCACAATTTGCTACATACACTTATTAGCAGCTTTTTAAATAGTTGGTAAATCAAGCATAATTTTTTTAGACGGCTTCTTTGCCAGATCCCGTTTCCAATCATCGGCAAAAAACATTTGGTAGTTGGAGGTGTACCGGTTGTGATTGCGGTAACTTTGTGTTCTTGAACAAAGCGTTACGTATGCAAAAACTAGCCAAACGGTTGGTTTTGTACTGTTCTCAGTAGGTGTCTGAAGCCTGCTCCAGTTTGTATTTGTCACCTACATTTGTCAGTGGTGGCGTGAGGCACGCGCTTGATCCCGAGGTCATACATGCCTTCGTCTCACTCGTTTCTGCCTAGTTAACACGCTCATTTCAATCCGACTTGTAATGTACAGTAAGATACCGCATAATATCGATGGTAATCGCTCGCCTCGTACTATTTACTTGAACACAATATAACAGACTGAAATGCGAAACCTCCTTCCTCCTTTATAACCTCCCGTACGTTGTAAGTTATTTTAATTGTGCTTCTGAATAAATGTTTACAGAAACAGAAAGATTTAAAGCCGCAGTATCAGTATCAATTGAGATATCGAGGAATGTAAAGATGTCGTGGTTAATAATTAATAAAACTCCTACAGAATGATACCTATGTTTATTCGGCCCATATAATATGCAAATCTAGAAATAAAAACACAAATAAATTAACCACCGGAGACAGTAAATCTAGTAACTATAAAATGAAATCTTGAAATATATCGGTATAAATGTGTCTTACATGTTTAATAGCCTCTATTTCTTTATTCGGCTACTGAAGAAGGTATGTACTAATTTTAGTGGTACTTAAACATCAAACAACGTGTATGTGACATATACGATGACTTTTAACATCGCATCGGTCAGCCCACATAAGATCAAGAGTAGATTACTTGGTTGTAAAAAGAATGATGTGAAATGTGTTTGAAGGTACAAAAGTTAACAGCATCATGTTCTATATTTTTTTTATTATGAGCAGTGACTTTTGTAATAAAACTTCACCAGTAAATGTTCATTGCGTGCTGCGTGCGCGCCGTCACCGTGTGAAGTGACGCGTGCTTATCTGATGAGCTTCTACTTCACGAGAGTGACTGTGACCGCATAGCCCGCGCTAGGCTGTAAGGTACTCTATATCTGTGTTCCCAATGTTCACATAACTAGCTACTTCACACTTACTAACCCACTAATAAACACTTTTACTAATACCCAATTAAAATATCGATATCGGCGTTGGCCAAGAATAATTGCTTCAATTATGCAACATTTCATAAATGGCGCTCGGTGTTACATATTAAAGTAAGGCAAGTACGCATAATCAAAGTGAATGATCAATAACGAGGCAGCGCGGTAAATCGATGAAACGTCAGCTGGGCCCGGCGCAACTGTGGTTGCTTTTGATCTGAGAGATAATAACTAATACGGCACTAGATAGACTCAGTGTCTGAACGGCACCACGTGAAGATAGGTGTTTAGAGAAGCTGGCAGTAGCGAGGGTTAATCGAGTCAGCGGTAACTGGATTATGTCATTAAAACTGCATCACACGCTTCTCCGCTCGCCTAACTGGACTTCGAAGATTTGCAGCCAACTACATAGACAATCTTATATTTAGTTCGGAGGAAATGCAATTTTGTTCCACAAAGTCGTCGATCGCCCTTAATCCAGATTATTTTTATGGTAGCGTATTCGAAGACAGCGTGCGACTGCCGCGTGGCATGCCTTCCCATTACCGCGCGCGTTCCAAGCAAACCCAAAAATTGGGAGACAAATTGTGAATTAAAATTCCATTGGTGGAATTCAACGAATAGCCTACATTTTGTTAACAACTGAAAAGTATGCTGTTAAGCTGTTTTCGTATCTTGTCATTAGATTGCATACCTACTACGCCTAGTAGAGCTGTTTTTAAATAAATTTGTTTTGTTTGGAGTAGTCCATGCAAGATTTCGTTGAAAACCAATGAGTTCATAATGAAACAAAGTAAACAAAAATAAGCTTTATTTAAGATACGGATATTATTATGGTTTATTTTAATGAGTCTAAATATAAAAAGTTTACAACGTTTGTGACAAAATGTAATTGTAACTTACAAACGGCGACATCAAATGATAGTATGAGATCAAAATTTTTGAACTTGACTCCATACTCCATACACAACATCTTAATTATTGATCGCGTGAGCAAATTTATAGCAGGGCTGCCCGAAAGATAATTTCACAAAGCAAAATAAATACGACAGAGCGACCAAGGCCATAATTAAGAATTAAAGCTCTTTCCGAAATTGTCGCAAGAAGCCGGAGGAGACTCCTGATTTATGGCCGCCGACTAATATTTCCAGTTAAATTGAAAATGTAAATAAGAATTCGCAGCAGATTAATCGATAAAATGTGCAAGTGAATTCATCGTAAATTATGGCGATGTCTTTCAGTGTTAATGCTTATCAGTGCAAATTAAAGCTATAATAAATTGCTCTGCAAGTAAGTATCGAAGCTCTAGATCGGTATGGCGTAAAGAATGAGCGCATTATTTTTTACTTGACTGGTGCTGAATCATGCGTACATATGTATGCAACATGGAGGTCGAGAAAGTCAAAGTGAAGCGCGACAAGTTTGTGGTGCAAAAAGCGCTAGTGTAATGGCGGCAGGCGAAACGGGCGCAGTTTTTGTGGAGGCCGTCAAAGCTCGGTGTCGCGCGACGCGTCGGCCACTCAAGTGCGGCCCCTCTAATTGGACGTCTACCTGTTGCTTCGCCTTACTGTTTTTTTCAGTTCCCGAGCGAATACACTCAGAGATGAGCACTCCACGTGAACAGTTTTGTAATACACCACTAGGCAATTTTACTTGATGTCTTTGCACTTTTTTTCCTTCTCTTGTGTCTCAAGAATGTCTGATGAAGTTGTAAAGAATTAAACTTTTCAAAAACTGTCATATTTCAATTTATAATTTTCAAGGGTCTTGATGTCAGTAAATAAATCTATTTATATTGTACCAAACATTTGTTCGTAGAAGAAAGGGTTTCCCGAACTGTGGAGGATGATCAGCCATGCAAAATATGACTTCAATTTGGACAGCGCAGAAGCATTGATCAGCAAACGATCCGACTGTCACAGTGCAGTTTCCCTGTCATACATTACGTCCAAATCGAATTTAAAACTGAGTTGCAGTAGGAATGCCGTCTGCCTGTTTACTCTCGATTGACGACACCTGCTAGCAAGTTTGTCTCGGTAGGATGAAGAAGCAAACTAAGCTAAAAAAGGAGGACAAAAAGCTACCAGTAACATTCTACCAAACAACGGCACTGGCACGTTACAGTACGGTCCCATGATGATCGGTTGTTTTAGGTTGTTTTTCAATCACTAATAACTGGTGAAGCATGTCGACCGCGTGATGGGTATAGGGCTGTCATACAACAAGAGCAGGAAAGTCCAGGAAACACATTCCGATTTTGTTTTCAACTGTACCTTGTGGTAACGTACGCAAGATGGTTATGGTAGTTTTACATTTTACAGGTTGTAACAAGAATATTTGTAGGTACAGAAGCTATGTGGAAAAAATCATAATACAAAGGGTTGATGGTGGCCCTAAAGACGATCGAGTGCGCGACGGTCCGACGCGTACGGCGATTCTCCACGCGCGCGCGCCGTCGTGCAACCGACCGACCGCCGGAAACGCAACGACAAGTGAACAAAAACTCACTAACATTCATTCATGGTTTTTTCCCAGTACACTCTGGAGGAACAGGTTCACGATACCTAATACGCACATCATCGGATTAGATTTGAAATTTTATGTAACTCGATAACCGAAATAAACAACCAATTAAATCATTCATTCATTTACAGCAGCTAGTTGTTTTTTCATCCAAGATGAATTTATTCGCCACTTCCATAACCCATTAACAATCTTTCTAAACTATCGGTAGATTAAAGGTCTGCCGTGTGCGCTGTGCGTACTCTTTAATTTGACTAGCAATCTGATCAAGCGCATTTCCCATTCAAGAAATTGCAAGCAACGTAAGATGGGATCAGGCCCATAGCTATTAGTTAAATGATTTCCAGCAAGCGTATGTAGGTCCCGAGGTATTGTGGTATAAATAAGTTGGTTTTGACGATAAGCGGCGGGTGGTTGCACGATCGCCCCCGCAGCCGTAGCCGCCATTGTTTTGACGTGCCGGTTGATTTGTGCGCGAGCGCCGCGATCGATCGCCCGCGCCAATTTATTACCTTTCCTAGGCTCATGCGCTGTACGGCATTACCCGCAAATTAGAGAGAACGGTCGTTCCACTTGTTCCACAAGTGATACAATTAGTTCACTGTGGGAGATAGTGAGATATTTTCCTCGTAATACTTTGAGGAAATCTCAGTGGCTGAGTTTTGTTACTGCTTTATCTTGTAAAGCGAGCAATGTTCACGTTTATACTTGAACTGTAAGTTTATGCAATCACCTATATAGAAAAGTTAAATGGACAATAATACATACATTTTAAAAACGTTAAAAGTTAACGTTCCATAACACGAAAGGATTACTTACCACATTATAACCACATAAAAACTACTCAAATGAGATAAATAAACAGATTCATTGTTGTTTTACTGCTGTTAAGGAGGGCAATAATAAAGTTGAAATTGAGTCATCGAAAATAAAAACAAGAAAAGTAATAAGGTTGAACACGTAATCTCACACGAGCCGATAACGGCAAAGCTATAAACCTGGCATTAAAGTAGTAATTAATGAAACCAACATTCATTATACGCAAGCTGGTGTGCTTGCGAACCGAACGAATGTAAACAATCATTCGATTAGTTATTCCGGTAAGCAACGCATTAACGTTTTAATAGTAGAGCCGATAGCCTAGCTTTGATTAAAAGTTAATGAAAAGGAAGTGAAACAATTGAAAGGAGTAATTCCCGAGGAATACAATACATGACTTTAAAACACTTCGTAAGTGAGCATGTCCGCAATTGCAACGAAATTGACCCGCATGATAGTTTCTGTCATAATTACACATATAACGTGGTTAACAATCATACAACAATTAGTTGAAATCTGATAGATAGGGTGAGGGGATTTTGATTGAATAATTCAACATAATTATTTAATTATATCATCGTATAATGATTGAACGGGCTTTCATAATTACAATCAGAGTAGCTTTCAACGGAAACAACAGAGTTCAGTTTAAAAAATTGTGCGCCAACCAAGCAAATTGAAACAAGATTGAGATTGGGCCCTTTAGCTTTAAGCTTGTATGTTGTTTTATACACTGATTGCAGAAAAAAAAAGAAAAGATAATGGATGCCTAACGCTTTACCATAACGCAATAATATATTGTTGTTAAAAACGCAGGTTATTGCAATATTTGTGCAAATCATTAACAGCAATAATATGTCAGAAAAATATGGAACACAGTAAACGAGCAGGAATAAGGATCCCGCTCGCTAAACAATCATATGGTTGTTGCGACAGATGCGATTGAAAATCGTAAATATCGGGAGCGGGGCGCACGTGTCACACTAGCTCGTATATAAACTACGAAGTCGGGATCCAATTTCGGTGAAATTTAATGTAAATGCATGAATTTTCCCCGTGCCACTCGTACAATCAGTGTCGAGAGCTGACATTTGCATATGCGTTGCTGAAATTTCAGAATAGCTATTTCGCCAAGCTTAACCGAGTTCAAAACTCGGCGGGCACATGCACGATTCGAGGAAATGTTGCTGCAATGTGGCGAGATGTATCCTCGTGTCTGACATAACGGGGGGAGCGGTACCTAGAATCTAATATTAAAACGCGCACTAAATTCTTAGGATACCCGTACGCCACAAAAATGGAACGTGGAGTGGCACAGTAGGTTTAGGAAGCCCCGACTGTTTCTAAGTGTAACTTATCTCAGTGGCATATGTTTTCAAGAAACAGATCATAAGGGCTCGCGCCATACTGAGTGCATGCTTGGAGCAGATTTACCATAAAAAAACAGGCAGGTGTTGCGAACAGTGCTCAGTGGCAAATTGGTTGGAAAAATCGTATGTGTATTAGCCCCCGCGTCTGACTCAAGTGACACCCCACATGTCAATACCTGCTGATGCGAGGGGTACAATGTTGTTGCCGTACACCAGGTTTTTAGGGGTCTAAAATCAATTCCAATTCCATGCATTTTATTTGGTTTAAAAATGCTACCTTTCATAGCATGTTTGAAATACAACTTGACTTTGGGGCCGTAACTACTTCAGAGCAATCTAGCCTTATGTACAGATATACTTTAGACTCGGAACCACAGATCAATACTAAATTAACATGAGCCCTTATTTCGCAGCAGGGAGGCGCATTTCTGCTGCATTTGGAAGACACTCGTCGCCTCGAATATGAAGTACGACCCGAATACGGTAGCGGATCTAGTTAACGGTTTTCCCAGTCTTAGTTCGTCCTCTGAGGCGTTCCGACTGATTGGAATGTCTCGCAGACAACGGGTATGGAGAAAGCAATCACAATTCATGAGTAAGGACGATGGGAACAACACAATAGTTTAGGTTTAAATATTAAAATAATATGCTCATGGAAACGGAGGACCTGAATTCAACATTAAATGTAATGAACAAATTACTGCTAACTGCATGTTCCTGAATCTTGATGAAACACAACAATGTGTAGCCGCATACACAAAATAATTGATCCATAATAAAAAAACCCACAATATTATACCTAAACCCTTGCTTGTAATTAGATAGCCCACCTATATATCGCTAAATTTTCACATTAAACTTTAAAAGGGAAATTACAGTATAAGAGTATTTTACACATATCGTACTAAACAAAATCATAAAAGCTTCACCCTCTGTGGCAATCGGATAAAATGAGACACGTCCCTACAACTCATAAAAAGAGTACAAAACGACATGGTTCCCTATCCTGACAATACGCAAAGAGTACGCATTATTTAACAGTGGTCCATAAAACGTGGAGAGACGCACAAGTTGCTGTCGTAAACGCTCGGGCCATGTCAAGTAAAATTAAAGGCGAGAAACAAAAGTTAGTACTACTAACGCAACAGTTTCACTTTTATTATATTTTTTACAATAAAAGCTACTCTCACTCTCAACAAAGTATGATTTTTATTTAAGAAATCATCATCAGAGCTAAGAACATAGGTACTTAAAATAAACTTATGTTACTTACGTTATGAAAAAATGTAAAAAGTTCATGGGAAAAATTTACTTACATTGACTCTGTCAATCGACTTTCACGCTCCAAAGACACGATCGATGTTAAAAAAATACTTCGAAATTCAAGTGATAATTTGACGGCACTTTAATAACGCATCTTAGACTGGAATTAATACAATACTGATAAATTATTAGGTTACGGAACTTTTTTCAGGTATCTAGTCAAATGATTAAGAGCTGTTATCGAAATCGGACGGGCTTCAACAGCTTGGTAAACCATACAATATCTAGAAAACTGTAATAGTATCGTAAAGTTATCAAAGAATGACACGACATACGTCTGGGATTAAAATGAAACCCACGCATATCTCGCATTACAAGTCTAACTGAGTGCGAGAGTTTCGTGTGAAACCATTCATACTAAAGTTTATTCGAATTGCTTACCGAGACGGCGACCATGCGATGGCCGCACAAAGGGCGTTTAAATTTTAAACGCGATCAGCATTAATGCGATCAATATAAATGGAAGAAACTATAATGGGTGCATTTATACTACTATTACTGGTTATCAAAGAGCAATTAAAGAGACAGCGCGAACCGAGAGCCGCCGCGCCCGCACGCTCGATTTACTTTTGACTTCGATTAATCGTTCTTTTTGTTCGACTCCAATCTTTTACATTTGCATAAGAATGTTTGTGTTGTTGCTGTATTGATGTGATGGGTAGGCTGATATAACATACATACAACAGACCCGTACCAAAATCATGTAAAAACCATAAATATCACCACGAAGAGATCAAATGTATTTGAAAGCCTATCAATAGACAAGAGAAAATAAATAGGTACTTAATCAATGATCGAGGATTTCCATCGAAACCCTCGTCTATAAATAAACATGTTGAAGAATGCAACGTATTTATATAAACGAGGCATTGACGCGCTGACACTGTTGATGAGTCATGACGCAAGTCATGCGTCTGCGGTGTGGAAGAGAACCGGCGCGTTTGCGCAACATGCGCGCGCGCCGGCTGTCCGTGCGAACTTGAACTTGCAGACGGACGGTCAAGCGCAATGTTACCATTCATTGCTGACTTGTCTATTATGATTTATAAATCTCCGTATGAACTACTTAATGTGTTTAATCTTTAATACTGTACTTCAAAAAAGAGATATAAGCATTTAATGATAAAGTAGAACATGCTTCAATTAACGATTGACACAATTTAAAGAGGATATCCTCAGTCGTCGTCGTCGCCATACTCGTAAATCTAGAGTGCTACGGCAACCTGTAATTACTTTAAAACATATGGGTGGAGCCGCAGACCGAGATTAAATAATTCGATGACCAGTAGACTGCTGAAGTACGGTCTTGTAGCTTTAATTTATTATTCTAAGCATAAAGAGATTAAAAAGCTATAGGTAACAATTTACTAACCTGCGATTAGAAATAGAACAGACAGGTGAAGTCTCATACTCTCGGTCGACTCGATAGCAACGAAAGCTTCATTCATAAAAGCAATGTCCAATATAACTGAACGCTTAAGGCTTAATCGATTTAGACCAAGCCACCTTAATTCGAGACCGCTCCAGTCGAGTGGATCTTCACTTCCCATAAACTATAGTGAATGAAGAGAAAAACGTCGTCTAAACAAGTTGACGGTGATTCACTAGTAGAAGCGTCCGAAGTCCGGAATGTCTGTCGATTGTGCGAGGTGGAGAAGACAAAAAGTTAATTAAAGCCGTTGACGGTGACAGTGCGGAGAGCCGCAGGTGGCTATGGGAAGCGCGGCCGTGCGCGTCGGGCCCGCACCGCGACCAATCGCGGCTAATTGTAACGATGCCAACGAACCACCGACACTGCTTCTATTGACACTGTCAACCGAAATTGATCGTCAACACCGCGCTATGAGCTATGAGGTGACAAATTTTATATTTATAAACCAAGGTTATTTACAGACTTATCGGATGAAATACCTATATTGAGAATATTTACGAGTATATTCAAAATTCTGTTATTCAGAAATAGCCCAGCCTAGCGTACTTAATCGTACATCAATGGATCCTGTATTATTCAATTCTAAATAAAGATCGTTGGAAACGCGTTAGGTATTCATAAGCTTGAAGGATCAAGCCCAGACTACATTCCGGAGCTGTCTGTAGTTTATCAGGAAAGCTGCATATTAAAATGATCGATATCAAAGCAACAATACAGACCACGTTCCTACAATACCAGTGGAAGGGTATTTTAACAATTCCTTTTCTTTATTTGTGAGCTTACCTACCTGAATTGAGTTTAAAACGTATAATACATATTTTCGAGATCAAAAAGATTCTGAAAGACACTTGTATTTTTTTTTAATTGGATGAATGCTAAAAGTGAGGGACCTAATTTGTCTTCCAGCGAACTTAACAGTTGTGTTCATTCTCTTATCTATGTGAAACTGATCTGTATCTAGTCGAAAGTCATTCTTTCCTTTTAGCATTGACATTAAAACTCACAAATAGTAACAATTTACTTTCATTACTATAAAAACCACCACATACCTATGAAAAAAATTGTAAAAAGAGTAACATAAACACAACGAGATTATGCTCTGGGAGCCAAACCCTTACTTTAATAAAAAAAAACCCTTACTTTTAAAACTCAAAACATCATAAAGTTAAATGCAAATCTCTTCATTACAAGAGATCGCTAAAAGAAACTGCGACAAGAATAACACATACTTTATCAAGACAAAAAGCAGCTACACCCGTGTCGCGTAACCCGTTCTTACTGATCAATGTCTTCATAACGCATATCTGAATATCCCAGTGACGTGTAAGTGAAACAATTTATGTGCCTTACCTATTTATTCTGACTAATTTACTGTGAGTGAGGAGCCATTTATCTCAACATCGGATTATAAATTTCAGCAGAGAAAGATATTCCCTTGTAACTGAGACCCGTCGAGGCCTCTCTTATGATTATGTTTCATAACAACTCGCGGATGGGATGTATTATTTTACAACTTGGAGCTTTTAGTTCCGTTACAACTGTTACAAGTTGCCGTTGCGGTTATTTCGGAAGACTTTGTTGCAACACAATACTATTTTAACTTTTTGAATGATGTGCACGGCAGTGTTTCTTTTCGTTATTGTAAAGTTAATGTCTTTACTGCAGAAATTAGAACGGACAACTGGAGTATATCAACTAAACCAGAGTATCTAAAAGCGCGGTACCAGCTGTTAAACGATGTGTTAACTCATTGAACACAGCGACGATAAAGAATCATTTTCTATCATAATTTATGCGAACAATATTCCCATCATGCAATGATTACCGTCATCACATCAACTATTATCAAATTCTGATTATGTGTAGGTACCCAATTATAAAAATCTATAAATATCCGTATTTAAATGTATAATGGTGGACGGCGGGGACTCTGTTCACATGTCTGGGTGCGCATGCACACATCTTTCGACGCGCCCATTAACGCGCCGGAGATCAATTGGCTTTCGAGCCGTGGGCGGACCGTTTCATTAACTATTATAATATAAAAGCAGTCCAAGCTGATTAGTTCCTTGAACGTCTAACGCTTTTTAAACTATAATCGATATTTATACAAAAATCTTGTAGGGCGTGTCATGAAAGCTCCTCTACATTACGATCATTTTTTTTTTTTTATTGAACAAGAGTAGCATAAGTATCACAAATAAAGAACACCTACCACGAGCCATAAGCGAAGAATGGTTCCGAGAAACAAAAAACCGACGCGATCTATAATATAAAGGCATAAATCCATAAAATGATATCGTAAGACGCAACGTGACTAATGCATAGGCGATTCACGGAGAGTTGTATAATAGTCGGAGACACACGAATTACCCAGTAGCGGGCGCTTATCTGATAATAAATATTATGGTCCATTCTTTTAGGCGAGACGGTCATTAATCGAGCGGTCGATAGCGCGCGTATCGCCTTACGAGCCGCATTGTTGAGCCAACAGTTGTTCCTATTTATCAAGACGCCAGTAATATTGTTGTGGCTCACACAAAGAGCTAGCGATCGCGACGCGACGCCCGCGTCGGTACAACGCCAAGCTCTTTGTTTCATGACAAGCGACATTGGTATTAGTGAAATATTAATCGAAACTTGAATAAAAAGGTGTCTACTTGTGAAATAACCTGTTACATTTTCAAGTTAGTGTTAGTTTTACAAAAAGTAGGACAGCATTTGATAATAATTATCTTCAAATGGACTCAGAATGACAGCGAAATGATTTCTACAAAAAATACATTAACGCCTTTTACAAATCAGTTGATAATAATTAATACACACCTTTTCATCTAGTAAGTACCGTAAGATAAATCCAGAGGCTTTGTAGCTTTAGACTATGACAGCCGTATTAGAGTCACGAAATTGTCAAGGTTGAAATGATTTGCATATAAATTACTTTCGTCGATGCGTAAATCCACGTGTTGCTCGGCGAGAATAGAGATTAATATGGTAGTTGTCCGCGCCGGCCGGGTGACAGACAAGTTAAGCTGACATCCGTCAACGCCATCGGTCGTAATCGCCGGATCGAAGATCGATGCTAAGCCTGGCTTATTGAACTCTTCAACGGATTCGGATCAGCCCAACACGTTCCGAGTTCATCGCTCGTCTTACTCCCAGCCTACACCATCGAACCAGTTATCTTTTCTAAATCTGACAGCTTTCGGGTCACTGGACATTCACGTATGCAAGTGCCGTAATGTAAGTCGTTACGGTGCTAGCATTATTGGAAGCATTATTATCTGTAATGTTTCGACACATGGACCGCTCGATAATATCATCTCTTATCTTGCCCGTTTCATATTGTAAGATCAAACTATCTAGATAGAGAAATTGTATGTTTCTATTAGACGCGAGGTCTGGTGAAACAATCCAGCATCTTGCAAGGTTTTGTGAGTGCCGAGTATTCGTGTTACCCATAATATCCCCCTCCAGCGGCTTGTCCGGGGGCGAGTGGTCATGAAATTTTACGACGACTACTGACCTGCGTAACACTAGCTCTAGAAGCTGTCCGCAATTATGCTATAATTGATGCGTGTAATCGAGACTGCCTCCTTGAACACCGCCGACGACCGAACACTTTGTCAAGCTTTTTTCAGGAATACTTTTTACTGCAAATTACCTAACCAACGACGTCATTATACTTTATGATGAGCCGAGAATAAATGAGATTTCTCTTCCTTTTCTAATCTCAACATAAGTATCAAGGAATAAGTAAAAGTATCTCTGAGCTTTATATTGTTTCCAGTGAAAATGTTTTTCTGCTATATTAAATAATGTACTTTTCTAAGTAAAATAACCACACCTCATATACTAGGTAAAACGACAAACTGGTTCTTTTGAATCATCAACAACAGTAGCAAGAAGTTAGGTTAGTACTTGAAGCAGCAAATCACTGCGATAACAGTTGATACTTCATTAATACAGATCATTATCAAATCACTGTTGAAAGATTAATGAAGCTGAGAGTAGAGGTTGTACCGGTTTGTGCACGCGATAACGCGTAAAGTGAAAACTGAAACAGGCAGAGACGCAGGCATATCGCTTGCTCACAATTCTTCTATTTAAGGTAATTGGAAAGCGGCGCCGGCGCTGAGGCAATAGCAGCACATAAATAGGTCCAAATTGTGTTTGTAGTAGGGGCGGGGGATGTCGGGACTTCGGAGGCTGGCGAGGAAACGAGGAGCCGCTACGTATTTATTCTATTTGCCGAACGTGCCTCTCCGCCGCGGTCGCTGTTTGACGATGCAAATTTATCGCGACGCTTAATAAAACGCGCACCGACCTCATTGATTCGCAGATGTTGCTCATTACGAGGCGATGCGGCGGCGGCCCGACACGCTCGCCCTGCCGTAGCACGGCTACCTAAACCTGTTAACTCAGCAAATTATTATGAATTGCCGACGTTCCGACCGCGTACTTATCGTGCTCCAATAAAATTTCTACGGTATGTGGTATCATAACGCCTAGATAGGAGGTCTTACTTGTGGCACTGCATACATTGTAAAAACCACTGGTGTTGTAATTCTATAATATAACTGCCTGCACAAGCAAGGAAGTGAACATAAGGTGAACATTAGAAGGAACAGGAATGCCCATTGCGGGTGAACATAAACTGCCAGCAACAATCGTTCGATCCGATAAAGTCCCCACATCGGAGGTTGGAGCAGCTCGCGGTTGCGCCCGATATCGACATATTCGAGCCCTTCCTCTTTCTCGAAACAATGAAGCTCGTTTGAATCGATTACCGAGTTGCGGCGCCGCTGCACACATTTTTTACGCCATAAAGAGCTTGTTTGTAAAAATAGCAATTTTCTTGCCACTACGCCCCCTTATTCGAAACTGGCTCGTTCGCTTCTCATGCAAAAACACGAGCAAGTTGGGAAAAAAGGAGCCGTGCTGTTGCATTTACCGCCCGCTGAGAGAATCGCACCTCAGCGAAATCCTTGCCGCCTCTGCCGTCTGATTGCAATATGTATCTGTATGCACTTATGTGGCTTATATCTACAATGTTATGACATTGTTCTATGGAATTTTCGTATCGGAGTTGTCCAACTAATGATTTTATATTGTTCGCTTTCTAAAGAATAATTATGTGATTGCCACCTTGCTTGTATGTACATGCGAATGGTTTTTAACATCATTTGTATGGTAAAGTTACACTCCCTAAGTCGGGACACCTGTACCGCGAATGCAGCAAGAGTTTACAAGGCAGCGGGAACCCGCACTGTTAAGTGCAAGGTATGGCAGCCCCACAAGTGAGCTCAGTTTCGCCTCTTTTAAGCGAGATCGACGCGTTTACCTCTGGCGCGGCTCGGCGCAAATTGATGGTTTCACCTCGTTCCATGCAAAACGATCACAGCGTCCCTCTCGCACGACGCGCGCTCCAGACAACGCGGTAATCATTGTTTTTGAAACGAGAATAAAACGACACCCATTTCAAAGTATACACGGGACGGGAGAGAAAAACGAACACGCTGCGGTATTCTGATAAGTTTAAGATAAATAGCGCGCTGAGTTTTACTTGGCCTTTACTCGGACTTGTTTTTTTTCCGTTCCAATTCTGCGTTCGCAATCTAAACTGGGGATCGATTTAAAATCATATGTAACGAGCTGCATCACATTAATGCATCCGCTGTGTAACGCAGAAAAAGTAATCAGATACGCTATTAATTTCAATTGTGGAAGAGAAATATAGAAAAAGTTAAAAGATATGATCTACTTACAGTTTTTTGGCCAAAAAATCATTTAATTGCTTGTTGGTTATGTATGGTATTAAATATAATGCACAACTCAACTTAAGAAGAAAGTAAAAAAACAGGAACTATGTTAGTTTATGCATTGACAAGCGTAAAGTTCCATTTCATAGTAATGTAACTTTGCAAAAGCATTTGCCCAACGAACTGGCACCGAGTGTGGATTTTCGGGCCAGACTGCACTGCATCTTTCAAATCTTCAAAAACCTCATACTACAACCTAATATGGCCCTCAAAGCTTAAATTGTTTAACTACGATTTTTTGTCGAAAATAGCAATGCGAGTCAATAGAGAGTACTCAGTTTTCCACCTTAACTAGCAATGTTTCATGATGAAGTGAACGGTGTCAGCTAATGTCAGAACCAAAACACCACCTTTAAGACTCACGTTTAAGACTTTGCAAAATTGCAAATTCCTTGTTTACTTCTAGATTCTCTTATTATTTTATTAATGTTTATGAAAGTACACTCACATTGTCTTTCTGCTGATTAAATAAATGACATTTGATTAACTTATTTCTCATAGGTTTTGTGTAAAATAACAACCCACAAGTAAAACATAAAATACCAGACGCAATTTGACATAAAAGCATGTTGTTACAATTACAAAGCAAGAGAAATCTTTGACCCGTATCATATCCAGCGCGGCACAACGTACAATGTATAATATTGTAAGAGCGCTGATAATGAAGTCTGTGTCAGTAGTTGAGAGGTGAGTACAAAGCGCATCTCATTTTCGGCAGCAAAGACAAAAGCGGCAATTACTGGTAACTATTGTACCTGTGCAAGTGCGCATGTCAGTGTAGACCGCCACGCTCCGTAGAATGAACGCAGTAACTTTTATACAGCTAAATTGGTGCACTAAAGCTATTAAACAATTTCTTTTTTCGTGGAAGATCAAAGGTTTTTTATTGAGGTAACTTAATTAAGTTACAATTCAGTGAGTGCATATTTTTAACGAACACCGAAAAATGTTATAGGACCTTTTGGATCATAACGGGACGGACACACTGTGGAAGTGGCTCTGCACAGTATACTGACAGATTATGTACCGAAGAATCTGTCAGTGTCCGAAGTCTAAAGGTAGTCAGAAATCTCACCAAACCAAGGTGACTGAATCTTAGGCAAACTGTTTTTTTTTTCAATGGCGTCTCGTAGGTCAACCTAGAGGAGGTTTTATGCTGCTTAACTGGACAATCCCGTCGCGTGCCTTATTAATCTAAGGCCTCCAGCTAGGGGTATTTAAGTAATTAAACTAACACTAAGTTGGTTCTAAATACAGACATTATGATTATACCTTGAACTCTGATTGCAACACCTAGTAACAATTTTCAAGTCATTATCTGCGAAGTGCCTAGTCTTTTTCCTAACTATTGTTGGGGTTGTCTTCCAGTCTTATCGGATGCAACTGAATCCCAATATGTATTATAATACCGAGCGACTTCCTATCTCACCACCGCAATTAGTTCTTCCCAATTAGTACCGGGTTATAATATTTATAAAGTTTTCGGGCTAGTTTATCTCATTTATACATATTTAACAATCGTTACAGTACCTAACGACTGTTAACGGCTTCACTTTTTCTCCGAGACACGAAAGGAACTTAGCATGAAATGGATGGTCAGCCATTTACGAACCAACCTCGGCATGCGTGACTTTACCTGAAAGATAAAGCCATGCACTGACTGCTATTTAGCGACGAAGCAGCAGGAGCTAATAACTTCCTAGTCCTTTCAAAATAAGATCATTCATAGGAATAGAATACACAGACAAGTGAAGAACTCAATTTTTTTCCTGCTCTGCTGTGAAATGATCTGCCAGGTTTCACGCACATCAAGTAAAGCACGTGTTTTAAGCCTGTTATATCTGTAAAAAGCTTAATGGTTCGGTTGGCTAGTATAAGCTTCAAAGCTCCTGTCCCACACTCATAAAAGTTAAGTAAACGGGCACTAAGTTTAGTAATTTTGCCTAAATGCAGCCGTTATGACTACGCCTCGATCTAAGAATACAATAATACTTAGTAAGACACGTATGTACACAAACACTTTTCAATGTAACACCATAAGGAATCTATTCAATAAAAAGACGCTTTTATCACGTATACGAAAGAGTAAGCTGTTATTCCTCGAAAAATAGCTTATTGATCACCTAGTATTCCCCTCAAAGCTTCCGTTCCACATTCTTAAAGGTATTTCCATGTAGCACACCGCAGCAGCCACCGCGGTTCAATTGCGGTGGCGTTCTATTCGGAGTGCGGTGTAATGTGCAGCTCGTGTTCTCACGTAGTCATGTGTTTCCTACCAGTCTAGGACGTTTCTTTTGTGTTTTTAACCCCGTATGAAGTGGTGTTGTAGACTAACTAGGAGATAGACGCGATCTTTATTATGAAGTACCTTATCCATGTAACAGCATGAGATGCCTTTGCATTTTATCTTCAAAGTCAACAGTTTATAATTAAACCTGAATAAAATTTATTGTTAACTGTAATATTATAACCTAACAAAGTTACAGCCGGCGGCTATGCTGAATATTATTTTGTAATATTTAGAAAATATCATTTAGTAAAAATCTGTGAGAATTTTGCTGAAGTGTGTCCGAATTACGTAATATTTTTGAAACACATATCAGAGTATTCATTCCATGAATTTCATTGCAAAGAAAATAAATAGTGTCTTAGTGATCCTGGACTATTAATTCTTCAAGGCAAAATTTACCAAATGGCAATTAATAAAAAATGCAAAATTGTCCTAGTAAAATACCACCACGATGTCCTGATCTTTGACAATAATGCCAGAACATAAAGTTGTTGACGTGTAACAAAATACAGAGGGCATATTATTGCAATTCGTTTTACACAAAACCCTTGCACTACGGCTTACAACCAATAAAACCATCGCTGTTGGTAAGCACTCACCTTTATATCGCACGTTAATCCTGCCCCAGGGAAAGTATCTACGTACACAACAATCGGAATAGGATTCAGTTTAAGTGTACGCGCGTAAATTGTGCTCGCTGAAAAACTGTAACTTTTTATGTGGTAAATAAAAAAAAAGAACATGTTATTTTGTTTGAATAAATGACCTAAACTTTAACATGATTACATTTTTTTCATAAAAATCATCACGAGTTCATGAAAGTACGTTGATTTCTTGTAATATTTACAACTGTTACAATAACTATTTCTATTCGCAGACGTTACAAACGGAAAATTACGAGGATTTAGCTACTACCTCAATAAAAAATATCAAACACGGAATGAATCTGGAATCTGAATAACTCACGATCGTGGTACGAGAGGCACCTACACATAACAAAGGGTAGTGTCAGGTTGTTTGCGTGACCACGACCGAGCGGGATTCCTCCTCACTCATTTACAGGATCGGCTTACTTCGGCATTCCTCGAAGGCAGGACGAAGTTTTATTAGACCGTTGAGGCAACGGATCACACGCCCTTGCGCCACTCTCACTGTCGAAGGAGCTATGTTTCGGTAAGTGTTTTCTGTGATAATGTTCGTAGGTGAAGCTAGTATTGAATTACATTTCAGGGCCAGGACTTGCTAAAAATTGCATTATTATATTTTTGGTAAGTCGAAAAAAACTTTAGACAGCTTTCTTGGTAGCTCATGGTAATTAGAAAATTCGTCATGACACGATTATTTATTAAGGCGAAGTGAAACTCTAATTAATTTCTTGCTAAGTATATATAAACTCAACAAGCAAGATCTTTTTAGTAAATTAGTAATTTCAGTTACTTAATAATGAGTGACTCTGGCAAGAAAATTAAATTAAACACGCACGAAGTAGCCCCGACGATAATGAAAGCCGAGGCGAGCGAGCAAATTATCATCCAGTTGGCTTCACCGAGTTACGCAAGACAATAAGCAAACAGCTGGCTCGATGTGCAATAGGTAACCCGCCCCACAATTGTAGCCGTTGATCATAATCCAGATACTGCACCAACTATGGCAAGCATTTGTGTCCGTAGGCCGAGAGGCGCACGACCGCTATCGAAAGTGAATTGTCGTGTCTGCAACAAACATGTCGCCCAACATTTGCTTGTTGTGCGCCGTGACTAGACTTTCACGCAATCGGACATTAAGAATACAATCGTATATGACCTTACCGTTTCCGATCGATGACTTCGACATTAAGCTGCCATTCCATTCCGACTTCCTTTAATGGATATTGTAATAAGCAAACAAAGTTGCGCCATCAGCCAAGCTTACAAGCTGCAAAGCATTCCGGACTTAACTTGTATCAAAATGACTCTTCTCCTGTGTAAGTCAACTAATATAAGATGGAGACAGATATCAAATTATGAAGCACGTTATTTGAGACCTAAATCTCGTTGAAAAGTGTGTTCGCGGGCACAGGTTAAGCGCAATATTTACATTATCAATTGTATGTCATCGGCGTCTTCGGAGCGATGTTTTCACTCGCGCGCCCGCCGTGTTACCTTTCGAAAGCGTTGACTCATAAACAAAGCGACCTCTGAACTTAATAACAATGTGAAGCGGGCGTGCGAAACGGGAGATGCACCCAGCGACTTGCAATAATTCTTTCGGGGCCCATCGAGTCGCTAGGTACATGACGTGCCATAATTTAGTGTTGTGTACAAACGGCAAAAACTGTTCACGGTTTGCGGCGATCGCTCAACGAGATAACACCCCTATAAAGAAACTTTATTGTCATACTTCTGACCCACATCTGTTGTTACAACTAAAAAGGTAAAGAATAATGAGAAAGTAGATATAAATTCTTTTTCAAAATTTACTGCTATCGGTTTCGGTCAGTATCGTAGATGGCTAACATAGGACCTTTAAATTTCAAACTGAATTAACGAGACAAGGCCAACGAGAATTTATTGTTAAGAGAAAATATCTTTGCAATTATCTGATATGGTGGAAATCGTGACTAACCTGAGGTCAATATATAATTCGGCATCTTTGACATATAAAGGACCTTGTGCCACTATTGTTTCTGTCTATTGTGTTTGATTTATAGGAAACAATAACCCTGTATAAAATAATGGAGCAAAAGATTATATTGTATCTTTCACTTATTGAGAGTCTAAAACGCATACAACTGCCAAAAATTACGTATCATGTAACCTTTTCTTGTGGCTTGTTTAACATAACGCAAATAGCTATAGAGGTCTTATTACCTCGCTATTATTACCAACAATTGGGGAGTAAAAGTAGATCCGATTGGACAAGTGATGTCAGAAGACACGGCAAGACAGCGACCCCGATGTCGCGTAATCCGCGAGCTTTGTTACGAAACCGGTATACGTTCAAATGTTGCACTGGAATCTGTAGTCCGTGTACCAAATACACATTTAAGTTGGACTTGGACATCATGCATACAAACTCGTCTATTTTGTACGGGCATCGAAGATCGAGTAGCGATCCAGTTTACAGCGATACATAATTCGGAATGTAACCGGCAATCTGATGCACTTTGGTCTCGGGGAACTGGCACGGAGCGGAGTGGAGCTATTGAGCAACCCCGCTGAAACGGCGCGATCCCCACCAAAGAGGATGTTTGTAAATCCAGACACGACTTCGCGCATTTGGTATTTTTAAGACATACAGTACTTAGGTACAGCACCTACACAAGCCACGAGTGGGACTCTTATTGTATATTCAGTATATTGAATATTTGAGCTTATTTTAAAAATTATGAAAGTCTGAAAGTCTTTTTGATAACAAGAGCCGCAAATAATAACACTATCCGTATTCAAATCTAATCTAACAACCACACACGAATTTGTAAATTAACTTTTACGATGTGAACATACGATAAAACAAGTGGGTAATTTGAGCATTAACAATTTGACACCTACAAATTAAATTCGTGACCACAAACAATTTCAAATGTACAAACGAATTAACAGAACGATAGTCGATGTTCCCACACTCTCCTGCAGTTTACTAGATAATATAAAAAAGGAAACGATAATAGGAACAAAACATTTCCAAAATTAAATAAACACGCACAAGCACGCTCTGGCGGGTTCAGTATAATTCGATAATTTACAACATTGATTCCGGCGCGGGCGCCTTCGGCTGTAAATAAGATTCTCATGAAATTCGGCGGCACCCGACGATCGTATCTTAGGCACGCTATCCATCATATGGCCCTAGACACGCAACCATCAAACTAACTAATTATTTTGAACTATGAAATACAACATGTCAATTACAGTAAAACTCGACATGTAATCATTTATCACCGACACTGGACGAATAGAGATTTGTACTACATTCCAAGTATCGAGTTTATAATTTGTCATAATATACTAACAGGTGCACAATCTCATTAACGAGCACCTTGTTATTGAAAGTGACAAGCGGTCACAGCAATATTAACCATCAGTGCACTCGGAATGAATAAAATTAAGATAAAGCAAAGGGACGATCCTCCACTTCAATTACGGCAACCCACACAATGATTAGACGTTTCAGTAGAAGCGCTGCTCGATCGTGGACCGACTTGACTTATTAAGTGTTAGCTTTGTTACAAATACATTCAACATGACGTGGATTAATGGAATAAAATGCCCAGCCTTTTTTTACATTTGATTGCGTTCATTCCTTGTCAACATTCTAACTCCCGGATTAAGTGTAGTCGTTTATCTAAGAATTTACGTCCTACATAGTTGTTCTTTTATGGGCTATTCTGTGGCGGCGCGTAACGTTTTATTTGGGCTACTCAGGTCAGTTCAGGGAACGACTCACCAAATAAATTTGTTACTCCACAAAGTCTTTGGATTTACACAATAGTACAACAAAGCTGCAATATTTAGACACAAAAAATAAGTCATACAATACAAAACTGTACCAAAGCGATTTCAGTATGCAAACACATGTTATGAGTAGAGCATAGAGGTACATAAACGAATAAAAGAAACTAGTTGTTCGTTATCTCGAGCAGAAGGGCGACCTTCAACTTAGCCCGACCTGAATACAGAGTAGCGTAATAACAAGAGACACTGGGCGGTAAACGTTGGACGCTTTCGTATGCAAAAAGCGTTAAGTGTTAGCCGACGCGGTTGTACGGGCCGAACATTAAACAAGCGGTTGCGACCTAAAATAGAAATGGGTTGTTTGAGTAGGGTTCTTTCGCGAACGCAATTGTACTCGAACGTGTCTTGTTACTGAATGCGTTATGCTAATACTGAGAAGGCACTAACATCACCTCTAGTTCAACGGATATTAATAGGCTATCCGTACAGATTTCGATCTTCCAACGTTTCCCTGCGCTCAGAACCACAAGTCCAGTTAATTATAACCCACCGTAAACGTTAATAATTTAATTGCAACAAAGTAATTGGGAAGTTTCTTTTAGGATCGAAACATCACTTCAAATTATCATTAACTAGTTTGTCTATATGTTGAGAAACAATTCACATAAACAATTATACTAGCACTACCGTTTAAGAGCTATTAATTGCGGCAATTTGAGTGTGATTAAATACGAACGGGTATACTGAACAGGCAATCAGTCAATTCTCGACAACTACTCATATTAATACGATGATTGCTTCAAGTGGAACTACTGACGGAGTCGATTTAAAACCTAATTGCCTTGATTTATTGTTATGAAAGCGTAAAAGTTATTCATTTCATTGAGTTTATCGTTGAACATGATTTAGAATCTTTTCTTTAGTGTAATTTGAATATATGATATATTTACGCCAGATAGTATAGTGCAGAGGCTTTCAACGAAGTCTTTAGTCTTTTTTGACCTAGTCAAGTTCTAATCGAGAGTCAAGAATTTAACGCTAGAGTAAGCAATGATAATATAAAAACTATGCTTTATAAACCAAAATGAACGCCTACGCACAAGAAAGTACTGCCAATCATTTAACTAAGATTGTCTGTCTAGAAGAGCTAATCAATTATTAGAGGTTGTCAATGTTCATTAGAGCCAGAACGAGATGCAAAAAATATTAGGTTAGCATTAAATCAGAATCACTTATTGAAACATCTGAAATGCGAAACTACAAAAAAAAATTACGTCGTTTTTTTTTTAATGAGGATTTCGATGTAATTCAGAGAAGTATGAAAACTGGTAGGTATATAGGCCTTTAACAAACATAAAAGGCTTAACCTAGTTGATCCCAGCATAGTAATTATGCTTTTTATTGATGGGTCGTTGACGGTTTTTCCGTCAACGAAACGTCAACTAGTTAATCAACTAGTTAAATTCGTCAACGAGTTGAGCGAGTTAACTTGTTCAACTCGTTGACGAATTTAACTGTCAACTTGCAACGTAAACCGTTGATTCGTCAACGAGTTGAGCGAGTTGACCTGTACCTCGAGCACGAATCACTTTCGAAAAACTATTCGTATCGTCTTGGAAAGCATTTTGTATGGGAACTTGAACAGCGCCTCTGGTGAGCGTAAATTGAACTAATTTTCGGAGCACGAACAAAAATACGTAAATTTCGTACCGTCTTCGTATTTAATTCGAAACGTAACTTGAGCCTTTTGTATGAAAATAGGTAGCACGAAGGCATAAAATGACGGATAGTTTCGTAATTGTCGAAGGCTGGCTTACGAGTTTCTCGAATATTTACTCACTTCAAATTTGACAGTGAGAAAACTTTCGTCAAGTTTATTATTGAGCATAAAATTATAATTTAAGTGATTGTGTTGATATATTTTGTTAAAAAATGAATGTGTGCTCCAATATTTATTATAATAATATGATATCTTTCTATTTATGCTGCCATAATTCACAAAAAATAAGCACTTGACATGACAGGATTACATAGATTTTTTAGCAACCGTACCTATCATGTTGCTTCTCAATCATTGCTCGATTCATTGATTGATATTATTGTCATTATTATAATAAAATAAATAAAATCATCAAACACAGAACATTCATAAAGTTTTTCTTTATTTTTACAATACATTTTTCATTAAATACCATGACAAAATATGCTCCTTAGCCTATTATCGTCTCCTGGCCGCACTTAGGTACTCTGTGTTATTCAATATCGGTCTAGCAATATAACGTGAAAGAACAAACAAACTCATATTCGCATTGACTAATAAGGATTTAAAACATTCACACTTAAAAATACAAAATAAACATTTTGTTATGGACCACAGTTCAATGTATTAGTTATGTTGAATTAGTTAGTTAGGACCTCAAAGATAGGAATTTCTTCATAATGCAAGCTTTATCGTGAAGTACTGTCTTCAATTCAAGCTCTTCGCCGAATTCCCAAACGAGAGCCTCGTCTCATCATTGAATATCGTGTATCTGGAATAGCTTACAGAAAAATAACGAACTATAACAACAAAATCATTGAATATTGATTTGAAACCTCTTGACAGCGGACAGATTTGACAATATAGACATTAGGTATGACACAAGCTTTTTTACTAAATCAAATTTTTTTCATGACTTTTTATTTGTGCCAGTATGACAGACGTTCGTTTAGGAACGCAGTCAAATCAAACACAACGTTTTAGTAATAATTTTAATTATTATCTAACGGAATATTAACTGTTTCTGCAGTTCCTTTGTATTGCGTCATAAATTGAACAGTATTACAATTTTAAATGCCCTAAAATCACTAATTTTCTAACAAAAATTCAGTTTCTGAACGAAACATTCATCCTTATTTACGTTAGTATGACGTCACCAACGTTTTCGTATCGCGCCCTCGGTACTAATTCGAAAGTGCTTCGTGCTTCCGACTTTCGTTGTATGCCGTTATTGTATCGACGGTACGATACGGTGGCGAGACGAAACCTTCAAATATTCGTGCTAGGGGTACTGTTCAACTCGTTGACAAATTTAACTGTCAACTTGCAACGTAAACCGTTGATTCATTAAATGGTTTTAAACAACGATTGCGCGTTCAATTTTAGAAACAATTTCATTCAATTTATGTATTCGTTTCAAACGTTTTCGAACGTTTGATTGACGGTTCTACTAAGATGACCTTCCCTTCATATTTTCTCTTCAGGCTTAGGACTGACTGAATAGAAACCCTATTCTTAAAATAAATATTTCGAAAATCAACTCTTTTATCCGTTACTTAGTTATAAATTACTCAGCTCGTTGCGTTTGCGTTGTCGTTAATTCAACGAGACGCACGAGTTAAATTCATAAACGTCGTTGACGAATTCAACTAGTTGATTCATATACAGGTAACGTTAATACGTTGACAGGAGATCAACGGTTGATTCAACTAGTTCATTGATTCAACCCTCATCCCTAATGCTTTTACAAATACAGCATTCGTATGTAGAATTTCACTTGGCACAGTTGTACATCGCAGTAACAAGCTAACAACTTCTAGTTATTAGTCAGCCCTAACATTTAGTAGAGGGTCAGGGGGGGTATTACAACCTTTTTTAATTCCGGGCAGTTTTCGAGCAGTTGAATTTACGGCCACAAGCAGGCTTGTTCTATTTCGTATTATGGGGCACGTAATTCTGCAAGGAATCATCCAGGATTATTTGTCTCTGGATGATTAAGACGGGCTAGCGAATTCGTTCAAAAATCGAATCGACAAGTTACCGATGATTACCGGTTTTATAATTGTGGGTGAAAAACTTCTTTTTCATTGTAAATTTAGGAGATGTTTGAGGTAAACTGTATTTTAATAACAATTTAAATATTTATAATCAACTTGAGCAATATTTACTGTTATTTTATGCAAAAAATTAATACTAAATATTCAACTCTCGCAAAGGGGTTTGTTTCTGAACGATCGTGTTGCAATATTTTTTTAGTCTGTGACGGTTTTGATTGCCAAAACAAACAAGAATAATAATATCGTATTCTATTTATTTATCATGCCACTATGTAGTGCTTTTTAGTGCAATAATAAAGGAGTACAGTCTTTTCCTGCCGCAGAGAAAGTAAGAAAACAATGGACTAAGTCACGAGCGGAAAAAATTGAAAAACGGAGCTGTACCAACGTTGTTATTATTTTTAAAGCAAGAGGCTCCAAAATCAAAGAGGCGCCTAAGATATGAAGCTAGAAAATGTTTCAGCAAGAGAAGGAATGATAAAACTTAGGACGTTTATTCAAACCGAAAGACAGTGTACCTAGTTCTTACCATGTTAGTGCTCCTGAAATTGGCTGTGAAATTGTGGTACCAGAAGCAATCGAGGAAGTGAACTTAAAATGTCTCTTGATAATTTTTTGTTACACTGATGGAACTACGACAGAATAAAACATTTTTTTCAGGAGAAACATGTTTTTTATTTATAACAGTACATTATTATATGAGTAAATGTTTACGAATATGAATCTATTCATTGCTTATCGTTCAGCAAATGAGTGTAGGAATATGTGTCGTAAAATGTAATAACTTTGTCGTCTTTATAAAGCTCGTCAGCTGACATTATATCGTGTATTCACTCTCCAGATAATCGGTAGTGCCTCCATTATTAATTCTAAAGCTTAATTTAGGCAGTTTAAACTGTTTAAAGACAAATTAAAAGAAACAAGTCAGTAAAAGTTACTAAAAGGTGGCGTAAACTGAATGATTTTGGAGATACCAATTTTGACAGTTAATCCGGCCTTGAAATGTCATTATGTAGCTTGTAATACGAAATTTCCACGCCATTTCCAGGCACAAGCACAGGCAGAAGTCGATAAGAGGTCACGTGACTGTTTACTGGCCGTCAATGTGTGTTCGTAATACGACTAAGCAAGGCAGTTCACTTTAAGGCGTAAACTGACAGGAATTAAGAGGTTGTAATACGCCCCCAGTACAATGTTGCGCTCATTATGTATGCGAATGTCGCGAGTTCGCGACGTATGGATGACCCGGCGGCTAGCAGCGCTCACGACCACAGACCGCAACTTTTGTTCTAACAAAACTATTACACAGTAAAATTTTTAAAGGAGTTTAGTATAGTTTGTGGCTATAACCGGGAAACACTAAGAATAACTGCTGAAAGAGGTTTGAACATTGTGGAGTATAAACTTTTGTGTTTTTAAATGTTTTATTCTTTAAAATTTCGTCACATCTAGACGCTTCATAGATATCATCAAACTATTAATCTTCATTAAATCATAAACAGCTTTTACAAAAATAACAAAGCTTACTAATACAAATTCAATAAGTACAGATCGGGACTATCGAGCTCTCTTTGAAGTACCAGTTAAAGGCTTACGTATTGTAAGGTAATGGCGACAAAAGGCTTAACATTGCAATCTTTAAATAATAATGTATCTCGCGATTATAATTTGATTCAAGCCGGCTTTTATGACCGGATAGGACATTGGAATCGTCCCTGTCTCGCTGAACGGCCCTCGTAAATTGTCGATTAAGACGGTACACATTTGAACGACAAAAGCCCTCGCGTCAGAAACGCCCGCCGCGGCAGAGACCGGTGCTATAAATTTCATAATTAATTTTATTATCGAAGCCATTGCTCGCACGTCGACTTAAAGCGAGATTTGCGATCCAAAGCCACCGCCGCCGTCCGCTTTATCATTAAACGTTCACGATACTTCGCCCGCGCTCCGATTTCATAATGTCCCTTAATGTTCTGTAATTGTTTGTGAATAAAAGCAAGCGCCTGAAATAGTTTGACACGGGCGGCGGTGCCGGTGTGCGGAGAGTCTCTGTCAAAAGCCATCGTTGTAATAGAGTTTTCTTTCTCGACCGCTGCGCGGTTATAAAAGCTAACTTCTTTTTCAAAGAAAAGTAATGAGAATTTAACTCAGCGGAAAACGGTCGACGCGGCTAGCGTTTCGTGGGCGGCGATGGGGAGAAAATATTTTTTACGTTATTCGCCAGGTTGAACGTCGTCGCCGCGATAGTCCGCGCACAGAGAACCCCAACAAAGGCTGCAGCGTCGCACCATGCCTTAGTTGCTCCCGCCTTCCTCTCTATTATAACTTAAGCTTAACGCCGAATAGAATCGGTTTTAATGCAACTTTATACTCACCACACCGACGCAGGTCACGGGTTCAAAGAAAAAATTATAGTTAAAGTCCCTAATTAACATAAAACTAAAGGTTATGATTAATTTTACAAATAATGGTTGCCCTTATTTTAGGAGTGAAATATGGAAACACAGACAAATTGTTTGAGTACCCTTACATAAACCTTTTGTAACCCGGCTTTAGATGAAATTGGCAGATAACAAGCTCGTGTTAATCTTAATTTAGACATAATAAGCGGCACATAGGAGGTCGCAATCGCAACCAAAGAGACCTTTAACTTCGTTAACGCCATATACGTTGACAGTATTGTAACCGCGAATGGTGTTCAGGAAAAACGTGACTTTCTTTAGCCGGCTGACTGTTTATTGTTACTCACAATACTGAACCGGAGAGCGAATGTAGTAGCGGTTTCAATCCACTCTATTAATTTTCCTTATAATAAAACCTGTTACAAGTAAGGGGGACTTGGAATTAGATTGATCTTACTGCAACTATCGTAAAACGTGTAGAGTCCGCCCGTTTCAAAATGAGAGAAATATGTGCATACATTGAGTGCATCAGCTGCACAAAAAGGCACAATCTCGCCAAGATAGGATAACAAGATAACAAGCGTGGAGCGGCGGACTAAGACGGATAAAAACAAGACATGGAGCCTACTCGCAGACGTGTACCTTGTTTACTTAAACGAGGCCCACATTAAGTGCCTCCGGAGTAGATTCCGCACATCTCCGGTTAGCTGTGGTGCCGGTGCACTGGTGCGCTACGATGCATTTGAATCAAGTACATTTATATTTTGAAGACACTCACACTTAACTCGTTACCAACGAGTAAATGTATAGGCAACGGTGTCTTACATTATTATAGTGAAACCTTCTCCAACCCTTTTAAAATCCGCACGTTTAATATTAAATAAAAAACATTCAGAAATACATAAACAAAGCTCCATTTAGAGAAACTGTCAATGTATGCGTGATCGCTACAGTACAGGTACCGGTTACACCTTCTTTTATACATAATTAAGTCTAAATCTCTAACTGTTTATCAAGTCCTTTAACCACCGTAGTTTTATAGAACAATATTTACATTCAAGTTGAGATTGGATTCTATTTTAACTTGTGTTTTCATGCATACATAATATGTTACATTAACAGAAAATGTATATTCAAATCACGTAATCAAAAGACTTCAACGCGTTTATATCGATTTACTTTAAAAATCCATGAATAATGAATATCTCAGAAGTTCACACGTAAGATTTTTATATTTAAATCACGTATATGTATCCCATTATATTTGACTTACCTACTTCTAACAATATGGAATCTGAGGACTGAATAAGAATATCATTATAGTCTACAAATTCTATTTTTTGCGTAACCTTATCTAAATTTTCTGACAGATTTTGCTTTACTGTCGGTTCTTATCTCCAATGTAAGGCAATTGCCACCATAATGTGAACATTTAGATTTCTTAACGACAAAACTATGTAAATTGTGCCTTAAATCAGCTAATACCGGATGTTAGGAATGTGCAAACAGGTAGGTTTTTAGTTGACGCTTAAGTAACCGATGTATAATTCAAGGCATGAGTTAAATGTTTATCTATTGTTATCAGTATGAAGCGATCGTGTCATTACACACGTACCCAGCCCACGGCCGTGCTGCTGATTACAGAGATGCTGTGACATACTCACACAGCTTTAAAACAAAAGCTTCTAGCGATTAACATGATGTAAAGCAGTCTTCAATAGAACCCTTTTGTAGTTTTGATGAAATGCTTCTACAAAGTTTCCAATTGGAACAAGTAATTTGTCAAGTAGTTACGTGTTTTTCGTTATCCTGTTCTACGAGTACATCTGTTTTCACGTAATTAAAACGACGACATATTAAAAAATACAGCTGCATTTCATATACTTAAGTAGAACTTTAGGACAGAATTCCTGTTTCACCATTCGTTTGTCAGTAGACGAACTCATAAGTTTCCAAATCTACATAAATTTCAAACGCCTTCTCATTTATAGCTAATTCTTACGCATTGTCGGACCGGTGTCGTTCGTTATATTAGTCTCGCATATAAATAGGTTTCGCCTTTTGTTAGTGAAAATGGCCATTTATATATAGGTATTTGGTGTCGCCCAGTTATCCTTATCTTAATCTGATAAAAAGAATATTAATTTACAACACACCAATATTTTATTAAATCCACACTCAGGCGCTATGTTTGGAATAGTCAATTAATTATAATAGTCAATGAATATTTAAGACGCCATCCAAATCTGTACAACAGAGGTAGACATGTAAGTTTGAAATATACGTACAGTCAAGAATGTTGGAAACAAGGTAGTTATTTAACCCCTATAACCGCTCGCCGCGAACTCTTCTTACTTTCGACACTTACACGCATTTCGGTACATTCCCGTCGGCCCACTCGCGTGACAATCTGATGTGTGTGTGAGAACTTACGCGTACTCAAACCGAAACATGAGTTACTCACCACGGTGTGAACTTCCTTGTTCTGAAGAAAATCCTATCTCATAATAACACTTAACAAAACGTGCCAAGCATAGAGCAGAGTTATGAGCCAACGCTTTTATCACCCCGAAACATGCCACATATAAAACACCGGCATCCATTATAAGCGCTCGAATAAAACGCACTTCAACAGCCGTCCACGTAATTATTCATTCAATTCTGATGATACCTTATACACCTGTGAAAGTAAACATCAAATCTCACGAATATTGTTAATACAACGAAAAGAGCCGAACAATCGCTCGTCAAACATTAACAACTCCTGACATAATAGAAACAGACGAGTGCAGTAATCAACTCTAATAAGAAGGTGAGAAGGCGAAGCGTATTTATTACTTTAATGGAATATCAGCAATTAGGGCCACAGATAGAATCAGTAGCGCTGACAAGGTGCAAACGAGAGTGGTTCGACCGGATGCGTAGGGTCGGCACCCGAACTAGTTGCTCCGTCAAAATGTTCATAAAATACGCGATTGTGGTCAATACATCCTCCAAGTAGAGTCTATAGTACCATGAATAAATGCGACAGCTAATGCTAACTTTATTGGCGATTGTAACAGAATAAAACAATGCCGCCGATGAATTACCATAGAGAATGAGCGGAACGGACGGATTAAGTGAAATACAATCAAACAAGGAGGCGTACGTGCTAAGAATTTAAAATAGATACAGAGAAGTTCCCGATTCGGCGACTAAGTCTACGGAAAATTTGTTTGTCTACGTTTTTGTACATCTTCCATTTGCAAGTTAAATTAACTTAGTGTTCCTTAATTGGAGATTTATAAGTCTTTTATGGCACCAACTTGAAGAATTGCTCAAACCATCTTATTCATGGGCACAATATCAAAAATATTCAAAGATTTCCTCATTTTCCTTCAACGTAAGCATAAAAACAACAGCAAAGTCAAGTTTATTCTCGGTTGGAATAAAAATAATAAAAAGGTGCGCCCATTAGGAAGAATAAAGTCGGTAGCGACTAGCGTGTGAGTATTTTAACGCCAAACTATACATTAGGCGCGAAGAATCAGGAAGAGCTGGTACCTGAAGGCGCCGGCACCGTTCAACTGTGCTGACTCAGCAGAGCCGCACTCCCGCGCAGCCGCCATTACCGCGCAACTTATCATTACGTCGCGTCGCGCGCGCACTTCGCACTACCAAAAACACCAGTCATCCGTCCCATTCTGACCAATTAACGAGCCAACTGCAATTTGTAAGCATAAAAAAGCAACCGTGACGAGATGTCGATATTACGTGTCCTTGTTAACTACTGTGAGTTTTTATTTTTCGATAAAATTCTGAACGGTCTATTGAAATGTCAGTAACCTCGTGCGACCCTTTCAGCTCTCCGTAAAATGTTGAAATTGTATGCCGATCTATTACTTTTAAAAGTGGACAACTCGTGGTGCTTAAAGTTTATTTGACTTTGTAGCTTTTGGCCGTGGTTTAGCCCGCGTTTATGTTTTGAATGTCATACCGGGATTTAAAAGTACCCAATGTGTTAATCTATGTTATACACAATACCTTTGTCTCAAAATAAATTCATACAATGAAATCCGTTCAAGTTATTGTTAGAAAGAGTAAGAAAGAGACAAACATCCATCCATCCATCCACACAAACTTTCACATTTAATCATCTCATAATCGGCCTGCATTCTTCCACTGCTGGACATCGATGTGATGTACTTCACTGAGCCTCGGCTTTGATGTGACCTTGAACTTGTCGCAATTTGAACTTTCACATTTATAATATTAGTTAGATTTAAGATTGCAAGCGTTTATGGTACATTTTGCAATAGTAAGCGCACAATATCCTTATTAAACTGAACTTTGATGTGTAAATGTCTATGAAACTATTGTCATCTGATCAACCTTGCGATAAAGTCAAGCTGCAATAAGTTGATTAGCAGAATAATTGAATGTCGTTGACTCTTGCACCCATAAAAATACTTCGGAACGTATTATTATTTAAATTGGAAAACGAGAAGTCAAAATTGACAGTGATGTGATAAACAAATTATACTCGTGATTATTTTGCAGGAAACATAATTGTTTTCTGTTTTTTAGTTTAACAAGCACGCAACTTTTTTGGAAAGGACTGATTGAATAAAGATAATTTGAGAGGCTTAATACCTACCAGAGGCTAACCTCAATTTAGTTTGAAGCACTGGGATACGAGCATTAGCAGATACTTACGGTACTCACATTTAATTCTGATCATTAAAATCGTCTCCCACATTTGATTTACAAGTACGTAGTCCGTGATAGTAAACAAATAATTTAGGCAATAGCTTTCTAGACATATTTTTTTCTAACGCAGTTAATATGGAATCTTCAAAAATATTTACTAAGCTATTGAGGTTACGACCAACTGTTATTACTAGATGTATCGTAAATCTTTTGACAGCAGCTTTTATACGGAGGGCCTCCAAAGACGTCAGCCGCCAACCAACCGAATATTCCTCATTGTGCTGTCATCATATTAACTGACAGTACACAAAATAATCTGCTATTCATTTAATATTCATACATACAATTGCTTGCGAAAAGCTGCCGTTATGACAATACCATCACCTCAGAACTCGACGTTGAGTACAATTCATTTAATTCACACTCGAACCAAAGTATCCACATTAGATCGGGAGATATAATGGCTATTTTCACTTAATTCAATTGCTAACATTTCACACATATACCGTACGTATACCGACGAGCTATGAGCGTTGGAATGCTACGAATACTCTACCAAGTATGCCATATTTAAATGTAGATAAAATGAGTTGGTGAACGAATTCTCGGCGTTATAACAAGGTGCTCAGCGGCAAGCGCATAGTTTTAAAGCAATGAGGCGGCTACTCAATTGGAGTGCTAGTTAATTGATAGGTGCCGCGACTGCGGACGTATGAGATGTCGGTTACGGGACGCGAGGGGCTCGAAGCATTCAATTTGCTCTAAATCAGCGCGGGGAACGCACGCTCGGGCCGTAATTAAAAACCAGTCGAACACAAGGCTGCAGGATATAATCTGCATCAACACTCGCAATGGCTGTCCAATTTCATAATATTATTCTACGAGTTCATAAAACAAAACTGGTAACAATAACACCCAAATCAACGGGTTACTGTTAAACCAAACTTTAATCACTTAATTTGAATTTATATTCAGTTAGAAATTACACCGACAGTTTCCTAAACTATTAGTTATCATATTTCATCATCATCAGCCTATAAATGTTCCCACTGCTGGGACACAGACCTCCTCTCTCTGTGAGAGGGAGTGGGCCGTAATCTAACACGCGGTCCCAGTGAGAATTTTTGGTTCTAGGACATGCCGGTTTCCTCACGTTTTCCTTCACCGTTTTGAGAGCAGTGGTGTTGAAATAAATTACACAAAGTAATGCGCCTGACGGGGTTCGAACCCACGACCTACAACTCGTAAGTCGAGGCCGATACCACTGGGCCACCACTGCACTGAATCATATTTATCAGTCTGCAATTCTAGAGTTTTAAGCATTTCATTCGATTTGGTGCTTCACAGACGAGGCTAAAACAGACAAAAAGCTGATAAATCAGTGGCACCGCTAACGTCTAAACGCTGGTTAAATAAATAGGAATCTTTTAAATACGTATTACTTTCATTTCACCGATTCTTATTAAGTTCAATCAAACCTACAAATGACGGTATACAAAGTGACACAAAAGACAATAAAATTTCCAATATAGAAGCTGATTCGCATTAATAACGCCGAGGAACTGCAGACACAATAGATAGAGTCGAAGTCTTGAGACAATTGGAAGCATTGCAGCGTCAAATGAGATGTTCTCAACAGCCAATCTCCCGGTTCAATTTGCTCTGAATCAAAGACAGGCGCGGCGTATCGCAGTACGAAGACTACGAAAACTACGAAGGTCCTATAGCATGCAATTATATTACTCGTAATTCTGCACGCATAATTAGAAACGCTATCAGATGACAACGTGAACGATACACAGTATTTATCCTAGGGGTTAATTAATCCTATATCGCGGTTAGCTCTGTGATTCAATTAGAGGATTAACCGGAGTGTTTAAAGAATATAATTGAATTAATGTTTGTGGAATTGCTACAACGCACCTTTTTTTTCCATAAATTCTACTGCCAGTCCACTGTCCAGCCCAGTAATTCTAGACACTTTAAACCCCAATCTGCGGAATAATTCCTAGAGAGCTGAATTTTTGTACACACCTTTAGCTATTATGTGAAAAATCGTCATTAATTCGTGCCGGCTAAAAAAGTAATCAAGGTCAAAAGGTCACGAAATTCAGTTTCTTGCAAATATCTCGCGACCTATTTCGGAGGTTAATACAGGTCATTATAAAATGGTTTGTGCATTCTAAGCGCTTTATCAGCGCTCTACTCAAAAAACAGTTAATTTTACAGAAAAATGCTAGAGGTAATTATTGTAGATCATTTCACAACAAACAATTTAATACTGACCTGCATTGAACTCCGAGCAATCGGTCGCGAGATATTTGCAAAAAACTGATTTTCGTGACCTTTTGACCTTGATAACTTTTTTAGCCGGCACGATATTAATGTCGATTTTTCACATCTTCATTACAACACCGCAATATAGGTGTGTACAAATTCAGCTCTCTAGGAATTATTCCGCAGATAAATCTAAAATTACTGGACTAGTAGGTAAATTCGATTTATATTCCGGATTCAATTCTAAGAAATGGTCGCAAATGTAACGTATTTTAGTAGAAAAAACAGCAGCCATATTTTAGCAATGATTGCAATAATATTTATCTGTTAGGAATACGTCGACTTTAGCACGTATTTACAAGACGCATTCCATGCTTGATTTCAACATAAAAGAGACACTAAAGGCGTTTATTAACCCAGCAAGATATTTAAAATAGAAACGGGAAAGAGAAAATGATAAAATTGTGGTCAGAATAATACCTTCTACTGACAATGAGTCGTAAAACCGTTGTGTTAAATGGGTAAGATAAAATCTTTACAAATATCAACGTTAAAGTTAATTCAGGCCATCAAGCGTCGCGTGCTCCAGCGAAACTAGAACGCAAAGAAAATCAGAAATCGTTTGGAAATAAGCTTTTTTTTATTTCTTTATAACTTCACATAATGTGAAGTGAAAAGAAGCTACATACTTTGCTCGATAATTAAAAACATAGAGGTATGAACAAGATAAAGTCTTGTGTCATATTAAAGTTTGAACACTCTTTGATTTAAATTACAGTTATTTTTTAGTAGTAAAACATGAAAGGAAACATATTTCAGTACATAATTAAATTAAACTCAAAACTCATGAAATAGTACTTAAAATATACTGGTTGGTATAAAAGTAAATTAACTTTTCACTAGTAAGGAGTAGTAAAACATGATTGGTACAAAATACCCAGTGTTTAAAATAGTTACTTACTTGCTAACATTGTAAAGTTATTTAATTTTCAAAGAAAAGCTCCTGTTAAAGTCATACTTATTTACGAGTGTATGTGCAACATGCATTATTGACCAAATAACAGTAACTTCAACGTAAGTGCAATTGAAAGGAGATAATTATGTTTCTTAAAAATATTCCTTTAAACCCTCTATGAAAGAGCGTGTAAAGAGAATAAAAGAAAAAAAGATAAACAGATGTATAGCGAATCACATTTCTTCAGAGGAAGTCTTGTGGTGGGGTAATATTTAATTATCCCGTGGCGGAAACGCGAGGCGGGGTCGCGTTGACCCCACCCGCAAACAAAATGGCCGCCGACGTTACAATTACATTCCTTTATCAACCCGCGGAAGTTGCCACTTTATTATTTACAAGATGCACTTATCAAATTAAAGGAGTTGCACTTTCTTTTGAACTTTTTTACTGTTTAGGAAACCACTGACAACTAAATTATACTTCTTTATTATTTTTTCTTTCTTATTATACTTCTGGTTAACAATTACAATCATTTATTCACATTTACTTAAATATGTCCTTATTTTATTTAATAAAAAAGTACATTTCTAAGTTTTAGTTATTACCCGAAGATGCATTCCTCTAATTCACGACTTTAATCAAATACAGAAAGCAAACTAAATAACCGTTACAAGTGGATTAATAAGCGTATCATAATTTTAAACAGCTACGTCGAGGACGTGTGACACGCTCTTATTAAAACTTCATACCGACCAGAATAGCCTAGATCTAGGTAAATGATTATAAACCGTATTTCTCACACCATAAGGTATAATAATGTCAGTTATCTGGTTTATTGGAGTGTATGATACACGTGAGCTCGAGACTCATCCTAAGTTGGCGTGTATAATCGCAAAGCATTGCAAATGTGCCACTGATGCTGTCTACCGTTTAACTTGATTCAAATGTAATGCAACGCATTGACAATAATAATTACGTGAGCAACTGCGTTGTGTTAAGCAAATGTTTTTATTTTTGTCGTGATAAAAAACAAAAACATTTGCTCCAATGAGTCCTCCCACCCAGGGCAGAGCGGGAGGGACTGTCAGACTTGTACCTACTGACTAAAATTCGCGGTGATCATTCAAACCTACCCCTTTACGTTCCAGGGTCACGGTTACCTGATGAGGCAGTCACGACAAGCAAATGGATGAGTTGTTTTTTAAGCTATTGCATAGCTTTTATCGCGGACTCTGAGCGCGGCGACCGAAAAAACCTAATGAAAATAAACCTAACACCCCGCGTCGTCTAACGTCGTTTCAGTTCGGGAGACTTCGGCAATCATTAAAACATCCGTCATAAAGACAATTTAATTTTTCTTACTTATTCTAAACGGCCAGCTACAAAAGGAGGTTTTCACAACGAAGCCTACTTATAAAATTCTCCTACAACAAAGCAGAGTGGCGCAGTGGAAGCATGCTGGGCCCATAACTTGTTGAAAATTTTGACCCAGTTTGGAAATGAGACCTGGGAATCCTGTACATAAAAGTCACACTTATATCTTCATTATAATTTATTTTTCTTTATTACAGTAGTGCACCACAAACATTTTAAATAATTAATATTCTCGTTAAATGGTCGCGGTAATAATGCTATGCAATAGCTTTACCGCGGCAGTCCCCGAGTGCCACACGTATTTTTTTTAAGTAAATAGGAATCCTTGGGTATCTTCTTTTTAAATTGAACCAAAAAAAACACAAAATTTCAGTGCAATTAAATTACGACTCAATATAAAAATCATTCCAATGTAAATAAAATTATTATAGCAATTAGCTCTTTTTTGCACAACCCTATTTTATTAACATTTTTAAACCAATAACATAAAACACTCAAAGTTATAAACGTTCAACCACAAACTAGCTGAAAATAAGGTTTCGATAAAAATATACTAAAAATATAAAAGAGCACAATCGAAAGCCGCTCGTTGAAGTCTTTTGTATGCGCGTCAAAATTAACTGTTGGGAACGAATTCGCCGTTTAATTTTTTAAAATGGCCGTTCGTTCACTCACATAAAATGGCAATAATTTATACCTGTAACTAAATAAATAACTCGACAGTTAAAGAGGGAACATTTCGTATCAATCTTAATTAATACGCAGCGAAGACAGAGAGTGAATAAATTGGTGTATTAAAGAGCGCATGAGATATTTAATTATTGTCGATTCCGATCAACGCAGCCTCCTTGCGTGACACGGACAAAAGGGACAATCTCAAAAGAAGCTGACTTCTGAACATTATCGGGTGCAAAAGTGTTTTGTTAATTGTGAAACAATATTCCGAACATTGATACGAATATTTTAAATTATGAGGCTCCGTAAAAATCTAAAATTTTAGCCACATCATCATCTTCTAGATGCAATCTGAGAGCTCTTATATAGCGATATACTGTACATGTATTCCACGTGACAGTATTATAAGTCCTCATGCACGAGGTTGTAAGTTCAAACGCGGTCAAGTACCATGCAAGTGTCTCTTGCAGTGCATAATATATGTACTTGTTTATCTTGGACATCAATGACAATCGGTAAAAGAAAAACACCGTGGGAAAACTTGAATATAGTCCAAAGCCATGTAAGAGGCCTGTAGCGTTACTAAAGCAGGCTTAATTAATTCTGGCACAAAAGGATGGTCACATCCTTACTCGAAAAAGAAAGATAAATTAGTCACTACTTGTGGGGATATTTACAGCCTATACTTTATGGTCAGATTTTTCACTCACGATTTAACTTAAACTTAAATTCCCCAAATAAAACTACTACTAGATACCTACCTACTAACCACCTTGGTTTTATTTTTGTCAATTTTCACCGATCTTGAAATGGCAATTATCTGTTTTCCTATACCTACCTTTGAGCATTCTAATATTCCCATAAACTTAACACTTGAGCATACAACAGTACGATCGCGGTCAACACTTATGCGCGGGCGCCTCCCGCGGTCCGATTAAATGCTCGAGCGGTTTGTGTAATGAAGCGAGATAAATCAACGGCGTCACACGCACCCGCTCCCGTGACTCATGACCTTACTCGTGCAGTTTGTCATTTCATTTGAACAAGTTACAATTGCAATGAAGTCATTTTCTGTTGCATTGTACACGCACTTACTTGAGCAACTGTTGCTTCTAGACACTGATACTTTTAAGTAGATGACATCTTTGTAATAGTTTGTGATACGTTAATAAACTGCATGTATAATTGTGTGCTCATTGGTCTAGTTCAGCAGTTACGGCTGAATAAAATGTCCTGACTTTGATGCTCTGGTTAAGCAGTGTCATTAATTCTTTCAGGAATTTCACAATAGTAGCCCGTGCTGATTTTGTCCCAGATAAATGGCAATAGCATGTCCTTTCACATGAAACTGAAACATTACTGGCGAAATCTGGATGTAAGAATACTATACGCAAACTTTTATCATGTCAAAGACCATAACTAAGGATTAAAACATAACTGGTGAATTACGGAGCGTACTACAGGTATATCTTTGCCTAAGGGTCAGTTCACTCCAAGACGCGACGTTACTGGAAATGTGTATCTTTTTGTGTAGTAAATAAGGTTAAATTTCGAGTAATTGAAATGGGCGCGCCGCGTCGCGTCTCGGTGTGAATTGACCCTTAGTCTTCAAGGATACAGGCGTTATGTTATCCTACAGCTAATAATATTCTATGTTGTTACGATGACACTAAACAACCTTTATTATCGGTAAAGCTGGCAACCGCTAAAAGAGAAAGTTCTCTCAACGATGTTCACACCAAATGCGTCGTCACTAATCAAACTGTCTAGCTAGGAGTACGTGCCAGGCTAAAGATCAAAGCCGGGAATAAATATCAACTGGACAAGAGTCGAGTCCGTTACAGCTCAGTTACTTATACAGAGAGAGTAGACACTAGATAGTTAAACGCTGAAATAAGGCAAGTCAGCTTTTCATAGTCCCAACTGACACACGGCTGTGACAAAGACGGATTTAGTCAAATCTCTCTTCTTAGCTGTTCCACGCCTTAAATTCCCTAGACAAAACAATCTAATCAGACATTCAAGGACACAATAAAGTATTGTTTTCAAAAACACGCAGAAAATTTAAAATGATTTAGAACAACGAATGCAGTGGCTTAGTGTGTATAATCATCAATTCTTTGAACAACTTATTGAATATTATTTTGCATAATTTTAAAATACAGTACATAAAATATAACGATAACGGACAACACAAATCAGATTAATTTAATATTAATTTATAAACGTATTTACATGTAATTGGCACAATCTAAATAATGATTTAAATTTAAAAGCAACAAATTTTAAAAACGCAATTTAAGATTAAGTACGTAGCCCTCCAACGTTTTAAGTAGAAACAATAAATTCATCGACACTAATTGGTGGTTTTCTCCCATTTATCAGCTCATTACATCACAGTAGCGCGAATAAAATAAAATATGTGTGCGGAGCGGTCCGTGCGCCGTGGGCAGATCATTCGCATGCGATAAGCGTCGGTCAGGCACATCGTAAATTCAAAGAGCAGGCCCTGCCGAACTACAGACCAGATTGTGAGCTTTAATCAGTTGTGTGCCTAACCGCAGTCTCTGCCAACGACCCGTCTCACACCACCACAAACATCAGTTTCTTCAAAAAATATTTATCACGGCTCCATAATCAAAAAATCCGATAAACGTTTGCTAACAAATTGTTTATTATTGTATCTTTGGCCTGAAACACAATTTATCACTACTAAACTAGTTAGCGCCTCATAAATAAAGAGCTTTATTTTTATCGTAGAGCTACAGTTGCTCATAACTAAAACGATTATACCGTGATTATATATGTTAAACATATCATTGTCCACAACTTCTACCAAATAAAGTAATTAGAAACCGGAAAATCTGCCCAATAAAATATTATAAACATAATTGTAAATTATTGTTTGAAAATATTCGAGGGTAATACTTTCTAAAAACCTCATGTTCTTATAAACATTTATAGACATACTTGTATGAAATATATGGCGTATTGCATTAGAACATTCCGTACTGTTGTGTTCTAAATAGGAATGTTTGGAAATGGATGCACAGTACGACTACAAATCCGAATTTATTCGAGCGGCTGCGCTTTGAAGACGGCTACTGCGTTGCATGCATGCAGATGAGCGAACAACGTTTAATCGTTTAATGGAGACTGCATTAATGTATCAGATTGAATGTTTATTTTTTATTTAAGAAAATAAAATTACCTGTGCAAACTGAGACAACGAATATTGTTATTGAATCTTTGCACACGCATGGATATTGCACACGCGCATTACAAAAGGGACCTTTACATATAATACCTATTACCTATTATATTACACATATTTAACAGCATTGTGTTATTATTGTACATAAATCATAAATACAAGCGCTAACGTAGCAAAACATACTTATTGAAAATGTAAACACAGCAGATGCATGCTCGTGGCTCGTGACTTGTGCACCAATGAACTTTAAAATCGAAAACATTGTTTCGAAAATTAATCGATATTAAAGCCACGGTATCGATAGCATTTACAAAGCATGCACGCGTGCGGCAGAAGCATTGGCAACACAAACATCGCCCCACAATTCCATTATAACATTCTACCGCACGAGAAAATAAAAGGTCTCAAATTTACATAGCACGAGTGACCCGATCCGAGGCACTCGACGGAAATTCACAAAATTCGCGACGTCTCTTTTCAACGTGCCGCTGCTTTTAGCGATATGAGAAGAGAAAGAGCAAAGGAAATCGATGTTGCAGTTCAAGCACATGAGTAAAATGTCATGCAGAACAAAATCCAATTTCATTTTCAAACATTGGTTATGCGCGTGAGTTACAATGCTCGTGCTTGTAGCAACTCATACCTTGAAACATATCGTAGCTGCAAAACGTTGCTGTTTAACAAAAGTATCAAATAACTCGCGGATTCGATTAAATAGAACTTCCCACCTCAACATAAACCATAACGTTTATGTAAGTAGAATGGAGATATAAATTGTCAATAAAACCTATAAGCTAGTGTCGCAACTTTAACAGAATCTGGAGCAAACGTAATGTAAATGTAAATTTTATAGTGCTCCAAGGCTTTGATCAAGCTCTGGCACTGACTTTAGATCTAACTTCAAGATAATTGAGTACCTTATGTGTCTAGACCTATATAGATCATGTTGAAGGACAAAAGTCTTAAGAAAAACCGGAATATGAAAGTCAAGTTAACCTTGTTATTTACTCCTAAACAAGCTGTTTTGGCTATCTGAAGAAATGTCGTATACATATTTTATGAATAAATAAACTTGATACCATAATATAGACCCACTGTACAATGATAGTGAATACTTCTTCCGAAGCCTGAATACTCGTCAATATTGTTTAATACTTAATTGTGATAAACATCTTAGATAGCTCATTAATGTAGCCGACATTCTTAGTATCACAAATATTACCTCATTTTCTAAAAGCTAGCCTAGAGCTAGCCCACAACATGAAATCATCAATTCATAACGCAACTACTAAAAGGGTAGTAGAACGACAAAGCAGACAATGTTATCTCTATGTCAATCTATCGATCATGCAATTACCTAAAGTGTTGCGCAAATGCACGCGATATTTTAGCGGGCATTAACCGGGCCACGTAACACATAACCATGGCAATTAGTACATAGACCAGTGAGCGACAGCGTGCCTAAACCGATTATATCCCGCTTTATCGCGGGATCGCCGGCGTGCGGCAGTCCCAACAATACACGTGAACAGATTCCAGCGCCATGACCGACACGCAGAACCAACCAGATCAACAAACTGCACGACTAAACTACGCCTTTTCGACCATTTCCAACCGGACCCCGGACACTTGCGAAAGATACCTATTTGCTTATCAAATCACGTTCCTGCAACTGGTATTGTTGCACACCATTCTGTAATCATAATTCTTGTAAAACATGATAGTCTACCACAGTAGTATAAACAAAATTGTGACTAAGATTGATAGAGGAGTAACTGTTACCACACAAATAATATCTGAACAAACAAGGTACCCTTCGGAAGTTGGTAACCGGAAAGGTTTACCAACGGCAATATTTCACGGCACCCTCGCCTCGTCGTGCAAGCGAAAATTGCATTAACATTTTTTGACAGTCACTAGTCGAAACGATGACGAGGACGTTTAGTCTAACCGCTGACAGTGAAAAATTACGACTCCCAGGTCGGCGTAAGCAATGCGATCGCTCGATAGTTCTTAATGTATCGCTGTCAATCGCATGTTTTGACGTGCGGAATCACTCCCTGCTATCTGAGAGCCGCCACAGCCTCTACTGGCGCAACCTTTGCTTAGTCATCACCAGTAATAGAAGCGTCACCCGAACGTCAATATTGCAATTTAAATTACTTCTGGGATCCTTTCAAATCCGTGCAGTAAACTCTCCTTTAGTACATAGTCAAACATTTTAAGTCAAGTTTTGCAAGAAGCTTCCTTACAGATATTTCCACACTCATAATCAACGTTTGCAACATTTACTTCGCTTAACGATTGGAAAGTTTACGTAAAACCTATGAATAGACACATAAAATACTTCACTATGAACCTTAGCAAAGCGCCCTACATGCAAATCAAGTCACGGTTCGACCTAAATTACAAGTCGAGTACTTCTAACTGTGACTGACTCAGTGGAACCGAGTAATGAGCCAAATTATGTCCATCAGACAACGACACCACCGTAATTATGTAGCAAATGATGCCAAATCTAAGTTTTTGAGAAGAACAACTCTATTATAAAGAGATTTGGCGATGACGAACTCGTATAATATCACCATAAGCGTTGTTTAAACAAAACAGCTCACGTAATTACACGCGACCGTTTCCCAGTAATACTGCGTGTAATCAAATACTAAATTACATTTTCAAGAAAATTTCGTTCACATTCTGGTAGCTCTTAAATTTATTTTCTGAATGCTTTTGATGTTTATGCATGGAAACGTGTTGAAGGTGTTTGATCCATTTTAATTTTTTAACCTTTGATCAATTTGTAATATTGAACATTTGATTTTGTACAGGTTAACCCGTCACATGATGAAACAATCGGAAGTCGATAAGTAGGTAATTAACTAATTATCATAATAGGAGAGTGGCCTGAAGAATGATATTTGTACTCAAAAGCAAGCATGATGTCTAACCAAACCTACAAATTAAGCAGTGTCAGGAATATCCCTTGAAGTATTTTATTGTACGAGTACCTTTTTGTGGGGGATAATACATATAGTTTATACTAATGGGCACGATACTTTTTTAATGTAGCATGGTATACAAACTAATGTCGTTATATTGAAGTAGTCCTCTATTAATTACATACTTACTCACTTTGCAGGATTAACACCTAGTAAAAACAAACGGCATGATTGCGTATACCCGAGGATAGAAAATTCCACTTTTAAGGCTGTTACTAAAATTTCTCCTGTCTTAACTAGAATTTATTTTACACGAAGACGTGGAATAAATTAAGCAACAATATGGTTATATCTCAGTACAATTATTCGTGTGTTGAACAAGCCCGTAGGCTGTACGACAACGCGCGACGTCGGCGCTCTCACGCAAATGCCAGCGTTATGAAACCGCTACGAGGTTGGAGCACTATGCCCAAACACCATTACTTTGAGACCTTTACAGTTATACTCTTTCTCCTTTTGTGAGTGTTAGTCGCAGAAGCGGTAGGGGTCATCTTAAGATGGCACCCATAAGAGTATTGTTATATTACCGGCATTACGTTCCCCAAGAGCGCTCTATGTGTCACAGCGTGCTCCAGTTCTGTGGACACGCCAGTATTGCCGTGGGAAGTGGTTGCGGACAGTAATTGTACTCTATGTCATCAAATTATTTTGAATTAAGATATCGCCTCAACAATGCGACAAGCTTGAAATAATTTACTGCCGCTCGCATCGAGGTTAACTGAAATAATGTAACGTGAAGCTAATTTAATTCTGAGAATCGAGTGAGTCAGAATATGAAATCAAAAAATGTCCGCGAAATTGTTGAATTTAACTTAAATGGATGTCGTTATAAACTGTAATCATAAAATTGTTTTAGTAAATCGATTTCAATATCTGTACTGCAAATGTCAGGGTAGAGTATAATTTATCATCATTTGCAGTTCAAGCAATTTAAATAGTTGAACTAGTAAAATTACTCAGTGTTTCAGTGTGCGGTCTAGATATTCAATCAGCGTCGGCTTTGTCAACCAATACCTGGAGGTGCGCGTGCGCAAATCAATTTGCTCGCGATCTCGATAGCGTGAGATAGTCAATCTCTAACGAGCTACCGACCACCGACTATCTACTCACCACTTACTTTAAGTCTACCCATTTTAAGGATTAAATGTAATTCTTGTCTTTTCCTTAGAAGATTTCTTCGCAAGAGGATAGACGTCATATTGTAAGAACATTATGTTTTGTTATGTATGTATTTATTTTAAACTGTAAATAACTGCGTACACCTTAATCAAATTTGCAGACACTTCAAACGATTTTCATTCGTTTCCAATAAACTATACACATTTGCATGTAAAATATTTTAACCCACTAAGTTTAAGATAAAACTATTTCGGCTTTATTACAAAACGTGGTTTAACTTAGACCAAGGTTTAAATAAAAAATCAATTTTTGAATTTCGAACTTTATTTCTACTGTCGTAAAGTTATTAATACAAAAACCGAGTTTAGATCCCGGTCTAAGTTGTCAATGTGCATTTTAGAATTTTATAGCAGTTGGAATAAAGTTCGAAATTCAAAAATTGATTTTTGATTTAAACCTTGGTCTAAGTTAAACCACGTTTTGTAATAAAGCCGAAACGGCTTTATTTAAGGTGTTAGGGCATGACATAATTCTTGAATTCAATTATCTTAAAATGCCATAGTGAATAAATTAGCAACAAGAAGCAAATTCCATAACGTACATAGGGTTAGAGCTGCCAGTCACTTTCATTTCTCGCGTGAATAGAATCAGTTCTGTCGGTACTAGCGCCTTAATCGTTATGACTTACACAATTTCAGAAACCAGAGGTTTGGAAATGTTTAAATAATATTCAAATAACTATAATTCATAGAGTTGACACTGTTTTCAGATAAAATGAGTGATTAAGTAACGCTTGAGCACTAAATAAATCAAGAGAACATAACGAAACATTCTACTGTGACACATGATACAGATTCCGTATTCCGCAGCAACTGAAACGAGTCCAAGAAGCCTACTCAAAAGGACACAGATGTGTAATCGAGCAAGAAAAACGCAGCGTCACAATGAGGGACAAACTGTACGGAGAAAGTTGGAAGAAAGTGATGATTCTTTTCACACGTAATCTGTTTACGGCTGAAATACAAAATTATCTTCCAAACATATGAAGTTTTCCGGCGAGTAATCAATCATAACGACTGAAGGGGCGCGGAAAGCCGCAGACGCGAGCACCTACCGAAGGCACTCTTATGAAAGCAACGAATAATACAGCACGAATCAATCATAGATTTTGTGACGATCCATCATAAATTTTCATTGAAAAAAATAACCATGTTATTATATTTCAATACGAAGCGAAAATTTGGCAGAACCTTTACATACGTGAAATATTTTTAAGATGTATTAAAATGCCTAACAATAGAAATAAAAAAACTCTTTAGAAAAATGCTTTATTTTTTTAGCGTGGTAAAATCATCAGACCAAACCCAGGGCAGGGGCGGGAGACTTGTACTGACTAAAATCCACGGTGTCCTTCATTAGCTCTTTACGTTCCAGGGTCACGGTAATGAGATAAGTCCCGCGAACCCGGCAGGCTTTGGCCCTCTAATGGGGGGGGCATCATCTTGCTGACGCTCTATGAGGCGCGCGTGGAACACAACGCGCCGTCGACCCAGGCATGGTCCATGGTCAGGCGTCGAGTTGCCCATTACTCGCCGCCCGCATGCCCGCGCCGACGGCGGCCGGAGATCGTCTTGCGACGTCCGTCGCCGCGGGCGAATGCTTAAGAAAATGCTTTTTTTTTATTTATCGTGGTAAAATCATCAAATGAGTCCTCCCACCCCGGGCAGGGCGGGAGGGACTGTCAGACTTGTACTGACATAAATCCACGGTGTCCTTCAATAGCCCTTTATATTCCGGGGTCACGGTAATGAGATAAGTCCCGCGACCCCGGCAGGCTTTGGCCCTCTAGAGGGGGGCCCCGTCATTTAAGAAAATGCTTAGGAAAATTTAAAATATACGGAATTCAACTACCAGCTCTAAGTGAAGATAATGATTCTGAAATAATTGTGCGCAAGTGCTGTACAGTAGCAATAAGCGATCTCACAAGAGATTGAGCTCTCAGGCAGCGTGTCTTCACGAATCGGCCAACTCGATCTCGCTTCCGCGAAGAGCGGCAGCTATTCCAAACCAGTCAACGCACGACAAGTGCACAAAGGGCGTCGGAACGTGGCATTGTAAAGTGGCTTTAAGTAGGCACAACTTCCTCTTCGGTTCGTAGTGTCGATACCTACGGGACACAGCGGAGGTCGGCACTTGCTGAATCTGCGATTCACTTATGCGAAACTTAGCAGCGAAGGAAAAGTCGTGGAACGTTAACACCGGTGGGTTTTGTTCTATTTTGTTTCGACATTCACACAAATATTTTTCTCTGGGAGCTTTACAAAGTACGCGTGTTGCTCATATAAAGATCGAAAGTGATAATTCGACGCAAAAGTAAACTTTCATTGGCAAAAAATATTTACCTGGTCTATAAAATCCAACCACTAAACTTTTGGAGCTCTAGGACCTGCCTTACAAAAAAAATGGTGATGTAAAATAAATGTATAAGTAATCAAATTTTTTTCCACACCTACATAAATATTCACATTAACATAGGAATAGTCTGATCTAAGCCCAGCTGGCTGGCTACACTAATTTAACTCGGTTAGCTAATTTATCCGCTATTTAGTCGGCGGTAAACGTGAGATCCATATCGCGTATTCTGAAGTTTAAGCTCGAGAGACGCGCATCGAATTCGCGGCAGGCGGGCCACTCGGATTACACACACGACCTACAATTTACCTACTACCTTAATTATGTAACTCAGGAGATAGTATCATGTTTTATTACCACCACCATGATCTGCGTCATAATGACCATCCTTTTAAATTCGGTAAAGTAATTCATATAGAGCTACAGAACTTTAACTGCTGCTTACATAACAAACCGTTTCATATTGCCACATTGTGGATTCACGAGGTAATCCCGTAGAGCCCTCAAGATTTAGTTTATACCAAAAGATTTGTGTAAATTACACTTAGCCGAAATATTTGCCTGTTTACGCACCTGTTGGTATTTCAAGACAAAAAACAAATAGTGTTCTACCACACCTTCCCACCATTTATTTGTTTTATTTCAAATAAGTACATTTCAATAGAATTTTAATGAATACGAAATTATAATCAAAGTAATATTCCTAATCAAGAAGCGGCGGTGGCCGTAACTCTATTCAAAATTCGCAGATACACTGTAACCATAAGAGGAAGTCACGGGTGTAATCGTTGCCATCTCACGGGCTGTTGTGGTGCTGGTTGCGGGAACATTTAAATTATCGTGGAGTTAGATCCGCGCGCCCATAATCACACCGTTCATTTGTAAGCTAGCCAGCTAACAGTACAGCGCGGCCCAACGAAAGTATCGCCATCAGATACCGAGGGACGTTCAAGTTCAATATTATTCAGAACTGAGAAAAACAATCGTGGCTCGTTAAATTGCGATAGCGAGTACGCGATTGTCCGCATCGAGTTCCTTACCTTATACTCCTATCTATTGAATTCTGTACACAGTGAAGTATACACGACAGCCTATTCACATTATAGTGTCTAGATACACAACATTTGTATAAAGTATGATCAAAGCGAAGAGAATCGATCAAACGTAAACGAAACCAGATAAGTCAAGCTAGCAGTCCTAATTACGATTGAAGTTGGAGCAGCTACTAAAAAGACCTTTACCGTCAATGTATCAATCTGAGGAGGTTGATAGGCCAGAGCGATCAGACCATGCTAATGAGGCCGACCGGTTAAAAGGGACAATTGCTTGCCAGCAAAGCTATCTTTAAGACATTTAAAGGCTGTATTTCTTGCGCTCCTACGTAGACGGGAATAAGAATGTTGTTAGACGTTGATTAATCGCTTTCTAACTTCGAACAAGGTTAAGAAATTGTGCTACTGTGTAGTGAATTTAAATTGAAAATGTAAATGTTGGCCTAAATAACAAAAATAGGTGTAACAGGAACAGACGGAACAATCGCTTCATTGTTTAATGAAGTGAAGAGATTACAAATGGGTGAAGTTAGATAGTTCATTTGTCGCTTACGTTAATTTCCTGCTAATAAACTTTAACAAACAGACGGCTCTATGTCGTGAATGCCTTTCAGTTGCGCAAAGCAATTAGTGCGACATTTGGCGCCGACTTACAATGACTGGGATCGAATTAAATGTTACTGTGTATTAAGCATTGACTAGAGATTTCAATCTTAATTTGATGGTGGATAACTAATTGTGAAAGATGTTTTCAGTTTAGGATATCTATTAAATGTCGTTATTGTTAAATACCAAATATCTTTAAGCTACTTAGCTAACAAAAATCATTGATATCTTATCGCAAAGCTCGGTAACTGCAAATAATTTCGCATGCAGAAAACGTAACATTCAACAAAACATGTATAACAAGATAATACAAGCCCATTGATTCGATAAATCTACTGCTACCGCTATCTAGGCAGAGCATACAAATACGAAATTGATTGCTTCGTGTGGCGAGTGACATTTCAGTATCTGTGAAGAGGCGAGCGCGAGGTGTATGCGGGGAAGGGAGGGCGGTCTTCACACTGACATTTGAATAGGTCTGTCTCGGCATGTACCGGCACCCACCGACGGCCAACGAAAGGCGACAATGTTCAACGAACACAGAACAACATTCCCATTGAAAAGAAAATTTACTTTTATTCCACGGTTGACAATAGTGCACCTTATTTTTCAACATTTCTGGTTGGCAAAAGTTGGTTTTCCTTTAAATTTATTTTTTTATCAAACATCTGATATTTCTACAGTTTTATAATGCTTTGTTTTCCAGCCAGGAAAACTATAAAACCGTCAATTCAATATCTTATAAAGTTAAATCTTATCAAGTTTTATTAATAAAAAGATAAAGGTACCTTTACTTACGATTTCTTCTATGAACCGTATAATAAATACGGCATAGTAACGATTATGCCGCTATTCTAGAAATAATTTTCAAATAGCATATCGGGAAATAGTGTTGTACTCGTAAATAGTTGTGTTTGGTAGTACCTAATACAAATGTCCCAGATTAATTACAGCTACGTGAGCTTACATAGTGCAACACATTTGAACCAATAAATGCGTCATAACGCTTCTGCATTAGATTATCTGAACGCGATACGTGTTCTGAAATAATGTTATAGCTGTGTCTCAGCCTCTCAGGCAGGTACGTGCTGACAAAATATACTGAAACATCGTTACAGAATGTTTTTATGTGATCGCTTTAAAAGTTTAAACGATATAAACAATATAGAATTTTCAGTCGCTTCATTCAATAGTCTGAGTTTTAGTTGAATTCAATCAAACTTTATATTCTGAATTCACGATAACTTTGAAATTAAAATATCTATGGAACCGAACTTTAGGGAGTATTCCTATTTTCTGAGAAAATATTTCATATCCGGATCGCTAGAACAGTGTTCCAAGTTCAAACAAAGGAAGTCAATTTAACAATGTTAGCGCTACACGAAAGGTTTGATCGACATAATATGGAACATCTGATGATGTTGAAACTACGTAACTATTTATTCCTAATATATTTAAGTGCAGTGACCTATGTAAATGTGGGTAGCAAAGCCATCCTCTGCTCACTGGCAGTTTCAGGATTCCTTGGCGACTATGTGAGAACTTTACGAAACAAAGTTTCCTGCGAATTGTTTGTATATATTTGTATAAGAAATGAGGAGCAAAACAGGAAATGTTAAAACTTTTTTTATGTGAATACTTGATGCGGGTATTATCTTAGCAAAAAGTATTCTTTCAAATCTGAGATTGCCAGAAAAACGCTACAAAATAAAAAGGACAATGGAGACAAAAATCTCACTGGCAATTCTGTAGCGCCGCACCTCTAAATACCTAATTAACTCGAACAAGATATATACTTCGATATAGTGATCGATTATGACCACTCTGATTAATGAGCAGTTATAATCGATTTCACACTCACAAAATGATTTCAGGTGCCACATAGTTTGATCAAGCTCGTGTCAAATATTGACAGCTGGTAATTAAAAAACCCGACACGCGTATGTCGCCTCTCGTTAGCCACATGTACACACCTTGTCCTTATGATTATTATCATAAAAAGTACTATAAAAAGTTAAATTAAAAAACGAATAACGGTATGTGCGCGTTCAATATGCTAGGAAAATGATACGTAGCCACGTGTCGCGGTGAAAAAACCTTTATGAAGCTTCTGCCCTTTTTTTGAAAGAAACTGAAACACAAAAGCCGTCAGTCAACTTTTAAGATTAGAACCAATTAGGCCATACAATTTTTTTTATGCGATAACCAATAAAACAAAAATAATTTTTCCGTGCGATAACCAATAAAATAAAAACTGTCACCTAAAAACAAAATATCAGGCATGAGCCTTGTTGATATTTTTTAATTAGTAACGAATCAAATAAATATATGTTAGTAGACGCATGGTGCAAATCGCCTTTAACTTTTTCAAAGATATATTATTCGAAGTCCAAAATCACAATATAGCAAAATATAAACTAGTCTAACATTAGTCATAAATGCAGCGGCTAATTTGTCCTAGTTACGGAAGCGTATGGTCAATGAACATGCAAATAGTCGTGGCTATACACGGGGTCCTCCCGAGGGTCCGGACCCCAGCGCAGAGGCCCCGGCGCAGAGGGCTCCGGTGCGGAGAGGCCAAGGGGTCGAATTCACCACCTGCACCGCTAATTGCCGCGCCTCCTAGCTGTTAACAGTTACACCCGCTCACAATTTCTGTGTACATTCTGATCAATGTTTTACACAAGTAACATTACATGCAATTACTTTCTACTTGCTTTCAGACTGCTTACTAAACCTTGTTTTCGGCATAACGTTTGTTTTCCCCAAAAGGTAGAATTGGGGTCAAATATTTATTTAAAAATATTATAAAATTAATATACTATCTTAAAGAGAGGCAAGGCTATTCGTTTCTGTAAATTAAGTGATGCTGTTTATATTTTTTTATTAAGTTGTATGGGCCGATTCGATATTCAGACTTATCTGAAAATAATACCAGAAGGTTTAAATGCTTCAAAATAAATATTTACACGAAACTGCAGACCTACTAACAAGCGCTCTATTCGACAGCTGATAAATCATAGTGCGTCTTTTCAACAAGTCCCGTATAACAGAAATCACTAGCCAATAAGCATATTCGTATGATATTGAGCCGATAATATAATAGAACCTTCGACTACGTACCAGCGAATCAATGGGCAGGCGTGACCTAACGCCAAAAGGCAAATTGCTATTGTTTATAAACAAGTCGCGAACACCCTGCATGAAACAATACACTAGGAAGTTACTACAGATTTGTATAAATGCATGTAAATAGATAAGTAAGCGGGGCATGAATTCCATTACAAATTAAAGTCCATCAGAATGTAACCGAGATAAGTCTCTTTAAAATAAGAAATTACTTCAAAGAAGCATCAAAGAACTTAGGTAAGAGTATAACTTATTAAACATTCATCACGACAAATGACAATCATGAGACAATAATAATTTGGAACGCGCGCCCATTTGTACCGAAATAGATGGTAATTATGATCATGAAAAACCTATTGAAGGATGTGTCAATGGATATTTACTTCCGTCATGGCTCGAGAACGATTCTTCGTGCGTACCGGTCACGGCGAACCTGTTACATCTTGTATTTTATATGTCGACACTAGACAACTTTATAGTACAATCTAAAACAATAGCAAGTACTGGATATGGCATGGAAATTGCGACAAACTGTACTTTAAATGAGTTATGTATACAAGATTGCAATCGACAAAGCAATGCATCAATTTATGAGGCAAGTTACAGAAATGAAAATAACATAAATAAAACAATTTCCGCTTTGAGTTATTTTACTGAATTTACATGTTTTACAGCTGCAGGACTGACAACTTCAGATTAAAACTGGTCATAAATATTGAATTACATGCGCTGACGCAAAATTATATGATAATAAAAATAAATGTAAATGGCTTCTCTTGAGTCAGATATGTTAAAACATTCGTTAAATTATTAGAATGGGACTCAATCTGCAAGCCTGTCAGCATAAACCTCGAACATACGTGTATTATTATTGAAACACGTCGATTAGAGAGACTGGCCAATTACCATCCATAAGGTATTGTGGAGGTTTAGCGCAGCAATGCAACCAACAATTTCTATGTCGACGGTATTGAGTTACGATGCAGCGAGCTGATGCTTTATTATCCGGTCCATCTCTTCCGCCCTTGTTGGTCTGCGATCACTCGTGTCGCCGGCATAACGGTCTCGCCCGATACGTCCGCATTATTAATCTTACCATTGTATTAGCCAACAACATCTCACAACATATGCGCATTGATAACACTAATGGTAAACCCGCTTGTTTAATGCAATCAATAACTTCGATTACAGTTAACTGACACCTCCTACCGACGGTCACTATTCGATTTATTAAATAAACTCGTATGTTTGGTTATCTTCGGGACAGTTCGTTAATGCTGACCTACTTCAAGAGAAGGTGGAAGCAAGCACAAGTGTGTAGTTAGGGATATTCGTCGCGTGCCCGCCCACCGTCATAATCCAGGCGGCGCGCACTGTTCACCTACCCTCTCTCCAATTATGATAACCATCACTCAAGGCGAGCGGAACGAAAGGGGGCAGGCACCGGTTAAAACGTAAAATTACACTTCAATTTTTACTCGACGGCGGGCACACAATAAAAAACAAATATTCTCATGGTGAGTATCGACGAAACGTGACCGGCCTTCGTCAAAATAGTCGGCCGTTGTCTTATTGGGCGGCGCTTTACATCAGACCAAGTGCTAAAGTGTAAAACGCTGCAGAGAAATTTATAAGCTTCACGTCACGAATATTGAATAATGACTTTACAAATTATCAGCGTCAACGCGTATTCAATTATTTATTATCGCACCACACTGTCATGTTTCGTAATAATTATGTTGACTTTTATTTCTTGCGCAACTGAGAAACTTGTGGAGATGAGGTTTAATGAATTCAAGGTATAGCACTTCCCTGCATGACACGTAATAAGTAATAATTTTTGCTCAATATATTCAATGGTTCCGAGCGCTAACTAGTGTAGCGTGCGTCAGAATTATAAAATATTAAACCTCTCCTTATTTATATGGAGGCTCGTTAACTTAGATCGCCGAGGGGAGTGTCCATTTATATCTCGTTGTCGAACCATGTGTTTTTACACGGGCAGGGAGTGTTACAACAAATTCAACAAACGACCGGCCGTCATCTATCAAAAACACTAACGAGCTCAGATGCCGCGGCCATTTACAATCACTGTGCAGGCCAACTCCAATAATATGCGATGATGCTGATGAAATAACGAAACCAGCCTCTAATTTACGAGTTAAAACAACGTCACAACATTGTTGCATTGCGGTGCACTTTAATGAAGGCTGACTAATAATTTACTCCCACAACAAACGTAATAAATTCCGTATGGTCCACCTTTGTACTCAGAAGATAAAAACACATGTTGCATTTGCGGTTTAAAATTAAAACACTGCTATCATTTGAGACTTCAAAATGAATAAGAATCACGTCTTCTTCTTCTTCCTGCCCTTATCCCATTCTACTTGGGGTCGGCGCAACACGTTTTCTTCTTCCATTCTCCCCTATCAGACGTCACAGTATCATTTACTCCTTTTTCTTTCATATCATTCCTTAGACAATCCATCCATCTTTTCTTTGGCCTTCCTCTTCCTCTCCATCCATCAACATTCATACTCATCACTTTCTTAGTCACATGGGTGTCATCCCTCCTCATCACATGTCCATACCAAGATAGACGATTCCCTTTCATTTTTTCTGTAACAGGCGCCACTTTCAAACTTCCCCTTATAAACTCATTCCTTACTTTATCCATTCTTGTCACTCCACACATCCATCTCAACATCCTCATCTCCGCTACATGCAATCGTTTCTCATCCATCTTTTTCACAGCCCAGCATTCCGATCCATACAATACGACAGGTCTAATCACGGATTTGTATATTTTCCCCTTTAACTTGAGGGGCATCCGTGGGTCGCAAGTTGTTCCGGTGACCTGTCGCCATTTCATCCATCCCGAGTTGATCCGGTGTGTTATGTCCCGGTCTACATCGCCATCTCCTTGGACAAGCGACCCGAGGTACCGAAAGTCGGAACAGACTGGTATGGGCGTTCCTGCAAGAGTAATGGGCACAGGACTGGAGAGACCGCCAAAATCGCAAAACAAATACTCTGTTTTGGTTCTGCTCAATTTCAGGCCAACGTTCTCCAGTCTTTGCCACCACACCTCCAATCTGTTCTGGACCTCAAGGCCGCTCTCGGCAATCAGCACAATGTCATCGGCAAACAGCATGCACCATGGGGCCTCTTCCTGGATGTCCGACGTCAGAGCATCCATTATCATCAGGAAGAGGTACGGGCTGAGAGCCGACCCTTGGTGCAAGCCAACCGCTACATTGAAGCTGCCGGTAGTGCCCGCTGTAGACCGGACTTGGGTACTGCATCGACTATACATTGCACGGATCAACTGTACATACTTTCCAGGTACACTTTTCTCCTTAAGGGCCCACCACAGAACCTCACGGGGCACCCGGTCGTATGCCTTTTCCAGGTCGACGAACACCATATGCAAGTTTTTATGCGCACCTCTGTATTTCTCGCACAGTTGGCGGATAGCGAAGATGGCATCCGTAATGGATCAAAGAAGATTTCACCGGATAATTCTTAATTGTTTATCTGGGGCCACGGTAGTGGCCCCGCCAAGACGAGCCAAGCAAAGCGCAAGGGCACTACCTACCTTTTCTCGAAGTGTTTCTTCGTTTTTTTGAACCCTCATAGAGTTTGTTTCCGATGTACTCGTACCAGATAGTTCATATTCTCAGGATATGATGTCATTAATAGACTTATTAAACATACGAAGTTTCAATTGAATAGCTCTAATACTTTAGATTTTATTGATATCTAAAATACACCGATTTCGTCACTGACACACTGATGGTATGTTTGGTATGTTATCTCAGTTTAGTATACAACCAACAAAAAAATTCATCAACTTATAACTTTCGCCCCCCATCCCCTAAAATGGGGGGTGGACGTTATAAAAAAGTTACAAAAAACGCTATCATGCCCTCAGATAAGCTTATAACTTTCGCCCCCCATATCCTAAAATTAGGGAGGGAGGGTGGAAGTTTGAATGAGATTTTCACCAATTTTATGAAAGTTTACACGGTACTGTAGACAGTGTACTAGACAGTAACTAAAAAACCTATTAATAAGTACTTACTGTCAAACTTTTTTTTTTTTTTGCGTGGTAAAATCATCAAATGAGTCCTCCCACCCCGGGCAGGGCGGGAGGGACTGTCAGACTTGTACTGACTAAAATCCACGGTGTCCTTCAATAGCCCTTTATGTTCCGGGGTCACGGTAATGAGATAAGTCCCGCGACCCCGGCAGGCTTTGGCCCTCTAGAGAGGGGGCCCCGTCATTATGCTGACGCTCTTTGAGGCGCGCGTGGAACACAACGCGCCGTCGACCCGGGCATGGTCCATGGTCGGGCAGTTGCCCTTTACTCGCCGCCCGCATGCCCGCAAGTACTGTCAAACTTTCGTAAAACTTTCGTAAACATAATTTAAAGAAAAAAATAAAAGTCTGCCTAGCAACTTACAAAAAGAACTGAAATCCCACCAAAAATATTTCATGTAAAATGTTGCCAAGACGACCACATAATGTTTGGCCTGTGAAAAAGATATCAGATCTCATGTTAAGCCAAACTTCTGAATCTACACGGCCTAACTCTACCGACCCTAACTTCACAAATTCTACATATCAGTAAAAATGTATGGCTTGGCTGTTTCGTTGCTTCAGAAACTAAATATTCGCATCACCTACACGCGATAGCGAAACGGCGATGATATTACCTCTCGCTATTCAACATAGTAAGGGGTATTGGATCAACAAATATTATTTATTCTTTTATCTACTCTCATATCGTTAAATTCAAAATACAAAACTCAAAACGAGTTTATAATGACGCACACAGTATATCGAAATAAAATTAAAAAATTAAATTATGACACTATTTCTCTAACAAAATAATGTTATAATATTTTTTTTTCATTACGATACAGATTACAGATCATAGATACATCCATTTGATTTTTTATCTGTGGCTGCGCGCGCTGTGGCCCATGCGCGGTGATAACGGGAATTTTGGCGCCATAATACTGTGTGAATCTTTATCTTTTATTTGATAAATTCGTGTTCAATGAAAGTAGATAAAGTAGTGTATGAAACTGTACATAACTAGGTATTATACACTCGTGTGATACTTTTAAAAAACTCGCTTCGCTCATTTTTTAAACTCGTGTACACACTCGTGTATAATACCCCTCATTATGTACCAGTTTCATAAACTACTATAATTACCGTTCGTCGATTTTCAGTTCAACATAGGGGTTCTCATATTTTTGCCTAGATCATGAGAAAAACTTCCATATTGGAATACACTTTTTAACGATATAAGATTACTTTTAACGATAGAATAAGCAAAATGCACACGCAACTATTTAGAGGCAACCATTAAAACGGCAACCTGCCGTTAACTTTACAAAGAAACAAAATTTTGACAGTTAATTTAAAAAAATCGTACACATGACATGCAGAATGTGAATTCAATTCCACTTCAAAAATAATTATATCGATCGGCAGGTCTATTGAAAACACCATATGCCTTCATTCCTTATTATTTCGGTGTGAATGGAGCTTTCGGTTTTGTAAGGGAAATTAAATTATATCGGTTCCTATCTATAAGAAACTCCACTTTTTATCGATTATACCTTTTTTTGAAAAAGGTTCACCCTCTAGAGTTTTTGTATTTGCAGTTTATTTAACGGTGCTCCGAACACCCTTTACCATGACATGCTTTTACTACGGTCGGTTTTAATATACTTATGGAAAAGTGCTGTTACATTCGAATAAATAAATAACTAATACCCAGTTATTATTTTTTTATCTCACTTCTTACTAATATTATAAATGTGAAAGTTTGTGAGGATTGATGTCTGGATGTTTGTTAGGTACTCATTCACGCAAAAACTACTGAACGGATTTGGATGAAATTTGGTAAACCGATAGTTTATAACCTGTATTATCACTTAGGATTAGGAATCGTAACGAGTAGCTGTGAGCTGTGTTAGCAACATAACATGAACAACGTACAAATCTTATCTTTATATTTTTAACACTCATGTATTCACGCAATACATAAGCAGCTTCTACCCTTGAAAGCTTCCCAACGTGATACTTAATATTGAACACGGAACCGAAAGTCAAACATCGTCTAAGAGCTGAAAATCAAACAGAACAGCGACTCCGAAATGTAAACCCACAAGCACAGAAGTCTATTTATCTAGACTGCCCAAGGAATCCAGTTAGTTAATTACGCTACGACAAGCGAATAGAGAATATTCTTTCTCATTACCGTACCGTCAGTGGTTCTCATTAGGTAGGGATATGTCAATGGCGGCGTGTTGCATCGGTGGGCCCTCGTTTGTCCTGTCGCCGTGTGCGCCGGACATTTTTCAGTGACGTAATAAATACGCGCCAGCGCACCTGCTTTTTCACGTACTGCGAGTTGTGACAAATAGTAGCCGTCGTTAACTGTGATTGCTTTTTTTTTCTCAATGCAAACTGCCCGCTGTAGATCAACAACGATGTAGATGCAAAATTGCAGCAAAATTGAGCGAGGCTGAAAAGAACAACATGTCTTAAGAATGATTTTAGAAATGTTTGCGTTACCAATAAATTAGATCATGATCGTACATCCCTTCATGTCTGTTAGACAGGTTTAATGTACGTTTCCTCTAAATTAGGCGTCTATTCAAACTCACATTACTCCGTTTTCTTACAGCATCCACTTTCTTAAGTGGTTACAAACTCACAAACTCGGAAAGCGTATCAAATATCAATTTGCATAATAACGTAAAAGCTCATACGCCGATACAAGCTGGAGCACGCCCACATTAACGAGATTATGTCAAAATTACGCGATGTAGGCACAGAGCTATGTTGACACTGTGTTAGGAGACACACAACCCGACCGTGGCAAATGCATAGCGATGCAAGGTAAATGTTGGTTTATTGTAATTAGCAAGCGCTACCTACAGGTTCAAAAGAAAATAATGTTTCTTTTTTGTTGTTCGCAATAAAACCTGTGTTGTGAATTAAGCATAAAGAACTTGACAATAGACTGGTGTTTGTGCGCGGCAAACCCGCGGCGTGTCCGCAGCGGTTGCCGCTTCCACGGACGACGGACGCGGGTGGTCCCAGCGGGTGTCCTGGCATATGTACAATGCCCATAATTCAGTGATTCGCACGAATACTAACCAGCAACGTTTCTCTGATACCGTCACAGTTACAGGAAGCACTAAAACAAACTTTGTCTATCCAACCACTAATTACCGCATAATCTGCAACGTTTGATGTAGCAGGAAATATATAATCTAATCAGATCACAATTATAACGATAATTAGATACCGAATCGCTACAGTTCCATATAAAATGCAAATACATTTAGATAAAACTACTACATCATAAAAACTAGCCTGTTTTCGCTTACACTAGGAGACCCTTATATGAATACCTACCTAAATAGGTTCACGAACTGAAAAACATGAGTTTTAGAAACGAAGATACAGTCAGCGTGCTATAAGTTTCAATGTGTCTGCATACCAAACTCTTTGGCTTCATGTAGCATACAGCCAAAAAGTGTTTACGTACTGCATATAGTATACAGGAATACCGATTAAAAATTGCTGCCTGCATAACTGTTTTACTAACTGTACACAAGATGGAAGGATTTTTGAAAATTAACCCCAAGGGTGAAATAACTAAAAATAAAGAAGGTTCTAATTTTCTTCCCATAGGGTGCACATCTTGCGGTTTCATACAAATGAGGCACATGAAAGATATAACGTGACGACGAATTAAATGATTTCAATTTGCGGCCATTTCTTGTTAGGCAGCTACCATAAAAGTGTTTACGACCGAGCGCTTATAAAATGACATATAAATATATTTTATAGTAACATAATTATTTACAAAATCCGTAACTTGATAATGATCGTTAATACGATTCAATTAATTCCAAATTTGTCAGTCGTAAAATTTTTACGGTATAAATGAACGAAATGAATCTTGTTATTCAGAAGTTTTAATTTATTAATGATAAATAACACTCTGATAGGTAAACAAGGTTCGATGTTTTGTATACCAAAAACTTCTTTAAAATGTCATTGTATTCATGATTTGAACCACAAACAACTATTATTATGAGACCAACTAAAAAATTGCAAAAAAAAATAACCATTTACATTTTTACATATCCCTACTCCTAATAGGTATCATAAAACCGAAAGAGTGTATTGACAAGTATGTATGAGTATGAGTGTATAAATTCGATGTTCCGCATGTCAAAATAGCTGTACTTTGATGATGATGAGTACAACATACAGACAACCCTGGAAAGGCTATGTAGGGCAAGAGGAGTGTTGCTCAAAAGGTCGTGACTACATTGACCCACCTAAGAAATTTTTGGAACGTACCTGTTTGTCAACGATTTACTAGTGCCCTCACGGCCTATGAGAAATAAAACAATATTTGATTTAGAACGAAAGTTGCAAATATTTTATGAAATATGGCCACCAACACATACAGACTATGTTGACGCATTTAGCTTAACTGACTGTGTCAGTCTGCTCTATTGAATCGTGTCATGAGAGCGGGTCACTAAATAAACACACACTGTTCAATGTTCCTACATACATCGTACCTAACTACCTATACTAGATAGATATGGTCATAATTAAGAATATACTTCGAACTAAAGTGACACTAACAAAATCTGGAACAGCTGATATTACAACTAATATGGTGTATATTTTCTTGACTAATATGGTGTGTTCATGGAGAGTTGTTCAATTTGGTGGTCTGAATCACATCTACACTTTTCCGTTACATGCTCTTTAACACTTCTTTTAGGAGAAATACTTCCATTTCCAATGTCAATTCACTTGATTGAAAAAAACTGTCTTTAAATTCTTACCATAACTATTTTCCTAATTAGCAATCGGCTTACCATCAAAGTTCCTCACTATACAAACAAGTTTATTATAAACCTATATTTGCTAAATAAAATAATTATTTTCATGCAGCCATAAACAGTTTTATAGTTAGTATTACTATCAACAACGGAAGCGGATATTGAAAGCTTGCGGGATACCTTTTCCCTAGTCCTAAACAAATATTATTATTATCCTATTCCGCGGTATCTGAAGTAAAACAACATTAATTTTATACCGCGACTCTATAATTAATTTAAACGTGAACATTTTGTAGTATAGCGCTTTAAAGGATAAAGCTACGTAGTCAATTTAAGCCGAAGCTATTACCCATTTAATGAAGGATACAAGACAAACTAGCTTCGTAGGAAGCCATCAGAGAGCCATCTCCGCGGCGCGAACCCACTTTAGTGGAAGCACATCGCCTACTTGGTAAGTAGTTCGACTCATTCCAATGTGTAGCGCACGGCAGATAATACACTTAGTAAACGATGTTTGTTTAGAGGCAAATGCAGTTGTTACGGCTTTTAGTGCCCCTGCCTGCAACTGTAACGTCGGATTAAGAGGTTTATAAACTTAGATCGTGTAGTGTGAGAGAAACAGCGCGCAATAAGAAAGTCAATTTAGTTCGTTAACGAGATTGGATGAAAGGCGGGAGGTTGATTAAGCTCTATTAGAGCCGAGTTGGTGTTGCGATGACATTCCATAAGCGAACCGCAGCGGACCGCAACGTCACGCGGCTACTTTGTATTAACTATGCGGTTAGACATGCAGCTATTGCAAATTACTGCTTTCATGGAGTTATTTAAAATGAAAATAATTTACAAACAAACTAGAAACGACTGAATATCTTTACAAACCAGATTTGGTCAATTTCATGAACTAATTACCTCCTTATCAACAAAGAGGTTGGTTGATTGGTATAATAACTGAAGTCCCTCATAAATGCCCTGTCACCTATCACCTCCTTTTTAAGTCAGTTAAAACAAGCATCGCTAAAGTGCCTACTCAATTACGTACTTTTCATAATTATGACACTCAATGTGTGTGTCCACACTGGAAGCCTAGCGCGACGGCGGCGGCGGGCGCGATCTGTGTCCACACTGCCGATCAAGCGTTTGTTTTTGTAGCGGCGAATTCAGGTGTTGCAAACCGGTGGTACAAAGTAGTTCCTATAAATCTTGTTTAAAGAAATTAATTTGAAAATGTTTTATAGGGTGTTTAGTATTGCATACAAGTAAATTATCAATCATTCTAAATTTTTCTACTCAAGTATGGTAAAAATAATTTAAATATGTACATAAACATCCAACGGTAGTACTTTAGTGCATGCTCTGGTAACTAGATGGCGCTACTAAAAGACCGAAAAGGTTTGATACACCTGCCACCCGCCCGTTGTATCAGTTGTTGCCTAGCAACGCCTAGGCTCGCAAAATCGCTTGTAGCCATCGCGCTAGGCCCCCGCCTTAGTCACTTCAATATGGCCACTAGCGGCGGTTTCATACATTCAATATTTCCGCGCCCGCCGCCGCCACCGTGCTAGGCTCGCAGTGTGTTTGAGCACAATGTCGTCAAAAACGTTGAGTTTCTTTCGTCGAAAAAACAATTTAGTTAGTGAGGAGTGAGAGTCACGCGATGACCGAGGCAGATGTGCCGACTCAAATACCTGACCGAAGAGTACGTATATAATTGTTAAATTTGCATTCATAATGGTGGCTAACAAGCGCAGATTGCGATCAGCTAGTTCGCGCCGCAACGACAAGTTGATACAAACAGATCGCAACCACCCTTCATTTTTAGGGATGCCAGGACTCGCTTATCGATAAAGGCAAAATTTCGCAATCTATACATATAATAAATCTGTAGAAGGGTCAATTCTGTACATTGAAAATATTGAAAAAATAAATAGCGGGGGGTGTTGCTGGATCGATACCAACCCAAATATGTGATTTAAAAAATTTTTGTCTGTCTGTCTGTCCGTCTGTCTGTCTGTCTGTATATGCAGGCATCACGTGAAAACTAACGGTTCGGTTTCGATGAAACTTGGTATAATTATACCTTATTATCCTGGGCATAAAATAGGATACTTTTTATCCTGGAAAAATACGTAGAAAAAAAAAATCTGTAACAAACCTTATTATGGAACCACTGGCGACACCTATTATCAAGTAGAACATTACGCCACGCCTGCCTCCATTGATTTCTAAAAAGGTTCCACCACTCACCACTAGATGGCGTTGTGCCTATGACGCGCATTTCTGAATCGCGGTGTTAAGATTCTCCGAGAGTTAATGACTACCGCGACTTTATTATTTTTCTGCGTGACTTAACCAGCAGTGCACAGTGCACTTGCGGGCTACGTCCTAATTGGAATATCTACACAAAACTCGGCTACTAAGTTTTATCATAAAGTTAAACAGTAATTCAATTTCTGTTATTTTTGGTTTAGAGGACCAAAAACCCCTGCCTTCGTACTCCCTGGGAAAAGGTGGTCGGGACTTGTCCTATTTTATATAAATAATTTGTACGTTGTGGACAATAAATCTTTGTCAAGAAACCGAACTTCTCTTCGTGCCGGCAACGGTGACTAACATCCCTTAAAAATCTTATTTTTCAGTTTTATTCATAGACGTTGTTCTGTAGAACCGCGAACACACGTTGCATTACCCGCAGTGGATTCAGCGCCGTAACCTGTAGCGCCGAAAGTCGGATTTGGCTTGAACCGTTTGCGGCACACGCGGGCCACGCCTCCCCGAATCCTATATAAGCAGCCGCGTTCCGCGCCGCGCGATCCATATAAATTCTGAATTTTGATGCGAGCGGACGTGTCCAGGGTGGCCACTGGCCAGCGGTCGTCCGTGGAATTAATATTGTATGCGTGTAATTTCAAACCGTGCTTTTCAGCGCGACCTTTTTGATTACTGTTCCGATCAGTTATTTGTAAATACAAGGTCGGAATTACTATGAAAAAATACTTACTACAGAACGCGAGCTCAACAGCAGTAGCTCAATAGATCTCCTTAATTATTATAGGCTTAGCCGTATTTGGGTCCAATAGATATTTATAAGATGTCATTGTCAGAGTTACTCAAAATGGAGAAATAAACCATCCACGCGAAGACCGACATCCGCGCGGACGGAGTCGCGGGCGGAAGCTAGTTTTAAATAAGAACAAACTGTTCATTTATTTCGTGACTTAATTAAAAGTAAAATATATTTTTTTAGTTATCTATCAATAATAGTCTGCGTCAAAAACTGAAACCTAATTTACACTCCCACAAGCAAATTAATTGAATTTAAATTAAAAGTTGAACAGTCTTTGCTGCGCAGATTAGCTTCTTTTATTCAAATAATTGACATAAATAACACAAAATCCCGCCAAACTCAGTTCAATGTTACAAAAATAATAATGCTATCATATCACCTGATAGCATTATTATTTTTGTAACATTCAACTGAGTAACTGAAGAACTCTGAACTGAGAACTGATAACTACCGGGGTTGTGGAGCTGTCACAAAAGAGCACCGCGGCTCTAGAACGCAAATTTAGATGCAAGGCGGGAGGACCCGTTTTGATGACTTTTACATCACAAATAAAAAAGGAAAGGAGAGTATGGCGAGCAAATCGATATCGATATATTAAAATTCTCGTACATAACTAATCGCAGCGACAAACGGGATGGCTTGTACTTAATTACAGTTATTAGAGAAGTTGCTAGGCCCGCGGGACCCTGGTCGCCGATCCAGAGACCACCGAGTACAACACTCACTCCGCAGTTATTTATACATATGAGTACAATCACCAACGGAAACGTATGCTTGAATATACGCACTACATGACCAATTAACCACGATGATAATATTTATTTATACTACCTACGGTTGCAATTAATTGCATGCGCAAATAAAGTCGGAACGAATTTTATTTTATTAAAACGGTCCTCGAAGTAGTGGGAATCGAAACGAATTGTTAAGAAACAATTCACAATGGACGCGGAATATGTATAATAGCGCCTACACTGCACACCGGAGAGCAAAGGAGCCTGCATTCAGAATGCTCTTCCCTTTACAATACGATACCCTTGTTTGTATTAAAAGTAGAACGAGTAAATTCACGCATTAAATATGAGTCAAGGCGAGAACATTTATTCATACAATAGAAATACGACTGGTAATGGCTGTTAATCAACCATGCATGGACCGAGATAAATTCTCATTAGCTTTATTTAGCGCCAGTATGGTTTTCTGTCTGAGCTAAGCAAAGCGTGTTCGTAAAATGTTTAAAGTTAAACGTATGTTAATTTGAGATCCACATTAGTATTTTATGTTCTTTTTTTCTTGGTCATAGAGCACAAAGAACTACGTATAATTCGGTTTATGTATATTTCTGAGAACACGCTGCTCAGTCATAAAAAGTACGCTGAAACTTATTAACATAATCGACACATGTTGCGACATAAGCGTTAACATTAAAACAAACTACCAACATAACAAAGTAAAAGGTCCCATAAGTATCACAAAAATCCCTCTGAAATGTTTAACTGAAAATATGAAAACACGCACAGGGAGATACAATTGCACGTGTAGCAGATGTGTTTAATTACTGACCCGACAAAATCTCGGAAAGAGTTGAGTTTCATTATGAACACAATAGCCTCTGCCTCAGCCGGCGATATAAAGTAAATAAAATATCAACACGCTGCTAACACCCCGCACATAAAATGATGGGACGCACACGCTAATATTTGCTTTAATAAAGTTCCGACATTTTGCAAAAAAATATGAGCCCGGCGCACGAATTAACTGTCGAGTTAGGCTTTAACAGCGGTCGCCTTCTGTCCCTTCATTACTTTGCCTAAACAAAAACCCACAGTAGAAATACAAATTTTAAATTATAACCCGAAACATGCCGACTGTAATTTTCAAATTAAAAATATTACTGAAGGCCTGATTACATAAACACCCTAATAATTTAAGCCGCTAACTCTCACCTACCTAGCATAAAATGAAAGCCGAGTTTATACTTGAATGTGGGTACGCATGAAACGCGAATTCTCGAAACTTAATACGGACGTGTTCAAAAAGATAAGGCGGGTGTAAGGCCAGGATTACATGAAAGGTGGCGAGTAAAAATTTTGAGAAACGTGTGCGCCCCGTGATCGTCCCACGCAATAATCCGTGGGCGAGTACGAATATTGATGCACCTCTTCGGTGACGCCTCGCTACGTCAAACATTTATCGTAATTGAATTAACACACATGCTGATAATAATTAGATTGTTGAAGCTGTTCTATTAAATTTTCACAGTAAGTACGTTAACCATTGAATACTTAATTTTACTAAACTATATAGTTTTGAAACAATAAGACTTTTAAACGCTAAGCATCGTTTTAATCAAAGTTAGACGCTGTCCACTATAACCGAAGTATACGAAATTTGAAATAAGGTTTGAGATTTCAGGCAAAACATTTAAGCAGCAGACAACGACATTATTAATTTGAGTAAAGATTTCGTCGTATTGAAGCCGCAATCCTGTCGACAGTGACAACAGCTAAGGGACGCATGCAGCGGCCTGCACTCCTGAAATCGGTCGTCGGTGTTCGTTCGTAGAGATTTACGATGTGCGCGCGCATTGAACACGCACTGCGACATAAGAGATGGCTCGCGTGCGTGTCGCCTTATCGCCGCACCGAGACGCCCAAATTACCTAACACTCCTTATGAATGCAAGCAACATGCTGAAATATACTCGAGGTGCGATTTATGTGCTCTAAGAACCATTACATAAACTGCTTCGAATTTGATTTAAAAGTATTGCAAATAGTATGGAATAAAAGGAAAAAAAATACCGCAATATAAATCCCAATTACTACATTTTCTTTACAGAGACATTTCGACTCAAGGGGTATGATCCATTTCAACACACAATGAATACGAAATAAGAAATCAACGCAACCACACTTTTCCCGGGCAATTTTCTTTCATAACCAATATTTTTAGCAGCTTTGCAAAGGGGCACTCGCTCTAAAATATGTAGCGGCACGTTGTTGAATTTTTGTTTAATATGCAATTTTGAACCCGAGCAGACGTATATCACGTTTTTCGCAACCAAAATGGTGTAATAAATCTGAAAGTCCATTTTCATATAAAAGAAAACCGATTAAGGAGCTTTTCCGATACCGATCGTTCGAATGAAGCTATATATTTTCATGATCGAGCGAATCCAAGATCGCGGACGTCTGACGACCGGTGCGTGAGAAAATTGAAAAGGAAACGTTTCTTTTAATGGTATTGTCCTTGAATGAAGAAACATTCATTTGCCTTTTTACACCGACTGATTCCTTTTATGTATAGCTGTTGATTTTTATTTGAAAACTTCTGGCTTCTACTGGCAACCAAACTCTCCACGGAAAATTTACAAAAAAAAAATAACATTACGATCGTAAATTGAGCTAAGGGAGAACGAAGAAGACGTTGTAATTGCAAGTGTCGCGTACTGAAAAACGACTACTGGACATAATTTACATGTCAATTAAATCTCTAAAGGAAATCCAATGCAATAAATTGCAAGTCACAGTTCATTATTTACTACTTAAGCATGCAGTACTACCGGACATTTTAAATTATAGAAAATCATAAACTGTAAAGATTCTTTGAAGCAAGAATTCCATCTACACTATAATATTTTAAAGAGAAAAGATTTGTATTTTTGTGTGTTTGTTTGTTATGAATAAACTCAAAAACGACTGTGCAGATATAAAAATTTTTCCACCATTCGAAAGCTACATTCACCCTAAGTAACATAGGTCATATAATACTATGTCCACCCGTGCGAAGCCGGGAAGGGCCGCTAGTCATTAATATTTTGATACGTTATCGCAATTTGCAGCGTTAGCAAGTAAGTTTGACATACTTTATTGTCGGCGTGTTTAAAGCGTCTCGTCATGCAAACTAGAATCCTGCTACAAGTAAAGTTTGCGGAATCACTTGAATTACTTGCTAAGTAAATTGAAGCGCAGTTGAGCTTACTGCGCCGGTGACTTTACCAATCACGAGGCGGAACTTCAATCAGACGTCACGTTAATGTACATAGAAGGGATCGTACTACACGTAAACTTAATTCAAATTATTAATACTAAACCAAAACCTCATCCAAATACGCTCAGTAGTTTTTGTTTGAAAGAGAGGCATCCATCCATCATCAAATACTTCCTCATTTGTAATATAAAAATTAGATAATAATTAATATTGAAAAGTTGTAAAAATAGCGCGAAGCAAAACTAAATTAATATTTGTTTGTACTTCTCTGCACATATAAAAGAGACAGCTTTTTTCTAACTACTACTTGAACACTGAAATGCATAACAATTCTTTGAATATTGAGTTGTAACCGGGTACTTTTTAAATTATAAATAATAGAACTTGCATGCGTCCAAACAATGCCCGCAGCAATCGTTTGACTGACAGACAATTTGTTTGTCACTCATTCTTTCGTTATCTTCATGTACACAAGCCCTGTGCTTAACAACCATGATGTTTTTTCCTACACGCGACCACCACGTCTATCAACACTTGTAATAGAATCATTTGTATCTAATAATATGTAGGAAGAAAGGTATCTCCAAAGATGATTAAGCTGCATTAAGTGAACATAACTTTGTCATGAGGTAACATAAACCCAAAGACGCAGACTTGCGACATTATAAAGACGCCATCCATTTTGATTACATATTGTAAATTAAGCAAAGACATTGACGAAATTGACAAGCGATTGAACAATCCAGCCAATAAACGAGATTCCCGAAATGTTTTACTTCCATAAATACTCAATATAGCCCCTTTTCCCACGCCCGTTTCGCAATCGACTTCGGGATCGGCGATCGACGTTGCGCCACATTAAATTCTTCACGTTTAATCAATTCCAGAGGTCGGTAGTAAAAAAAAATCAAAGTGAAGTGTTTACTTCCGTATCGATGGCGCCAGAAAAGTAAAGCAGACAACAAATAAATCGTTGGCGCAGTTTCAAAATCCTCCAAAATTGTCGGAGTTGCTACCGAGGACACGCCTTTTATCTGTAACGTCTATCAGTCTCTACGCTCGCTCCCCAATACTGGGTAAATAAAAAAAAATGCTTGGCATAAATAATCAAGCCGAAGAAACAGAGGGATGCGTGCAACCGTGCAGGATTAAAAAAGTACTCGTCGGTTTCAGATGACTTGCCTTGCCTGACCTACTTTCAGCCGCGACCATCATTACGATAAAAGCTTGCTTGATAAATTAATGCGCACCTTAGGTTACGCCCTAGTGACGTTCTACGGTGACAAGCTGAAAAGTAAAACGTAATCTGAACCTAAATATATTTGCATCGGGTTGAAATTGCGAGTCACGACACGACTTTAAGCGAAGCCTTGAAGTACCTGCGTTCGTTACTCTGTTTTATGCCGGGCGTCGAGCGGTTGCAGCTATCGCCTCACAACAATGTGCCGGCGAGCTCATAAATACAAAACAATTAGACGATAAATTCCCACTTGAATTAGTATTTTTATTTGCGCGTCACGTGCGCTCGGCGCTCTTTCCAACAATTTATGTAGGGAGGCGTCAAATTTAACAGCTCAAAGAAACTGATGGCGCTCTCCTAGGCTTTGGCGCGCACTCGTGATGCCCTGTAATTATGTTTACAATTTATTTGTAAGCGAACAATAGGTGCCTTGTTTGTATTGCGTTGATATAATGCGTAATACTAACTTTCGTTCCATTTCAAACTTAGACCAATTATTTTACTCCGATTTATTAAAAATATTAAGACAAAGTAAAGGAGTATTGATCTGATTTGCGAACCCGGCCAGCCACTCGAGCTGATCAACAGCGTGATTAAGTAAAACGAATAAGAGCGAAAGCGTGACACAAAAGCAATGCGATAACAGAGGAAAAACGACCAGAGAATCGCCTCTGAGCAGACGGTATCTTCGCCCGCCCGGGAGTTATTAAATATTAAAATAAACTCGCATTCCGACACGAGTCCTACGCGATACGCAAGATTATGGCCAACACAATGAGAGCACTGGCTCCGATCGCTCCCTCGCCTTATCATATCAAAGCACGAGCTTACATAATTCAACTAGGAAGGATATTCTCTCGAGTGATCCCTTGTTGCTGATCAAAATTTAGCGCCTGTGTAAACACGCGATTCCGAAAATCTTCGACAAAGTTAGCGGCCTATAAAAAGAAAATTGAACATTATATTTAGCTAACCTTTGCAGAGTTTGCAATTCAATACTTACGTATTGTTTTAAAGGGCAAATGGGTACATTCCCACGTGACGATGATGACAAGGTATTGCCTCATAGCGTCTTGAAAGTGTATCAGTCGTCTCATCTCTCGCTTACCAAGCAGCGCTCCGCCCACTTACCTGAAACAATACATCATTACAATATCACTAACTGAGAGGTAACGCATATGTTTAAATGTTTAACACCTACAACAGGTCTCCCGTGCACCACACATAAAGATGGGTACGGCATTTCATAATTTACTCCACCGTCTTTGACTATGCATAGGTAGCAATAAATTACTTCTTCAGTATCATAGACTGCACAAGCGTAGCTCTTGTTCAGTCTACAATTATTATTCTTCATTGGTATTTCTGGATTCTTGCTCGTGTTAAAATCCTTAATAACATGTAAAACACCACTCTAATCAACATTTAAATAGAACCATGTAGGAGTAATATTTCTGCGGTTATGGATATTAAACAAAAACATTTTTCTTGACACTCATTGTTTAGCTAATGACCTCAAATGGAGTTATAAGAGCATCAAAATTGTGTTTAGCTAATAATCTCCCGATGTAGTTATGATCAAAGAAAAAGAATCATTTCAGTTCAAGGTAATAAAACATGATACTTTGAAATACAAAATACCGTCACTAAAAACTGCTATTCTATACAATTGTGCAACAAATAAATGCAGCCACAAAAAGTCATTTAGGTTTCTCTAAGCGCTTATAATTTTTGCTAACTAGCTATACATAAAGTTTCGCACAGATAGTGCACACGCTATGCGATAAAATTTTATTTAGAAAACATTAGCATTCGCAGCGGCTTATCGAAGCCTCTTCTCGCAATTGTATGTGAATGGCCTGCGAATTTCCCCTCAATGCTTCGTACTTACGGAACCCTGAACATGCCTGTGGTTATCTCTAGTACCCTTATATCTGCTGGTTCCGTTCATATTTCAGTTTGTCTTATATTTTTTTTTCAATAGTTTGCCACTGTCTTTGACTTTCTTTTGGCGGAGGTACTATTTTATAAGTTACATGTGATGTGATAAGGAGAGAATGAGACTCACGTGACTAAGAGAGTGATGAGTATGAATGTTGATGGATGGAGAGGAAGAGGAAGGCCAAAGAAAAGATGGATGGATTGTCTAAGGAATGATATGAATGAAAAAGGAGTAAATGACTGTGACGTCTGATAGGGGAGAATGGAAGAAAAAAACGTGTTGCGCCGACCCCAAGTAAAATGGGATAAGGGCAGGAAGAAGAAGACAATGTTCGTGAGAACCATAGAGCAATTCTAATTAATATCCAAATTAATATCAAACATCTTCGCATTTTACTGTCGTTTCGTTCGTGAAAATTAGAGGTAATAAATAATAACATACTTTCAGGAGGCGAATGGCCAATAATGTTAATTTTTAGCATTATACCAGTGAGTACGCATTACAGGCGAATACTCTAGTGAGAATCCCTCGTCTTTTGTTTAATTACCCTACTTCTAGTTTACTCCTCCTCACTTTACTTCCTTGTAGGTAAATTAAAACAATGATCAGTTTGCGAATTTTCTTCTATCTGAAAAGAGAACCTGATAAACTTAAAACTCCTAGAAAAAATATGACCTACCATAATCTAACCCATTCAAAACCTTAGACAGGGCATCAAAATTATTTGGAATAGATTATAGTGACGATGTTTGTTCACGTGGCAATCTTAGGCCGGATCTCTCATCGTGTGCAGGCGCCGATGTTCGAGCTAATGTTGCTTAATTAACTCGTATTCATTATCGGCGGGAACACGCCGCATAGGCGCGTGCGCACCTCGAGCGGCCGCTGCAGGTGCCGTCGCATACGGAAACAAGGGACCACCACTACACAACTTACTACCTATATTTCCATCTACCTACATAATTATCTTCAATTAACTAAGAGTTATATGAAGGGGCAATTGAATAAGTTTAGAATTTATCGTATCGATGGCTTTACGGTCAACTCAATTTGATTACAAAATTAAAAATTTTGAAAAAAACCCACGACGGTAAAAACCTAATTGAAAAAAAAAAAAAACTCAAAACCTCCGACTTAACCCAATTATTATGTAACGAAATATTATAATAGAGGCTCGTCCGACTTTGTGCAAACTTCATATAGGTAAATAATCTACTAAATAGTCCGAACAAAGCCTAAACATTTAGTTTGGATAGGTGGGTTCTTGAGTTATAAAGTCACAACGAAAGGTGGCATTGATTTTTAACACGCTTATATTAGCTTCACTTGTAACAATGTAAGAAAATCTTGGAATCTTAATTTGACCCACTTCCCGGTCTTCGATTAGGATGAAATTTTGCACACGCTCTGATTTCTGGAGACAATACATGACTAGCTAAGAAACATCATTACAAATCCAATATGGCGGCCTCCCCAAAATGGCGGACTGGCTATTTGAAATCCACCCCCATGATATGGGTATCAAATGAAAGGGTTTGCTGTCAGGATTACGAAAAAAATAGTCACGTCACATAAATCCAATATGGCGGACGTCCAAGATGGCGGACAGGCTATATGAAATGCACCCCGATGATACGAATATATGGATATCAAATGAAAGGGTTTGCTGTCGGGAATACGAAAAAAATTGTTACGTGACTTAAATCCAATATGGCGGACGTCCAAGATGGCGGACTGGCGGTTTGAAATGCACCCCCATGTTATGGGTACTAAATGAAAGGGCTTGCTGAATGGGATACGAAAAAAAAAAACCACGTGAGCTAAATCCAACATGGCGGCCGTCCCAAGGCGGCGGATTGGCTATTTGAAATGTAGCCCTATGATTTAGGTATAAAATGAAAGGGTTTGCTAAAAATAATGCGAAATGACATTTTCTTACTAAATTCTTACTATGTCATGGGTATCAATCAATAAGGTTCGACGAGAGGAATACGAAGATTGTAATTTTTGATGCGTGCTAAAAGCATGTTTACTAGTTTTTTAAACTAATAGCAATTATTATATATATAGATATAATATGTAGGCAAGATCTCGCAAAACAATAATCCTACCACATAATAAAAAGTTCCTTTTTAAATATTATACAGTTGCTTTCTGTTGGTTCACACTAATATAGCAGCGCCCACTAGTGAGTTAATATCATAAGACTTATCTCAGACCATGCACCAATCAACTACGAACCCATTGCTGAAAACCGCATTGAAATCGGACAATTCGTTTTAATATTACTGCAATACTATTTTGCACTAACATTGTAGCGCCCTCTAGTGAGTTACACACGTAATTTTTATTATTTGGGAACATGTATTAGGCTACCACGTACACATTGCTGAAAACAGAATTGTAATCGGACATTTCGTTTTGATTACATTGCAACATTGTGGCGCCCCCTAGTGAGTTACAGCCATGACACCTGTCTAAGAACATGAACTCATCGAACCCAAACCAGTTATTGAAAACCGCATCAAAATCGGATCATTAGTTTAGAAGATAGGTGGGAACATACTTTGCACAAACGCACACACAAACATCTCTCACCCTAAACGCACATACCTGCTCCGTTCTGTCGTGGGTAAAAACAAAAATTCTATATGCTGGTTATAGATAAATTAGTGAATGAACTTTTTAGCAAAATAACAGATCAATTGCTTCGGCAATTTTTTTTTTTTTTTTTATTCAAGCTGGTTGAATTTGTGTTTTCATGGCCGCGTAAACGCGCCACGGTCTGAGTCCCACATAACGGTGGAGGGGGTTCGCATCGGCGTCGGAAGGACGATGAAGTACCTGGGACTCGTCCTCGACAGCCGGTGGAACTTCAGGGAGCATTTCCTGAGTTTGGCCCCAAGGCTGAACCGGGCAGCAGGCGCCCTCAGGCGACTCCTGCCCAATCTCGGCGGGCCAAACGCCTCCTGCCGTAGGCTGTACGCCGGTATCGTGCGGTCCATGGCCCTCTACGGGGCCCCCGTGTGGGCTCTGAGCATCCGGACGCGACCACTAAAGTTGGTCGCATGCCAGAGGGTCATGGCTATCCGGATGATCCGGGGATACCGCACGATCGCCGGCGAATCAGCCAACCTCCTTGCCGGATCACTGCCCTGGGATCTGGAGGCGACTGCCCTTCAGCGCGTCTATGAGTGGCGCGTGGAGGCGCAGCGCCGGGGTGTAACCCCGCTGCCCCGAGAAGTCGAGGCGCGGCGGGAAGAGCTCCGGTGCGATCTCAGGGCAGTATGTAGGGGACGACTGTCGCAACCGAGGTCCGGGCACGCCGCAATCGCGGCGGTAAGAACCCTCTTTGAGGAGTGGCTGGAAAGGCGTCACGGCGTCCTGACCTACCGCATGACGCAGGTCCTCACCGGACACGGAAGTTTCGGGAGGTTCCTGTGTCGGATAGGGAGGGAAGAAACGCCTGGGTGTCACCACTGCGAGGATCGCCCGGAGGACACGGTGGAGCATACGGTGCAGGACTGCCCCGCTTGGGCAGAGCACCGCCGCGCCGTGTCCTCGCGGCAGCGATAGGCGGAGACCTCTCGCGCCCGGCATTGGTCGAGGCCATGCTGCGGGACGAGACGGAGTGGGAAGCGGTCGCCTCCTTCTGCGAAGCAGTTATGCTCGTGAAGGAGGAGGCGAGCCGCGAGAGAGAGAGGACAGCGTCCTCCCTCCGCCCCAGCCGCAGTGGTAGACGCCCACGGCGTCGGACGTCGCGGGACGATCTCCGGCCACCGTATGCGCGGGCATGCGGGCGGCGAGTAATGGGCAACTCGCCACCCGACCATGGACCATGCCCGGGTCGACGGCGCGTTGTGTTCCACGCGCGCCTCAAGGAGTGTCAGCATGATGACGGGGCCCCCCTCTAGAGGAAAGCCTGCCGGGGTCGTGGGACTTATCTCACTACCGTGACCCCGGGACATAACGGGCTATTGAAGGACACCGTGGATTTTAGTCAGTACAAGTCTGACAGTCCCGCCCTGCCCGGGGTGTCCTTCATTTGATGATTTTACCACGATAAAAAAAAAAAAAGCTGTTTGAATTAATTTATTAGCTATTGTTTTTTAATTAAATTACTAGCTGACCGGGCAAACTTCGTACCGCCTCACCTTTTAAATCTTCCCTGGACTTCCAGAAGTAATTCAAGACCAAAATTAGCCAAATCGGTCCAGCCGTTCTCGAGTTTTAGCGAGACTAACGAACAGCAATTGATTTTTATATAGAAGACTAGCTGTCCGGGCAAACTTCGTACCGCCTCACCTTTTAAACCTTCCCTGGACTTCCAGAAGTAATTCAAGACCAAAATTAGCCAAATCGGTCCAGCCGTTCTCGAGTTTTAGCGAGACTAACGAACAGCAATTGATTTTTATATAGAAGACTAGCTGTCCGGGCAAACTTCGTACCGCCTCACCTTTTAAACCTTCCCTGGACTTCCAGAAGTAATTCAAGACCAAAATTAGCCAAATCGGTCCAGCCGTTCTCGAGTTTTAGCGAGACTAACGAACAGCAATTGATTTTAAGATTAAAGTGTTTTTCTACTAAGTAGATTTTTATTACCTACATCTTTCATTGCATTTGTATAGCTGTATGAACAAATAGAAAGCCATGCATGTACACATTTAATATGTACTTATTACTTAGGCCATACGCTCACTGACCTGGTTGACAGCTGATGATTATATAATTGTCAGAATTTCAGTGTTATAATACTAACAAGGAATCTTTTAAATATTCATGGAGTTATTAATCTAAATGTCAAAGAAAGTTCCGTGTCGTCGGCACTGCTCGTTGCACTGGGAGAAATATTACAGTTATTAATATTCGGTGGTTGCACACACGAGATAGCTCCAACCTACCGAGGACTAAGATGGCCAGTTAAGATTAAAATAAAGAAAATTGATGCACCATATAAAACGTTCGAAATTCAGAAAAAAAATCAAGTAAATGAGAGCAAAAGTGCACTTGACATGCTTTTCTCGAGAAAACTTTGTGTCTCATAGTAAAAGGAGAGCCAGTAACTATTTACTGATAATTTTACATTAAATTTCACATTAATGTCTGTTAATTTCTGTAGTTTCAAAACAGATCAGCCGAACAACTCGAGCTTCAAACAGGAAAGAAACAGTAAATTGAAACTTTAAGCAAGATAATATAATAAAGAGTGAGAGAACTCACAGAATTTGAAAAAAGGAGCAGTTTAAAGTGTCATCTCATATCATAGTTCTTTAACATTCAAATAACTTTGGGGTTGTGCAACTAGTCTATAAAACTTTCTTAAGTCAGGTTGCAATTCTGCATGCAGAAGTATGTATATTAATACACACAATCTGCCGCCATAAAAAAGAACCCTCACGCATCGATTTCAAGTTCGAATAAAAGACGTGCACGATATTTATGACCTGGGGCTGATAATCCATGAACACTAGAAGCGGCAGTGCAACCACGACGGCGCGGGCGTCGGACGACTGGAGCGCCTGCGGCAGATCCTCAACAAATACGCATGCGTGCTCTCCGCCATTATGCAAAACACACAACGGATACACAACCAACTTATTAAGTACATAATAAGTCTCATCTCGTTACATATCATCAGACCGACTCAAAGTAATTTTCTTGCCTTTCCAAGTGCGCCTGATCGGTGCCTACACAAATACTTCACAATTACATTTCTCCAACAAGGACACGACAAGCCGAATAGGCCCCAGTATCGGGTTCTCAAGCTCAACTTTATGAAAATGGAGAACAAATAAATTCTCGTTATGTTGTAATGGAAATAGAATTTTGCAATGTGGTAATGAGATTACATTTACAGTTATTGCTTCTATTAGGCGGTTTGTGGGCGTTTGCCACAAATAGAAATAATTGAAAACTCGCTTTAGAAACATGAAAATCATTTTATATTGTAAAGTATAATGTTAATATTATTCAGATAAAGCCTATTAACTTATAAAATGGTCACATAGTTGGGATATATCAGCATACATTTTAAAATGATTTCCCAAAACCAAACCGGATCATTACCAGAAAGTTATTTGATATTCGAATTTGTCACACTGATAGATATTAATCTAGCAATCTACGATCTATGATCTTGTTAACTGTCATGTTATTATAGCGAACGCGAAAACTCGATTAACATTCAATTGATTAAATAAGGTGATCTAATCGAAAGGCCTAGCCTTATTTTATGCTAAGAGTTGTTTTAAATCAGTCCCAAATGGCAAATAGGTGACAATAAAATTGAGCGCGGTGACAATAATATGAGCTAACGCGGGCCACTTCTCGCCAGGCACAGCCTTATCGCTCGCATCCATTGAGATAAAGATCTCAGATGTAGTTTTAAAAGGGAATTTACAAGTTGGACCGCTAATAATCGTATACATGCCAGCGAGATGTCCGTCCGGCCGGCGACAACGCCGGACGACGCTTATGACCCCACAACAGCGCCGATTTATGATCGTCCCCTTTATACAAGGGCAGGACAATTTACAACTTAATTTAGAACAGGTTTTTTACTTTATTTAGGGATCGACATAGATGTCCATCACTCTCGTCTAAATTAACAACTTAGATGGACTCAATCCTGTCAATTGACCAATTGAATGAAGTTGGTCTATATGTTTTAGCCATCGTAATATTGGTTTTTTTTTGTATCAATATGTATAATTTAACGAAATAAACAAGGAATATTAGACTAATCTACTTTATACATTTCTGATATTATTTATAAGGTAAACTGATTGAGAAAGAGGGTACTCTGTCTACGGTTTATAGTGAACGCTAACATAATCATTAGAGCTAAAACCAATTTTGAAAATGTACCCGCAGAATCATTTCGTAATCTGTTATTAGACGACGGAATAGCTTTAATGTGAGAATGTGACACAAGCATCAATCGTGACGTCTAAATCTCGCGATCTTTTAACACGGAAAAGCTCTGTACAATTGGTCGATAGGGCACGGTACGCGCGCACAACGTGTCAATCACCACTTGCATAATAGTGAAAGCTACGCGAGCGATCTAAATGTCACGTCTAGCTATAGTCACTATGTGATAATGCCTATATTTATCGCTTAGATTATGTTTGGATAGTGAAATGAAAGCGCTTTTATTAATTTATTTTTATATCAATGAGATGGTAAATTTTCTACTTGTCAATTACTTCTTTTCCTATTCGTATAACTTTGTAAATAGGTGAGAAACTGAAAACTTACTGTTCTCAGTTTTAGTGTTTGTGTTAGAAAAGACATACCTTAGCTATGCAGTGAAACATAACAATTTACATAGATAACCTAGCATTGTCGAATGCTAATGTCTTTATCCTTCAAAGAAACAAGCTGTTCTTATAGATTTCCACGAGAGTCAAAGCCACGTGCTAGTATGATATACATCGGTTGTTGCAGTAGGCAATAGGCATCATAATATTAAGTCGAGTTGTTAATATTCATTGGCTGAGATTGTCGTAGTTCGTACACTGCGTAGGCAGCCCCATACGCCAGGGCGCGGTCGGGCACGCATTAGAGACAATGACATTTGCATAGCTGGGCGTTCCTAACTGTCAACCAGAACATTCATATTAACTAATCCGAAGAAAGATAATGAATGCGAAATAGTTTCATTATACGCTCGTCGTTCATTTAATTAATTCGTTGAATACATGTAATGACACCGATGTTACAGATGTATGCTTTGTAGTCAGTCAGTGAACAGGTATTACTGGCACTGTAAGATAGATGTATAATATCATGTTCTTGTACGATTCTTTCATTTTAGTCACGTCTTCATGTGGCGTGGCTTTCTAAGGTTAAAGTGAAACAAATAAATGTAGGGGGTAGAAAAAGAAACCTTTCAAATCTTAAAAGGGATGTTTTATTAAAAAGCTGCGAAGTCACATGCAGCCAGCTAGAGCTTATCCTCTCGTATGGTAATTCCACTACAGGGAAAGTGTGTCGCATTTCCAAATAAGGCTCAAAAAGCGATGTTCATTTTGACTACCAAAGCACTTATTCTGTGAATACGTCCACCCGGAGCTTAGGGCGCATTGTACATTCGAGAGGCGTCGCATCTCACCACGAACCACCCGCCACCATCGCCACCCGCGCTTTGCAATAATGCGCTTACGGCGCTCCATGGTTAGATACCCTCATAATATCACTCTTTGTATACTCCGACTTGTATCCTAAGTCGAAACTCATGTTACCATCAACAGACTTATTATATAGGTACAATAGGTAAGGAACAATGTTTTCTTTTCCTTTCATAATAGAAATAGGAAGGTACGAAAATCTTAAAAAGCGGGACATATTTTCTTTTCAAAAGAAAATAAATTTCCTTTCTGGTGACATTGTCATAAAACTAAGACTTCGTTTTAGGAGATAAGAAGTAGGGAGGACAAAACATCTGATATATCGTGTCACCTTGATAACATAAGATACCTATAATTCAAAACGGAATCAAAGCCGTTAGGCTGAAATGATCACCATCACAATATCAGACGTCTATTATAGTATAGAAATGGATTCACCATTTTATTAATTTGCAGACTACGCATGATTTAATATGGTAAACTACTGGGAAGGTCACTAACTATATGAACATCACATTGGTATATTACCAGGGTATTGAAAGCGGAAAACTACAACGACGGCCGGGTATTCGCCACTTTTAAAATTGGCTAGTTTGTGTCCGGGTGTAAAAACATTAGTAAATCAGTTCCCAGCACGGATAGTTTAGCAATTAAAGGAGGAATCCGACCGTTCCGCTATCTTTCCTCTGAACTAATGGGTTAAGACTGCTAGCGGACCTCGCCGCACACTCCAGACACTTATCTCCTTGATAAACAAGTACAAATAGGTTACACGTTGCTTCCAACCCCTACGGCTCTATTTCTCCTTTAACGTCTTAAGTGAGACGACAAAACCTTTATCAGCTGGACAAAGAGTTCTCTCTAGTGATTTAGTTAATGTGTGATAAATATACTCAGATAGAACTGAGACGACATGTTCATTGTACGAGACTGGAGGATGTGAATCTCACGGAAAAATACGAGTCGTAGAACTTAAAAACGTAATATTTTAGGACAGTTAATAGCGCCGGAGAGACAACAAACCAAAATGTTTGTAAATGTCACAATGCCACAGAGACTCTGTGTATAACCGGGCAGCCACAACACGTGGGCCCCGAACAATAAATGGATTCTAACACGTCCGGACATTGTCCAAAGCGCTTTTATTGCTACATATTTTAGATAGACGCGGGCAAACGCTGCCAACCAACAGTTACAGCGAGAGTAAAATAGAAACAAACAAAATCTGTCTTTTTTAAGAGCAATAATGAGCAAGATTTTTCGGAGCATTTTTATGGAATCGAATGAGCCCGTAGCTTCAAGCAGTTTACTTTAACTAAATGTAAACAAGGTTTAGAAGATACACAACGGGGTATATTTTGACATTAGTGACTTCTAATTCTTCATCTTCAGATAGTCCACAGCTGCTGGACATTGAAAAACCTAAACTAAATTTAAAAATACCCAGTCCCAGACTGTAAAGCCTACACCACAATGGAACACTCTAATTTATACATAACTGTCACGTTATGGTAAAAAATTACATAGTGGTTACACAGTTTTAAGCAGTGCCTGCTGACATACAAAGGTTCCATGTTACAAAAAAAAAATACTAAGTTTGTAAAACGAATTTTCCATTACGTTTACGGTAACTGTTATTAATTCGTGATAGATTAAACTTGCTTTCTAGTACATATCTGCAGCACTTTGCGTCTACTACGTGCCTCTAGACCTCATTATCCGAGGTGTTAAAATGCAAAAACGGCAGAGCCCTGAGGGTGGAACAGTTCGCCGCGGAAGTTAGCGGCTGCAGCACAATTCAATGGCGCAGGAAAACCGCACCGAGCGATGGTGCGGAATGAAAAAGGCCCTTAATGAGTGCTCTCGTTAGATCCATGAGTTTATTTACTACTCATAAGTTGACGGGTGTAAAAATTTAGAATAGAAAATGACTGAATTCAATTTTGCATCCTATGGATACCCAAAATTCGTCACATTGCAAATAACAAAATCAACACTTCAAAGATTATTTTGTGCAAAAAAAATCCATCATTAGTACATTGACATTAAGGCCCCCAGTAATTGTCGCAGTGGATGTCTCGAACCTTTTGCTCGCCACTAAAACGTTGAGTTTATCGCCTTTACACATCAAGGCTTTAACACCTCAACTTGAAAAACAGGTTAATAAGAGAGTTGTCTTCAATGAGATGTGAAAATAATGTGTGATACTATCTGGTGGTAGCGGTGGACGTATAATATTCTAAGTCGTACGCGTTTCATTAACCACCAATCCGGTTAATGAGCGTCGAACTTTTTCGCTTAAATAAACATTAAGAAGAGAATGGACGGTACGCCCGCCGAACCTTTTACCGGAATTACGCTGTGGTTAAGTGCTCGCTTTTAGGAGACCACGCCGAAATTACGTTGCACACATTGGCATTCGGGGGGGTTTTGATAAATCCATATCAATACATACTCATCAGTATTCTTGAATAGACAACACTAGATACCAGCAACGATTGCAAAGACTTAAGCAACTTCTAACTTTATTTCTAGAAAGTTAACTTTAATAAAGTTTTAAGCCAGTTCAATTTTCATTCGATTTTTCCAACTATAAAGTGTGTTCAGATCAAAAGGATTTCCTATTGATATTAATTATGATTTCGTTTAAACGCAACTAAAATTTTCCAGGTTGTTTCAGACTAGACAGTATTGGAAATGAATAACAAACAAATAAATGCCAATCTGGTTAATCTACTCGTAAATAGAACCTTCATTAAAGTGAACAAATAACGTTGGAGAGAGGACAGTGTCTCAATGAGAGACACGGAAAGTATAGCCACAACCCGGCGACGAGATTAAAACTTTGCCACTTGGAAGTGCAGTGGTCGCACAGTTCAAGAGAAATTTACTCGAAGCAAAAGTTAATATAAGCGAAATTTGTCCTGCGGCGGACGTTTCGCGGGGCGCCTAGTAAGTTAGACCTTTACTGAAAACTAGCTCCTGGCTTTAAGCTAGCACCTGATGTTGTTTTTCTACCTGACATCTTTACCATTTTTTTAAGTCACAAACAGAATAATCAAGCCTATTTTTTTAAGGTGGTAATATCGTCAAATGAGTCATCGCGCCGAGGGTGTGACGGGAGGGACTGTCAGACTCGTACTGACTAAAATCCATTATAAATGTGTTCCTAACCCTGATGACCATGAAAACTCTGATACGCATTTAAATAAATTTCTTGCACTTTATTTAAATGACTCATAATTATTACCGTTTGAAAAATGTTTATGTGATCTTTTTGCGTTTTATGTGCGATCTTATCTCAACATCACACGTACCTCAAGAGCAAAAAAGTCGGTATTTAATTAAAGTAACTTCACAAGGCGTTTTAGTTGCCTTATCAGATATGCTTCCAGACAACCATCAGGTGTAATTGCATCAGGCAACGCTTTAAATATATGCCGCGCCAGAGTAACATACCTACAAGTTGACCATCCAATTATAAAAAAACATAAGCCTCCTTCTGTTGCAGGCGGGTAAAAAACCAGTAGTTATGACGTACTGTGACTTTTAATATGAAATGTACCTATACATCATGTGCGTCTCAGTATATTACTGTGCAATATTATTTAAACAATTGTTTTAAAACATTTTAGCGTCATTGCCTGATAGCAACATTTCAAGTAAAGGTCTAACGACACTCCGTGCCACCTTTAAACTAACGCATAATCGTAAACATTCATTTAGAGCGGCGTTATGGTGACGTTTTAAAATGGAGTACAGCTCTAGTAGTCCGCGTAAACAGCAACAAAGCTGTGGTTGCAAATGAGGTCGCAGATAGCTACGAGCCCGGAACTTAGTGTAAGCATAAATTAAAACAAGCGTTTCCATAAAAAGTTGATAAATGGCTTTCCACAGGCGGTGCGACAAAAAAGGGAACTGACGTCAGCCGAAGCGCTAACGTGTTTCATTTTGCACTTCCAGCCGACATCTGGGCCGTTTTCAGGACTAACTGGCAACGAAGCCTGATCCAAACTATATAAAACGTAATATCTCAACAGGATTGAAAAACGTTCCAGTACAGTGAAAAGTTTATTTTACTGGTTAAGCCATTTATCGTTTGTGACTTTTGGAAAGGTTTAAGCGGATTTAAGTTAAACAAAACTATTCGTTTTTTGTGTAGCCAGCCGGCGCAGCGCTAGTGGCACTGGAACGGGCGTCCGCAATTCACGCTGCGCTGACTGCCGGGGCACTCGACCGAGCCGAGTGACACAACCCTGCACAACGCTCCTATGAACGCATACCTAATGCATATCATATACTACAGTGACAAATACAACTGCAAGTAATTGTACATAATATTATATGAACATTGGTTTTCACTAAAACACAAGCACATTAAAATTTACAATAAATCAGAAGAGGTATTTTTAAATAAACTGAATTGCACGGCCAGGATAAGACAGAAAGATTTAAAGAAAATCCTTCTAGATACCCGGGAAAATAGATAATACATTCACATGTGAACAAGATGCTACGGAATGTAATACGAAAGGAAACAACGTTAATAAAACCGCAATACGCCGCCGGCATTAGAGACAACCGAGTCCACGGGCGGAATGCTAAGCCTTCCGAAACGCGCAATAAAGCGACATATGCACCGCCGCACATAAACTTCTGCACATATCAGGCACACATTGTGCGAAAACACATACATAGGTGTTATTGAATACAATAAATCGTAGTCAGTTTTTAAAATTTACAACCTCGATTTGGTGGCAACATTTCGAACTACGAAACGAAGCGTACTGATTGATAAGTCAGCTGCAACACTATTTTAGTTGACAACAACTTTTGTGCTAAAAGTTTTACTAGGTATGTATAATAAAACAAGGATACACCTTATGAATTCTTAGAAGCAAGTGATCTGGCTATTTACGTAAAAGGACCAAATAAAAGTTTAATTTCCCGTGAATGCAGAACCCACAAACTACTCGCCAAAAGTTGAGTAATCCACAGACGTACCCTTTAATTGGTTTACCACAGACCTCTATTAACGAAATAAGATGGGAAATCAGAGTATTAGCATAACAGTGAATTCAATTAGGGTCCACAAAGAGGATTACAACTTTTACAATGAAAGGAAAGTTGAGCGGAGACCCGATTTAAACTAACGTGGAATAATCAAAATTTGAGTGAGTACGTTGTAAGTTCAAATTAAATTAAACCTTTGTTCACTTTCAAAATATATTTCGTAATAGAGGGCTTTGAAAATAACATTATAGGAAAAGGAGGGGTGACAATCAGCAATAAATATAGGTAGTATACGCACTTCTCATAATACAGACGGTCTAGACACAGCGATGTTTATAGTAAAATTTAGACCAATAGAAATAGACGACGAGAAACAATATATTAAACAGTATGACGGGCGGGCGTGCAAATGTTCTCAGATAATGGCCAATTGTTGGCAATAAAACTACTACCGTACACGATGCAAATTATATTACTGGCTGGACTCGCCCAGAGGGTCCTGTTCCACTGCATTCAGCCAGATTAGCACAAATTATCAAAAACAAGTTATCTCTCGGTGCACTTATTCTACTTAATATATTCGTACCGTGTTATTGAATTCGAAATATTTTAGGTGCAAGAGTATAGCAAAAAGTTTGAATTGAAAGATTAAAGTTTAGAATCAAAATTTCACAAAGCAAAAAATACATGATATCAATCTTCCATCAATCTTCCATAATTCGAATTGTCAATAAAACTGTCAGATGCAGGAATTTTATGTAGGCAAAGATGAGTAGCTTGTTAGTCGGGCAGAGTGGGTGCAATCAAGTGCACGACGTGCTCGTTAGACAGGTGTGACGTGCTCGCTTCCGGACACTTGTCAATTAGACGCACAAAGTGCCGACCCGTGGTAACACAATGTACCACGTATAAATCCTCCACGGTGACGTGAACCACAGAAAACCGTGTCAGATGGACTTATCTTGATAAACTACTTCTTCAAAGATTTTCCTGCTAGTTTCTAACAAAAATAAACATTTATCTGCGGCCAAGTTTCCTTTTAAGACAGGCGCACTTGCAACAGTTGATTAAAAGTGACTCAGCGGCAATGTTTCAACATAGTTAAAGTTTAAGCTGAAATAAAAGCTAAAAAGTTCAGCCGTAAAGTTTACTACGATCAATCCTTTTCTTTAGACATTAAACAAGTAACATTCAAGGCATTGTAGTCGCGACAACGACTTACCACCGTATTGGGTGCATTCCAAGCTATATAAGGCTCAATAAATGGAAATTGCACTACATCTAACACTGCAAGCATTTAGGTCGCAAGCGTTGTGACGTCATCCCTCGTAGTGAAAGCAACGAGTCGCGAACAATACATGTCGCTTGCGCAAGTCGAGCGATCGCAAGGCAACAATGGCGGTCTAATAGAGCCATTCGTCGTTTCATTGCTTATTCATCCACGCCCCTGACGCCTCCGCAGGCTACGCCACCGTCGCGATTGACATCCTCGTGAGTCAAAAGACCTTTATGTCTTTACACCATACTGATGTGCAACAATTACTGCTTGTGCCTTCTTGAGAAACTTTCAAGTAGTTTGTGTAAGTTTCGTCCTTCCTGATTTTTTTCTCATAATTTCTCTAGTCATTGGGAACTTACCTACGTACTAAGCTAACCAAGTTGTACTTTTTCGAGGTTTATCTTTTTCGAAGTGAACATTGGTTTTTCAAAATTACAGCTTTCTTTTATTTAAAGCTTCTGTTTTTATCAAGAACATCAGCCATTCCTTGAGACTACTCAAGGACTGGTAATGCTCACTTAACAACTCTACATACCAGCTATACGTTTGTCGTTATTTACTACTATATGGTTTCTTAAACTTTAGGATTATCGCAAATAAAGATTATTAAGAATTGCCAAGTCAGAAAACTTGGACTGGTGAATCCGTTCCGTTAAAACAGTTAGGTAATTTGATTGATAAGGAGCACTGATTCTCACTAGCAAAACTGTTACACTTCCACAACTTACAGAGAATAAAGATCCAAAATGAAAATAAATAGGCAGACATTCAAAAAGTATTACCTCGCCGAACTACAACACAATTACTCTCTTCGGTAAAGGATCGACGAAATAAGAAAATAGGCTGTTCTCAGAAATCAGAATGGAATACTCCCTAGTGGCTGTTTTGCAGCAAACAAAGAGACGTAACAAGAGCGAATAGTGTGAATTTCTCCTGAGAGCCCAGCATTATTATGTACTAGGCTGAAGATTGTGATCGCTCGGCTATGAGCCGTAAGCGTCCCGGCACGACCAGACACTATCCGAAAGGAACGTCGAGATATTTTATTCATAGAGCGAGTGATAAATGAGGAAGGTCGCGCTTGTATCACATTCATTACTGCCTCGCATCTAGCCACGCACACTCTTATCAAAACTTGTTGCCGCCGTGAGCTCTTCTATAGTCCGATCATTTGGCCCTCGCCGCCACCTCGGGGACTTGTTTCAAACGCTATTTGTCGTTGGTAAACAGCTAAACAGCTTATAATTCATTCTGACCGTGGCTTTGTTAGTTTTATTTATGATTTGCAAATGCCTCAATGGTAATACCAAGTCGGTAAATTATTGCAGGGTGTAATTATCATTGGAATGTAAAATTTATTCTGGTGGCAGTATCACCAATCCATTGAAAAATAGCCATTAGTTAAATCAACAAATAACTCAATGCAATTTACAATTTCCGTATTTTACGAAGTTAAATATGGAAATTGCCATAATAATATATAGTGCCAGACCTGTATAATATTATTATGGAGCTTGCAAACATAGTTTTGTTTTTCTTTTTCGGTTTTAGACACAATTGACAAGTCTTTTTATCTTGATGAGTTAAAAAAGACTTGTCAATTGTGTACGAACATAACTTTGTATTATTCTGAATCCCGAAGATTTGTTTGATCAGTTTTACGGATTTTGGTCTATAGATCCAAATTAGGTATACTGAAAAATTATGAGTAAAACAAAATAAAAGTATATGAGGCTCAAATCGCAATCACAATTTAAGCAGTGCCGCTTCACCAGTGCGAACAAGGCTTGAACATTATGTTTACTGTAATATCCTAACAAAATATGTTATCTCAGTAAGTACACATAATTCCGTGACAAGTCACGATAACAGAGTTTTCACGGAACGGTTAACAATCGTTCAATTTGTAGAGCCTGGGGCTGAGAACCCCGACAATGGCGGTGCACGCGACCACTGCGACTCGACATTCTCATGAGTAGAATAACGCACAACAATCAAGATGTCATTTTTCAACTACCCACGCCGCGAACACACCACGGTGCGAGCGAACACCAAGAAATATGGCCGACAACACACGCACAGTCGAAGTACAAAAGAGGCGTCTCGGGGATGTCGCGATACATATCTTTTGACTGAACAACAGACGCAACAGTTCACTTCTTCCCTTTTTGTATTTTACGCGTAATCGACAAACATAAATGAAATCTAAACAAACGCAATTTTATTCAGCAACTGACAGCAACAAGCTGACGCTAACTCAGAAGAATACATTATGCAAATCTGGATAACGAATAGTAGACAAGCACATTATTTAAGAGCTTACACTACTTCTAAGTTATAATTAAACATGTTACACGACTATCTCTTAGTTGTCAGTCCTACACATGTGTAAAGTAGCAAAGTACTGGGCTCGCGTTTTCTGCAACGGTCATTATGACAATTCACAGAAGTCAGTCAGTTATTTATCGGCTGTAGAAGATGGAAATTTGCGGCCAGAAATTATAGTAATTATTGACACGAACCATCGCTCGGGGCTAAAATCCGCCATCCGCTGCTAAAGATCACAACCGGCCACTAACTCGAAAATTCCACATTCATAACGGAGCAAGCCCTTGGGCTCGAATGGAGCCACTGTCGAACCACACTCGCGAAGAATCGATGTTCACTGCAAAAGCATTTTGTGGATAAACCGTGTACTTTATTTAAGCTTTTTACGATGCAGTTTGTACATTTAACAGAGCAATAACATCAGCAGCATACGTGCGTTGTATGCTATCAATGACACTAAATGTATTACTAAAAGGCTAGGCAGTTAAAATATGTAGCTATATACAAAAGCCTTATAAGCCCAGCAGATTCACCGTTGCTTAGATAGGATGGTCTAAGTGGAAACAAATAACACACCGAGGTAAAACAACCCATACAGGGACAACTATTGCTATTCGGTAGCATCTTTTGTGTGTGATACAATGGCGCATCGATCGTGCTGGATTGCACGGAAACGTTCAGTAAAACGCTAACGAGTACCGTGGTACGGCTAATTGAAGTTATTGCCGTCGTTGGTCGGACGCCCGAATGCCCAGGTGATTAGCGACGGAAACTATTCTAATAGAGTGTTTCTTTATCGACGCCGTTTGTCACTTCATCGATCAGCTAATCTTGTAGCTTCTGGTTGATTGATGAGTTTATAGGCTTAAACAAGTCAACAGACGCAAAATATTGCAGAATTTAAAAGTCAATACAAAATTAGCTTATTGTACAATTTACATATGTATTTTGGCTTTTAGATAATTACACAATCCTGAATCATTTATAACGATTAGATATACGAACCAAATGGAGGCCCTAAATTAATTAAGTCACGTCGCATGCGGTGACAATTAATACACATTATGGTAATTTCGCTAGTTAACTCCAACATACTGATAATAATGGAAACGGAAAACAATTTGGCTTACTTTATGGTGACATCTGTTTGATGTACGCTTATGTAATGAAATGGTTCGCTGAAGTTAGTCGAATTAAACAAAATATTTTTCATAGAATTAGAAGAATGAAAGAAAGTTGATCAGTTTTATTTTGAGGATCATTAAAAAAATATGTAAGTAGATTATAATTGGGGGCCTTTGTCAACGTAATAGAACCCAAAACAAATATCGTTAGAATTTTATTCTGTTTTTGCGTTTGCGATATCTTATTTTATGACTTTTTTAGGGTTTTTAGGTGGTAAAAATAACAAATGATCGAGTCCTCCCTCGCGAAGCTAGAGGCGAAGCAGGAAGCACTGTCAGACTCGTACTGATTAAATCCACAGTGTTCCTTCAATAGCCCGGTCACGGTTTCCCGTTTGGACAGTTCCGCGACCCCGGCAGACGTTTAGCCCTCAACCCCCCCGTGAGATTGCTAAAAGCTCTTTAAACGCGTGTGGAACACGACGTGACGTCGACCCGGGCATGGTCCACGATAGGGCGACGAGTCCGCCCATTACTCGCCGTCCATATGCTCAGAAATGGCTTAACTAATTTGCGATTTTCAGTAATACATTGTGATTAACTAAAGGAGAATGACCAAATTGGACCAAAAATTGGTAAAAAAAGTCAAAGTCTGCCCCCAGATTTGCCACATAGCTCATTTGAAAGAAGAGTTCAAATGCAACATTTTATTCTATAGAACCGAAAAAATCTGTCCCACAGAAACATAAATATAACCTAAAATGTGATTTTATGAAAAAGTTGCATATTTTACTTTTTTACACAGGTAGGTGACCTTTTCTTATAGCAGATAATTAGCTTACTTTCTTTGTACATTGTTCAATAGTTCTGTGAGCGAGAAGGCGATAGAGCCACCTTCTCGCTCACACATTTATGCGCTTTGCATTGCAACTGTGCAGTCCTTCTGTAACACTCTTCGCTTATAGTTGCGTAAATGTGTACTGTGCGAATATTTTCTGTGGATATCCTGTGATTACGTGTTTGACCCTTGCATTACGTTACCTGGACCTGATTTTAAGCCCTGTGATTTGGATACACTGTTTTAAAGATGTTTCGTGCATCTGCTGGACAAGTGTGTCTAGTGTGTGGTAGATCAGTGCGGTCGATCAGAAGATGAACACTAACTACGCAGCTTTTTGAAGAATATCCAATCGCTGCAAACAATATAACTAAACGAGTTCTTCCTTATCACGTGAGTAACTAAATAAAATACTTAAATGATTGCAATAATGACTTATTTAACCATGTAACAATGCATAGAGTGCATGTCACGAAAGAAAGCCCGCGGAAAATTGTGGTACTACATTTTTTTATGCAATGTAATGTAATGACATAGACACTAGCGCCGCGTCAAAGGGACTCCAGTAGCGGCGCTATTCATTCATTGGTTTATTCATGTACTGAATAACATTTGTTAAAAAGATGTGTATGTGTGACGTGTAATATTGTATCTGAAACTATTTGTTTCAGATACAATTTAACAACGCCGAGTTTATCTATCAGCCTTGCTGGCGACGCGAGGCGTACCCACCAAGACGTCGTGCGTTCAGTGAACGAGAACAAGAACCACCAGGGGGGGTATTACAACTTTTTTTAATTCCGGGCAGTTTTCGAGCAGTTGAATTTACGGCTATAAGCAGGCTTGTTCTATTTCGTATTATGGCGCACGTAATTCTGCAAGGAATCATCCAGGATTATTTGTCTCTGGATGATTAAGACGGTCTAGAGAATTCGTTCAAAAATCGAATCGACAAGTTACCGATGATTACCGGTTTTATAATTGTGGGTGAAAAACTTCTTTTTCATTGTAAATTTAGGAGATATTTGAGTTAAACTGTATTTTAATAACAATTTAAATATTTATAATCAACTTGAGCAATATTTACTGTTATTTTATGCAAAAACTTAATACTAAATATTCAACTCTCGCAAAGGGGTTTGTTTCTGAACGATCGTGTTGCAATATTTTTTTAGTCTTTGACGGTTTTGATCAAAACAAACAAGAATAATAATATCGTATTCTATTTATTTATCATGCCACTATGTAGTGCAATAATAAAGGAGTACAGTCTTTTCCTGCCGCAGAGAAAGTAAGAAAACAATGGACTAAGCCACGAGCGGAAAAATTTGGAAAACGGAGCTGTACCAACGTTGTTATTATTTTTAAAGCAAGATGCTCCAAAATCAAAGAGGCTCCTAAGATATGAAGCTAGAAAATGTTTCAGCAAGAGAAGGAATGATAAAACCTAGGACGTTTATTCAAACCGAAAGACAGTGTACCTAGTTCTTACCATGTTAGTGTTCCTGAAATTGGCTGTGATATTGTGGTACCAGAAGCAATCGAGGAAGTGAACTTAAAATGTCTGTTGATACATCAAAGACTACCCAATGTACCCAAATAAAAATTGAACACAAGTTTTGGCTCCATGGACTGTACCGTTTCAGGAATGATGCTGAGGCTATTAATTTTAACACAGGGTTTGAGTCCTATCATACATTTTGTTTGGTTTATTCAACGCTAAGTCCATTGGTACGAAAGATTACTTATTTCAGTCACCATGTCTCAAATCTAAGCTCTTGATAATTTTTTGTTACACTGATGGAACTACGACAGAATAAAACATTTTTTTTCTGGAGAAACATGTTTTTTATTTAGAACAGTATATTATTATATGAGTAAATGTTTACGAATATGAATCTATTTATTGCTTATCGTTCAGCAAATGATTGTAGGAATATGTGTCGTAAAATGTAATAACTTTGTCGGCTTTATAAAGCTCGTCAGCTGACATTATATCGTGTATTCAATCTCCAGATATTCGGTAGTGCCTCCATTATTAATTCTAAAGCTTAATTTAGGTAGTTTAAACTGTTTAAAGACAAATTAAAAGAAACAAGTCAGTAAAAGTTACTAAAAGGTGGCGTAAACTGAATGATTTTGGAGATACCAATTTTGACAGTTAATCCGGCCTTGAAATGTCATTATGTAGCTTGTAATACGAAATTTCCAGGCACAAGCACAGGCAGAAGTCGGTAAGAGGTCACGTGACTGTTTACTGGCCGTCAATGTGTGTTCATAATACGACTAAGCAAGGCAGCTCACTTTAAGGCGTAAACTGACAGGAATTAAGAGGTTGTAATACGCCCCCAGTACGCCCTTCTGAACAGCCAGCAGATCAACCTGTGATAGAACAAGATCAAGCCGAGGTACAACCAGATTAAGCTGTGATACCGCATGCTGGTGATCAACGTGGAGCAGTAGTTGACGAACAAGATATTCAACATTCTATTATACAGTTACCACTTATTAGTCGGGCACCGAATACTTCAAACTCTTGCATTTTATTCGGATGTACAAGCGAGACGAGGCATCGAATACCAAAGCACATGAAAATCCGTTTGTTGAAAGATTTTAACTACTACGCACCACCTTTTGCACGCGTTTGTGAAGAACATTTGCTTTTAAATGATTTTGAGATTTTATTGTCAGCCAGAAATGTAAGTCATGACTTTAACCCTTAATTCGGCAAGAGCAAAAATGAGCGAAATTTTGTTTTTTTTGTTTATTTTTGTCATCCTTAGATATTCCTGAAACCAGGAAAAATAATGAAAAAAATCTAGTATATCTAGATTTTCAGTAAATGCATGTCCAGTATACTGGACATTGCCAGGTTCTCTGAAAAGTAACAAAAAATATTGGTGTCCAGTATAGTTCCCATTGTCGAATTAAAGAAATATTTTTTACTTTTATAGAAACTCTTTTTTATGCAAATTTACTGTTTAATGTATAATGTTCGATGCGTTTTGGCTTACTAAGTCATGCTTAACCCGCCCTAAAGTAAAGAAGTGTGTAAAGGCTCACCTTTGAAGAATGATCCCTCTTTTCAACGGTTTTTTTTTCGTTAGGAATGTTAAAGAAGGCAAAAAGGCTTCGCATTTCAGGAAAACATGGATCTGTCTTTGAGTTCTGTTCATCTCTAGCGTATTCATGTAAGAAAGTTGACAGTAGTAAGGGGAGAAGCAAATTTGGGCTTCACACAATTTCGGAATATATCTTAGCAAGTTCATATGAGGAATTGTTATCTAAGATTCACTGTGCCCTTCGATCCACTGGAAGGTGGTCCGTCGAGGACAGGGTTTTAGGATAAGGTTGCTGTTAGTTTCGTTGCTTTTTAGAGCTTTGATATGACTGTGCCCTCAAATAGAAAACCGCATACCATAGTATTGCATTCACAGTGGCCTGACAGTTATTGAGGCTGCTGTAAAGGCAACTCACTCATACTGGAAGGTCGAGATGTAAGCACCTAACAGCAGATATGTCAAAGATGCTGTTGAGGGCAAGAGAATGTACACCAGCTTTAAATCATATTGGTTTTTGAGAGTCCTGTGTAGGTGCGTACTAAGTTCATTATTTATTGGTTCAATTTCTGCCCCCTTTTGTTTTATATCGTAATTTTTATTGAAAATTATTCTTTTTGGTATCCGTTTATAGCAAGCAACCAATAAGTGGTGGAATCTCTATCTGATTCAGTATACAGGTGTAGGTTTTGCCCAGTGGGTCTAGGTGCATAAGTATGATAGCAGCTTATTTTGCTTCCTGATAAGAGAATAGGCCAACAGGTATTATTTGAAGTATTTTAAGTATTGCTATAGTTGGCATGGTAGTCATGTAGCCATTTGTTGCAGGGAAGACCACTTTTTAGAACCCATGGAGCCATAAAACTGTCTTCAGGAGTGCCATCCCTTGTTCACGCGCGCTTAATTGTCACTTATTTTGACGCATGTTGAGTTTTTTTGAATACTTTTAAGATAAATAAATGTGAGTTATCATGAAATTAAGAGTTATACACATAACATGGATGTAATTACATAATATCATATCGAAATGAAATGTCCGCATCATTGGCAATGTCCAGTATACTGGACGTAACTAAACCATACTAAGTTACTGCAAACCTGGCAATGGGAAGTATACTGGACATGCAAGTTTAACAAAGAATACTGCAAAATCTATGATATTTACAATGCTCGCAGTGTGTGTATACGTTTGTAAAAACCATCTGAAACGTATAAATAAAAAAGCATTGCCTATTTTTGAACAAAAAAATCGGGTAATTCTAGGATTATCAGGAGCGGGTAAACCTCGTTCGTCCTGCCTGACATTGCGGAGACTACTGCCTGACCGGGTGGAGGTGTCCATTGACAGCTATTTTTTGGGTAATAATACAGTATATAAGCAACCTATCTGATAAAAAAAAACTTAAATATGGTTTAAAATAAATGCATCAGATTTTTTCAAAGTCGATGTCCAGTATACTTCCCCGTGTCGAATTAAGGGTTAACGAAGCTCACATCATGGACATGCTGCAGATTTTGAAAACTATGCCGCAAGAGGGAAGGGTGGATTTTGAAAATATAGAAACCATGGATCCAAATGAAGTTTACTTTCTGAAGTTTCGAACAGTTCAACAGAATGTTTGTAGAAACGCCATCTTTGTCTAGAAGGAGCAAAAGACCCAAAAAGAGAGAAAGTGTATTGTTGCAGTATTATCGTCGAATTACTCTGTGACTGTGGGTTGGAATTTGATTCGCATTTGCACACATAGTTAGTTCAACAGTATTAACCCACCAACAAAGAGTCAACCCTGGGGGCAGCAATTTATTTTTTGGTCCAGTGCCCATACTAATTTGGTCATTCTCCTTTCAAATTGTTTGTTTTATTTCTATCAGTTGAATAATTAAATTCTGTCAGTTCATAACATAAAATTAAGAGTACATATTTATAATTTTGTAAGGTCATAATATTTCTTATAGAAAGAACTTACCTACCGTTTTAGAGACACAAAAGAAAACAGGCCAAGTGCGTGTCGAACCACGCACAATGAACGGTTCCAGAGTTAAAAATAATTTTAACTTAACATTCTTGTAATTGTGCAGGAAAAAGATTGACAAATTTATATTTGGGCGCGAACTACACATATAAGTTCGTAATGGTTTTTTCTGTGACATAGCTACTAGGAATCAAAATTTCATGATTCTAGGTCAACGGGAAGTACCCTACAGGTTTTTTTTTACATTGCAAACTTCGAATTTTGCGGCAAAACGGAGTATAAACGACCGTATCTTTTAAATGCGTTGACTTAGAAGTTTGATTTTTTTCTCTTTGCCATGGGATTGTGGACCTGAGTCATCATCATCATCATCATCAGCCTTTAAATGTTCCCACTGCTGGGACACAGGCCTCCTCTCTGTGAGAGGGAGTGGGCCGTAATCTACCACGCGGGCCCAGTGCGGATTGGTAGATGTCACATGTCTTCGAATTTTTGGTTCTAGGACATGCCGGTTTCCTCACGATGTTTTCCTTCACCGTTTTGAACCGTTTTGGACCTGAGTATTTCATATTAATTTCAACTTGATACCTCCACGCGTTTACGAGATAATGGGTCTTGACAGACGTATTGGCGGACATACCGACAACAAAGCAATCCTCAATTCACGAAAAACGTTTTGTTTTGAAAGCGGAATCTGGACATTTTGTATTCTAAGGATTTAGGTGTGACTGTGAAAGGACTCATGTTGTCATGTCTATGCTAACATTTTGACATTGACAGCGTCTTTATTACATAGCAATAAGGACGCTTTTTGTACAATGCAAAATGTATGTATAATGCAAACATACCTGTTAAATGGTTCCCAGTGAACTCGAAGTCGTCGTCTTGATCCCAATGCTTGAGAGACAGGTTGCCCAGCGGTGTTGCGTTCGCGAACTCCAAATTAGCGAAGTGCCAGTCGAGTATTTGTCTATCGCGTACCGACAAGTATACTGAACTAAAAACATATTCTTATTGAGTATTTAATATTTGTTGACTTTTGATCAAAGGGACAGTGCAACATGTCGTTACTTTTCTAAACAATAGTTTTGTCTACTGAGCTGTTTGTTTATTAGTTACTAGCTTTCCCTGTGATTTCAACAGCTGCTCGGTTCCTATTGCTCGTAGAGGCCGTCCTCGATAACTAGACTATCCAACACAAAATATTAATTTTGAATTCGAACTAGTAGTTTTAAGGTTCTATATTGGTATTACTACAGATGTACCGACACTACATTGCTGGTTGTGTGGTCGCAGGCGCTTCTTATTACTGAGCATGCCATTGGTTGAATCCCCAGGTGGGTTTTTCTATGTAGACCGAATAGATTTCTGGCTTAAATTTATATTCTATCCATCAAATGATGGCAATAGACCCACTATTACATGGGACTTAGAGAGTTTACTCAAGATACAGACGCCATACATTTTTTCCCATTCGATTATATCCTATACCTTCTTCTTTTATGATAAAGTTGAAAATCTGTTAAAGTTTATCATATTCGGGTAAGTTGATAAAAGTAAGTTGATAGAAGTTGACAATGGTGCATACGTTTTTTACAACATTAACCTTGTACCCAAAATACATGGAACACTTCGCTATCTGTTTAATAACATACCTTGGCGGATTAGTTTCCAGCTGCGCCAATTTTTCCTCAATTGTAGCGTTAGTAGAGACCAGGCTCTCGTACTCATTGCAAAGCAGAGTCATCTCTCTATTGAGGCGGCGAAAATTAAACTCTTGCAGGACACTGGCATCTCCCGTCACACCTTTATCTCTCTCTACGAGCAAAGCGTCCTTCTCTGCTTTCATAGACTGCAGGAGCTCTTTAATATCTGCCATTCTGCAAAAATATTTTAACATGAAATCTGGTGGCTCCCCATATCATGAATGACAGTGGCGTAGCGTGACCGAATCTAGTGGGGGGCAAGATGCGTGTGCATTGTGCAAGGCCCTTTTTTCAGGACGAAAAATATAATATTACTTTTACTTGCCCGCGCGAGGCCCCCTTGTTATGCGATGATTTTTTTTTATCCCTTTCTATAATATTATTCCCTACCATTATTGTGTTATTCAATAGTTTATTACAGTATTATGTGCAGGTGTACCACATTATTTGGGTGTATTACTAAATTACTTACTTGTTTATGTTCGTTTTAAGTCTCTCTTGCAAAGTTATAAGAGCCTTTAGATGTTGTACCTGGAACAAACATTGTAACGTGAATGTTTTCTAAATAATTTCACGGAAGATCAATTAATCAACTCAGTCGGACTGTCTTTTATTTTAACATGTTAACTGTAGCTATTTTCTCAATTATTTAATTTTGGGTCTTATTATTTAAACTTTAAACTCGGAACACCCCTTAGCGCGTCAAGCGATCTAACCGTTGTTTCCTAAAATAAAATTATAATCACCTGCTTATGTTTGACATTCTTCTGTTGTAGTTTGATAACCCATTCCAATGCTTGGCCGAGAGAGACGGGTGTGTCGTTGTAGTAATTAAAGTCTACCTGGTGTGACAGATAAGACGTAGCATCCAGAAGTCTGTTAAATTCACGCTCAACCTATGTAAAAGAAATGTCATTATTAAAAAATACGAGTATACTTCGTGGAGGAGTCTTTTTAATCGACTTCCAAAAGGAGGAGGTTCTCAATTCGGATGTTTATATTTGTTTTTTATGTTTGTTCGGGCATAACTCCGTCGTTTACCAACCGATTTGAAAAATTCTTTTTTTGTTGGAAAGGGTATACTTCCCGAATGGTCCCATTAAAATGTTATCGAAATCTGACTAGCACTTTTTGAAAAATCAACAAAAATCAACAAAAACCTAAAAAGTTTTCAACATTGTTTACACCGATTACTCCGAGGTTTCTGGTCCGATTTCGATGATTCTTTTTTTATTCGATACAGTATATCTGCCATTTGGTCCCATTAAATTTTCATTTAGTTTGGTGCAGTAGTTTTCATTTTTAGCTCATTGTGTAAGAGTACATACATGGACGATGTTATTACCGGTGCTACGGATTACAATATTTTAGTGTACGTACATGTAAGAAAATTATGTATTTGACAATAATTTGGGTTGAATATTGAAACTAAAAAGGATAAAATAAAAAACTTTTTCAAAAAAAAATGTAACCGACTTCCCACAAAAAACTTTTCTTTCGAAAGTCGGTGACTTTCTTTTTTATTTCATTGAGTTTTTGTCACTGACTTTCGAAAGAAAAGTTTTTTTGTAGGTTATTTTGAACTTTTTTGTGGGAAGTCGGTTACATTTTTTTTGAAAAAGTTTTTTTATTTATAATAGTCCTGTGCTTGTTAAAACCAAAAATCAATATTCTATGTCAATCCAAATGCTAATCCGTACAACATTACTCAGCAAGCGTTCGTGCAGTTAGTCGGAGCAGCAAAACGCTTTTTTTCAGTAAATAGCCGAAAGTCATATATAATCCATTGTTTCTTTGTGAAAAAAAAAACTACAAAATCAAGAAGAAATCAAGAAATGCTGCAAAAATTGTTAAGGTGGAGTCGCATCACGCAATGCAACAGCCAATCTATTCGCCGTCTAGTATCATATAATTTTTATTATTTTCATATGAGATGGTTGAAAATGCTCATCAACCATGTGCCAGTGCACAGATTAAAATCCGTTTAAAGTTAGCTTTTACATACCATTTCATCCTTATGTTTGGGCACTTGGTTACCAGTCGCTTCATAGAGCGGACACTTCTGCTTGATTTTATGCAATTCCATGTTCATCTGTACTGATAGGGTAGTTACTGGATTACCACCTAAACCAGTCACAACCATAGCACCTGGAAATGTACAAAATCAATGTTAGTCACAAATCTATCTGGTTAGGCAATTTATTCTTAGCTCAAACTAAGAGAAATCTGTTATGCTTCATCTGAATATAAACCTGATTATTATAAAGACATGTTGCATTTTTCAAGAGATCATTCACAAAAATAAGTTAAAATAACTAAAACCCGACTACGAAAAAATCGCGCACTAAAAAGTATAAAACAAGAACAATCCGTGTTACAGAAATTTTTAATTAATAACCGTGGTCGTATGCCACCTAGCCAATAAGATTGTGTGAAACAACCGCAGGTGGCATACGACCACGGCTATTAATTAAAAATTTCTGTAACACGGATTGTTCTTGTTTTATAATTTTTAGTGCGCGATTTTTTCGTAGTCGGGTTTTAGTTATTTTAACTTATTTTTTATTTACACTATTTTGAGGTTATTTGATATAATAAGCAAAGCAGCGAGTGAATGTAAAATGTACTCATTAAGCCTTTTCATTTGATGCTCATGTTGACACTGTTAGAAACAGGCAAAGTAGCTAGTAAAAGCTATATAATGTATATATATTTCAAATGTGCTCATCAAGCCCTTTAATTTGATACCCATGTCGATACTGTGCGAAAAAATTTTTTTTTCGGTTACGACTTTTCATCCCCTAGAGGGCGCCATATTAGATTTGGTGACACGTCACCTACCATATAACCAGCGGACAACTGAGACGCTTCTAACAACACCTCATTTGTCAAGTAGTGATAAGTACTTCAGAAGTTATGAGGGAACAGATGAACATACATACATACATACATACAAACAGACATACATACATACATACATACCGGTCAAAATCATAACCCTCCTTTTTGCTTCGCCGTAGTCGGGTAAAGATAAGCTTTCAGGTGGATATGTTTCGAATCCATTTATTCCATAATAAAAAAGTTTTTCAAAAAAAAATGTAACCGACTTCCCACTAAAAAGTTCAAAATAACCTACAAAAAACTTTTCTTTCGAAAGTCGGTGACTTTCTTTTTTATTTCATTGACTTTTTGTCACCGACTTTCGAAAGAAAGTCTCGGTCTCGGCACCAAACTAAATGAAAATTTTATGGGACCAAATGGCAGATATACTGTATCGAACAAAAAAAGAATCATCGAAATCGGACCAGAAACCTCAGAGTAATCGGTGTAAACAATGTTGATAACTTTTTAGGTTTTTGTTGATTTTTCAAAAAGTGATAGTCCGATTTCGATAAAATTTTAATGGGATCTCCATTCGGGAAGTATACCCTTTCCAACAAAAAAAGAATTTTTCAAATCGGTTGGTAAACGACGGAGTTATGCCCGAACACACATAAAAAAATATATATGTATATAAACATCCGAATGAGAACCTCCTCCTTTTGGAAGTCGGTTAAAAATATTAACCATATTGCGTGAAAAAAGGAAGTGGCTCGATTCTTTTGCTCTCAAATGTATTTAATGCTCTTTGAATTTACAATTACAAAACAATTCTCTCTCCTCTTCAAGTCCTCATGAAAGTGAATTTCTCTATGCAATTGTATAGAAATACTAGCTTCTGCCCGCAACTTCATACGCGAATCCTGTTGCTTATGCCAGCGACAACTCAAAGTCGAAGATCTGAAACGTCTGATGTTGAATTCTAAGAGCTCCGGGACGGGAACATAACGGGATGTGCGAGAAGATTCGAGACGTTCCAGATCTTTCATTTTCGTAAGACTAAATAACTTTTGCTAAGACGTCATTCCTATAAATACGAGTATGTTATAGTGTCGCAGGGCTTTGGAGTCCCACAACAGGCGTTCCAGATCTTCAATTTTCATATGTCAACAGAGAATGCTCATCAGGCTGAACAACTTGCTAAGACGTCATTCCTGTATTATGTTATAGTGTAGCTGGGCTCTTGGAGTTCCACATCAGGTGTTCCAGATCTTCTATTTGTATAATTATGTCAACAGAGAGTGCTCATCAGGTCGACCAATGACCAACTCTTGCTAAGACGTCATTGCTATTATATGTACGAGTATGTTATAGTTTCATCATTCATTGCTTTAAAAATGACAATACTTCCATAAAACCTTTCATCCCCCCTTTAAACCCCTTAAAACCCCCTATCCGCAATAAAACCTATGTCCTATGTCCTTTCTCAGACTCTAATCTATCTGTGTACAAAATTTCATTTAAACGGTTCAGTAGTTTTAGCAGGAAAGCGAGACATACAGACAGAGTTACTTTCGCATTTATAATAATATTATAATTATGTAGTGTATAAGTGTGGATATGCTCACCTAAATCAGCGACATAGGGCCCCTTTCTGTATGTGGTGATTCTGCCTCCAACTCGATCTCTTCCTTCAAGAATAACAACTTCACAACCGAATGAGATCAGCTGGCGAGCAGCAGCCAACCCTGAGACTCCTGTAATTAAAAAGAAACTCAAAATAATTATGAAAAAACATTTCTAATAAGCTCAACCTAGAAAAAATTCTGAGCCGTTTAGGAGCTATTGTGTCAGAAACAGGCAGATGCACATAGTGATCAAGCTTAAAACACCCCTCTTTTTATGTTGTGGGTTAAAATTCAGTGGTAACAAAACAATGTATGAGTTGATTGGCAGTTAAACAATAATGGAATTTAACCAAAACTATACAAAGTACTTATGTATGTACATTTATGTTGTAAAAATGTTCAAAGGCACTTCAAAAGCTTGGAACAGTAAAGGAAATATATACTACTATTATAAAGGAATAAAATTGGTTTGAATGTAAGGGGTAAACTCTGGAACTAATGATAGCACGGTTGGTGCAGAAGCCCAGTGATTGACTGCTGAGCTGCTTCATGCAGGTTTGGTTTAGGTTCTTTGTAAATACTTCCACAACACAGGATAAATTCATTCCAAGTTAAAGACAACATTTTTTTAATAAACTTTTTGTTTAAGGTACTATGTTATTGCTGAGTGCTATAGATCATGTTTTTATCATAGATATTAGTCAAGCTATCAGAAGTCCTGTCTAGCCAGTTAGAAAAAATAATAGCGCGGGCAAACAATGATTCCAATGCCAACCAAGGGCCATAATATCACATGAACGAAGTTGAGGCTGATACTAGTTTAATATTTATACCTGCTCCAATAATGATGACTTTAGGCCTCTGCTTTCCTTTTGGTGGAGCCGGAATAGGTGTAATTCGTTCATAGATACCATAGTTTATAAAACCATGTCTTTCTAAAAATGCATGAGTTCTCATCACTAATGCAGGATCGCCATTGTAGGGAGCCTGAAATAATATTTTAGAGCATAATTAGAAACAGAATTTTCTACTGTTATGAACAACAAAATAATGTTTTATTGTTGTAAAAATATAAACAAGAATATCACAGTTGAAATTTAAATGAACAGTAAAATATTTTTATAAAAGTAAGAAGAATAAGGGAACTGGAATTTACAATAGAATTGCAGCACTATGAAAATTATTCAAGCATTACCTAAAATAGATTCAATCCATTTGATTGGTTGAATTAACAAGTTTAAAGTAAAGCTTGATCTTATAAATAAAACTAATTGATTGACAATTTGAGAACTTTATACATTATTTTGGGATTTACCTCCATTTTCTGAACAGAAATCTCTTGAGTCAATTGTTTCTTTGGGTCTTCAAACCACAGTTTCAATATACGGTTTCTTATTTGAACAAATGCATGGCTTGAGGGTCCTTGCAGGTCTGAGAAACACTCAGCTTCTAATGATGACATCTTGTCAAATGGCAACCGGGACTGGAACGCTGCTCCTTCCAAGCTGTAAAATGATTTTTAAAGTGTTAATGCTAGGATGCACATAAATCAAACGTTTAACGAGAAAATTGATTGGATACAACACTTTAGCTGGTTGAAAAAACAACTGTTTGAACTAGCCTAGGTTTGGTTTACCTGTTAAGCATCTCTTTGTAATTAATTTCCTCGATATCGTCGTTTTTAGCATCATCAACTTTGGTGTCATCCTTTTTCTCTTTTGTATCTTTTATGACTTCGGCGGTACGGCTTGATGAAGATTCCCGTCGGCCCCCAACTGATGTAGGACTCGACGACGTAACCTTACTCTTTTCTGACTGATCAGATTCAGAATCATCTTGTTTTAATTTCTCATCCAATTCCCGGGTTTCAACCTACGATCGATAAACATAACCTGGTTACCAAACAAATAAATAGAAAATATTAACGAAAGTCGTTGACCAAAACACAACAATAGTTACCCTTGCACGTTTTCTGCGACTCATTTTGAAGATTTATTTTGCAATTTATTTATTGAAAAATACAGAAGAAAGTGAGATAGGGTGAATCCAAAACAAAATAAACGGGGAAGTAATCAAATCAAATTTGACAGTGACATTGACGTGACATTACTGAAATGAAACGTAACGTTCGGAAATGATTTCCTTTCTAGAAAATATAGTCAAAAGCATAAAGGTGAAACCGCACTAGGCGGAACTGCACTGCAGCGGACCTGCGGCTGCGTGACACAACGCTGTTCTTTGCCACGCAGTTCGGTTGCAGTCTTGCAGTGCAGTTCCGTTACCGCTTAGTGCGTGATGTCTCGTATAATTTCATATAAATAATATTTTGACGCGTCCGCTGCAGTGCAGTTCCGCCTAGTGCGGTTTCACCTTAAAAGTGGTCAATGGGGATGGCAACTCAAAGCTATTCGTAGATGACGCTGTGATCGTTGGTCCCATATGTCAGATTACTTTATAGCTTGTACAAAAAACAAACACGTATATTGTTTTAAAAATTGAGTTTATTCTAAAAAACACATATGGAAAATTATTCACCAATGCAAGTGCATATACTAAAACCAGAACTAAGACGCCGCGGTGCATCTACAAGAGGAAAAAAAAGTGATTTAGTTGTGAGCCTAGAAATTTGATTCTACTACATTAAACACACATTTACTGTAGTTAGGATTTAAAATTGTAATTTTTAAGTAGGTATTATATGTGCTAGCCTCTACAAAGAATATAGTACTGCTTCTGACATTCTATATTGAGAAAAATGTCATTAAGTTTTGTGTTCGTCTTCTTCATCTAATTTTACATCTATTTTAAAGATTGGAGCAATATGATAAGAATTTTAACTTCCTAACACCACAACTATCACAAATCTCGGTCCCGGTGATAATTCTTCCACCAGACGAACCATTTCATGATATAAAGAGCGATGCAATACTTAACCTCCAATAGAAAAGTAGATATTATTTTGAAATGTGTATTCGATTGTTTAGTTATGGTATAATTCATTAATAAATTCAACTAACGGCTGGTCCCGGCTTCGCAAGGGTAGATATTTGTTTATTATATAGCTTTTCCTTATTGATAATACAATTTTTGTTCTCACAGCAGCTACCCATTATTTCTTGATAGTGTGAATTGTCGAAAATTTGTATGTTCCATCATTTTAACAGCCTATTACACAACATCTAGTCGTTTTACATCAATAAAAGCGTTTTTTTTTTTCAGAAAATTTCTTTGATTTGACAGTTCTTTTGGGACCATATTGTCACTTGTCACTTTGACACTTGCCTGCTCCATTTATTTGACATTTTGGAATGCTCTGTCCACATCCACATGAGATCATGAGATCGACTACGGTACTACAAAAAACATACCTATCCTTTCCTTGACAGTCATTTAATGAGAAGAATGATTATTTTTGGGTTTCGTCTGAAACCTGCTCTTTCAAAACAGTAACTTTCTCCCATAAAAATAGCTCGATAAAAGCTATTGCATAGCTTTTATTGCGGGCTCTGAGCGCGGCGCGGTGCGGCGACCGAATCAAAAAAATTCCAATTAAAATTTAAATATTAAAGTGTCAAACGTAGGCAAAATTATCCAAAAACCGGGAAAAATTACACAAATGAAAGAGAGAGACGTAAACCCAGCAACGAGCTGATAATAAAGTTATTTCTTTTGTATTTTTTAATTTTGCCCCTCACTTAGAATTCAATTCAATTACCGTAAAACCTGCTAGCTTTGCCAACGGTTGCTGACTTTGCCATAGCCAACTTCTGAGGAAAAAAGTGTAGTCACATCTTAATATCAGTTTTTTGTCATGTATGCATGCCTTTATAGTAAAATTTATGAGTTAAATGGCAACACCGAATGAGATGTGGCAACCCAGCTTGTTATTGAGATGTCATTTTCGGCGGTTACTTTTTTCGAATGTTGGTGGCGGTAAACTTAGTGGTCCGGAACTTCTACAAAAACAAACGGGAAAAGCATTGCCTACGTAAGTACATTTTTGATATTATGTTAGCATAATGTTCTTTAGCTTAATAAAAGCTGATTTACTGTGCTACAAGCTACCTGTAGTTCGCAATTGGTATTGGTAAATTCAACAACCCCAATTACAACGTCTGTGATGGTGCCTTTGCCATGTTTTGTTGGAGTTTAGGGCTGCCACAAAATTTCTGAAGAATATTTTAATTAAATTGTCATTGTAAGTAACTACTTATAATATAATAGGTAGGTACCTAGGTATGAAATACACAGTGCATGTGCATAAATTAAGGCTGATTTACAAAAAAAATAAAGACTTTGCTACGTGATGTAAAGTTAATTTATACTATTTTTATTTTTTTGTTTTATTATGTAAAACTTTTCAAGTTAAGAAACTAATTAGAAGTTAAATATGGTGGTAGGAAGGCTGATTTTACTATAATTGATTATGTTTTTTTGTACTTTTATTAAATTTTTCCTACTACGAAAACATTTTTATTTGACAACCCTAACCCTAACTTCTTTTTACTAAGAAATATTTTGGAAAGGTTGGTGAATTTGCCACCTTCTTAGAGAGTTAAGTTACCAGTGCTAAATAATATAAAGTTTTTACTTTTTTTTATGGGATGTAGGAAGAGTGCTAATATATAACTTTTTAACCGTCATAAACTCCAAAAATTTCATTTTTTCTCTTCTAATAACCTTTTTATTTTGACCAATGTGTTAGCAAGTTTTTGAACTTGCATGAAAGCAATGAGCTTTTCGAGTTTCATCATAGCAACATAATCATTCAAATTCAGTCGGTTATAATATAATATAATAAAACATTTATGTGGTCAAGGGGTTTTTATTCGTTTGAATTTTTACATTAATTAAAAACACTAGAATACCGCGATTTTGTAATGTAACAATCAATAATATTCTATTCATAGAACTTAAAACGACTTTCTGAAGTGATTGTAAAGGGGTCCGTCATCAGCATATCCAGCCACTTCTTGAGGAATGATGGAACTCTCGTCTATGTTTCCACATGGCCGGCACATACATTCCAGAGGAGCTTTGGTGGTGATCTGGAAAACGTAATTCGATTTAATTTATTATCTCAACTTTTAAGAATCTCTAAGGTAAAATTTATCTGATAGCATGGCGCTGTAGACCCCTGCATCATATACCGGTAAAAAGTAGATAGAAATGCAAAAGTACCTTTCTCAACTTTTTATCTTCGGTTTTTGCTTTAGGGCAAAGTAGAATTACAGTAGCCTCTCGTTCACCAGATTCTTGACAACAATTGCAAGTTCGTTCCATTTGCCAGATTTTGCTGCCAGAAACCTACATCACATTTTGAAAAAAGTTTTTGTAATGATTAAAAATTTAATTCAAAGAAACATATTATAACAGAAGTATAGGTTACCTGCACATAACTTGTACACTTGCCAATACAAGCAAAGGAGGGTATCGCTTTAGATATACATCCAGGATGTTTAAGAATATGAATAACAGGTGTCATTTGGCATTCTTGTCCTATTAACAAAAAATAATCAGAAGTTATCTAAAACATAGTCATGTTGTGTTGTCATTATAAAAACAAAGTAGCTTCGCGCCTTCTTCTAAACGACGAGATCTTCAAACTTTGCGACGGATTTTAATACGGTTTTCATTAATAGACAGAGTGATTCAAGGAAGGTTTATATGTCTAGACTAAGTATTAGGTATTCTGTGGTCTAGATAATAATACTAGATAATTACTGTGATATCTACAATATAATTATCTAGTAGATGTGAACCTACAAGCACATTGTAGGTTCACATCTACTAGATAATTATATTGTAGATATCACAGTAATTATCTAGTATTATTATCTAGACCACGTGCAACGTGCGCAGCTGGGGCGGGTCGCTAGTGGAACAATAAAGGCACTAGAAGCACTTACCGGAAGATATTGGTACTTCTACAGACTGTGCCTTTACAGGTTTATCATCGTGCAGAAAAATTGCCATAAATACAAAACATAATGAAATAACTTCGAAACGAAACATTTTGTAATATAAACTTAAAGATCGACCAGATCCTTTGACAGAAGAAAGTGTTGTGTGAAGAAAGGGAAAATTGCCGCAGTTTATAAAGGCATTGTGCATTAAAATGAAATACAAAAGCTTGTGACCTAACACGAAATCCATTTTAGCAAAAACATCTCTTTGTGCGACTCGACACAGGGACCCAACTGCGCTGACAACATTTAATCGACCTATAAATGGTTATTCAGCGGGAGTTCATGTTGATATTTTTATTAGAATCTTATTGATATTATATTTGAATAATAATACAGCAACACAATAATCATAGAAAAAGTTTATTACTTAGTAACGTTCTAGCTGTTCCCCGCAGTGTCGCCCACAGCTCGGCTCCTATTTGTCGCAGCGTGATTTTATATAGCCTAAGTATAGCTTTCCTCTCTATATGGGCTAACCAACACAAAAATATTTTTTCAATTCGATACAAAAATATTTTTCAAACCAAATGAACACAAAGATATTTTTCATTTTGAATTCCTGAGATTTGCGCGTTCAACCAAACTCTTCAGCTTCGTAATATAAGTATAGTTATTATACAGGTATACAGAGTGATTAGTAATTCGATGCAGTCCTTAAAATGAGTGATACTAGACCTTATTTGCAACAATTTTAACCCGACAACATGGGGTCCAAACTGACTGGTTTTGGAGATATCGAACTTTAAACATTTTTCGATAAAGGAGGGTGCTCAAAAAAAAAACCAGGCTCCGGCAGAAACGAGTTGTATCTCAAATTAACAATAGTGTAGTGTAATCAAATAATAACCGGGTTTGATCGTGATCCGTGATACTGGCAAGCAATAATATTATATAAAATTGACCATTTTTTATTCAGTTCTGATAGAATTATGAACGACTGAATCTAGTGAATAGTTTGTTTTAAAGTAATCATATCTTGGGAAATTAAGTGTACCTACTTAATAAAGTTTCTGTATTGAAGTTTTCTGAAAACTTCCCTTGTCTTTCAAAGTATAATTTCTCAAAATAAATGTATGACACTTGTTTAGCAAATTACAGAAGAATCTTTCTTGTCTCATTACATTTCTAAAATGGTGCCACAGTATCCACATTTAGTTAGTGTCTGACCAGAAAATTAGGGTTGTTACTGACATGGTACGGACTTCCTTGTTCATAGTACCGTTTTTCGATATTTAGCTGTTTGACTCAATGCGCGATCATACCAGGCAAAACCTCTCCTACCAGTAGAGTAAAGTAAACTGGCGTGTATAAAAGTTAGGTCACCCTAACTTTTTAACCGACTTCCAAAAGGAGGAGGTTCTCAATTCGGATGTTTATATTTTTTTTTATGTTTGTTCGGGCATAACTCCATCGTTTGCCAACCGATTTGAAAAATTCTTTTTTTGTTGGAAAGGGTATACTTCCCGAATGGTCCCATTAAAATTTTATCGAAATCGGACTAGCACTTTTTGAAAATTCAACAAAAATCAACAAAAACCTAAAAACTTTTCAACATTGTCTACACCGATTACTCCGAGCTTTCTGGTCCGATTTCGATGATTCTTTTTTTGTTCGATACAGTATATTTGCCATTTGGTCCCATAAATTTAGTTTGGTGCAGTAGTTTTCATTTTTAGCTAATTGTGTAAGAGTACATACATGGACGATGTTATAACCAGTGCTACGGATTACAATATTTTAGTGTACATGTAAGAAAATTATGTTTGACAATAATTTGGGTTAAATATTGAAACTAAAAAAGGATAAAATAAAAATGACTTTTTGTCACAAAAAGTCAATGCAATAAAAAAAGAAAGTCACCGACTTTCGAAAGAAAAGTTTTTTTGTAGGTTATTTTGAACTTTTTTGTGGGAAGTCGGACATTTTTTTTTTTTGAAAAAGTTTTTTATACATATACACGCCAGTTTACTTTATGTTTTTTTTTTGTGAAACCAGAGCTTACAAACATTCCGTCATTGTACTTCTGTTTCAAGAAGCTGTTTCAAATTAAAATTTATGCTTTGACTATCTGGTCCATAGGTAAAAATACTCCAGATACAAACCTTTCTTGCCTGATATGATCGACCAAAAGCTGTTTTTCATCTCCATCGGTCAGCTCCACCATGACTTCCTTCAGAGAACGACCTTGATCCCTGCTGGCGCCTGCGCTAGACAAGTAAGTATATCGGAGTAACAGTACTGTTATCTGCATCATCATCTGCCATGCCTTTTCCCAAATACATTGAACGGCTTCCAGACGAACCAGATGCAGCTGAATATCAGTATTTTACATTACTGAAAATCATTGTTATCTACATACTTATTTATACCAGACTGAAGAAGGTCATTGCAGAAGACAAAGAGTTGCAGAGAGAATAGATCCCTGAGGAACTCCAGCTATAATATCCATAAGCACGGAGGAGTACCCGTCAACGACGACAACTCTGATAGATTATTTACTGAGGAAGTCCGTTATCCAGCTAAAAAACCAACTGGGATGCCATAGGCAGGAAGATTGCTGAGTAGGCCGGCGTGCCAGACTCTGTCAAAGGCCTTCGAGACATCAAGCGATACAGCAAGTGCTTCGTCGTGTTTCTTAATGACTTAGGTACCTATATACATCTGATTTTTTTACGTAGTAAAATCATCAAATGAGTCGTGGTAAAATGATCCATGGTCGGACAGCGAGTCACCCATTACTCGCCGCCCGAATGCCCGCGCTTACGCCGGAGATCGTCTACCGAGGTACTTATACTACAAGAACATCGCCAGTTGACCGTCGTCAGTGAAAGCCATATTGACGGTCACTGAGAAGATCATTGTCTTCAAGGTAATTCTGCAACTCACTATTTAGTATTCTTGCCATAAGTTACCCTTTCCTAGTTTAACAAATGAGGTAGTAGGTATCATGGGAAGCGTCTTCATCTTCCGCTGGTTATACATTACTAGCTGGTCCCCGCGTTTTTACCGCCACTGCAGAGATCCCTTTGATCGTAGCGTTCCTCGTTAAATGGACTATCCAATACAATTAAAAAACAAAAGATTTTTCTATTCGAACCAGTAGTTCCCATGATTAGCGCGTTCAAACAAACAAACTCTCCAGCTTTGTAATATACAACATTATTTTTAGTATATGCGAAACCTGAATATAGTTTGTTCAGAATCACTAACTGATTCGATTCCAATCATTTTTACACCATGTTATATTTTTTTTTTAAATATTTTAATTAAATATTAACATTTAATTACAATACAATCACCGTACGGTTAAGGACCTATTGCCAAACTATTATCACGAGAGTGTCTAATACAGGAGACGCGGTTTACGCGGGTCCGGGTTTATGCGGGTACCGCGAATTGAGCATGTTTTTGAATGGACAACCAGGTAATACACAAGCTTATAACTTTGTGATTTTTTTAAATACGGTTTTAAAATGTACAGCCGCCAGCAGGTCAACCTACCTGAAACTGTCAGATTTTACCAATCGAACGTTAACCTTCCATTATTCTGATAAAGTTGAAAATCTATTGAAGAAATTTGGCAGATTGTGGTAGCTTGATATGCTGGCGTCTTTACATAGATCCTTTACACAAAAATACTAGACAGGTGTAACAGGTTTCGCATAAACAAAAAATAATGTATAGATATTTTTGAATAGGTGTGGCGCTCTTTAGAGCACTTACCTACATTGTACAATCAAGTGTCGATTATTCATTTAGAAAGGCTAAACGGTTGAATTTGTGATTGTAAAAACACACTTATCAGTTACAGTATTGCGTATATGATAAGTATGTTTCTAGGCATACAAATTCAACCGTTTAGATTTAATAACGCGTTGCATACGTTGCGTACGTGGGTTCAGTTTGTCCCTACCTTATTGTCACATTTCAAAACTTATTAATTTAGCTCATACCCGTAAAGTTGAGAGTGGATGACATAAATTAAATAGTTATGAACTATTTAATTTATGACATCCACCATTTAGCACAAAGCCCAAACTGCGGTCATAAAATGTGAGCATCGTATATAGAGTGATGAAAGCGATACTTTACACCCGGACAGCTTTTGACTCTATACAAAGTGCAAGTCCGATCCTGCATGGAGTAAAGCAGCCACCTCTGCACGCGTGTCGACAGGAGAAAAGAAAAAATGACAGAACGTCAAACATTTTTATCGATATAAGCATAGTAGGTAATGTTTAAAATATAGAAAATAAATGTTTCTATTCTTTAATGGTGTATGAATTGTGTCATACTTGTGCAAAAAAACAGTCGATTTGTATAAAAATAACGATGAAATAACTTTGTCTTTTCTTGGTAGAATAGAGATAGAATCGCCATGCTACGCGTGCTGAGATGGCCAAGTACTTACCAACTTGTCAAGCTTGACTCAGTGGAACGCAGAGCTAAGAGGCATAATGCGCGACGTAAAGCTAGTGAATACCAAACATCACAGTTTGAATCATGGCCGAAAGGTTGCCTGCTTGTCGGTCTTTTATAGACCTTGCTTCAGAGAGTGAGAGCATGATCTCTGCGATCTTATCCCACCGGCTCTCTTCTACCATCGGATTTCTAGACGTATTGCTAGTTATATCATCCTTAGTGGTAGTTGCCATTCCACCAATTCGTACTTATTCGCTATGAAACTTCCTTCATAATGCGCATAGCAAAAGAGTGGAACTCACTTCCCACGTCAGTGTTTCCAAAAGCTTAAGCATACAACCCGAATCTCTTCAAAGTTAAAGTGAACAAGCTTTTTTCTGGGTAAGTTCGCTCCATCGTAGGCTTTGTCTCAGTCACCCTTGGCCTTTTTTTTATTGGCATGGTAAAATCACTCACGGGTGGGAAACCACAGTTTCACCCCCGTGGGAAAATCAACTAATTTTATACAAAATTGTTTTCTTGCTCTGCTTCACCCAACGTACTGGTGGAAATCGAAATCGATCCAAAAAAAATCTGAAAAATAAAATCTAAATCCTGTGATCGGTTGTGTTTGGTATGTAGATAGGTACACTCGGTACACTATATTTTTTCTAATAATTATCTTATCACAGGGCAGACATGGCCAGAAATTTCCCAAAATAGAGAGGTTTGGAAGGAGAAAGGGGAGGCCTTTGCCCAGCAGTGGGACACAGAATAGGCTAATAAAAAAAAGTATCTTGTGTACATATCTCCTTCAGTCAGTCATATAATTCGTGATACTTATTCACCTATTGTACAGACGCAAGCACATCAACCTACCCGAATCTTTAAAATTTTAGCAATCGAACGTAAACCTTCTGACAGATTGTGGTAGCTTGATGTACTGGCCTCTCTGCAAGGTTTAAAACACACAAAAAAGTCCAATATAACTTTACACTACAACTTAATGAAAGGGATACCAGAGCCATTACTTTATTTTTTTTAATTCTTTACTTTAAGTTTCTATGAGTGATAATCTCAATTTACAGACCACTGTATACGTGGTTTGCATGCATTCCGGGTCCGGTGACCGGGCCGGAAGAATCGCCGGGCCCGGTATGCAATCTCTACTCTGTAACTCATCATCAGATCCTCATGAAATATGTAAATGACTTTAGGAAAAAAAACCACTTAAAAAACATAGTGCTTTATGTGTGCTTAATAATCGTGAAGAAATTATTTACGTTTATAAGGTGAATTTTTCATAATGTGGTAAGAAGTTGTTAGTTTTAGTAGATAGTAAATACGTGGTAAATACAGTAAATGAAATGCAGGATTAACTTCATTATCTTTTTTATTCTTTTGACGTTGTGTCACACAACATTATGTTAAGTAACGAGATTAAAATAAGTATTTTATCACAAAATACGCAGGCACCGATAAGTTAAACTAAGTTCTTAATTACATTTTATACAAAAACCCTTGACCATTTATATCATCTATTAAAAACCTAATGTCGTAATATTTTATCAATTTTCAAATCAGTGCTTTTCATCGTTTTCATATTTACACAGGACGCCAAGTACTATTGGTTTAATTTACAAAATAAAACATTAACGACTGAAGTCTCCGCACTTGTAGCATTTGCAATCATCAGGCTCACGCAGGCGCACTTGCATTATGGCACTATCTTCGTCTTCGAGCCTAACACCATCAGGATTGTAGCAATGAGTCAGGGTAACCAAGCGTTCACGCAAGAAATTTTCTCGGCAGCAGAAGCAGTCCTGCAACAAACATAGGAAAATTTAATTATCTTAGGTACCTAAAAATTTACTGAAATCTACTAAATGTCTTTGCTATTAACCTTTCATCATGTTATTGAGTTATAGAATTCTAAAAAAATAAGTATTAAGCTACATTAAAATAGAGTCCGCGCCACGACTCAAGTCCATTTAACGCGGCCCTAGTGTCTATGTCAGGGGTTCCCAAACTATGCGTCGTCGCGACGCCCTGGTGCGGCGGCGGCGCAGAGAGTACAGGAGGGGCGTCGTGAGATGCAAGGGTCGACATTCTCCGGATTGATAATGCGTAGAACCAAGATTCTATATGTATAAAATATCCACCAGAAAGAAAGAAGACGATAGTCTCATTGATTTCTACTCAGATTCACGTGTTCTGATTTCATGGAGTTCGGAACCAGGTATTTTTGTTTTATTATTCACCTGGTACCCGCGTACAGGTTACCCCCTGGTAACCTGTACGTGCGTCGCAAGCTGAAAAAGTTTGGGAACCCCTGTTCTATACTATGACAGAACATTAAATTTTAAAATATATAAATATATAATTTTCCACAGAGCACCAGACGTGGCGCGGAAATACATACACCATAAAGCTGTCAAAAACACCATGTACCTTTGCAAATCCCGTTGGAGCAGAAATTGATGGCCGCACTTGACTACTGCACATTCCTTCGCATTTGTTCACACTTACTTCCCCGCTGCATGATCTTACTAGTCTACCCATATCGTCGTATTCCTCTGTAATGTTTGAAATGAAAAAATATGGTAAAATAATGTAATTAGGTAGGTAAATCTATTGGATTTTTGTACAGTCTAGTAGGGCAGCAGGCTATACAGTGAAAACACACCAGCAACCTGTCCCAAACTTTAAAAAAAACCCCCATCGAATACGAAACTTCTGTTCCTATGATAAAGTATTTGACAGGTTAGGGTAGGTTGATGTGCTGGCTGTGTGTATGTGAATCCCTGGAAGTATAGGGCGAGAAATCGAGCTTGAAAAATTGCAGTTTTCACTAATTAGTTACAGGTACCCTTGTAAAAATTTTAAATTGTGGATTAGATTGAGATTATCTAATAATCCCTCTAACTCGGTGCCTCCGTATCGTATGATAAGACGTTAGCTACGTGACTGTACTTTTAATTCTTTGGTTTCTGTCTAATCCCAGTGGCAATTTGTTTCTGAATTGCCTTTTTAATTTTTTTTTTATTAAGTAAGGACACTTTCTCTCACACACCTGAAAATGAATGATGTATCAAAGGTTCTATAATAATTTTGGCAATTGAAAAAGAGGGTCCGTGCAGTTTCTCGCCCATTCTTCTCCATAGAGATCTAATGGAATGGGCACCTACGGTAATTTCACAGTTATAATGTCTTGTGACCACTTGTGACTGGGACTGTAGCACCATAACTATTCTTGAGCTGTTTTTATTTTTGTGAACTGTTTTTCAATTCGAATGTGACTGTAACTGGCCTACTTGAAAAAATGATTTTAATTTTTTTTTAAAAGGTTAACGTAGCTAGGTATAAACTGAATAAAATAAGTAATAATACTGCAAACAATGGCAACATTAATTAATGGCAATGATTAAAAATTAAAATTTACCTTTAGTTATGTGTATTTCAGATGGAATCGTTTCACAAGGTTCCTCAGCAGCACATTTTAATATGACTACGAATAATACCTGGATGGTGTAAATTGATAAAATCTTAAAATTCGTTGAATACATATCTAAACTCAATTTGTCCCTGCTTTGTATGAAGCAAGCGATGATTGAAGCTGTAATACATTTTTTCTTCGCCCTGTTGCCCTTTTATATAAATCGAAGCTGTTAATGTTTAAGGGGTTGGGGATTGGAGGCAAGATTTATCAGCGGGTTGTCGGAAACTTAATTGAAATGTCTTGTACGTCAGTATGATGACGTGATTTTTCAGCAGTTTTATTATAATTCATACATGATAATTTCATATTGCCTTTATTTCTCACAATATCATGGTCGCAGTACCTATTTAAAAGTTTTATTGTACTGAACTCGAACACCGAGGATATTTACTTTTACCTCCTTGCTCCAAACGCGACGGAACTTCGAATGCAAATTTATTATCTGTGCAAATTCACAATGTCAAACGCGGCGTAACGTAAAACTGTCAAATTGTCCGGCTGACAAAGATTAATAAAAAGATTATTTTTATTCAATAATTTGTAATATTCTTTAGGATTTTGTATCCATCAGAACAGAACCAAAATGAAGTTCGATGAAGATTGTATTGTGTTTTTGATTTTACTATTTTCATGGGCGGAATATCTGTGGGAGTTATATTTGTCTTTGCGGCAGGTAATTGTCTTGTTATCTTGAGCTGCCTTGCATGAATTCATTACTTTCTCATAGTTTTATCAATAGATTATTCCTGACACATTATTGCGATCGTTTTGAATTAATTTTAGTATTCAATTTTGGTGGATGTATTCAACCTTCCTAATAGATAACCAAATTTTTGCTGTGATAGCAAGTCAGACAAGCTTGCTTAGATTCATACCCGTATGTAAAACGTGGGTCAGTCGGTCATCTTAGGGGCGGAGTACGTGTACTTGCTGGCCATGTACTTGCTTATATTACTAAATAAATCCATTTACAACCTGATTAATCTTGTTTTTTTTTTGTTCCAGTTGAAGATTTACAAGACTAACAATACCATACCTAATGATCTGAAGGAAATGTTAAATGCAGAATCTTTCAAAAAAGCTCGACTCTATGGTATTGACAAATCTCAGTTCAAAATAGTGAAAGAATTTTACAGCATAGCACTAACGTCTGTAATTTTATATAACCGGTGGATTTATGTAGCATGGCATAAGTCAGAAAATATTGCAGCAAGCTTAAATATTGCTCCTGAGAGAGAAATTTTAATTAGCTGTGTATTCATGACTTTTGTAACATTGTTTAACTTTGTCATCAATATGCCACTAACTATTTATGGAACATTTGTATTAGAACAAAAACATGGATTCAATAAGCAAACTGCAGGCTTTTTTATAAAGGATCAATTAAAATCTTTACTGCTTAGCCTTGTTATCACACTTCCCATTATATCCATAGCTATATTTATAATAATGCTCGGAGGAAACATGTTTGTTGTGTGGCTGTGGCTGTTCACCACCGTGGCAACAGTGTTATTATTGACAATATATCCTTCAGTGATTGCTCCACTATTTGATAAGTTTGTACCTCTACCTGATGGCTCTCTGAGGAAAGGAATTGAAAATCTAGCTTTGAGGCTTAACTTCCCGTTATCACAAATATACATTGTTGAAGGATCGAAAAGGTCAGCACATAGTAATGCATACTTCAGTGGCTTGTTTGGTGCGAAAAGGATTGTTTTATTTGATACATTATTAGAGAAATTTGATGAAGAAAAGAAAGTAACAGTTGGTTGTTCAGATAGTGAAATATTGGGGGTTTTGGCTCATGAACTTGGGCACTGGAGCTGCAGCCACATTTACAAATCAATTGCCCTGACTGAAGTGAACTTACTTTTGTTGTTTAGTGCATTTGGACTGTTGTTCAAATATTCCATGTTGTATACATCACTTGGCTTCCCTGCGGGCCAAGAACCAATAATTATTGGCCTAATTGTGGTTTTACAAATGATCCTTGCACCATACAATTCAGTTTTATCTTTCTTTGCCACAGCTCTCTCTAGAAAGTTTGAATTTGAAGCAGACAATTTTGCTGTTTCTCTCAATTATCCTAATGAGTTGAGGTCTGCTCTAATTAAGCTAGGAAAGGACAATTTGGATTATCCAATTTATGATAAATTATATTCATCTTGGTACCACTCACATCCAACATTGTTACACAGAATTGAAAATATAAGGAACCAAGTTAATGTAAAACAGGAATAATATTTTTAAGATTATATTATTAAGAATGTACAATTTTATAATGTCCATATATTTTTAACAGTACAAGTAAAAATATACTTCTGTGTAGTTGTGAATTGCATTTTGTAGTATATTCTAGTCCATTCATTTTATTTTTCTACTTCTCTATCTTTATGCTTTCTTAAAGCCAATTTGCACAGGCACACAGCCCTATTATGTAAGTCAAAAAGTAACTAGTGATCTAATATTCTATCAATTTAACACAAAAGCATTTATTTCAAAGGATACCTACAACTACATATTAAGTAAGCTTTATAATATGTAAAAAGGTGTATTTCATTTTATTTTTACACAATGTCTTTTTATTAAACAATAAATATCATTATGTAGTATCAATGATATATTTATTTACCTTCCAACTCATAACTTACTGATACATAAAACCCATGCAGTATATATTTCAAAATTATGAGTACCTACATTATGTGTACTTAAAATGCTTACCTACTCTGTAAAAATCACAGATTGAACCCCTTTAAAAAAATTACAAAGTTTTAATCTATGCATCCACCACTGATGAACTAGAGGATCTAGACTCAAGCATAAGTCATCAAATTTTTTCAGCTTCCTCTATAGTGTCTGGCAATGGAGAATCTTTAGTTTCAGGTAAAGGCAATATCATAAATATTTGTGCGACAGAAATGATCGCCAATATGATTATTGGAAGTTCTACAAGAAGGCTGTCTAAACTAACGACGGCCGGAGCAACCATGGACGCAATACGAGCGAAAGTCGTCACCCCGCTGACACCGACGTTCCTTCCTAGTGTTGGATATAATTCTCCCGAAAATAAATATAATGCTGGTATCGTGCCCTGAAAGGATAATAAACTTCAAACTGGCAATCCTATGAAAGTAAGTTTATTTAATATGTTTTCACGCCCAAAATCACTAGACTAATTTTAACTAATTTTGGCAAATAGATAAATGGGACCCTGGAGACAGTATTGGTTATTTATTCTGCATAAAACTTGAGGGGGGAAATGGGGATGGTTGTTAATTTATATGAAACTTTTCGACAATTTGGTGGGTGGTGGACCTAAGTAGATTCTTAAAAAAACACTACGTTCTGAAATACAAATGGATGTAGCTAGCTATGCATTATTGTAATCCATTCATATCACCATACAAAGGAAAATTGTTCAATCTATACATTCTACGATTCAATTTCGCACATCGCTGACTTACCGCCATTCCTGCAAAGCCTATTCCAGCGAACAATAGCCTGGGAAAGTCGTTTGCATACATGCCCCTGGGTGTCATCATTATCAATACGAAGCAAGCAGCTGTTACTATCTGGTATATAGCGACGGTTGTCTTTCTTCCGACTCTTGTTATTATAAAAATACACGTTAACCCCCCAAATAATGAAATTATTCCTGTTAATGATACAGCAACAAATATGTTTCCACCTATGGATCCTAAGTATTGTGAAAATGTATAAAAAGCCAATCCGGTACAAAACCTGCAAGTGAAATATTATAAGTAATTTATAAAACTGCATCACAAGATTAAAAAAAAAACAATAATCCTCGCCAGGAATCGAACCCGGAATAGTTATTTGTGCAACAAGAGAGCAAAGTCGTTTTTTGCTGCGAGTGCTGATTTTGATTCAACGATTAAATCACGAGCGTAGCGAGTGATTCTAAAGTTGAATCCTGAGTGTGGCGAGGGATTCAAAGGCACGAGATGCAAAAAAACTTTGCTCTCGTGTAACACACATAACTTTTCACTTCAGCAGCGAGAACACTTTAGGAGATAAAATAATAAACAGGAATAGATTGAAATAATAATATTAAATTATTCAACTCTTTACGCCAGCCACGAAATTTTATTCCCGCTCATTTATTTAATTAAATTAAGGCGTGTTCGGAAATTATAGCACCCAAGACATTTTATTATTCAAAATATTTACGTAACATTACTGAAACTAGAAATAAATATTTACAGTTAAATATCAGTTTTATTTGCAGTAAATACTTATTTTCGTTTAAATACTACGTATACATATAAGTTAAAAATTCAATAAATTATACTAAGACATCATTATCTTTAAGAGCGTCAGCAAGATGACGGGGCCCCCCTCTAGAGGGCCGAAGCCTGCCGGGGTCGCGGGACTTATCTCATTACCGTGACCCCGGAATATAAAGGGCTATTGAAGGACACCGTGGATTTTAGTCAGTACAAGTCTGACAGTCCCTCCCGCCCTGCCCGGGGTGGGAGGACTCATTTGATGATTTTACCACGATAAAAAAAAAAGACATCATTATCTTTTTGCAGGGGTTTGAAGATTTTACTATGGAGCGTGGATACCTACTGCCGCCATTTTGATGTTTTTTCAAAATCGCGGCCAGCCATGAAACCTTTATAAATCGATAGCTGACATCAATAACAACAAAAAATATTATGACACCAACCCTCGTAAAGTGTCCGGTTTCTGAGATAATAACCGTGAAAGTTGATCACGTGACATTCACAATTCTAAGCTAGTGTATGTGTTCGAAACTTCGAATGTATCGTCTGACATAATCTACTTTTTGAACTTAATAACTTATTTTTAGTAAAGTGTAATTCTCCCTCGTAAAGTGTCCGGTTTCTGAGATATAAAGTGTTAAAGTTGACCACATTAATTCGGAATAACAAAGGCTTAATATTTTTTTATAAAATATTTTAGTAATTGATAATCCTGGTCTGGGAGAAAAAGAAAAACGTAGAATGTGCCAGCTGCTTCTCTTCCCGGGCAGACCGTAAAAGTCGGTCGAGGGATAGGGCAAAATGTAAGATTCATAGCCCCTCAGCTTAAAACTCTTTCAATGGGCAGCAGCCGTTGGAAGACTAATAAGCTGAAATAAATGTGCTCGCCAACCCGCCTGCCAAGCGTGGCGAGTATGGCAATAACCATCCAATGGAAAATCCTTGGGTGAGGCCTTAGTCCAGTAGTGGACTTTCTACGGCTGTCTTCCAGGCAGGGCTTGAAAACGTTACCAATTCACATTAAAAATAACGTTAAATAACGGTATTTCTATAGAGATACTTGCATATCGGTATGATTTGGTAGCGTTAATTAGTAGCATAACATTATAAGAACGTTAAAAATTGCGTTAAAAATTAACGGTATTTTTAATGTTATTGTGAAAATAGTGGTAACAAGTAAGCGGTATATTTTGGTTATTTTATGCGACATTGCCGTTTTCTCCAAGGCCGCGCGGGCGCGGCATGGCGGCCGGCGCACAGTGTGGGAATTTCGAAATCTAAAATTGGATTTAAATCAAAATATAAATGTTAATATTTTATAACGTATTTATACCTAAGACCCTATTGGTCAAAGCTACATATTAGAAATTGTTAAAGCTTGACAAAAATTAAAAAAAATTTTGAAGTGGGTTGATAATAGTCGTTGTATACTGACAACGTGCATACGACATTTAAGTGTCATCTTCATTTGAGATTACTGATAAAATTAACTTAAGGCCTTGTTTATTGGTTTATTATTCCATTGTGTATATTTGTCAAGGTCACTCAGAGTGCATTTTATTAAAGTAATAGTAATACATTTCTCTTATAACAACATGTGAAAGCAAAGGTTGAAAAAAGCATTTTTTAGAGATGATTTGCAACATAAAAGGTGTATTAAAAAAATGGCCAGAAGGTCCCGGTGTTTTGATTGTTTCAAATTATAGTTTAGAGTCTAAACTTTTGAGAACAGTTGATAAAACATGCGTTTTTTTTGCGCCAACATACTTTTTTCGATTTTCGTAATGACCTCCAATATTACAAAAAAACTAGTTTTTTGATCTCAAATGTGAAAAAGAAGCGAATTGAAGCTATCTTTGCTTTTATAGGAGGTACATTACCAGCAAGTTAAATTTTTGGAAGATACTAAAAATGAAATTAAGCGCTTTTTAACCGACTTCAAAAAAAAAAGTAGGTTCTCAGTTCGACCTGTATGTATGTATGTTTGTCCGCGATTATCTCGCGTTTGGCTGAACCGATTTTGATGCGGTTTTCAGGAAAGTGTTCATTACATTCTGGAGAAGGTTTTAGTATACACCGTGTTCCGGACGATATACATAAACTTCGACCAGATGTTCAAACCACGGAAGTAAGCATTTTTCATTATGGACACATTAATAAATTCTTATTTTTTATTTTTTGTTAATTTTCATACAAACTAAATACCTAGACGTAAATAACCCGATATGCATGCCTCTTTATCCGAATTGGCAACGTCGTATTTTCATTCATAACATTTGGCGGGCTGAAACAAATGAAATGCAAATAGTATTTGATAGATTTCAAATTAAGATACTTTCTCACTGCATAGCTCAATTAAATTTCATTAAATGAAATTACAAATATCTTTGTAACGAAGCCTTTTTAAGTACTACTTCCTTTGTTGGATTTGATTTGTAAAAGCCATAGAAGTATTTGCTAAAGTTTATGGATAACGTGAAGAACACGGTGTATAACACTAATGGATATCCCGTGACGTTGCCCGCGTGGATCCGTTTTTAGGGTTCCGTAGCCAAATGGCAAAAACGGAACCCTTATAGATTCGTCATGTCTGTCTGTCTGTCTGTCCGTGTATGTCACAGCCACTTTTTGTCGAAAGTATAAGAGCTATCCTGTTGAAACTTGGTAGAAAGATGTATTATGTGAACCGCATTAGGATTTTCACACAAAAATCAAAACAAAACAAATTTTGGGGGTGCCCCCCATACTTAGAATTGAAACTCAAAAAAATTTTTTTCACCAAACCCATACGTGTGGGGTATCTATGAATAGGTCTTTAAAAATGATATTGAGGTTACTAACATCATTTTTTTCTAAACTGAACAGTTTGCGCGAGAGACACTTCCAAAGTGGTAAAAAGTGTGTCCCCCCCCCCGTAACTTCTAAAATAAGAGAATGATAAAACTAAAAAAAATATATAATGTAGACCTCAACCAAAACTACCAACAAAAATTGGTTTGGAAGAGATACAGTAAGCAGTTTTTGAGATATAGTACATTTTCTAAAACCGCAAATATAACTTTGCCATTCATACAAATACTATGAAAAACAAAGTTTTTTTTATTGTTTGTGTATATTACTTACTAATCTCAATATAATTATATCTCTAATCTATGCTTGCTGCTACGGAACCCTTCATGGGCGAGTCCAACTCGCACTTGGCCGGTTTTGCTTACTTGGATAGTAGATTTTCAGTGACCATTGCATGTTTGTCCGTGATTATCTCGCGTTCGGCTGAACCGATTTTGATGCGGTTTTCAGGAAAGTATTTGTTACATTCTGGGGAAGGTTTTAGTATATAACAATAATAGAATCTCGTGAAGTTGCCCGCATAGATCCGTTTTTGTTGCTTACTAGGATTGTAGATTTTCAAAGACGCCGATTATTATGAAGATTTTTCTTGAATATCTAAACTAAAAAGGGTAAAATAAAAAACTTTTTGAAAAAAAGGGAACCGACTTCAAAACCAAACACAAAAAAAGTCTAAAATAACTTTTCTTTTGGAAGTCGGTGGCCATAGTCAATGAAATAAAAAACAAAGCCACCGACTTCCGAAAGAAAAGTTATTTTAGACTTTTTTTGTGTTTGGTTTTGAAGTCGGTTCCCTTTTTTCAAAAAGTTTTTTTTTAAAAGTTTATTTATCAAAATTAACGAAAAATTGGCAACAATCGGTAGACATCGTAAATGATGAATTTTGTTTATTTGAATACCAATCAATATCATTTTACACTTGTTTCTTTTATTTATTTTAATTTGGAATTAAAGCCCGCTAGATTGCGAAATTCCCACACTGTGCGGCGGCGCACGGTTGCCATTTCGTTTGTCGTCTTCTCAACTCTCACGGCCGGCTGTGCTGACAGACCGGTAGGCCTTCGTCAGAAGGACGAAGGCCAGCCTCTGGGTTCTGAGCAACGCGCTCCTGACTATGTACACGCTCACGCGTCTCCACCAGCATCCCGCCGCATAGGTGATGGTCGCAACAAAGATACCTTTGTACAAGACCTTAAGGGCCCTGTACCGAACCCCCTAAGGATGTTGCAGAGACGCGCGCCATCTTGCCCAGCCCTGCTGCAGCACGCTCGCCTATGGACTGAACGTGTTCCCTAAATGAGAGACTTGAGTCAATCACCACATCCAGCACCTTGGTCGAGCGCACGCTTCCGACTGAGGTCCCATCGAGTCTGACCGTGGGCGGGCGCCTAGACATGTTCCCCTTCAAGGTCAACGAATGTGACTTCGAAGGGGAGAAGGCCAGCCTGTTCCGCACCCCCCACTCAGAGATTAACGCCATGGCACACGAGGCCGAGGCCTCGATGCCGGCTTGGGAGTCAGACTCGATGAGTATCGTAACATCATCAGCGTACGCGACCACCTTAACTCCCGCTGGGTACGGCAACCAAAGCAGGTCGTCCATAAGGAGGTTCCATAGTGGCGGTCCCACTTCAGAGCCCTGCGGCCAACCCATGGTCGAGGTTTTCCGCACGACCCTGCTTCAGGCGAAGAGACCGACGCGCCGGTTTGTGAAGTATGCCGCCAGCATCCTATACATGTTTGGCAGACACCCCACACCCTTCGCCTTGAGCAGGATCATGGGCCACCACGCGTTGTCAAAAGCCCCTGAGATGTCCAGAAAGACGGCCTGCACATATTTGCACCGGCTCTCAGCAACTGTGCGCTGGATGTCCGTCAGGGCCGACAAAGTAGACCATCAACCCCGAGAAAACCCGTGTTGGTTCGACGACATGCTACCCGTAATGCAGAGTGCGCTGAGAAGCAGTACCCTTTCCAAAATTTTCCCCAGAACAGGGAGGAGAGTGATGGGCCGACATGCCTTCGGGTCGGTCAGAGGCCTATCGTTACCCTTGGGGATGACGATGAGCCTCCCGTCCTTCCACACATCGGGGAAGGTACCCTCGGCAACGCACATGCCGAGCATGTGTGTCAGTTCGGCTTCAGCCGCCCAAGAAGATAGGGACATCGTATCAGGTGACGAATCCTGGATATACGCGTACGAACCCGAAACAAAAAACCAGTCACGAGTTTGGGTGTTCGAAAATGAGTTAAAGGCAACAAAAATTGTTCGTTCACGGAGTGTTGCAAAAAAAAATGGTGGCCACGTTTGGCCAAAACCGGCTATGTTACGACTATTCCTCTTGGGGGCATAGAACGGTTAATGCAGAATGGTATGCTAGCATTTGTTTGCCACAGGTCGTTTCTGAACTCCGTAAAGAGAACTGCAACCGCCGCATCATCCTCCATCGCGACAATGCGAGTTCTCACACCGCGCACATAACAAAAGAGTTTTTAGAGCATGAAAACATAGAATTATTAGACCATCCGCCGTACAGCCCCGACCTAAGTCCTAATGATTTCTATACTTTCCCTAAAATAAAGAATAAATTGCGTGGACAGAGATTTTAATCACCTGAAGAAGCTGTGGACGCCTACAAAACGGCCATTTTGGAGGCTCCAACCTCCAAATGGAATGGTTGCTTCAATGATTGGTTCTATCATATGGAAAAATGTGTCAAATTTCGCGGAGAATACTTCGAAAAGCAATAAATACATTTTTAAATAGTAATGTTGTGTCACTTCCTTGATTCCCGAAATTTTCAGTGCCGCCCTCGTATTATGCAGGGTGAATTTTTCAACTGGGAGTGGATGGCTGGGAATCCCGTTAATCCATTCATGCGCGACACTAATTAGATGACGAGGCATTTGGCTACCTTAAGAGAGTCATAGTTACTCCCGCCGTTTACCCGCGCTTGCTTGAATTTCTTCACGTTGACATTCAAAGCACTGGGTAGAAATCACATTGCGTCAACACCCGCGAGGGCCATCGCAATGCTTTGTTTTAATTAGACAGCCGGATTCCCCTTGTCCGTGCCAGTTCTGAGCTGACCGTTGAACGGCGGTCGTACAGAACCGCGCCGATCGCGCACGAGACGAAACCGACACGGCCTTACGGCTAGGAAGATCCGCGGAAGGAACGCGGGTCCGGAGTCCGCCCTCGCGCCCCGAGAGACGCTAGAGCATCGACCAGGCCCGGCACCGGCCACATCCGCTTCCCCTCCAAACCCGACACGCTCCGATCCTCAGAGCCAATCCTTATTCCGAAATCACGGATCCAATTTACCGACTTCCCTTACGAGACTTCCCTTCTATCGACTAGAGGCTCTTCACCTTGGAGACCTGCTACGGATATGGGTACGAACCGGCGCGAAATCTCCACGTCCATCCCACACCTGAATTTTCAAGGTCCGTAGAGAGTATCCGGACACCGCCGCAAATGCTATGCTCTTCGCGTTCCGAACCATATCTCTCTTCTATAGGATTCCATGGAACTCGAACGCTCAGGCAGAAAAGAAAACTCTTCCCGGACCTCTCGGCGGCGTCTTCAGGCCACTTTGGGTTACCCCGTCGAACAATCGCTGTAATAACGAGGAAACGATTATTGAAACGGTTCCGCTGCCGGGTTCCGGAATAGGCACCGGATTCCCTTTCGCTCAAAGGGTGTTATTTATCATAATGAAACAAAATGAATTCGTTCCGTTTTGAAAGAACACGCCACATCGACATAAGATTTCTCCTTGAACTTAGGATCGACTGACTCGCGAGCAACTACTGTTCACGCGAAACCCTTCTCCACGTCAGTCCTCTAGGGCCTCGTTGGAGTATTTGCTACTACCACCAAGATCTGCACCGACGGAGGCTCCAAGCGGGCTCACGCCCAGACCCTTCTGCGCTCTCCGCCGCGCACGTCCTACTCGTTACGGCTTAATGACGTCACAGAGAACGTCGCACATGCCCGTAACGGTAGTGTATAGGCAAAACGCTTCAGCGCCATCCATTTTCAGGGCTGGTTGCTTCGGCAGGTGAGTCGTTGCACACTCCGTAGCGGATTCCGACTTCCATGGCCACCGTCCTGCTGTCATGAGCGACCAACGCCTTTCATGGTGTCCCATGAGCATATTTAAGGCGCCTTAACACTTCGTTTGGTTCATCCCACAGCGCCAGTTCTGCTTACCAAAATTGGCCCACTTGGCACCGTCATCAGATCTCCGGCTTCATCGTTCGAGTAAGCCGGAGTACTCACCCATTTAAAGTTTGAGAATAGGTTGAGGTCGGGCCCCAATGCCTCTAATCATTTGCTTTACCGAATGAGACTGTTCAAATCGACCCCAGCTATTGTGAGGGAAACTTCGGACGGAACCAGCTACTAGATGGTTCGATTAGTCTTTCGCCTCTATACCCAGTTCCGACGATCGATTTTCACGTCAGAATCGCTACGGCCCTCCATCAGGGTTTCCCCTGACTACATTATTAACATAAATACCTATGTTCCTCAAGGAATTTTGTTTTTATCATCAGCCTATATCTTTTTGGTTTCGTCATCGATTACTATAGATACCGGCACGGTTCTTGAGCGCTCGACGTAAGAGTGGGGATCGCTTTGCGCATCGTACACTTATCGACAAATGAAACGCACAATAAAACACACAATAAAACAAATAAAACGCACAAAAGAACGAATCCCGAGTGGGGTCTATGACGCGATGCGCTACGGCACGCTACGCGGACCAATCACTACACTTTCCCCGCCCACGTTCCTCACTTTATCTACCAAAGGGACCTAATAACTCACTTCTGCGCAGGTGAAGGTCAGCGCTCAAGATCCATGCCGGTATTTGTACATACGGCACCTTACGTGAGGAATAATATTTATAATAATATTATCTTTTTACTTATTATTGTTATATTTTTGAACATTACATATTAGAAAAAAAAAAGAATAATATTTAAAAGATTGTTATCGTCTATGGCAAAATAGCCAGTCCTTATCATTTTGCACTCAACCTAGTAACCGACCAATTACTATCGCATACTGTCACAGGCCCCGCGTTGCGTGTCTTTGCAGGTAGGTAAAAAAGTCGCGCAGCGAATTACAATCGCTGACCTTGAATGCGTAGTATGGCCATTTTCTGAGTTTGAACGTGCTCAAACAACAACGCAAACATCTTTCTACTTTCTACCGATCTTAATTCGAGTGAGTAAGAGTGATGTCAGGTTTGATATTCGTCTTTTTATCTTGGTCGTCTAGTAGGCTCACCCCCCCCCCCCCCTAGTATCTCGCCTCATTTCCAAACTTGTAACCTACCTACTCATGATCAGTTAAGCCCATACTTCACAAGCAGGTAGATAATATTATTGATTATTATTAAATTTGTACTATTTATGTGTTATTAATTTACCAAAAGCAAGAAACTTGTGCGTAACTACACGTAAAGTAACAAAAATATTAAGGATACGGAGCGCGCGCGGAACGGGTGGCGCGTGGCAGCTGTAGTGAATGGGCCACGACAAAATAGCCCCGGATCTTCTTTCAGTTTTATGCCTACACCGCGGAGTGAGCCAGGCCTGGTAACGGCGCGGCGACACTTGTGTGTCGCACCCCGACCGAAGAGTCGCGAGCGCGCGTGCTTTCGCTCGTCCGTCGCGTTCCTTTTGTACGTCCGCACGCGGACACGCACGACCCGGTACACCAGTATAATGTATACTCTGTGCGGTACACTCTACGTATACCGGCCGACCGCGCACGCGTCGTTCGACAAATGTCTCGTACACACACGTATACATATAGGTATCGTTGATATTTAAACGAACAACGCGCGATGCCCACGGACGCGGACACTACGCGCAGAGCCGTCAAGTGCGTGACGAGTGTTGTTTCGACGAAACGCAATGTGGCGTTTGTACACGAGAGCGACGGTAACAAAACTAACTCATAACGATAAAATTAACGATAATGTAGATTTTAACGTTACATATGTTTAACGTTAAAATGTGCCAGATATAACGTTAAATATTATAACGTTATTTATTAGATAACGATATCTGCATGAAAAGGCTGTAACGATACCATATTTTTAACGGTATTTCAAGCCCTGCTTCCAGGCAACGTGTTCGAGCGAACCATTACGTTACCAGTATCTTCTTTGAAACAAAGTAGGTAACGAGAAAAAAAGGAATGTGTAAAATATCAACTATTTCCTTAAGTTTGCCGAACGTCATTGCTTCCCAGAATTTGAGCGCTTATTCTGAAAGTTGGCAACGTCGCAAATAGTTGTCAAATAGCAATGTTACTTAAACGGAAATAAGAAATATCGCTCTGTAGAGCACTAGAAAATTGATATAGAAATTCAATTAAAACACTGAATTTGATGTTGTAACCGTTTCAGGTGTAAAAAAAGCATTTGGAAAGTTTCCAAATAGGTACATTTTTTCCATCTAAAACTACATAATATACCTATTCGGTGTTACGATATTAATTAGGTATTATTGTATTCCCTAATCAATTTTTTAGTGCACTACAGAGCCAAATTTCTTATTTTCATACAGTAATTAACAGACTTCCAAAAGGAGGAGGTTCTCAATTCGGATGTTTATATATTTTTTTTTTATGTTTGTTCGGGCATAACTCCGTCGTTTGCCCACCGATTTGAAAAATTCTTTTTTTGTTGGAAATAGTATACTTCCCGAATGGTCCCATTAAAATTTTATCGAAATCGGACTAGCAGTTTTTGAAAAATCAACAAAAACCTAAAAAGTTTTCAACGTTGTCTGCACCGATTACTCCGAGCTTTCTGGTCCGATTTCGATGATTCTTTTTTTGTTCGATACAGTATATCTGCCATTTGGTCCCATAAAATTTTCATTTTGTTTGGTGCAGTAGTTTTCATTTTTAGCTCATTGTGTAAGAGTACCTACATACATGGACGATGTTATCACCTGCACCGGTGCTACGGATTACAATATTTTAGTGTACATGTAAAAAAATTATGTGTTTGACAATAATTTGGGTTGAATATTGAAACTAAAAAGGATAAAATAAAAAACTTTTTCAAAAAAAAATGTAACCGACTTCCCACAAAAAAGTTCAAAATAACCTACAAAAAAACTTTTCTTTCGAAAGTCGGTGACAAAAAGTCAATGAAATAAAAAAGAAAGTCACCGACTTTCGAAAGAAAAGTTTTTTTGTAGGTTATTTTGAACTTTTTTGTGGGAAGTCGGTTACATTTTTTTTTAAGTTTTTTATTAATTAAAACTTGTAAATATTTGACAGCTATTTGCGACGCTGCCAACTTTCTGGTTATGCGCCCTTAACGACAGAAACGAATGGTTTATTATTAAAGCGTGTTTTTTCTTCAAATTGTGTAGGTACCTTGCCAAGAATGATGATTTTTCAAAAATACAATGATGCAGTTTTAATCAAAATCGGTCTCGAGACTCCGTTCAGTATTTTTCGATATCCCTCTTAATTTCGGATAATATAGCCATCAACAACGCCCAGTTCAGAAAAATTCACCTGTACTTAAGCATACTAGTAAATCACGTCTCTGTACCTACTTACCAGTTCAATGAAAGCAAAAAAGTTTTCTTTCTCATATTTTTGGATTTCAAGAAAGCCATAAATTCTGGCTCCTGCTGTTTTTCATGTTTATGCTCATTTATCAATTCTCTAATGCGTTTGGTGCTCATATACTTATGGTTTTGTCTTGTGATTTCTTTTAAAACTTCTGCAATAATTAGAAGCACTGATGAAGTGATATTTAGTTAAACATAATCAGCCTATAATGTTCTACTACGGAGACGTTAAAGCTCCTCCCTCTTATTGAGAGTAGGCCTACTCTCACTAAGAGGGGGAGAGCTTTGCTTATATCTTCGGCTTTAATCCACCTCACGGGCCCTCCGAGTTTATATTATAATGTATGTGTTCGAATTTTTAGCACTACGTAGAATGTTTTTCATCACTAGTTTGAAGGCGTGGTGATGAAAATAAAATAAATAACCGAGGTCGTCACACTGGGCCAGCACTGTTCTCATAATTATCTAATTTAGCTACGAGTTGTAAAGCCCATTACCTACCTAACGCAATTAAATTACCCACATAGGTATAACCTAGACAAGTATCAATCATTATTTTATTTGTTTAAATAAAACCATTAACTTGGTAAAACATAAGCTTGAATTAGGTTCTGCTTGTGTTACCTATACCAAAATAAATATAGGTTCTAACCTACCAACAGCTTCTTCTGTATGCCCCGTTGCCAACAACCATCTGGGAGATTCTAGCACCCAAAACCAATAAAGGATGAATGATGAAGAAAAAATTCCCAGGGCAAACTCAAGCTTTCTCCAGTCCCGGAGCCAATATGCTAATCCAGCCATTATTGCATTACCTAGACCAAAAGGTAGTTGATAAATCACAGGAATTAAAGTACGCCACTTGCCACTTACCACCTAAAAAATAAAACAAAGTAAATATTAAAATAAAGATACATCGAATTCGCCGCTTTTGAAATGATAAATCTCTGCGTTATATTTACCTCCATACAAATAACGAAGGATATTATACCAACACCACCAGACGCTAAGGCTAGAATGAACCAATTGACCAGAAACACCCAGTACCACGGAATCACGCTGGCCAGTATACTTGTGACACCCTCGACAAATATTGCAGTTATAAGAGGTTTTCTTCGACCATGTTTATCCGCCCAAGATCCGAAAATCATACCTCCTATGACTATTCCCCACATCATTACACACTGGCAAACCTGAAAGGATAAATTGAGATGTAAATTTAAAATATGTATTAAATGAATATGGATTATCATAAGGTAAATAGGTGCCTTATTTTCTGCAAAGAAAATGCAATGTAGGTACGTTAGAGAGTGTAAAAGGTATGGGAGGAGGTAAACACAGAATACATTGGAGATCTATGGAATACGTTATGGTGCCATATGTACTCTTTACTTATCCAAGTAGGTATATTAAAAATACACCCACACTCCACTGACTTTGAAAACCATTAAATTTTGATATACTATAGCATAGTACCTATACCTACTTCATTGGGTCAACATCTACGAGTCTGCAAAAAAATCAGAGCTACCGGATTTGACGCAAATCACCCCATACTTTCAGGCGACAAAGTTACTGGGCTATTGAAGATAAGTATTTAAAAAAAACCAACCGTGCCCTAGGCTGTGCCCTAGGTCTATTACAAGAATAAATAAGTAATCATTTTTATACAACTATCTCGCCTGATGACCTAGCTATTCACTCTTGACTTGAAGACCCCAAGGACTCGATTACAGCAAATACTACCATCGTTGACTACCATGCTGTCAGTATTCAGAAGTGGACATTCGAAATAAACATTTTAGAAGTTGCAGGTGAATGTTTACGTACATGAGCCAGCCAATGTCTGGAGCATACCAAATTCCAATCAGATGTAATAGTTCGTTTAAACACACTTAGGTCGTATTCAAAACTTTTACATGGTACGAGTGGAATGAGGCACTTGTCCATTCTTGGGTCAATCGAAAGTAAATCTGGATCAAAAATTAAGCAAGGATGTTCTTCCACATGCTAAAACATAAGAAAAGCATTACAATTAACTAAAATACCTACATACCGCTTATACATATAAATGTAGCTTGATCTACTTACTGCATTTATTAGATATACAAGTTGTAAGAGGGACGTTCGTGGACGCCCAAAATAGCCAAGAAATATTTTCACAAGTACCTATTTCGATAAATTGACGACACGGTTGGCGCAGTGCTGAGCGATCGAACTGCTGCGTAACGTGTCGCGCGGATTCGATCCCCGCACGGAACAAATATTTGTATGATCTGCAAGTAGTTGTTCCGGGTCTGGGTGTTTGTGCATGAGTTTCTATGTTTGTAAACGCATCCACGATACAGGAGAAATTCCTAGTGTTGTAGGGACATGAGGGACTGCAGTCAGACTTGTACTGACTAAAATCCACGGTGTCCTTCAAGAGGGGTGCGTCTCATTTCATATAAAGTTATTTGATATATTTTCATTTCAATAACGTTCACATGATATAATCAACGTGAGAAATACCAACGATTGATATAATTTCTTAACACATAATGTTTGTGTTACTCTAAAACTCATTTCATATAATTTTATTTGATATAACCTTTATTTAAGCGAAAATCGTTATGATAACGTTTGAAACATATAATTTAACGTTTAAACTATTTTCTTTGATGACTTTGGCTTATCCTTTGGACTTTGATTTTTTGCCTTCACGAATGCTATTGTTATTAGAAAAATTTTGTATCCAAGAGCGAGCGAAGCGAGCTCGGGACTTGGGACATCATTACTTTAAACCATGCACGCAGAAATAGGAGCCCCGCCAAGCGGGGTTCCGTCGAGCCAGCATGACAGGTAGTAATCAGTTATTTGACCTAGGATGCAAGAGCGAGCGAAGCGAGCTCGGGACTTGGGGCACCCCGACACGGACAGGTTAGGTTCGAAGAGGATGGCGGGGTCTGAAAGACCCCGCCATCCCCTTCGTGTTAGGTTACTTTAAACCTTGCACGCAGAAATAGGAGCCCCGCAAAGCGGGGCTCCGTCGAGCCAGCATGACAGGTAGTAATCAGTTATTTGACCTAGGATGCAAGAGCGAGCGAAGCGAGCTCGGGACTTGGGGCACCCCGACACGGACAGGTTAGGTTCGAAGGGGATGGCGGGGTCTGAAAGACCCCGCCATCCCCTTCGTGTTAGGTTACTTTAAACCTTGCACGCAGAAATAGGAGCCCCGCGAAGCGGGGCTCCGTCGAGCCAGTATGACAGGTAGTAATCAGTTATCTGACCTAGGATGCAAGAGCGAGCGAAGCGAGCTCGGGACTTGGGGCACCCCGACACGGACAGGTTAGGTTCGAAGAGGTTCCCTTCGTGTTAGGTTACTTTAAACCTTGCACGCAGAAATAGGAGCCCCGCGAAGCGGTGCTCCGTCGAGCATTCATGGTAGGTGGTACTATTACTAGGTACATCAGAGTTAGATTACATACCAGGAAAAAAAAAATAGACCAATTAAGTTTTATGTCTTTTGAGTGGTATACAAAACGATTTTATATTCATTGTTTGTTATGATTATAGAAATTAGTCATTATAAAATTATGTCTATCGTTTATTATATTAAGAGATCGTTATATCAAATAAAATTATATATTCAGTTGTTATCTCTTGTAAATATTAGAGATTTTGTAGTTATATCATATATTACTTACCCCTTCAAGAGCCCTTTACGTTCCGGAGTCACGGTAACTCGTAAGTCCCACGACCCCGGCAGGCTTTAAGTCGCGCGTGGAACACAACGGGCCGTCGACCCGGGCATGGTCCATGATCGGACAGCGAGTCGCCCATTACTCGCCGCCCACATGTACGCGCCTGTTGGCCGGAGATCGTCCTGCTACGTCCGTCGCCGTGGGCGTCTACCACTGCGGCTGGCTCGTGAGGTGGACGCTGTCTTCTCCCTCACGCGTCCCGCCTCCTTCTTCGCTAGCATGACTGTTTCGCAGAAGGAGGGGACCGCTTCCCGCTCTATCTCGCCCCGCAGCATGGCCTCGACGATAATGCCGGGCGCGAGAGGTCGCCACCTATCGCCGTCATGAGGATATGGCGATGCTCTGCCCAAGCGGGGCAATCCTGTACCATATGCTCCACCGTGTCCTCCGGGTGATCCTCGCAGTGGCAGCCAGACGTTTTCTCCTTCCCCATCCGACACAGGTACCTCCCAAAACTTCCGTGTCCGGTGAGGACGTGCGTCAGGTGGTTGGTCAGGACGCCCCGTGACGCCTATCCAGCCACTCCTCAAAGAGAGGTCTTACCGCCGCGATTGAGGCGTGCCCGAACCTCTGTTGCGATAGTAGCTCCCTCCATACCGCCCTGAGATCGCGCCTCCCGATGCGCCTCGACTTGTCGAGGCAACGAGGATTCGCCGACAGTGCTTCTTTATAAACAACATGGTCTGACGGCAAGCTACCCATTACTTCCCGTCCGCCGCAAGCGGCTGGAATATGACCCGCGATTTCCGCCCTGGGCGTCTTCAGCGGTTGCTGGGGTGAGAGGTAGAGGATGCTCTTTCCCTCACGCGTTCCAATTGCTCCCCATTCCCTTAATAGCTTGTTGCCGAATCCCAGAGGTACCTACCGAAACAACCGTGCCCGTGAGAACTTTGGACTTCGTCAGTTTGAAGATGAGGACGCCGTAGCCCCCCTCCAACCACTCCTCAAAGAGCGATCTTACCGCCGCAATTAAGACATGCCCAGGCAGTCATTTTTGTTGTGGTATTATTTTGAAACTATGCAGATATCTCCTAAGATATTCATTGAAATTAAACGGCATGTCAAGGGCAATATTGTTCAAAATTAAATGCTTGTGATGTTTAACGTACCGTATTTATTTTGATAAGGATTAATATCACGTTAATGAAAATGCCTTCGCAAATAATGCATTACTTTAAAACAAATTAGTTTTTAGAACTTTTCATGAGGAATAATTCCGTAATACATATTTTTTGCGTACCTATCTTTAACCGTTTACACAGCGCACGCAACGTAAGCTCTCGAAAAGGAATACATTTTCCCGATTTTGAAACATTTCTCATTGCTGCTCCGCTCCTATTGGTGATAGCGTGATGTTATATAGCCTATAGCCTTCTTCGATAAATGGACTATCCAATACAAAAAATTTTTCAATTCGAACCAGTAATTCCTGAGATTAGCGCGTTCAACCAAACAAACTCTTCTGCTTTATAATATAAGTTTACACTGATAGGCAGAAGCATTTGGACGGACGGACGGACCGGGGGCGAGCGGCTATGTGAACTTACAATAAACTTACTGGTGAACAAATTCTTCTCCATTCTTCAACACTGTATTTAGCAAAGGTTTCCGGTTTAGTACACCAGAAATCCTGTTGTGGCGCCATAAATATTATATTTAATTGATAATAAGCGATAGGTAACTTCAAGAGTGCCATGAGTATGCTGATTTTCAGTTGCCACCTTCCGAAATCACCAATGATTTTTGTGGTTACATCTTCGCTTTTGGGAACCGCCTCATTTCTCGTGTCCGGAGGTTCTGAAATAAATTAAAATGAAACCAAACCCCATGTTCTTTATTTGCTTTTTTATGAAAGTAATAAACTGAGTAGATACCTAAGTCCTAATTAACTACTGTACTTAAACTGACTTGTTAGTTGCAAAATGGAATGGTCCCTTTGATCAGTCTCATCAGTGCCGTAAGTTAACATTTTGTTAAGATTGCCTGTAACAGAAAATATCCACCCAAATCTGTATACAATTATTAATATAAGAAATTACAATGAAATTAAATTCCTCCAACTCCAATTAAATGACATGCATTGTCAATATTATGCCAAACTTATCGAACACCAAAAAGACCAAAGGGTCAAAAAGTGCGTATACTGAAGAGTTTTTTTTTCAGGTTTTTTTTTGGGACTGCGAGTGCTGTTGTTTTTTGTTGAAAATGTAAAGGCTCCAGTACACGTTGGCCGAGCACGCTCGGCCAATGCGCTCGGCAGATTTTCGTGGTACCGTTCACACGTTGGCGACTTTCATTCTGCGTTGGTCGCTCTACGAAGATGGACGTTAGGGCGATCACGGCCGCTGCAATATACTTGTACAGCACTTTCAAATTTTATTTACATGTGCACCAGAGTAGAATCGTTACTCCAAGACGCCATGATTTTGAAACAATATTAACCGCGACACTACAATCTAATCCGACGCCTAAATTTGAAATAAACATTCGGCCAACGTGTGATCGCTGTTTGCGGCTTGCGCCAAATTCCTTTGATTTGTGCACGAAAAACCGACACTAATCGGATCGTCGGCGAATGTTGGCCGCAAACGACAAATACACACAAAACAGCCTAGTACATGTTGGCCGAACGCACTCGCCGAACGCGCTGGGCCAACGTGTACTGGAGCCTTTATTACATGTATCGCTGTGTTATGATCACCTCTATCTGTGTGACTGTGTGGTCTTAAGGTTTTGAGATGGCTAGGTACTAAGGGCTAAGGGACGTCTAGGGCCGTTCAAGTATTACGTAAGGAGATTTATTACAATGTTTACCCCCTCCCCATTTGTCCGTAAAGGCAAAGCAAGTAGGGTAGAGTCTGTCTCACGAAAGAAGTCCCGCGGCAATAATTGGAACTAATTTCATTTTCTATTTTTTTTTAATTATTAAAAATAATAAAATCGGATTGAACCAAAAAATTTGAAATCATTTATGTGAAATTTTTGGGGAGTCTTAAACAGTGGAGTTTGGCAAAATTCCGTGACATGAACACATCATGAACATGACTGTAGCGCTAGCGCCGCATCTGCGAGACTTCTTTCGTGAGACGTACTCTAATGCTGGGTCTACATTAGTGGGCGAAGATTCGTATCGCGTTGGCGCGCAAAACATCCGTTGTCGGACATACACGATGTTTCTTGTCTACATTGGCGGGCGAAGATTCAGAAAGCGGCATACGGCGAATATTCGTTGTTTAGTTGTGCGGCCGAGACGATGGAAGAAGCAGTGGCTTTGCATTAAATGTCAGTAAATTATTATTTATTACATTTGTACGAATATCAGTAGGTACGAAATAATATAAAAAAGAGAAGAAACAAGAACGTCATTCCCGCGTGTAGGTGTGGGTGGCCACTCAAGCGAATATTGTCGCGACAAGTCCTTTGAAGCGCGCCAGTTTACATACATCGCATTGCAACGATGTACCCGGCCACATACATCTCCGTAGCCCGAATATTCGCCGTAGCCCGCTAATGTAGACCCAGCATAAGTAGAGGACTTCAACGCACACAATATTATTCATTAATTTAACAATTTGCGGGAATCCCAGAGTCTGCGTTTCGTTTTCAAGCATATACAATGTGTAGGTTGCCATATAGATAAGGTAAACAAGTAAATATGACCTCTACACCACACCTACCTCCTTGTCACCAAAGATAAGCAAAAAAAATAATTTAAAGAAAAACAAAAAACCCGACTGCGTAAAAACTAATTTTGAAAAATACGTGAAAAAGTTAACTTATATAAAAACTAAAAAGAAAGAAACAAGCCCAACAGAACAGCATGAAGAAGCAGAACTACCCTGAGCACGAGTTTTCAGTATTTGAGACGTAAAGTAAACTGGAACTTTGGCAACTTCAAATTGACAATTTTCAAGGAAAAAATTAGTTCCTTCTTCGCACACCAGAGGCGCTGTTCCATTTTTTCATACAAGAAACGCTGTAAATACTGGAAAGACGCTGTAAAGTAAAAGAGTGAAAACTCGTGCTAAGGGTATAGGAACGACTCACAGTCGGGGGTGAGTCGTTTATAAGTTAACTTTTTGACGTATTTTTCAAAATTAGTTTTTACGCAGTCGGGTTTTTTGTTTTTCTTTAATTTTTTTTTTATTATACACTTTTTAGTTACGATTCATTGTTCACTGTGTTTTTTGTTTGTATATCGTTTATACTTGAAATAAAAACTTAAATCAATAAGTAAGAAAATTAGCGAGACCGAGTTTTGTTAAACAAGTTTAAATCGTTATATATCCTAAACTATTACTTAAAATGAAAAATGATAAAAGAAACCTAAAGATGATTTTAAAATACCTATTCAACGACACCCCACTTGACATAGTTCATCGACTTTTATTTTTTCCATTTTGACAATATGGCGTCTGGTTGTCGCTGTGGTGAATTTTGATTACTGTCATGTCTTTAGTGACACTCGCAAGGTTAAGACGAATCGATTGACGTAAGAATTATCAAAATCGGCCTACGCGTTTGGTCTCTTAGAACGCCACATAGAAACAAACATACCTACATACATACATAGACTGATAAACACATTACCCTCCTTTGCATCGCGCAGTCGGGTAAAAAGACCCCCGGCCCGGCCCCCCTATGGTATTAAGATTTAAGAGCCCATTCGCACGAGCGCTTAAAATGCGTTGCGGTAAATCTGTGGCGTTGGCGCTTTTAATCGCTGACGATTTGATTGTTCATAAAATCACTCTTGTCCCGTCTTGCTTCAGTAAGACGTCAAACAGGTTTCTAAATTTAGGAAACTTTCCTTTACATATTGGAAATACGTCTTGTAAAAAAATATGAATTTGTATATTATGCTGAGAGAGCTGAGCATGTGGTGCACAGTCTATAGCGCTGACGCTTTTTTAGCGCTCGTGTGAATATTAACATGTAGTTTCATATGGTCTTTTTTTTTAATGCCCAACGCCCATCGCTGAAAATAGAACAAGCGCTGATGTGTGAAAATTCATTTGTTCTATTTCGACGCTTTTTATCACCCAAGAAAAAGCGTTAAAAAAGCGCTGAATTTTAACAAAAAGGTAAATTGAACTTAAATGTCACTGCCCAGCATTTAAACTCAAATATGGCTCTAAGGGTCAGTTCAGACCGAAACGCGAAGCGACGCGACGATACGCGCACACTTTTAAGAGCCATTCAAAATACGAATTTATTTTCTACACCAAAAGATACACATTTCGTTGTGAGAATTTAGAATACGTTGAGATGCGCAGCGATGCGCAAGGCCTCTCGACGGCGCAGCGCGGCGCCGCTTGACGCCACTCGGGGCCGCTCCACGATGCGAGGTGAAGACCGGGAGCTAGAGGTGACTAAGTATGCATAATTGTGAGTAACGAATTTCGCCAACCGATGAAAAGGTCAAAGAATAACAATGTAGAACTTGCCGGTCAATTTTTTGGTTCATTTTTTTCGCCCTCTTCTCTTAATCGTAAACGGAATGTATTGAGCACATGATTTAAAATCATTTTAATGATTACTTCCGTAATAATTTATAGAAAAATCAGATCACAGCTTTTTGCGGGACAGATAAAGCTCATATATAATATTGTGTTTATGAATTCGGTCATAGTTGCAGTCACTCGGATTTTGCATACTCGACCAGTTATATGTATAAATGTACTCTGTGTACTCGACTACCTCTAGCCCCAGGACTATGAAGCTGAAGCCGCCATTTGCAAATGGGACTGCGGGAGGACGCGGGGCGGGGCGGCAGCACGTGGAAAATCTAGACACAGTCTGGATGCGCCTCGCGACGTTGCGATGCGTCTCGCGGCGCAGCGAGGCGCATCGCGGCGCCCGACCCTGTTAGGACAAAACGCTGTAATCTGTAAAACGTCAATTTGAGAAAAACGACTTTACATCTTTAACTCTTTACCTTTATCCAGTATAGATAATAGTATAATTATTTTTATAACTTATTTGTCATAATATTTACTCAATTTCATTTTAACATCATATTATCGTATTTTTTATTGAAACCTCACAAATATTAAAAAATATGTTTTGACGAACGCAACAAACAAAGCTTGCAATGTTTTACCAAAATAAAAGGACGCGCACGCCTCGCTCGCGCGCCCGCTTTCCCTTCTAGTAAAACGCTGCAAGCTAGAGTATAGCGTTTTGCAAAAACAATTCCTGCGAACTTAGGTTACCGCAAAGTGAAACATTGAGTTATTTTGACAATGGAAACTGTCATTCAACAGTAGATCGAACCCATACCAAGCTTAAATCGTGTAGATTATTTTGTGTTGTATTACCATAAAACAATGTAACCCGGGTTGCAGTGTTTTGTCGTAACAGGGCTGCGCCGCGAGGCGTAACGCGACGCAGCGTGAAATGACAGGCCTCTTCTCGCATCGTCGCGTCGCTTCGCGTCTCGGTCTGAACTGACCCTAAGAGTAAGAGGCCATTAGCAAGAGCGGTTTTTATGGTTTTTAAAAAAACGCCCAAAATAAAACAAATGCTTTCCCATGTATCTGTTCACACATCAGCGCTTTTAAAACGCGACGCTTTTTTACGAACTGGTTTAGTAATTTACCTTTTTGTTAAACCGCAGCGCTTTTTTAACACCCGATAAAAAAGTGCTCGTGGAATGGAGGCTAAGGCCTCGGCCCGGCGACGCCGACGACGCCGCCGCCGCGACGGTAAGGGGCCAATCTCCAATATTTGAGACTTCCGTTGAGAATAATGACGCCCGATCTTTTACCTACTAGTGCAACCATCCACTGACAAAAAACAAAAATATAAATTATTTTAATTTCATTTATGTTAGATGTAATTAAAATAATTTAGGTAAAAGATCGGGCGTCATTATCCAAAGAGCCGTCTTTCTGCCATTCTGTAAACGAACCATGAAACCTCATGAAACGAACATAAAAAAACCATCGAGAATATCCGCTAAAAACGTAGAAAGAGAAAAAGTATAGAACTCGGGATAATTCCTTCTCTTTCCCTCAAGAAAGAAAAACAAATAGACAAATCGCATAAGAAGAAAAGGGACAGAGTATAGCTATCGCCATCTCTCAGCGCGTAGCCTGTTTTTTCAAGGCCAGACACAACATTTCGCGGATTTTAGGGATACCAGATTCGGGCAATATATTTCCCGGACAATTCGGTCTGTACGATAATATATGAAAATTGATAATTATTTTTTTAAAAACACTCTACATGTTATACAGGATACAGGAATTTGAATCCGTAAGAGATATAAAAATAAATTGGTAGGAGACTTCAGCTCTTTCTCGATGTGTTTTTTTTTGTGTTTTTATTTGTCCGCGAAAATGAGTGAGATAATATGTATTGGTGTTTCCCCTATTCATAGTTCATAGGTAATTCCTCGATCGACGGACCCGATAGGAAAGTCCCTATATCGCTCAATATAAAAATCAACTGATATTACTACAAGAGTATTGATTAGAGTTTACAATGGCCATTTTAAAAAGATCTAGTCTGGAAATAAAATATTAGGTCGAAACAATTTGAAATAATGTGAGGGCATTATTTCAATTTAATTCGAACTAAAAAGAACAAAAAAAACACTTTAAAATAATAAAAAACTGTTTTTTTTTTCAACTCTGATATATTCCTAACATTCAAGGGTTGGGGTCACATCATACTCCACCTTGCTAATGTTGACTTAGTATGGCTTACCAGGTTTCACAAACTTACGCCATTAAATTCTTCTCTGTACTTAATTAGGCAGATTAAGGGAATAAGTCACATGCAATGATGTTTTCCTTCACCGAAAGGCAATTGGTCTGATAAACAGGTTATCCTTTTGACATATTATAATAATAATAACGAGACGAGACGAGAACCTCGTGAAGGCTGAGAAAGATAAACAAATCAAATATATCGACTTAGCGCGCGAGGTTGTCGACATGTGGAATGTGAGCTCGGCTATCATTGTGCCGATTGTCGTTACTGCCAATGGCCTGATGGCAAAGAGCCTCGACGAACATCTTTCGAGGCTCTCATTAGGGGGTTGGATCAAGGGCCTGATTCAGAAGGCAGTTCTCCTCGATACGGCTCGCATTGTGAGGAGGTTCCCTGTCTCTGGAGCTCTAACCACTCTAGCTTGGACCCTGCTCCCACACCGGTGGATCACTATTTTTATATTTTTAAATGTTTTTTTTTATCTCTTTTTTGTAAAAATATTTAAAAATGTATTAATATGAGTATTAAAATAAATAAACGACATAATAATAATAATTGTGAGGAGGTTCCTATCTCTGGAGCCCTAACCACCGGTAGCTTGGACCCTGCTCCCACACCGGTGGATCACTATTTTTATATTTTTAAATGTTTTTTATTTTATTTCTTTTTTGTGAAAATATTTAAAAATGTATAAATATGAATGAATAAACGACATAATAATAATAAATTCATTTATTTTCTCACCACAATATTTAAGAGATTACATGGAAATATTGTTTAGTAATGATATTAATTAAAAATACTCCAATATTGTGGGAGACTGGTGCCTAAGCTAGGCTAATAGCCTGTGTTATAGGACACCAGGTCCCCACCCCGAGTAACAATGTCAGGTCGTACTAAAGCAATACACGTTTAGATTGCAAGTTCAGTGTTGTGGGAGGTACCTAAGTAAAGTATGAGTGTGTATTAGGTGTAAGTGAAGTGTGTGTGTGTATGTGTGTGTGTGTGTGCGTGCGTGTGTATGTGTGTGTGTTTGTTTGTGTGGTGCTAGATTGTCATACGCGTAGATATTGGTGTTATAAATAATAGTTGTAAGAGGTATAATTATAATTATTTTAAGGGACTATGAGTTGACTATTAGGACACGTTCGGTACTATCGTAAGTTATGTCCTGGAGCCAATTGGTAAGTTTTTTCATCAATGTACTTCTGGTGAGAGGATATATATGGAGAAGACGATGGATTTTATTATAAATTCTTATACTGAGTACGCCGAAGTGGTGGCTCGCGAATGAAGTACGACATTGGGTAGGATTGCAGACTGGATGACCTTTGCGTTTCCTTAAAATTTTGTCGTCAAGAGGAAGCAGAGAGTGACGGCGTAAAACAGCACGCAGTATGAACAGTTGGCGCACTGTTAGGACCTTTGACTCGGAGTAGAGCAGAGCGGTTGGATAATCTCTGCGTTTGAACTGCATAACTTTTAGGACTGCCCTTTGGGCTCGTTCAACGCGAATTAGGTGAGTTTTATTCATCATCATCATCATCATCTCAGCCATAGGACGTCCACTGCTGAACATAGGCCTCCCCTTTAGATCTCCACATATACCGGTTGGAAGCGACCTGCATCCAGCGTCTTCCGGCGACCTTTACAAGGTCGTCTGTCCACCTCGTTGGTGGACGTCCTACGCTGCGCTTGCTAGTCCGTGGTCTCCACTCTAGCACTTTTCGACCCCATCGGCCATCTGCTCTACGAGCAATATGGCCTGCCCATTGCCACTTCAGCTTGCTAATCCGGTGGTCTATATCGGTGACTTTAGTTCGTCTACGGATCTCCTCATTTCGGATTCGATCACGTAGAGAAATACCGAGCATAGCCCTCTCCATAGCTCGCTGAGCGACTTTGAGCTTTGAGATGAGGCCGATAGTGAAAGACCACGTTTCGGTGCCGTAAGTCATCACTGGTAACACACATTGGTTGAAGACTTTCGTCTTGAGGCACTGAGGTATGTCGGACGAAAAGACATTGCGTAGCTTCCCGAACGCTGCCCAACCGAGTTGGATTCGGCGGTTGACCTCTTTCTCGAAGTTGGACCTACCTAATTGGACTACTTGTCCTAAATAGATATATGAGTCAACAACTTCGAGTACCGAGTTTCCAACAGAGACTGGGGTGGGCACAACATTGGCATTTGACATAATTTTCGTCTTGTCCATGTTCATTTTCAAGCCCACCCGTTGTGAAACTCGGTCGAGGCCATCGAGCATCATGCTGAGTTCCTCCATCGACTTTGCCATGACTACGATGTCGTCGGCAAACCGAAGGTGAGTGATGTATTCGCCGTTGATGTTGATGCCAAGGCCTTGCCAGTCCAGGAGTTTGAAGGCGTCTTCCATTGCGGCAGTAAACAGTTTCGGGGAGATAACGTCCCCCTGTCTTACGCCTCTTCTCAATGGAATCGCCTTCGTGCTCTGCTCCTGTACTCGGACCGACATGGTGGCGTTATTATACAAACACTTCAACACCTCGATGTACCGATAGTCAATACGGCATCGCTGGAGTGACTCAAGTACCGCCCATGTTTCCACCGAATCGAAGGCTTTCTCATAGTCCACAAACGCTAAGCATAATGGCAAGTTATACTCTTCGGTCTTCTGTATAACTTGCCGCAGCGTATGGATGTGGTCTATGGTACTATAGCCTCTTCGGAAACCGGCTTGTTCGGGAGGCTGGAAGTCATCAAGTCTGTGTTCGAGACGGTTCGTGATAACCCTTGAAAACAGCTTATAAACATGACTCAGAAGCGTGATGGGTCTGTAGTTCTTCAATAGGCTGTTATCACCTTTTTTGAAGAACAACACCACCTCACCCCTGCTCCACGTTTGAGGCGTTTTGCCCTCGGACAGGACGGAATTAAAGAGTTTCTGGAGGACTTTAAGTACCGGTGTTCCACCCGCTCTCAGAAGCTCTGAAGTGATTCCGTCCTCGCCCGGCGCCTTGTTGTTCTTAAGCTGCTTCAGGGCCATCCTAATCTCGTACAGACTGATGTCCGGGATATCTTCGGTATAATGTCGGGACAGCTTGGCTCTTGGATCTCCTACCAAGCTGTCAACGGGCTTTGCGACCGAAGTGTATAACTGTCCATAGAACCTCTCGATCTCGCCTAAAACCTCTGCTTTGGTCGACGCTATGCTGCCATCCTCCCGTTTCAGCTTTGTCATCTGGCTTTGCCCAATAGACTTATCCTTTGCGAACACTTTGGAGCCTTGGTTTCGCTGTATGGTCTCTTTAACACGATTCGTATTAAAGAGACGCAGATCGTGTCGCAAGGACTTAGATATACGTCTATTGAGCTGCCTATATGACTTCGCGTCATCGGAAGACTGCAGCTGTAGCAAGCGTCGTTCAGCCATGAGGTTTAAGGTTTGCTCGGTCAATTTCTGAGGTCTATCTTTACGGCAGGGTCTAAAAAACTTAGACCCTACCGTGCGGACAGTTTCCACTAGCCCGTCGTTGATCTCGTCCACTGAAACTAAGTTCTCAAGGCAAGCAAAGCGATTAGAGAGCTCGAGTTGAAAGCTTTCGGGGTTTTGAATATGGAACCGAGTAGGTCGGAGCGTAGACTTCATCAGGCTGGACCTTTCAAGTCTAACATTGATATTCAGCGAGCCTCTTACGATTCGGTGATCACTACCGGTTTTTACCCTGTTGATCACAGAGACATCACTGAATATCCGTTTCTTGTCGGTCATGAAGAAGTCTATCTCGTTTCTCGTGAAACCATCGGGACTCAACCAGGTCCATTTCCTGTGAGGCGGCTTCTGGAAGAAAGAGTTCATCATGAAGAGTTCCTCTTTCTCCAGAAAGTCGGCCAGCCTCTGTCCCCTAGGGTTCCGTTGCCCATACCCAAATTGCCCCACTCTCAACTCATCACCGCTTTTCTTGCCCAACTTTGCGTTAAAGTCCCCCATAACAACAGTGAAGTGGGTTTTGGAACTATGTATGGCCCTACTTACGTCCTCATACATAGTCTCCACTTCATCATCGGAGTGTGACGAGGTCGGTGCGTATACCTGAATGACCTTCAGCGAATATCTTTTGGATATTCTGAGTATTAGGTATACCACCCTGCTCGACACACTGTCGATGGTTATTATGTTGTTTACGAGGGACTTGTGAACGAGAAACCCGACACCACCTTGGGACTGTTGGTCGCCCTCCCGGTGGTAGAGCAAGTTACCAGACTTCAGGGTTACGGTGTCCTCCCCCTCTCTACGGACTTCGCATAACCCTATAATGTCCCAGTGTAACTTGCTCAGCTCCTCTTCCAGCTCGCAGATCTTTTCGTCAGTCCTCATTGTGCGTATGTTGTGTGTTACCAGGGCCAGTCGTCGTGGGGGTGGGTAGCCGGATCTCTTCCGGAGATTCTTAGCACCCCCTGCTCCGCCGTTACCTTGACCGCTACCCGCGCCAGGGATAGCGGAGCTGCCGGGGACTGGGGGCCTGGTTACTGTGGTTTTCATAATAGGGGGTAATTTGCCTTAAATCGCCACGCTTGGCAGGCGGGTTGGCGATCGCAGTGAGGATGTGCAGTAGGTACACGGAGGACGCTGCTGCCCGACCTCCGGTTTGTCCCTTAGTCGCCTCTTACGACACCCACGGGATGAATTGGGGGAACGCAATTCTAAGCCGGCGCCCCACGGCACGAGTTTTATTCGCGTTGATGATATTATTACCCATATCGACCATTACCGATCACGCGTGATAATAATGTACCCGCTAGTCGGGTGAAAAGTTTGCAGTATGACAACACTCCCCATTTGTGACGTCAACATTCTCTATCTCATGTGGCTACGCCAAACAACAATCTAGGTATTTCTTTATCTTAAAGGCTAAAATGAAGCTTAAGATGTAGTTATTTTTATCTGGAACATAACCAGTACATTTTTTTTAAATTTCTCTAGGGTTCCTTAAAATAATGAAATACTAAAACTTCAATATTTATTTTAGGCGCGTTTCCATTAGGCAAGTCTTAAACCATAGTTTTTAATATTTCATTTATTTAATACAACTTTTTGTAATAATATTATTGTAAGATAATTTTCGAGTCACCCCGACTTAAAATAAAAAACTTTTTCTTTCAAGTTATAGTTGATAATGATAAATGAGGGTACATGGGGTATGTTCTGTGCATGGGGTACATTAACGGTTTCCTTAAAAGTTAGGTCGCTTAGTATATTAATTTCAGAGATTACTGCATACAAACTTAAATAGAACTAATTTTTATTTCTTAGGAAGTTTTAAAAGAAAAGATCATACCTTGATTATACCTTGTCACCTTTTTTCGTCAAATATTTACCAAATCGTGTGGCGTTTCTGTTAATACGGAACCCAGCTAGTGTCACCCAAATCAGTCTTGTCGTAATTTTCATATCATGTCTGCTGCTGTCAATGATTGTGTGTACCTACCTATTCACGTTGTTCGTGTTTTATAGAATGAGAAATGGATTATTTAGTGTAGTTAAGTTTTAATTGATTTTAATAAATTGTTAAAGTATATTACAGTGAATGTTCAAGTGCAAAAGTGGTAAATCATGCCTCTGGCTAACACTTCATCGTCCGATCCTTGGCGAATGCAGAATGTTGGAGATAACACGGTATATTTAGAATTTATTGACGTTGTAATTATGTTTGGAGTTAATCCTGATGTTCCCTTAAGATATTTGTAAGAATGAAATCTCCATACGTACCTTTATGAAGCTTAATACACATGCATGGACTGAAAGTAACTCAGAAAATTTCTTTGGAAATTCTAATTTTTACGCCCACTTAGAAACTACTTAGAACAAATGTCTCCAAAATTTATTTTCACTGCTTTTTTCCGCACTGACATAAAGGTAACAGTTTTATATTACCAATTATTAACAAGTAATTTCAGCAAAATTCATAAATCACGTCAGTGCCTATTACCAATAAGGAAAAGTGACATGTTACTATGTAAACTGCTTGTATTTTATGATTCATTTAATTTATGCAGTTAAACAAGTATTAATAGTTTTCCAGTAGTCAAAGACTGAAGATGTGTTGTGTACGCTTTGTTATTGAAAATCTGTGAATAGTGTTGTTTCCTGTTAAAGTTATCATTAATGAAAATTAAAATCAGACTATTGTTGGTTGATAATAATGAAAATGAAATTGGTTTCAAAAATGAAACAGGTAGCACATACTTTCAACAGTTAAACCTTTTTATATTATTTCTATTGTTTCAACTGAAGAAAATAAAACATGCTTCTTACTGCATCATTAAGTTGTGGTTGTGTTGTGGTAACTGTATGAGAACAAATTATTTAATTAAAGAAGCTTTATTTGTTGAATACCAAGAGCCGGATAGGGGAACCTTGTACCTAAGTAATAAAAATTACTTTCCATCATCAAGGTTTTTCTTACAGACCCCATGTTACACTTTGGCTACCTTACCCTAAAACAACACTTGTTGATGTTCTAAGAAAGTCTGAGATATAGCTTTCTAAAATGTTTCAGTTATTTCAATACACTCCTATACATTAATTGTGCCAATAAGTTTCTATTAGAGTATAAGTTTCTATTAGAAACTTATATTCCATACACTGCAAAATATATCTGCACTGCATCCACAAATGAACAGTTTTAAGTCATTCAAATATATTTTTAGCTTGGTACATCTGCACAACCAGCCAACAGTCTTCCAATAGTGGTTGAAAATTCAGCTGAGTCTCGTCAAGCATCTACAACTGAGAGTCTAGATACTTCTGTTGATATCAGTGAGGAAAGGGAGGTTGAAATACAAGATGTGGTTAAAGAAGGACATGATAAGGCAGACCCATCACAGTTTGAATTGCTCAAAGTTCTTGGTGAAGGTTCCTTTGGAAAAGTATTTTTAGTACGAAAAGTTACTGGTGCTGATGCGGGCACTCTATATGCCATGAAGGTAATATATGTTTCTTTTTAACTTTAAAATATGGAATAATATCTGTTTATTAAGTAACAATCTGTAACAACGTGCAATATTTTTTAAGGTACTTAAAAAGGCTACTTTAAAAGTAAGAGATAGAGAACGTACAAAAATGGAGAGAAATATTCTAGTTGAAATGGGCCATCCATTTATTGTTAAATTACATTATGCATTTCAAACTGCTGGTAAATTATATTTAATATTAGACTTCCTACGTGGCGGTGATTTGTTTTCTCGACTCAGTAAAGAGGTAAGTTTTACTATCCATTGTTTATGTTTTTGAATGTGTAATAATTATCATAAATAAACTATGAGGTAGTACATTGTAACACTACATATGTATGCTTTAAATTGGTTCTCTATATATTTCTAGGTAATGTTTACTGAGGAGGATGTAAAATTTTACCTAGCTGAACTAGCTTTAGCATTAGAACATGTACACAAATTGGGAATAATATACAGGGATCTCAAACCGGAAAACATTTTGTTAGATGCTGATGGCCATATAGCACTTACAGACTTTGGCTTGTCAAAACTCCCTCCAACCAGTGATAAAGCTTACAGTTTTTGTGGAACAGTTGAATATATGGCACCAGAAGTGGTTAACAGGAGAGGACATACATTTGCTGCTGACTGGTGGTCTTTTGGTGTACTTATGGTATGTAAATTCTCACATTCAAATTTGATATATAAAAGATTCTTCTTTTTGCATTAAATTGTCTCTTTTTTTTTGTATTTCAGTTTGAAATGCTAACAGGAAATTTGCCATTCCACGGTTCGACTCGACATGAAACAATGACACAGATATTAAAAGCTAAACTAGGAATGCCATCTAATCTTAGTGAAGAGGCACAGTCTTTATTGAGAGCTTTATTCAAAAGAAACCCACAAAACAGGTTAATTAAAAAAATACTTGTCAATAGTACTTATAGTGTAAACTAATATGTATTTTAATGAGATTAGATTTCTATTGTTTGTGCTGAAGAAACTAAAAACTGTACAATCAATTCTAGCAACATTATCATCATCATCAGCCGGAAAACGTCCACTGCTGAACATAGGCCTCCCCCTTAGACCGCCACGCCGAACGACAATTCGCCACTTGCATCCATCGGTTGCCCGCGACCCTCACGATGTCGTCGGTCCACCTAGTGGGAGGCCTACCTACGCTGCGTCTTCCGGTCCGTGGTCGCCACTCGAGAACTTTTCTTCCCCATCGGTTGTCAGTTCTCCGAGCGATGTGGCCTGCCCATTGCCACTTCAACTTGCAAATTTTATGAGCTATGTCGGTGACTTTGGTTCTTCGCCGAATATCCATGTTCCGGATTTTATCCCGCAAAGAAACTCCGAGCATAGCTCTTTCCATCGCTCGTTGAGTGACTCTTAGTCTCTCTAAAAGGCCAGCAGTCAGAGACCACGTTTCAGAGCCATATGTCATCACTGGCAACACACACTGGTTAAACACCCTTGTCTTGAGACACTGTAGGATTCTCGATGAGAAGATATCACGTAGCTTCCCAAACGCTGCCCATCCGAGTTGGATTATTCGGGCGACCTCTTTCTCGAAGTTGGACCTACCTAACTGAACAATCTGTCCAAGGTAAGTGTAATGGTCTACAACTTCGAGAGTATCATTCCCAACAACAACCGGTACGGGTGCCACATGGACATTCGACATGACTTTCGTCTTGTCCATGTTCATTTTAAGGCCGACCTGTTGGGAAGCGATACTGAGGTCGCTGAGCATAGCATTGAGGTGCTCCAACGATTCTGCCATGATGACTATATCATCGGCAAAACGAAGGTGAGTGATGTATTCGCCATTGATGTTGATGCCGAATCCGTTCCATTCCAAGAGCTTGAAAACGTCCTCCAACGCGTTCGTGAACAGTTTCGGAGAAATAACGTCTCCCTGTCTCACGCCTTTCTGCAATTGGATTGGTTTCGTGCTCTCTTCCTGAAGTCGGATGGACATGGTGGCGTTTCTATACAAACACTTCAACACTTCGATATACCTATAGTCGATATGACATCGTTGGAGGGACTGCAATACTGCCCAGGTTTCGATTGAATCGAAGGCCTTTTCATAGTCCACAAACGCTAAACATAATGGCCGATTATACTCCTCTGTCTTCTGTATAATCTGGCGGAGCGTGTGTATGTGGTCTACAGTACTAAAACCTTTTCGGAAACCGGCTTGTTCGGGAGGCTGGAAGTCATCAAACCTGCGTTCGAGACGGTTCGTAATGACTCTTGAGAACAGCTTGTATACATGGCTCAGAAGTGAGATTGGCCTGTAGTTCTTCAACAAGGTGTTGTCACCCTTTTTGAAGAAAAGAACAACCACACTCCTGTGCCATGCTTCTGGCGTAGTACCTTCGAGTATGACGGAATTAAATAACTTCTAGAGGACCAGAAGTACCGGTTTTCCACCCGCTCTCAGAAGTTCTGTTGTGATTCCGTCTTCACCCGGCGCCTTGTTATTCTTTAGCTGTTTAAGAGCCATTCTAATCTCGTACAGGCTGATGTCCGGGATATCCTCAGTGTAGTGTCGAGTCAGTTTAGCTCTTGCGTCTCGAACTGTACCGACACTGGGTTGTCGTGTTGATGTGTATAACTGTCCGTAAAACCTCTCAAGCTCTCTCAGGATCTCCGGCTTCGTCGAAATGATGCTGCCGTCGTTAATCTTCAGCTTTGTCATTTGGCTTTGCCCAATAGACGAATTCTTTGCGAAGACTTTTGAGCCCTGGTTCCGCTCGATTGCCTCTTTGATCCGTGCCGCATTGTAGGCACGCAGGTCACGTCGCATTGATTTAGAGATTCGTCTATTGAGTTTGCCATATTCCGACATGTCAGCTGAAGATTGCAGCCTCATCTCGGCCCGGTCTTGCATCAACTTGATGGTTCCGTTCGAGAGCTTTTGAGGCTTATTGCGGCGCGGGGTCTTAAAGAACTTGGACCCCACAGCTTGGACAGTTTCCACCAACCCATTGTTAATCTCGTCCACAGTTTCGCATTCGGTTAGGCACTGGAAGCGATTGTGCAGTTCGAGTTGAAAGTCTTCGGGGTTCTGGATGTGGGCAGGACCAGGTCGGAGCGTGGACTTCACCAGACGAGACCTTTCAAGCTTCACATTGATATTCAATGTGCCTCTGACGATTCGGTGATCGCTACCGGTTTTCACCTTGGCGATCACAGAGACATCACTGAATATTCGCTTCTTGGTCGTCATGATGAAGTCGATCTCATTTCTGGTAGTACCATCGGGGCTCATCCACGTCCACCTCCTGGATGGCCGCTTCTGGAAGTAGGAGTTCATTAAATGAAGTTCTTCCTTTTCCATGAAGTCGACCAGTCGCTGGCCCCTATGGTTTCGCTGCCCGTACCCAAATGGCCCCACTCTCAACTCATCGCCATTCCGTGCGCCCACCTTCGCGTTGAAGTCCCCCATAACAACGGTGAAGTATGTTTCGGAGGTATGTATGGCCTCGGATATCTCCTCATACAATGCCTCTACTTCATCATTAGAATGTGTCGAGGTCGGTGCATATACCTGTATGACCTTCAACGAATACCGGTTGGTTATTCTGAGTATAAGGTATGCTACCCTACTCGACACACTGTCGACTTTCACAACGTTGTTGATGAGGGACCTGCGGACGAGAAATCCAACACCACCTTGGGATTTACGGTCTCCTTCCCGGTAGAAAAGCATGTTGCCGGAATCTAGAACTATCGTATCCTGACCCTCTCTTCGGACTTCAGATAATCCCAAGATATCCCAGCGCATTTTGCTCAGTTCTTCCTCCAGCTCGATAATCTTCTCATCGGTCCTCAGTGTGCGGATGTTGTGTGTTGCCAGGGCCAGAGTCTGTTGGAGGTGGTAGCAGGGCATCTGCCGGGGATTCTTAGCACCCCCTGCTCCGCCGTTACCCGATCCGCTACCCAGACCAGGAATAGCGGAGCTGCCGGGGACTGGGGGCCGTGTGCTATTGTTGTCAATCATAATGGGGGGGGGGTTGCCATAATCCCCACGCTTGGCAGGCGGCTTGGGGATCGCAGTAAGGTCACCGAGAGTTTACAAAGGACGCTGCTGCCCGTCCTTCGGTGGCTGGACGTAGTTTAAGGACGTACCCGGGTCCTCCAACATTATGAGCAATTAATAAAGGTTATCATTTATTTTTAAATTGCACCAGAGCACTGACTTTGTACTGCAGTGCAAAGTCACTGTGGAGTAGTATGGTATTAAAATACTGGTATTTTTGCAGATTGGGGGCTGGACCCAATGGTATTGAAGATATCAAGAATCATGAGTTTTTTGCAAACATAGATTGGGATGCGCTTTGTAAAAAAGAGGTCTGTATCTAAAAACTTTTACATCTTCCTAATGGCACATACACAATTTCAATAGAATTTAATTATATTCAATCCTTAAAAACACTTCAATAATTATGCTTTTTTGATTTGATTGTTGACCCGTGAATCTAAATGTAGTGTCCAAATAGAGGCGCAAGCAAAAATGTACTGAATTTTTACGCCCGAGAGTTTATTTTGGTTTATCTGACGCCAACGACATTAAAAGGTTACTATGGGTCAAGCTCAATAGGGTTGCGACTTGCGAGTTTAGGCACAAATAGGTAGTAGGTACCTATGCGTATTTTATGCATTTGCTAAATTACATTATTACCATAAATACCTATGTTCCTCAAGGAATTTTGTTTTTATCATCGGCCTATATCTTTTTGGTTTCGTCATCGATTACTACATACATTATTGATTATTAGCACAGAATGATAATAGTAGGTACCTACGGCACCTTACGTGAGGAATAATATATATGTCGTGAATAGCAATATTGTTTTTAATAAAAGTAGCTCAATTGATTAGTGTAGTAGTGGGGCAAACGCTGTGACGTTATTTTGTAATGGCGGCACGTGGACAGAGTCGTTTTGGGAAGTGGGGATTGTCGAACGGTCAGTTTGCATCGAGACGCGGACCAAGTCACTTCTCCAAACCGAAACTGTCGGTTTGCCTAACTAAAATGTTATCAAATAATATTGTGAATTAAGTGATTGTGAACAAAAGTGAGGTTATATTAACGTATCGTGTTATTCGTGCTATACTTCAACGACACCTACGAAATGGATCCTTCACCACCGAACCGAGATGATGACGTCCTATCGCTCCGCCGTCGCTGACGTCGTCATATATAATAATATTATCTTTTCTACCTATTATTGTTATATTTTTGAACATTTATCTTACAAAAAAAAAGAATAATATTCAAAAGATTTTTATCGTCTATGGAAAAATAGCCAGTCCTTATTATTTTGCACTCAACCTAGTAACCGACCAATTACTATTGCATACTGTCACAGGCCCTGCGTTGCGTGTCTTTGTAGGTAGGTAAAAAAGTGGCGCAGCGAATTACGACCGCTGACCTTGAATGCGTAGTGTGGCCATTTTCTGAGTTAGAACTTTTAAACAACAACGCAAACATCTTTCTACTTTCTACCGATCTTAATTCTTAGTACTCAGCTTAAGGTGAGTGAGAGTGTCGTCTTTTTATCTTGGTCGTCCAGTAGGCTCACCCCCCCCCCCCCCAATTAGTATCTCGCCTCATTTCCAAACTTGTAACCTCATGGTTAGGTATCATGATCAGTTAAGCCCATACTTCACAAGCAGGGAGATATTTTGTTGATCATTACTAAATATGTACTATATATTTTTTTTCTTCATAATAATATTGTGTTATTAATTTACCAAAAGCACCTAAAGCAAGAAACTTGTGCGTAACTACACGTAACGTAACAAAAATATAAAGGAGACGGAGCGCGTGCATAACGGGTGGCGCGTGGCAGCCGTAGTGAATGGGCCACGACATAATGGCCCCGCAACTACTTGCAGTTTTATGCCTACACCGCGGAGTGAGACAGGCCTGGTTCTACTTAATTATTTTCCTGCTTCTATAGGCTTTATTGCGTATAAATCAACTACGGATTTTAACTGCATTATTTTATTATGTAAGAGTAAAGTTCATTTGATAAAAATACGTTGCATATTTGCCTACTATTTCCCTATGTTATGTAGAAATTTTATTTTGTAAATATAGGTACCTATTTCTTTCACAGTACTTAACATTTGCTTGATAATTTACTTTATAATGGTGTAGGTAGGGTTTGGAAAGATGTCATTGTGGCAATTTAGAATATAGAATGTCCAGATTGCAACGTACCTAGGTACTTGTTCAGAAGTGGCGAGTTTATTTACGTCAGTCGGGGAGGTGCCAAGGTCACTGATAGCGCAATTGGTATGGCCACCTAATGGTCTAAATTAATCTAATAACACACCATCGAAACGATTATAAGACGAATTGCGTACACCTATTTGGTGAAGAAAATTACTATTTACAGATGCTCTGACCTTTAAGATTTGAGATTCATACTATAAATAATGTTCTACTAGGTCTAAAAGTAGTCCTCTCTCAAAATGCGCCTTTGTTCAATGTGTATGCACTGTTTTGATAAGACAAATTGGTTATAATTATTAAACACATTACACTTGCTCATCTCATAGCTCGAGTTTGCAAAGGGGATTTTCCATCGCGACTTTGTTTCACCGCCAACAGGCCTTTAAAGGAACGGCACTTGAAAATTTAACAGCATAATTTAAACGCGATAGGGATGCCATTTATTACATTAATACATTTTCATCCCTCAGATACTTATATTAGAAATACAAAGCGCATTATAAAAAAAGTGATATAAAATCGCTCGTGCAACGTTTTGTTACCGTTTATTTTAACAGAAGACGCCTAAAGACACGATCGCATGCAAAAAAAGCACAATTAAAAAATTGCCCTTCGTGGAGCTGAAGGGACACTCAGACTCGTACTAGCTATAAATCTATAATCCACGGTGTTCGTTCAATAGCCCTTCACGTTATCAGGGCCACGGTTACCTAGACAGTATCGCGACCCCAGCAGGCGTTTGGCCCTCTATCATCATCATCATCATCATCATCATCTCAGCCATAGGACGTCCACTGCTGAACATAGGCCTCGCCTTTAGATCTCCACATATACCGGTTGGAAGCGACCTGCATCCAGCGTCTTCCGGTGACCTTTATAAGGTCGTCTGGCCCTCTATGCCTCGTCAGAATTATAACATTTTGCCTTAGATGAGTTTGGTTCTTCAACGTTTATTATATTAACTTGAGCATTTATCATCAGGTGGTGCCTCCATTCCGGCCGGCCGTCTCTCGAGCCGATGACGCGTTCTACTTTGATTCAGAGTTTACGTGTCGCACGCCTCGAGATTCACCGGGTGTACCCGCTTCGGCGAATGCACATGAACTATTCCGGTAAGATAATGATCAACATGAATTCAATTTATGAAAAAGCATGGCCACTTGTAAAATCATTACGCTATCCAAGTAATCATGAAGTTTAGTTAATCAATTTATCATTTAATTTTGAACGGAATTCATTAGCTACATATGCGCTTATCCCTGTTAACCAATGTATTTTTTACAATATAGCGTTAGTTTTGAATGAACATAGAATTTAAGGAGCGGCTATAAACCGTTTCCGTTTTTCGATAATAAAACAATAAACAGTGCAAGAAATGTTTGCAGTTCTGTTTATGATAGGCAATTGTATAATAAGTTAAACCAACCTTATCATACCATCGGATTGTCTAATGATAAGATAAACTCATTTGTCACGTATTTAACCTTCGCAATAATCAAATAAACCGTTAAACGTTATTTTTTTTCAGCGGTTTCAGTTTCGTCGCACCCTGTTTACTTAACGATGATAATAACAAAACGGTTACTAATCAAAATCAGAATCATACGGCCACGAACAATAAGACGTCCACCGAAGAGTTTTGGGCTGGATTTGTCAACAGAAATAATTTCTTTGATGAATACAGGTAGGCGATGAGCGTAGATATGAATAAGTTTTAATATTTTTACAGGATCTATTAATATTTAACTATTGACGGTTTGGGAACAGGCATACTTAAGTACGGCCCACAGGTCATATTTCATGAAGTTAGCCTAAAGGAATCCACCTCAAATCCATACTTAAGGCGGCCAAATAAATTCGAAATATAAAATGCAATAAAATTCTAGCCTAGGATTCAAACCTCAAGCAGAGTAGTTGTTCGCGTACTTAAAGTTGTCAAAAAGAAGTTTCAATATTTAGTTAAAATGTAATTATTTCAGGTTAATGGGAGAGCTAGGCACTGGCTCGTTTTCAGTCGTCCGCCTCTGTGAACACAAAACCTCAAGGGTGCAGTATGCTGTTAAAATCATGGACAAACTACAATATGATCCTCGTGAAGAAATTGAAATACTTTTGAGGTAAAATATATATTTTTTAAAACAGAATAAAGATTTCAGGAAAATATGCGGTAGGTATTTAAAAGATGTCATCATCACTAACATTTAATAAATTCTTAAATCTATTATTCTCATTATTTTAATTCCCTACAAGGCAAATGGCTCTCATGCCAATTTTTGAACTTTGCGCTCTTGACTTTAAGTGCGTTCTGTTGTAACATTTGATCTATATACTCGTGAAGTAGACCAAGGAAAACATATGTTTCGCGATAACACAATGACCTAGGACCTATAACTTTAGAAGCGTTAGAAGTAGGAAGCCGTACAATGATTCTATATCAGGTCAATGTGCAGTGCAGACTAAGCAATCAATGAGAGCGTGTCCATTTATATTTATGCATGTATGTATAGTATAAACTTATAATCAGCTAGTCTAAAGGTTACATTGTAAGATTGGGATTTACAATAAAATTGTAGGTTCTATTGAGATGGTGGTGTAAACACCATCACCTTCATCTTAAAAGATAAGATAGCAAATAGGAGACTGGTCGCCAGAATAACATCATGTAGTCTAAACAATCATCAATGGGAAACGTAATCTACGCAAAATGCCTCTTTATTCCAGTAAGGCGCCATCTCCACGAGCGAGAGAATCGCGGCGATATTATCACCGTGGCACGTATTTCCATATATTTTCTATAAACGCGTCTCCACACGGCGATGTTATCGCGGCGATGCGATGAGTGGCAATGTGTATCGCCGCGGTACCGTCGCTACTGGTGGCGCGCCCGCCACGCGAACGTGGCGCTCTCGCAGCGAGCGCGCGACGGGCGTGCTGCAGGTAGCGAAACAAAACAAAACTATAGCACAACGCCTCGTCGCGGGCACGCTGCGATTCCGTTGCGAGTCGTGACGATATGCTGGCGGAATAATTGCTCGTACGTGGAGATTCTCCGACGATAGAAGCACGGACTCGCCGCCGCGATTCTCTCGCTCATAGAGATGGCGCCTAAGGTATATAACTATAACCGTCACCACAATCTCTTCAATTGTTTTGTAAGTCTCAAATTACAAACCTACGGAGAATACGCGACAGAATAGCGTAGCTACTTATAATTAAATGAGTTCCACGAGGATATTTTGGTCTAATAAGTTGCAGATAATACAAAAAGATTAGCATGTGGAATATCGCCCTCCTATTTTTCGCATATTTATCATTAGACAAGTGAATCCTTTTAATATAGGTACGTATGTTCTCTTAACAGATACAGTCAACATCCCCACATCATAACTTTGCGAGGTGTGTACGAGGAAGGTGGCCGTATTCTCGCTGTGACAGAGCTATGTCGCGGCGGCGAGTTGCTCGAACACATCACACAGCGTCGGTACCTGCCCGAGCACGAAGCTGCACCCATACTGAGGAACGTCCTACACGCCATACATTATCTACATCGACACACCGTCGTGCATAGGTAATGTATTTTTTCTTTCGTCAGTAGTGTAATAAGGAATGACTTGCTTGTTCGTGATTTTTATGACTCAGAGATAAAATGTTAATGGGAAAACATGTATTGTTAATTATTGTATGCTCAAAATAGTCATCTGTCAATTGATAATATATTTTCTAAACGTGTACATATATCCTTGAGGAGATCGTGTCTAAGTAATAATAGACGAACAGGTCGGTTCATTGATGGGTGATCATCCATTACATACCGAGTTTCTTCCGTACTTCGGAAAGCACGTCAAGCCGTTGGTCCCGGCAGTCATTTGTAGATCTTTCTTAGTAGTTATAGGCAATCTGTGACCCGAAAGTTCAGCTACCAATCTTACCAAAAGGTACCGTATTTAATCTTCTTTTTCTATCTTCTTTCTTCTATATACAGTGTGTCCGGACACGAGTTAGCGATACTTGAAGGGGATATTATAGATTCATTTTCATCGACAAAAAGCTTTAAAAAAAATTCTTACTCCAACACCTCACGAATGGCGGCCATTTTAGTTTTTTGATTTGTCAAACTGGGGTATGTACAATAAAATGCAAATATCTTTAAATCCAAGAGACCTACATACATGCAAACGACTTTATTGCAAAGTTAAATGTTAAGGCTTTTCAAAAACTTGCGAAAGTTTTCTAAATAATATGTAACCAAAAAACGTTGGCAAACACGAAATTGAACTCAAAAATTACTGAATATTTTCACATTTTATACTCTAGCACGAAAAGTACCCCGGTATTTTGCTTAGGTTAAATTTGCATTAAATTAAATATTTGAGTTAGGCTATAAAATGGTATCAAAATTATTTCTCTACGTCAAGTACTTTAGGAGTTATTCTTACTTGAACATAACCCTTCCTTAGCGAATGTACCCCAATATTACAGGTGTCGCATTCTTTGGGCGAGCTAAATCGTTTCAGTGTAAATTGAAGCACTGGGAGCAACAAGGGCGTTCGGCACCCAAAGCCCATTTTAATATTATTGCACCAAATTAAGCATTGCGCCATCTAGTATCATATGGCAAAAACTCATTTTGATTCATCGTTTCTAGATGGCGTGATAGATAATAATTGAGAGGATTTCGCTACGCCGTTGTTACATGGATAGCGTTTGAACTTGAAACACGTTACGACCTGCAGTCTGCGAAAGTTTATTTTAATGTAAAACCATGTCCGAAATAATTGAAACCAGTGATTTTAGTGCAGATGACGACCAGACTGATTATGTTCCCCCAAAAAATAAAGGAAAAAAGAAGTTGAAGAATATCAAGTTATGGAAGAAAACATATATATATTTAAACTTTTAAATAATGAAAGCAAATGAGTGTTGTCCTACTTTTAAATAAAGATGATTGTTTAAAGCACCTAAAGTATTTATGCCTTCAAAACCTTTTAAAATATGAACGCCCAATTAATTTACGGGTTGGATGCAACAAGGGCGGATAACATGTATTAAAAAAATATGTTATTTTGGAGTTTCCAACTATCTGAAAATAATGATAATACTAAAATCTTACAACTTACTCATTATTCATTTTGATGTTGAAAGTTCTAGAGATTTATCTTAATTAGTTTAGAATTTATAACACATCTAAAACTTTAACTTCAATTATCTCAAAACTCACTTTTTGGTGTAACGCCCTTGTTGCACCCAATGCTTCGCTGGCATTATTAACCACCATGTAAATGATCCCAACTAATCACCCATAAACTGAAGTGGCCCATTTTTTTAATTTATTCAAAGAAACCGATTTCATAAAGTAAAAAAAATAAAATATTTCAGTTTAATGGTGATTCGTTGGGATCATTTACATGGTGTTTAATAATGCCAGCTCATAAATTTACGTTGAAACGGTTTAGCTCGCCCAAAGAATGCAGCTTCTGTAACATTGGTGGTACATGCGCTAAGGAAGGGTTATGTTCAAGTAAGATTAACTCCTAAAATACTTACCGTAGAGTGATAATTTTGATATAATTTTATAGCCTGACTCAAATACTTTTAATTTAATGCAAAAACCTAAGCGAAATACAGGGGTACTTTCCGAGCTTCATCACTACATAGTATAAAACAAAGTCGCTTCCCGATTCCTGTCCCCCTGTATGCTTAGATCTTTAAAACTAAGCAACGGATTTTGGTTTATTGTTGTGTATGGTTTTTTTTAAAAGATAGAGTGCCTCAAGAGGAAGGTTTTTATGTATAATACATGCATATTATCGTAGAGAAACTCGGATAATTTTAGAGGTTTTGTAAGGTCGTAAATAAACTCATTTTTTGCGCTTACATTGCAAACGCTGGCTCAACCCTACGAGATAGATCAAAATGATGTACTACAGTATTATACACCTTAAAAAGGTCTACAATAAAGTCCGCGATGGTATATGTCTATGTCTTAGGGATAACCCACAATAACTATTTTTTAGCCTTTACTCAAATAATGGCTTATTTACGAAAAAGCGATTTTAAGTAATACAGCATTAATCCTTATCCAATTTAGTACTCTAAATAAATTGTTCATGTAATATAGATCAATATGGCCCTTTACAGCATGTCATTTAAATGAATATTTTCGAAAATATTACAGATTTAAAATGCAGGGACATAGCAGTTGCGGCGGTACACGATTTCATCTTAGCAAGAATTCGTCTTAGCAAGAGTTGTTCAGCCTGATGAGCACTCTCTGTTGACGTATAAAAATTGAAGATCTGGAACACCTGTTGTGGCATTCCCAGCGAGGGTATAGCAAATATAGGAATGACGTCTTTTTTTTTTTTAACGTGGTAAATTCATTAAATGAGTCCTCCCACCCACGGCAGGGCGGGAAGAACTGTCAGACTCGTACTAATTAAAATCCACGGTGTCCTTCAATAACCCTTCACGTTCCAGGGTCACGGTAATGGGATAAGTCCCGCGAAACCGGCAGGCTTTGGCCCTCTAGAGGGGGGCCCCTTTATAATGCTGACACTCTTTGAGGCGCGCGTGGAACACAACGTGCCGTCGACCCGGGCATGGTCCATGGTCGGACAGCGAGTCGCCCATTACGCCCGCATGCCCGCGCCTACGATGGCCGCAGATCGTTTGCTGACGTTCGTAGCCGTGGGCGTCTACCACTGCGCCTAGGGTGGAGGGAGGACGCTGTCTCTTTCTTAGCGAGCATGATTGCTTCGCAGAAGGAGACGACCGCTTCCCACTACGTCTCGCCCCGCAGCATGGCCTTGACCAATGCCAGGCGCGAGAGGTTTCCGCCTATCACCGCCGTGAGGACACGGCGGTGCTCTGCCCAAGCGGGGCAGTCTTGCACCGTGTCCTCCGGGCGATCCTCGCAGTGGTGACACCCAGGCGTTTCTTCCCTCCTTATCAGACACATGTACCTCCTGAAACTTCCGTGTCCTGTGAAGACCTGCGTCATGCGGTAGGTCAGGACGCCGTGGCGCCTACCCAGCCACTCCTCAAACAGGGGTCTTACCGCCGTGATTGCGGCGTGCCCAGACCTCAATTGCGACAGTCATTCCCTCCATACTGCCCTGCGATCGCGCCGGAGCTCTTCCTCCGGATTCACCCCGGCGCTGCGCCTCCACGCGCCACTCATAGACGTGCTGGAGGGCAGTCGCCTCCAGATCCCAGGGCAGCAATCCGGCAAGGAGGTTGACCGATTCGCCGGCGATCGTGCAGTATCCTCGGATCATCCGGATAGCTATAATATGGCCTCTGTTTCCTTTGGCATGTGACCCGCTTTAGTGGTCGCGTCCGGATGCTCAGGGCCCACACTGGGGCCCCGTAGAGGCCCATGGACCGCATGACACCGGCGTACAGCCTCCGGCAGGAGGCGTTTGACCCGCTGAGATTGGGCAGGAGACGTCTGAGGGCGGCTGTTGCCCGGTTCAGCTTTGGGGCCCAACTCAGGAAATGCTCCCTGAAGTTTCACCGGCTGTCGAGGACGAGTTCCAGGTACTTCATCGTCCTCCCGACGCCGATGCGAACCCCTCCCACCGTTATGTGGGTCTCAGAACGTGCCGCGTTCAGACGGCCATGACATGGCCTCTGTTTTGTGCAGAGCCACGTCGAGCCCCAACTGCCGTATCCTACCAACGACCGTCGCAACCGCTTGCGTCGCCAGGTCGGCCGCCGCCTGGTGCGACTTTCCCTCCGCCAGGACGAGCGATAATATGTTACGCCGACGCCGTCAGGGAGGTCGCCGAGTGAAAGTTGTTTAGTCTGATGGGCATTTCCTGTTGACTTACAAAAATTAAAGGTCTGGAACGTCTCGAATCGTCTCGCGCATCCCGTTGTTGTCCCCTCCCCGGGCTCTTAGAATTCGATATCAGACGTTTCAGAACTTCGATTTTGACGACCCCGTTGTCGCTGGCATAAGCAACAGGATCCGCGTACGAAGTCGCGGGCAGAAGCTAGTAGAGTATAAAATGTGAAAATATTCAGTAATTTTTGTGTACAATTTCGTGTTTGCCCACGTTTTTTGGTTCTTTCTACATATTATTTAGAAAACTTTTGCAAGTTTTTGAAAAGCCTTAACATTTAACTTTGCAATAAAGTCATTTGCATGTATGTAGGTCTCTTGGATTCAAAGATATTTGCATTTTATTGTACACTAGCTTCCGCCCGCGACTCCGTCCGCGCGGATGTCGGTCTTCGCGTGGATGGTTTATTTCTCCATTTTGAGTAACTCTGACAATGACATCTTATAAATATCTATTGGACCCAAATACGGCTAAGCCTATAATAATTAAGGAGATCCCTCTATTCTATTGAGCTACTGCTGTTGAGCTCGCGTTCTGTAGTAAGTATTTTTTTCATAGTAATTCCGACCTTGTATTTACAAAGAACTGATCGGAACAGTAATCAAAAAGGTCGCGCTGAAAAGCACGGTCTAAAATGACACGCATACAATATTAATTCCACGGACGACCGCTCGCCACACTGGACACGTCCGCTCGCATCAAAATTCAGAATGTACATGCGTCGCGCGGCGCGGAACGCGGCTCCTTATATAGGAGTCGGGGAGTCGTGGCCCGCGTGTGCCCCAAACGGTTCAAGCCAAATCCGACTTTCGGCGCTACAGGTTACGGCGCTGAATCCACTGCGGGTAATGAAACGTGTTTTCGCGGTTCTACAGAACAACGTCTATGAATAAAACTGAAAAATAAGATTTTTTTTCCACGTATTTTTCCAGGATAAAAGTATCCTATTTTATGCCCAGGATAATAAGGTATAATTATACCAAGTTTCATCGAAATCGAACCGTTAGTTTTCACGTGATGCCTGCACATACAGACAGACAGACAGACAAAATTTTTTTTAATCACATATTTGGGTTTGGTATCGATCCAGCAACACCCCCCGCTATTTATTCCCACGTTTTTTTTTTTTTCAATATTTTCAATGTACAGAATTGACCCTTCTACAAATTTATTATATGTATAGATACCCCAGTTCGACAAATCAAAAAACTAAAATGGCCGCCATTCGCGAGGTGTTGGAATAAGAATTTTTTTAAAAGCAGTTTTGTCGATGAAAATGAGTCTATAATATTCCCTTCAAGTATCGCTAACTCGTGTCCGGACACACTGTATATAAAAATCAATGCCACTTTTTGTTGTAACTATATAACTCAAGAACGGGCTCACCTAACCAAACCAAATGTTTGAGGCTTTGTTCGGACTATTTTGTAGATTATATATGTGAAGTTTGCACAAAATCGGTCGAGCGGTTCTTCATTTATCACATTTTTTGTAACACGTAGCAAAGCACGGGGCGGGCCGCTAGTATTTTATAAATATTTTACGCATTAACGCATGCATCGCGATTTCACATTCTTTTTGAAATGAAAATTCGAACCGCGAACAGGTTTTGAACCTGCGACCTCCGGATTCAGTACATCCGACGCACTTTCCAAACGAGCTATTCGAGGTTCACGCCTACCGCGCCGTTTTTGCCCAGTACTCGTTCTGCTGTGGAGGTCTTATATGCAGTCGCTCTATTTGGAAGACCAGTAACTAGTAATAACCGACCTCAATATTGGTAGGGGAAAAGTCGGGCTGACGTATAAAATATCCTTATAACCAATACCATAATATATCATCTCAGTAATAAGTTATTAATATGGAATTGATATGTAATTTGTCACGATCATGAGTCGTGGGTATACTATGTTGTCCAACTAATTAGATTAACAATCTTGGATTTGTTATAATGCAACAACTGCATAATTAATATTACTACAGTTTTAATTATTGTTTAATTAACAATAGCTAAAACTGTAGACATTTTTTTTTTTTCAAACTAAAACTATTAAGAGAATAGATATAAGATTTTTTATTTATGTTTGTAATGGATGAACTCAAAAACTACTACTTATTGAAATCTACATTTTCAGTGTATAATACAGGAAGCCGGGGCAGACAGCTAGTTAGTATAATAATTATTCGTAAATTTAATACATCCATAATATCTTTTGCAGAGATATAAAACCTTCGAACATATTGTTTGCAACGGCAGAGAAGAGGCCTGAGGACATTCGTCTAGTTGACTTTGGTTTAGCGAAACAGTTGCGCGCTGAAAACGGCCTACTGATGACGCCATGTTACACTGCTAACTTCGTCGCTCCTGAGGTGCTAAAGCGTGCTGGATACGATGCTGCCTGTGACATTTGGAGCTTAGGTATGAATTTTTGAAATATTCTAGGACTATGTTAGGTTCGTAGACGGTGGCCTTGCAGCGCACAGTGTGCAAAATCTCGGCTGGACCAGACATCATGAGTGAAACTAAGCAAGAGATACCTTATAAAATTCTAAGTTCATTCCTAATTTTCCGGCGTAGCAATTCTTTTTAGTTTCAGAGAAATTAAAATCCAAAGTTAATCCATTTTCGGTATTAAGAAAGTACAAAAAGTGCAATTTCTCTGAAAAGAAAACTTACAATCTAAATTTCTTGGCCCAGTTATATTACGCATATAAGACGACATTTATTAAGCTTTGTTACATCTCCGAAATACGATGGACGATGGAGTAAATTCAAGATTTCATTAAAAACGTTTCAATTTTTTTTATCGTTCTTGCTGCGTGCTTAGCGATCAAACTTATTAAATATACTTAGAAACTTATGTTGTCTATAACTCAGAAAAAAATCACTTTTTAATACTGTACAGCGAACGAGATAATCGTTTCTAAAGTTTGTAATGCCAATAGCGCCTGTGATTTTGTTAAGGCAATTTTACTTAAGATGGTTTGCTCTTACATTTTCTAAAGGCACTAAGAGGAAAGAAATATGTATATTGCACTTGCACTTTTTGTACTTTCTTAATACCGAAAATGGATTAACTTTGGAGTTTAATTTCTCTGAAACTAAAAAGAATTGCTACGCCGAAAAAATATGTATGAATTTAGAATATTATAAGGTATCTCTTGCTTAGTTTCACTCATGATGTCTGGTCCAGCCGAGATTTTGCACACTGTGCAGCGTTGGGAAACGGGAAAAAGTAAAGTTTAAGTAAGAGTTGTCGAGCAATGGTGGCCCAGCGTTAACGGCCCCTGCTAACAACTGGTGCCAAACAATGGACATGTTACTTAGTGTAAATAATTAGGTCGCCATTAATGGCCCATTGTGAATCTCACAAATTGCCATGTTACAAGTAGACCAAGATCCCAGAGCCCCCAGACCTACGTCATTTTAGCAAAGCTGAAATTACATTATAATATGTCCCATGCAAATAAAGATCATTTTTGGATCAAGCGTGAGGAGTCATGCTGTGTTAGAAATAGTCCAGCTGTTTTATGCAACGCACCTGCTACTGTTACCTAAAGAAAACTTGTCAATTTCATGATTACAGGTGTGCTTGCTTATATAATGCTATCTGGTAGAACACCATTCGCTTCAACTGGAGATGATACACCGGAAGCTATTTTAGCAAGAATCGAATCAGGAAAGGTAAGTTACTATTAAGATTCTTTTACTAAGATAAGAGCTAGTTTATTCGTAAACCGACTAAAATAGCTCATTAATCCCTTAGGACTAAAAGTGTTTTGAATTTGAAATGTGGATATTGTTAGTAAATGCTCCAATCACCAAAGAGCAAATCATGTGGTCCGAAATAGGATAACATCTCTATAGTTTGATTATTAATTCGAGTCAGTAGAATGACAAGTGCAACTGTCACTGATACATACAAAATGAAACAAACCAGGAACATTGGAAATGTCATTTTACTGACTCGAATTAATAATCGTATTTTAAAATTGATTACGACGAATGTATGAGGTCAATGAATAATGAGCGATTGTAATAATTCTATTTTGGACCGCACTGAACATTGCATTGAACAAATGACTGGCTGTAATCCCACCCGCTCTTACAATGCGCCACAACACGTCACAAAATTCTTGGGACTTCTGGGATTCTTGCGGTGAACCAGAGCCTGGCGAGGGAGGTTCAAGACTTATCTCCCGAGCAAAGCGAAGAGTTCTAAACTATCCCAAGACGACGGCACCTTTTCCCCGAAAAGTACTCTACATTTCACAACTGCTACGAGGAAATAAAAACCAATTCGATTTTTGAAATGTAGCCGATAAGAAAAAGCCATATTATACGATAATGTTGTATTGCCTATTACATAATATGTATGCAATATTTACATAAACATATATTATATGTTTATGTAAATATTGCATATTTTTACTTATTTACAATATTGCTTCTTGTTATCCCACGTATTATTACGATTAAGTTGAGTAATATGTTTATTTAGGAATATTATGTCAGTTAAACCAACGAAGCGAAAACTCCTGGTTGCGTTTTCGTCCGTTTGCGTTTTTATTTGAGGTTTGAAACCTCAAATAAAAACGCACGAATTTGAAATCACATTATTGACCAGCGGGTGGTAATTAAATTCAGTACAATATTATAGCCCGGTTAGAGCCTAGGGCAATAATGACTGGCTTAACCTTAAGTTTGCGAGCCATATAACGTGGTATGATAAGAAATAGTTATTTATTATGCAAGGCTGCTAAGTTGGTTTTTGGCGCGAGTACCTACTTGAAAACTGAGCGAGCGAAGGATTTTAAAATTGAACCGCGAACGGTTAGACGCAGAATAACTTTGCTGCCGAGCGAAACACATAACTTTTCACCTCGCTATACAGCGAGGAAATGCAGTGTGGCCGGCTCGCTTGTCAGTGTAGAAAATAATTGAATGCTGTTTGAATTTCGAAAACACTTTGCGCGCTAGGGCGCAAAATGTAGTTTTGCGCTCAGATTTTGAATGAGAAATAGAATCTTTCCGAACGTGTGAGGTGAAAATGAATTGTTGGCAGGTGGAGCTGTCAACGGGCGTGTGGCGCCACGTGTCAGCGGGCGCGCGCGCCTGCGTGCGGCGCATGCTGCAGCTGGAGCCGGCGCAGCGGCCGCGCGCCGCCGAGCTGGTGCGCGAGCCCTGGATCAGCGCGCCCGCCCCGCCGCACGCGCCCGCGCCGCCCGCGCACGACCACGAGCCTCCCGCCGCCGACTTACGCCGCGCCGTTGATCTCACCTTCCAGGTAAAAAATTACACTAATCTCTGCTCACAAGGTCTGAATCTTTGCCTGCCGGGGTCGCGGGACTAACGAATACCGTGACCCCGGAACGCAAAGGGCTATTGAAGGACACCGTGGATTTTAGTCAGTATAAGTCTGACAGTTGACTCATTTAATGATTTTAGCACGCTAATAAAATCTCAATTTTCTCTTCTTATGTTTACTGCCAGACTCTTTTACCGGATTGAGATTGTTCACTGAACTTATTTTAACAATATTTCGGCATTTCCATTTTTCCACCCCATATAATCCACAATAGTAGTGACTCGGAAACGTGTGTCCGAGAATCTACCCAGAGCAAGGGTGGATAATCTGAATATTGGTTTTATTGTTCTTCCAATCAGCTCTTTTCAACGGTGTACTTATTAAAAAGTATGTTTTAATGCACTCGACGGCTGAACACCGCATAACAGGGCTACTTTTTCTGTCTGTAAGGTTTAAACAACCCAACATAAATGGGATGACGGGAGCTAAACTCCTGTTATAACATTCGAACCTAGCTCATCCATGGCGAGATGCCCCAAGATACCTGTGCCCTGTTGTTCTGCTACTTGAATAGGCTTACAATTTTGACAAGATAAATGATAATCACATTTGCCTGTAATAGTCGTCGAGTATCCACCCTAGGATGGATTTATGGGGTAGCAAAATGGAGCAACAGCAATATTTCTTTTTTCTAACTAGGCAATGACAGCATCGCCATTGACACCACAAGTTTTGGGACCCGTCTCACAATCAACTCTCGCGCAGCGTCGTAGTAAACCCCAGCGACGTTTCCCACCCACACAACTTTAAGGTATCTTCAGACTTACGGTTATCAAATCGTTGATGGGTACATTATAGACGAAAGTGAAAGTACATGTTTTTATAACACACCCAACGAGAGCTGTAAAATATTTTAAGTCTATAATTTTATGAGACCCATTTCCATAATAAACGGTTTAAAACTTAAAGTATGTTAAATTAAAAATTATATTTATAATTATTGTTCTGTCACATTACTTTTTCAAACTTACTAGTTTTTGTGATTGCTAGTCTTGCATACGGCTTATACCAATGAACTTGGTTGCAAAAGAGTTATATTTTTATTCCCACACATTATGTCATCAAGAACAAGATCCATTTGTTAGGACATTCCAAATCTATAATCATTACTGAAAATTGGTGTTGTGGATAACATAAACCTTTTATTTGCTCTTTTACGTACCATGTTTATCTACTAGGCGTATAGAACGATTTAGCATAATCGTATTAAAACGTTTATTTTGTTTCATATAAATGTGCGAAAAAGAGCTTTACTGTTGTGACAAAAGAAAGTCGTCTTCCTGTGAAATATTTATTGTAGAAGTCGGGTATGGTCAACAGGACATAGTGAATTTTACATTGACAGCGCCTTTATTTCGAGGGGTGATTGACCGTACAACGACATAATGATGGAAGAAATGGCTGGCCCAGTTGTGTAGTACTCCTAACTTATAAACTTCCCTGTGCCATGCTTGCTGAAGTGCAATATTTGTTTTTATTTTCTTTTTTTTATGTTAAAACTAAAACAAAGATATTTTTGTAAAGTATTACCTTTTTAGTATTCCTTTAATAATATTTCTTTATAGATACTCATAGCCATTAGTTGTTGCAAACTTTTAGTTTGATGTTGTTCTTGTAATGGAAAAATTGTTTATATTTTTATAAGACAGTATCATTCGATGTAAGCATAGAATCTAAAAATGTAAGTGACTGAGTTTAAAATCAAATTAAAAGACAGCAACACCACGAAATACTTCCACCTTTTTGCCACCAGAGATACGTAAAAGAAACAATCATTTATTTATACTAATTTTTTTAAGCATTTAAGCTAGATAGTTATATTATAAATATGTAAAATCTACACATAAAATCAATTTTATAAAAAATTATGTATTCAATTTGTCGCATCAACTTATTCATTTCACCATATCTGTATTTCGCCATCTAAATATTTGAGTGCTACATTGATTAACTTAGGTACTTAACCAAAATAAATGTTGCGTAATATAATCAGTACTTTGTTTTTGTTAAGGTGGTGTTTTACTCGTAATCATTTTCATATCAATAAGGCCTAACTTGCTCATGAAAGCAAAATTCATTTTTCAATTACCCTCAGTATAGTTATTGTCATGTAGAATGTCATTTAGTATTATTATGATGTTAGTATAAGTAAATCATTATTCATTTATTTTTGTTACTTTAGTTAGGTAACTTTACACTTAAATACCTACGTAACAAGTTAGGTTAGATACTTTATTAAACTATTATAATTATGTTGTAGTTATAGCCCTATCTTAACTGTGCCATTCCCTGTGCTTTACTTTCTTTTATGGATTTTACCTTAATTCATCAATGTATTGCTTTAATTAGTAAAAACTGATATGTGACCTGTATACGATATTATTTGTTTTTAAATTCATGTAATGTGAAAATGAATTCCAAATTTAAAAAGAAACATGATTATTGTTCTTCCATTTTATTTTCAAATTAAGACAACTTGACTTACTGCTATTAACACTAACTAATCTTTGTTCCATAACAATATCTGTTCAGTATTATGGTGCAGATCGAGCAAGTCCCTATGCCAAACTATTTAAAAATAATTACTAATATAAGATAGTAATACCACTTGTCATAATATTATTTGCATAATTTTATGTAACGAATTATACAAATCTGTATTATTTTCATTCAAAGGTGGCTGTCATTTATAATCATATATTTTTATACATGTTGTATTTTATTTCTACTACAATAATAAATAGTTTAGAAATAATTATATGGTGATTGGTTTTCTACCAAAGATTATAAGGTTTTATTCTTAACTTAATGTTATATTCTAACATAATTAATCTTGAAAAAACTTAGGATTGTGTAGATAAATCTTCATGTTAGAACTATAAGGGCGTATTTGGCATAATATTTTAAAGTAGATAGCAGCGCCTGCATTTATAGTATTTACCAAAACCATTGGCTTTACGGAGAGATTATTAACAGTGACCGATTATAACTGTGATTATGGTAAATATTATGATGACTAAGTGCAAGTGCACTGGTGTACAGCCTGTACCTCGTCATTTTTACCAAATTTAAATGTAATTATTTTGACTACAGTTTTATCAACTGAAGGAATTGATATTAAATAAAATATAAATCTTAATAGATATACTTAAATTAAGATTTTAAGAATTTATAACATTCTGAAAATTTCAACATCAAACATATCTGAAAATGTGCATGTAAATGGGTGCCGCATACAATTATATTATTATGATCTATTATATGTATAAGATAATATGCATTTAAACTGGATGCCTGCTTCCATATTAATGAAATTATCGCTTAGGATCCATAATAGTAATGTTTGCGGTAGTGGTACGCGAAAACAATACAAGATGTAAACGCTATTATTTCTGTACGTTCTCCATCTTAATTCAACATTATGCTGAAGGTGCTTGGATATTTACATTAGGGTTGTAGGTCGCCAAGACCAATAAATCTTCTGCTTAGCCCAATCAAGCAGTGTTGCTAAATAGCATGTTTTTATCTCGGACTTTAAGGTCATATTTCTTTGATTGCATTAATTTAATGAAATCAGTTATCTTCCATCTCAAAAAATGTTCATTGTATAAGTTGATTTTGCATTCACCAGTGATCAGTTAACTTATGTAATAAATTTATTTACATTTTTTTTTCATTCCTGTACTCTGTGTGGATCTGACTGAGGTGACTCGAAAATAACAAAGCACAATATCATTAAACGTGTCGGATTGTACGCCCTATACGTTTAATAATACTACCCACCCTACACTACACTGTAGGTGTGGGTAGTATTGATTGTGCGCGACAAACTTAAACCTTCTTTTCAATCATTCTTCAACTTATATTCGTTTTCCTCTTTTTGTTTATCCAATAAAATCACCAGCACGGCTGCAGCGAAAACTTCGTCTTCAGACATGTTTCTCGCACAAAAACATTGTTGTGAATACCTTTTCAATTTCATTGACTAAAATCATTGAACGTTTGTATTCAAAGTGGGTATTCTATACGTACATATTGCACAGTAATATTTTAGGTGTATGGTCCAACTGAGGGCGTTTGCAGACATCTGATTGTAAATGAGCCCAACAGTTAAGTTGTTGTCAAAAATGTAAAATAAGAACGAGAACGCGCAACGCAAGTAAAATTAATGAACCTGATGATGATGATGCCAAATTGAAAAAGGACTGCACAGTTATTTCGCGTAGCAGTAACGGTTTTCACAGATCTAGTGTTGTATTAGCTGTCTGCAGGCCCTCAACTATGACTCGGAAGTAGCTACTATATAGCTACTGTCTACGAGCACTAGGTATACTATTGCTTATATTTTTAAATAAACGATGAGTTTTATCAAATAAAATATAATACCTATTGGGATCACTAGCTATGTAATATGTATAATATGTCTGTTAGTTTTAGAGAATAAACACCATACTTACCTACTCACCTTGAAAAAATGATAATTATCTATGCTGTTCCGTTGTTATAATTATGAAAAGTCATAACATGTAACACAACTTACTGTAATTATAACTTTGGCAGTATGCTAATATTTATCCAGTCAGGGACTTGATTATTGAGAAGATGGAATACTTTATACTTTACTTTGCTGCGTTAGAAATCTATTAAACTTAGGGGCCGTCCATTAATCACGTGATTTTCTTTTGTACCCCCCACCCTTTGGTGATACATGGTGAGGTTTAAGACTAACCCCCCACCCCCCTTCCTATATCACCTGTATTTTTTGTACCTAAAAATGTTCGTAACTATTTTTAAATATTCATAAAATACAGGTTTGAGTATAATCTAATTTTATTATAGGAAGAAATCTACCCAGTGGCTTGTGAACAACAAAAGTATATTGTACGCGTAACGCCGCTTTTCGGTTAAGTATCCCGAAAAAATAAATACACGTGATATATTACAACAACCCCCCACCCCCCCTGTGATATTTCGTGATTTTATATGTATAGGGTGTTAAAAAATTAACTGCAGGAATTTCGTGTGTGTACTCGGTATCAAAAACCATGTTCGTACCAAAAAAAAAAAATTTTTTTTCAATATTATTAATTTTTTTTTCAAGCATTTTTCTTTTGGCCGATTAATATGGCCAATAAAATAAGTTATTTGTAAGTATTTCGATAAATTGCCAGTCCAAAGTCTGCAAAATGTGATGGGAAAGTTGGAATCAGCTGTGAACGCTACACACGGGTAAACGACCTCAAAGAGCAATCAAATTCATTAACATGGTCAAAAAATTAAAAAATGCTTGAAAAAAAAATTATTTTGAAAAAAATGCTCGAAAAAAAAAAGTTTTTTTTGGAATGTGCTTGGTTTTTCATACCGAGTACGCACACGAAATTCCTGCAGTTGATTTTTTAACACCTTGTATAGACCCCCTACCCCATTTCAAACCTCACGTGATTAATGGCCGGTCCCTTACTAGACCATGCCTTGTTGATGATGTGTTGCATGGTGCAAACCGCGTGTGTCTGCTCCATTTGATGGATCAAAACACAGACCCCATATGGTGTAAAAAACTGTTTCATGTAAAATGATTCTGAACTTTTTGATCCACGATTCGTCCTTGTCACGTTTTGGCCTGCCAATTTCTGGCATTCTTAAATCAAATAATTTACAGATATTTTCTTATCTATCAAGTTCCCTGGCGTTTAATACCGTAAAAGTACAAACTTAAAATTGTAGACCTCTCATCCAAGCATCAATGAAAATTATGTGATACAATTTAAGAATACCTAGGGTAACGACATACTGTACTTAGCTTGACTATGTAAACTACTTGTTTGTCGGAGATATTTTAAACTTGTAGGAGTTTAATACCAGTTGACTCTACAGTAGTACGTGGTAGCATCTACCTACTTATATAATACATATTATATGTATACACGTATTTTCTGATCATATCGCACAAAGGATTGGCTCTTTTTTAAATTAATATACGTAATAAGTTATTATTATTCAACATACTGATATTAATGCAGTGCACTACATAATGGCGCACATGTTCCTTCTAGAAAGTAGTGGACTCGCTTTTGTAGTGTAACGAATAAGTACATTCTTGGCACAGCATAATTTATTTTTTTACCTTAATCCGTAAGGACGTTGTAGTAAGTGAGAAGTTTCGGGTTATCGAAACAAGATTTGGAATCCGGTACATCCCTAAAATGCATACAATTCAGAGAATAACATTTTTAAGATTTTCACTATCAAGGCTCGGTGTTGATTCACTGGTATGCACAGTTTGCGTCCGAAAAATTACACATTTTGAAAGCTGGCTCACACTTGACGCACAATTCATTATGGATATATGGAAAAGTAAGGCATCGTTAGAAGGAACGATAGGCAACATTTACAAACGCCATCCAGCCAGAATTGTTAGACCAAACCAAAAACGCGCGTTATCTGAAAACAGAAGATCTAGTGATGTTACAGGATGGACAATAGAACTTGACAATGGGGATGGCAACTGGGGAACTAATGGCGCTAGTATAGCTTGTTCCAAGCATCGTCATTGGCTCAAATCTTATAGGTACTTCAAATTAGTACTACCTCATTGGTCGGATTAGGACTTAGCTATGGTGGCGCCATCTACAATTAGCTTTGACCGGCCCTCCCCATTACTTGTGATTGCTGCCATTCCAGATAAATCTCTGTATAGAAATCGAGCTTTTAAACATTAAATTTTGCACCTACAAAAAAATTAACACGAATACAATATTTATTTTAAAGAAGTTTAAAGTAAACTACAATCCACCAATAATTGTGCATCGTATAATATATTAAGTATTTAATACTGCTTATATAAGTCCGTAATATTAATATAACTGTAATAGATAAATAAATTGATGTATATTCATTCACTTTGGACCGAGCTTGCCTGCACATTTGTTAATTAATTATAAAGAAATATTTTCCTACGGCTCATAATAATATGTTGATGTTGAAGTAGCAAATTTTTTCAATGACACTTCAAACTTGTAGCATACAATTACAAAGATGTTAAAATTTTGCAACTGACACTAATATAACCCTATCAAGACCACAAATCAAGGAATTGAATAGATAAATGAGAGAAAGAGAATAATTATAACTTTTCATTCGCCCCATTAGCATAAAGTCTTAAATGAGTGGAATTTTTGTGGTCTTGGATGTTAATATTATGTCACATCTATTTTTCTATCTGAAATTAAATTTCTACATAGTGAATAATGACATCAAATTGTTGCATAGAAATCACATAGATGTGTAATATAAATATTGTTGATATTGCTTATCATGTTGTTTCATTTGTGTTGATTAGTAACAAAACAAACCACTGGTTTTAATTTTTATTCAATTTTAGTTACCTACTATACAATGGACTTAATAGGGGTTGCATTTGAGGAAGAGAAAACTTTGGTCAGTATTTCGATTTAAGAAGAAGTAAATAATTCATTTATTACTAAAAAGGTATTGGAACTATAGTTTTAAAACTCTGGTTAAAACTGGTCCACTTAATGGGAGACCTGCTGCCTGCACTACGTCTTCCGGTTCGTGGGCGCCACTCAAGAACTTTTCCTTCTCCATCGTGTCCCACTAGCTTAGTCTCCATCGTGGATATTGAATATAAGATTCATTCGAGAGTCGCCAAATCTCAGAATTTGTTCACTGGTTCAAAAGTTAGGTACCGGCCGATCTGCAGTCAGTTTTTTTTAAAATATTATTTTAAATACGTTGCCCCTTACTGGGAATTTCTCCTTTGTCGTGTCGTGGGCGCGTTTAGAAACACAAATACACAAACACCCTGACTCGGAACAATTATCTTGCAGATCATAAAAATATGTATCTGTTCCGTGTGTGGATCGAACCCGCGACACGTTGCGCAGTAGCCGAACGCTCAGCCACTGCGCCAACCGTGCCGTCAAAATTTCCATAGCTTGGCCCCGTATGGATCTCAAAAACTAGGGCACCTGGCGAATATCAGTCTGTTTTTTCCCAGATTTAGCTGCTAATTTGTTTAAAGATGCCAAGTCTTGTCGGGTCTTAGTTTGGAAGACATGAATTCAAGTCATTATATTGTCTAAACTGAAACCCGTCAAATTCAGAGATTTGTGCGACATCATTATTTCAACTAAATCTGTAGGTTAACAAAATTAAAATCATGGTGACTAAGCTATATTGTCAGGAACACTTCCTCCGGGGTCGCGGGATTGTCTTATCAGGTAAGCGTGGCCCCGGAACGTAAATGGCTATTGAAGGACACCGTGGATTTTAGTCAGTCAAGTCTGACAGTCCCTCCTATCCTGCCCTGGGTGAGAGGACTCATTGGATGATTTTACCACGTAATCAATTCCATGAGCAATATAGCATGACTTGACACTTGACTTGCCACTTTAAAAATTTTAGAACTATTGTCGATAACTCTGGTCCTTCGACGATCCTCGAATCCTCGGATTTCGTATTTTATGGCGCAAAGAAACTACAAGGTTTGATTTTACATTGCGGGTTAGGTGACATATAGCTTAAGGCTAAACCGAGCCCTTAGGTCTATGTAGAGTTTTCGATGACAATATTTCACGTAAGTTGCTGAACGAACGAACGCGGCCGATTCGAATAAGATTCTTCGGGTGATCTCTCTGTCAAAATTGGACCTACATACTAACAATCTGTACAAGGTACCAAAGTATAATTATAAAGTCTACTACAACTTCGACAACATTGTTCTCAAGACAAGCTGTATACATGGACATTTGAAATGATTTTCATCTTGTCCATGGCACCTTTTATTTTAAGACCCACCTGTCGGGGAACACTGATGAGGGCATTCAGATATTGAGGTTCTCAAACGACTCTGCCATGATGACTACTATGACTAGGTATATTATCGGCGAAACGAAGGTAAGTGATTCACCATTAATGTTGATGCCGAGACTGTTCCAGTCTAAGAGCTTGAAAAACGTCTTCCAATGCGTTCGTGAACACTTTCGGCTATTGCTACTGCTATTGGTAAGTGATTATTTAGATGATAAGCATAGTTGGTCGCTATGTTGAACACAAGACATTGTTCATGTTCTTTTAACAAAATTGCTAGCTGACAGGCTATATGACTCCATGTAGCTCTGTATTTTTTTATATTGATACTTATTTAATTGTTTTTTTTTGTGTGTGTGTATTTTTATTTATTTTTTGTTGACAGTCGTAGGGTATCATTTGGTACTACTCGTATTGTCGGAGCTGATGAAGATTGTATAATGATATTTGTATTGTATAGAGTCAATCTTTCTAGTTTTATATAGTTTAATAGCAAGCATTGTGTGAGTACTATGTACTTCAGAGCTTTCAGTGATTAGATACTCACGTCTTTTAGTGACATGAATTACTCTGGTGGTTGAGAATATGTCATACTCACTCAAAAGTCTCGCTGACGGTGGCGTGTGTGTCGGATCATTTGGTTCCCTTCAAAATGGTTGAGCTGAATGGTGCTGCTGATACATGTGTCATGTTCGTGAACGGGCGCCGTCAGTCGTGACTGGTCATCTCTTAGCTGCCACGGTCTATTTTAATGATTTATAATTCTCTTGAATTGTCTATTTTATATTTTCGTATGGGCACTTTTTTACTTGCTACATCGTTCTCACATAATGTACCATCTCAAGATGAATGATGATGAACAAAGATTCTGTAATAATTTTGGCGATTGAAAAAGAGTGTCCATGGAGTTTCTTGCTCATTCTTCTCCATAGAGATCTACGCTTTGGAATGAGCACCTACGGTACTTTCACAGTTTTTATGTCTTGTGACTGGGACTGTAGCACCATAACTATTATTATATTACCTGTTTTATTTTTTGTCTTTTGACAATTCAAAAGTGCCTGTAACAGGCCTACTTGAAATAAATGATTTGATTTATTGGTTTTATGTTTTCATTCTGTAGTCAAATGGATCCTGTGATCACTGTGATTTGTGATGGATCCTGTTTTTGTGAATGGACCCACGAGGGTGCATTCACAAACTCACATACGCAACCAGATCCAGGACAACTACTTTGAAGGTCATAATTATAAATATTTGGTTCGTGCGGGAATCGAACCCGTGATTGATCATTCATTCGAGAGCTTTTTAGGTATGTTTTGGTGTCGTGGGATTTATAGACAGTTTCCAGTATCTCATTATTAGTCTCGTCCAGTTTCATATTTGCCTAGGCACTTTACTTTTTGCCTACCTTCAAGTGATTGACACAATTGTGCAGTTAAAATTAGAAGTCATTGGTGTTTTACATTTGGGCAGGTCCAGGATGTGGATTTCACCAGATATGACCTCTCTAAGTTTTCTTTAGTTTGTCAATGATATTCAATGGATCAATGACAATATGGAGATTTTGGTCCAGATTGGACAAAACAACCCCAGGCTATAAAAAAGAAGAAAAATTCAATGTGAAGCTGAAAAAATGTAATATAAGAACTACAAAATAAATCATTTTTACACTTATTTCACATTTACTCCTTTTAGAGTTGGTGCTACTATTGCTCCCTTGCCTGGAATTATTAATGGGCTTCCTTTATAGCAAGCAACTTTGTCATCATTTGTTAAAAGGTCAGGGGCACAAGTCTCAAATATTTTTTTCTTGGGGTTAAGTATGGCTTCTGGCTCTCTAGGGTAGCCCTCACATTCAACCAAATCCCCGGGAACTGCTCCACTTGGTGGTACAAGGACTTCTACTTTTTCAGGAGATGAAGCACACATCACCATAGCTTCTGAAGTCACTCCCCTCATCTGAAAAACATTAAATGAAAGAATTATGTATATAAATAATATATTGCTTGTAGCATAATTTTACTGACAATATAATAATATTTTACTGATGACAATAATTGTATTTTACCTTGACTGGTTTCAAGTTAGCAAGTATCATGACAGTTTTGTTTTGCATCTCTTCAATAGGTACATGATTTACAAGACCAGAAACAACAGTTCGTGGTTTGTCTTCACCGCAATCAATCTTTTCCACATACAATGAATCAGCATCAGGATGTTTGTTTATGTCAATAATTTTTCCAATTCTGAAATCCAACTTCCTAACATCTATAACAGCCTCATTAGCAGACTCGGGTTTTTCTTTGATTTTTTTGGCCTCTTTTGCTTTTTTCACAACTGGCTGTTTTTCTGACTTTACTGTTATATCCTCTGTTTTACATGCAGCAACAGATGGCACTGAAACTTTCCCTGGAATGGGGTACTGTTTCTTACCGTTTTCTGTTTCCAACCTTATTAACTCTGCCTTAGCATTTTCTACTTTAGCAGCTAGAGCTTTATTTTCCTCTGTTAATTCTTTCAGTTTTTCTTCAATTTTGACTTTCTTAATTTCATCTAACTGAAAGGTAAAACATTTGATTAAAGCTTTCACATCTTCATAGTGTTTGCAATAATTTATTTGCTAGAAAAAGACTTCTTTGTTTGCAAGAGGAGTTTGCATAAATACCTTGGTTTTTAATTCCGTTAGTCTCTTTTCTGCTTTTTCAGCATTGTTTATAATTCTACTGATAGTATTTTGAGACATATTTCTCTTCAATATGTTCAATAACATCGAAAGTATCAATATGAGGTTGTTTTTCTAACCTCAAAATTACTCAGGCTGGATGATGAATGACAAAATGACAATGACATTGACGCTGACGGCTGACTGACAGTACGAACGAGTGAGGCGTATTTATCGAAACAGGTAAGAGAAACAGGTATTTCAAAGTAACAAAAAAACTTTTTGAAAAAAAGGGAACCGACTTCAAAACCAAACACAAAAAAACTAAAATAACTTTTCTTTCGGAAGTCGGTGGCTTTGTTTTTTATTTAATTGACTATGGCCACCGACTTCCGAAAGAAAAGTTATTTTACAGTTTTTTTGCGTTTGGTTTTGAAGTCGGTTCCCTTTTTTTCAAAAAGTTTTTTATTTTTCCCTTTTTAGTTTAGATATTCAACAAAAAAAAAAAATTCATATAATCGGCTTCTTTGAAAATCTACAATCCTAGTAAGCAACAAAAACGGATCTATACGGGCAACTTCACGAGATATCCATTATTGTTATACACTAAAACCTTCCCCCAGAATGTAACGAACGCTGTTCTGAAAACCGCATCAAAATCGGTTCAGCCAATCGCTAGATAATCGCGGACAAACATGCAATCGTCTCTGAAAATCTACAATCCAAGTAAGCAATAAAAAAACTTTTTGAAAAAAGGGAACCGACTTCAAAACCAAACACAAAAAAACTGTAAAATAACTTTTCTTTCGGAAGTCGGTGGCTTATTTCATCGACTATGGCCACCTACTTCCGAAAGACTTTTCTTTCGGAAGTAGGTGGTTATTTTACAGTTTTTTTTTTGTGTTTGGTTTTGAAGTCGGTTCCTTTTTTTCAAAAAGTTTTTTATTTTTCCCTTTTTAGTTAAGATATTCAACAAAATCTGCATATAATCGGCGTCTTTGAAAATCTACAATCCTTAAAGCAACAAAAACGGATCTATGGGGGCAACTTCACGAGATATCCATTATTGTTATATAAAGGATGTAATTAGACACATCACAAAGCAGTTAACTACGCATACTGTACATCTAAGTAGCTTACGCTAAAATTATCGCTGGGAACCGACTTTTATTTTTAGGCATCAAAAAATAAATTATTTTATTGCGCGCAATGTAAAGCAAACAGGTTTCGTGTCGTTGTGTGCTTAGGCGGTGGCTTGACGCACACAAGCGCGCCTATGCTGGAACGCGCTATGATAAGAACGTATCGACGTGCGTGCGTAATTTTTTTAGAAAAATCGAAAATTCAGGTAATGTTTGTTTGTAATCATACTTAGAATTCGATTTCGTAAAAAAAAAGATTAAAAAAATGCAACTTTGACCTTCAATATCTCGAGAACCCGTGGAGTCCCAGGTATGGTCTAAAGGAAAAAAATGATTCAAATAATGGGTAGAATACGTGGCTTTCGGCTTCGTTAAGTGTCTTCTTACACCCGGTATATACTAAAACCTTCCCCAGAACGTCACAAACACTTTTCTGAAAACCGCATCAAAATCGGTTTAGCCAAACGCGAGATAATCGCGGACAAACATGCATACATACATACAGGTCGAACTGAGAATCTACTTTTTTTTGAAGTCGGTTAAAAACGGATCCACGCGGGCAACGTCACAGGATATCTATTAGTGATAAATACTAAAACCTTCTCCAGAATGTAAGGAACACTTTCCTGAAAACCGCATCAAAATCCGTTCAGCAAAACTCGAGATAATCGCGGACAAACATACATACAGGTCGAACTGAGAATCTACTTTTTTTTTGAAGTCGGTTAAAAATTTAAGAGCGCATATTCTGAAAGTTTGCAACGTCGTAAATAGTTGTCAAATATTAACAAGTTTTAATTAATTTAGCAATATTACTGTATGGAAATAATAATTATGGCTCTGTAGTGCACTAAAAATTGATAAGGGAATGCAATAAGTAATATCGTTACACTGAATATATAGTTTTAGATGTAAAAAAAGTTTGGAAACCTTCCAAATGCCTTTTTTACACCTGAAACGGTGACAACATCAAATTCAGTATTTTAATTGCTTTCCTACATCAATATTTTAGTGCACTACAGAGCCATATTTCTTATTTTATTTTCATACAGTAAATTTTCCAAATTAATTAAAACTTGTAAATATTTGACAGCTATTTGCGATGTTGTCAACTTTCTGGTTATGCGCCCTTGACAGGTATTTCAATACCGAAAAAACAGTTCCTGCTTTTTCCCCTATTCCACAGCAAACAACCTTTTTTGTAAATCAATAAAATTAAATAGATCTAAAAGTAAAGAGGTTGAGGCAACAGAAGAGGTTGAATACCTGTCCTCCCCGGGTCGACGGCGCGTTGTGTTCCACGCGCGCCTCAAAGAGTGTCAGCATGATGACGGGGACCCCTCTAGAGGGCCAAAGCCTGCCGGGGTCGCGGGACTTATCTCATTACCGTGACTCCGGAACATAAAGGACTATTGAAGGACACCGTGGATTTTAGTCAGTACGAGTCTGACAGTCCCTCTCGCCCTGCCCTGGGTGGGAGGACTCATTTGATGATTTTACCACGAAAAAAAAAAGTCCCGTGTCTCGCGATGACCGCAGGCAGAACTCTGATGAACCACGGTGAACTTTGTGTATGTGGTGGTGTGGTGGGCCCAATACACAGATGATATTGGAAAGAAATAGATGAACCTTTGATCTTTTTGGAGTACTGGTGAGCCTGACCCCTCGTTTACACCAAGAAACAAGTTATATACTAGTTTCATACAAAACTTGTAGAATACTTGTCAAAACATAATTATTTGTTTTATACATGTATTGAGAGTGTCTCAAACATTCTTTCGTTCACACTGTGTAGCCAAAAAGTATATATACAAGTATAAAACACATTTGCGTTTACACTGAAGTCCATGACATGTCAAAACTTATCAGATACAGTGATAGCGTTCTCACCTGCAAAATACAGTCGTGGTTTAGACAAGTATTGTTTATTTTTTTGCAATTTCTGTATGATACTAATCACAAACAAGTTTTAAACTCTATCCATGCTTGTTGGATAAAGTTTTCAACATACCGGACGGACCACGTTTTTTTTCCTTGGTGAAAACGAAAGAAGAAGAAGAATGGAGTGGTCAAAGAAACAAACTTTAGAACTCTTGAGCTTTTGCATGTACAAGAATGCCTGTGGAATGTGAAAAATGAAGTTCAGAATTTATTTTATTTATTTATTTATTACAAGTTAAAGTTCCTTACACTTAAACAAAGCACACAATTAGACCTCTGGGGTCTGTCTTAGCATAGATCGTCGGAAGAAAAAAGACGCATTGGCTTCAGTTTGCGTAGAGAAGTAAACTGCACACATGAAGTACCTAATTAAAGTTCTTCAGCGTCTTCTCTTTCCATTGTCACAACAGTTTTTTTTATCTCTTTATTCTTCTTTTTTCTTATTAATAACATTTTTAAATATTTTTACAAAAATAAATAAAAAAAACATTTAAAAATATTAAAAAAATAGCAGTCCACCAGGATCGGGAACAGGGTCCGGGCCGCCGGTGGTCAGGGCTCCTGAGAGAGGAACCTCCTAACAATGCGCGCCGTGTCCAGAAGTACTGCCTTCTGAATCAGGCGCCTGATCCAGCTGCCAAGCGAGAGCCTCCTCAGATGTTCACAACAGTTTTTTTTTATTATTAGGTATTAGAAAATATAAAAGTACGGACTGAATTTGTCTCGAATTCTACAAGTTTTAACAAAAACAGGAGATCATAAACATGTAGGCAACTAGAAGTTTACCGTGTTTCATATAAGTTTTGTATACTTACTACAAGTTTTATACATGTATATAGTTTTATACAAATTTTGTATACAACGTGTTTGATACATGTATATGAGAAACGAAATCATCGCATCAAATTTGTAAAATACATGTATTTTACCTTGGTGTAAACGAGGGGTGAGGAGTATTGCAACCAGTGTTGCAATATAAATAATAAATGGCTGAAAACATGTAAATAGTTGTTATTCATTGTAATCTGTGGTTAATTTAAGAAAAAAAAAAAAAAAAAAAAAAAAAAAAAAAAAAAAAAAAAAAAAAAAAAAAAAAAGAAAAAAAAGAAAGTAATTTTGCTCCTTTTTTCAAACCAAATTATATAAGGCAATACCCAGAGCATGCAGTAAATACTGAATTTAAAGTATATGTAGAATCCCTGGACAAGAATGAACGATTTGGAAATAAAAGTCCAATCTATCTCAATCATATATTTACAACAGAAATAAAGGGTGTGGTGACCCTGCAAAGAGTCAATGCAACCAAGATTGTTGTAGTATTTAAACTGGCCAATACTGCCAACAACTTCATGGCGAACTCTGCGTTTTTGGCCAAATATAATTTAAAGGCATTTATACCAGCGGCTCACATTGAAAAAACAGGAGTGATAAGATTTGTTCCGACTAACATCTCAACAAAGGAACTGTACTCAAAACTTTCATCTCACTCTGAAATCATCGCTGTTCGTCGTTTCTCGAAGAAAGTGGGAACTCAACGAGTTCCTCTACAGACTGTTAGCTTGACTTTTCTCTCCAATAATCTACCTGAAAATGTACAATACGATCTTTTCTCATATAGGGTTTTTGATTATATTCCGCCTCTGCAGCAATGTTACCGGTGTTTTAAGTTTAATCATTCAGCAAAAGTATGTAATGGTAAGCAACGTTGTAGTTGCTGCGCCGGAGAACATCTTTATACGGAATGCGATAAGAGTACTGAGCTTTGCTGCGCCAACTGCAGGGGGCCACATTTGGCCATTTCAAGATCTTGTCCTATCAAAATTCAAAAAATGTTAGAAAAAAGAAATAAAATTACCTATTCTAGTGTTGTTGATACCAAAAAATATGAACAAAGCTTTCCAACAATATCCGAAAGTGTAAATAAAAAACAACGTGTTGTAAATAAAAATTCCACTAAAGCTACATTAATTAATAATGAAAATGTACAAAATGTAAATAAAACTATACAAAACTTAAATGATAAAATTACTCCTAATAATAATAAGGTTCCTGTAGTTCCTACTGCACAGGCTCCTCAAGTTAATTTAAGAGACCAATTATTAAATAATTCAGATTTAAACTCAGCAATTATTCGTACTATTCTTGAAATTAGTAATAAGGGTGATGAGACTCCAATTAATAGCAAAACAGTTGGCGACATGCTACTTAAAAACCTTACTTAAACTTATGGATATAAATTACACCTCATCACAGTCGCAATTACGCCTAGCACAGTTTAATATACAAAGTGCATATAATAAAAAACCCTTACTAATAAATTTCTTAAAACATGAAAATATTGACATTTGTCTCTTAAATGAGACATGGTTTAAAGATAATAGAACATTTAATATTCCTGGATACAATTTACATTATCGTAATGCAAGCAATAACCATGGAGGCGTAGCAATATTAATCCGCCCTTTTTTAAAATATAAACAGTTGGATATTCAGTTTTATGAAGATTTACAAAGTATATCTATATTGTTAACCACAAGTCATGGTCTTCTTTCTGTTTTATGTGTGTATTCCCCACCTACAAGTGGACATATTAGAATGAACAGATTACGAAACTTAATCAATGCATTGCCTCCTCCTGTTTTCATCAGTGGTGATTTTAATGCACATCATATAGCGTTTGGATGTGTTGCCACAAAAGGACGTGGACAGCAACTTTATGACATAATTGATGACTCTAATTTATGCATACTTAATGATGGTAGTTATACAACTCTTCAATATCCAAATCGTAATCCATCTGCTATAGATGTTACTTTTGTCAGTCCCTGTATTGCACCACTTTGCGATTGGTCAGTTTATGACGATAACATGGGTAGTTATCATTTTCCAACAATTACTTCTATATCACTATGTGTAGATAAATACAAAATAAACCCTCCTACAGAAAAGTATTTGTATAATAAAACTGACTGGGAACAGTATAGTGAGCTATCCAAAGACTATTTTAGTAATGTAAATGTGGATCATGAAGACCCTTTACAAACATATAATATTTTCTGTGATAAACTTAAATCTTTAAAAGATGCATGTATTCCTAAGTTTGTTCGAACATCTAATTACAAAAGTAAACTTCCAGTACCATGGTGGAACGATAAATGCAAACAGAGTGTTATCAATTCTTATGAAGCACTAAAATACTATAGGAAAAATCCCAGTATTGAAAATTTTGTTAATTACAAGAGGTTAGATGCTATGAAAAAGAGGACAATTGCTGAGGAAAAGAAAAATGGATGGAATAGTTTGTGTAATAGTTTCAATAGGACAACTCCCATTAGCAAAATTTGGAATCAAATTAAAATGTTTAAACATAGTAGAAAGGTTAATAATAGGTATTATTCGGATACATTCATTGATGCCTTTTTAGATAAATTGTCAGATAAAGGCTTAGAAGTCCCCAACTTAGAAACTTATTTTAATATTAATAACGATAATGAAAATACGAAATTTATCTTAGAAAAGTTTTCATTCCAGGAATTTTCTGCTTCTTTGAATTCACGAAAAAATACAACACCTGGTCTAGATGGTTTTCCTTACATTTTAATAAAAAAGCTTCATCTCTCAATTCAAAAACTTTTTTTAGACATTCTTAACAATCTATGGATTAATCAGATTATTCCAGAGTCATGGAAAACACAATGTGTGATACCAGTTTTAAAGGCAGATAAGCCTCCAGATAACGCAAATTCCTACCGACCTATTTCACTGTCATCCTGTCTAGGTAAATTACTAGAAAATATGATAAAAACTCGACTTGATTGGTTTGTTGAGCACAATGGCATAATACCAAATGTACAATATGGTTTCAGACGAGGGCGAAGTTGTGCAGACAGCTTTGTATCACTTGTCTCCGATCTGAAATATGCAAAAAATAATAAAAATAATGTGATATGCACTTTTCTAGATGTACAAGGGGCATTTGATAGCGTGCAACCAGCCATTTTAGTTAAAATTCTATCACAACTTGGCATTCCCGGACTCTTATGTAAATGGATATTTAACTTTTTAAACAACAGAACTTTATATGTTAGACATAATAATATTATCTATGGACCTAGATCTGCATCAAAAGGCACAATGCAAGGCGCAGTATTGTCCCCTCTATTGTATAGCCTTTACTGTAGTGAAATTTGTAAATATGTAAATAATCCTAATGTAAATATTCTTCAATTTGCTGATGATCTTGTTTTATATTGTACAAATAGAAATATTGACCAAGCTGCATGTACTTTAAATGATTCTCTAAAGAAATTACAAATATATTACAATACATTGGACCTCAAAATCAATACAAGTAAAAGTAGAGTTGTGATTTTTGGCCAGGAATCACCTAACACAATTATAAATTTTAACAATGAACCTATTCCACAAACAGACAAACATAAATTTTTAGGTATAGTTTTAGATAAGAAACTCTCTTTTGAATATCATTTAAAGTACATTTCTGAAAATTCTTTAAAAAGTCTTAATATTCTTCGTTGCTTAGCTGGAGTTTCTTGGGGTGCAGACCCTAAGACTCTTACAATTTTGTATAAATCAATTGTACGTAGTCACTTTGATTACAGTTGCCTTGTATATATTAATATCAACAGTAAGTTTGTAAATAGATTAGATATTATACAAAATAAGGGTCTTAGGATAATATCAGGTGCTATGTGTTCTACACCCATTAGAGCCATGGAAATAGAAACAAAAATAATGCCACTATCACTTCGCAGATTGCTTTTAGCCCAACGCTTTTGTTTAAAATTAATATGCTGTAAAAATCAAACAATAATGAACAAAATTTTGCCTTACCATTTTCAATACAGTGTTCCTGAGATAACTGGTGAGAATCTTCTTCACCACCAATATCCAGAACTGTCCCAAATCCTCCTACAAATAAAAAGTAAATATAACAAAACATTTTCTGATTCTTTATGGCCATACTATTCAACACAATTTCATATTTTATTTAATGTACCAAAATTGATTAACGCCTCTGTTTGCTCCAATCAAGATCTTCTACAGTTTTTGGACCACAATAGGGAATATTATAAAATATATACTGATGGTAGTAAAGGAGACTCTCATGTGCGAAGTGCCATTTATGATTCTCAAATTAAATTTGTACAAAGTTTTGTTTTAGACACTAGTTGTAGTATATTTACTGCAGAGGCATATGCAGTTTTAGAAGCCCTTAGGTATATTGATACTATGGACAAATGTACATATTTTTTAATCCTTACAGATTCTCTTAGTTTAATTAATAGTTTAAAAGGATTCAACTTTAAATTTAAATCCAATTATCTACTATTTAAAATTAAAGTTTTATTAAATAATCTTAGGTATAGAGGAAAAGAAGTATTTTTTATGTGGATACCTTCTCATAAAGGCATAAGTGGGAATGAAATTGCTGATAAAGCTGCATATAAGGGTATAAATTCTTTAGATGTAAGTACTGTCGTTAAAATCCCTATCACTGATTGTTATCCTGAAATTAATGAAGATATAAATGAAATATGGAGAATTTTTTGGAAAAAGGATCAAGAAGATAAAGGAAAGTGGTATGGAAGTATTCAAACGGATTTACCCAGTAAACCCTGGTATTATCAGTTGAAGACAGCAAGTCGAGACTTCATAACAACAATCAATAGACTCCGGTTTGGGCATAACACCACACCCGCACATTTGAGTAGATTCAACATAATTGATGATCAGACATGCACTGCCTGCCACAAGTTTCCTGGAACCCTAGAACACATTATTTTTAGCTGTGAAGAATACAACCTCCAACGACTAATTCTTGCAAGCGAGCTCTTTGAAATATCAGAAGAAATGTCAACAAATGTCGAATCCCGCCGCCTTAACGTGTTGCTACAAAAAAAAGATTGCTTTATGCCGCTATACAAATATATCAAAAACACTATTGGAAAAATATAAATAAGAAGATATGAAGATACGCCAAAAGAAGACTTAGCAAACATAAAATATGAGCGAAACAATAATAAAGATTTGGCATAAAGGCATCGAAGCCATGCCAAAAACATTTAAAAAAAAAAAAAAAAAAAAAGAGAACAAAGATGGCCGTTGCAAGCGCGTCATAAATACGCAACTGACGTTGTTTATATTTGCGCAAAAGTTTAAGATTTAATTACAATCTTAGCTTAATTTTGTGCCTGTGTTGACTATAATGCTAGTGGATAATCCTGCACATTGAAAGTCGAAATACTATAATGTATTAAAACTGCATACGGAACGATGTCAAACAACACTGTCGGCTCATCGGGGCCTGCTCCCGGCAAAATACGTGGACCTGGAAGACCACCAAAACGTACATGCACTTGGTGTGCTCAAAGTAAAACACCACTGAAGTATGTTCTGCCTACTGAAAACGGGAAAAAAGAATTTTGTTCGGAGACGTGTTTGTCTGAATTCAGACAGGCGTACAGTAAAGGCGCTTGTCTTCACTGTGATAATGTTATTCGGGGTAACGCGCCTTCCAGTAGTAAGAACTTTTGTTCTACGTATTGTTTGAATAAGTATCAAAAGAAAAATGAGAAGCGAACTACATCCCCACAATCTGGAAATGGAGCTAACGGATCAGAAAATCACGCAAATAATAATTCTACGGGTTCTTTTTATGACATTTACCAAGACTTTGATTGGAATGAGTACATGAAGGATACAAACAGTGTGGCAGCACCTCAAGAATGTTTTAAACAGGCACCTATGCCTCCAGTAAATGACTTCAGAGTTGGAATGAAATTAGAGGCTCTTGATCCCCGAAACTTAACATCTACCTGTATTGCAACTGTTGTTGGGCTTCTGGGCCCTCGATTAAGGCTGAGGCTTGATGGCAGTGACAACAAAAATGACTTCTGGCGTCTTGTAGATGCAGGAGATATTCATCCTATTGGTCATTGTGAAAAAAACGATGGTATGTTGCAGCCTCCTCTGGGATTTCGAATGAATGCTAGTAGCTGGCCCATGTTTTTACTCAAAACTCTTAATGGTGCAGATATGGCTCCCGCTAAAGTTTTTCAACCTGAACCTCCAACTCCAAAAACAAATTTGTTTGCGGTTGGGCAGAAATTAGAGGCTGTAGATAAAAAAAATCCACAGTTGATTTGTTGTGCGACTGTAAGTGCTGTGAAAAATGATCAGATACATGTAACATTTGATGGTTGGAGAGGTGCATTTGATTATTGGTGTAGATATGATTCAAGAGATATATTCCCAGTTGGTTGGTGTGCTAGAGCTGGCCACCTTCTTGCTCCTCCTGGTCAGAAAAGTGCCACAACACCATCAAGGTAATAATTAAATTCCTATAATTTAGATTTGTTTGTTTTGATGGATTAGGTAATACGATTATTGGAAATCCAGATTAATAATAATTTCCGATTCACATTGTTATGTTTGGTCAAGTGACAGCATATTGTACCCTTATTGCAAAAACCGATTATCTGCATAAAAATTCGAGTGATAATGGGTTTTACCTATAGCTTCGTCGTGACTTGAGGATTCGATATCTATATTTAACTAAAAATTGGTAAAAAATGCAGATAATCGGTTTTTGCAATAAGGGTACGATATATTTGTTACAGTAAATAAAAAGAGAGAGCTATTATTTACATCTTATCTTCGTTGTATGTAACCATATAATTCACATCATTAATTACTATTTATAAATAGAAAAAAGATAATTTGGTACAATGGTTGTCAATACATTACAAGGAGTTAAGATAGCAGTTCTGATATTTGTATATTAAGATGGCTACCTACTGGACCCAAGTAATTCAAAAATGAGTTCCATCAATATGCAAGGAAGATTATGAGCCTTTAATAAATAATGACTGTTATCTTACAGATTCAAAATGAGGCCAAGTGGTGGTATACCTAACCCAGCTTTACCCGAAGGGGGTTCTACTGGAGCTGGAAACTCAAATAGCTCTGTAACACCAACACCGGTAGCCACAGTCTCTCTCCGCATACGAAGCAGTTGCACTGGTGGTAGTAGCTCTTTTCCAAGTTCCGTCTCTGGCTCTGGTCCATCTGGGGCTGCTGAAGCGCTGGTGAAAGAGTTGTTAAGTGTCCACCCAGATCCACAGAGGCTGACAAGAGCAATACTTACCGCATCTAGTAGCTATTCTAATATATCTAATGTACAGGTAAGACAACAGTTTATTTATGAAGATGTTTTGTATAGACAATACTTAAATCAAGTCAAATAATATGTGTTGATATTTTTGAAGTTGTCACTGTCAAACCTGGATAAGTGAGAAAACTCTATAAGCGACCATAATGGTCAGGTCTTGTCATTTTTATTCCCAATACCTCTATGAGCAGGGTTCGAAGGATATATATCAATTGATATATATCATGATATATATCCGATATATATCCGATATATATCAAACGATTTTTTGTGATATATATCAAAAATAATAAATGGATTTTTACTGTATTGTATTTAAGTACTTTTACCGACGCGCTGTGTATATTCGTCGTTTTTTCCGTCTTCAGACCGTCAAATTCGAATTTACCAAGTAGGTACTGCGATCAATAATAATAATGCAACGAAAAAGAGCCAAAATAATTTTCAATTCTGTCATTTTTAAACATACTTCTTAAAAGTGAAGTGGATTTTTAAGATATTTTAATTTTGTTTCCCTAATATAACATAAGACTGTTTTCTGAGAAAAAGATGTTTTTTTTAGTTGATTTTTGTAAATTATAAGATTTTATGTTTTTATGTTTATTTTGTTTGCACTGATTTTAATTGATTTGTTAAATACATAAACATAAATAAACACCAAAAATATGTGGTTTTTATATTATAATAATAATTCATAATAAATTGTCATGTTTCTGTGAAAATCGTATAGTAATAAGATAATAAAATGACAGTCTTAAGAAATGGATAATAAATATCGGATATATATCCGATTTTGGATATATATCGGATATATATCATAAATATCCGATATTTTGATATTTATTATAAATATCGGATATTTTCGAACCCTGTCTATGAGTGACAGTGTAGGAACCTCTTTTAGAGAGAGTAATTTTTCACATCTAGACCTCTGTAAGTGACAGTGTTTTTCCTTTTGACCTCTGTAAGCGAGACTATTTACAATAATATTTCAATACACATCTCAAAACTCGCAACTTTAGGTACTTAAAACCAAACCATATCCTTGTTTGTAAACAAAAAAAGCCATAGCGTCATTGTTTTCGATGGAATTAGAAATGCCTGCAGCACATGTGCGCTTGTCCCCACCTGATATCTTCAACATTTGGTCAAACTCAAACCTTCATAAGTGACAATCTGCTTTAGTGAGAAACCTCTATAAGTGAGAATAACATTCGGGTCCCTTGGATTCTCGCTTAACTAGGTTCGACTGTATTTATATGTATACATTCATACTTAAAATATCTGAACTCCAAAAATCTGCTTCTGGTTTAACTGATTTCCATAAACCAAGAGTTAAAAAGTTGATGTTTCGAAGAACAATGCCAATGTTTATTTGAACTGTTACAGGTTTCATCAGGAAATAAAAATTACCCCGTAAAAGTCCCTTCAGAGCTAACAATTGAAGAACTTAAGAACTGGCTAAAAGGTGTATCTAGTGGTGTTGGCAGCTGTATTGGTATGATAGAGGTTGACACAGGCGAGGCTGCTGGTCGGCCTTGCACTCTCTGTGGCGAATCTACGTCTAATAATGTTACATCAGGTGTCAAGAGACCTAAAACTGTGAGTACATACAGTTTTGATAGTTTTATAATAACACATGTTTATACTACACAACGGTTAGTTACCAAATAATCTAAGATTTTTTGACTATATTTTTTAATAAATTCATTGCCTGTGTTTTTAGCACATAAACATAATAGTATAATACTTGCATGACCGAAAATAATTGCATTACAAACCTGATCGTGCAGGGTAGATCACTACAATATAGGAAGAGAGCATAATGTGCGACACAATGTGAACTGCCCATGTAAATGCTTGAGAGACAAAATTGATTTTTCAGCCTTTCAATGCAATAGTCTAAGGGACTTTACCCATGGCGCGATGCGACGCAATGCGACGCGATTCGACCGATTCCAACTACAAGTGAAAATCAACCTTGCCACTAAGAAATAATGATGCAATTCGATTGACTTGACGTCGTCGTGGCGATCGTGTTTTGTTTTTCATCTAACCATAGATAACAACGTGTTTTATGTCATATGTCGTAGTGGTAAGGTTGATTTTCACTTGTAGTTGGAATCGGTCGAATTGCAATTGCATAGCGTCGCATCGCGCCGTGGGTAAAGTCCCTTAGTTTTAAAGATGTCTAATACCTTACCATGCAAGACAATGACAGGCAATGACATTGTAAGTCGATACATTACAGGAAGAGAGCACAACAGGCAGTAGCGTGAACGGTTCGGGCGAGTGCTCGAGCGGCAAGCTGGCGCGCGTGTCGCCCGAGCGGCCCGAGCCGGCCTCCTCCACCACGGGCGCGCCGCCGCCGCCCTCGCCCTCCGCGCCGCCCGCTGACTGGTCGGTCGAGGACGTCATCGGGTTCATTGCAGCCGCCGACCAAGCCCTTGCCGCTCACGCTGATTTGTTTAGGAAGCATGTGAGTACAGTATTCTAATTCTAACTATGACCCAGTTTCAGTACTTAGCCAAGCATTAGGTCAACATCTACTATAGTCGAACTAAGCTTCAATCTAGACAGTCCAGTACCAGATATTAAATTGGATGAATTATTATGGTCAGTATGGATGTTCCAAAACGGTCCAACTAGAGAGTGAACGAGACGTAAACAAAGCTAGATGAAAGTGAGGGAGAGGTGGCTCTAGAAAAATCTATTCAAACGTTTTTATTTGCCGCCATGCTTTACACGGGAAGCTACCCTGGTTTTGCGAGCGCGCGTGTTTCGAAAACAATCGATCGTTTAGTTGCGTTTGTTTAATTTTTTTTAAATTCCGTGCAACGTAGTAGCATCACTTTCGTCGCGAAAATTCAGGTATTCAATGCTATTGGAAACACACAAGACGAAATTCGTCATAGTCGACCAAGAACAGCAAGAGCTTCTGGAAACATTGAGATGGTTGCAGATTTCTTTAATCGATAGCTTCTTGTTAGTTTTGGGAAGCGCAAAGCGCGTTGTTTTGGTGTTCAAAGACTAAGATAAAGTGGGTAATAAGTTATAGTGGAAAGTGGTTCCAGCAAGAAGGAGCCACGGCCCATTCCAATCACTCGTCTCAGCTTTCTGTCAATGTGCTCTGCCCCTGCACGTCAGAATCCATATTGATCTTTTATTTTGTTATACCATCTATGTAACACTAGATTTGAGTATTAAGCGCAGTTCTTTATTCCCGAAAAAAGTGATTTATCATACTAATTCGACTTTTTGTTTTGTTGCAGGAAATAGATGGCAAAGCATTATTATTGTTAAACTCGGACATGATGATGAAATATATGGGTTTAAAACTAGGCCCTGCTTTAAAAATTTGCAATCTTGTATCAAAAATTAAAAATCGTCGACATTATAGTACCTAAGCATTTATACAGCTCACTGTGTATTAGATATTCAATAATATTACAATAATTCACTCTTAGAGTTTGAAACTATAAGTTTCTTTTTTTTTACACACTTCTCAGAAATCTATAAACAATGTTAATTTTCAATATTAGAATCTGCTTTTTTTTTTGAATCTCAAAAAGTATGTGGTTTTAAAGTGTTATTGACTTATGATTCAAAATATATTTTCAAGTATTCAACAACTTATAGCTATGTTCAATTCGAAATTCTGGGACAGTTTTAGCAATAAATTGAAGAGTTAAGTATTTTGACTATTTAATTTTATTATGACTAAAGCAATTACATCAAAATGACTAGTGTAAACTGTGCTTAGGCCTTAAAAACAGCAATTTAAATTATGAATAAAGCCAATCGTATAGTCATTATAATAAAAGCCTATCATAAAATCAGTTCACATCTTTCGCAGCAGCGCTATTGTGCGAGTCACGTGTCCCGTCGTGTGGCAGTTATTAAAGTATGGTATTTATTTGTGTAGACTGCTGAGTTTAAAACTTAAGGTTGGGTTTCTTGGCATTGAATACAAAAGCATAAAAAACCGAGTGAAATCTAAAATTCTCGAAACAGATAATAGAAAATCATAAAATATTTTTCTCAGAATTATTGATACTGATTACAAATGTAAATAATTAGAAGTAAATAAAAATATGTTGATAAACAAGCCGACATTTAATTTTCACATAATTAGTATACACGAACAAGGTTAAATCAATCACAGCAGTTAAATTCATATGACTTACTTTAAAAGTAGAATCATCCATAATGATTTTAATTGTTACAATAATTCTGTTAATGTACATATTTTACTACCTAAAATACTAGAGAGCACAAACGGGGCATGTAAGAACATGGAGGTAGAGCAAAGTATTCAGAAGATAATTAAGTTCTGTTTTTAAGTACAAGAGCTAGTATAGTCAAAGAACTAGCTCCTAGACTATACTTTAAAAAATAACTGATAATAATTATCTTCTTTAATCTGTGCGTTGACTACAAATTTGCAAAATCAGGGAGATAACAGATCTTTGCTAGGTGCCCTAACTTTTGAGATTCACACGGGGCCAAGCTGTGGAAACTGACTCTAGCTCGGCCACCAATACACCCTTATAACTTTGAAACAGTGACCGACAAATTCTGAGATTTGGCAACTAATTTTGACTAATTAGCGACTAAATCTTTGTGTTATCAATATCCATGGTGATCCATGGTGGGGTTTTTTTTTTTTTTTTTTTTATCCTTTATTTCAGGCAACTGAGGCCCATAAAAACACAATACATATATTATACAAGTATAAAAATAATAACTATAAACTAATACATATTTTAAAACAATAAACTTAAAAACTAGTGAAGACGAAGTGACGGCGTCGTGTTACGCTGCGAGGTGTCGCGTAGCCGGCCTCGAAAACGCCGATGCCCGTGTCAGGGACACTAAAATCAAGAACTATGGGGTTTACTTTGCAAATTATAGAAGTTAAATTGTGTTTCTTAAACTTAGCTCCTCATGATGTACAGTCGATGCGGAATAGAATTTCCAGGAATTGACTAACCGCGGTCAAGATGACAATCGAGTACATTTCAAACCACAGTCGATTCCTGAACCCATTCCCTTCAGTGGAAACGCACCCTTATGGCGACACACATAAATGCTATTTTACACTATTATAAGGCTATATTGATTCAACATAATTTCTGAGAGTCGTTTACTCGAATTCAATCGTTATTAATATTTGAATGATTATATTATCAATAATAAGGTGCAGTTTACACTTGAGACTTCTTTCCCTATAGGTTTTCCTAATAATAATAATAATTTAGTCATGTAAATAGGTATTTCGTTGAGTAAAATTGCATTTAATGTAGTAAGAGCTCATATTACATAATTATTATTCCATTAAACTCCTAAAATGTTATTATTGGGCTGTACTATTTAGGTTTAAATTAATTGTACATAAATATTGGCTAGTCGTGCGTCAAATTTTGCCTGAACGCTGTAAGTACATACGATTTTATTATAAACTCAAATTCAATACCGTGTACAGAAATTTTATCGTAGATTAGGGTCTTAGTGCCTTTCATAAATAAATAGGTGTACTTAAAATTATCCCATTCAACATGTCCTCATTTAGGTCGAATTAGCGCTCAATGACACCAATAGAAGCTGTGATTTTATATGACGATTTAGTATTCATAATATTATTGTCTTACACAATGACAATGCAAATTTTATTATGCAGGTGTAACGGTCATCGATGCTCACAGTTTGAGCAAGTTTTCAGTACATATTTCGAACCCCCCATACACAGTATCCATCCGCAATTTAAATGGAATCTGCTGTTTCCTACAAAAGTGCAACACATCTACACCATCAAAACCTATGGAAATCTTTGTTATAGAAAATAATGATATAAATATTTATGTGGGGCAAGGATGATTTATGTACTGAATATTTGGTAACCGTTAGTGCATCGATGACCCTTCTACTTTGTATAGACTCTTAACTCTTTCGGCTTCATTCTGTTTTATGTGTGCGTTTTATTGGTTTTTCATTAAGAGAATTAATATAATTTGTAACAGTAACGATGAAGACGTATTTTTATTTATAGAGCTATGGTATTTAATTTTGCCATTATTATGCGTTATTGTGTTTAAACATTTCATCATGTGATATTTCAATGTTATCTGTTAAAGTAATAAATAATATTATTAATTAAATATTGATATATGTTGCTATGATAATTACGTGATGTATATGTATTTAAGTTTTCACATGACATAAAGAAAATAAGTGAATTAGTTATTTAATTTTCCTATTTTGTTGATGTAAATATTTTCGGTATAGATAATTTTATTGTAGGAGGAATTATCCGCTGGCATAAGTCTATTAAATAATTATTGTAAAAAATTCAGAATTTTTAGTTTTAAGACATAGACGTCGTTTATTTTTGTGTAGATGGTTAGTTTTTCGTTCAATTTGTTACTTTCCAGTATTCGATTCGAACGGCAACAGATTCGTTCTTAAATTAATATGTTTTCAGTACACACATAATGAACCCTATGTGAGTACAATATTGTATTCTATCGAGTGCGATCATTCTCAGTTGAAGAGTTAACAGGTGTTTCTCCGGTAGTCTTGCGATAAGGCCGTCGCTCCATCTAGGCGGAGCAACATTATGCATGGGCTTTATAGAATTGGAGTGTGCACTGCACGGTAACAATATCTAGATCAATCAAAGTTTATTGCCTACGGCGACGGTCAGAGTGTTTAATTGACTTCCCATTCTTATCGTATAAACTAACCGCTTCCTTTAGGCCTGAAACTGCGTTATGTGCTTGAGAAGTACCTAATCCCCGCGCGCTACCATCCCTTGTGGACACGAGTTTCCGTCGCATCGACCAGACTAATTGAACGGTCTAAGCGTAGGTAAAACTAGTGTGTCCCCGGCAAGATGAATCGGTGACTTGAAGGTAGCTAGCAGTTGCTGGATGAAAAGCGAGGGTCGCGAGTTGCAGCCCTCCTTGGGGTAGACCTGTGTCCAGCAGTGGAATGTAATAGGCTGAAATGATGATTATGCCATAAATACAGAGTTAGCACCCTTACTCGGGTACTCATTACGCAATTCGACTGATTTGCGACGCCGACCTTACTAAAACTGAAAATTATCCTTACTACTACGACATAATGATGCAATTGGACTGACTTTGTCTTTGACGTTTGACTTTGATGTTTTTATTGTCTACCCACGGACGATCGCACGTTTTTTATAAAAGCCCTTCTATGTCGTAGTAAGCATAATAAATTGACAGTTTTAGTTGGTTGGCGATGCAAATCAGTCGAATTGCATCGAATTGTCATCGAAACTTTCAATGACCAGCAAAAATAAAATAAAAACAATTGAAGTTGTGTTTTAGACAGTGAAACGTGCGGGCAACCCTCACGCGTATCAAGTATCAATGCATATGTGTGCGTGCGCGCACCGCCTGACAGGAAAGAAATCTAGAATATCTTGTTTTTTTTATCATCATACCGAAAAGTTAAGTATAGTTTTTATGGAACTGGACCATAACGTAGTTTCAGCTCTTATGCTTCAGTGTTCGCTAACTTGACTTGCGAAAAGTGAATCATTCGAAGTAGTCGGATTGTTTCATATATTCTGTCAAACCGACGATCTGGCAGTGATGTTTGCGATCTGTACGATTGTAACCCATGATTAGCAAAGCTACCATGTAATTCCTGTTAAAACTCAGTGATTCTGAATGATAACATTTTACGGGCGCATTCGCTTGTAATGTAACATTTCAGTTTTGTTACATTACGGGTGAATTCTCTAGTGAAAGAGCTCCTTGATATGGAACATGCTTTGTACACTACACATCAATTCATTATTTTATGACTCTAGTGCGTTCTAATAATATTATGTAAATGGGTGAATAATTTGAAACAGATGTGTATTGTAAATTAAATAAAACGCAAAAGTTAAATAAAAATAGTTTTATTACAAAGGGACCCCTTTCACGAAGCTGTTAGGTAACCAGACAACAAAGCATTCTGTACCTACATCAATGTAGCACTGCACACATGGGAAAACACTCGTGAGTGTTAATGTAATATCACAATAAAAAATTGAGGTTCCTTATGCTATGAGGTATCCTATTCACCCCATGTTAGTTCCAAGAGTTTTTTTAGCCGACTTCTGAAAAAGGAGGTTACTCAATTCGACCGTATATAATTATTATGCATTTTTATGTTTGTTCACGCATAACTTCGTCGTTTATGAACCGATTTTGATGATTCTTTTTTTGTTGGAAAGAAGATATTCAAGTGTCAACACTTGAATATTGGATTCTTGATTGATGTTGGAAGACCAAAGAAATCGAGAGGAACTTTCAAAAATCGTGGGGGCGACTAGTGTGTTTGTAAGGGCCGAGTCACACTGAAATGGCAGCGGCCGCCAGCGTCGCCGCTGGCAGCCGCTGGCGGCCTCGCGACCTTTTCAAGCGATACTGGTCTTTTAAGTGTGTAGTTAAAGTTTAAAATTGTTTCACACTGAAAGTGCTCGCCGCGCCGCTGCCGCATGCCGGCCGCTGCCATTCCGGTGTGACTCGGCCCTAAGTTTTTTCATTAAGAAATTTAAAGCACTACAATTAAATAAAGGTCTGGAGAAGATCTGATGATGGAGCCGAGAGACAGTTCAGGGAACTCCTCAACGGTTTACAGTAGCTACCTTGTGTTTGGACTTAATTCATTTATATTGATGAGAACTTTACACCAAGATGGTTTGTAACTGTCATTAGGGGTCTGATGATGAAAACGAAGAACATTTTAGGGAACTCCTAAACGGTTTACAGCAGCTACCTTGTATTTGTACTTAATTCATTTATATTGATGTGAACTTTGCACCCTTATGGGTTATTGTTCGATGCAATATACCTGCCATTTGGTCCCATACAAATTTCATTTAATTTTGTTCAGTAGTTTTCATTTTATGAGAATTTTTAACTTATTGTGTACATGGGCGATGTTATAACCGGTGCTACGAATATCAAAATTCTAGTGCATATGTAAGAAAGAAAATTATGTATTTGACAAGAATTTGGGTTGAATGTTTAAACTAAAAACCGGCCAAGTGCGAGTTGGACTCGCGTGAAGAGGGTTCCGTACGATGTTACCCATCACGTTTTTAGGGTTCCGTACGTCCGAATACAAAAACGGAGGATCACTCGTGTGTCCGTCTGTCTGTCGCTTACAGTCAATTATCTCCGAATCTACTAGACCGATTGAGTTGAAATTTGGTACACATATCAATTCCTGTGACCCGAGCACAGAGGTGTGAATAGATGAAATCTGTATGTGGGAGGTAATTTTTGGGGGGGAAGGAGAAAATTAAAAAATAAATAATTGAAAACTGCATTGTGTGACATATCAAATGAAAGGTCTTGATGAGAAGATCTTAAATGTATTTTTTTTGTAATTTAAAATAAATGGTTTCCAAGTTATTCAAGAAAATAGACGAAATTTGACCATTCCCTTCCCACCCTTATCTCCGAAACTACTGAACCTAAAATTTTGAAAAAAATACAGAAATTAGTTTTCTACTTATAGATTATAGGAAAACCTATAAGAAGTCCATTTCTGTATATGGGAGGTAATTTTAGGGGGGGAAGGGAAAATTAAAAAAATAATAATTTGACAACTGCATCGTGTGACACATCAAATGAAAGGTCTTGTTGAGACAATCTTAAATGTATTTTTTTTTGTAATTTTAAAATAAATAGTTTCCAAGTTATTCAAGAAAATAGACGAAATTTGACCAACCCCCCCCCCCCCCCTTATCTCCGAAACTACTGAACCTAAAATTTTGAAAAAAATACAGAAATTAGTTTTCTACTTATAGATTACCTATAGGAAAACTTATAAGAAGTCCATGATATTAAAATAACATGGTAAATCACTCAATATTGTGCGTACCAATTTGGGTCAGATTTAAAAAAACGTGATAGGTAACATTGTACGGAAACCTCTTCACGCGAGTCCAACTCGCACTTGGCCGGTTTTTTAAATCTGACCCAAATTGGTACGCACAACTACTTTTCGAGTCATTCATGATTTTGCGCTTTTTTGAGAATTCTCGACCTGACTACTTATAGAAGTTCAAAAACAAATAGGAAGCCATTTTCGTGAGTCTTTTTGAATCTGCATCAGCTTCGTTGCTTTGATGGAAGTTACGAAAATTTTAGTCTAAAGTAACGGTGGATGAATTATGACGTTAATCTTCAACTTTTAGTTAGGAGACTTAACTTTTGATTTCTTGGTTCCATATTAGGCCTCAAAAATGCGCCAGACTAAGGGTACGTTCATATCTGACGGAACATCCGTCGAGCGGATCATCGAATGTTCTTTGTCGCACTAACGGATCATCCGTTGAGTGTGAACGGTCAATTTTTTTTTAAACATCCTAATTGTCTGTTCTGGCGTTCCGCGACCGATGATCCGCGACGGATGTTCCGTCAGATATGAACCCACCCTAACGGTTTTAGTAATCATAAGGAATGGATGCTTAACATGCCATTTTGGTAAAAATTGCATTCAAAGACAGCGGTCATTGAATGCAATTTTTACCAAAATGGCATTTCCACCTCGCTAGGTGGAAATCTTAAAATTGTGCCTCTAATAAAAATATCTTTCCTAATTTTAATTGCCAATAGATAATGTTGGAAAATAACCAAAAAATTGCTTCGGAGGTAGGTTTTGAAAATGTGCGGTCTTGAAATTTCTTCCCCTGGTGTATTGTTTTTTTTTTTGCAAAAAGGGGTTGTTTCCTCACACCTGTTCAAATTTTCAAACAAAGGGAGGTAAATTACAATCGCCTCCGAAAAAAAACGGTGTTTCTCGTTTCGTAATGTGCATTTTTTTTTAACCATGGCTTGTCGAAGTAAAATTAAATTGTTTTTTTTTAATAGGCAACCCAAACAATTTTCTTGGAGATCCTATTTCTTTTAAGGTTGGAAAATCATCCAATGAGTCCTCAGAGCCCTGGATGTAGCGAAAGGTCTAACTAGGTCAGATTTGCCCGACTTAATGCAATCATATTCTTTCATTAACCCCTTGCGTTCCAGGACTGCTAAACCATGTCAGTCTTGCGATCCAGCAGGCATTTGACTCGGGTTCCATCAGTTTGCTGATGCTGCCTTGAGGCGCGTGTGAGTCGTCCATTAGGTATTTCAAACGTACTTAGTTGAAATAACACGGTACCTAAACGGAATAACCAATTTCTTAAAAAACCATTAGATACATCGTTCGGCATAGACTACAGGCCCATGTCCAAATTGGATGGGTCATATGAACCACCAGGTGACGTATATAGGGCGATATAAGAGCATAAAATAGGTACCTACTTAATAAGATTCACCACTATGCCGTCACTTGTAAGCTGTACAATTCTCTCCTTTTCTGTGATCCGGGGGTTGCAACCCTCGATTTTTTCCCCTTGTCGCATGTATTTTGTTCGGCGTTGCGGAATAATGGATTAGAAGCTGTATTGAAATAGTATGAAACTGATGCCGTACAGAATGAAATGACCAAAACCCTGGAAATTGTCAGAAAAAAAAAAATACCTTTACGCTTTCTTATTATTTTTCATGGATCTATCGATCGATGGCACAAATTCCGTACAAAAATATAGGTAATGATTTGGTCATGTACTCACTCTACCTGCACTTTTGAATTCTCACCAGCACTCTGTTGGACAGCTTACAAAAGTGACGGCATAGTGCTGAATCTTATTATTTTATGACGTACCTATGTGTATATCATCCTATACACATAGGTACGTCACCTGGTGGTTCGTATGACCTTGGTATCCATCCATTTTGGACATGGGCCTGTAGTCTATTAGTGCAATAAATTTTAGTTTGATTACAATTATGTAAGTAGTTCAGTGGTACAGTAAATGTGTATAGGTGAATCAACCTAAAGGTGCGTCCAGACCGAGCCGCTTGCGAAGTGCGGCCCCTTCGGTCCGAGATTACCCGTCATTAGGCTGAATCGATTTTTATGTGATTTGCAGAAAAGTGTGAATTACATTCAGGAGTAGGTTTTGATAGATATACTTAGTTAGTTCGCATGTACCCGTTATTGCTTACACGGCTGGTGCAGTTTTTGGGTGCGGGTAAAGCATTTTTTTAGCGTGGTAAAATCATCAAATGAGTCCTCCCACCCAGGGCAGAGCGGGAGGGACTGTCAGACTCGTACTGACTGAAATCCACGGTGTCCTTCAATAGCCCTTTACATTTCAGGGTAATTCGTGAGTCCCGCGACCCCGGCAGGCTTTGGCCCTCTAGAGGGAGGCCCCGTCATCTTGCTGACGCTCTTTGAGGCACGCGTGGAACACAACGCGCCGTCGACCTGGGCATGGTCCATGGCGAGTTGCCCATTACTCGCCACCCACATGCCCGCGCCTACGGTGGCCGGAGATCATCTTGCGACGTCCGACGCCGTAGGCGTCTACCACTGCGGCTAGGGCAGAGCGAGGACGCTGTCCTCTCCCTCTCAAGGCCCGCCTGCTCCTTTGCGAGCATGACTGCTTCGCAGAAAGAGGCGACCGCTTCCCACTCCGTCTCGCCCCGCAGCATGGCCTCGACCAATGCCGGGCGCGAGAGGTCTCCGCCTGTCGCTACCGCGAGGACACGCCGGTGCTCTGCCCAAGCGGGGCAGTCCTGCAACATGCTCCACCGTGTTTTCCAGGTGATCCTCGCAGTGGTGACAGTGACACCCAGGCGTTTCTTCCCTCCTTATCCGACACAAGTAGGTACCTCCCGAAAACCGCATCAAAATCGGTTCAGCCAAACGCGAGATAATCGCGGACAAACATGCAATGGTCACTGAAAAGGTCAGGAACAAGTCGAACTGAGAACCTGCTTTTTTTTTGAAGTCGGTTAAAAAAAAAGGTTGCACGGCTGGCTCCGGTGGCGTATTAGTAAAACAAAACTAAATAAAATAAACCTTCTCCAGAATGTAACGAACGCTTTTCTGAAAACCGCATCAAAATCGGTTCAGCCAAACGCGAGAAAATCGCGGACAAACATATCCATATACAAACATCAAAAATATACACACATACCTACATACGGGTCGAACTGAGAACCTACTTTTTTTGAAGTCGGTTAAAAATAGGTATGTGTGCAAATTTTGATAGACGTAACTGTTTCTATATGGTAGGGTACTATTGCAAAATTGGGTTTTGAGTTTAGTGGGACATCTTTTTGTGAATTTTTTATCATCAGCTACTGTGGAGAAAAAACGTATATTTTTCTTAACAAATACACCTGTTTCTAGAATGTACATGCAATTAAATATTGGTCTACAGCTCTCGTGGGTGGCGTTCCCGTGATTGCTCTCAAGCATTTTTTTTTGTGCTAGGAATGCTCTTTGCACATGAGTCGAGTTGCCCCATAATAGTAAGCCGTACCTCAGCACAGACGCTACATAGCCGTAATAGGCGCTGAGTGCGGCATCTTCGTTCGCCGTTTTGCGAAGCTCTTTTAGTGCGAATACAAATCGGTTAATTTTGTTACTAAGATTGTCGATATGAATTCTCCAATTACAATTTTCATCTAGTGTCAGACCTAAAAATTTTATTTTTTTAATTTTTGATGGGTTTTGTTTGTAGTTAGAAAATTGAATGAATTTAGGTTTCGAAAAAATTTACTTTTAAATGGTTTCTATTTAGCCAATTTAATGTATTATCAATCGTTTCGTATACTTCTTGTTGATGGAATGTTTTATTATCTTCTGGTATTATTATTGACACGTCATCTGCAAAAAGTATGCATTTGTGTTTAGTGATATTTGGTAAATCGTTTATATACAACAGGAAGAGGAGAGGCCCAAGGATACTGACTTGAGGCACCCCTGACTCATATTCTCTTAAGGAGGATCTGTTTATTGTTGCAACAAGTTTATCAAACTGTGTCATTAATACGTGATACTTCAACTCTCCCCTCTAAAACTAGGGCCACATGCACTTACGGAAAATGCTGTACGAATTTAATACGAACATTTAAAGACCATAATATACTATACTTTCACGAAAACCAACGGGTAATGCCGTAGCCCGTTATAAAACATTTTGTTGTGATCATCATTGTCAATTTGTCATACCTAGTACAAATTAAACGATCCGGATGTAACTAGTTATTCTCCTACTGAACGCTGCTACAAATCAGTCCTAATGTTGTTCATTAGGAGTTATCAAGTTCAATTTTAAGTCGACTAGCTTTTGCCTTGGCTTCGCTCGTATGGAGATGAAATCGGCTAATTTTTTTCATCATCATCATCAAATTTTACTACCTAATACGATTTTTTTTTTCTTTTTTTTTTAAACTTTACCCCACACTAGGAATTTCTCCTGTATCGTGGTTGCGTTTACAAACATAGAAACTCACATACACAAACACCCAGACCCGAAACAACTACTTGCAGATCATACAAATATTTGTTCCGTGCGGGGATCGAACCAGCGCAGCAGTCCAATTGCTGAGCCACTGCGGCAAACGTGCCGTCAATATTTGCAGTTATATTGATTAGAACTATAAACTAAAGTGTTGGTATAATTATTATAGTTAGGTACTAGGCTTGCGTTAAATCCGGTAGTTCTGAATGTTTACAGACTTGTTTGTGCAATGTTGGCCCATAATGAATTATCCTAGTTTGAGACTTACTAAAAAAAACAAACAGTTAATTTAATGGATAACAAAACGTAGCTTAGTACGAATTACGATGAAATACGTAGAATTATAATTTTTGCTTGAGCGTCTAAATTCTGAAAACGGAGCACAGGGCTGTGTTGCTTTACCACTATCTGCGATGCGGTGAGCAGTAATGTGAGCGGAGCCTCTTTTGCTGAAAACTTCAATGAAAATAACTCTATTCAACTGGGTTATGAAAAACAATAATCATACTGTACTCGAATAATTATACAGGAATCGAATATGCGGATAAAAAAACACCAGTCCGTCGTATTAATTCAAATGGGCACCTTGAAGTTATGTATCGCGGGACTGTCTCTTCAGGTAACCGTGACTCTGGAACGTAAAGGGCTGTTGAAGGACACCGTGGATTTTAGTCAGTACGTGCTTTTTTAACCACAGTCAATAAACGGGAAGTTATTTCAGTGTGTAGTGGTGACAAAACCACTTGTGGTGGGTCTACCTGGGAATGGACGCTCTCAAACCGTGTGGGGCGACGAGTGTCGAAAAGTAGCTGATACGGTATGGTATGATCACTTGATCAGAGAGGGAGAATCCAGTCGAATGGAGAGGAGTATGTATAGCTAGGACACTGATGATGTTGACCATGATGATGATCTTCAGGTTTCTGCTGACACAGCTGGGGTAAGTAATATAAATTTATTTAAATGTTATTTGATTGGCGGTTATCTTTCTAGTTACTTGTTGTTGTCACAATAATATCAATAAAGTGACATTTCCTCACGACTGCTACAATAACACTGATAGCGAAGAGAACGGCGCATGCGGCGCTGGCGCAACTCTGGTCTCAGTCACAAAAGCAATGTCGTTAGTCTGCAGTAGCGTGTCGCGTAGTGCACAACACCGGATCGACAAAACCCAGTGCCTATGCTAACTTACGCGTGACAAAACTATCCAACCACCGAGTGATATAAGTTTAAAAATAAACAATAATAAAAATTAAATGGAAATGCAGGAGCGAAACGGTAAGCGAATGAATTGTGGTGAAAGTGAGTGTATTGACTTTAACATGGTGTGTTGACCCCGATATTATAGGCCTTGGCAAATTAGCATTGACACTGAGACAAGTGTTAAAGTTTGCAAATCTCGTGTTCTTTATTTTTGTGATGTTTAGTGTTTGCTGTGCGTGCTTTATTATTTATTATGCCCGGCAAAGGCATGATAATTATATTTTACAGCAAAATGCACCTTAGGTACTATTTGCACATGATTCAAATAAAAAAAAAATACTTTGCGGAGGTAGGTATGTGTCCATTACCATATTGATTGACCTTATGTACCTTATGTAGGTACAGACGCCAGCAGGTCAACCTAACCGAAACTGTCAGATTTTACCAATCGAAAATTAACTTTCCACTATTGTGATAAGGTTGAAAATCTATTGAAGAAATTTGGCAGATTGTGGTAGGTTGATGTGCTGGCGTCTATAGGTACATCCCGCAAGTTGTTATACTTCATATTCCGAGGTCTAAATAATTTGGTCTAATTAGTAACTTGCAGAAAAAAAAAATGAATATATTTAGGCATAACAACATACCCCAAAATAGTTACAAACACAGTAAGTGCAATTTGAACAATCGTTTAATTCCTAATCGAAGTATAATTATTATCTGTGTTGTAGGTTGTAGGGCACTAAACGTTTTGCCCCTTTGAGTTAGTAGGTATAAGTATAATGTGTTACACACCGCGCGATCATTAACGTAATAGTGGCTACATCTCCAAAACAAATAATTATAAAATAACTAGATTTATGTATGTACTTACCACGATATGTTGAATCTCTCCCTACCCATCTTGAGTACTAAAAGCGTGATGTTTGCCTCATTACAAGATCATGTGTCAAGAGTTTTTAATTGAAAGTAGTTAAATGAATTTAATCAAATATCGAAGTATGCAGTCATTATGTAAATTACTTCATAAGAAGTAATTTTGTTTTGCTCGATACTGCTCTGCTTAGATTAAAAAATGTTTTTTTTTAAATCTAAGCTGCTCTGATTAAAAGTCGGTATTGAATAGAAATAAACCATCTGTCAGGTGGTTTTTTCTTAACTATCTCTTCAAAACTAGCAATCCGTATTCATTATAATATAAGACTGCACAAAAAAAAGGAAGGAATGTTTCCAATTGATGTTTTACTTTTTATTGACCCATTCAAAAAAGTTGTATTTTTGGTCAATAGGAACGAAAAGAACGAGTTTTCTCATATTATAAAACAAATGTTCTAACATTTAATTTTGTCATCCATCGTCCACAAAACGGTTTTACTTTTTGGTACAAAAAGTCTATTTAGCAGATTATTTCTCAGAATTAACAGACCGTATTCCCTTTTCGTCCAACCACTCAACTGGTGAACTACTACAATAGTGGGATAAACGGAGAGATGGACAAACAACAAGGTGGACTAGAGGTGGAATAAATCTTATTTTGTCGTTGCATTAAAATTATAAAACATAATAAAAGAAGTCTCAACAAAAAAGGGTATGACATTCTCAGACGCGACAGTTTTTTTTTCGTAACTTAACCTTACCTAAATAAAATTTACCTAATTAAAATTGCTATGTTAAATGTGAAAGTATTTATAGATATTGATATAATAATAGATACACAAGTTACACAACACTATCAGTTGTACGTAGTCACAACGCCCCTGTTAACAATCACAGTAGGTCAAAGGGTAGGTTGGTCACTGACCAGAGCAAAGATATCGAAATAAAATAGGGGATACCCATTTGATCGTCATAGAATTTGTTGTAAGAATTACTCTATCGTTCTTATTTTTCTGATAATAATCATCAATATTTAAATCATAATTATATAGTTTAAAATATCTTTATTAAATTGCTTTATAATCTATTGATAAACATAATTTGAAATTAGAAAACTAACGTATAACAATAATCTATGAGTATCGCACGCTGTATCAATGTGACATGAATAAATTTTTAAGTGTCGTAAAAGGTAACATTTATTTAAATGGTCTACATAAAGGTGTATGTTTGATTATTTTACATGACGTTGAACACCTGTTTTCATTGTTTTCAGGGGAAAAGCCACCCAATGCGGTTACACGAGATTTGCTGCAAAAGGTGATGGGGTCATTCGGAAAATATCACCTTTGGCTATGTCTCCTTATATTTTTATCAAAATTTCCGGTGGCTTTTCATCAGATGGCCATTCTGTTTTTATCTCCAAAAATTTCATATAGTTGTGGTACATCAGAATTGAATAACACATGTCCATGCCCAGACCCAACCTACGACACTTCAATTTTCACTAGAACCATAATAAGTGAATGGGATTTGATATGCGATAAGAGATGGCTGACCAGTTTCACACAAACCTTGTTCCAATTAGGGACATTACTGGGCAGTGTATTTTTTGGAATGGCTTCTGACAGGTAAAATTCATTTTAAATTTAGTTTGAGATGTTAGTACTTAATCAACATGCGTCGTCAGTATTAAGAAAATTTGCTTACTTTTTAGGTTCGGGAGAAAATATCCTCTTCTAGTTGCTGTGGTTATCCAGGTATCGTGCGGAGTAGCGGCTGCGTACGCTCCAGATTATTGGACGTTCACATTGTTACGATTCTTCGTGGGCATGTCAGTAGGAGGGACCATGGTTACTGGATTTGTAATTGTTATGGAATTTGTTGGAACAAAATACAGAGATGTCATCTCGGCTCTATATCAAGTACCATTTAATTTGGGCCACATGCTGCTGCCAGCATTCGCCTATTTCTTCAGAGACTATTCAGATTTCCAGTTATCGATATCTGCACCAGTTATCATCCTACTATCATATTTATTCTTGGTGCCTGAGACGCCAAGATGGCTGATAGCCGTAAAGAGAACAGAAGAAGCTATCACTGTACTGGAACGTGTCGCTAAGGTGTAAGTTTACACATTCTGACACTAAAATCAATTAGGTGTGTTTTATATTAGCAAAAACCGACTTCCTTTAAATTATTATTATGTTTTACAGAAACAAACGACCTACAGACAATATAAGAGCGGACATCGAGGCGTATCAACAATCTCTAGAAAAGCACCAATTAAAGAAGGGGAATATTCTGGACCTGTTTCGAACTCCAAATCTTAGGAAAAATATTATAGCTATGGCGTTTAACTGGCTGACATGTAGTTACTGTTTCTATGGTGTTTCACAGTACGTCGGTCAGCTTAGCGGTAATGTTTTCGTCAATGTGTCATGTAGTGCTAGCGTCACCTTGCTCGGCACGTTTGTGTCTATACCTCTGTTGAAATTTATGGGAAGAAAGGCCATTGTGATAATATTTCATCTAATATGTGCAGTTTGTTTATTAATATTAGCAGTAATACCTGAAGGGGTAGGATCTGTAGTTTGCGCCAGCATTGGCGTCGTAGCTAGTTTTATAGTTTTTCTAGTTGTATATTTGTATTGTACAGAGCTATTTCCCACTGTGGTCCGAAACGCTGCTCTCGGTTTCTCATCGATGGCAGCTCGCATCGGCTCTATGATAGCACCCTTTGTTATAGAAAGCAGAGCTAAAGCATTGTGGATGCCTCCACTTGCGTTTGCCGTAATGCCACTTATAGCAGCTGGCATAACCGTACTGCTACCAGAAACCAAAGGTTGCGAACTAACAACCACTATCGAAGAAGGAGAAGCTTTTGGGAAAAAGACAGAAACTGTGAGCAAGTAAAGTAATGCTTTGGGAAAATTATCATATAACAGTTTTATTTGTAAATATATTGTACATATTATCAAAAACGAATTGTATTACCACCTTGTCGACAGGGTCAGTTTTGAATTAGTCACCGTATCGGATTAGGCAAATGTATACAACGTGTAGGAAATAATTAGTTGAATTTTGCGTTTTACTTTAGAGACTGCGGTCTAGCTTAAGACAACTAACTACTAAATTATTAATGTATTTTATACATGAGAAGAAGAGATTTTTTGTTTATAAATTTTGAACAAGTAAAAGAACATCTACATATTCATATAGTTGTGTAGGTCTAATTCACTTACAGAGATTTCAAGAATTTACATATCAAGTAAAAGAGTGGTCACGAAATAATAATGTGTTTATTTGATATATAAATAGTATCAAATAATAAAGTATCAATAGTAACTAGGTTAAGATTGTATAAAAGTTTCACCGTTTCACTTTATATTGTTCTTGAGAACTGATTGAAAATCAGTATTTCTTTAGAATCTTTTAATAATTAGGTACCAATGTAATGTGATACATCACACATACCTTATTTCATTTTTTACTAGTCCAATTTAAAATTTAATATAAACAGACGAACTTGAAGGCAAATAAAATTACGAGCTATTTTTTACATTTCTTGGTATGATTTTAAAAATTACTCCATTAATTACTTCGACTTAGTGAATCATTAAAGAATACAATTATCTTGTTTTCAGACTTCTAGTCATATCTGCACGTTGCAAGCAATAATTTCCTTCTTTTTAATTAACGATAAACGGAAAACAAGCGTACCATTTTGGGTCTTACCATTTTACAACGTTGTTGATACAGTAGGTAACTTATTGCTTTAATTACGGTAGTAAAGTAATTTGTATTAAAACTATGTTTAAACGTAAATCTTATGTTTGACTTTATTTGATTATATTGTACGCGTGAGAGAGATAAGACTAGATAAAAAGATACATAATATCCCTCAACAACATTGAGTTGAGTTTTCCAAATAACGTTAATCTTGACAGTATTGCCATCCAAATGTTAAGTGGAAGCTTAGATAAACGTCACACCACACTTATCTTTTTAACAATATTTACTTTTGTGAAGTAGCTGCTAATTTATGTGGAATGAAGTTCATAGCACACGTATAAGCACATTATCTCAATTGAATTTCATTACTGAGCTGATTTCTATCCTTTTGATTTAATTGATTTTAAATTTTCCATCGTGAACGATCTTGAACTTCATCCTTCATCTCTTCCGTCGGTAAGAGTTATTTCGATTAGTAACTCTGCTTTATCTCCCTATGAGGACAAACCAAAAACAATTTACCTGTTCCCCTGTTAGCAACGAGGGGTCAGTTCGAACTTTCTCCACTCCATAGAGGAAACTTTTATTTCTGTCAAGCCCCGCATAGATTGATGGTGATGGATGATTGGGCTCTCATGTTATTTCTCCAAAAACTATGTTATAAGTGTAAATCCAACAGGAAAATCTTAGGATGCAACGAATACTTGGATTTGGTGTGAGATGTTATAAGTTACCAAAGACATTTCCCAAAGATATAGAAGGGAAGGCGGGCGATCAAAAATTGCAAGCATTGTCTAAAGGCAGATATTAAATATTACATCGCATTTAGAGTAAAGAAATGAGCTTGACGCTAGTAATGCGATTTCCTTGGCGATCAAACCACAATATAAATATGCTATACCTACAGTTAACTTAAATCCGAAATACTTTCTAAAGCCTAGGAATAAGCTAAGGATTATTTCGTTTTATGGGAAGGAAAAGATCGAGACAGGAGGAGGCGAGCCAAAATTATCAAAATATATATTTCCATACAATTTGTTTGTATGGAATTCTTTAATAAAAAATGTTTTTATTAAAGAGTCAAAGGTCTACCACCTATGACATTTTACATTACATTTAGATATCTGGGATTTTTCTGTTCTTGTCTCAGTAGATGTTCTACAAATCCATTATCACTGTAATACTTACCTACTCAATACTCATTACGTGTTATCAATAGGTAGGTGTTTATGTTTATCCTCTCTGTATGATCCCTTGTCCTCTCTGGTGATGCCCCTTGCTGATTGTAGTCAGAGATAAACACATTGTAGAAGTTACGATAAAAGATGAAGAGTTAGGAAAATTTATAAGAACCAGAATTATTGGTTTTTGGTAATGAGATAGACATGTTAACAACGATAACCGTAAACGCTCGGTACTCCCCAATAGATTTTTAACTTTATAGCCTTGAGTCTAAAGTTTAAAATCTATTTAAGATTTCTGAGCGTTAGCGACAGGAAAGATCAAAAACGATATTCGCGAGTCACAGTTTGTTTTACGTACAAGCGAGCAAAGTGCATACAATCTCAGAATGCTCTGAGCTCGTATGTACTTTGCTCCAATTTGTTTGTGATTTCAATGAGCTCGACGTAGTTCAGTACAGACTATGGGTGTCTGGGTCAGCATACAGTTTGGCAATACGCGACCCGGAACAACTACTTGCAGATCATACAACTATTTGTTCCGTACGGGAATCGAACCCGCGACACTCTGCGCAGCAGTCGATCGCTCAGCCACTACACCGACGACAGTGTCGTGAAAAATTGAAAATGTTTATGATGTTGGTCCAAAGAACAATGCAAATTTGAGACGTCGCGTCGAGCACCAAACGCAACTTTGTCAAAAATCTAAAAAACACCAAAACATTTTGGTATTTTTGGCGATTTTAACGCTAAAGGACTAGTTTTTGATGAAACTTAAGCACGACGTTTTGAAAGTAGAATAAATTTGCTACAATATGAGATTAAAATGGTTTCTATAGATCCAATAGCTTCCAAGATAGAGCTATAAAAATTCATATTTTTTTCGAACTTCGCAATTCCTGGCAATTGTTTAGACACCTCTCGAGCAACTCTAGGGCATCTCAAATCAACGTTATTTTATTTACATCAAATATGGAAGAGGCATAGCAACAGATGTCATTTATTCCAACATCGCTTCTTCAAAATCATCATTGGAACCAAAGGTTTTTCTCTATCTAGGCTTTGGCGATACGCACCTTAAAGGGGTAGTTTTTGATAGTAGGTATCTTGTGTTATTATCGTATCTCCTTTCTAAAGTGGACTAAATTTGGTTGATGATTCCCGATGTCCACCCTCAATTTGTCCACCACTGGTAGACAGCGAAACTTTTTATACAAAATTTTCTAGAAGATTTTATATAAAAGTTCCCCCTGGCCACCACTGGTGGACAGTGATACGAATTTTATTAAATATTACCGTTGGCCACCGCTGAGAGGAGGCCTGTGTCCGAGCAGTAGGAATATGAAGAAAATGGGCTGATGAAGATGAAGAGTGACTAGAAATATCTCTGTAGACCTAATGGTCTGCGAGATAAACCCCTTCAAAGATTTTTCATCTTTTTCAAAAAAAATTGCAAAGTTCGAAAACATCCCAACTGATGACATGATAATAATGATGCTTTGCCTTTTCCACATTTGTTGTTAAAAATAACGTTGATTAAATATACCGCTTGCGTTGCTCGAGTGGTGTCTTAAATATTGCAAGAAATTGCGAAGTTATTTTGAAAAGCTGTATCTCGAAAACTACTGGGTCTACAGATATAATTCGATCTCATATTATAGCAATAGGCATCTTTGAAACCGTTCCGAGAAGTTATTAGGTATCAACAACAGTCCACGCATTTTTTTTTGCCAAGTAGCGTTCGGTGCTTGAGGTCTCAAATTAGGATCAGTGGCTTAGCGAGACTGAATCTAGGAGGGGGTCAGTGGCATCTGCGAGGCCCTTTTCTTTCAAGACGAAAAATATGACTTGCCTCCGCTGCTCGCGCGAGGCCTCCTTATTGTAAGATGACTTGGTTAATGTCAGCGGCATTGCGAGGCCTCTTTGACTCTACAGTTTCCAGTTACAACGTAACAAAGTTATCTTGCAACATTGGGCCTCGCGCAAGCAGGCGAGGCGCTAGACCCAAACGTGATCAGCACTTCGAAGCCTCTTGAGTTCAGTTCCCACTCATCGGATTCCACAAGAACCAGTAGAATTGTAGATCATTTTAATTTCTTAGTAAAAGTTAAGTAGCAACTTCTTTACTATTAACTAGTTACAAACTTGATCATCGAACGTGGTCGCCGTTGTCAAGATTTTTCCTATTTTTTCTCGGAGCGCGAGGCCTCTTCAGTTGTGAGGCCGGGGGCTAGCGTTGCTCGAGCTAGCTACGCCACAGACTAGGATTATTCATTAGGGCCAAGATCATAAAAAATCTGAACTACCAGATTTAATGTAAACTAGCCCGAACGTTCAGGCGATAAAATTATTGTACTACTTAAAAGATTTACAAATTAAATCGATGATTATGATTTTTCCTAAAACTAAAATCTTATTTAATTTACCGTTATGTTATAGCCCTAATAAGTAATGGTCAAAAACAAAAGTTTTAAATTAAAAATACCTAACTATTTTTTTCTTTTGCTGCGCGAGGCCCCTGCAAGCGCGAGGCCCCGGGCGGTTGCCCGGTTCGCCCCCCCCTAAGGCCGCCACTGGTTCTGGCGATTTCTGAGTTATGCTCTGGGGCGGTTATCCCTATCACGCAAAACTAAGCTCGCACTTCTTAACGAGGGTGCTGTAACTCCTCAAAATTGCGTAGAGAATGTGGTGCAACTCCACATTATCCCATTCGCACAGCAAGGAATACGTAAGTTCTTCTTGAAGCAGGATAATGCTCGAGCGAACACGACGCGACTAACAGTGCACACATTCCCTTACGCTCGAATTACGATGTTACAGTGGACACTCAGGATTTTTACCTGAGTTCTATTAAGCATTTAGAGATGAGTTAAAGAAGAGTGAAAAAGAAAGTAAAACTCCCATCAACACGCAGCTGGATCTCTTAAATAGTCTGAAAACTTGCTGGTAGAGTATCGCAAAAGAAAATGTTCGGCATTTAATCCAGACCATTCCACCTCCCATAAAATGAGCAGAACAGAGAGAATAGAGTTAAAAGAGAAGCTTAAACGAACACTTTGGAACATTAAAGACGTTGTTTTTCGATTTTTTTATGTTTTATGTAACTTGATACATTCCTGCTATTCCTCACTTTTCATTCAACTTGGTTTATTTTAACGATTTATTGGAATAAATATTTAATTTTTGTGTATTTCCATCTAAAACCATTAATATTAATCAGATTCAGTCATTGTAGCTAGTAATATTTAAACATTATTTAATAAATCGATAAAAACCAGGTGGCCCTTATTTTGTTTTGAGTAGTATATTTTTGGGGTTTTACTCATTAAAGTTGTTTTTGATATTTTATATCACAACACGGATACACATTATCTCTGGACTGTAGAATGCGAGGTCCGTGTTAATTGCGTGTAGTAGAGACTGATACGGCTCCAATTTCCAACCACGGTAGGTCACAGGTTAGGTCCGAATTGTTTGGTACAGTAATTGCTGAGAGGTCGACTGCAGAGCAGCGTGCCGCGGGCTCGATCGCAGCACGGATTTTTTTTTATGACCTATAAGTAGTTGTTTGGGGGCTGGGTGTTTGTGTGATTCTATGTTTGTAAACGCACCCACGTTAGAGGAGAAGTTCCTAGGGTGATTGGGTGGTCACGGGACTAAAGAGCTACCATGACCCCGAAACGAAAGGACTATTTTTTGAAGGAAACCGTGGATTTTAGTCAGTACAAGTCTGACAGTCCCTCCCGTCCTGCCCTGGAAGGGAGGACACATTTTGATGATATTACCGCGTTAAAGAAATGGTGATTGGGATTTTCAACAAATTCAGAATTTCGGTGCGCTGCCCTGTCATTCGACTAGGTTTTGCTCCGACCGCGAAATAGTCATGAAAGAACACCACTGACGTAAATGATGACATATAACTGCAGTTCTTTAGTCTAGCATTAAGGCCAACACGTTTTATATCTAATTGCGACCTCCTTTTTTCTTCAAAGGCGTTGTAAATTAGTACTTACTTATCTACAAATAACAGTCAAATTGTGATCTGTGAATCTGTCTTTTTTATTTATTTATAGTTTCGCGGTTTGTTTCTCCTGATGGTAAGCAATACCGTCTTTACCATAAGGGCACACGGGGCCCGTGCTCAGGGCCCCCATTCTTAGGGGCGCCCCGAAGGACCTACAATTTTATTATTCTCAAAACATTTTTGTCAGACACATTACTTTTTTTAGCAAATTAGTAACCTTACAAGAAGGTATTTACGTGGCATATTTTTATTATACTACGCCATTATATCGATGACTGCGGCTATTCATACTGTACGAATTAATAATATTTCCGAACGCATTCGACCTAATTTACTAATAAGTACACCATCTAGCGATCAATAGGATAGGATAGGGATCGATAGGATATCACTTTCAATGCACATAATTGAAAAATTACTAAGTCGCTCGAAACCATTATTGTAATTTAATGGTTTCTTTCGGGATTTCTGTTGACCAATAAGCAGCAGCATTCGTATTTGATTACCTATAATAAATGATTAAACTTATTTTAAAAATGTTAGTTTAGTTCGCGTTTTGTACTTTCCAAAAGGGCCTCCAATTATTGTGTGCCCAAGGGCCCCAGCTTAGTTTAAGACGGCGGTGATGGTAAGCGAAGGTGAAGAACGCTTGCCTATAAGTAACCTGTTCACTATTGAAGACCCCAAGGTTATGCTCGTAGTTATCAGGAAACACAGACCCTGAATTCCATTCCTTATCTGCGCGCACAATAAAAGTATCTTGCTCAATGTTTTGTACGTACCGGAGGGATGTTCAATATGTAGCGATGGCGCATAGCCGTATTTTCTCTGTCTTATTCTAAACCTACTCAAACAAGAGTTCTTTTTATTTTAGACATAATTTAATTTCACGTGCACCGCTAAGTCAATGCCTAAGCCAAGGTTCGTGATAAGCATCATATCATCTACTTTTCTCCTCTCAAACTCACTTATCTCAGTAAAATTTTGTAGGTAATATGTATAAACATTTTGTATTTCTTGACACTAATCAACATTTGATGTCTTATCTTTTTGGTTGTTTAAAATGTCTTGTTTTAAAACCAACTGACATTGTCATAAAAACATCAAATGTCTTGTTAAGTACCTACATAGAATTAGCTGCTCCTCGTGGTTTCACCACCCCCACTGCTCAGCTCCCATTGGTCCTAGCGTGATATTTTAAAGCCTTTCTGGATAAAGGTGAACGCACACTTATTTCGAGCCGAAAGAGTCGATCGGAACGAATTTTAGAATTCTGACTATACCTATAACAGGAAATATTGAAATCTCATGAAACTCGCACCGATTCCTGATATTGTGCGAGGCCTCCTTGACTTCGATTTGTTCGACGCTTTCGGCTCGGGTAAGTGTGCGTTCACCTTTAATAAACTTTCCAACATAAAATATTTTTTCAATTCAAACTAATAGTTTCTGATATTAGCGCGTTCAACTAAATAAACAAACTCTTCAGTATTATAATATTAGTAAAGATAATGACTAGTTATTCCATATATGCAGAGATAGGTAATAAGCGTACCTACATAAATATCCTAAACAATAGACTATGTAGCAAAATACATGCCATTACGTTTTCTTATTTCCGGTTCCTTAACATGCAGCGAGTTAGCGACTACACATGCATTTGTAATTCAAGAATATTATTTGTATTCTCGTGTATTTTATTCATATAGTTGTCATTATTATAACTGTAGGCAATGAAAATTCAAAATCACTTTAAAAGTAACAATCTAACATAAACAGGATAAAATGCAAGGCTCTTGAATACATAAACGGAGACGAGCAAGGTAAACATGATTTCATCGGCAACGATATAATGTAACCTAACATAAAAAAAAAAAACTTTGAATATCTAATTCATAGAAAGTTAGAAAGCACATAAAATCCATTACAATTTAATCAATCAACTTTTGAAAGTAGGTACCGTAGATTGCGAACTACTTTTTAACCGACTTCAAAAAGGAGGAGCTTATCAATTCGACGGTATGTTTTTTTTAACCGACTTAAAAAAAAAGTAGTTAACCGACTTTAAAAAAAAAGTAGGTTCTCAGTTCGACCTGTATGTATGTTTGTATGTATGTATGTATGTTTGTCCGCGATTATCTCGCGTTTGGCTGAACCAATTTTAATGCGGTTTTCAGAAAAGTGTTCGTTACATTCTGGGGAAGGTTTTATATTATATCACAATAATGAATATCTCGTGAAGTTGCCCGCATATATCCGTTTTTGTTGCTTACTAGGATTGTAGATTTTCAAAGACGCTGATTATAATTATGAAGATTTTTGTTGAATATCTAAACTAAAAAAACTTTTAGATTTAAGTAATTATTTTTTGTTGTAATATGTATTGTTTAACTTACGGAATAATGCAAGTTTCATTAAAACCGGTGACAAAAAGACAATGAAATGAAAAAAAAACAAAGGCACCGACTTTCCGCTAGAAAAGTTATTTGTAGGTTATTTTACCCTTTTTTATGGATTCTGAAACATAACTCTGACAAACGTTTCTCCGCTGAACGATTCGCCGACACAACGATTCATTCCTGGACGGTTCGACGACAGAACCTTTCCACGACGAACGTTTCGCCGAGAGAACGACTAAGTCATGAGTATTGTGTTTCATGAAGTATTGTATAAATGAAGCCATTTAGACGAAGCCCTGCTGCGCGGGGCTTCTATGTCTGTGTTCAGGGTTTAAAGGAACCTAACTAACCGAACCCCTGATGTCGGATTTAGTTACTAAGTAGTATTATAATGTCAAACCATGTCTTTGTCGACAAATCGTTCTTCGGTGAAAGATTTTGTCGTCGAATCGCCTATGAATGAATCGTTGTGTCGGCGAATCGTTCAGCGGAGAAACGTTCGTCGGAGTTATGTTTCTATGTTTGAGTGTTTTTTATGGTTGTTTTTGAAGGCGGTTTCATTTTTTTGAAAAAGTTTTAATCTTACGTGTTTCGTGTATTGTATAGTGCCTTTAAAGTTCTGGCGGTTTTAGTTATAGGATTCTAGCAAATGCCTTCGCCCGCCCGCGTCGTGATGGATGATGTACAGTGCCGTAACTAGCCTTTTATGCGACTATTAGCTTCTGGACTGGCCATTTGCTGTCCTGGTCTGGCCATTTCTGGGCACCTCCAGTGTCTGCGCTGTATGCCTGGTCACCGTTGGCACACCCCTATTGTCGACACTGGATGTCAATAGAGTATTATAATACATAATAAAAAAAAAACATGCTTTTGTAGAATTTTAGTAGGAGTGAAATATCTGTTCATTTTAAAAATCTGTTACCATTAGGCAAGCCTCGTATTCATGGTAAACATTTGTTTAGAAACTGGTAGCATAAACATGTTGCCGAGTGGCTGTCAATATATTGCGGGCAACACTTGTGTTGCGGAGTTGATAACGCCATGTTTCAGAGTTGATGCCCGGCGAGCGAAAACATCAGTTTATCAACAAATGTTGATGTGTGTCGACGTGTTTACAACTGTTTATAAACATGGCGGTAGTGTGGATTAATGATAAAACAATGCACTACTTCCTCGAGCAATGTGTGTGGACAACCCAAAGTTTCGAGCAGCAATCTCGCCGTTCAACTGTTGCTAAAAAAATGTTTACCATGTACAAGAGGCTTTTTAGAATACAGCATCCCTCTGCTAGATTCCAGCGGCTTCCCATGACGTCCAGTTTGTTCTATCCAGTGGAAAGCGTCTAGAACCCTGTAACCCTATTTATCATCTAAATTATCTCTGTGAAATATTATTATTCAGGGTGTCCAGAGTATTTTCTATTTGTACCTTTAATTGCTCGTTACAAAACCCCTGTTTATAATTGTGTCTGCATGGTGATCTCAAAGGTGGACTGGTATCACTAATGTCGTATGACAGGTAAATAAGCAAAAGCAGGAAAGGCTTAAACATAAAGAATAGGTTCTTCGGTATCATTACTTTATAAAATCATGTTTATTTGAATTATAGATCTTCTATTGTACTCAGTACATGCCGTTGAATTTATTCTCTCCATCAGTCACGTTTGCGCACATCACCACTAAATAATAAAATACTTGACAATAACGCCATGAAATCAACACGTCACTTACATTTCAGTAGACACCGTGGCACAAAAGTCAGAAGTATCGTATCAAGTATCTTCTGGCCTGTCACGATACGCCTGCCACGACAAGTAATAATATTTCCGCCTTAGACTAATAGTCATAGACTCATAGCACTTATTTGGTCTTCTAGACTTCAGCCTACGCACAACGCAAGGCGTGGGTCATGTAATTTTTCCTGGATTTTTATTGCCTGGACTCGAAGTCTCAGTAACAGTCTTCTTGTGTCTTTCTCTGATGCTAATGCAAGTTTTTGCTAATACTCACCTAAATGGTGGAATTAACAGCGTAGGTACTGCAGGATTTTTAGCGGTCACGTTTGACGGTAGATGACATCAATTTTCTTACACAGCTTAGGTACAGTCACGATCAATAGTACTTATGTATGCACTAAGCAGTATTCAAAAACGATGTTCTGCTACCATATTGATTAAACTTTTGCCTTTTAATTAGACTTCTATTTTGGAATCCATATAATTACGAAATAGGTCTTATTTCAAAGTGAAAACCAGTATTTAACGAGTGAATTGGGCTTGAATTTTGATAAGTGTATACAAAGTTATGGCTCGTGACTGTACTGTATTTATTCAAATCCTTTATGTAAGTGCACGACCTTACAACATAAATAACTGCACACACCTATCACCAACTAAACTCATTTTAAATTATGTAGTTACGAGTACAATAGTATCTACGATTCATGGGGACCATGGAAACCAACCTTGAACAACTGAGCAAGACCAACTCGTTTTTACCTGCATAGCAATAAACGACATTGTACATAAACAGTTATCTTTATTTAAACATTTTAATTTTGTAACAAATAATAATGAGATTTGTAGTAACCAATTGTGACCCAACAATGAACATTGTGATAATATAATGGCACACATCAATGAATTGATAGGAAATTTTGGACGGTATCATTACTGGCTATGTTTTATGGTGTTTATTAGTAAAGTGGGTGTGGCGTTTCACCAAATGGCAATAATATTCCTGGCCCCACCAGCGCACTACCACTGTCCAGGATCAAACGCTACATGTTGCGACGATCCACTGTTCGTTAAGACTAAATTCACCAGAACTATAGTCTCGGAATGGAATCTGATATGTGAAAAAGATTGGCTCAAAGATTTCACTCAAACGATTTTTCAATTTGGTGTCCTCGGTGGAAGTTTAATATTTGGCATTGCATCAGATAGGTAAAGATGAACAATAGATATTTTATTTGAAGTCAGGCACTCAGAAGGGACGCTTACTAAACCTTTTTTAAATTTCAGATGTGGTAGAAAACCAACTTTAATAATATCAGTGATAATAGAAATATTCGGAGGAATAATGTCATCGTTTATGCCAGATTATTGGAGTTTTACATTGGTCAGAATGTTTATAGGCGTGGCCAACGGTGGAATCATGATCATAGCTTTTGTGATAGTCATGGAATATGTAGGAAGTGTCAACAGAGACGTGATTTCTGCCTTGTTTCACATACCCTTTACGATTGGTCATATCATGCTTGCAGGAATTGGCTACTACATACGAGATTATGTGTATTTTCAACTTTTTATTTCACTCTCTAACGTTATTCTGTTGTTTTATATTTGTTTCTTGCCTGAAACTCCAAGATGGTTATTAGTAATGAACAAAACAGAGGAGGCAGTGTGCTTAATGGAAAAAGTTGCAAAGTTGTAAGTTGTTTTCATACGTTTTAAGATTAAAGTTTCATATATTTATACGTTATAATGCCTGCATTGCGTTTTCGTAAAGATTTCTGAGGAAAGAAAAATTCAGCTGCGAGTTGGAGCCGAATTTGAAATTGGATAAGTACTCCAGACGCCTTACCAATTAGGCCATCACAACCACTCCTTTTCACAATACTGTCTCATTTTTTAGGAACATGATTTCTTTGAAAGCATAAGTATCTTACAATATATATATTTTTTTATTTTCAGTAATAATCTACCAACGGAACATATTAGACAAAAAATTGAATTACATCAATTAGAACACAGGAGCACAAAACCAAAGAGTACAGTTTTAGATTTATTTCGTACCCCGAATTTAAGGACGAATATCTTGATAATGTCATTAGCTTGGCTCGTCTGCAGCTACTGTTTCTTCGGCGTCACTCATTACATCAGCCACTTAACTGGTGACATTTTCATCAATGTCGTGGCCACCGGCAGTATGTGTCTGTGCGCGTGTATTATTTGCATTCCCTTAATCAAATTTTCTAAGCGCAGAACCGTTATTGTTGCGGCAAACATCTTTTGCAGTTTATGTTTATTTATAATCGGATTTGTGCCTGAAGGCAAAGCGTCTGTGGTCATTGGATGTTTCGGTGAATTGCTTTGTTATGTTATTTTCATTGTCGTATATTTATATAGTACTGAAATGTTTCCAACAGTAGTACGAAACGCTGCCATAGGAATTTGCTCGATGATGGCTCGATTTGGAGCTATGATTGCACCTTTTGCGGCTGGATTAAGACCCTATGGCAAATGGTGTTCGCCTGTTGCTTTTGGTGTTTTCCCTTTGACAGCTGGACTTCTGTGTTTATTATTGCCAGAAACAAAAGATTGTGAACTATTGAATACTATAGAAGAAGCTGAAGCTTTAGGCAAGAAACCCAATCAAAATCCAAGGACAAGAAATGACGTTAATATTACAGAAACAGTAGTTTGAAGAAATGGAAACAGTTCAATTTCTTGTGTAACACAATACAATAATAGAATAAAGTACCTCTTTAATACAGAATACTGTTCTAAGGCAAGGTGTCATGTAATACGGCTTAGTGGATCACGTAGGGGTTCTAATCTAACGATGCTGACATCGGCACGCGCAGGGTTTCCCGGCGCGGCAGTGCTCGCTTAGGGCCCGCGGCGCCATGGCGGTGGGCTTCCTGCTCTGCACTGCTTGGTATTACACCATTCTTGCTGGTGCGTCTCCTATGGTTTTTTATTACATATTACTGCCTGTAATAGGTACTACCTGTAATCAATTTGTTTCCTTCTTATATTCTGATTTCAGGATTCTTCATTCTTTACTGCCCGGTTATGTACCTGATGTTTTTTAGTCATAGAATATATAGAAAATTAGTTGATATATTATTTTCGTTGTGGGAACTATACCCTGTGGTAAGACGTTGACCTTTGAAATATTTAGTGAACAATTATAATTGTAACTGAATGCTATTATCTGTTGTTGTGTTGATTTCAGGCGCTGTTTCAATGTTGCTGTAACACTCAACTGCATCATTTTGGTGATTATGTGAATCCTGATGAAAAGACCATAATTGTAATGAATCATCGCACAAGAGTTGATTGGAACTATGTATGGATAGCTCTGTACCACGCCACGCAGAATCCTTCCAGCCAACTGTGCTCTTGTAAACAGACGGTTCAAAATACTAGTGAATCTAACAGTGCTTTGGATCTTGGAGGCAAATCGAAAATAAAATTTGTTTTAAAAGATGAAATTAAAAACATTCCTGGCATGGGTGAGTCAAATTATGCGAAAAACTTTCCAAATACAGTTTTGGCCAAATATCACTTCACTTACTTCAATTTGGATCAAAAAATGTAATACAAATAGCATCTCTCGAAATACCGCTATTTTATAGACATGACCTTACCATACATATTTGTGAAACCTTGCAGGCTGGATTATGCAACTCAACTTTTTCCTGTACGTCAAAAGGGATTGGCGTGAAGACCAAGTAAATCTAGCTCAGTTCGTAGATTACTATCAGAAACTTGATTACGACTACAGGATAGTTTTATTCCCCGAAGGAACGGATTTAAGCGAAGAGAATCTTCGTCGCAGTGAAAAATTTGCACATTCTAATAACATGCAGGTATTTATTATTCTTATTAGACATATGCGTAAAGTTTTGACCGTGACTATTAATACTGATTTTAATAATTGAATCTTGTTTCCGAAGATTGCCTCGGTTTTTCCGGTTCGGTAGATATCCATACTATTGTCAAGGTTCAGTACTTGACTTAAGCTTCTTGCAATATTTTATGACAGCGTTGACCAATGATATGAATGCCATTTATTTGTGTGTTTTTTTTAGCGTGATAAAATCATCAAATGAGTCCTCCCACCCCGGGCAGGGCGGGAGGGACTGTCAGACTTGTACTGACTAAAATCCACGGTGTCCTTCAATAGCCTTTTATGTTCCGGGGTCACGGTAATGAGATAAGTCCCGTGACCCCAGCAGGCTTTGGCCCTCTAGAGAGGGAGCCCCGTCATTATGCTGACGCTCTTTGAGGCGCGCGTGGAACACAACGCGCCGTCGACCCGGGCAAGGTCCATGGTCGGGCAGTGAGTTGCCCTTTACTCACCGCCCGCATGCCTGCGCCTACGATGGCCGGAGATCGTCATGCGACGTCCGTCACCGTGGGCGTCCACCACCACGGGTGGGGCGGAGGGAGGACATTGTCCTCTCCCTCGCGCGGCCCGCCTTCTCCTTCGCGAGCATGACTGCTTCGCAGAAGGAGGCGACCGCTTCCCACTCATTCTCGCCCCGCAACATGGCCTCGACCAATGCCGGGCGCGAGAGGTCTCCGCCAGTCGCCGCCGTGAGGACACGTCGGTGCTCTGCCCAAGCGGGGTAGTCTTGCACCGTATGCTCTACGGTGTCCTCCGGGCGATCCTCGCAGTGGTGAAACCCAGGCGTTTCCTCCTTTCTCCTCAGACACAGGAACCTCCCAAAACTTCCGTGTCCGTTGAGGACCTCCGTCATGCGATAGGTCAGGACGCCGTGACGCCTATCCAGCCACTCCTCAAAGAGGGGTCTTACTGTCGCCATTGTGGCGTGCCCGGCCGTCGGTTGCGACAATCGTCCCCTCCATACTGCCCTGAGATCGCGGCGGACCTCTTCCCGCCGCGTCTCGACTTCTCGAGGCAGCGGGGATACACCCCGGATTTATTTGTGATTTAGATTAAAAGTGTTTTATTTATATTATGAATCTTTGTAAACCATTAACCCAGCCTAACATGTGCCTGTATATCGTGTCACGAATTTCAAATGTGATTTCTATTAACGCACACGCATTGTTTGTGTCTATTTCACGAAGTGCTAGGCTAAGGGGTGTATTATAAACTCATCATAAGTAGGTATAAGCCTTATATATAACCTAAGTGCTTTATAGGTATGTCTAATATTAATTATTATATATAGCAATCATCATCATCATCATTTCAGCCTATTGCAGTCCACAGCTGGACATAGGCCTCTCCCAGGGAGCGCCACAGCGCACGATCTCCAGCTTTTTTCATCCAGCCACTGCCAGCCACCTTCTTCAGGTCATCGGTCCATCTTGCCGGGGGGCGTCCCACCCTACGCTTACCTACACGCGGTCTCCATTCGAGAACCTTCCTACTCCACCTATCGTCGGTTCTGCGGCAGACATGACCAGCCCACTGCCACTTCAGCTTGCTACAGATTTGGACAATATCTGTAACTTTGGTCTTATGCCGTAAGACCTCATTCCGGATTTTATCCCTTAGTGAGACCCCAAGCATAGACCTTTCCATAGCACGCTGCGTGACATGAAGTCGGTGGGCCAGCTTGACTGTCATGTTCCACGTTTCGGCTCCGTAGGTTAGGACTGGAAGGACGCACTGATTGAACACCCGGCTTTTCAGGCACTGCGGCAGTGGCGACGTGAGGATATGACGCATTTTCCCAAATGCTGCCCAGCCCAGCTGCACTTTTCTGGCAATTTCTCGCTCGAAGTTGTCTCTACCTAGCTGTAATACCTGTACGAGGTAGATGTATTCTTGGACAACTTCGAGTGTTATGCCTTCGTCGGAAATTGGTTCTGGGATGCGTTGGTAAACAGTTTAGGGGATATTACATCTCCCTGTCTCACACCTCTTAGCAGCTGGATGGGTTTTGTTCGGTGGTTTTGTACTTGAACCGACATCGACGCCATGCTATACATATAGGCTCCTTAGCACCTTTATGTACCGCCAATCGACTTGGCATCGCTGCAAGGATTCCAGAACAGCCCAGGTTTCGACGGAATCGAAGGCTTTTTTCGTAGTCCACAAAGGCTAGACACAGCGGCTGGTTATACTCCTCTGTCTTCTGTATAACCTGCCGCACTGTGTGTATGTGGTCTACGGTACTATAGCCTTTGCGAAACCCAGCCTGCTCCGGCGGCTGGAAAGCGTCAAATCTAGCGGAAAGCCGATTTGTGACGACCCTCGAAAACAGCTTGTAGACGTGACTCTGGAGCGTGATTGGTCTGTAGTTTTTGAGGAGATTTTTGTCTCCTTTCTTGAAAAACAATGTCACCACGCCCCTGCTCCACGCCTCCGGGGTAGTCCCACTGGCTATGACGGAGTTGAACAACCTCCTAAGCTCTCCGAGCACAGGTTGGCCCGCAGTTTTTAGAAGCTCGGAGGTAATTCCGTCTTCGCCGGGAGCCTTCCCATTACTAAGCTGCCCAAGGGCCGTCTCAATCTCATCTATCTCTACGTCTGGGAGATCGTCTGTGTAGTGGCGTGTAAGCGTGGCTCTTAGGTCATTTGCGTCGGGCTGTGGCTGCGGGGAATGCGAGGCGTAGAGTTGGCCATAGAAGTCTTCGATTTCGGCCAGAATCTCTGGAACCGATGCAACAATTCTGCCATCCGAGGTTTTCAACTTTGTCAGATGACTCCTCCCGAGTCTTTTAGTGAAGACCTTCGACCCACGATTCTGCTTAATCGCCTCCTCTATGAGGCGAGTATTCAATTTACGAAGGTCGCGTCTCACTAAACTCCGTATCTTTTTATGCAGGGATCGGGTGTCTGACAAAGTTTCCTCTGGCCTTTCTCGTCGTTGCTTCATCAGTTCCAGAGTCTCGCTCGAAAGTTTAGACCTATGGCACGCTGCCTTCCCCTTAAAGTGCCTATTTCCCACTTCGCGTATGACTTCTATCACGCTCTCTAGGTCCTTGTCCACGTCCTCTGTAGTTTCCAAAGCGGCAAACCGATTGCGGAGTTCCAATTGGAAGGCTTTGGCACCTTGGCCGGTCTGGTCCAGTGTTGGACGGAGAACTGACTTCATCATGCGGCTTCTCTCAAGCCTAAAATTGATATTTAGGGTGCCTCTTACTAGTCGGTGGTCACTGCTGGTGTTGAACCTGTTCACCACAGAGACATCCCTAAATATATGCTTCTTGTCCGTCATGATGAAGTCTATCTCGTTCTTCGTCCTACCGTCGGGGCTTAGCCAAGTCCACTTTCTCTGGGGTTTCTTCTGGAAGAAACTGTTCATGCAGAAGAGCCCCTCCATGCTCAGAAAGTTGACCAGCATTTGCCCCCTGTGGTTCCTGGTTCCAAAGCCGTGTGGTCCGACACACGATTCGTCGAGTTGCTGTACTCCTACTTTGGCGTTGAAGTCACCCATGACAACGGTGAAGTGGGTCTTGGTTTTACGATGCATGGCTTTGGATATATCCTCATACATGGCCTCCACCACATCATCCGAGTATCCAGTCGACGTCGGGGCGTATACCTGTATGACCTTAAGAGAATATCTCTTGGTCAGTCTGATTACAAGGTACGCTACCCGGGTCGACACACTGGATATCTCCAACACGTTGTCACGGAGTGCTTTGTGGACAAGGAAACCCACGCCACCTTGGGAGAGTTGGTCTCCTTCTCGGAAGTAGAAAAGATGGCGGGTCATCGTGTCTTCCCCCTGTCTTCGGACTTCTGACAGCCCCAGAACAATATGCCACCTTATGTTTTTGAGCTCTTCCTCGAGTTCGACCAAGCCTTCGTCCAGTCGTAAACTGCGTCCATTATACGTCGCCAAGGTCAAGGGTTTGTGGCAGCCATCCGTAGCCCGGAGATTCTTGGCACCCCCTACTCCACCGTAACCAAGGCCGCTGCCGTGACCCGGAATAGTAGGGCGGCCGGGAACTGGGGGCCGTGGGTTCAGTCGCTCGTTCATGGGAGGTGCATGCCCATACTCACCACGCTGGGCAAGCGGGTTGGTGAGCGCAGTACAGAGTCTCGCACCAGCGACGCTGCTGCCCGCCGCTGGTCAGAGAAATTTGACTCTGTATACCTTGTAATGGTTATACCGCCATTGGTTCGCTCGCCAGGCCTCGTCCGTTTATCAGCAGGGTGCACCACGGGCAGGTGAGGTTGGCATTTGGGGCAAAAAGATGTAGGTGTGCCCCCTTACACCCCAATATATATTATTATATAGCAATAATATTAATTATTATAAATAGCAATAAGTGCTATAAAGCCGCTGCTAATCGCCATTTTCTAAACAATTCTTGCAAACAGTGCAAGAATCGGCATTGGCATGCATTTTAAAACTGCTATATAATTTGCTGGCACTGCATGCCATAAATTGCGTCGTTTACTTGATAATAAGTTAAGTTGAAGTCATATTTCAATATCTTGTTTAGTCATGTCACTCAGCGTTACACAGGCTGTTACCTCAGCGGTTACAGCAAAGTGACAGGGGACTCAAGTATCTAGTAACTATCTATTACCATCAACACACGTACAATTTATATTGAGTAATAATTCTGAATGTTTCATCAGCCTCGTTGGACAAGTACTTTATACCAGAATAGCTGCAGGAAAGGGTGTAACATTGCAAAAACTGCCAATTGCAGCAATTGAGACTAAACGCTCTTAATTATCACTAAGGGGAACAATTTCATCACTCATTAGCTCAGCTGGCTTGGGATCGAATTAAACTAGTACATCCAAAATAATAATACTATCACATACTTTTTCGGCCCATTTTTATCGTTTATTGCCCGTGGTACCCGTTGTACTTACTACCAGTAGTACCACGGGAATTTATTTTTATTTACCCATGGTACCTACTACCCATTTATTTTATACTAGCTTCCGCCCGCGACTCCGTCCGCGCGGATGTCGGTCTTCGCGTGGATGGTTTATTTCTCCATTTTGAGTAACTTTGACAATGACATCTTATAAATATCTATTGGACCCAAATACGGCTAAGCCTATAATAATTAAAGAGATCCCTCTATTGAGCTACTGCTGTTGAGCTCGCGTTCTGTAGTAAGTATTTTTTTCATAGTAATTCCGACCTTGTATTTACAAATAACTGATCGGAACAGTAATCAAAAAGGTCGCGCTGAAAAGCACGGTTTAAAATGACACGCATACAATATTAATTCCACGGTCGACCGCTCGCCACACTGGACACGTCCGCTCGCATCAAAATTCAGAATTTATATGCATCGCGCGGCGCGGAACGCGGCTCCTTATATAGGAGACGGGGAGGCGTGGCCCGCGTGTGCCGCAAACGGTTCAAGCCAAATCCGACTTTCGGCGCTACAGGTTACGGCGCTGAATCCACTGCGGGTAATGCAACGTGTGTTCGCGGTTCTACAGAACAACGTCTATGAATAAAACTGAAAAATAAGTTTTTTTTTCTACGTATTTTTTCAGGATAAAAAGTATCCTATTTTATGCCCAGGATAATAAGGTATAATTATACCAAATTTCATCGAAATCGAACCGTTAGTTTTCACGTGATGCCTGCACATACAGACAGACAGACAGACAGACAGACAGACAGACAGACAGACAAAAATTTTTTTAATCACATATTTGGGTTTGGTATCGATGCAGCAACACCCCCTGCAATTTATTTTTTCAATATTTTCAATGTACAGAATTGACCCTTCTACAGATTTATTATATTGTATAGATTATAGATTAGCTTCTGCCCGCGACTTCGTACGCGTATCCTGTTGCTTATGCCAGCGACAACGGGGTCGTCAAAATCGAAAATCTGCAACTGGTCTGATGTCTAATACCAAGAGCCCGGGTAAAAAAATAAATGGGAGTTTTGGCCAGTAAAGTTAGATTTTTAATGATATACCATCGTCATCGAAAATCAGTCTTAAAGTCTTACCGCCTTCACCGCGTGGAGGTACTCCCAGCTTATGTTATTTTATAATTATATAGTGAAATTAGCGATAGTTTTGATTTCCACATCAGATGTTTCCGATCTTCGATTTTTATAGGTCAACAGGAAATGCCCATCAGACCGAGCAACTTTTGCTGAAACGTCATTCCTACATAATTATGTTATAGTGTAGCTGGGCGCTTGGAATTCCATAACAGGTGTTCCAGATCTTCAATTTTTATACGTCAACAGAGGGTGCTCGTCAGGCTGAATAACTCTTGCTAAGACGTCATTCCTATAAATGTTATAGTTTAGCTGGGCTCTTGGAGTTCCACATCAGGTGTTCCAGATCTTCAATTTTTATACGCCAACAGAGAGTGCTCGTCAAGCTGAACAACTTTTGCTAAGACGTCATTCCTTTTTATGTTATAGTGTAGCTGGGCTCTTAGAGTTCCACATCAGGTGTTCCAAATCTTCAAATTTATTCTCTCAGCAGAAAATGCTCATCACGTGGAACAATTTTTGCTATGGCACCATTTTTGTATCTCTTATAGCTTAGCTGGTCTGTTGCGTTTCTGCACCAAGTGTTTAAGTTTTCAAGATAAATTATAGCCTAATGTTGGCCAGACTTAATATCTATACAACATAAAAAGAATCATTCAAATCCGTCCAGTAGTTTTTTCGTGAAAGGGTAACAAACATCCATCCTCACAAACTTTCGCATTTATAATATTAATAGGATAATAGGATTAATTATACACCGTTATCTGTAGAGTCTTCCGTATACCATCTCCTTATTACATTGCACCAATTTTTTTTTTTTTACTTTTTAAGGTTCTTTCAATGTTCCTTCATTGCCCTTTTCATTCTAGGGTCACGGTTAACTGTTTAGACAGTCCCGCGACCCCGGCAAAGTACGAGTAGTACTATGCGTAAATTAAAATTTCGCGTGGTATTTACTGGTAGTACAACGGGTAGTACTGTTATTGCCCGCATTTTTTGTCTAATCACAAGGTATCGCCTAAATTCTTTCATGTCTAGCTATCCATTATTGCTTTTTGCTCCTTGCAGTGCTTTCTCGACTTTCGGTACGCTGATATTCCGCGTAATTGATGCCGAGTGTCATGCTGGCAAATATTTGTGTTCTAATTGGACAATTATCTACGTTGACAGCACTACGAGTATGTGTTACACCCGCGCACCACTGGTTGGGTAGCATTATGCTCTCGACTGCGGGAGTCTGGCCTTGCCTCTGTTTATGACGTCACAGTGGCCTATGACACTCCGGCGCAAACAGAAATGGACTTGTTTCGAGGAAGAATACCGATGCATGTCTCCTTCTACTTTAAAAGGTTAGTAATTGACGAAGATAAGTTGATCTATGTACATTATTTTTTGCGGGAGTGCCCTGGATGAGGCTGGCGCAAGACCGTGGAGCTTGACACAAACAAAAAGAGGCCTATACCCAGCAGTGGGTGAAGACGGGCTGTGGATGATGATGATGATGATTTACATTTTTAAAATGCATTATTACAAATATTAACGATTTAGCAACTATGGAGAAAGTAGGACCTACATGCGATAAAAGTGTAGGTAAAGACAGTACTACAGTAATGATGTGGGTATGAGAGACGAAGCGCTACGTGTCCCGACTACATTACCGTACATTCCATTCCATTCGAATAAATTGTTCTTGAGCAAAGGCAGTTACTAAATTCCTGTTATCATTGTCAGTAAATAGGTAAAGTTAAAAGAAACCTAACGAGAAAGAAAAGTTGTTGGATGGTATGAGTTACTAGTGGAAAAGCCACTTTATGTGTTATGTGTATCAAACAAGCCGGCTCGAATGTCAAGGTTTGCCCTTTAGAGTCCGGTGCATTGTACTCGTTGAAGTGCCTCTTACAATGAGCTAACTGATCAATTGAACATAATTCGTGAGATCTATTTAGTTAAAATAAACTTCTAAATATCACTTCATCATTATCATCATCACTAACAATGAGAAAATTTTGTAACTTTCGTTGCAGATATTCTATTGAAAAACTTCCTCAAGATGAAGATGAACTCAAAACATGGCTCGGTGACCGATGGAGGGAAAAGGAGTACAGCCTTCGAAGATTTCATAATGATGGTGAGTTAAATTCAATTGTAGGAAATCTGTTCAGCAACATTATACATACAGTAGTTCAAAATATAAATCTAACCACCTTAATGTCTATTCCTGATTGTAGCGTCTTAACGTTCACTTCCTTTGTCCTTTGTTTGGCCTATTAAGAAAAAGGTGATTCGTTCACATATGTGTAATCCTATGCCCCTACCCTATTATGATTATAAATAAGACGTGAATTCCATCATCTCATCCCATAAGTACCTGTAAGAATTCTCTTTGATGATTTCACCCCTCTTAAGCAACACATTGTGTGACGTTCTTTAACTTACAATTTTGATAGTCCTTCTGCCCTTGATGATGCAATGAAGGTAGTATTTGGTAAACAGATTTCCGAAACGATTTTTCAACAAAAACAAATAAGAGAAAGGGCCGTTGACACACAGTCTGCAGTAAGGTGCTCAAGGCTTTAATACCTACTTGGAATTTTATACTTTGTTGTTTTTGTTCATAAACGAATTCACTGCAGAACCAACGCGTCCCTCTGGCCGTACCCTGACGGTACTCTGGGACTTTTAATGTTAAGCGAATGCTTAGTTCATTTACATTCTATCAGCAAATATTTTATCAATGCAATTTTATTAGGAACTTAATTGTGAACAAAATAAGGAATCAAATAGATCCACGCTTACCATTAACCTAACCATTAAAAGTAACCCACAGAAAGATATCGTATAGCGATGCTAATTACTTTTTTAATGAGGCATTGTATTAAATCACACTTTAATACATTCATAATTATGCATTATTTTTTATTCCCAGGCAATTTCATCGATCCCCAGTTCAACAGAGCACCTCCACATCGAACTCCAAGATCACTTCTAACAGCAAAATTAGGATTTCTGTTCTGGACCTTCATTGACACAATGTTCATCTATTCTCTTATCAACAGCGTCATGTTTCAGTTTTGGGTACTATATCATTGCTTACTGTTCATATTCATTACTTGGTATTTTGGAGGCTTCCATAATATTCAATACAAACTTCTTGACAAATTGATAATGTAAAATACAATGTGCCTTCTCATAGAATTATTCGTAACTTTATATTTAAATATAGACTTTAGAAATATACAAATACAACTGTGAGTTCTCATCAATGCCAAAGACATGATTTATGTAATAAAGATACTAGATATCGTAATACCTAGCACATTATTTAAATACAATAAATTACATTGCAAAAAAAAATAATGTTCTACTTATCTTTATTTTTAAATATATTAGGTTATCTATAAATGACTTATTGAGCTCGTAACTCAAGTTATCTAGCTATCTAAATAAGTTTAAATACAGCATGTAATTAGTTACGCACAAATACATTAGCATAAGCTGCTACGTCTTCGCATGCTCTCTTTGCTCAATTGTATTCGGAAGAGTAGTCGCTTTAGTTTCAGGAAGGAAATAACAAAGTATTGCTGCACTAAATGCCACACCACTAAATATGAGGATAGACACCCACTCTATGCCTATATTTACTACAAAAGGAGCAATGAAACCTCCAAATCTTGCAAACATAGAAGCGAAACCAATCGCTGTATTTCTGATGACAGTTGGAAATATTTCCGATGAGTATAAATACACTTGAACGAATGATGTATACGCTCCAATTAAACCTATTATCGCAAACGCTAATGTAGCTGCTCTTAAATCACTTGGAATGATAATAAAAACTAATAAAGACACCGCTGCAGTGGTGAAACTCGAGATGACGCTCACTTTTCTTCTTAAATGTAATGTTGCGAAGATGACTATTATCAATCCTGGTGTAAGGCACGCTGCAGACAGCAACACGTTTAAGTATAGGTTCCCTTGAAGGCGGCCTATGTACTGATTGATCCCGAAGAATGTATGTGAACAAAACATCCATATCAAAGCCACAATCATTGTGTATACTCTGATTTTTGGAGTTTTGAATAAATCAACAAAAGTCCCCGTTCTTTGCTGATTCTTGTTCATCAACTCTAATTTTTCAACAATAGCTTCTATGTTGTCTGTCGGTCGATTGTTCCTGTAAGATATGAAAATGTCAATATATTGAATTTTAGGTGGTTGAGATCAGTTGAGATGGATTGAAATTAAATAAGTAGCAGTTGTATTTGCACTTACTTTTTAGCAATATGTGCAAGGATGTCAATAGCTTCCTTCTTTCTTCCTACTGTTACCAGCCATCGAGGAGATTCAGGTAGCAGCCAGTAGTAAACGACGACTATAACCCATGGTACTGATGTTACTAACTGTAAATGTCTCCATTCTCTTACAAAGTATGCTATTATTGGAAGCGTAAAGTATGAAATTAAGAATGGCATTTCCTGGAGTCCAGCTGCATAAGGTCTAAATGACTTTCCACACAATTCAATGAGTAGTATGTAGCAACATAACATCACGCCGCCAAGAGATACTCCAATCAAGAATCGGCAGACCAGGAACATCCAAAAATGTGGAACAAACGCTGAGATGACTACGAAAACTACTTCAGAGAATAATGATATCAACACGACAGATTTTCGACCATACCTGAAATGAAAGGAAGAGAGTTCATTGAAAATGCAATGACTATAGATAGATGGTGCGCAGGTAAAATTAGTGGTCAACCAAATTGGGCTAAAAGTCTGCTTAGCAGATGTTAAGTAAACGTTCATGTTCTGATAAGCAGGCTTTTTAGTAGAGTAGTGAATTTATGGTAAAGGTAAGGGTGTACTACAAAGTGATTGTAAATACCTGTCAGAGAGGTATCCAAAAAGTAAACTGCCTGCCAATATTCCAATTTGCATCATAGATTGAGCCAAACTCGCCAAATGTGTCCTGTCACATATAAGATCCCATTCACTTGTGACTGAACTTATAATCGTGCTCGTGTCATATTCCGGGTTCTCACAAGGACAGTGGTTGGTCACATTGTTGTCCAAACACCTGTACTCAACACTCGGTATGATAAATACTACATTATTTAATTGATATTCGGCTGGGAACCTTCCCACTGTGATTAAGAATAAAACCCATGTCTGATATTTTCCAAAACGACCAATCGCTGTTTCAATATGATCTTCGTCCATTTTGCTTAAATAAAATAGAAAGAAAATCATTATTACGTTGTTAGCTATCGATGTTATATTGTTTGGAATATTGAAAAACTTACAATTTAATCACTGCACATATTTAAACTGCACTTGTTGTCGACTCTTTCACTAATGTAGGGTTTGACTAAACCGTCATGATCGTTATTGTATCGTTTGTCACTTCAAGTAAATAACAATAGAAACGTCTATCGTTTGTAACAGAATGATGCACACTCACGCTGTGTTCACACAAAATGTGGTGGCACAGCTATCTCATAAAATATTTATCAGATTCAGTCGCGTCGGCAGATTAACAGCTTAAAATGTTATCTTAAAGTAAAAGTATACTCTGTATCTAAAGGAATTTACGTTTCTGTTTGAAAAGTTAGAAAGAGTTAAAGATAGGTATTATAATCGTATGTAATTATTTTTTATTAATTTTGGTGAATGGTCATCTTGATCTAGGTGTTAGTCGCGTGCTTCAATCGGTCAATTTGGTCGTGCAAGTTATGTAAATATCCTACCTATTTAGATATCACTTAAAAGCCATTTTGTATTTATTTTTCGGTGGAAAATCTTTTTGATGAGTCCTCCCATCCCGGGTGGAGCAGAATGGACTGTCAGACTGGTACTGATCATAAATCATTGTATATTCAAAGAATACGAGAATGTATTTATGAAAACAAATCAATAATGAACATGTTTATTGAAAAATAGCTGTTCCCCATGGTTTCACCATCAATTCTCAGCTCCTATTGGTCGTAGCGTGTTTATAGCTTTCCACAATAAATAAACTTCCCAGCACATTTTTTTTTTCAATTTATAATTCCTGAGATTAGCGCGTTTAGCCAAACTCTTTAGCTTTATAATATAAATAGATGTATTTATGAATTAATTTATTTCAAAACATATAATATTATTATAGTTAAATAAAAAGTATTGTAGGTATCAATAATATAATTAACTGGAACCGTTTCGGTTAGTTTGTGACGATCAGGCAGCTGATTTCATATAGTTTTCAGAAGCATAAATGTATATGCGGTCAAGGGCCTTAAAATTTATTCGACATTCTTTACAGTTAGGTCACGACTATCAATCAATTATGCCAATTTTATTCTTTTGTATCACAAGATGTCGCGTAGCAAATATAATGGCCAATTGGTCATGCTATGTAGCGTGACGAAAATGAATGTACGGACAACACATACCACAATCATCTGTAGTTTAGAAGTAAATGTTTGCCTGAAGATCAAGGTCAACCCAAAGTGGTTTATGGAGATTTCATGTTATTTGAAGATACGTTTTTTATAACCGTATATTAACCAAAACCTTACGTTGAAAACGTTACACGAAACTTAAGTGTAAGTGGTATATTGTGCTGTAACAGTTTAGGAAGGCACTTGAAAACAAATTCCATATTAGTCGGTCAAAATAAAATTGTATACTTATCATGTTTTGTATTCCTTGGCAGATATTGTTAAATTTCTGTCTGATCTATATTGTAGCTAGACTTGACATATTTACATCCCTTAACAATTTTGCTATCGTGGAGTCCAGCAAATTATTTCAATTTCATAATTTATTATCATACTCAGTTACATATGAAGTAACAAAAACCCTACGTATTACGCCTCCGCGTGTTCCCTTTGTTCAATTGTATTTGGAAGTGTTGTTGCTTTCGTTTCAGGAAGAAAATAGCAAAGTATTGCTGCACACAACGCTATTCCACTAAATACAAGTATAGATACCCACTCTATTCCTATATTCACTACAAAAGGTGCAATAAATCCTCCAAATCTTGCAAACATTGAAGCAAAACCTATTGCTATGTTTCGTATTACGGTAGGAAACACTTCAGATGTAAATAAGTACGCTTGTACAAAAGCGGTGTAAGCTCCTGTCAAACCTATTATAGCAAATGCTAAAGATGCAGCTTTCAAGTTACTTGGAACGATAATGAATACCAACAATGATACTGCTGCGGTCACGAAACTTGTTATAATAGTAATTTTTCTCTTAAAATACAAAGTGGCGATAACGACAATGACTAAGCCAGGAATAAGGCAAGCGGCTGACAGCATCACATTCAGGTATATGTTTCCCTGCAGACGACCTATGTATTGGTTGAGCCCATAAAATGTATGGGACACAGACATCCATATTAATGCAGTTATCATTGTATACACTCTTATTTTTGGAGTTCTGAATAGGTCCAAGTAAGTTCCAGTTTGCTGCTGATTTTTATTCAACATTTCAATTTTTTCAACGATTTCTTCGATATTCTCCGTTGGTCGGCCGTTTCTGGAAATTACACAAGACATTATACTATTGTAGACATACCGCATACATACTTCTTCCTAGTATTATTGCTTATGTAGAATCTATGCAGTTACCTTTTTGCTATATGGGTAAGAATTTCGATAGCTTCTTTCTTTCTTCCTACTGTAATCAGCCATCGTGGAGATTCGGGTAGTAACCAGAAATACAAGACTACCATGACCCATGGCACTGAAGTCACTAATTGTAAGTCTCTCCAATCTCTAATAAAGTATGCAATAATGGGAAGTGTTAAGTACGCTGTTAACAACGTGATCTGTTGAAGTCCTGAAACATGAGGTCTAAAGGACTTTCCACACAATTCTACTATTAGTACATAGCAAGCCAGCATGGATCCGCCCATAGATACTCCGTTAAAAAATCGACAACATAAGAACATCCAAAAATTTGGAATAACTGCAGAGATAACAACGATGGCTGCATCCAAAATGAGTGTTAATAACACAACAGGTTTCCTGCCATATCTGTGAAGGAAAAATTACGATCAGCCGTTTTTATCGAAGGACTTTAGCGTGATTCTGGGTTCAATTGAACAATGTTTACTGCGAGTATAATTGTAATGTAGCAGCCCGGATTTTGATTGCAATTCACGCTCCGTCATTACACTGACAGAATGTCAGGCGTTTTGTATTTTGTTCCGTTTATTGTCCGTAGGTAACATGGGTAAAATAAAATTCCCGTGGTACTACTACTGGTAGTACAACTGGTAATAAACGGTTTGTATCTCGCAATCTTCTTTTGTGAAGCATTTACTAACATGTTTTATTCAAGCGATTCACAGCTCTAGTATTGTCTATAATTTCTCGAACCATTACTTGTATGATTATCAATTTCTAAAAACTCAATTCAGTTTAGGACAATCTAGTTTAGGAGACATAGGCCTCTTCCAAGCAGCGCCATATCGCTCAGCCCATCGCTTGTCTCATTCGCCCTTCTAACTTTGGGCACAATTTCCACTGCATAATTTCCACAATACGATTGCTGATACACTTATACCTCCCAACAGCAATCGTCATCTACCTACCTAGCTCAAACATCATATCATGGCATCACACCACAGCATGAGGTTGCTAGTTCAAATCCGGGCAAGAATCAACGAGTCTTTACTTACTACGCACTGAGCGTATATACTTTCTAAGTTTATCAAGGTCATCACTGATAATGGAGAAGCCGGTGGAAATTTAGACTTATATAATATAAATATAGGTCTAAAGCTACGGAATCTATGAATTTTGACACCAGAGCATGGTCACGTGAACACACGTTACGATTAGCAATAAAGACTAAACAATATCTAACCATCCATAATGCGCGGGCATGCGGGCGGCGAGCGCGGGCATGCGAGTAATGGGCAACTCGCAGCTCGACCATGGACCATGCCCGGGTCGACGCCGCGTTGTGTTCCACGCGCGCCTCAAAGAGCGTCAGCAAGATGACGGGGCCTCCCTCTAGAGGGCCAAAGCCTGCCGGGGTTGCGGGACTTATACCATTACCGTGACCCTGGAACGTAAAGGGCTACTGAAGGACACCGTGGATTTTAGTCAGTACAAGTCTGACAGTCCCTCCTGCCCTGCCCTGGGTGGGAGTACTCATTTGATGATTTTACCACGCAAAAAAAAAACATCCATCATAAAAAGTAAATCTTATAAAAGTCCGTTACCTGTCAGAAATGTGTCCAAATAATATGCTGCCTGCTAATATACCAACTTGCACAATCGATTGAGATAAGCTCGCCAAATATGTTTTTTCGCATATGAGGTCCCATTCACTTGTGACTGAACTTATAATCGTGCTCGTGTCATATTCCGGGTTCTCACAAGGACAGTGGTTGGTCACATTGTTGTCCAAACACTTGTACTCAACACTCGGTATGATAAATACTACATTATTTAGTTGAAATTCTGATGGGAACCTCCCCACAGTAATTAGAAATAAAATCCACGTTTGATATATTCCAAAACGACCTATTGCTGTCTCTATGTGGTCTTCGTCCATGCTGTTTCACTGAAATTAAAAAAATACTCAAATTGATAACTTCATCAAATACTATAGCAAGCTACCGGTGCAGCGGTGCCAGAGAGCTCCAGAGGCAAGAACCATCTCGCATTGCGAGCCGTATTGAGGAATACTGCTTTCTGAAGGCCCTTAGGCCAGCTACCCAACGAACCATCAGGCCATTGCATTGGCTGTAATAGATAGCAGCGCTAACATTCCACATGTCGACAACCTCGCGCGCCAAGTCAAGATCTATCATTATTATTTAGCCTATACTACCTATCAAGTTTTTAATAATAGACAAAATACTTAAGTTAACAAAACACTCATGCTTACCTTGTGTATTCTTAAATAGGAACTGGTAGAAAATAAATAGGTGGTTCCATTATTTGCAGCTTATCGTACCTTTAAACACCCACATACAATTAATCTTCTTTAATTTATGATTCCACAGGCACCTATTACAATTTAAATGTCTTACAATTTTATAAGTTCGCAGTCATATTATTTTTGAATTGAATTTTGAAGTGATCAAGCAAGCTAAACGTGCAAAACGACTCAAAACACAATAAGTATATTATCATCAAATTTATCAGTAACAGTGAATTAAGTTACCTCACTGATTATTACATTGCTATCTCAAATATAATAACTACTATCTTTGTTACACCATAAACCTGTATCCCTGTATCTTAATTATCTGCTTGTCCAGGGTAAATGACATGAGGAGACAAAATGTCGACACCTCGACCAGCTTTAGCCCGCGATTTCGCCCATTCTCACCCCTCCCTCCTTATAGTCTCTAACGATTACCAGGATCCCCCTATCTATCTATCTGTACCTAAACGATGTGGTGGGTGTGGGATCCACCTCCTAGTGGTCCACACCAAATAGATGGTGATGGCTGAGCGATTCCATTGGCGGTGGTAGGCCTCGCAAGGGCTGCCCGGGTGCCAAACAATTTAAGTGACCTGACAGCTGACTATATATAAAAAAATGGCGGCACTGGACAGGAGTTATCGTAATATTCTTATAGTGTATGTATGCATTTAATGGGAATCAAGATCCAAGTGAAGGGGATTGAATGAAACAAATCATGTAATACAATTATTTTTTTTAATTTTAACGAAGTCATTATTTATCACAGCCTATAAAAATAGACCTTTAGTCTAGCCTTATTCTACAGTTTTCATAAATACATTTGTTGCAAATCTCAATAATATACAATAAAATGTCGAGAACTGCTTAAAATTAAATAGTCTTTAAATTAGGGAGGCATTGTTCACATCCAATTACACTCTGCATTCATACAACTTGCATACGACATCGCACTGATTAAAAAATAAAATACTTGTTAAAGTCATGGCAACAATTACGCTTCACCCTCTTCTAATGTGTCAGGTAGTTTCTTCCCACGAGTGTCAGGTAAGAAAAAGCAGAGACCAGCGCCTATTAAAGGCACTGTACCGAAGGCTAGAGGTGGTAACCAAGCGCTCGTGTGCGCAAGAGTAGCCACGAACGGTGCTACCATGGAACCTATTCTAGCTACTGTCGACGAGAGTCCAACTCCCGAGTTTCTGACGACAGTTGGAAACAGCTCCCCTGCGTATAAGTAGACAGTGGCGAAGGATATGCTCATTCCCCATAGTCCGAGGCAGCCGAGTGTGAGATGGCTGACTCCAGACTGCGGAACGACGATGATGAGAAGGCAGCTGAGACCAGTCACGCAGTTGGCGCTGATCAGTGTCACTTTCCGGCCGAGAAGTCTGTTCAGGTAGACTGATATGATCGTTCCGGGTACCTGAAGAAAAATATTTGAATTAATATAAATTTTACTCTGTTTGACCTAATCATCACAAGAATGTTGGTCCCATTGCATTGATTACATTACATGTATTTATAATATTTGCAATTAAAAACTATCCTATTTAAGATAACTGGGTCAATATTGTGTTATCTTCTTAAAACATTCAGTAAGGTAAATGTTAACCGAAAGTTCCATTATGTTCTGTGAGTAAAGGTTGATCAGTTATTATAATACAGCGTGATACACGTAGGTTCGCGGCGTGATTTCTAGGTAATGAAGTGTAACGAGTGCCTATAGTTCAGATAAGCACTAGTGAGTGATAGTGCCTGCGAGATAATTTCGGGTGAAACCGGTTTCTGTTCTGATAGTAAGTTATGTAAACAAATTTCCTGTAAACTCGTTGAACTGGGATAGCTTATCGCTATGTGAAGTGACACGAATCATTTTATTATACTGATATCGAAATTTATATAGCATGTATGTATGTATAGGTATCAACATACCCCGTTCTGTCTTTCTTTAATATTTTCATCTTTATCATTAAAGTAGATTCATTTTCAAATGGGAAAAATGTTGACAGATTGTAGGTTGAATGAGGTACTAAAATATGATGGACAAGAATATAATATGTACAGACAAATTAAATGATTAACTTTTTTTAGTAATAATGGGCTAAGCTGTACAAAATTTATCAAAAAAATAAATAAGTATGAAATCATACGTAGATAAAAAGTTGGAAAAATACCTGAATAGCAGCAGAAATAGCGACATTAGTGAAGATGTCTCCAGAGATATGGCTCATGTACTGCGAAACGCCAAAGAAGCAGAGTCCGCAGACGAACCAGTTGAAGCAGATCGCGATGGTGCGTACGCGCAGCTTTGGTGTTCGGAACAAGTCGAGGAAAGACGCGTGTTCTTCCGACTTGTTGTCTACATCCACCACTATCTTCTGACTGGCTGGCGCTATGCCTTCTGTTGGTCGGCCGTTCCTGAAATTGATGAAGATGGTTTAATTTTTTTTAAGTGAATCTTTTAGGTCAGCTAAGAGTGCACGCTTAGTTAATAATACCTAAGTCAAGATTTTAAAAACATAATAATTAAAATTTCCAAAATCCAAGGAGCTGTATAGTCCATAATTTATGTAGTGTACGTTTATGGTCTCCGATAGTAAGTTTATGCTTAAACGCCTAACTTACGAGTACATGCTTAAAGTAAATTACCTTAGCAGTTTTGCATACTTTTTGAGTGAATCGGTAGGTAATGAATAATTGATGAAGATTATAATCTACATTCTTTTCACGGTTAAGGCAATCAATAATGGAGGAAACGTTGGCTTTCTTACCAGCACTGCAGCGATTGCTTTTATGTATTTTTTTTTTAATTCGGGCCACGTAATCCTTGTTACATAGGTACGTGAAAATGTATAAAATGCTATGACAACATCACCAAACATCACTGTAATAGCGAAAGTTGTTTAAAATTACTTTCTCTCCTCTCTAATTGTTTGCCTACCTATTTAAACTAGTCATTACTATTCTTTTGAATTGAATGTATCTCAATAAATCCCCTTACCTTTTGGCTGCAACTTCCATGATCTTGACTGCTTCTTCTGTTCTGCCGGCAGTCAAAAGCCATCTCGGAGATTCAGGCAGCAAAAAGTAGTAGCTCAACAGCAGAACAGATGGCAGAGACAGGGCCAGTTGGAAGGTACTCCAATCTCTTAGGAAGTAACCGAACAGTGGAAGCGTCAGATGTCCCAAGTTGAACGGTATCTGGTAAATAATTCCCACGGTATCTCTGTGTTTGGTTCCAATCAGTTCCATTATTAAGACGAAGCTGGTGACCATGGTGCCTCCCGTCGCAACGGCGAGGAAGAACCGAAGAGTCGTGAACATGTACCAGTTCACAGAGTATGCTGTCGTCACTCCAGATATCAGTTGAAGAAACACAGCCGCCAGGAACGGATTGCGCCGTCCGAATCTGGGGAAACAATAGGTAACATATTACAGTAGGTAGGTATATTTATTTTTAGTGCACCTCGGACTATTCCCTTTTTATTTAAAGTTCAATGAGTCCACCCAAAGGATGTCTGGAAGATATCGCTATCAGCGATAAGACGTACCGTTGTACCCTTGGAACTAATTATATTGTAAAATGTTGTATATCAAATGTCTGTATCATACCAGTTTTAATAATGATGTTGATGACCTACAGTGACATTAAGTTTATGAAAAAAAAAACAATTAAAAACTCTTAGAAGCGACTGAGTAACAAAACTACAAGCAAGATGCAAAAAAGAATACTTTGCTATTAAAATGAATATTATAAAAAAAAAAATTGTAACCTTTCCGTCTGCATCTTTCTGAACATCTAAAAACGTAGGTATTTTGATTTGAAGACTTGTTTTCCCCAAACAAGACAGAAGTCGTTTAGGAAAAATATAGTTATACCACGCATGTGTACAATTGTCGATGCATATGTCCACGCGAGTTTGACGTGTTTTAAAACGTGACTAGGGCATGTCATAGGAAGTGTATTAGTCCAAGGATTCAACGGTAGGGTTATCAATAATCGTGGACCTGTCTGCTGATTACAGATCAACCTTGAATGAAGTTCTCATATCAACGGTAAATCGTTCCTTTTGTGACCAGAGGATGCACTTATTGCATCTTAATGTAGGATTCAAACACAGTAGAACATTGACCCTTTAAATTCGCTAAAGTAATTTCATCCGGACCCTAATGGTCCCACTGCGGCATGCAGCGATAAGTGCAGGATGTGCCAATTGGTTGAAGATTGATATCAAGTGCGGCTCAAACGACATTTGATCCAATAAACAGTAACTAACCTGTCAGAGAGATGGCCAAACATCATGTTACCCACAAGGATACCCAACATGAAGATAGTCTGAGTGAGGTTCTTGAGCCATTGTCTGTCGCAGACGAGATCCCACTGTGAGATGATAGTTTCTTGAAAGACTTGATGGTCATATTCGTAATCTGTGCAGTTAGCGTGGCAGACATTATCGTAACCATCGTGTGGTATAGATGCGCAGGTGAAGTTCATCGGCGGTGCCAGGAATATGATGCTCATCTGATGCCAGGCCACTGGAAATTTGGCAAGAAATACGACGAAGCATATCCATATCTGCCATTTTCCGAGAGCTCCAATAGCTTTCGTTAGGGGATCTTCTTCTAAGGTTTGGTTTTCTACGTCTTTCTTTTCGTTCTCCAACACTGAAAATAAATGAAAATCGATATTGAGATACTAGTTCTATTGTATGTTTGCTTTCTGGCTACTTCAATGTTTAAAGTAGGTAGACACTAGATAGGTTCCATTTATAAGTATGTGTATTTACATAATAACTAAGTGCTTAACGTTGAAGTTGTTGAACATAATGTTAAGAAAATATTGCACAAATGTTAATGCAATAGACAAATAATTATCTAACTTGTTATGATTTTTAGTTTTAATTGTTGTAGGAATTAATTTATTTACTTGCTATAAGTAATTTAATTAATCGGAAAAAGTAAACCCCAAATTAGGATAAATAAGGTGGCTAATTTACAAAGTCAGAAACAAAGGTACTGCTATTTATGAATTTCAAACAAAATAACTTACATATTACAGTAATGTTGTTATAAGACACATATTCTTTTTTAGATTCCATATTAATAGAAAAAAGTAATAAACAATGAAACGGAGACTGTCAAATTAAGTATAACAATGCTACTTCAGACACTTCGCAGGTTCACTTAAAGACTGCGAAACATTTAAAGAAGCAGACATAGGTATATCACTGATAGTGCGGGTATCAAATCCATCACCCCAGTATGGACAATGTCCATTTAAAAAGCGGATAAAAGGTCATCTCAGGGCATAACTACAGCAATACGCGTCCCAATATAATGTCAGGGTGACAAAGATGTTTTACGATTGCTCAATAAATTAATAGGGTATTTAATATAGTTCTAAGAATTTAATAGATAACAGATGAAATGACTGTGTTAAGGGAGGAGTTTTTTCAAGAAGTTCTAGGCAGCCTTTATTAAAAAAAAATATTATAGTGCCTATTTTGATGATTTTTTGAGTGATTAGTAGGGTTTATATAATACATTGGAATTGGAATTGTACGTTCAACTTTTGATAAATAATTTTCGTGTTATGTTACTCTTTATCCTTTAGTATTCTATGATTTTAAGCTCATTCATTATAGAAAGTGTCCATTTATTTATTATTATATTTCTGGCATTAGCATAGAATTGGTTCTTTAAGTATATTGGTCAACTAGAAATAGAATGTTTTGGAGCTTCTGGAAATTAATAAGATTATGTAAATTATTCTAAATAGGCTGTTTTGCTTTATTCGAATAACTTTTTGAAATGTCAGCTAAATGTTTTTAAAGCTGATCACTCACACGTATTCGTATTACTTAATCAATTATAAATAACACTTTTGCATATTAGATTATTATTATTATGAAATAACATATAATTTTAATTATTATATAATTATGTATTTTAATATCTATACATCATGTTCATGACTAGGTACGCTTCAGTGCATGAAACGATGTCATTACATGAAACATGCAAGCTGCAGCGTCTTTATAATATTATCATAATTATAACACGTGTCTCTTCTACGAGAATCATGCATGTGCCATGAACGATTAATCAAAAACCAGTGATAAAAACTGGACGTTTTTGTTATTAACATTTTTTTCTACAAAATAATCATCCATCAAACCATTCTAAAAAAATAAATTATCCAAACGTGTTTACCTGTTGTGCAAAACCTGTAATATTAAGTATAGATACGTGGTTTCCACTTTTCAAAAGTTGGGGTTGAATTTACAAAGTTTTATAAGGAAAACTTATGTTTGTAGGCAGTAAGTAATCTTTATGTAATAGTACCTATTTCAAATTTTATCTATCTAATTATTTGTACTGTATTTTCCTGTTTCATCCGAACCGAGTGTTTATTTGAAACAAATAATTAATTTGACCTTTGTGCTGTCTATGCCCGCTATCAGAGAGGAGTCTGTGCTGTGCAGAGCGCGTCAATCTTCCTTATCAGTGGAATGAGGAGCCGAGCCTCCATGCGACACCAGATAACATAGTATAGCACTAGATAACATTTATGACAAGTGACAACATTGACTCATACGTAGTCATTTACGTACATAATTATCATGTCAGTAATAATAAGTCACTTGTTATTAAGTTGGTACATAAATATTGCTTCAACATCTACTTGCCAGCCTGTATTAAAATCATAAAGCCATCGTTTTATGACTGGTATTGCGAAAAAGCAACATCATAAAATGTTTTTAACATAATTTAGTTCTGAGGACAATAGAGGTAAGATAAGTTGGCAATTAGGAAACAATGATTTTCTGGGGAACCTACGATCTCTTGATTTAGTATTAGTTGTGGTATTAGTACACCCGACGTGTTTAAGGTGGCTCGGTAGGCAAGAGCGTCGGATGTGCAGAATTCGGAGGTCACAGGTTGAAATCCCACTCGCTGTCGAATTTTTCTTTCTGCAGAAAATCTAATGAAATAATGTGTATTTTATGAAAATTAAGAAGCAGTTCAATATTTATGAAAACATCTCTCAACTTTTTCGATTGATCCCCAATCTGAATCCGGCTAATCCTAACAGTTTGTTGTGAATAGGTATATATTATACATACGTTTTTAGTTTTTACTGTTGTAGACAAAAGTTGTTAGAGTATATTCACCTCACAGGAGGATCAAATAGTTAGATGATTACATAGTAAAAAACACAACGTGAAGTTTTTTATTTTATTCGTAATATTTACAAAACAAATCAAAAGAATATTTACCTACAAGTCATTGTCAATTCAAAAATGAAATATAAAAACAATTTGCTGAAATATATAAGTGGACTTTATTTATTTATTTTTGGGGACCCATCCCTTCTTCCCACGGTTTTTACGACTTGATTAACCAAAATATTTCTTTATTACTTATTTTTTAATAATACAGTGTTAAAAAAACAAGCGAAATTTCCCCTAAATAAGGCACCTATATTTAAAACGCCAACATATTCCGTGAACTTGTTAAAAGAGTTGAGTCCTATTTTTTACCGACTTCAAAAAAAAAGAGGTTATCAATTCGACCCGTATGTATGTAACATTATCAGAACTGCCCAGTTTTCATATAAATGTTAGTCTATATCAGCGTCTGAACAAATGTGCCAAATTTCACAAGTGTATGTATGTATGCATGTATGTATGTAATTATGTATGTATGTATGTATGTTTTTATGTTTGTGCATGCATATCTCCGGAACCACAAGTTCGATTTAAGTAATTCTTTTTTGTTGTACTAGGTATTGTTCAACTTAGGGAATACTGCAAGTTTCATCAAAATCGGTTCAGTAGTTTTAGAGTCGGTTCAGTAGTTTAAGTATATGGATTTTTTATGTTGTGACGGATTACAAGATTAGTGCATATTTAAGAAAATTTTGTATTTTACAAGAATTTGGGTTGACTATTTAATAAATAAACTAAAGAGGGTAAAATAAAAACTTTTTCAAAAAAGTAACCGACTTCAAAAACAACAACAAAACAAAAAAGGGTGAAATAACCTAATTAATAACTTCTTTCGGAAGTCGGTGGCTAAATATCAATGAAACAAAAAATAAAGCCACCGAAATCCGAAAGAAGTTATTAATTAGGTTATTTCACCCTTTTTTGTTTTGTTGTTGTTTTTGAAGTCGGTTACTTTTTTGAAAAAGTTTTTTTTTTCGTTACGGAATCTAAAATTATGACAAGAATGATGACCAACCGGTTAATCTGTCTTATCTCTAACTAACCTATGGCCTTTTCCACTATGATTTTTTTATTTTTTTTTTAGTTATCAGATTCTATAGTTTGAAACTGGTTACCCCGTTAACCTTGAGTTTTCCATTTATAAAAGGTAGCGAACATCCTACATAATAACTTGTGACTTTTTAATATAATCCTATCTGATAAGTTTTCTTTAACCAGATTTATGAATGTGGATGAGGCGAAAAAATCGTAGCAGTTGTCGCTCTGTGGTTTCTGCCTAACCCCATGGGAAAAGGCCTATAGCATGCCTAGGCATGTATACGTACCTATGTATATATGTAAATGTATGTATGTATGTATGTAAATCTTTAACATTCAAGTTACAAATGGCCTGTGTCAGTACAATCGACAGAATCCTGACCCATTTTGACAACAAATCGTTTGAATCCGCCAAAATAGCAAAGATCAAGGTCGTTACCATGGATATGTATGTTTACGCGAATGTGGACATAATTGTATTTGAATGTCTGTAAGAAAATAAGCATAAATATTGGCCCACAAGGCTGTCGATTGTAAATACCAAGACTCTTTTACAAGCTGAACTATACATACACGAATCTAGTCAATTAAGACTTCGTGAATTGCGAAAGCACGTAGTTAGTAGCTATCTAACTGCAATTCAAAATGGTTCCTGCGAATAGAACTACTTAGTAATCAACGGTCGTTTTCATGCATAGAACATGATTACTTACTAACACTATGTTTTATAAGAAACTGTTTGAAAGTCGGCGCACGTCTCTTTGGAAAAACAACCTATAAGACGCTCACAGTGTCCAAAAATCCTGAATGTTTTACCGTTTGATATACTTACATAATATTATTATCATCATCATCATCAGCCTTCAATGTTTCCACTGTTGGGACACAGGCCTCCTCTCTGTGAGAGGGAGTGGGCCATAATCCACCACGCGGGCCCAGTGCGGGTTGGTATTATTATGTCATAGTTATTATATGAAGTAGCTGCTTTACTTCATTATTGTAAAAAAATGGTTTCTTAGTCCAGTAATTCTACGTAAAAAGTGGACATTTATTATAACAAACAAAATAATAAATTAATAATGGTTGAAACCAATAAAAAATGGAAATTGAGGCACAAAAATAAACTTTAACAACAACAGTTTTTTATTCAGGAATTAAATAGTATTAAATTAGCATAGTAGCAGATCAAGAATTCTATAATAGTTATTTAATTTATTGTCTGTAATTTGTTTAATAGAAAACCCGTAAAATAAATGGACATAAAAATAATAATAATTGGTTTAGGAGTTTACATAAATGTTATTTTTAATTATCAACTGTTTTAATTTTTAACGCTTATTTAAGTACTTATTTAGATAATTAAACTAAATCTAGAAATTTAAAAATAAAAAAAATAAAACTAAATATTTACAACAAAATACTAATTTTTAACTGACTAATGACATAGGTACTTTTTTTGCCATATGACATAGGTACTTAGTAGCATTAGAGTCGTAATAATAATTTAATGTTACCAAGTATGTAATGTACCCAAAGGTGGGATAAGGATGTCCCATTTGTAGGAGGGACTGGACTGAATCAACTGCGTAATAACAGTGCCGACGGTTGAGTGGTATCACATCTCTTCTTTTTATTGTTCTAGCTAGAGAATGCAATAAGTTTCCTATCGACAGTTCTTTTGCTTGTTTGACAGCAGATGTTGTGATGTGTGTGCGTTGATCGAAACTAGTGGTGTTTCGATCAACACACGTGAAACTAGTGGTGTTAATTTGAAGGTATGCCTCAAAGGCTTTTCTTTCTTCAAACGTTAAACGAAACTTGTCCTGGTTAGCCAATTCCTGAATAGTTACTGTAGTGTACTTAGTTAATTAACACAAAAATTGCGTAACAGATTGTTAAACACATCTTGGAATGCTGTGATTGATTGACTAAAATAACCTGAATCTTTGAAATACCTAATAAAGTAAGAGTTTATTTATACGTTTTGATTTGCTTTTCATAAAACCCGTGTGCTATTGCACACGTATGGAATACCATACGTTATAAAAACAAACAAGTGCAATGCAATTGCCTATTTCATAGGACTAAAATAATATAACTAGCGAAATGTGGGTGTAGTCCGCGCACTTCTACCTATTCGGGCATTTGATGTAAATATAAAAATGTAAAATAATAGCAACCTTACAATAAGTATCAAACATAATGTACCTACGTATACACAGCACCTATGCACACAATAATTAATCAACGTTAGCTTTGAGAACTGTCGTCACTCGCCGTGACTGCGAAGCGACTGCGTGTTAGTTATGTCGGGATGGAAAACTACAATGAGGGCAATCACCCCTCCGAGGGAGGGAGTCATTATGTGCCATGTGCAATCTCGAAACAAATTACTTTTTTCTCCAATAAATGTCCATTCCCAAAATTATTCACGCAATCTTTTACGACCAGTAATTGAGGGCAACTTGTCGGACTACTTTTTTTCAAAGATAATGAGTTCAAAGTTATTATTTCCTTGTATGTATGTTACCTACATGTTTTACAGTTAAGATGAATAATTATGTTTATCAATCGTTCTTCCTCGAAATTAAGAGGCACCTTGCCATTCATAAGTTCATCCTTGTAATCAAACAATAGGTCCCATGTTTATGTATTTAATCTTAAAGATAAGTTCACATGGTTTGAATGATGTAATGCAGTGTCAATGTTTCTCATCAGTAACACATTAACAGGTCAGTTTCACTTGATCTTTGTTTGATACTAGCTTGCGACTTCGCTCGTCTGGACTTTACAAATATTCCACGGGGATATACAACTAGGGCAAAAGCTATTTCGTGCTCCTAAAGTCTGGTTTTCTACAGTGGACAGAGCGGACCCACTAATAACTTAGTTACTTCGCAAGAGAAAACTGCTAACATGTTTTTCCACCAACATAGAGTCGTGCGGAAATTACTGAGCGAGCAAAAAGAGTAAAAATGAGATCGCTCTAGAAATCAAACATAGGTACCTTACATTAATCTTTCGCGGTGGAAAACGGGCCTAACATAGGTGTAAGGTATGAAATTGACAGACACACTTCGCGATTGGTAATTTTTTAAATGTATATCCGTATGTAGATCTACGTAAGTATAAGTACGGATACTGGATTTCATATTCAATATCGGAAGTCCGTTTTTATAACGATCTGAGTTCTGCCATTTCAAGCCAATAAAACATAGCGAGCTCAGATATAGCGAGCAAGTATTTAAAAGGTAACAAAAAGAAGTCGACATTCGCGGATGTTTTGCGGAACTTGCGCCGATGTAATGTGTACAGGAACATTTCCTGGGAAGCCTAAGAGCAAGGACACCGGTCGATAATAAAATTGTATGTAACTTATATCAGTACCGACTGTAATTAGATTTAATGTACACTTAATTAATTATGATTAATTAAAAATAATTTTGAGGAAGTGGACATGAGAAAAAATTGAGAATAGGCTGATATCTGAGTATACCGTTATGTTATATTTATTTAGTTTTAATGGAATATACTGTGGTAGAAATAATAAGTTTGTCTAAACCTCCTGGAAACATTCTTCATTGATTTATCAGCTACTAAATGTAGGTACTTAAATTTTATAGTAATAAGAATGACGGACATGAAAAAAAATACAGGTTTAAGTAAGACTCACATAGATAGCCTAGCCCTAAAATATTGAATATTGTTGTTCAAATATTTAGAGACATTGTGTCCTAAATGGTAGGTCATCAAAACAGTGTCTCTACACTTATCTCAGCTTTTAAAGAAAAGTTTTAAGGAAGAGAAAAACGGTATTATTTGTTTATAAGGAATATAGATTTTGAATATTTCAGATATTTTAACAGTTTCACTGTTCGCGCAGCAGACACAATACTTAAACGATAGTCCTGAACCGCATGTGATTCATGGGACAGGGAATGGGTTAAAATACAGACATAAGACAATTAATTTGCAACTTCTTATCCCTAGGCTCTCAACAAGTCATTAGATTCAATAATTGATTAATCGATCCTCAATTGCTAAACGCTACCACTCCTGAAGAAGCCTGGTAATACCTGGACACCTACTCGCCCTAACTGAAATTGCCTTTAAAATTATCAATAAAAATCTACTCACTTTTGTGTGTTCTCCAATGGGGATGTTTCAGAATTTGAAAAGGTCACACAAGCGGCGAGAAATGGTACTGGATGTGTAGCGAGCGGTCGCACCGTTAGCAGCAGCGATCAGTGCCGCGCTCAAACACGAATTGACAAACAGATCCACGTGTGTAAGTATATAGCCGAGTGTCCGACACGCCTCAGCCTCTGACGCAACCTCTGACGACACGCTGACGTATAAGAACCTGTTAAAAGCTCGAACGCACCATCACAACGCACGTGCAAGCCGACTTGATGCGCGCATAATGATCTTGATCTTAGTGTGTCTATTAAGTTACAGGAAAACTTACGAACCAGTTTGCGGGATCTTTTAGACGGCGTAAAATACTGTGATGTAAAAGTAATTAACTAAATAATTATTCAAAATGTTGTTTGTTATGAATACTTAGTCCAGTTACTTTATTATTTGTCAGAAGCCTCTCTTCAAGTGTTTTGTGAAGGTCTACTTCCTATATTTAGTTCAGCCATAGAAAAGTCGTACCACTATTATATCGTGTTTATGTTGGCCTTGACTGATTTGTTAAAAATATATGGGGTTAAAAATCAAAAATTAATTTAAATATGAAAGTTTGCATGTACTATTGTTGCTCTTTCACGCAAAAGCTACTGAACGGTTTTCGTTGTTTATTTTTCACATGTGGTTTATAACCTGGATGTACCTATATGATATATTGTGTGGACATAGGACATTTTTTATCCTGATTGTATGTCCCCGTAGGATAATCATCGAGTTGTAGCTGGCCAAGCCATTTACAACAGATAGTAGGGGATTAAAGTTTGAATACAAATCTTTTGTCATTAACACTGGGAAATCCCTACAGGCGCATGGATCATGAATTTATTATGTACAATTTAGAAGTACTTTAAGTAATTATGTGATTTTTTATGTTTTTAGTTTATTTTTAAGTTAACTGACTCACTGCTGTTCCGGTGGTTATTTTATAATATTAAGCATGTAAAAAAAGTAGTTTCTTACTTACCCTTTTTAAGTAATTTACGTCAATGTTGCTGAGTATATGAATTTCAAGTGGTTGTATTTACCTAATGTTTTTTTATTTGTTATGTCATTGTACGTATTGTTTTTTTTTATATTTAAAATCTAACGCAATCATGATAATTATAATGTAAGTATGTGGGGAAGAAAATAAAATAATTTTCATGTTATTTTGTAATAAACAGTTCCATTCGTCAGGACTTTTCAGCATCGACATCAAACCGACCTGATGATGAAGTCGGAAGGTCGTACGTAACGTGGGATCAGAGTATAGGTATTATAACATATAATAACTTACTCTGTAAGTACTTACATATCTTAAAATATACACGTAGGAACAGGTCCCCGTTTTCATGATAGCTAATCATGAAAACGGGGAACTGTTTCTTGGAAATTTAAACAATCATTCTTTGTAACAGAGTTTCAACTTCCGGTTTTCACACATTTTCTTGCTTACTAACCTAGTAACCTTAGGTATAGCAACTACCTATCTCTTAATAACAACACGATGGTACTTAATAACATTTTTACCTTCTAAAATATCTGTTGTTGCCAGGGTTGGCATGTTTAAAACAAGTTGTTTTAAAACACCTGTTTTAAACAGTGTTTAAAACAGTTTGAAATTAAACAGTGTTTTTTATTACACGTTTTAACTACTTTTCATGGCGGATGAATGCCTGCAAAACGAAAATAAATTAATATTCAGGGGTCTTAATAGCTTGACATTAAATAATTTGAGTGTATGCCCCTGCTATGTCAATATAGTTCAAAACATTAGGAAAAAAACAGGTTTATATTCCATTGATATTTTTTTGTAAATATTTCATTACAAACAGCGAATTTGAAAAGATCTAGTCTAGAAATGAAACATATTATTATAATTTATTTATAAGTTAAGACGTCGACCCATAGTCGAATTAATTTGAAAAAATGACCGAAACTAAAAAAAAAAACAAAAAAACACTAAACTTGTTTTAAACAATTTGAAAAGTTTGTTTTATAAAATAAAAAAAAAACTGTTTTTTTTTTCAACCCTGGTTGTTGCTTGTAGCCGATGTGCACTGCTGTCTTTACTCTAACTGTAGGACGGTGGCCTCCTTCTTTTATTTCCGCTGCGATATTATGCCTAGCAAGAAGAGATACTGAAAAAAAGAGTGACACATACATTAGGTACATATATAGCTCTATCTCATGCAGATTGGAGACTTGCGATATATACCTACAATATTATAAACAGTTTTTACCTACAGTGCAATATAAGTAATGTGTTTTGTTTTGATTCTTGATGGCCAAAAAGATTGGTGTTCCGACCGTATGGTCATTGCATTGTTATTAGAAATCGAATGACTACTGCTACCAAGTCAGTAGCTGGGGGCTTCCCACAACAGTCGAACTCTTCTTTATCTCTCGCCTCTTGACTAATTTATCATTTCTTTTTTATTTGAGTTTTATTCGTTTCGTCAGGTGTGGGGTACGTCATGTAAGAACTGCATGGAAGCACACTTCAATGGTTTTGCCTTAGAGTCTTTTTCATCATCTGTCTAGCCCCAAGCACAACTCGATGGCAGAAGACGGTACGATAGGTACAGTGGCTATACTGCGATGTGATTCCCTCGTGATATCTATCTATAACAGGGGTGGCCAACTTGATGTGACATAAGATCTACTGTTTACTAACAAAACCCTGTGCACATACTTCTGCATGGAAATTTTAAATGAAGCAGAATAGTTCAGTACTCAATCACGAAGAATTTTTATTGACCAGTCTTAGGAGTTCCTTTTCATTTCACATGTGAAATTGTTTCCTTTTTAACCGACTTCAAAAAAAGGTTCTCAATTCGTCGGAATCTTTTTTTTTTTAATGTATGTTCCCCGATTTCTCGAAGACACCTGGACCGATTTGGATTTTTTTTCTTTTGTTTGAAAGGGTATACTTCCCAAGTGGTCCCATGATCATCAGGTCAGGATCTGATGATGGGATCCCAGGGAAATCGAGGGCAACCCTCATATTTTATAGGCCCGCACATCGTATTTCGCAAATTTTATGAAGTAATTTGAGTACTTGCGTATGATAATCATCATCTCATGTAGCTGAGCTGATGATGGAAGGTACAACTCCTTAACAGTAAGGAGAAGGCATCGACTGATTTAGTTTGTGTTCGCATATCTCCGGAACTGCAAGTCCAATTTAAGTAATTTTTTTTTGTTAATTGTAGGTATTGTTTAACTTACGAAATACTGCAAGTTTCATCAAAATCGGTTCAGGAGATTTTTTTTTTTTTTTTAGCGTGGTAAAATCATCAAATGAGTCCTTTTAAAGTTTTCATCAAATGAGTTCTTATCAAGTTATCATCAAATGAGTTCTTTTAAAGTTTTTATTTTACTCTTTTTAGTTTAAATATTCAACCCAAATTCTTGTCAAATAAATCATTCTATTACATGTTCACTAAAATTTTCTAATCCGTAGTACCGGTAACAACATCGCTGAAGTGCACAATAAGCTAATAAAATTCCCCAGGAGTTTTTGAGATAGGGAATTTTATTAGCTTATTGTGCACTTCAGCGATGTTGTTACCGGTACTACGGATTACAAAATTTTAGTGAACATGTCATAGAATGATTTATTTGACAAGAATTTGGGTTGAATATTTAAACTAAAAAGAGTAAAATAAAAAACTTTAAAAAAAATGTAACCGCCTTCAAAAACAACCACAAAGAAGAGTAAAATAACCTACAAAATAACTTTTCTTTCAGAAGTCGGTGGCAAAAAAGACAAAGAAATGAAAAAAAAACAAAGGCGCCGACTTCTGAAAGAAAAGTTATTTTGTAGGTTATTTTACTCTTTTTTGTAGTTGTTTTTGAAGGCGGTTACATTTTTTTTTACTTAATACTTTGTAATGGAAGTCTTGCCGCTTACTACTTATTTATATTTTTTGCTGTGCCACGATCGACTGGACCAATAGTCGCGATCGACTAATCGATCGGGATCGACCGGTTGGCCACCCCTGATTTATACAATAATATAAATGGCTTTATGGCTTCTTTATTATATCTATGCCATAGGACCTACAGGTAATTGTTTGCAAACGTAAACACGATACAATAGAAAGACTTCCTAGGATTAGGGTAATGAACTAAATACATAAATGTTTGAAAGACCCTAAAGTATTGTTATCTTATCATAAAGTAGGTATTTGTAATAAATAAAAAATAAAGCCAAGTCCGTCTGTAGAATGAATACAGTTTTAATTGACTGTCAGCCAAAAAGTAACTTCTGAGCTGACAGGTTTTCGTCGCGAAATGCGTGTAAAGAATTTGATGCTGATGTAGGCTATAATTATTTAGGAGTATGTAACAGGTTTGTTTTGAAATTCGTTTAGATCTGCTTAGATTGATGCACTCTGGCACAGAATACTTAATAGTACCTAGTACTAACTCGGGCAAACTTTTATTTGTTTCAACTTAAGCAAGCAGGGAGGAGGAGGGGGCATTTGTTCGATGCTTTATTATTTTCCCACGTTTTTTTTTTTCCCACTTTTTAGGGTTCCGTAGCCAAATGGCAAAAACGGAACCCTTATAGATTCGTCATGTCTGTCTGTCTGTCTGTCTGTCTGTCTGTCTGTCCGTGTATGTCACAGCCACTTTTTGTCGAAAGTATAAGAGCTATCCTGTTGAAACTTGGTAGAAAGATGTATTATGTGAACCGCATTAGGATTTTCACACAAAAACCAAAACAAAACAAATTTTGGGGGTGCCCCCCATACTTAGAATTGAAACTCAAAAAAAATTTTTTCACTAAACCCATACGTGTGGGGTATCTATGCAGTGGCGGTTCCTTCATACAAGCCCAAAAGCCCGGCATGCCTTATTAAAAATGCTCGACAGAGAATCATAATCAAACCCGAACTATTTAAAAGTTCGCGCGCTTAATTGTTATCAAAATAACACAAACTATCCTCGCCACACACTTTACATCGCAATTGTTCGCGCGCAGTTTCGTATTTGCAACATCTATATATAGCTATCTCGCTTACACGTACCGGCTTTTACCGGGCTTTCAAATACTATCTCTGTCCCTTTCGCGCCTAAAGCGTTGTGCCGTATAACGAGTTAGAACCTTGTGCGTCTACAAATCGATCAGTATGGAAGATTTAAGCCGTGCATGCGTATGAAGTTGTCACCTTGCCAAATCTGCAGTGTTGCCGTTTTAGCGACGTTGTGAGATCTTGGAGATTTTTAACGATTTTGGAGACTTTTTTAAGATTTAGCAACAACAAGAACTAGCGACTTTTTAAAATAACGAAATTAAATATTCAAGCAATATCTTAAAAATAAAAAAAATGCGACATCTCGCTAGATTGTTCATATACCTGGCGACTTTTTTTGCCTAAATGACAACACTGTTACTCTGCGTAAGTAGCTCACTTCAGTTTTATTTGTTTGAGTGGGGAAAGCTTTGTTGTTAAAGTTTTTTGTGTGTTTTGTTAGATTCTCAGTGATACAATTGTTTTGGTGACTTACCTGCAACAATGGAGGTAATTGTACCTTGTGAGGATTTAAAATGCGTTCAAGTTTTGATTGGCGAAGATAAGGTAAAATCTTTAAACTTTGCTCAGAAAACAAAAAACAGTTTATTTCTTCCCGACGCCGACGCCTAATCTGTGTATTTCTCAGACTAGTAAATCGCATAAGAATATTTCATATGTGTATAAATCATGCAATAGAATTCAAGAGGTTAGTTTATTTTTTTCAGCCCTTCAGGCTTTGTGTAATTTTTTTAGTAATAGTACAAAACGAGCTGCTTTTTATTACGATACTCATTGCAGCAAAAAAATCCTTGGACATACATGTCGCGAGTCGTAAACACGGTTTTTAAACAAAAAAGTAAACTTATTGAGTTGTTTTCTGATCTGTGCGACAACCCACAGAACTGGGACGGGGATACGATTTTAGCTATTGAAAAACAGTTGTTGGTAGAATTAAAACGATCACCAACATTTTACTCTGATGTAATTAAATCATTTCTTAAGAAAGATAGACGATTCCAATTAGAATACCTATAAATAATTTATTTAAATTCCTTATTACATTCTATCTAGCTATTTTTTAACTTTCGTTTTGTAACTTTCTGTTTTGTTTTTTTTTTGTCTGTAACCTGTTAGTCCTGTTACAAAACAAGCAACTACTTACCATAACTTTGAATTCACTTTTAATTTATTGTACCTAACCAGTAGTTTATGAGAAAATTGCGATGATACATACGTAGGTACCTACATACTCAGTCGAAAACTGAACTTTCTTTTTTTGAAATCGGTTTAAATTTTATTGGGCTTGCCTTATTTTGAAACCCTAGGCCCGCCACTGTATCTATGAATAGGTCTTTAAAAATGATATTGAGGTTACTAACATCATTTTTTTTCTAAACTGAACAGTTTGCGCGAGAGACACTTCCAAAGTGGTAAAAAGTGTGTCCCCCCCCCGTAACTTCTAAAATAAGAGAATGATAAAACTAAAAAAAATATATAATGTAGACCTCAACCAAAACTACCAACGAAAATTGGTTTGGATGAGATACAGTTAGCAGTTTTTGAGATATAGTACATTTTCAAAAACCGCAAATATAACTTTGCCATTCATACAAATACTATGAAAAACAAAGTTATTTTTATTGTTTGTGTATATTACTTACTAATCTCAATATAATTATATCTTTAATCTATGCTTGCTGCTACGGAACCCTTCATGGGCGAGTCCAACTCGCACTTGGCCGGTTTTTTATACACTCACTTTTCTTGTTTTTTTATTTGTTTGTTTGTTTGTCGTTCCGGTTGGACTTTTGCAACTCAATTTTCAGGCACTTCCCGATAAGCTAGCAGGCTGAAATTTTGCACACGCTCTAAGTTCTGATGACAATGCATGACTAGCTAAGAAACGTCATAACAAATCCAATATGGCGGACGTCCAAGATGGCAGACAGGCTATTTGAAATGCACCCCTAAGATATGGATATCAAATGAAAGGGTTTGCTGTCAGGAGTACGAAAAAAATAGTCACGTGACTTAAATCCAATATGGCGGACGTCCAAGATGGCAGACTGGCTGTTTGAAATCCATCCCCATGTTATGGGTATCAAATGAAAGGGTTTGCTGTCAGAAATACGAAAAATATAGTCATGTGACTTAAATCCAATATGGCGGACGTCCAAGATGGCGGACAGGATTTGAGGCACTTCCCGATAAGCTAGCAGGCTGAAATTTTCAGGGTAGCTTCAAACCCGATGAACAAAAATAAAAATAATAAAATAATTAATAGATTTTAAAAAATCTAAAAACCCACGTTTTTAAAAGTCCTAAAAATAAGAAAATAACCCTACGGGGCTGAGAGAGGGGCCACTCAAAACGTGGGGGCGTATCTTTGCAAGTTACACCCACGATCTATAACACGTCATGTAAATATATCCCATAAATAATCCCTTAAATAATATACGCCCCCACGTTTTGAGTGGCCCCTCTCTCAGCCCCGTAGGGTTATTTTCTTATTTTTAGGACATTTAAAAACGTGGGTTTTTAGATTTTTTAAAATCTATTATTTATTTTATTTATGCCACATACACCCATATTCCACTCCAGGCTTTCCTATAATAACATCTAGAACCCTAAAAACTAATTGCATATCAATATCTATTGTACCTACACCAATTCAAAAATTAGTTTCACACTAGAATTGCTATTATTTTCCTGTTAATCACTTTTGGGTACGATTCTATATTTTTATTGATGTTATTTTTTTTTTGTGGATTTATTTACGTGTCTCAACACACGATGAAGGCACGTGATGAGCTCGTGAAGATATTTAAGTACTTATAATTTCAGTTACTTTGCCGAAACGTACAGGTAAAATAAAGACTATCAAGAGTAGGTAATTAACACAAATGCAGGTAATTAACATTTTATCATCGGTCAATTGAATTTATGACCGTTACGGGAGATGCCTAGGCACATGTTACTACACATTAGAAAAATAATAAGGTAAATATGGAAACAACCAATTAATTAATGTTCATGTTTTTAAACTTGTGTGATAATTTGCGTCGGCGGCGGGCGGCGCCAGGCCAGCCATGTGAAACAAGTCCTTGAGAAACTTCTTAGCAGTTTAAATGATACGCCTAGATCGACTAGTATTACCACTGGTTTTCCGAGCGTAAAGTAAAACACTTAGGAATACCCGGACGCGTTTACAGGTACCTAAATCTTCTTGAGGAAAACCGCAAGCGAAAAAACCAACCCAATCATAATAAACACTTTCAAAGAACAAATCTAGACATATTTACAAAAAGAAATGGTCCCTTTGGTGGTATGGTGGTGGTCATCATCATCATCATCTTCACCATCTTGTGGGTCAGCCAACGTTTAAACATTTTTTGGTCCTGTAATGAGCATGACAGGAGTGTTTTTGTAAAGGCACAACAACTCGATGTTCCGATAGTCAACCTGGCATGATTGAAGTTGCAAAAGCAACAACCCAGCTCCCTTCATTGAATCAAAAGTCTTTTTATTTAGTTCACAAACGGCGGTTAGCAATCTGAATTTACCTCAAAAAGAAAAGCTGTGATAAAAAATAATAGAACTGATATCAGAAATAATCGTGGTAATAAATATTAAGAATCTTAGGACTTATAGTACCCCTCTATAGCATGTCCCAGATCGAATTTGTTCAAATTACCTAGTCTCGGTTACGGTCATTCAGGTGTTGGCTGTGGGTGATACAGAGGTCGGAATTAGGTAGAGTTATTTTAGTACTTGGGTCCTTGTTGGAAGACCCGGGAGTTTCGAGACAGATCTTTAAGGAACCGGGAAATACCGGGATTTTCGGGACTTTCGGGACAAAAATGATTTTTTTCTATGGCATTAGAAAACAATGAAAAGAGTAAGATAACTTTAGGGAATAGTATTTATTCTGATTAAAATCATACAACAAACAAGTTAATCTATTTTTACACGTTTGCCTTAAAGAGTGTTATACTTTTAAATTTTTATTGGACATAGGTTTGCTCTTACCTCTTTTCTATATCAGAAGTGGCAAATCTATTCACTCTAACTATACTAACTATAATAATTTAAATGGATGGATACTCGGAGTTCATCTAGATGTCCGATACTGGATATTTTTAGATGCAATGCAAGTAGGCCGGTGGAAAGAGGTTGTGGTATTCGTGAGTTCGACCTATTTTAGGTCTCATCTTAGTCACGAGCGAACCCAATATTAAAAAAAAAACGAAAAGAGGGCAACCTTGCGTCGACGGGATGAGCTAAGCTCAGAGTTACCATCTACCAGTTTCACGTTGCCAATTAAGTTTAAGAAGCTCTGCGTTCCACTGAGTCAAGTGCAGTAAGTTGGTATTTATCTGAGCCATCCCAATGATTAAGTTGAGTTACATTGCTGCAATACTCCGCAAAAAAAAATACAAGAAATTTGAATTTTGCGGGCTACTTACTACGACCTTACTATGACCTTACCCTTGCTTCCTTAGCAAAAATGGGCTTGCACAAAAGCTATCCAGATGTAAGGTATCGCTTCACTCTATTTTGGATGCCCATGTCGAAGTTGACACTGGATGTCAGCTCCATGCCCAGAAGCTCGAGCTAATCAGTTACAGAAACAATGTACCAGGAAAAATAGCAGTTGGCCGAAATTACTTCATATAGGATGTAGTTTCGACTTACTCCTACTTCACTAAAGAAATATACGCCTGTATGTTGGTGGCGTTAAAAGAGACAAGTTTCTTGTTCGCTCACTACTGATACTAAGGATCAAATCTGTTCGCTCTACCATGAACTCTCTGAAACAATGAACTTCGTCCCCACTGGTTTTTGCAGTGGGCAAGTATGTCTCTGAACAGTACTGTCATCTACCTATACAACAATACCAGGCTAAAGTGGGTAAGAAATGTGCAGCAGAATAAGAGTTGCAAAGAAAACAGATACCTGTTGAACTCCGGAGTCAATAACCAAAAGCTCAAAGGATCAGTCATCAACGACTACTCTGATTGATCGTTCACTAAGAAAGTCTGATATTCAGCTACAAAAATCATATAACCAGTACATTATCAAGACGTTTCCTTCTCTGTCATCCACACTTGTATCTAAACATGTCATCCCGTATAAATTTTTTTTTGATTATTTAAACTGTTTTTCTGAGTCCCGAAGATCCCGAATTTCCCGGTTCCCATGAGGATGTCCCGGGTCTTAAAATATACTGCAAGAACCGGGAAATCCCGGTATTTTCGGTACAGGGATTTCCCAGTTCGATACCCTAATTAATATGGATCTTCCCGGGATTTCTAATAGACAATCTCGTGTAGAAAACGGTATAACCAATAAATAATAATAATAAAAACATCAGAGATAGATTAAACAAATAAATTGTGTAATAAAAGTAAACAACTTTTTTATTTAATAAATCACGAGATTTTTCTCTTCTTTAAAAGTAATCCCGGGTGTTGGGGCATATCCGCTTTATTTTTTCGCTGTATGAAATCAGTGTTTCTGAAGAATTTTTACTGCTCCCTCGGTGGGAGGAAGACAAGAAACAAGATATATCAAGCTTGATGGTGGCTACCAAATTCAAGAATTACTTATAGCTGTGGGCAGTGTAAGAGACCTCTTTAGCTGGAGGCTGACATCACCTCAAGATGCAGGTTTCACTTGGGTTTGTTTATTGTAGGTGGTAAAGAGAGGGTCTGAAAAGACTGCTGCTGGATCGTTGGCGATATCAATATCGTGGGCGGGGACTTTTGATAGGTATGTTCACCTCCTAACTTGTCCAAACAAAGTTACGTAGTCATAAATTGTGTTCCAAGACTTCCCTCTATACCTTTTTTTGAGCATTCGTTGACTGGGCTACTTCGCACATAACGTATACTTATACATATTTATGTAAGGAATAGAATGGAATAGTAGGTGCTTATTCAATTCAACGAACATCTTAGGAGATTTTCCTCCATGAGTCGATGTTTGACAGGCGTGATACCATCGCATCTCGTTATAGTCAGTTCCCCCCTTAATTGCGTAATGACAGCATGCTTGATACCTGCCCGTCAGTAAATTACGGAATTTGATCTAGAGGGCAGGTAGGTCCATACATTATGTGACATAATAATATGATTTTCAATCGCCAATAATGATGTGTCTCGTATCAATGAACCCTTAGACCGTGTAATACAGTGCGGAACCAATACCAGGCACAAACCTAGACTGTTACTTAGGCCCTTCAATGTGCACTGAATGTACAACTTTGACAATGACATACTTACTCGAAATAAGCCATGAAAGATAGAATAAGTTTTCCGAAATGTGAGCGCTTTCTTTTATTTTTTTTGAAAATGTTTGGCACCAAGGTGATGCAAGATCCAAATCCATATTTTTTATTCATTTGGTTAGGCCATTTCACCGATTTTGGTAGAAACTAGAACTATCTTGGGACAGGGTTAGTTAAGTAAGATGCGAAGTTGCATTAATGAAATAATGCAACCAACTCATAAATATTGTCTTAAGCGGTATTTTTTGGCTTCATCACGTGCATAAAACATTTTACCATAAGGAGTTGGTCATCGCCTTTTTATAAGTCATCAAGTTTTATTATCATATATTTCTTACCAATCGTTGGTATCGCCTATTAATTCGTATACCTATGTTAAAACGCAATATAGATATATGTCTGCGATGTTTTATTTTTAACATAAAGATTTGGCATTAAATCATCATATTTCACAACATTAATCCACGGAACCGGTTATTTATTCAGGGCCGTATTAGCCACGTAGCTTTTGAAAAAACTTCTACAGAGCCCGATTTTTAGGGTTCCGTAGCCAAATGGCAAAAAACGGAACCCTTATAGATTCGTCATGTCTGTCTGTCTGTCTGTCCGTCCGTATGTCACAGCCACTTTTCTTCGAAAGTATAAGAGCTATTCCGTTGAAATTTGGTAAGTAGATGTATTATGTGAACAACATTAGGATTCACACAAAAAAAAAATTGGTAGTTCCCCATACTTAAAATAAAGTTTGCGCGAGAGACACTTCCAAAGTGGTAAAATGTGTCCCCCCCCTGTAACTTCTAAAATAAGAGAATGAGAAAACAAAAAAAAATATGATGTATACATACCATGCAAACTACCAGCGAAAATTGGTTAGAACAAGATCAAGTAATTAGTTTTTTTTTAATACGTAATAAATCGTAAACCGCAATTTAACTTTCAATTTATCCTTAAAAGTTAAAACCAACTACAAGAACTTTTATATTATGTTACTTGCTGCTAAAGAACCCTTTATGGGCGAGTCCGACTCGCACTTGGCCGGTTTTTTTTTTAAATTTAATTTATCTGATTGGAAGGACCAAATGTTATTGTTAATGGTTAAGCACTAATTTGAAATCTATTTCTTCATCTTATCTAAAGTTTCAAGTTTGTTTTAGTCGGTCCACGGTTCCATTTCTTTTAAAATTCTCTACAAGAAGGACTTCTGCTGTAAGCTTCGTAAGAAAAATCGTAGGAAATACTCGAGTGTAGGAATTTTAGAGCTTGTTCCAGCCTGGCCCAAAGCTCCCTTATCTTTTTGTTGACGGTGACATGGAGAGCGTTATGTTGTGTTACCTACTACTGCGTTGCTTTTAACTTTCCCCGTTTCAAACCTTGAAAACGTTATCTTCCTTGATTTCAAATGGTCAGTGGAACTCAGCACCTCTGTGCATTGGTTCCGATATTATAAAGCGCTTTCTCAATCCAACTGGGGCGACGCGCTTCTGGGAGACCAGCTAAACCGATTCGCTGCCGTAAAGAGACACAAAGGCACGAAATATCCGGCTCGAAGGACCATACACTAGCGGGGTTGTTGTTGTTGCTGTTGTTCAGGTTTGAAGCGCGTTGAAACAAGTTCACAAAATGTTCGTTAGGTTTATTGCGTATAATTAAGTTTGCAATTAAAACTTTTGGCGATATTTTTCTCTAATGTTAGTTACCGCGTTGCAGTTATCGCACTCACCGATTTGTTTGACTGGCATCTCGCAGGTTTACTTATAGGCAGGGTTGGAAAAAAAACAGTTTTTTTTTTCAAATTTATAAAACAAACAGTTCTAAAAACAAGTGTTTTTTTTTAGTTTTGGGCTTTTTTTTCAAATTACTTCCACCTTATTTGTCTTTGTCTAAACATATAAATCAATTAAGTTTCATTTCTAGCCTACAGTTTTTCAAATTCGCCCTTTGTAATGAATTTTTACGAAAAATGATCAAATGAAAAAAAATTGTGATGTTTTTATTCCAAAATTTTTAAGAATTATTTCATTACAATGCCAATAAAAGTTAAAAATATGACATAATAATGGCATAGACTCAAATGGTTTTATGTCAAACTATTTAGACTCTTGAATATTAATTTTCATTTTATATGCATTCATCCGCCTTGAAAAGTAGTTGAAACGGGTTAATAAAAAACACTGTTTAATTACAAACTGTTTTAAAGAGGTGTTTTAAAACAACTTGTTTTAGTCATGCCAACCGTGCTTACAGGAGGTTGTGATGACTCTAAGGCCTCCAGCCAGGGGGAGGGGCTTACACCTAAAATACTACAAACTAAGTGATCACACGCTAAGGGCACCCCTAGTAGGGTCCGAACTTCGGCTTAGGGCGTCACAAAGGGAGGACAGCAAGGGACAGGCTGGATCTGAATGATCACCGATTTGTGATATTGTATTCGTATTAATAGGGACAAAATGACGCACGTCAGTCATTTTAAGACTGTACACTTATATGAATCAACGTTAAAACACTGCTGCTGGTTGGTATCAAAGTTGGTACCAACTGTAATTAAAATGTAACGCAATTTGGAAAGTCGTTTTATGTTTACTCAGCATTAATCCTCCTCCAAAAAAGCGTGTTCATTATCTCGACAGATGCATGTAGATTATTTTTTATAGTATGTCATTTAAATAAATAGTTTATATAGAAAATGTAAAACTTAAAATGACTCGCGTCTTCTTTATTGTTCTTAATTGCTCCTGGGCGGAGCTGGAGGCGGGGAGGCGCCCTAGTGATGAATGAATGAATTTGTAACTTGTCCGTTTGAACTTATGTACTCTCACCTCTCGCACTTTTGCACATTTCCTTGGTAGGGAAGGCAATAGACATAGAGCATGGGCCATTGTCTGCCTTTTACCATGATCTTTTGTCAAATTTCTCTCTTTTTAAGGGGCCGTTCAAGTATTAAGTAAGCACTATGGGGGCGTGGGGGGTCTTTCCTTTGCTTATTTTGGATGACATGGGGGGTAGGGGAGTTTAGATGATGATTACTTCATCGGTAGTTATTTACTTTTTTACACGAATGACAACCCTCATATTGTCTTTGCTTGAAAACGAAACGTATTTTCGGGTATTCCCGCGAAAAATGTTTACGTAAGCATGGGGGGAGGGGGTAAGAGCTTTGATTACTTTTGCTGCCAAGGGGGACGGGGGTGTTCATAATTGTAATAAATCCCACTCCACTCCACTCCACTGCACTCCACTCCGCTCCGCTCCACTCCACTGGTAATACTAGACACAATACTACTTACTACAATACTAGACTACAATTTCCCGTGGTACTACTAGATCTCTTGGTAGTACCACGGGTAATTTACGGAAATTTTACGGTAATTTAAAGGAAAGAAGTAATATAATATTCCACAACTCTTTTATCTTTATAATTTTCCACTTTTTCTCTCTTTCTAGAGATTATGGTTGGATTATTTACGCAGCTATTGCTCGGTTCACGTTTTATATCTATGACACAGAATACTTAATGTCTATGACTAAAGCATGTTTTATATCTATGTCTAAAGAAAGACATTAAAAATGTTAAATTAAATTGTAATCAGAGGACCATTTTTTACCATTACTCTTAAGGTAAGACCGCACTAGGCGGAACTGCACTGCAGCGGAACTGCACGACACGACGCGTTTCTTCGCTACGCAGTTCGGCTGCAGTGCAGTTCCGTTATCGCTTAGTGCGTGATGTCTCGTACCATAATTTCATATAGGTAAAAAATATTTTGACGCGTCGGTCGTGTCGCGCAGTTCCTCTCAGGTACCGTAGGTACCTTCAGGGAATTTGAACAAACGCCGTTTTTTTATCATATCGGTGTAGGTACTTTTTCAATGGGGATGGCAGCTATTCGTAGATGACGCTGCGATCGTTTGTCCCATAAGTCAGATTACTGTATAGCTTGTACAAAAAACAAACACGTATTTTGTAATAAAAAACTTTTTAAAAAAAAAATTTAACCGCCTTCAAAAACAACCACAAAAAAGGGTAAAATAACCTACAAAATAACTTTTCTTTCGGAAGTCGGTGGCTTTGTTTTTTTTATTTCGTTGTTTTTTATGCCACCGACTTCCAAAAGAAAAGTTATTTTGTAGGTTATTTTACCCTTTTTTGTGGTTGTTTTTGAAGGCGGTTAAATTTTTTTTTAAAGTTTTTTTATTTTACTCTTTTTAGTTTAATTATTCAACCCAAATTCTTGTCAAATACATCATTTTCTTACATGTGCACTAGAATTTGGCAATCCTTAGCACCGGTATCAACATCGCTCATGCACACAATAAGCTCAAAAAATTCCCTATCAAAAACTGCTGAACCGATTTTGATGAAACTTGCAGTGTTCCCTAAAGTGAACTATTCCTCGTACAAGAAAAAAAGAATTTTGAAAATCGGTCCACAATTGGCGGAGTAATCGCGTAACAAACACTCAAAAAAGTAAAGATCATCACATCATCCATCAATAAAAATGCTCACAAAATAAAAAGTACTGAACCAAATTGGATGAAAATTTTATGGGACCAAACTGCAAGTAAACTGCATCGAACGAAAAAAGAATTACACTAATCGGACCAGAAACCTCGGAGTAATTGGTGTACATACATAAAAAAAAAAAAAACATACCGACCGAATTGAGAACCTCCTCCTTTTTTTGAAGTCGGTTAAAAATTGAATTTATTCTAAAAAACAAATATGGGAAATTATTCGTCAATGAAAGTGCATAAACTAAAACCAGAACTAAGACGTCGCGGTGCATCTATAAGAGGAAAAAAAGTGATTTCGTTGAGAGGCTAGAAATTTGTTTGTTAGTTGGGATTTAAAATTATAATTTATAAGTAGGTATTACATGTGCTAGCCTCCACAAACAATATATTACTGCTTCTGACATTCTATATTGAGAAAAATGTCATCAAGTTTTGTGTTTGTCTTCTTCATATAATTTTACATCTATTTTATAGATTGGAGCAATATGATAAGAATTTTAACTTCCTGACACCACAACTATCACAAATCTCGGTCCCGGTGATAATTCTTCCACCAGACGAAATATTTCATGATATAAAGAGCGATGCAATACTTAACCTCCAATAGAAAAGTAGATATTATTTTGAAAGGTGTATTCGATTGTTTAGATAAGGTATAATCATAGAATTTCATTAATAAATTCAACTAACGGCCTGTCCCGGCTTCGCAAGGGTAGATATTTGTTTATTTTAAAGCTTTTCCTTATTGATAATACAATTTTTGTTCTCACAGCAGTCACAGCAGCTACCCATTATTTCTTGATAGTGTGAATTGTCGGAAATATTCCATCATTTTAACAGCCTATTGCACAACATCTAGTCATTTTACATCAATAAAAGCGTTTTTTTAGAAAATTCCTTTGATTTGACAGTTCTTTTGGGACACTAATGTCACTTGTCACTTTGACACTTGCCTTCCCCATTATACCTATATATTTTCAGGTTTTATGTAATCTTTAGGATATTAAATGTCCCCAAATTTGGCTATATTTAATATCCTAAAGTGCACCGATAATAATTGAAAAAGTGCACCGATATCATAAAAAAATGGCGTTTGTTGAAATTCACCCAGGTACGTACTAAATTAATATAATTTGATGTAATGACATAGACATTAACACCGCGTCAAAAGAACTTCAGTCACGGCGCAGAATCTCTATAAGGTATGACTGCAGCGGAACCAACGGTACATAATACGACTTTTCCGCCGGACTTCAGTCATAGTCGCAAAGTGCGGACTCTAGACGTTTTCAGGATACATTTTTGTGGATGGTCTTTTTAAGAAAAATTATTATGGCTACTCTCGGCTGCTAATGGTCCGTGTTGTAGATCTATGATTTTGACAATTTTTTGACGTTGACATTGACAGAAACATTTTCTCCATCCAGTTCAGTTGAAAACAGACAGAACAAAAAACCACGTGCGTGTTTATTAGTTTTGGTTCATTGTAAAGAATTACGTCCAAAATGGGTATAATACAAAGAGTAAAGTAAGAAAATCCTATCCAGAAAGATATTGTTCATCTATTATACTTAGAAATAACTAATATGACATCTTTTTTCAGGAAACCTACAACAAGGAAAGGTAAAAAGGTTTTGCAATCAAAGGAGCCAAAACCTATTGAAGGACCTAAACAAGCGCTCTTCCTTCAGGGTCGTAACCCTTCAGAGCGCACACGGAAACTTTTGAAAGATATTTATGATTTGAAGAAACCTGATGCAGCATACCTCAGCCGGAAAAATGATTTTGTTCCATTTGAAGATGCAACGCTTATTGAGAAGTAATTATATGTCACCAGTTTTTTTCATAACCTTATTACTAAACATTGAGCAACTTGCTTACATGTTGTTTGATTTAGTTTTATAATATCTTTATTCATTTTTCTACATAGGTACTGTGTTACATTTTTAACATTTAAAAATATAAAAAATAGTGGCCCACCAGCATCGGGAACATGGCCCAAGGTATTGGTGGTTAAGGCTCTAGAGATAGGAACCTCCTCACAATGCGCGCCATGTCCAAGAACACTGCTTTCTGCATGAAGCCCTTCAGCCAGCTGAACTATTTAGTTTATTTATAATCAAAATGATATTTATTTGAAGTTTTATCTCTTTAAAATGTAATCTATTATGATAATTGCAGACTATGCTACAAGAAAGAAGCAGCACTATTTGGAGTTGGCTCCAATTCAAAGAAGAGGCCCCACAATATTGTACTTGGTCGTACATTTGACTATGGTATCTTGGACATGATAGAACTTGGCGCAGATAACTACAAAGCAATGTCGGAGTTCCACAATATGAAAGTGTTAGCTGGAATAAAACCTTGCCTGGTGTTTAATGGGCCAGCATGGGATTTGAACCAAGATTTGAAAAGGTTGAAGTCACTGTTCACTGATTTCTTTGTTAGAGAAAAGGTATGTAGCTCTGGAAAAATAAAACTAATCTGGAAATATTATAATGAATAGAATAAAATGTACCTTTGAACTGTTAAAACTTCACACTGTAAAACTGAAATATTTTCTTTGTATATTATGCTGGTGACGGCAACTCCACAACTAATGAAGTGTATTTTGTTTATGGATTGTTATGCCTTCATATTATTTTGCAAAATTATCAACAGAAGCTAAATCAATAACATACTCTAATAGAGTATTCTCTAAATTGTCATATTGTATCAATTTCAGGTGGAGCAAATCAGACTGCAGGGATTGGAGCATGTCATTAGCTTCACGGCCACTGAAGACGGCAGCATATACTTCAGATCATACAGAATACTGCTAAAGAAGAGTGGCCAGAGGACACCCAGGATTGAATTGGAGGAAATAGGTATGTTTTATTAGTGTAATCCTAATCCTAACTAATATTATAAATGCAAAAGTAAGTTTGTTTTAAGCCTAAACTACTGACAAATGATTGTGACATTTTGCATGTACATTGTCAGTTATGCAGAAATGGACATAAGGTACCTTTCATTCAAAAAAATAGTACATTTCTCCCAAGAAAAACAACAATAATGTTCATAATATGTATTACATGTACAATCTGAATTGTTTGTCAGATACTAAATTAATGCATGTGATATAATGCGGGCAAAATCTAGTCATTTTAAATAATAACCGTGTTACCACAAAAAAAAATAAACACCCGTTGAACACTTGTCTTAAAAAATTGGCAACGTCAAAACAACATTTCTCCTCGATCAAGATCAGAAACAAGCATTCAACGGGTGTTTATCTTTTTGTGGTAAACGCTTAAAGGTTTAATTTTGGAAATAGAACTGAATATTCAATTAAGAGGTATGCCCTGATTCATTCTTAAAAATGTTCAAAACCAACAACAATAATACAATCATTAAAAAAATTCCTGTATCTTTTAGTCTGATATGAGTTGTGAACATGGGCACAAACAAAGAATAAAACAAAGGAACAACTTAAAAAAATCATCATTCTGTCATTCATGCAAAACCTATTTACTTACAAACCTTTCTTTTTTTTCAGGTCCTTCAATAGATTTCAAGCTAAGACGGACCAGACTTGGATCAGATGACCTGTTCAAGGAAGCCTGCAGAGTTCCCAGGGAACTCAAACCAATTACAAAGAAAAACATTTCCAGGGATGCATTTGGTTCCAAGATGGGTCGCGTGCACATGGGCAAGCAGGACATCAACAGACTACAGACTCGCAAGATGAAGGGATTGAAGAAGACCCCAGAAGAAAAGAAGAAGTTCCTGTTGAAGAGGAAGAAGGAAAGACAAGCGGCCAGACAAGCACAGACTGCTGCTGCAGAATAAACATACTTGATTATTATTCCATAGATGTTTGTTTTATTTTTATATTCACCTACTAGGTCTAGAAAATTTTAGTATCAAAACCACCTTATTTTCGTAGCAGTAAGGTTAGGTATACAATGTAACTTTTGTTATCGTGGTTTAAGTGTATCGTGCGATAAAATGTTCGTAATTTTTGTATACAAGATTTATCTAAGAAACACTGTTTTAAACTTTCACGGTTTGTCTCTAAATTTAAAATGTCACGTACGGGATATCTTCCGTGATTAGATATTTGTTTGAGTTCCCGATATTTCAAATAAATATATAAACGGAAGATATCCCGTAAGTGACATTTTAAATTTATCTGAGTATAGTTCATGAAAAAATATTCCAGTATCTTACAAAGCATGCAGAAAAGGCAATGATCGAGTCTGCTAGGCTAGTAATAAAATGTCTTAAGTCGGTGAGGTGTTCTGTATACTGTAGGACTGTCGCGGCCTTAAAGTAAGTATTCAACAAATAGGCAACTAGCGACATCTATGAAGCAGAAGAATCAAAAATCTTAATTCTGCATCGCGCAATTAGTTTGGAGTGTTTCATCATCATCATCTCAGCCATAGGACGTCCACTGCTGAACATAGGCCTCCCCTTTAGTGTCTAAACACACTATGCCGAAGTTACGCGACCGAACTTCGGCGGCTGATTTCACGTTCCGACGTATTTGGCTGATATGACACACCATAAGTGCCGAACTTACGCGGCAGAAATTCGGCGCGGGTGGCGCGGGCGGCTCCCTGCTGCTCCCCGCCCCCGGATCTTCGTCGGTAATCGAACCGAACTTCGGTCGCGTATAATGTGTGGTCACAGAATAAGTTCCCGCCGAACTTACGCCCGACCGAAGTTACGCTATACGCTATGACGCGACGTAATTTCGGCATAGTGTGTCGTCAGTAATTCAAATAGCATTGCAGGAGTACCTAATTGTGCCGAACTTCGGTCGCGTAACTTCGGCATAGTGCGTTTAGACACTTAGATCACACATATACAGGTTGGAAGCGACCTGCATCCAGCCCGTCCATCTCGTTGGTGGACGTCTACGCTGCGCTTGCTAGTCCGCGTTCTCCACTCTAGCACTTTTTGACCCCATCGGCCATCTGCTCTGCGAGCAAATAGCCTGCCCATTGCCACTTCAGCTTGCTAATCCGGTGGGCTATATCGGTGACTTTAGTTCGTCTACGGATCTCCTCATTTCGGATTCGATCACGTAGAGAAACACCGAGCATAGCCCTCTCCATAGCTCGTTGAGCGTTGAGATGAGGCCGATAGTGAAAGACCACGTTTCGGTGCCGTAAGTCATCACTGGTAACACGCATTGGTTGAAGACTTTCGTCTTGAGGCGTTGAGGTATGTCGGACGAAAAGACATTGCGTAGTTTCCCGAACGCTGCCGAACCGAGTTGGATTCGGCGGTTGACCTCTTTCTCGAAGTTGGACCTACCTAATTGGACTACTTGTCCTAAATAGAAATATGAGTCAACAACTTCGAGTACCCCGAGTTTCCAACAGAGACTGGGGTGGGCACAACATTGGCATTTGACATAATTTTCGTCCTGTCCATGTTCATTTTCAAGCACACCCGTTGTGAAACTCGGTCGAGGCCATCGAGCATCATGCTGAGTTCCTCCATTGACTTTTCCATGACTACGATGTCGTCGGCAAACCGAAGGTGAGTGATGTATTCGCCGTTGATGTTGATGCCAAGTCCTTGCCATTCCAGGAGTTTTAAGGCGTCTTCCATTGCGGCAGTAAACAGTTTCGAGGAGATAACGTCCCCCTGTCTTACACCTCTTCTCAATGGAATCGCCTTCGTGCTCTGCTCCTGGAGTCGGACCGACATGGTGGCGTTATTAATATTATACAAACACTTCAACACCTAGATGGACCGATAGTCAATACGGCATCGCTGGAGTGACTTAAGTACCGCCCATGTTTCCACCGAATCGAAGGTTTCCCATAGTCCACAATTTGTGGACTTGCCATTATGCTTAGCGTTTGTGGACCACAAACGCTAAGCATAATGGCAAGTTATACTCTTCGGTCTTCTGTATAACTTGCCGCAGCGTATAGATGTGGTCTATGGTACTATAGCCTCTTCGGAAACTGGCTTGTTCGGGAGGCTCGAAGTCATCAAGTCTGTGTTCGAGACGAGTTTGCAGAGTTTGGAACACAGAAAATTTCTATAATGATAGTTGGACAGAAAGCCCACCAGACAACACCCGTCTTGTTGTGGAGATACCTTTACATCGGGGAAGAAGAAAGGGGTTTGAAAATTTTTGTGTGGGGAGTGTACCAGGTGACATCAGTCATTTTGATTTTTTGGCAGCCACGTCTGAAACATTCTTATATCGATAGATCAAGTAGCTACTTATACCTACATGTTTGACAGCTCATAACTCGGAAACGTGACGTTTTACGAGGTTTTGCCTCCAACATTTTATGTTTGTACTAGCGACCCGTCTCCCGGCTTCGCACGGGTACAATCTCTACTATATTAGGAATAATTAGCAATAAATTAAAATTGCGACTATAATTTGAGATTTAAACTATCCTATCTCTCAAGTTGGATCGAACTGCACATGGTGTGCGAATTTTATTATAATCGGTTAAGTGGTTTAGGAGTCCATTGAGGACAAACATTGTGACACGAGATATTGATATGATCTATCGATCTATGAATGTTTCAGACATGGCTGCCAAAAATCATTGAGATCATTTTTTTTGCCACTAGGTCGATTACTCAGTACTTAGCAGCACAGGATCTGTCCCGAATAATTCGCACGCGCCTACGGTGGAAGAAAATCGCCTCGCGACGTCCGTTTTTGTGGCCGCTTCCCGATAATTCGCCACCTTCTTAACGTACAAAATGCCCAGGTACCTACCGATGGTCGCCTTTTCGTTCTTTAAATTTTTGATTTATAGTCCAAGAAAAGTTGGAGATATTGGGATTTATCGGCTGTGCCTGTGCATAAGCATTCACCAGCATCACCCTATAATGTAATTTATAATGTTGGAAACTATTTTTGTAAAATTAGCTTGGCTGGGAGCATTGGCGCTGCGCTAATATCCGAAATACAGATACTGCATTCGATTCGGTTACAGATGCTAGTTCATGCTAGGATTGAAATAATATTGTATGGTTACTTTTTTGGAAAGTTAAATATTGATCGAAATCAACAGTTATTTATTCAAAATATACCTACCTACGATCTTAGTGTTTTGGCTGGGAAGAAGTGGCGGAACAAATTCCCCAGCAACACAATTCTGTCTGTAACGTTAGAAAAATCTAGAATTTATTCACATCATACCTACATCAAATTGAAATAACATTCATATTGTGACTAAAAGGTACAAAATGATGAACTAGGACCGCGAAAATAATAGAAAGAATAAAAAAAATACAAATAAAAAAACAAACACCACTCTCACGAGTATAATGCAAGGATCAGTCATTGTCTCCCTCGCCTTATAAGACCACGGCGGTAAGTCCCGTCTTTAGGGAGTGGCTGGAGAGGCACCATGGCGTCCTCACCTTCCGCGTTATGGTTACAAGTTTTGACAGTCTGCCGACCCCTACAATAAAGCCCTTAAAACAAAAGGTTTGTCGAAAACGCCATATGCACGTCGGTGTACATATATTCACGATTGCGGAAGTACCTACGAGTACTTCCTACCTACTACCTAAGTCGTTAAAGTACCTGCACGCAGTTGATTTTATTTACTATTTCGTCAATTAAAAAGAGGGAAATGGTATGTACTAATTTATGTCAATTTTACATATTGTGATGAACTTGAAAGATAATTAGTTAAGTAGGTAGTAAGTTTTGCTTAAAATTACTTTTTAATTTCATAGAGCTTATCTATACATAGAATAAATCTGTAGAAGGGTCAATTCTGTACATTGAAAATATTGAAAAAATAAATAGCGGGGGTTGTTGCTGGATCGATACCAAACCCAAATATGTGATTAAAAAAATTTTGTCTGTCTGTCTGTCTGTCTGTATGTGCAGGCATCACGTGAAAACTAACGGTTCGATTTCGATGAAACTTGGTATAATTATACCTTATTATCCTGGGCATAAAATAGGATACTTTTTATCCTGGAAAATACGTAGAAAAAAAAATCTGTAACAGACCTTATTATGGAACCACTGGCGACACCTATTATAAAGTAGAACATTACGCCACGCCTGCCTCCTTTGATTTCTAAAAAGGTTCCACCACTCACCACTAGATGGCGTTGTGCCTATGACGCGCATTTCTGAATCGCGGTGTTAAGATTCTCCGACAGTTAATGACTACCGCGACTTTATTATTTTTCTATTCCATATAAATTCTGAATTTTGATGCGAGCGGACGTGTCCAGTGTGGCGAGCGGTCGTCCGTGGAATTAATAGTGTATGCGTGTAATTTCAAACCGTGCTTTTCAGCGCGACCTTTTTGATTACTGTTCCGATCAGTTATTTGTAAATACAAGGTCGGAATTACTATGAAAAAAATACTTACTACAGATTCTGTAGAACGCGAGCTCAACAGCAGTAGCTCAATAGATCTCCTTAATTATTATAGGCTTAGCCGTATTTGGGTCCAATAGATATTTATAAGATGTCATTGTCAGAGTTACTCAAAATGGAGAAATAAACCATCCACGCGAAGACCGACATCCGCGCGGACGGAGTCGCGGGCGGAAGCTAGTGAATAATAAATACCTACCCATATACCAAGGTAGGTACCTAAGTAAATCAAAGTATGTAGGTAGGTATACTTACTCATCGGAAAAATATGGTTCGGTGTTGATCTCGCTAAGTGCTTTATTGATAAGGCGAGTAGGTATTAGCACCTATGGCGCTATGCACTCAAGCTAATTTCCTTAAGCAATGTTGTTATACTGTAGGTAGGTATAACGGCAGCTACAGTAATATTTGCCATGCATTATGAGTTTATGACAAAGTCAATCAATTTAAGCTATGTTAGAGTCTGTTATTATATAATATATATAAGTAGTGTTCAAGTATGTGTATAGCAATCGAAGATTTGCACAAAACCTGCCCCACGCCCCGCCCCGCAGTTGGACCGATGTTCGCAAGCCATTGCTATGATCGACCTGAGAACAGAACCCATTCTGGCTTTCATTTCCAGGTATTCCATACAGAACTTCTCAACCACGAAGTTTGGATGGCAATTGGCTATTCCTCATCACATGGCACTTAAACAGATAACTTTCGAAATGTGGGTGATGGTTTCTGCTACCGGTGCATCCACACCGCGGTAACATTTGTAGCTCAACGTTTCCAAATGTTACTCAGTAACATCAGCCAACAAAATGTTATTTAATGTTACTAAGCGTTGACGTGTTACTGTAAGTCGAGAACAAAATGTTATTTAATTTTACTAAGTGTTGACGTGTTACTGTAAGTCGAGTAACGTTGCTCAACATTCGGTAACAATGTTAGCCCCATATCTAACAATGTTACCGATTGTCGAGCAACGTTACTCAACATACAGTAACACGGCAACATATTGTTGTCGGATGTTACGCTGCGGTGTGGATGAGTAACAATCAACAAATAGTAACAAGGAGTTTGTTGCTCCACAAATGTTACCGGCGGTGTGGATGCACCGGGTTTAGGGTTTTTATGATGTCAAGCATACATACGGTCCACCTCATGGAAAGCGGTCACCGTAGTCTATGGGCAACTGCCTGCAATACCAGAAGTATCGCCTGCGCGTTATAGACCCTGCAGAAACTTTTTCACGCCCTTATGCCTCAGCCTATCCATCCCCTCCGGGGATTACAGGTGTGTTGCTATGTCACTTTCACTGGTTTCTAATTTATCAAAAGTGACATTGAGTTTTCCAGTTGGACGTGTTTTAGACGAGAGCATTAGGCTGCTTTTCCACCAGAGATGCGCTATGTAGCTGTGCTGCGAGGATGTAAAAGCTGAGCTACGAAACTGTGTGACCGTTTCCACTGATGCTACGCTATGTAGCTGTGCGGTAAGATGTGCTCTGCCGTGGTATAACTAAAATGCCGTTAACCAACATCTGGTCGATTTTCAACTTTTGATGCTATATTAATGAGAAAAAAAAAAATCTATCGATCTGTGTTTGCGAATTTTCAATATCTTGAATAGTTTTGGAAATAACAATTTTAAAAATGCCGCTATGTACTTATTACTCACGTGTGAAATAAGCAAAAATAACGTTAAGTAACTTTGTGAGTCTATAAAGCCGCTAAGGTACATTACCTCATATTTTTATCACAAAAGATCCATATGGTTACTTGTCTAGATTGCCGTTAGCAAACTTTTGTGCACTACAAAGCGGTTAAGGTACTTTAACTGTTTTATTGGTATTCTTTTTAATAATAAAAGAGTTCGCTATTTGAAACTATAACGTCGTTACTTAAAAATGTTAGACTTAAACTTGACTAACGATGTTTAACGGCATTATTGCCTCATATTTGACATACTTATATTTTGACTTAACGTATGTTACAAGCCCATAGCGGCATTTTCAAAACTAAACAAAAATGTTATTATTAGACTGAAACGACGTTATCTCACACTAATACACAACAAAGCCGTTAACTGATCTCGCGCGGGGCAGGGAGACACCGGCTACGTAACGATCCTGTACCGAAATCAGAGGGATCTGGGGTGGAACTAGTCGCCAGGAGCTTGTGGGTGAGGACGTGTGTCGCTGCGGGTTTGTTCCCGCCAATTTCGCAACGATCGCGATAATGGCGAACCATCATTATAATTATGCTTAAACTTATAACCATAGGTCGGAATTAGGTAGAGTTATTTTAGTACTTGCATCGAAATGTTGATATTAATATGGATCTTCTAGGGATTTCTAATAGACAACCGCGTGTGCAAAACAATAATATAAATAAGTAATAATTTAAAAAAAAACATCAGAGATAAATTAGACAAATTAATTGTGTAACAGTTAATAACTTCTTATTTAATAAATCGCCGGATTTTTGTGCTCTTTAAAATTAATTCCGTGATTTGGGGCATATTCACTTCATTCTATCGTTGTATGAAATCAGTGGAAGTCTTACATGAATAACCCTACCTAATTCTGACCTATGCTTAAAACTTTCACAAAACTTTACTTCTATCTAGATTTTTTAGGAACTTTCGGATCATAGAATAACACTAAAATCACATCAGTTATTTATCAATATAATTATGTACTACTTGTACTTCATAATATAACATAAAACAAAATTTACTTTCAAACTTCTGTCTTTCATTAAACCTGAGATAACAAACAATCAAAACTAAGTCTAATCTTCTTCTTGAACTCATAACTTTACATTTCTAGTATCATTTAAAAAAACGGTCATCAACTGAAAAACAAAAATCAATTTTCCTTATTTAATTTTTAGTTCTAACTTTTTACCTAAAAGCCTTCTTGATAATCACATTTATAAATATATTCTTAAAAACACAGTATTCAAAATCGTATCACAGTTACATTGTTATTACATAAAATAAATCAAGGTTATTATGACTATGTCTGAAATTATTAATTAGTTAAAATCAGTCTCGATAAACTGACACTACTCTATATTATTATTCTAATCAGAACTAGTACCGTAATGTTCATTTTCTCTTGGTAAGTTTTTCCAAAATAATAATTTTTGAGGGGGAATTATGTACGAAAGGTTTTCAAGTATATCTATCTCTTAGGTTCGATACCTTTCTGTTCAGTTCTAAATTCAAATACGTGGTTTTTTTAAATATCTATCATTCATGAAACGATAACGAAAAAAATAATTTTGATGATGATAATTACAAATACTTATTTGTAATTATCATCATCGAAATTATTTTTTAAATAAGCTCTTGGATGGATGTTTGAATCCTTCTTTGGGACACGTCGTTAGGTATATTCAATATCATATGCTATGAAGAAAAAAGATATACAAACTCTTCGTTTAATGAATGATATATATTTAGAAAACCCACGTTCAATGGTATTTGTATTTAGAACTGAACCGAAAGGTGTCGAACCTAAGGGAAAAACAGATATACTTAAAAATTTACCGAATATAATTCCCCCTCACAAATTGTTATTTTGGAAAAACTTTCCAGAACAAGTTCTGATTAGAATAATAATATAGAGTAGTGTCAGTTTATCGAGACTGATTTTAACTTATTAATAATTTCAGACATAGTCTTAATAACTTTGAATTTTTTTATGTAATGTAACTGGGATACGATTTTGAATACTGTACGATTAAGAAGGCTACGATTAAGAAGGTAAAAAGTTAGAACTAAAATTTAAAAAAGGAAAATTAGTTTTTGTTTTTCAGTTAATGATTGTTTTTTAAATGATACTAGAAATATAAAGTTTTGAGTTCAAGGAGAAGATTAGACTTAGTTTTGATTGTTTGTTATATCTCAGGTTTAATGAGAGACTGAAGTTTATAATAACGTAAATTTTGTTTTATGTTGTCTTATTTTATAGTAGGTAGGTACATAATTATATTGATAAATAACTGATGTGATTTTAGTGTTATTCTTTAGAACTGAAAGTTCCTAAAAATCTAGTTTCAGGTAAAATTTAGTGAAAGTTATTAAGTTTAAGCATAATTATATATTATTTGAAAAGCAAAAAGAAATATTGACAGTATAGACTAATTGATTGATAAAACTATGACTATTATTTAAAAAATATCTTTAATTTCAATAAATTAAATTCATTTTGTGCAAGAAAATAGTTCACTATTTTTATGATATTATTACGCTATAATGTCGTTAAACTGTAAGGTTTTTAGTTTAACCACGTTTTAGCTTAACAACGATTCAAGTTTATCCTTTTAATTAGTACGCATCTCAAGGTTACCAGACTTAAAAGCAGTAAAGTACCATTAAACGCATTTAAGCTTAACATGAATCAGTTCTAAAATACTTAATCGTAAGCTAAATTGTCGTTATGTGCAATAACGACATTTTAGTTAATCATTGAAGAGATGAAATTTTTGCATTTTAAAAGACAATAATTTGCTATGTAATAGATACACTAAAACGCCGTTACGCTATACGTAGCGGCGTTTTAGTCGATGATCCATTATGATTTCGGTTACATCTCTGATGAACTAAAACACAAAAAACGCTTTTTCATAAAATTAAATTATATTTACGATATGATAGGTTAAGTATTTCGAAAGTATGCAATTTCATCTATGTTTTGGTACCTTCAAATCTCTAATAGGTGTTGTCAACGAAAAATAACATCAATTTAAAATTTTACCGCGGTTTTTTCGTGTTATCCAAAAAAGTGACTTTAGCAGTTAACGGCATTATAGTTATACCACGGCAGTGCTATGAAGATGCGTAGCTGCGCTACGAAGATGTGCTGTCACAAGGAAGCTGTGCTATGAAGATGCGTAGCTGCGCTACGAAGATGTGCTCGTGGTGTTCAAAGTTGCTTTAAGGCAATCACTTGTTTAATGCTTAATGAGAATAATGCAAGAATGTGAGAAAAAACAAACCAAATTTTAAATGTCAATAAGGTCGAAAATGGCTTGAATCTGTTTTTTTAACTTGCTATCGTTAAGCAATAAAAAAACAGGTTCAAGCGATTTTCGACCTTATTGTCATTTATGCAAACACCTGATTTAATGAAGGAGCAATGTTAGCGAACGAGAATGTGAGAAAAAACAAACCAAATTTTAAATGTCAATAAGGTCGAAAATCGTTTGAACCTGTTTTTTTAATTGCTGAACGATAGCAAGTCAAAAAAACAGCTTCAAGCGATTTTCGATCTTATTGACATTTATGCAAACACCTGATTTTAATGAAGGAGCAATGTTAGCGAACGAGAATGTGAGAAAAAACAAACCAAATTTTAAATGTCAATAAGGTCGAAAATCGCTTGAACCTGTTTTTTCAATTGCTTAACGATAGCAAGTTAAAAAAAACAACTTCAAGCGATTTTCGACCTTATTGACATTTATTCAACCACCTGACTTTAATGAAGGAGCAATGTTAGCGAACGAGAATGTGAGAAAAAACAAACCAAATTAAAAATGTCAATAAGGTCGAAAATTATAGATAGTCAATATACATATATTGCGTGTCCTATCACTGTCTGTGCTATGAAGATGCGCAGCTCGAGCTATGCGATGTATCGATACTAGGGAAAACGACCCATAGCACGCATCCACAGCACGCAGCCATAGCACGCAGCCGTAGCACGCATCCTTACATATAAAAAACACATCGTAGTTGAATCCGTTTCCACCAGTGCTGTGCTATGTAAACCAGTGAATATGATTGGTGGATATCACACGCATCCGCAGCAACGTAGCATAGCGCATCTCTGGTGGAAAAGCAGCCTTAGGCTACTGCTCGCCTACTATACTATTCCTCGTCTACTAACTTACTGAGTAACTTACTTAGTACTTACAACAGTGTCGTCAGGTGTAACAACTTATAAAATAAGCCCGTATAACAACGTAATTGTAACAATACAGCAATTATCGAGTGATATGCAATAATTGATTCCTTCCGTAGTTATATTGTCATCTTGCAAAATAATAAGGTCATATTTATTTGTTGAAAGGGGAGCCCAGAGTGTTTTCATATTGAATACTTAACAGCTACCTACCTTAGTAGGTGGGGGCGTGATGAGAGCCAATAATATAATACCTGCTTTAGATTTGAAAAGTTGCAGAAAGGGGCGGGCCGGGCAGCGGCCCTCTTTTACATTTCAAAAAAGGTATCAACAATAATGGGATATTCAGCGAAGCTGATTGAACGTTAACGGATTGCACCAAAACGGTGGCAAACCTGATGAAGATTTATATAAGAAACTAGCTGACCCGGCAAACGTTGTTTTGCCATAAAAAATAGAAATTAAAAATTTTGTCTAAAAAATAAAATAAAAAATTTAGGGGTGGACTACCCCTAACATTTAGGGGGATGAAAAATAGATGTTGGCCGATTCTCATAGATACCGGATAAGCACAAAAAATTTCACCAAAATCGGTCAAGCCGTTTCGGAGGAGTATATTAGATTTAGAACGAATGAAAACAGGTTTCGGTTCGAAAGTGAAGCTTTATTACTGAGTTTATCATAAAGATGTTGAATTGCTGAGTACCTCGTAGGTAGACTCAACTTAGATGATCAGTACCTGTTGCCGTCCAAGTAATAAACTTTGGCGAACCTCTAGCTCTAACTTTTCATCGGACTGAACCTCAGGCATGCTTAGAGTCCATACTCTATAGGTAGGTAAGTCATCACTTGCCTACCTTTATTCAAAATTCAAATTATGTAGAGGTAGGCTTACAGTCTTATAGGATTTAGCTGATGCTGAATACAGGTGTAATCTGTCCCGCGACTGTGTATCTGACTTCAACATTCCATTTATTTATTGATGAAACAATTTACTTTGTGTTCGAATTTACACAAACCACCAAGAAATATGAGCAGTGGTGGCCCAGTGGTATCGGCCTCGACTTACGAGTAGTAGGTCGTGGGTTCGAACCCCGTCAGGCGCATTACTTTGTGTAATTTATTTCAACACCACTGCTCCCAAAACGGTGATGGAAAACATCGTGAGGAAACCGGCATGTCCTAGAACCAAAAATTCGAAGACATGTGACATCTACCAATCCGCACTGGGCCCGCGTGGTAGATTACGGCCCATTCCCTCTTACAGAGAGGAGGCCTGTGTCCCAGCAGTGGGAACATTTATAGGCTGATGATGATGATGATGATGACCAAGAAATATATACTAAATAGGTATGTACTATTTTGAAACAAAACACGTAATTATATAACTTTTGTTTAGATTTAAAACGGGATATTTACCATGTTTATTATTTGTTTTGATATTTTAAATAATAAACATGGTAAATATCCCGTTTTAAATCTCAACAATAGTTCTAGTGACCATGTCAGTCTAAAAACTTATACCTATGTAATTACTTATTTGTTAAAACATTGTATTGCGGCTGTTTCAAATATTTAACTCCTCGCACACTATAACACAGGCACTTTTTGCTGTAAAACCATTGAAGAAGAACTACATAGCGTAGGTATCATATGGGGAGGTGGACACTAAAACGATTAGGTACGACCGTACGACCATTGCAATTCGTCGAAACCACCTGAAAAGTATCATAAGAAAATGCTCACCAGTTTTTCCTTGCGTCACAACGATTTGCCGGCCGTATGTACTTACATTAGGTACCTAATTAGTTATCTACCTACTTATACAAAATGTTTTATTAGTTAGAGGTAGGTAGGTACTACCTACATTAAAATCGCTTATCTTGACCAGAAGTGTTTTAATAATGTGAATAGGAAATGAATAATAAGGTTGCTGTCGAATCAATGGCCGTTGCGCCCTTTATCCACAATAATCGGCCTTATTGTAATAAGTTTAGTATCTATACAAATTGGAAAGGGTTTTGTTAAAAGCTGGATAAGTTAACCTTTTGAACGTCATACAGTGATTGTTAATTTCCGTTGTTTATCAATGTCGTATTTTGTACGGTGGAATGATCACGTTGGCTTGTGATACAGTACTTATGAGTCATAAATTCATAAGATCCTTTAACTTTTCGGCTCATGTGGACCCGGTCTATATTTAAAACCTCTTTACTCTTGCACCTTACTTTCGTCCTATCCTGCTAAACACCAAGTCAAATGTGAGTAAATTATCTATATCCTTTTCTTATTCCGACCCCTCTCGAGTTGCGCTTGGACCACAATACCCTTCTGCAATATAGAACTTTTTCATAGATAACTTTTTTTTAGGATCTAGCCATACAAACATAGAGGTGCACAATCATCCACTAGACATTAAGGTTTTTGGTAGAATTTGCATTTGTACGGGTATTTACTTTGTTTCCTAGGTGGCTGGCTATCAATACAATAAAAAAAAATAAGAACTAGATAAACAATGAGCGAGAATGAGTGAGAATGAGAGAGAAAAATCTTGAAAAATTATTAAATCCAAATGACTAGGTGTGTGACGACTTCTAAGAAGTATTACTTTTTAAGTGTATCATCTTTCCTATTTTTATATACAAATATTCATAAATGTAAGTAACGAAACTGTGTACACGGAAGCGCGCCCTAATTAATTTGGCCAATGAGCGCGCGCGGTAGTAGACTAGCTCTCTGTTTTTGGATAGGTGGGCAAGGTTCAACAACTCTTTTGCCGAGGTCTGCCTGTGGATAAGCTTTATTTGTCTCAGAGTCGTATCGAATGCTTATCATCAAGGTGGAGTGTCAGATAATACCTACACGTCTTACTCTTATGCAACTATACTGTAAGGCTCGCTAGTTTTTTTTTTATATTTTTATGGACTCTTCCCAGGGGCCAGGCCTACGTTCAGCAGTGGACGTCTTCCGGCTGAATATGATGATGATGACCCAGGGGCGGATCTACCTAAGGGCTTTTTGGGCTGCAGCCCAGGGCCCCGAGAAAATAACGGGCCCCCAGCCCCCACTGAAATTAACTAAGACTTACATTCTGGGGAAGGTTTTAATATATATGAATAATGGATATCTCGTGTAGTTGACCGCATAGATCCGTTTTTGTTGCTTACTAGGATTGTAGATTTGCAAAGACGCCGATTTTATGAAGATTTTTGTTGAATATCTAAACTAAAAAGGGAAAAATAAAAAACAAAGACGACAAGTTTGGGATTACTAGTTTTACTACTACTATTACCATTATCAAACAATGGTCCCCATAGATACGTTTGTTATTTCAAAATCACAGTGCAAACTAGGAATATTCTATTTGTTACTCATAAGAATGGCATTTATTTTGTAGTGGTGTAATTTGTTGGTAAACGTTACCTCATAATGCGGTTGTAGGGTTGTAGGTACTCGTTAGTAGGTAGATATAGGTCTCGTTACGACTTAGGTGCTTATATTCTATGAATGAACACTAGTCACATCTGGTTATGCTTGAGTGCCAAAACATTTACAACTTGTTAATATGTTTTGAATTAAACATTCCTCACGTAATGTTTTTGCGCAGCCTTTTAAGTATTTGTTTTTCATGTGTATCATTCACGTGCACACATGGGTAAATTAACATACTTAAATTGTTTGTGGGCTGGTGCCACCCAAGTAAATATTTTTCTACAGTTAAAAATTTAAATATAGGTACTTACCTAATGTCAATAATTTACGCGTAGATCTTAGTAAAATAATTTTAATTTCAAATCTTTTTGTTTTTTCATTACATGTAATCAGGATGGATAAGCTGAAAGTTGTGAGCCTCATGCCTGCTTATAGTGCCTACATTGTTCGTAGTACCTACTAGACATGGGCGCCGCCTTAAAAATTCTCAGCGGCGGCGCGCTGACCAATTTCAATCGGCGGCGGCGCACTATGGGACCAACCGGTATTTTCCATCTCAAAAATCGATAACTCTGTTGTTTTGTGATTTATCTCCTTGATTTTTTTTTCACGTATTTGTGAATATCTAGGCAATAAAAGAAATCAAACATCATCATTCTAAAAAAAATATTTTTTCCGAAAAAAAATGACAAAGATAAAGTTATACGAAATTTCATACAAAAAATCATACAGTTATATTAAAATAGCAATAAAAGTTACACTTATGCTTAAAATAAGTTTAAAACTAAATTATTATTATTAAACAAACAGTTACATGACAAAAAAAATATTATTACTTAAACTTATCCTACTCATCACTTTCTATTTCCAACAATTCTTTAGCTTCGTCAAATAATTCTTTGGATATTAGAAAACTTGGTTTATTTAAGCTAGATATATGAGGATCAGATGTATATAACAAAATATGCAGAACGTCTTCGTTTGTTGCTGATCTGGAACACTTCCTAGCGTGATGTAACCTATACACCGTGACTTTTTAGTCGTCTTACAAAAGTCGGCCACTTAATGTATCCGATCTAAAATACCTCTAGGCGAGTTTATTTTTTTTTAAATCGTTAATAATAATTTTTATTTTTAATAAATAGGTACATTAGAAATATGAAACACCCTGTTAAAATGTTTACGTATCAATCTGTAGAGTATACCTACCCAGCGCAATAGTCGGGTAGATCATTCAATTTCCATTTTCTATGAGACAAGGGCGTTTCTAACTACGCCTTGTGTCATAATAATCAATTAAAGTTTTATTATAAAAATTTTCAAATCTCTTATATACATATTTTTTTATTATAAACGTGTTCTAGTCATTGGATACATGAACTGGGCTGCTTTTGTAAGACGACTAAAAAGTCACGGTGTATTTCTTATAATCTTTATTTCGAGCTTCCTGGGCATCTTCGGATAATTGTCCTATAGGCAAAACTGCATAATGCTCTATTATTTTAGCACCATGTATAAGTACTTTATGGACCGAAGATGGCATGTAGTACCAGTTATATTTGCTTACATATAATTGCGCGGTTACCAATGTATACTGACCAAATTTTTCTGCGTTTATAGGAAATCCCGATGACATAGTTTGAAGAATTACATATAGTCTCTTGATTAATTCTTCATCAATTCCGGTTATCTCTGCAGAACATTGGTAATTTTGGAAAAATCTCCTTGCCGTATTACCGTCATTGCTATTACCGGAACCTTGACGTGGTTTATCAATATGCAAGCCAAGCACTTCTCGGAAACGTTTTTGGACAAATTTTTTCTTGTCTTCTTTAAGTTGCTTGTTTTCTGGAGTTGTTGCAGACCACTTCTCAAAACCTAAATTGTAAGAAATATGGAGGATCATTTCAATAAATCTTATCCATGCGCGTAGCGTCGACAATCCGTATTTAAACGCATTTTCATTTTCAACTCTCGTTGTAACTTTTAAAAGATCATTCATTTGTCTGGGAGTTGCTCCACAAACAGTGCAGGTAGCACTGGATGATGTGTTTGTCAACACTTGAGCAACTTTCCCATCAATCATTGTCATAAACAGTTGATGTTTAACTTCGATAACTTTGTCTTCTATTGACACAAGAGTTGGAATCAATTGATTAATTTTGGCTTCAATTTCACTGACAACCGCTGTAGTTTTTCGGGAGTTTCTTTTGCAAATTCTAATGAAATTGGTCTGCAATATCTAACAGATGAGCAAGTAGGGTTTTTCCATATGACCGTAGAAGTTTTTATAATATTTCATAATAAAAAAGAAGAACCGTAATTTTCGAGGATTTTTCCCCGATTGACATTATTGCTTCAAAATCACCTCTTTTTTTTTTTTTTTTTTTTTTTTTTTTTTTTTTTTTTTTCGTGGTAAAATCATCAAATGAGTCCTCCCAGCCCCGGGCAGGGCGGGAGGGACTGTCAGACTTGTACTGACTAAAATCCACGGTGTCCTTCGGTAGCCCTTTTGCGTACCGGAGTCGCGGTATACGTATGTCCCGCGACCCCGGCAAGGCTGTGGCCCTCTAAAGGGGGGCCCCGTCATTGTGCTGACGCTCTTTGAGGCGCGCGTGGAACACAACGCGCCGTCGACCCGGGCATGGTCCATGGTCGGACAGCGAGTTGCCCTTTACTCGCCGCCCGCATGCCCGCGCCTACGGTGGCCGGAGATCGTCCCGCGACATCCGTCGCCGTGGGCGTCTACCACTGCGGCTGAGGGAGGACGCTGTTCTCTCCCTCGCGCGGCCCGCCTCCTCCTTCGCGAGCATGACTGCTTCGCAGAAGGAGGCGACCGCTTCCCACTCCGTCTCGCCCCGCAGCATGGCCTCGACCAATGCCGGGCGCGAGAGGTCTCCGCCTATCGCCGTCGAGAGGACACGGCGGTGCTCTGCCCAAGCGGGGCAGTCCTGCACCGTATGCTCCACCGTGTCCTCCGGGCGGTCCTCGCAGTGGTGACACCCGGGCGTTTCCTCCTTCTTTTCAAAATCACCTCTGGCGCAAAAAACGCGCAAGTTTTTTTAAATCCTCATATTACTGAGTAGATAAGGTCTCTAATAGAGTAATTAACTTGACACCGGCTGCTTTCGGCAACAACGAAAACTCCAATTGAAATTAACAAAAACTAAATTTTCTTTCCTTCACTAAAAAAATCTTAAAAAATTAAATAAAAATATTTTTTTTACAAAAACTGAACGTGGTTGCAAAGTGTATATTCTAAGCTATCTAATGATGTATAACACTAATATGTTTCCTTGGAAAACTTCCGAATAATTATGTGTTGAACTCCCTTAACGGTAATTTAATTGGCATGAAAATATTTATGCCCAATGTTTGAGGTTCATTTTATAAACGTAAAACTTTATATTTTTTTTATATTTTGTAATTTATTCGTAAGTTCCATCTTTTGAGAGTATAAAACCATAAAACAATCTATGGATTTACGACTTTCGACAAAACCATTTTTGAGATGGAAAATACTGTTTGGTCCCATAGTGCGGCGTGGCGCCGGCGGCGTAGTTTTCTACTTACCTACAACTAAAACTCGCAATCTACTCCCAATCTTCTTTAAGCCGACCGGCTCCTTAAAGTCGTTTTAGGCGGACGAAAGGAAAATGTCAGTCCTATACAGTACAGTAACTACCTTGTCCAAATCAAGTCATCAGGTAAAAAAAAAACAGTTTTCCAAAGGGAAACTTTAAAAGCCTCCTAAATTTTTTTTCAACATAGACACAGATAATATAAGCATGGATACTAATTCAAGTTTGTCATTATTATCAATATTACATGTTACATATTTTATTTTTTAAGAATTTTTTTTTTCGTTGTAAATCAACCAACTGCAACGTACGGGCACTAAGTCTAAACTCTCGACTGAGACTCTACGGCTTATGGACCTCAGAAGAAGGGATCTGCAAGCTACACCGTCAGAGAAGCGAGAACTCAATAAGGTAATAAGCAAGTTAGTGCGACGAGACCTCTGAACCACCAACACACGCCGAATTGGCAATAGAAGAAAATTGGGGTGCTAAAAAGTTCGCCCAACAGCTGAAACGCTCGAATCTGACGAAGCTTAGATTACCTAATTGCCAAAAAATAACTTCAAAGCCGGAGATCCTAGCTGAGATAGAAGACTTTTATGGCCGGTTGTACCACAGTCGTGGTCCACAAGCCGCCTCTTCAGAGTATAGCCGAGCCATTCTGACCCGCCACTACACCGATGAACTGCCGACGATCAGCCTAGATGAGGTTGAGGTGGCCCTCAGGGAGCTTAAACATGGAAAAGCACCGGGTGAAGACGGAGTCACTTCGGAGCTACTGAAAGCAGGTGGAAAGCCCGTACTTTGGGAGCTCAAAAGCTATTCAACTCTGTTTTAGACACCGGGAGAACTCGTGGAACAGGAGTGTTGTGATCCTCTTTTTCAAGAAGGGCGACAAAACCCTATTGAAAATCTATCGTCCCATATCACTCCTGAGCCATGTCTATAAACGTTTTCGAGGGTCATCACATCACAAACCGTCTCGCAAAAAGACGATGAGTTTCAGCCCCTGGAGCAGCCTGAGTTTCGCGGAGGATTTAGCACCATAGACCACATCCACAAAGTGAGGCAGGTTATACATAAGTCCGAAGAGCATAACCAGCCCCTGTACTTAGCATTTGTGGATTATGAAAAGGTCTTTGACTCCGTTGAAACCTGGGCTGTTCTACAATCACTACAGCGATGTCAAGTGGATTGGCGGTACATTGAAGTGCTTGAAAAGTCTCTATGACGCCGCAACGTGTCCAAGTACAGAACCAGCAGTCTAAACATATCCTGCTGCGCAGAAAGGTGAGACAGGGGGATGTTATATCCCCGAAACTGTTCACCACTGATTGTTGGAATATTAGTTCAGTCATTTTGGATGAGTTAATCACGAAAACAAATACACGTCTTTACGCCACTCACGCCACGCGGTGAATGTCGGCGGCGGCGGCGGCGTGCGGAGGATATACGGCGGCGCCGCGCCGGCGCGGCGCCCATATCTAGACTACCTACCTACATATAGGTAGATTTTAAACCTATCGATTTTTCGATATTTCTATGGATTTGATATGAAAAAAACTTAAAAAAAATGTAACCGCCTTCAAAAACAACCACTAAAAAGGGTAAATAACCTACAACGTAACTTTTTTTTCGGAAGTCGGTGGCTTTGTTTTTTTTTTATTTCATTGTCTTTTTTTTGGCCACCGACTTCCGAAAGAAAAGTTACTTAGTAGGTTATTTTACCCTTTTTACCGACTTCAAAAAAAAGGAGGTCATCAATTCGACCCGTATGTATGTAATATTATCAGAACTGGCCAGTTTTCATATATGTTAGTCTATATCAGCGTCTGTACAAATGTGCCAAATTTCATAAGTGTATGTATGTATGTATGTTTTTATGTTTGTGCACGCATATCTCCGGAACTATAAGTTCGATTTAAGTAATTCTTTTTTTGTTGTACTAGGTATTGTTCAACTTAGGGTACACTGCAAGTTTCATCAAAATCGGTTCAGTAGTTTTAAAAGTAAAATAAAAACTTTTTTTAAAAAAAGTACCGACTTCAAAACAAATACAAAAAAGTTTAAAATAACTTTTCTTTCGGAAGTCGGTGGCTTTGTTTTGTTGTGTCATTGACTATTGCCACCGACTTCCGAAAGAAAAGTTATTTTAAACTTTTTTGTATTTGTTTTGAAGTCGGTACTTTTTAAAAAAAAAAGTTTTTTGTGGTTGTTTTTGAAGGCGGTTACATTTTCTTTTAAAGTTTTTATTTTACCCTTTTTAGTTTGAATATTCAACCTAAATTCTTGTCAAATACATCATTTACATGTGCACTAGAATTTTGTAATCCGTAGCACCGGTAATATAACTTCGCTCATGTACACAATAAGCTAATAAAATTCCCTATCTCAAAAACTACTGAACCGATTTTGATGAAACTTACAGTATTCCGATAGTTGAACGATACCTAGTACAACAAAAAAAGAATTACTTAAATCGGACTTGCAGTTCCGGAGTTATGCGAACACAAACTAAATCAGTCGATGGTAGGCATCGACTTCTGACATCCTTACTGTTAAGGAGTTGTACCTTCCATCATCAGCTCAGCTACATGAGATGATGATTACCATACGCAAGTACTTAAATTACTTCATAAGATTTGCGAAAAACGATGCCCATAAAGTTTGACGGTTGCCCTCGATTTCTCCAAGATCCAATCATCAGATCCTGACTTGGTGATTATGGGACCACTTCAGAAGTATCTCCTTTCGAAAAACTAAAGGATTTTGGAAATTGGTCCACAATTGGCGGAGTAATCGCGTAACAAACATACAAAAAAAAAACATACCTTCGAATTGATAACCTCCTCCTTTTTGAAGTCTGTTAAAAACGAAAGATAAAAATTGTTCCACGACTTCTTAAATGTTTTTTTTTTCAGATGTTACATTTCTGGACTGTCTACTAAATGAATCTGTCACAGGTTTGGTACATACGTTCAAAACTTCATCTTAGTCGTGCATTGATGAAGGCCGTGTCTTTAAGCACCTTATCTCTAAGTACCTACTTACAAATTAGGAACTGCTACCACAAGTATTCAATGTCCTTGTCAAAGGCACACCCTTAATGACTAATGTTAAAGCTAAAAGTATTAATTTCAGCTTGTGTGTTGCATAAAATCCGAAATCGTAGCCGATTCAAAGATAGCTTGACCTAAACTTGATGAATTAAATCATATAGTTATTTTATACGGGAACATTTAATACACGAATAAGAGACATGCTCAATGCTCAAACGAGGAAGATGCAACGAGATTTAGCAATTTATGAATGCTCCCCTTAGCACGACCCGTGCGCTTTTTTAATTATTTGAAACACTTTGAGTTTATAGTTACGTATACTTAGGTGTATTAACAGCTAGCATTTAACAGCAGTTTGTATTCTTCTCATTTCCTTCCTTCAATTTTTTCTTTGCTGAAATTAGCCTTTAACCGTCTCCAGGGTGCTAACTCATCAAAATCATTCAAGCAGTTTAGGAGTCAGAGCGTAGCGAGCAATAAAAACTGCCTTTCGGATTTATAACATAGACACAGGCTGATAAAAAATCCTTAAATTTTAAGTAGAATTGGTTCAAAATTCAAAGTCGCCAAATGTGGCCAGAGTGGACCAGCGCCTTAACAAATGCGAACCTACGCCTACTTACTCGTAAATCAGATAATTAAATTGATAATAATACAATTACTACGAGTACTTTATGAGCTCGTGGTAACCTTAAAACTCGCCACGTTATGATTCAATTTACTTTACTTAATAAATGTAAATACAAACATTTACCTGTAGGTATCTGCGGTTTGAATAATACAACAGTAACGCTTTTCCTTCTAATGGTTTTTCTTCTATTTCTCGGGACTTTTATCTCATCATTTAGTAGGTAAATTCTAGTGCAAAATGAAGCGTAACGAGATGATCATTAATGGTTCTAACGTTTCTAAGCCTATTTTTTTATTCATTACGAGTACCATTTTGTTCTGTCAAAATTAAAAATGAATATTTGTAAGTTTTAATAGATTAATAGGATGTTTGTAACTCATTTATGTCAGAGCGTCTGAACGGGGGCCTTAGCAAAAGATGTTCGTATATTTATGGCATTTATGTGTGAAAAATTAAAAAGCACCTTCAGTGAACGAACGATGAACTAATTTTTTCCATCAAATCAAAATTGAAGTTCTGTACTTTAGATCACAAAAAAAACTTTTTTTTTAAAAAAAGTACCGACTTCAAAACAAATACAAAAAAGTTTAAAATAACTTTTCTTTCGGAAGTCGGTGGCAATAGTCAATGACACAACAAAACAAAGCCAGCGACTTCCGAAAGAAAAGTTATTTTAAACTTTTTTGTATTTGTTTTGAAGTCGGTACTTTTTTTTTTTAAAGTTTTTATTTTACCCTTTTTAGTTTATTTATTACATATTCAACCTAAATTCTTGTAAAATACAAAATTTTCTTACATATTATGCACTAATCTTGTAATCCGTCACAACATAAAAAAATCCATATCTCTAAAACTACTGAACCGATTTTGATGAAACTTGCAGTGTACCCTAAGTTGAACAATACCTAGTACAACAAAAAAGAATTACTTAAATCGAACTTATAGTTCCGGAGATATGCGTGCACAAACATAAAAACATACATACATACATACACTTATGAAATTTGGCACATTTGTTCAGACGCTGATATAGACTAACATATATGAAAACTGGGCAGTTCTGATAATATTACATACATACGGGTCGAATTGATAACCTCCTTTTTTTTGAAGTCGGTAAAAAGGGAAATCATGCTAGGGCTCTGATGAAATTTGGTTAAGAGATAGTTTATAGTCTACCCTATAGTTACATAGGGATAGCACATAAATAGGTCGCTATCACGTTTATACCGTATTAAGTTCCCGTGGGATGATTTTCGAGTCACACACGCTAATTTTAAGATAAATTACGGCCATTAAAAATATTCATGGTGTAACATTTGTTCAACATTCAACAAAACAGGCTATAAATCTATGACAATTTTTTTTAAAGTAGGTTATTTGCCAATGGGTGTACCAGTTCATTTTTTGTCTTTGTCTTGAAGAGGGACAGAGAAGGTTAACAAAAGCCTTATACTCCCACGACTCAGGTCCTTTTGAATTAGTGGTAGCAGTTTCATTACATCAAATTATATTAAAATAATGTAGTACCTCGAATTTTCCGCAGGTCATGAATGGTGGCGCTGGTTCTAACTCTTCTCTGCGATGACTTCTCGTCGTTTCTTCTATTTATTTCACAAACCCTGGTTAGACTGCCCCGTGGTTTTCAAGATCGACCACTGAACACGGGTGGTTTCGATTCACAGGTCGGGCAAACTGTTTTCGAGATTTCCATTAAGAATTTCTTGTTATCGGCCACGGAGTCTGTATTTGTGCTCTATTGACGGCAATATTACAAAGTATTTAAAATCTTAACTGGCTAAATGTGAATGTTTATTACGTACATAATCATCAGCCGGAAGATGTCCACTGCTGAACATAGGCCATAGGGGTTACCATGACAGCCTTGGCGTCCTAGGACCTCAGTTTGTTTTGCAAGTAGTAGGAAGATATTCCCTGATTGCTTCAGGAAGACTAAATTCAAAAATTAGTATAGGAAAACAACGTAGATAATATGAAATATTATTTTGTAAACAGGATATCGCTGTATAAAATCATAATTATCTGCAGATCTACTTGTGTGGAGTTTTCTTGACAACAATGCATAATTCATTTATTGATAAATCTTCCTGAACATGTATAATACATGTTAACTTAGTTTTAACACGCTTAATCGCTTATATGTATTAGCTTCACTTGTCACTATGTATGTACTTACCTAAGAAAATCTTGGAATCTTAATTTGACCCACTTTCCGGTCTTCGATTAGGATGAAATTTTGCACACGCTCTGAGTTCTGATGACAATACATGACTAGCTAAGAAACGTCATTACAAATCTAATATGGCGGCCTCCCCAAGATATCGGACAGGCTATTTAAAATGCACCCCCATGATATGGGTATCAATGAAAGGGTTTGCTGTCAGGAATACGAAAAAATAGTCAAGTGACTTAAATCCAATATGGCCGAGGACCAAGACTGCGGGCTGGCTGTTTAAAATCCACCCCCATGATATGGGTGTCAAATGAAAGGGTTTGCTGTCAGGAATACGAATAGTCACGTGACTTAAATCCAACATGGCGGACATCCAAGATGGTGGATTAGCTATTTGAAATGCACCCCCAAGATAGGTATCGGTATTAAACGAAAGGGTTTGCTGAATGGGATACGAAAAAAATTATCACGTGATCTAAATCCAACATGGCAGCCGTCTCAAGAAATATAAAGACTATAGTAATAAAGGCACGATGAGAGAGGATTAGATCGTACTAGTTGGTGCCAGTGGCTTCGCCAGCTACAACTCGAAAATTATGGAAGATGATAATATATGATGAATATGGATGTTAAGATCGGGATAAAACCTTTGTATTTATACCCAAAAACATTTATTTTAAAGATGTTTCCTGTCCGAATTTGTCCTATCTGCGCCCTGAAATATAAAAATATCTGATGTTTCATATAAAATGAAATTCTTTTCCGTTGACAATGTAAGTACCTACCAAACATTTGATTTGTTTTGATCTTTCAGGGTTGGTTTCATAGTAATAGTTGTTTACAACCATAAATACTTTCAGCTTTCATGAAAGGTTGTTAATGTTTTACAAATTGTTTTACAAACAAGACCTGTGTATTTTTTTTTTTTTTTTTGCGTGGTAAAATCATCAAATGAGTCCTCCCACCCCGGGCAGGGCGGGAGGGACTGTCAGACTTGTACTGACTAAAATCCACGGTGTCCTTCAATAGCCCTTTATGTTCCGGGGTCACGGGGACCCCGGCAGGCTTTGGCCCTCTAGAGAGGGGGCCCCGTCATTATGCTGACGCTCTTTGAGGCGCGCGTGGAACACAACGCGCCGGCGACCCGGGCATGGTCCATGGTCGGGCAGCGAGTTGCCCTTTACTCGCCGCCCGCATGCCCGCGCCTACGGTGGCCGGAGATCGTCTTGCGACGTCCGTCGCCGTGGGTGTCCACCACTGCGGGTGGGGCGGAGGGAGGACGTTGTCCTCTCCCTCACGCGGCCCGCCTCCTCCTTCGCGAGCATTACTGCTTCGCAGAAGGAGGCGACCGCTTCCCACTCCGTCTCGCCCCGCAGCATGGCCGCAACCAATGCCGGGCGCGAGAGGTCTCCGCCTATCGCCGCCGTGAGGACACGTCGGTGCTCTGCCCAAGCTGGGCAGTCTTGCACCGTATGCTCTACTGTGTCCTCCGGGCGATCTTCGCAGTGGTGACACCCAGGCGTTTCCTCCTTTCTCCTTAGACACAGGTACCTCCCGAAACTTCCGTGTCCGGTGAGGACCTGCGTCATGCGGTAGGTCAGGACGCCGTGACTCCTATCCAGCCACTCCTCAAAGAGGGGTCTTACCGCCGCGATTGCGGCGTGCCCAGACCTGTGTATTAGTAAAAATATAAAAGAATCTCAGCATATTGAAAAGTAAACCAGATAATACAAGCGACACAATCTGATCTCGTTTACGAGATCGATTAATTAATGGTAGCGTAACATATAATTAATATGTCCACGTAAGTATTGTAGTACACAGAACCTGTTTAAGAAAATGTACTGATTCATTTTCCTTTAACCGATTGTTTTTATATCGCCAACTTCATAATGCTTAATAAATCATCTTTAAAGGCCTATTTGTGTGTGTGTGTTTAGTCGTGAATTATATATATATATAATTATGTAGATTTGCAAGATAACAAGAAAAAACCTACAAGTATTTTTTATATTGGTATTATAAATCATTGAAATAAATAACGAGGTTGATAACAAGAAAAACCTGATTTGTTCTCTTTGTGCAACTAAAATGACATAATTTATTCGGTCGTAGTGATTACATGCTAATTAATATCAAATTAAAAGCTAATCTGTGAATCGTTAATTTTGAATGTTAATGACCCAGCGATAGCGATGCCTTCATTGTTTAGGTTCAAGACCCGGGTCAGGTCATGGGCACTGCAGTTCTCAGGGTACAAAACATTCTTTGATTCTAAAACAATTACTTGTCTATGCATGAATGGAGATGTTAATAGCGATTAAAATAATTTACTTAATTGTTGACACCTACAGGTTTAGATTTACAAGGTGCTAAAGTTAAGTTAAGTGAAGTATTTTTTTTTTGCAATTTTAGTACACAAACATTTGCAATTTTAGTCTACAAACTGCCCGATTAGATTTTCCCGTCCCACATGGTAATTATGATTAACTGCAGTAAAAGTCTTCAGGGGGGGTATTACAACGTCTTAAAACCAGGCTTATTCCTGTGAGTGAACGAGATGGCGCTAGACGACTTGTATAGCTCCGTCACTTTCACTCGCCGGAACAAGCCTGGTTTTAAGACGTTGTAATACCTCCCCCTGGGGTGAAAGTTGACACGTTTACGGAATGTAAGTACTATTGAAAATCTTTCTTTTGAATTCAATTTAGTTAAGAAAGGAACTCTTGTTAGACCCAGTGGATTAAACTTCGTTGTCTTTCAGTGAATTTAAGAATTTTATCAAACTATTTTGTCAATTAAAAAAAAAAAAAAAAACGAAGCCAATAATGGTTTCTATTGCTAGAGGAACTCTTATAGCTTTCTTATGGTCCCACCACCCGGCAAAGGGCAATTAAAACACCTTCGTCCATATTGGTAACTAAAGTTACCTAACCAGTTACAAGAGAAGATTTTTCTTTCGCTGTTTGATTAGGTACTAGTTGTGAGAGAAGAATTATTTTTCCATATTCGGAGATCAAATTATTTCCGTTTTTGCAACCAACCAGTTACAATAGAATTTTCTTTCGCTGTTTGTTACGAGTAACTAGTTGTGAGAGAATTAGGTATATTTCTAGATTTTTATGTACAATTGCACCGGCTCGCGGTGCTCCTACTTCTGGGTGGTTTTAAAAAAAACGGGGTGTCCCAAGTCGTTTTAGCGACTTTTTTTTCTCAGTGACCAGTTACGTACACTCCTACCTAAATACCAGCTGAACAACTTCGTGCTTTTGAACGAGAAGAAGACGGTCGACTTCAAGGGCACCCCGAGGTTCGGTTTGGTTAGGTTCCTTAAAACCCTGTGGACAGAAAAAGGAGCCCCGCGGTCGACCTTACTGCGAAAGCCTTCTTCCTCCGCTTTAGAAATAAAACGAGCGCGTTTTAATTATTAAAAAAATACTGTAGGCGAGTTGTCCTTTAGGTATTTCGGTATTTTGGTTACAAAAAGTAACAGATAAGGAAAAATAATTCTTCTCTCACAACTAGTTACCAAACAACGAAAGAAAAATCTTTTCCTGTAACTGGTTACCTACGTAACTTTAGTTACCAAAGTGGATGAAGGGAAACATCCAAACAAAAAAGGTTATCATTTTATCCTTATACCTCATGACAGAGTATCTTGAAGGTGTGATTTTGTTAAGGATGCTTCGATATTATAATAATTATATGCTAATCCACTCGATGATATAAGATGAGAATTTTGGCAATATTTCTTAGCCTCAGGGTAAAGTCGTTTATTACTAAAGCAATAATTTTGACGCCCATGGTCAACACTTCGTGGTTGAGTCGTGATAAAATGCTCGCAGATACTTTGGTATGTAACAAACAACTCATTCTTTAAATAGACTAACAAAAAAGTCCCTATGTATGTAAAATACTTACATGCAAAACCCATGTCGTTTAGGTACTCAATGTTCGCAATATGAATGCAAAATCGAACATTTGACATTCAAAAATATCCCATAAGTATCCACTTAAGATATTTAGAATAATTTTATGTCTGCTTTAAAGGTGACAAGAATAGAAACCACGTGTTTATTGAAGTTTTGAATATAATTGAATTATTGTACTATGGCTGCGTATGAAACAATGACCCTGTAAATAAAATCTAAGTAAAGCACGTGTCTAAGTAGTTAATAATAAGTATGTAAAAAACAGCTTATCATTTTTGTTATTCACATCTGAAAACCTTAACGAATTGTTGTCAAACTTGGCTGCCTGCCATTCTTTTCTTTTTATATTTTAAATAAAAAAAATGCCCCGCAATGGGAATTTCTTCTGTATCGTTGGTGCTTTACAAACATTTGAAATCACAAACAGCCAGACCTGGAACTTGGTTTGCCAACTAAGGGTCAATAGTGTGGGGTGCTAAGACAGGAAACCTCCACGTGCGCCCGTGGACTGGAGTTCCCTCTCGGATACGTCCAGGGGGAAGACCAGTTTTTCGGGACGGTGCACCCTGGGATGCGGGTGGACGCTCCAACGCGTGTCCCTCTGAATAGCAGAGGGCACAGCGGCGGAGCGGGCTTGCGGACGGTGAGTAATGGGTATGCTCGCCGCCCGACCAAGGACCAAGCCCGGGTCGGTGGCGCGTCGTGTTTCACGCGTCACCGACGGGGCCCCTTATGGGGCCAAATGCCTGCTGGGGTCGCGGATTTTTCTTAATCCAGAATACCGTGGCCCCGGAACGTAAAGGGCATCGGAAGGAACACGGGTGGATTTTAGTCAGTAAGAGTCTGACAGTCCCTTCCGCCCCACCCAGGGCGGGAGGACTCATTTGATTTTGCCACCCAAAAAAAAAAGGGTCATTAGTGTCTTAAAACCGAAAATCCGGACAGATTAGTCAGTTTAGCCGGACATTTAGGTGGAAAGACCGGACACCTTTAATTTTTTAGTCCTAGTGTAACAGGACTATTTTTTTTTGCCCCACACTAGGTACCTCTCCTCTATCGCGGGCGCGTCTACTTACATTGAAACTCATATACACAAAAAGCCACACCCAGAACAAATACTTGTAGATCGTACATTATACATATTTGTACTGTGTGAGAATCAAACCCGCACCACGCAGCGCTACAGACGATCGCCCGCACGGCCTCTCCGCCAGCCGTGCAATGGCACATCGCTATATTTTCTCTATTTATTTTTCTTTGGCGTTGTCTATATCTACTTATTCATATTCTACAGTTAATAAATAGAAATGATGACTCTGCGGTGGTATTGGTATTCGATAGATGTTTTCAATCTAAGTTACAAAGAAATTATAACAATAAAATAAGTATTTTTCCTCGTTATTCCTTTGGTGAATCCCCCTAAACAAAGGATGACGAATTACTATTTATTTTTGTTTAAAAAAATCGTTGTCTCACACTAAGAATTTCTCCTGTATCATGGGTGCGTTTACAAACATAGAAACTCACATACACAAACACCCTAATACATTCTTCCTTCAAATCTAAAACAAACAAACCTATAAAAATAACTGAAAAGTATGATGATCGCATCGCAGCTGTTTTATTTTTATGAAGGGGGGCATCACGATGTCAAATTGACAGAAACTGTGTTCTTTCATGTTGTACTAGGGCTAGAGGAAACACCAAGGGCTAGAGAATTGAAAAAAAGGTATTTGTAAAATCTATTGCTGTCGCGCAGTGCCCGAACCGAACCCCGCAGAGCACGATAGAGACAACTGCAGCTTGAACCGAAAATACCTTCGATCATTGAAAATACCTATTAAATGAACACAAAATCAACGATTCGTAGTCCCCTGATTACTACTGCAAAACTTAACCGATTTAACTACTTTTTTCTTTAAAAAGTAAAGAAAGGATTTGGCCGTGTTACCATATTTTCTTTTTAGGGTTCCGTAGTCAACAAGGAACCCTTATAGTTTCGCCATGTCCGTCCGTCCGTCCGTCCGTCTGTCCGCAGCTTAGCTCAGAGACGCCCAGCACTAGAAAGCTGTAATTTGGTGTAAATATACGGATTTGTTGCGTCAAAAAAGTGGTAAAATAAAATCTCGTAAAATATTTTTTTTTAGGGTACCTCCTGTACACGTAAAGCGGGGATGTTTTTTTTTTTCTCGCGTACCCCTTAGTGTGGGGTATCATTAAATAGGCCTTTAAAAAATATTGGTAGTTTCCATCAACAATTTTTTGATAAAAAGATTCGTTTGTGAAATATTAAGCTTTAAAGTGCTAATTTTTGCCCTACTCGAGTGTCCCCCCCCCTCTACCAGCTAAACGGTTATGTTTGGGGGTGTGAAAAAATTTACAATAGTAGTATATATAACGAAGTTTAAAAGAAAATTATCACGACTAAGTGGGCTTTACAAGTTTACGAGTAATAGTTGACCAACTTATAAAACGTACTGGTTTTATATAATCTCGTCAAATTTCGTTTCTGGATATTTGAACACAGCGGAAAATCTTTTAGGGTTTTGAATGTTCATATCTCTTTTAATAATTAATTTATGGAAAAATCTATGGTCACTATTGGCATGTCTCTATGTTTTCCATAGAGACATGCCAATAGTGACCATAGATTTTTTGTAAAAAAATTATTGCTCTACTGGCATTATCCAGGGAGGAAGCAGGGGACTACGTTTGTATGGAAAAACGGCCCTTTTGTTTCCTCCTAGATAGCCTTTTCCCTGCAATATATTATTATGTAGATTGACTAGTTATCCGAGGTTAAAGTTACATTTTCGCATTCATGCGTTGCTTTACATTGTATTGGCTTGTAGCAATTTAGATCAAAGAATTTTTAATCTAACGTCACTCTTCTATATCGCATATCTATAGCTCACAGTTTCGCAAACTTATTTACTTTGTACCCTTATTATTTTCGCTGTTTTGCTCTTTAATGTAATAATTTCTGTATTTCTTAAAGCATCAAGAGTAGGTGCTGGAGTAAATATAAGATGTTTTTTATTGGAGTACCAATAATGCACCAAAAATGTTTTCCGCTAGAAATTCATTTTTTCATTGCTTTTAGTCAAAATACTTGTTCCACATAAGTATGTTTTCTACTTGTGTCTCCCGAAAGCTCCCAGGTTAGTTATCATCATCACCCACTTTGAGTAAGACTGACTGGTTAGACTGCGATGGAAACTACCAGGCTGATATAGACTAATTAAAAACTGGCCACAAATCACAATATAAAATTGTTTACAACATGCAAGAACGAAGTTCCTCGTTGTATGTCTATTACTTGACGTAAGGTTATAAAACTGGAACGTAAGGTAATGTATGTAATAACGGTGGAACTTGTCCCTCGGTTCGTCTATATGACTCATTTTAATTCTCAATCGAATACACTTACAATATAACTGGATCACTTTGTCGATACTACTACTCGTATCATCAAGTCTTTTTTTAAAACGCTTATATTAGCTTCACTTGTATGTATGTAAGAAAATCTTGGAATCTTAATTTGACCCACTTCCTGGTCTTCGATTAGGATGCAATTTTGCACACGCTCTGAGTTCTGAAGACAATACATGACCATCTAAGAAACGTCATTACAAATCCAATATGGCGGCCTCCCCAAGATGGCGAACTGGCTGTTTGAAATCCACCCCCATGATATGGGTATCAAATGAAAGGGTTTGCTGAATGGGATACGAAAAAAATTTCACATGACCTAAACCCAACATGGCGGCCGTCCCAAGGTATAAGTAGTAAATTAAGTTTGAATAATAAGAAGACTAAAATCCTATCCATCCTATCCCATCTTATCCCATCCTATCCCATCCTCTCCCATCCTATCCCATCCTATCCCATCCTATCCCATCCTATCCCATCCTATCCCATCCTATCCCATCCTATCCCATCCTATCCCATCCTATCCCATCCTATCCCATCCTATCCCATCCTATCCCATCCTATCCCATCCTATCCCATCCTATCCCATCCTATCCCATCCTATCCCATCCTATCCCATCCTATCCCATCCTATCCCATCCTATCCCATCCTATCCCATCCTATAATATTAGGTTATTATTAGGATTAATATTGTGTTAATGAAAATACCTTCGCAAGTAATGCATTACTTTAAAATCAAATTTGATTTCCATAAAAAAGGTTATAATGACTTAACCTTAAAAGATAAATGTATGCTCTCGCGGACTTTATTTTAGAACTTTTTATCAGGAATAATTCCGTAGTACATTATTTTTGCGTATCTTTAACCGTTTACGCAGCGCACGCAACGGAAGCTCTCGAAATGGAATCCATTTTCCCGATTTTGAAACATTTATCTTTACTGCTCCGCTCCTATTAGTGATAGCGTGATGTTATATAGCCTATAGCCTTCCTCGATAAATGGTCTATTCAACACAAAAAGAATTTTTCAATTCAAACCAGTAGTTCCTGAGATTAGCGCGTTCAAACAAACAAACAAACAAACTCTTCAGCTTTATAATATTAGTATAGATTACAAAAAGAATAAAGAATTATTAAAAATTAAATTAAATAAAGTAATTGGAAAAAAAAACTAAGGATCGATCCTCCGCCACCGACGAATTTTCTCAGCGCGTTTACCACTGCGCCAGCATTACTTGTAGAATGATGGTTGAAATTATGAAGTATATCATATATGGGTTAATTTGCATTGTATTAAAACAACTTATAACAAAAGGTCGTAAGTCAAAGTTTAGCGTCAGTCCATTGCTTTCAGAAATTGCTAATAGATTTATGAACCTGACTGTACATACATACATACATACACTTATAGAATTTGGCACATTTGTTCAGACGCTGATATAAACTAACATATATGAAAACTGGGCAGTTCTGATAATATTACATACATACGGGTCGAATTGATAACCTCCTTTTTTTTGAAGTCGTTAAAAAATAATCCTCCATGCTCACATGTTTAACACAGCAGTAGGATCTTTAGAATACTGTGAGAAACCTGACGATTAAGTTTAAAAATAAAATCTGGCTCTGAGAAAAACCTCATTTAAGAAGCTTATAATGTACGAAATTACCAGATGTGTACGTGTCTTGAGTAATAATTGTCACATGTTGCGGATCTAATTTCTTAAACTGCGCATCAACCTAGTTTTCAAGATTATTGTAATAATAAAAAAAACCGGCCAAGTGCGAGTTGGACTCGCCCATGAAGGGTTCCGTAGCAGCAAGCATAGATTAGAGATATATTTATATTGAGGTTAGTAAGTAATATACACAAACAATAAAAATAACTTTGTTTTTCATAGTATTTGTATGAATGGCAAAGTTATATTTGCGGTTTTTGAAAATGTACTATATCTCAAAAACTGCTAACTGTATCTCATCCAAACCAATTTTCGTTGGTAGTTTTGGTTGAGGTCTACATTATATATTTTTTTTAGTTTTATCATTCTCTTATTTTAGAAGTTACGGGGGGGGGGGGGGGGCACACTTTTTACCACTTTGGAAGTGTCTCTCGCGCAAACTGTTCAGTTTAGAAAAAAATGATGTTAGTAACCTCAATATCATTTTAAAGACCTATTCATAGATACCCCACACGTATGGGTTTGGTGAAAATTTTTTTTTTGAGTTTCAATTCTAAGTATGGGGGGCACCCCCAAAATTTGTTTTGTTTTGATTTTTGTGTGAAAATCCTAATGCGGTTCACATAATACATCTTTCTACCAAGTTTCAACAGGATAGCTCTTATACTTTCGACAAAAAGTGGCTGTGACGTACACGGACAGATAGACAGACAGACAGACAGACAGACATGACGAATCTATAAGGGTTCCGTTTTTTGCCATTTGGCTACGGAACCCTAAAAATGATCATCGCGCCGATTATTTTCCTAGCAGATTATCGATTTCGTCATTCAGATTTATTACCTACCTTCTAGCTGTAAATACTTATGTCCTTTCAAATCTGTCTTACTTGTTTTCATTGCTATATACAGTACATTAGTGCCTAACCTGATGATCTGTTAAATTTTTGATTGATATTGTAGTCAAATCGAAAGGTGCATTTCATTTTATTAAAATGATCTGTCTGCCTCAGCTCTTACACAAGCACTATACGTCATTAATCAAGTCAATTATTACTGTCTACATCATTATTGAACTGAGTATTTATGTTTACTGCGATATAAATAGTTACGATAAAGTGTTATTTTCAGAGAGTTGAAAACTACTTCCTTAATCCCTTTACTTTTGTGTCATTCACCTTTACAACCTGCAGTTACCTATGTAGTTAGGCATATTGTTTTGTGTTTGTAATTTTGTATAGGTTTACGCACAAAGTAGTATGCAGTTTACAATATTGCGAAAGATGTTAAATATTAACCACTTCCACTCGTAGCTAGTTGATTTGTTATTAAGATACATTTGAGAATTATATGCAATCCTTTAACTGTTAAACGTGCTGCTTGTTCAGCTTAATAATTTATGTTTAATTTATTTTTGACAGAACTCATTAATTTAGTGTTAACAAGAATATTGGTAAATACCTGATCATAATGAATCATAGTTTTTCTCAAGACTAATCGATAACAATAAACAATGTGTGTGTTAGTGTAAGCTGCGATGGCGCCGCTAGCCGCACCGGCATGGCAGGCTGTAGTGCCGTCCGCGAGGTGTTATACCCTTGACAGGCTGCGGGCGCTCAGCTCAGTCGCGGCGCGGCTCTGCTCGTACCCTCGCGTCTCGTGCTCCGCTCTATATAGCCGCTCGCCCTCGTTCCCGGCACAGTTCGCACCTCGAGCCATGCGCCTCCGTCACACGGATGAAGCATCGGATGTGCACATAGTCAAATATCATTATTTTCCAAAAGTGCTTGATTGACTCCTAGGAGTTTTAATGAAATAATTGACACCTGTGCTAGTGAACTATTATTGTAAACATGAAATCTAGGAAGAGTCCGTCAGACCCGCAGCCGGAGTTGCAGGAGTTGCTGCAGAAGCCGCACAGTCTGACGCTGATCGCTGATGGCAAACGCGCAACAAGTACGTCCTTATTTTCATAGTTTTCAGTCAATGTTTTAAGATATTAGACTGACGTCTCAATGGCGTCCGTTACGATGATTGGACGTATGAATTAAATCGCGCATAACAATAACACAGTTAATAAAATATGTTTAACTAGAAACTAAGTATTTGAAGTAACACATCTGTCAACAATAACAAAGGCTAATTTCGATGACCTCATTACATGTATTTTTTTAATTTGCACCTGCATAGCCTGTTATGAGAGAACTTGATCTAAGAGAGGAAGTAAATAAACATGTCCTTGCGAATAAAAGCAAAAGTTGAACCAAACACTGTCTTTAGTACGATGTCATTGAGCTCAATGTTTGTCTAGTGTCATCGAGTAGATACGTTATTACTATGAGGCCTCAATTAATTTATTAATTAAGTACGAAAATTATTATCATGTCTATTTATGGTCACGTATGATTTTAATCATGTCGGCGCTTAGTCTTAAAAATTTGAATACGGTAATTTCCGGTTTCCATTAATATTCGCAAATCAAAGGTTTATTAAATCTGTTATTTTAAGAAATAATGTGTATATTCAGAGACTAGATACACAGTTCACAGTGTCGCACGTCAAAGCCGGCATTTCCGTATCGCATACAAGAATATTAGAAGATATAGAAGCAAATATATACATAAACCTATAAAGATTGCATAACATTTTTATATTTTATGAAAATCTAAGCCTGTTATGTATTTATTTATGCGTATTAGGTATATCACATAGCATGGTATGTTAGCATGATAACATCATTAACAAATACTCACATCATTGTTAAATGTAATTAAAACATCTTTAAGTTAACTGTCCACCTAATTATTTTAATTATAAAAAAAACTATTAAATGTCGCTAAAAATGTCGTGTAAACGTGTGTAAATATATAATAATACGTATTTACACAGAACCGTTGTCGTAGCGGCCGTAACAAAACGTCATGAAATTCAGACATCGGAGGTAAATACAATGTGTGGGTATAACAAGTATTTAAATTAGCGTTAATTAAAAAAATATTACTGTAAAAAAAATACCTTTTCACCGAAATAATGCTCGTAAAAACAAGCACAGTCGTTAAATTGAAAATGCGGTTGCAGTTTTTCAAGGACTCGACGCGGAAATTCGGGAAAATTATTTCATAAAATTGAAATAATTTTTGGATTCGTTAAAATATCTAATGATCATACAGTAAAATAAGATTTTTAACCTCTAGTTTTCCCATCTATGTTAGTACTTGCATGCTCAAATCTAATTCAGCCAAGCTTAACGACATTTGTCGTTAAGTGACGACTCGATCATTATAATTATTATGATGTGGAAACCTATAAAATGGTAATTTATTTTGTCTTAATTACTCTGAGCTGTGACAAAAAAAATTAATGACTGTCTTATTAAATAAATTCAATCACTTACAACCCGCGACGCACAGCCTTAAAAGCTACGTCGGGAAGCAAGTCCACGGTCGGTCCTTAAACAAGGAAAGCTTCATGAAAATTCTATCCTAAAATACTAAATCCCACAGTTCGATATTCAAATAAGCATGAATTATTAGTTTCTATAGAAAACAAGCCAACTGCAACTAACTTTCGCAGATAGTCAGTCGGCAGCGTAGGCCAGTGAGGCCTAAAAATAATAGGACAATAAGTGCACTTTGGAACTTCTTTGAAACTTTAAAAATGTGCGATGTTCTCTCGGTTTGTCTCATTTGTTCGCAAAGGAAACTGCCCATTTTTCATTTTGTCATATTTTTTGTTCTTTTTCATTTTATGGTTTTTATTGCGCCATGTTCAGAATTTGATTTCACCTCTTACTAAGATTAAACCAGTTTTGATTATAGTTTTTACTATATATTTTAATTTTGACATTTGATTTTGGTCGATTTTTCCTCTAATCCATTCAAATTTGCATTCAAAATCAAAAATCTTGCATCTTATTGTCCTAAATAAAATATGGCATAGCAGGCATCAGCCAGTAGAGCAATAACATATAGGTGCAACTTGAGGGTTGAATCTCGAGTTGATCTCAGGGTATTCACCTAAATAACCAGTTATTCAACTTATTCCACTTTAATGAGGTCTTTCCTCTGCCCTTATGCATGACTACTTGTTAAAAATATAGGTGAGAATTAAAATAGAACGACATTTGAAGTTCGAATGCGATCGACTTTCATTCATGTGGTGTGAAGATGCAGAGTGCAGACGTAATTATTAGGTTATAGTCTGTGGTGCAGATTTGTGACTGCACTTTCAGTTTCAAGTACTTTTATAGTTGTTGAATAGAAGCTTCATATCTGTGATCTTCTTTTTTTTTAGCCTGGTAAAATCATCAAATTAGTCCTCCCACCTAGGGCAGGGCGGGAGGGACGGTCAGACTTGTACTGACTAAAATCCACGGTGTCCTTCATTAGCCCTTTACTTTCCAGGGTCACGGTAATGAGATAAGTCCCGCGACCCCGGCAGGCTTTGGGCATCTTACTGACGCTCTTTGAGGCGCGCGTGGAACACAATGCGCAGTCGCCCAGGCATGGTCCATGGTCGGGCGGCGAGTTGCCCATTACTCGCCGCCCACTTGCCCGCGCCTACGGTGGCCGGAGATCGTCTTGCGACGTCCGACTCCGTGGGCGTCTACCACTGCGGCTGGGGCGGAGGGAGGACGCTGTCCTCTCTCTCTCACGGCTCTCTCTGTGATCTTGGGCCATCTCTGAGTTAATATGACGAATATTGTATTTCTCTACATTTGTGCAGCACAATATTAGACTTTCGTAGCAAAACTTTTGGTTGTTGATTTAGGACACTTAGTAAAGTAACATAGGTGCTCTAAAACTGTTTCTGTTTATTTTTAACCGACTTCAAAAGGAGGAGGCTCTCAATTCGGATGTTCATATTTTTTTTTAATGTTTGTTCGGGCATAACTCGTCATACTTGCCAATCGATTTGAAAAATTATTTTTGTTGGAAAGGATAAACTTCCCAATGGTCCCAACAATTATAACAATTTAGTCCCATAAAAAATTCATTTGGTTTGGTTTTTATGAGCATTTTATCTTATTGTGTACAAACATAGGCGATGTTATTACCGAAGAAAATTATGTACCTAGTTGACAAGAATTTGGGTTGAATATTTAAAGATAAAAGTAAAATAACTTAAACGAAAATGTAACAGACTTCAAAAACAACCACAAATGGTGGCAAAAAAGTCAATGAAATAAAAAACAAAGCCACTTACTTCCGAAAGAAAAGTTTTTTTAGTTATTTCACACTTTTTTTGGGGTTGTTTATGAAGTCGGTTACATTTTTTTATGAAAAAGTTTTTTGTTGGGTAAGAAAAATAGAGTTTTCTAGTTTTGAAAATTTTATTTAATGGTACGCCTAGAACCCTAATTTAACCATAGAGATCATTCAGACAACTAAACTTTTCGACGGAACAAGACTTGGGTTTTCAGTACCTAATTTGTTCAGTATGATGAGGTAATTTGTTATTAAAGATAATTTATTGTAAGTTTTCGAAGAGAACTTTATTTTTTGAGTAATTGCCATTTTGCTTTTTTTTTTAATTTAGGTAATTTTTTTATGAATACAGTAGTCTCGGAAGATTAAAAACAGATTTACAGGTTTACCTAGTTGTGTTAAGAACCCGCTTTCATTTAGTTTCTTTTGTTTTAGTTCAATTCCAATGGACGCGATACGTAATAGGGCTTTCTTTGCTGTTTATTTGTCGTTCTTATAAATTCAGTATCAAAATGAAGGCTTTCAATGCTTTAAGTAGAGAGTGGGATTTTTAACTACACTATCACCATGTTTACGTACTGTCTCATATTTTTTCTACTGCATTACTTACTTACTGCAATATACATCTATGTAGTTCGTGACGGCAAGACAGAAGAAGAATCCAGGCTTTTAGTATGTCTAAACGTATCTCAGTATATGTTTAGATTTATATCATAAACAAAAGTGTTTGTTTGAAACGTCGGCCATCCATCAACTTGAGTAATGAGTCTATTGATTCGAATCTGACGCGGCATAATCTTTAGATGTCAGTGCAATTGAATGGATATCATTTACACTTAATTATGATAAATGTTTTAATTCATACATTGTTACTAAACTTCATTTGACATACAGGTTATTTATTGTGATGCTACTTTATTTATTATAGCGTTTGTTTGTTTTGTACTACTTCTGGATTGTATTAATTGCTACTTAGGTGCGTATCTGATGATTGGAAATATGTATGGTCGTTGGAAATATGTATGTTCTCATTGCACCATATTAAATGAATACTATCTCATAAGTTTCACATACATGATACTCGTAGAAGTACCTACTTACTAAGCCTACTTAATTATTAGTTTTTAAAATAGTTGTATTTAATTGATTTCGGAATACTTCTAATAATTTACCACTGAGTTTATAATGTACGAAGTTGACTGTACTTAGAGGAACCTATACATTAAACAAGAGTTTCCGTAGAAGGAGAATTGTATTAAAAAAATTGTTTTTGTGTCGGTCATATATTTTTAACCGACTTCCAAAAGAAGGAGGTTCTCAATTCGGATGTTTATATACACCGTGTTCCGGACGATATACATAAACTTCGACCAGATGTTCAAACCACGGAAGTAAGCATTTTTCATTATGGACACATTAATAAATTCTTATTTTTTATTTTTTGTTAATTTTCATACAAACTAAATACCTAGACGTAAATAACCCGATATGCATGCCTCTTTATCCGAATTGGCAACGTCATTCATAACATTTGGCGGGCTGAAACAAATGAAATGCAAATAGTATTTGATAGATTTCAAATTAAGATACTTTCTCACTGCATAGCTCAATTAAATTTCATTAAATGAAATTACAAATATCTTTGTAACGAAGCCTTTTTAAGTACTACTTCCTTTGTTGGATTTGATTTGTAAAAGCCATAGAAGTATTTGCTAAAGTTTATGGATAACGTGAAGAACACGGTGTATATATATTTTTTTTATGTTTGTACGGGCATAACTCCGTCGTTTACCAACCGATTTGAAAAAATCTTTTTTTGTTGGAATGGGTATACTTCCCGAATGGTCCCATTAAAATTTTATCGAAATCGGACTAGCACTTTTTGAAAAATCAACAAAAAACAACGAAAACCTAAAAAGTTTTCAACATTGTCTACACCGATTACTCCGAGGTTTCTGGTCCGATTTCGATGATTCTTTTTTTGTTCGATACAGTATATCTGCCATTTGATCCCATAAAATTTTCATTTAGTTTGGTGCAGCAGATTTAATTTTTAGCTCATTGTGTAAGAGTATGTATGTATGGACGATGTTATCACCGGTGCTACGGATTACAATATTTTAGTGTACATGTAAGAAGGTTGAATATTGAAACTAAAAAGGATAAAATATAAAACTTTTTAAAAAAAAAATGTAACCGACTTCCCACAAAAAAATTCTAAATAACCTACAAAAAAACTTTTCATTCGAAAGTCGGTGACAAAAAGTCAATGAAATAAAAAAGAAAGTCACCGACTTTCGAAAGAAAAGTTTTTTTGTAGGTTATTTAGAATTTTTTTGTGGGAAGTCGGTTACATTTTTTTTTTTTAAGTTTTTTTGTTACCAAAGACAAATTAAAAGATTTAAAACTCCTTAATTTTACCTAAACCTATGTATATGTCAACCTTTAAACAACTTTATTGCATTTATTTAATATTCAAAACAACAGTCATTGAATTAGATAACGCTCTAGATTAAAAAATAAACTTATAAATTAAAATAATAAATAAAGCTAAAAGATGTTTGGAATTGACATGAAGGATTTTTTCAATGATTTATAAAGATAAAATAAATGCAGATATGTGAAAAGTACCGGAACTAATGGTAATTTAGATTCCATGACGTAAAATAACAATCTAAGCTATCCGAATTCCGTCACCAATGACACTGAACAGAAATTTTAGCAAAGAGTTTTATTCTATAGATTATTATTCCGTAGCCTAGGACGGAATCTTATTAATTCACCAGCTTTTGCTCGCGAATTTGTATGCGAGGAATTTTTTTTTTTAAACATTTATTTGATATTGGACACACACACACAGAAATAATAAAAAAAAAATAATAATAGAATTAAAAATACACAATAAGAATTCTGTTTGAGCATGTCCACACCAAAAGGGTTACCAACTCAGCATTTGCTGGGCGAAAGACACCCAGCGCTGGTTTTCAGTTGGCACCACGCAGTTTTCAATTTAGAATTAAGTAGCCAGTTTTTTCTTTGAGTTGGTTAGTTCAATGGAGTCAATATTTTTAGCCAGACCTCTACCAATACATTCGAATAACTGAATTCAATTACATGCAAACGCTACGCAGGTCATTCACAGTCAGGTTTAAGATTTAAGCAACTGGTTTCAAACAAGGAAAAATATAAAACCATAATATTAATATTTTAGGATGGATGGATGGATGGTTAGACGTGGTTAGCTTTATTCTTCAATAAGCTGTTGCTGGAAGAAGCTATACCTGACGAATAGTGCAATAGTTCGCTAGTGCCCATTTTCAAAAACAAAGGGTGATGTGTAGGAGTGAAATAATTTTATAGGAATAAAGCTTATATCACACAGTGATATAAGCTTTATTCCTATAAAATTATTTACACATGAAGGTTTGGGACAGGGGCGTAGCTACCGCCGTATCTGCCGTATCAATTATACGGGGCCCCCGAACCACAGGGGCCCCCAACGTGCGTAAAATTTTTTTAATAAAAACTTAATGATTTATTAAATAAAATAGTTATTTACTTTTACACAATTTATTTGTCTAATCTATCTCTGGTGTTTTTATTATTTATTTGTAATACTGTTTTAAGCACGAGATTGTCTATTAGAAATCCCGGGAAGATCCATATACGTGGCTAATAATTATAAAAAAATAAGGATGTTTCTTATCAATAGAAAGAGAAGAATTTTCTGTCAGGCACACATACTGCCTCATTAAAGTCAAATCACTGAATTTTTTAAGCCAAAATAAACACAACATAAACCAATCATCATTTTTAAAGTCTTTCATAAAAACCCCGCGTCAAAATTCATCTCGCAAAAAATGTAATATCAACATTTCGATGCAAGTATTAAAATAACTCTACCTGATTCCGACCTCTGGACTGATCAGTCGCATCTTGAATTTTTTTGATAACCTTTGTCCAATTTTTTGTTTATATTTCGACGTAGATACAAAGAAATGCATTTTTTTTCTTGAGTGATAAAACTTTACCCTACCTAAGGTTAAAAAAAAATTGTTTGGGGGCCCCCAAACAATTTTTTATACGGGGCCCCGCCAAGGCACGCTACGCCTCTGGTTTGGGAGAAAGGTTATTGGTTAGGTGTAATGAAAGGCGACTGAGAGAGGAGAGCGAAATTTTACAGAACCAATTCGGTTTTATGCCTGGTCGGGGTACGACGGATGCCAACTTCGCTAATCGCCAACTGTGCGAGGAATACAGAGGTGCGCATAAAAACTTACACATGGTGTTCGTTGACCTGGAAAAGGCATACGACCGGGTGCCCCGTAAGGTTCTGTAGTGGGCCCTTAAGGAGAAAAGTGTGCCTGGGAGGTATGTGCAGTCGATCCGTACTATGTCCAGTCGATGCAACACCCAAGTCCGGTCTACAGCGGACACTACCGAGAGCTTCAATGTGGCAGTTGGCTTGCACCAAGGGTCGGCTCTCAGCCCGTACCTCTTCCTGATGATAGTGGATGCTCTGACGTCGGACATCCAGGAAGAGGCCCCCTGGTGTATGCTATTTGCCCATGACATTGTGCTGATTGCCGAGAACGGCCTAGAGGTCCAGAGCAGATTGGAGGTGTGGTGGCAAAGACTGGAGAACGTGGGCCTGAAATTAAGCAGAACGAAAACAGAATATCAGTTTTGCGATTTTGGGAGTCTCTCCAGTCCTGTGCCCATTACTCTTGCAGGAACGCCCATACAAGTCTGTTCCGACTTTCGGTATCTCAGGTCGCTTGTCCAAGGAGACGGCGATGTAGACCGGGACATAACACACCGGATCAACTCGGGATGGATGAAATGGCGACAGGTTACCGGAACAACTTGCGACCCACGGATGCCTCTCAAATTAAAGGGAAAAATATACAAATCCATGATTAGACCTGTCGTATTGTATGGATCGGAATGCTGGGCTGTGAAAAAGATGGATGAGAAACGATTGCATGTAGCGGAGATGAGGATGTTGAGATGGATGTGTGGAGTGACAAGAATAGATAAAGTAAGGAATAAGTTTATAAGGGGAAGTTTGAAAGTGGCGCCTGTTACAGAAAAAATGAAAGGAAATTGTCTATCTTGGAATGGACATGTGATGAGGAGGGATGACACTCATGTGACTAAGAGAGCGATGAGTATGAATGTTGATAGATGGAGAGGAAGAGGAAGACCAAAGAAAAGATGGATGGCTTGTCTAAGGAATGCTATGAAAGAAAAATGAGTAAATTATACTATGACGTCTGATAGGAGAGAATGAAAGAAAAAAACGTGTTGCGCCGACCCCAAGTAAAATGGGATAAAAACAGGAAAATGAGGAAGATGATGAGTAAATTACAGTCTCCAAACTTATCTAAAATTTACCGAGCCTTCCATGACGCAGATGGATTTCTTCGTATTTAAATAAATATGATTAACATTATCTGCGGTTGAACGAAACTAACGTATATTACTTCTTCCTTATTTGATTCTCTAAAAGTAGGTGACCATACATACCTAAGTATACAGTAATTAGTGTTGCAGTAATTCTTTCACTGACATTTTATTTTAAAATAAAACATAAGTCGTAAAAAATAATTATTATAGTACAGTCAATCTTACGCCCAGCATCAATGAATGAGTCATACTATCTTTCTTTGAGATCTTTACAGATGTATGTCGTTGATATTACAGGGTAGACACACTCGTTTTAGTATCATTACAAGAATGATAAACGATGTGCCATTGTTTTGTTATGTGGGTGAATTACAAAATTGATTTTATTTGTCGTTTCTATCTACATAATATATGTATAATATTTATTTAGTGATGTGTTGATGTGTATTTCATGATACTTTTTGCGACTATAAATATCTACAAAACTTATCTACTATACTTAAGATTTATTCGTTGTGCATGCATATGATTAAAATGTTTAGCAAGTTTATTTTATCTTAAACTTTGGTTGGTAAATAGACATTAGATTAAGCTCTAAGGTTTATGAGTTGTCTAAGCATTTAATCACATAATTTTAAGTCTCAACTGACACACGTTAACATTGAAGAATCCACTGCGGAATTTTAATTTGCAACAAAATTTATTCCTCCGGGCATATTACAGTTTAAACCTGTAGTAGGTATTTGATTAAAACACGTCTTACTGGACCTTTAGGCGAATATGGCAGTATAGTTGTTAAATTAAATAAATTAATTGTTGTTTTCGACAGGCCTGTTGGTCTAGTGGTTAGTGACCCTGACTGCTATGCCGGAGGTCATGGGTTCGATTCCCACCCAGGACAAATGATTGTGTGATGAGGACGATCAATTGTTCTGTGTCTGGGTGTAATTTATCTATAATATGTATGTATTTAGAAATATATAAGTACGTTTATCAGTTGTCTAGTACCCATAACACAAGCTCTGCTTAGCTTGGGACTAGATGGCGTTGTGTGATAGTTGTGGAATATTATATTATTATTTTAGAAATAGACTGTCACAAAACACCTGGAAGTAGACTGCACTTTCTGATATCCATACATAATTGTATGGAAGTGCCGTCTACAATACCGAACTTTTCCGATAATTCCACAGTCGTAAATAATGTAGTTATATTTAGAAGCTTTTAAAAAATTTTTGATGCTTGTAAAAGTTTAGTTTTATTAACCGACTTCAAAAAAAGGAGGAGGTTCTCAATTCGGTAGGTATGTTTTTTTTTTTATGTATGTACACCGATTACTCCGAGGTTTCTGGTCCGATTAGTGTAATTCTTTTTTCGTTCGATGCAGTATACTTGCAGTTTGGTCCCATAAAAATTTCATCCAATTTGGTTCAGTACTTTTTATTTTGTGAGCATTTTTATTGATGGATGATGTGATGATTTTTACTTTTTTGAGTGTTTGTTACGCGATTCCAATTGTGGACCGATTTTCAAAATTCTTTTTTTGTTGTACGAGGAATAGTTCACTTTAGGGAACACTGCAAGTTTCATCAAAATTGGTTTAGCAGTTTTTGATAGGGAATTTTATTCGTTTATTGTGTACATGAGCGATGTTAATACCAGTGCTAAGGATTACCAAATTCTAGTGCACATGTAAGAAATGATGTATTTGACAAGAATTTGGGTTGAATATTTAAACTAAAAAGAGTAAAATAAAAAACTTTTTAAAAAAAATATTTAACCGCCTTCAAAAACAACCACAAAAAAGGGTAAAATAACCTACAAAATAACTTTTCTTTCGGAAGTCGGTGGCATAAAAGACAACGAAATAAAAAAAACAAAGCCACCTACTTCCGAAAGAAAAGTTATTTTGTAGGTTATTCTACCTTTTTTGTGGTTGTTTTTGAAGGCGGTTACATTTTATTTTAAAAAGTTTTTTAATTTAATATAATGTACATATCTATACATACGATCATTACATAAGATTTACGTATATGCTGAAGAATATAGAATTATTTGATTATGGTCAAATTGGAAAATGCGATACTATCTAGGCGAAAAACTTCACAAACAATCGAAAGCATCTTCATCTTCTCACGGTATTATTCGATTTGAAGATTATTATTATTTTGCATTATTAATTGTGCAGGTCTTAAAGTGTCATAGATTGAAAAAGAAACGACTGTAGATTTCGAAGTGTTAAATTTGCTACAAAAACCTATATTGAATTTGTGAAAGTAAATTCAGGAACAAAATTGTACAAGTAAATAATGAAAATACGTATATATACAGTGTGTCCGGACACGAGTTAGCGATACTTGAAGGGGATATTATAGATTCATTTTCATCGACAAAACTGCTTTTAAAAAAATTCTTACTCCAACACCTCGCGAATGGCGGCCATTTTAGTTTTTTGATTTGTCGAACTGGGGTACGTACAATAAAATGCAAATATCTTTGAATCCAAGAGACCTACATACATGCAAATGACTTTATTGCAAAGCTAAATGTTAAGGCTTTTCAAAAACTTTCAAAAGTTTTCTAAATAATATGTAGAAAGAACCAAAAAACGTGGGCAAAAATGAAATTGTACACAAAAATTACTGAATATTTTCACATTTTATACTCTAGCACGAAAAGTACCCCTGTATTTTGCTTATGTGTTTGCATTAAGTTAAAAGTATTTGAGTTAGGCTATAAAATGGTATCAAAATTATTTCTCTACGTCAAGTACTTTAGGAGTTATTCTTACTTGAACATAACCCTTCCTCAGCGAATGTACCCCAATATTACAGGTGTCGCATTCTTCGGGCGAGCTAAATCGTTTCAGTGTAAATTTATGACCTGTCATTATTAACCACCATGTAAATGATCCCAACGAATCACCCATAAACTGAAATGGCCCATTTTTTGAATTTATTCAAAGATTTTTTTTTGATAGAGTAAACAAAAAAAATATTATTTCAGTTTAATGGTGATTCGTTGGGATCATTAACATGGTGGTTAATAATGCCAGCTTATAAATTCACGTTGAAACGATTTAGCTCGCCCAAAGAATGCAGCTTCTGTAACATTGGTGGTACATGCGCTAAGGAAGGGTTATGTTCAAGTGAGAATAACTCCTAAAATACTTAACGTAGAGTGATAATTTTGATATTATTTTATAGCCTGACTCAAATACTTTTAACTTAATGCAAAAACCTAAGCAAAATTCAGGGGTACTTTTCGAGCTAGAGTATGAAATGTGAAAATATTCAGTAATTTTTGTGTACAATTTCATTTTTGCCCACGTTTTTTGGTTCTTTCTACATATTATTTAGAAAACTTTTGAAAGTTTTTGAAAAGCCTTAACATTTAGCTTTGCAATAAAGTCATTTGCATGTATGTAGGTCTCTTGGATTCAAAGATATTTGCATTTTATTGTACGTACCCCAGTTCGACAAATCAAAAAACTAAAATGGCCGCCATTCGCGAGGTGTTGGAGTAAGAATTTTTTTAAAAGCAGTTTTGTCGATGAAAATGAATCTATAATATCCCCTTCAAGTATCGCTAACTCGTGTCCGGACACACTGTATATCAAAATTTGCTATAGATATTTTTTGTTGTTGTTTAGTTGCTGTTAAAACGGAACGTAGGCATCTCTTATATTATTGTAATAAATATGCATAAAAGCCTTTTTGCGTAAATCGTTTTCTTGAGAAACCGCGAAATAATATAAATAAACTATGACGAACGTAGAAACCCACAGAATTTAACTAAAAGGTTCTTTTATATAATTTGGAAAATATTTATGACGAATATGACCAATTCCTCATTTAATATTCTAAGCATATGTATTTCGCGGGACTTATCGAATTACCGTGTCCCTGGAACGTAGAGGGCTATTGAAGGACACCGTGGATTTTAGCCAGTAATAGTCGACAGTCCCTCCCGCCCTGCCCTGGGTGGGAGGACTCATTTGATGATTTTACTAGGTACATAAAAAAAGGTCCAACCAGAAGCAGAGTCAAACACATGAATATTCGATTCAGGTTGCAATGAAGATGTCAATAGTTAGTTCCAGGAAGGAAGTTGCAGCAAACAGTAGACATTACCTTCGTCTTCCGGTTCGAGTTTTTGTGAAAATGTCCAATTTCACTCATTGTTATTTATTTACGTATATATCAAGATGCTAGCATCTTTAAAAGGTGCTTTGCCTGAAAAGATCGCTTTTGTGTCAATAAATCGATTACGAAAAACATGCACTGTTTATTTTGTGATTTAGTAGACTGAATAAAATCTTTCAAGCATTACGCGTAGGAAAAAATATTTCTTTACAATGTGTTGACTTTTTACACATTAAACGTTTACATTATTAAAAATAGAGGTAATGTACAGATGAGAAAATACATTTTAGAAGGAATGTGTGGCCCTTTGCTTATTAAATTCTTTGTTACCGACTGTTTAAATCTTTGAGTTAGTGACAAATGAACCACACGAAAACACCCTGTTTTACTACGGAAGTGTACGGAACCCACAAAAGTGACGTAGGAACGTGTTATATCGATATAATGAATTTTTTTTTTGTAGACATGTTTGACAAGACATGAACTTCTGTCAATATTTAATATGCTAATCAGTTCGCGAGTTTCTTGAATGTACCACGACTACGTTAGGTATTAACATAAAATAATATTAAACTGACCACATGTAGGCATTTGTGGTTAAATTAATATCATTGTAGGGTTTTTTTTTTAAGTGAACCCTTAAAACTAAATAAACTGGTCTTGTCATTCGCTAATAGGTATCTAGTCGTTCTACGAAATGACACATTGGAAATATACCTATATATTTTTGTAAGGAAAAGACAAAAAATCCTATCAAATGTGCTCGGGGAAGTTTTTAAAGCCTGTTTGTCGATTAAGCCTTTTAAGGGTGCTAGATATTATAGGTACCCGGAAATTCTGATGAATAAGCTGTAAAATATAAATCCCTAAAATGCCAAGGATGTTTTAAATATTTTAGTTAAATAATCTGTTTTTAAAGACAACGAGATTTATTACATTCTTACAACATATTTTGCTTTGTAGTTCATTTTTAAATCGGATGGTTAAGCCGAGGAACCCGTTAAACCTGATTGAAAAATTATACAGTTCAGTACTTTTATACTTACATATTTTATTTCTTTCTTCACCTTATGTTCAATTAGTCTACAGGGTTCTTGAATGAGAAGAATAAGTACTGCTTTATTAATAACTCTTTAATTTAAACTTTCCAGTACAATCAATTCTCTCGGTTCTCTCATGAGTCTCAACCAAAACCACCCAAAAGGCGGGCTGTCATCATTCGAGCTGTCACTGTCACAACATCCCCATCGTCAAGACTTAAAATAATATTAAACATGTTACAAACTTATATTATTACAAACATAATCTTCTAACCACTTAGGCTTAGTTCTTACTCTTTTAGGCAAGTTATTCACCTCTTCATATGATTGTATTTCAGGATTTTCATAATCATTAGTTCCCAAATTATTATCATGACTTTCTAAATTATTATCGTTTTTTTCGGAATCTGTTTCTTTTAAACTGTTTTCCTTATTTATTTCTTGCTGATTTTTTTCCACTTCAATTCCCGAAACACTATCACAATCATCATAACTTAGATCTCTACTATCCTCCTTTTTCTCTTTGAAAGGCGCTGGAGCCAAGTGCCATCTATTTCTCCTGTACTGAACTCCTTCTATTGCAACAAAATAAGATCTTGGCTCCTTCGCCTTTCGTACAATAATTCCATACTTTCTTAAATCAATAACCCAAACCTGATCTCCTACCTTTAAATCTTCTAATTTACAAACTTTATGTCTTCTGTTATAATTCTCTGCCATTTTTTCTCTATTACAATTTCTCTTATCTCTAAATGTTTTAGTATCTATTTCTACATTAACATTTAATTTACTAGGATACATTGGCAATATCTCTCTAATTTTTTTGTTAAACATTAATTCACTAGGACTATATCCAGTCTCATTTGGAGTGTTCCTATATACTAACAATGCTAAATATACATCTGCATTCTTATTTAATAGGTTTTTAGCAATTTTAACTCCTGCTTCTGCACAACCATTACTCTGAGCAAAGTAAGGACTACTGGTTATGTGATTAAAATTATAAAACTGAGAAAATTGTTTGAATTTACCCTTAAATTGTGTTCCATTGTCAGTCCTGACTACTTCTGGAATTCCAAACCGGGAAAAGGTTTCTTTACAATGCATAATTATACTATTTTCTGTCAGATCTTTCAATACAAATAATTCCAAATATCTAGAGAAATAATCAATTATTACCATATACCACTTATTATTGTTTTTAAATAAATCTATGCCTACCTTCTGCCATGCTCTATTTGGAATATCTTCTACTATCAATGGCTCTTTACTGTTAGTTTTTTCCTGAATGCACTGTGGACAGTTCTCTATGAGTACTTTAATTTGAGATGACAACCCTAGCCACCACACTGATTGTTTGGCTCTCTCCCTGCATTTAGTAATGCCTAAATGACCTGCATGAATATCCTCTAGAATACATTTTTGAAGCGCAATTGGGATTACCAATCTATTGTTAAATAACAAAAAATCCTCCTGCACAGAAAAATTATATCTGTACTGATAGTAATTTAATAACTCTAATGGTATTTTATTTTTATTAGGCCAACCACTCAGAGTGTATTCTTTAATTATCTTACAAATCTGGCATTTATTCTGCTCTCTCATAATATTGTTCAGTTTATTATCAAATAAACACATACTTGAAATGGAATTAATGTGGTGCTCCTGTTGCTCAGTCTCTACCTCTGTAACATTTACTGGAGCCCTGGACAGTGCATCAGCTACTACTAATTTCTTTCCTGGAACATAATTAACTTTATATATATATCTCATCAGCTGAAGTCTAAATCTCAGCAACCTAGGTGTAAGGTCATCTATTGGTTTAGTTTGCAAAATTTGCAATAAAGGTTTGTGATCTGTCTCTAATAAAATCTCTATCCCTACTATAAAATCTCGAAATCTATTAACAGCCCATGCCAAAGCTAGACACTCCTTCTCTATTTGAGCATAATTTTTTTCTGTTGAATTTAATGTCCTGCTAGCATATGATACTGGCCGTCTATTCCCCATTTTATCTTCTTGTAACAGTACTGCTCCTAGACCATAAGAACTACTATCAGCAGAAATTATGATTTTCTCTCTAGGATCATAATGACACAATGTAGGAGCTCTTGATATAAGGTATTTTACTTTTTCAAATGATTGTTGTTGACACTTATCCCAAATAAAGGCAACATCCTGTTTTAATAATCCATACAAAGGTTCCAATAAAGATGATTTATCAGGAATGAAGCGACCTACATAATTTACTAATCCTAAAAATTGCATCAACTCTTTTTTGTTAGAAGGAACTCTGAATTCAACAATGCTTTCTATTCTCTTAGGATCCAATGATATGCCTTTACTGTTAATAACATGCCCTAAATATGTAACTTCTTCGACCATGAATTCACATTTGTCTTTGTTTAATGTTAAACCTTCTCTATCCAATCTACTACAAACTTCCCTTAATAATTTAATATGACTGACCCTGTCCTTACTGTATAACAATATGTCATCAACATGTATTACTACCCCTTCTAAATCACTGAAAATATTGGAAAATTTCATAGAAAAGTATTCAGGTGCACAGTTTAACCCCATAGGTAATCTATTATACATGTACCTACCAAATGGTGTAAGTATTGTTGTCAATTTCCTAGACTTATCACATAAACGAATTTGGAAAAATCCAGATGTAGCATCAATTTTCGAAAATATCCTTGCTCCTTTCAGTCTACCTAGTGTATTTTCTACTTTATGAATTGGAAAAATAGGACGGACAATATTCTTATTAACCTGTGTATAATCTCCACAGATTCGAACACCATTCTGACCTTTTGGTACAACCACAATAGGAGATACAAACAAAGTTGGCTCTTCTACTCGTACAATAACACCTAAACTTTCTAATCTATTTAACTCCTCCTTGACTTTATCCAGTAGAGGTAATGGAACTACTCTAGGCGATGACTGGACATATGGAACTGGGTTGGCGATCAATTTAATGGTAAAAGTATCCTTAAACACACCTAAACTGTTAAATATATTGGGAAACTCTTTCTCTACATTTATTTCACTTTCACTAACATGACATGTGTTACATAATCTTAATATATTCATTTTTATAATGGCTGGTCTCCCTAAAATAGGTACCTGTAAATTTTTGATTACAAATGCTTTCCCTCTATATACACTACTTTTATGATATAATTGTATCCAAATAAAGCCTACTACATCTAATGGAATACCTTCGGGTCCCCTAATAATCTCTGAACAAGCCAATATGTTACTTGTATTCTTTAACAATTTTTCAGGTATAGCCACAATATCAGCCCCAGTATCTACTAAAAATTTTACCTTTTTCTTAAAATTTTCTGTTTCAACAACCACCTCCAACTCAAAGTCATCCTTTCCCGTGTCCATGCTATTGATCTTTCGCTCTCTGCAGCATCTAGCAAAATGTCCCCTACGCTTGCATTTATGACAAATTTCTTTTGAAGCTGGACATTTCTCTTTATTATGTATTTCCCATTTTCCACACCACCAACATTTTTTATTTCCTACCTTTTCTTGCTGTTTACCCATTCTATTTACTGTCACTTCCTCTTCCCGACTCCACATAACCTTGGTCTCTTGTGCTTGAATTTCAGCCTGCTGAGCCATGTTGACTGCTTCTTCTAATGTCAATTTTGCCTTTAACAGCATGTTTTCACTGACCTTCTTGTTCCTTAACCCAACTACGAGACGATCTCTTATAAGCTCTTCACATAAACTTCCAAATTCACATGTCTCTGCCTGCGTGGTCAAGGCTCCTAAAAAATCACTCACTGACATACCTTCCTTTTGTTCAAGCATATTAAATTTAAATCTCTCATAAACAACATTTTTCTTAGGATTGAAATGACCATCTAAAGCCTCCAATACCACGTCATATTTTTTTTCGTCAACGTTCAATATCTTGATAACTTCTTCCACCTTTCCTCCCATGCTGTACAACAACATATCAATTTTGTCGGCATCCTCTCTGTTCTCACTGCCACTTATTTTCATAAATCTCTGGAACCTCGTCTTCCAAGTTTTCCATGATGCCGGATTTGTAAAATCGAAGGCCTCCGGCGCCCTCACATTTTGCAATGGCAGGAAATTCATTACCTTTTCTTCTCCCATCTTTATTTCTTTATTCGCACACCGCTGCCACCATGTTCAATTAGTCTACAGGGTTCTTGAATGAGAAGAATAAGTACTGCTTTATTAATAACTCTTTAATTTAAACTTTCCAGTACAATCAATTCTCTCGGTTCTCTCATGAGTCTCAACCAAAACCACCCAAAAGGCGGGCTGTCATCATTCGAGCTGTCACTGTCACAACACCTTACATCTATTGAAAGTGTACCTTTCCTTATGCGTTTTATTTTAAAAAGGTATGAGTCAATAGGTGCAAAGTTATTTGATGGCACTTGAAGGTGAGGAAATGAGACAGTTGTATTTTTTTTTTGTTTCATTTTAAATTGGATGCAAGCTAGTACAATTTAGAAAATACAAATGTACCAGTTCAGACGGCTCAGGCACAAAATGCCCCTTTCTCAAATTGTACCTTTCGCAAAATGTCCCTTTCGTAAAACACCAAGTAGGCTCACTTTGTTTTATTTTTTTCTGCATAATGGCGGCGCATACTACAATACCTAGTACATAGGTAATATATTATGTATTTTGAATTTTACTATCATATAAAACATCGATAATGTCACATATATGACAGAGTAAAATTATCGATATATTGTATGTGTGAGTAATTTAGTTTGCCAAAAATAACTTATTTAAAATCTACTTCCTACACAAAGTTCTGTTTGTGATACAACTTCTTAATTTTTTATGAGATTTTCAATATTAGGTAGGTACCTAAGATGTCAGTCTTAAATCAATTTGCACATCCATATAAGTTGATAATTGTTTAAGTGGAAAAAACATCTCCTGGTCAGGCACAGCCCACGTATGGTCCCAAAATAAGATAAAACATTTGCTTAAGAGATTACATACCTACTTATACAAACGGAAAAAAAATCTATATCTCAATACATATTTATATATTTAAAACTGCATCATAATCGGTTCAGCCAAACGTGAGATAATCGGGGACAAATATAAGTACCTACATACATAATATAGGAGTATAGGTACATACAAACATACAGGTCGAATTGAGAATATACTTTTTTTTAATCGGTTAAAAAAGGAATGAAATGTTTTGTTTTCGTACAGTCGGAATCGGTCTAGCTTTGTTCTAAGACTGTTATGACGGCTGGCTGCATAGTGTACCTATGCGGCTGCGCTGCTGATGTTGATACTCTCAGCACGTGTCTCGATATAACAAATACTTAATATATGATACTCATGGCCTCACTACGGCTGAAGCCGGAAACTTTGTTTTAAATCAACTTTATACAATAATTGACCAGTCATGTCAATTATTGTATAAAGTTGTCGATCGCCACATCTGGAGCCTGAACGGATACCTACGGGGAGGCCCTTTGCCCAGCATTGGGATATTTAAGAGTATTAAAAAAATAACTACCTTTATTCCGTTCTGTTGTTTTTTCCCCACTCGCTTTTTACTGATAGATCATAAACGACTAAATCCATTCTCTGGGACTACGCTGAGCGTCATTGTACTGATTGGCGCTTTTCTGGTGGTTGCCACTGTTAATGATTCTATGATCTTACCCTGAGCACGAGTTTTCACTCTTTTACTTTACAGCGTCTTTTCAGTATTTACAGCGTTTCTTGTATGAAAAATTGGAACAGCGCCTCTGGTTTGCGAAGAAGGAACTAATTTTTTCCTTGAAAATTGTTAATTTGAAATTGTCAAATTTCCAGTTTACTTTACGTCTCAAATACTGAAAATTCGTGATAAGGGTACTGTGGTGGTTTGGAAAAGGAAAGACTCTCATGTCCAAAAAAAAGTGTTCCATAATATTTTTTAAATAATATTATATATTTTTGACGTCTCCATATATACTTAAGTGATTTTGTGATTTTCAATTGTTTATTTAAAAACTTTGCGGAAAAGTACATTTATTTTATGATGGTGCGATTAGCAATAGGTCGTTAATCTTGACAGCGAAACGGTGATAAGCGATTGTTTGTTTTCTTCTCACAAGTGAAGACATTAACTTGAATATCTAGTATCTATTGTTCTTTAATTTGCTTTTATTCATGGTAATGCTTTATTGTACCTAATATCGTAGTTCTTATTGAATGATTGTAGTTATTGTCATGGGTGACGAATGACTTTTAAAACTATGTATTCGAGATTTAAGTACTTTCTGTTTAGCTCGTTTATTTTATATTTATTACTATTCATTTTCTTTATTCGTCTGTGTTATATGTAACTTATCTTTTATTTTGTTTTAATAACGAGCTTTTACACGAAAAAATAAAAAAAAAACACCAGTGTTCTTCTGAGAACTTTTTATATTCAGAAGTAGGAATACTTTAGATTCTCCGAATGAAAAATTTAAAGCCGAAACTGCTGAATCAATAAAACATTCAAAAACATATCCCCGATGAAAGTTCACATATGGATGGGAAAAACCACGGTTTGTAAATCATCAAAATAAAGATTGATTCTTTTATCGTTTTTCTAATGTGTCATAATAATTTATAACATATAAATATGTTAATTGGAATTGAGAGGCACATAGGTACTGTTGCGGTTTCTGATTCACATTGACCTAAGGATAAAAACCGCAGATTTAATAGCGATCGATGGTGACTCACTATATTACTACAGTTATGTCGATTAACATCTAGTAAGGAAGTCTTTTTTTTTTTCTAAATTCAGTATCTCTAAGCAACAATCCAAAATTGTTTCCACTTTTGCCAATATCAGGTTGTAGTTTTTCTTCTTTTTTCCCTGGGGTTTTAAAACGCCACTTTATCAAAATATTAATATGAATTGCGATTTTCGTGAAATAGTTATTCGTGAAATATTAATACATAATTATTACGCTAAAGCAAAAGGGCAAATAATAGATAGGTAAAGAACAATACAAGTTGATATTTGTATCAAATTCGTTAAAAGATTTTGCTTAAGTGGTCTTTTTAGAACCGCTGTTCACGAGTGTTTTACCTAAATATTCAAATTAGTTCCGACTTCGATAAAGCTTCTCTCGACCTCCACCAAAGTTAGCCTCAAAGTTGAAATATTCAATGTTTATTCGTGAATTTATCATGCATATTATAGACCAGGTACCTTTTTACTTTTGTGTAATATTATATGTACGCACCGGGAATAAAGCTTAATACGGCCGTTATTACTAATGCGCACAGTGTGACTACGTTCAAACCAATTGAGCCTGGTACTTTGAATTACCTAAGACCCTACTGACCCAATCTAGCCCAATCGCGATACCCTAGCAACCTAATTACCCTAGTTCCCTAACCTACCATACAAACCATACCAATTTACTAGAAGGAAGTCTGTTACAAGGAGACCTACGGTAACAGACGGAATTTGGGTAGGAATAGGGTTTGTGTATGCGGCTAAGGGTGTCTTGGCCACAGTGAGGGAGTAACGGAAGATATCACGACCCCGTTCCAGTTCTAGGGAATCTGTTCTGAATTGTATGAACATGCCTAAAAGAGCTCTTTAGCGACACAAATGTCGTTCCCTGTCCCGTTGAAATTAAACAGCCTTTTGAGACACTTGATTTACGTTCATTTGCATATTGTTTACACAGCGAATAATGCGAACGTGATCTATTTATTAACCGACTTTAAAAAAGGAGGAGTTCCTCAATTTGCTTTTTTTTAACATCTAAGTTAATCGGCTCTATAGCACGTTGGCAAACCTTAAGTTTGGACTTAAGCATAATCTAAATATATAAAACTCAAAGGTGACTGATATAGTGATCTATCAACGCACAGCCCAAACCACTGGATGGATCAGGCTGAAATTTGGCATGCAGGTAGATGTTATGACGTAGGCATCCGCTAAGAAAGGATTTTGAATAATACAACCCCCAAGGGGATAAAATAGGGGATGAAACTTTGTCAATTTTAAACCAATTGGCTGCGAAGGCTGAGAATTTTCATGCATACAGCTACTATGACGTAGGCATCCCCTAAGAAAGGTTTTTGATAAATTCCACCATAAGATGATGTTATGAAGTAGGCATCCGCTAAGAAAGGATTTTGAATAATTCTACCCCCAAGGGGATAAATTAGGGGATGAAAGTTTGTATGAAACTGTCAATTTTAAACCGATCAGGCTGAGAATTTTCATGCATAAAGCTACTATGACTTAGGCATCCCCTAAAAAAGTATTTTGATAAATTCCACCCCTAAGGGGATAAAATAGGGGATAAAAGTTTGTATAATCTTCTTAGATTTTAGACGGATCGGGCTGAAATTTGGCATGCAGGTAGATCTTATGACGTAGGCATCCGCTAAGAAAGGATTTCGATCAATTGATCAATTCTACCCCCAAGGTGATAAAATAGGGGATGAAAGTTTGTATGAAACTTTGTCTATTTTAAACCGATCTGTCTGAGAATTTTCATGCATAAAGCTACTATGACGTTGGCATCCGCTAAAAAAGAATTTTGATAAATTCCAACCCTAAGGGAATAAAATAGGGGATGAAAGTTGTATAAATCTTCTTAGATTTTGGACGGATCGGGCTGAAATTGGGCATGCAGGTAGATCTTATGACGTAGGTATCCGCTAAGAAAGGATTTTGATCAATTCTACCCCCAAGGTGATAAAATAGGGGATGAAACTTTGTATGAAACTTTGTCAATTACCTATAAACCGATCGAGCTGAGACTTTGCATGCATAGCTACTATGACGTAGGCATCTCCATAGAAAGGATTTTGATACATTCCACCCCTAAGGGGATAAAATAGGGGATGAAAGTTTGTATAAATCTTCTTAGATTTTCGACTGATTACGCGAGCGAAGCCGCGGGAAAAACTAGTATAATAATAAAAGTATACTTACTATATTTCAAAACAAGACTCTTATAAAAGGAATTTAATTATTTATGATTGATACCTAATAAAATAAGATGGTTTTATTACTAACAATTACAGCTATGATAAAATACCTCAGCAGTACCTACATAAAACAAAATAAGTACCTCTACCTAGCAATGTAAATAACATTAATATTTTGAAGGCCATAATGTCTCATTAAACTTAATTATAAAGCATTTGAAAGGCGTTGGTTGTATTCCTGAGATGACAGACTAACAAACCGTTAATTTAAAATTTAAGACCCACTGACAAACATAATTTAATACCTACAATGTTTGTTTAACCCTCAGGCGGTCTGTCAATACGAAAACTGGTTCAGGTTTGATTGTACCTAGATCATGGATACAATTCCATGAAATTGCCAATTTAATTGATTTGAGATAAAAACAGATTGCACAACATTACCTCCGAGCTAAATCAGCAATATTTTAAAAAGTCAGGGTTACAATTATTGATATCTTAAAGTCTTTGAGATTTCAATGAAATGGTAATTACAATATAACTAAAATAATCTTAAATTACATATACACAACTAAACCTAAATATTTACAAAATATACAATACAAATTAAAATTAAAATATTACTAAAATAAAAATTATAACACCAAAAGGGAAGAGATAAGAACGATAATTAAAGTGAAACTGTATTGCTTCCTGTAAATCAAATCTTTACAAGCGTTTTCCAAACATAACCTGTAACTTACAATGTTATCTTCTGTAATTCTTTACTAAGAATAATTATGGTACATGGAAATCATTAAAAAGTGTGATTTCTTGTAATTGTTTATGAAATATAAAGTCATACTCTTGTTTGTTTTGTAGGGCAGCAAAATGTGTAGCGAACCCTAAATACCAACGTGGATATACATACTTAAAGTACAAAGTGACCACCTTCGTCCCACGCTACTACGTTCGCATAAATACAGGAAGTTGACAAACAAAATGGATCCAGTATTTTCCATACATAAGCGAAGTTAACTTATTGGCTATTTATTCATCAGGTGGTCTACTACGCACACCGTATAATGGTCCATATCACTTTATTTCATAAGTCTATTTGCGTATTGTATTAGTTAAGTGTCAATTAATTTGTCTTGTTACTTATGCAAAATATGTTATTAATAATATTAAATTGGCTTAATTAATGTTATTAAGAATAATAACAGAAATATCATATTATAGCTAATTTATCATAGGAGCCACTGAAGATTTTAAATTACTAATTATACTTTGTTTTAATATAAATTGTTTAAATATTTTCTGCTAATTATTGATTTTAAGTTTTTGATTGTATCTTAATTAAATAATAACCAGCTGAAGCTTCCATTATTAAAAAAACTTGTGAAATGTCTAAGTTAAATAATTTATACACTTTTCTTTATGTGTTTATCGCACAAAGTAATTTAAAACCGAGCACTTGCTCATCTGTAATTTTACGACCATTTTATAAGATGATGATAAAATAACGAAACTAGTTTTACGATAAATCAAGTAGGAGAATTAAAACCCCTAACGAACCTGTTGGAAAACTCTAATATAAGGATTAATATATTTACATCTCATGACGTCACAAAATATACTTTTATAGCCACTCCAAAACATACAAAACCGTGGATACAATAGTTACACAGTTAAAGCTATCATATAAAAAAGTCTATCCTGTCTTTGCATCACATTGTCTTTAAAGTATAGCCTCATCGTTTCAAACATCCGTTTACCAATAAATCTTAAAAGTAATTCTAAAAAGCAAGTCCGTGGTGACGTTTTTGTTTAAATATTCTAAAAATACTTGCGGTTTTTTTAAATTTTAAAATAATTCAAAATATCTGCGGTCAATGAGTTATTTAAAAGAAAAGCGACTACCAAATCTAAAGTGGAGAGTAAATATTTACAATTAGTTTCGTCTATTTGTTTAGTCCTTGGTCTTATTTGGTGATACATACTAAGTATGTTTATAAATACCAGATTCTAATGCGTGCAATTGCTTGTGCTAAATATATCAATAAGTACCTACTAAGTTAATATAATTTGAATAAAAAAACAATATTTTCTAGTGTTAATTACCTTGTGGCATAAGTCTAGTTCAATTATGCAAATAAAAATATTTTAGGCTGTATAAATCGTGCTCTACAGAGACATGTACATGTAGAGTTTATATTAATACATAACGCTACTGTATAGTCTAATGTTTTTCGCACTCGGTACAGGCAACAGGTTTAATTCCGTCTCAAACGATAAGAACAAATATGTGTCCTTTAGATAATGTACTTGTTCCGGGTCGATTCTTGATACTTTTGGGCATTATTCAGGCGTAGTTCTGCCAAAATATACGAGTACCAACCGAGATCAAGCTTTCGCCCATTTTCTGAGATAACTGTAAGTGTCTAAACACACTATGCCGAAGTTACGCGACCAAAGTTCGGCGGCTGATTTCACGTTCCGACGTATTTGGCTGATATGACACACCATAAGTGCCGAACTTACGCGGCAGAAATTCGGCGCGGGTGGCGCGGGCGGCTCCCTGCTGCGCCCCGCCCCCGGATCTTCGTCGGTAATCGAACCGAACTTCGGTCGCGTATAATGTGTGGTCACAGAATAAGTTGCCGCTGAACTTACGCCCGACCGAAGTTACGCTGAACGCTATGACGTGACGTAATTTCGGCATAGTGTGTCGTCAGTAATTCAATAGGTGCGTCCCCACAGAGCGCGCAGCCTCGCGAGGCATTTTCCGCGCGAGGAAACTGACAAGCAAGGCTGCTCACTCTGTGTGGACCATCTATTGTTTTTCGACCGAGGCACGAAACAATATACGCGAGCAAAACAAATGCCGACACTGCATGGCTCTGGCGCTCGGTCGCTCGACCGCGGCAGCGCTGTCACTTACTTTGCCCGAGACACGTCCACACCAACCGAGCTGCTTCGCGCGGAAAATGCTTCGCGAGGCTGCGCACTCTGTGGAGACGCACCTAAATAGCATTGCAGGCGTAATTGTGCCGAACTTCGGTCGCGTAACTTCGGCATAGTGTGTTTAGACACTTATGATTTTGATTAGTGTTCACTAATCAATGATTAGTGTTTACTTATCAAATCTGATTTATTCTGAATCTATTTGCGACACATGAGAAGTGAAATGCTACAGATTATTTTGAAATTTTAACTACTTACTGAATTATTTAGACTTTCTGGATTAGTTAATTAAAGGAGTCTTGCAACTTTACTGTTTATGCAAGAGAAAAGTTATCGAAATATTGTTACGTATACTGCATAAATGTAAAGGCATGTCGTAAATGTGACATTCACCAAAACGACCTAACAAATATAATGCGATATAGTTATTACGAGTTGATATTGAGACGATTCTTGTTTAAATGCACAGTGCTACACATAGGCATCTCGATAAATGAAGGGAACTTGGAAGGTAACACATAAATTGTTCATTAATATTAAATTTTATATATTTATTCATATTTAATAGCATCTAAGGTTTAATGCGAGCGCCATGAAACGAGTTTCCTTTAAACTGGCGTCTAACTTTCTATATTGTTATTTAACATATTATACTCGTATTTCCATTTTTTATTGATTTATAGTTAAAAAAAATACAAGTTTGTCTGGTTTAAGATATTTTACATTGCTAAAGAATACGGTTAACCTTTCCAAGGAATTAACACTCATGATTTCGAGACAAGACTAGACGAAAGTAGATTCTTTAAATTATTCAAATGTCTGCATCTTCTGACTTTAGGCAGGCCTGTCTCTCTCCGCGGTGTAGGCATAAAACTGCAAGTTGTTGCGGGGCCATTATGACGTGGCCCATTCACTACGGCTGCCACGCGCCACCCGTTACGCACGCGCTCCGTCTCCTTAATATTTTTGTTACGTTACGTGTAGTTACGCACAAGTTTCTTGCTTTAGGTGCTTTTGGTAAATTAATAACACAATATTATTATGAAGAAAAAAAATATATAGTACATATTTAGTAATGATCAACAAAATTATCTCCCTGCTTGTGAAGTATGGGCTTAACTGATCATGATACCTAATCATGAGGTTACAAGTTTGGAAATGAGGCGAGATACTAATTGGGGGGGGGGGGTGAGCCTACTGGACGACCAAGATAAAAAGACGACACTCTCACTCACCTTAAGCTGAGTACTAAGAATTAAGATCGGTAGAAAGTAGAAAGGTGTTTGCGTTGTTGTTTAAAAGTTCTAACTCAGAAAATGGCCACACTACGCATTCAAGGTCAGCGGTCGTAATTCGCTGCGCCACCTTTTTACCTACCTACAAAGACACGCAACGCGGGGCCTGTGACAGTATGCGATAGTAATTGGTCGGTTACTAGGTTGAGTGCAAAATAATAAGGACTGGCTATTTTGCCATAGACGATAAAAATCTTTTAAATATTATTCTTTTTTTTTGTAAGATAAATGTTCATAAATATAACAATAATAGGTAGAAAAGATAATATTATAAATATTATTCCTCACGTAAGGTGCCGTAAGTACCTACTATTATCATTCTGTGCTAACAATCAATAATGTATGTAGTAATCGATGACGAAACCAAAAAGATATAGGCTGATGATAAAAACAAAATTCCTTGAGGAACATAGGTATTTATGGTAATAATGTAATTTAGCAAATGCATAAAATACGCATAGGTACCTACCTATTTGTGCCTAAACTCGCAAGTCGCAACCCTATTGAGTTTGACCCATAGTAACCTTTTAATGTCGTTGGCGTCAGATAAACCAAAATAAACTCTCGGGCGTAACCATTCAGTACATTTTTGCTTGCGCACGGGAAGTTTAGGCTATTATAAAAGTAGGTGGGCGGTACGGCTGCCAGTTAAAATGTACTTTATTCTCTCGTATATAGATTTTACATTTGTGATTTTTTTTTGGAGTAGTCCTTCTGTACGTATAGTACTATTAATTATTCTGTGCTTTAGGTCCAGATTTATAATTAGTTGTTTCTTTTCCGCCGCCAGCCAGTCATTTAAGAAAAAGAATTAAAAGGATTATTCATAATTCTTTTTTACCTGGTCTTTTACCACGAGCTCGAATAGCGATATTTGTAATCACAGTTACAGTCAACGAGTTTTACAACTTAATTTAGCTGAACCCCTAACTTCCTGAAAGATAATACTGTTAAATTCCTAAATTTTATGATTTCACCAATTAAATTAGTTCTATAAATTCTTTCTTTATGACGTGTTAGATGGTCTAGTTTCAAAGTCCACTCTATCTTTTACGCCGATTACACAATTTGCGTCATTGCTAGGAGCGTGTGACATTGGATTTACGCATATTTCTTGGTCGACCCTCTGGTCAATATCACACGATCTCACCATGTGAACCACTCGAGACCTAAAGAATAGAAGAATGTACTTGGGTCTGCGTAATTTTGCAAAAGGTATTAAGTTTCTTCATGGCTAAATATCTAATTTTATGTTGTTTTGTCAGTTCCGTTTGTTTTACAGAGCCAGCGTCAACTTGTAACTGTACACAGAAATGCAAGAATACATAGTTATATGCTTATCATACAACGAAAATTATTTATAAGTACACTAACCAGTAACCACTATTGTACGGTGCTAAACGAAAATATGAAAACGTATTTATAATGCAAATAAAATTATATTTTTTTAAATGAAACGAACTTTTAGTAATAAAAACTGGAGTGAACAGAGTTTTGTCAATATTATAATTTATATATCGATGCTTTGTAATAGTTTAGTTTATTATATTTTAGACATTTATATTCCTAATAATATTGATTTTGTTTTAAGTTATGTATTTTAATTATTTAATGTTATTTGTCTTTTTTTAATCAGTATTCACTCCTCAAAATAGTTTTAACTATCAAATTAATTGCTTTGTAAATACAAGTAAACTGCCACTATGGTAGATCGTGCGAGAATCTGGAAAGGTTAAAAACCGTTTTTAATTCACACGGAATCTTATAATAATGCTAATCGAATCCGACTTTGTTTTTTTTTTGATAATCTATTGTAAACTTATCTGCAAATTGAATCAATGCAATTGTTGTGTTATTTCGTAATGTCATCATATTTATCATGCATTTTATGTTTTTAGAAATTAAATGAGAATGTTGAAAGTAATGGAGAAGAATAGATAAAGCCAGAAATAAATAAATCTGAAATTAAAATAAAATTATTTGAGCAAATTCGTCTTTCTTGCTATAAAGGGTGAAGGGGAGGTGATGGTGAGAGGATGGGTACACAATTAGGTATGTAACCATGAGTAAAGGGAACAGTAAAGGGTTTTATAAGTTTTAAATGTAGACTTTCACTCTGTCGCGGGACTGTCTTAACAGGTAGGTAACCATGGAACGTAAAGGGCAGTTGAAAACCATGGTAGATTTCGGAAATCCAACAGAATATAGGGCGGGAGAACTCATATAATGTTTTTTTTAAATACCTACTTCCACTACCACCTACATTTATTTGTATTTATTTTATTTTTTTATCAGAGATCTCTAATATTTTTTTTTGTGTAATACTTTTTTCTATTTATTTGTGAACATTTATTTTATTTTATTATAGTTATATAATATTTATATTATGTTTGTTGTTCCGTCAGCGTCACTCACCCAAAAGGTTCATTGGAAGACCAGCGTCAGACAGCTTCACCCTGTCTGGCATGAATGCTGAAATGGACCTTTTTGGCGCAGCCGTGAGGCACACAGCACAGCACTACTTATGTATTTTTTCGCTCCCTTTTGTTACTATGTCTTTGTTTACCCTTTATTTTTCTGTATTATTCTCTGTATCTTTTTTTATGTTGTGTGCTACATGAACTGACGTCAAATAAAACTTTTTTTCTTTCTTTCTTTTCTTTTCACTCTAGCTAAGCTTAAGTTTATCTACGAGTATACTGCAAAAAGAACCATTAATCTAAGATTGCAGTCAAGTAACAACAATATTCAATTAAGTCTGAGTGCTGCATGGTGCTACTGAGAACACGTAGACAAATTGTTTTGTACTCGTTATGCTAATATAAGAGAATCGTTTGTTTAATTAATAGCGAAGGCTTCACGGTAACGACTGGTTACAGCGTGCACTGAGTTATCATCGGCACCGTAGAGTGCTTATTCTGAGCTGCAAAGTTATTTCATTAAAGTTTCCCAGTGATTTATTAAATTACTCAGAAGATTACGTGGAATGCCTTTTTTTTGCGTGGTAAAATCATCAAATGAGTCCTCCCGCCCATTACTGTCAGACTTGTACTGACTAAAATCCACGGTGTTCCTTGAATAGCCCTTTACGTACCAGGGTCACGGTTACCAGGCGAGACAGTCCCGCGGCCCCGGCAGGTTTAGCCCTCTTAGGGGGCCCCGTCAGATTGCTGACAGCTCTTTGAGGTGGGCGTGGAACACAACGCGCCGCCGACCCGGGACGTGGAATGCCTTCACAGTAGTTTGGTCAAGGAACTTCATTGAGTCAGAATATAGTAACAATAACTGGAGTGAATAGAGTTTTGTCAGTATTCTTTTTTATTTCCTGTTCTACAGAATATAACTGAAAATGGCTCCCTGCATATCTGTTTAAGTAACTGTAGTACATAAATTCGATTTCTTATCCAACAAAACTGTTAAAACACAAGAAAAAGGTCTTATTTATTTATTGGGATCTTCTTACACAAGTTACCTCCTCATTACTCCCTTTCATCGCTTCAGAATTGTATGTGAATTCCGTCTTTATGAAAACAGAAGGATCTTTCCTTCAATACTAATTTAAACAAAAACCAATTTTCAGTCAGAGCTTATCTTTGTTTGTCAGGCTATGTATGTGAGAGAATCTACTCAACAAAATAAGAATTCGAGCAAGAAATCGTTTGAAATTATTCGTGTTGTCGTCTACTATCGTCGTGTGACTTAGACCTACATCTGGACTTCCATTACTAGTCTAGGCGTAGATAACATTGCAGCCCATAACCGATACACTTGACAGCTGGAGGTGATGTTGTAACGCGTCTCATTTGTATGGGAGCTGCGTAGGCGTCATTAACTCACCACTGCTCAAATCCAACCATTTTGTAACTACACCAGTTTTACAATGACTCGCGAAAATTATTCAATTACCATTTCGAACGAGTTTTTAGTGTAGATTTTTGGATCTAAACAAAATCCAAGTGCCTTCTCGTTGCGTCTACGCAATGAATGTAAAACATTTGAACGCGCCTCCGTGACAAAACAAGTGGCGTTGTGACCGGAATATAAACCATGATTGCTCCGGATTGTGATTTGCCCGCAGAGAGATTCGTGCACAACACCTAATTTACATTACATCGACATTCCCTAGAAAAAAACTATTTCACAATAGAACATTATGGTAATTATGCTTCAATGCTATGACTCTTAGGGATAAATTATAACAAGGGCGGCGATAATTAAAAGTGTGAAGGCTGACAAAAATTATGAACGGTCTGAGTCGGCGAGTGACATTGATCACGATACACTTTACAATATTGTGCAAGTAATGCCTCCGACAATCACTTGCCTATGCAATTATCTACTTTTATGCATTTACTTTTAGTGTATAAATAATTCGATTAACCGAATTCCTTTACTTAATTAGCGTAGAAAATGTATAAATTGAGTAGCTTTACATTTAAGGTGCGGTGTTATCTCAATATTCCCAAAAATTGGTTTCTTAGAACGTCGAGTATGACGTAATGTAATAAAAATAAGTAACGCGAACAGAGAAGGGTATAAAGAAGAATTTAAACCGAACAGAACATAATAAATAAATAGTTTGATATTCCCAATAAAAAATTGGGAAGTTGTAGGCGTTGTAGCACAAAAATAAACTTTGACGTCGAAGATCTCTGTATTTCCAGCGATAACAACAGTTTTTTTTTTAAGAATTTAGTAGGTTTTCCATTTTTTTTAAACTTTAACCAAACCATTATTTAATTTTATGTCTATATTTTAAATAATCTAAAGAAAAGCAGTCAAATAAATGCCCATTCGCAGCTTACGTCACATTTCAACACAAATATCATTTTTCAATTTTCAATCTTATTAGATGTGGATAGAGCTGAGTGTGTGAGCAGATGAGATACACATCCTACGGTTCACTAAAAGATTCAGCGCAGAGCAGGTATTGCGAAGTACTATCTTTTGCTTCGAGTAAAAAATAATACAGAAAAAGAAGAATAAATAGTTGTGTGAAAGAAAATTTATGTAAATGGTTTATTTATTTATTTTAATTTGGGTACATCCTGTACTATAGTTTAGGACAGACTAGCTTCTGCCCGTGGTTTCACCCGCGTCATGTTAGGTGTTGGCCCTAAGGTCCCGTCCCCATCAGATCCCCTGCGCGTGGAACACGACGCGCCGTGACTCGGTTCTCGTCTTGGTCGGACTACGAGCTACCCATTACTCCCCGTCCGCAAGCGGCTGGAATATGACCCGCGATTTCCGACGCGATGGGCGTCTTCAGCGGTGGCTGGGGTGAGAGGTAGAGGATGCCCTTTCCCTCATGCGATTCAACTGCTCCCCATTCCCTTAGCCTGTTGCGGAATCCCTGAGGTACGTCCCGAAACAACCGTGCCCGGGAGGGCTTCGGATCGGACTTCGTCAGATTGAAGGTGACGACGCCGTAGCGCCTCTCCAACCACTCCTCAAAGAGCGATCTTACCGCCGCAATTATGACATGCCCAGGCAGAAATAATTTTTTGTTGGAATTATTTTGACACTATGATATCTCCTAAGATATTCATTGAAATCAAACCTTGAAAAGGGCAATTTTGTTCAAAATTAAATGCTTGTCATGATTAACGTATTTATTTGGATATGGATTAATATCATGTTAATGAAAATACCTTCGCAAACTAAGCATTACTTTAAAACAAATTGATTTCCATAAAAATGATTATAGTGACTTAACCCTAAAAGATAGATAGATGCCTTCGCGGACTTTATTTTAGAACTTTTTATGAGGAATAATTCCGTTGTACATAATTTTTGCGTATCTTTAACCGTTTACGCAGCGCACGCAACCGAAGCTCTCGAAGCTCATTTTCCCGATTTTGAAACATTTCTCATTGCTGCTCCGCTCCTATTGGTGATAGCGTGATGTTATGTAACCTATAACCTTCCTCGATAAATGGACTATCCAAAACAATAAGAATTTTTCAATTCCAACCAGTAATTCCTGAGATTAGCGCGTTCAACCAAACAAACAAACTCTTCTGCTTTATAATATCCTGTACTTTAGGACAAATAACTGTAAGGACAACATTAATTTGCTTAGATTCTAGTATCACAGAAAAATTGCGACACGAATAGTCTGTTATGTCGTCCTTTCCACCGTGTATTAAGCGATAAATCGAGGGGTGTGCCTCGGCCGACTTTTAGGACCGAATACAAAACCAAGCGATCTTTTGCCCAATTGCCTTGTCGGGCAAAGTAATACTGGATATTTCAATCAGGATTTTATCAGTGACCGTCCCGTTGGGCTGTATACATTCCTGGAAAAATAAAAAAGATTCCATGGTAAACCCCTTACCCCAAAACGATGCCAACTCTATGAGACGTCATTTTATCTAGGTTTTCCCGTTAGAGCAACGATTTTTAGGGTACCTACCTTTGTTTAGAGCAACGATTGTATTCCTGTTTGAATCATAACCAATAGGTTTTTTTTTATCGTGATCATCCAGGTCGGGCAGCATGAGAGCAGTGATGGCCCAGCGGTATCTGCCTCAACTTACGAGTCTTAGGTCGTGGGTTCGAACCCCGTCAGGCGCATTACTTTGTGTAGTTTGTTTCAACACCACTGCTCTCAAAACGGTGAAGGAAAACATCGTGAGGAAACCGGCATGTCCTAGAACCAAAAATTCGAAGACATGTGACATCTACCAATCCGCAATGGGCCCGCGTGCTAGATTACGGCCCACCCCCTCTCACAGAGAGGAGGCCTGTGTCCCAGCAGTGGGAACATTTATAGGCTGATGATGATGATCTCGGGCGGGGCGGGAGGCTGTCAGACTTGTAATAACTAAAATCCACGGTGATCCTTCAATAACCCTTTGTGCTCCAGGGTCACGGTTACCTTATAAAACAATCCCGCGACCCCATAACCAGTAGGTAAGTACTCGCATTCACACCAATAAATAAATGAAAGTAAATCTTGTAAACATTTTATATTAAATCTAAATCTGGGATCACTGTTCGAGGTTGAGAATCGCTGCCATGGTCAGCCATGTATCTCGGAAAGCACGTGAAGCTGTCGGCCCCGGCTGTCAACAATATCTATGACAGTTGTAACAACTTGCCATATATTGGTCAATGGTTCACAATATCCTCTTCCAAATGACAGCAGGTCTACAGTTATTTTACTACTACGATAGGACCGCAAAGATGTGCACAGTAAATAATTGTAGATTTTACGAAAGCCCCGAATCTAATAAATTGGAAATACATTATTATAAGATAACGCCAGAACACTTTAACTTTTTTTGGAAAACAGTTTTTGGTTTGGAAATATTATACGATAACGCCATACATTTTTAAATTCTGGAAAACTGTTTTTGGTTTAAGTATGTACTTAAGAAAGGTGACGAGTTTTTGGGTCACATTCTGCACCTTATTTAATTAGATTGTTTTTTAAATGTAAGCCAAAACTGCACAATGTGAAATGACTTCGCCGAATTAACCGATCTCCATAAATATGAAAAAGATTGAGTTATTTAATTTGACTGCGTTTCATCAACTTATTGTTATTATTTTTTGAAAGTCGTTTATGCGCAAAATTAACAATGTTGAATGTTACAATATTATTATCACTGCATAGCTTCAATAGATTGCTATTTATTTTTGAAAGGCGTAATATATACCTATATTACGCCTTTCAAAAATAAATAGCAATCTATCGCCCAATGTATATACTGACCCCCGTAAAGACTATTTCTGCTTGCAGAGTTATAACTTTCACTTCCTAGGCCCTTTGTTTTGACCATTCATCCTATTCATAAAAAGGGTCATCCATTTCATAAAAAAGGTGGCCAGTTCACAAATGTGGGATACTGCGCACGCGATTTTGTTTTAAAAGTGAGCAGAGATTACATTGTTCGATAGTACGTGTAGTTAAAAAGAAAATAGAATTACTAGCTGCTGCCCTGTTAGTTCCTATGTACAGGGATATTCTTTGTTTTAATTAAGATGTTAAACTATTCATATACCAAATTTTATTCAAAACCGTGTAGCCGTTCTGTCGCGGATAAGTAATAAACATTTAACCACATAAATATAAAAAAACTTTCGCATTTATAACTACTTCATTTAATAGTTACTAATATAAGTACCTAAGATATTAAGATTAAGTAAACAGGAATAATAAGGCAAAATAGGCCTAGGTACTATAATTTTTTAAAAGACTTTTAATGCACGGACTTATTGTATTTTTTTGTATTTAATTGCATGACAACAACAGATTACTATTAAATTTTCTAAATGTTTTTTGAAGAATTAAAAATATAGAATTTATTAAACTTAACTGTATGAAAACAACAGATTGCTATTTATTTTTGTAAGGTGCGCCTGAGCATTTACGTTGGCTATGACGGTACGCGTCGGTTGTTATTTCGTACGTTACAACCGTGTCAGGCGCTTAAGCTTTTTTCTTTTGAATTTGGTAAATATTAATAATATTTCATATACTTATGTACTATTTAAATCTTGCATGTAAATTCTGGAATTTGTAATATAAGAAGTCAAAATTATGATTTACATTTAGCATTAAATAAATACATTTAGCATTGTAGTAACTAATTGCAATTAGAAACTAGGCAGGCGCCATTGTTTGATATTCAAATCTAAAAAAAACCTCTCTAAGTCTTGCTAGCTAAGATAAATAGGAAAACTAAATATAAATAAAATCAACATTCATAGACAACTAGCTAATGTCACCATTGCATTATATCCATCTGGATTTTTTTACGGAACTGAGCAGTTTCCTAATTTTGCTATCCTATGCTCGGCTAGTCAAATCCTCACAAAGATTTTCGTAAATAACGCTGATCCAACACTAATAAAATATTCCCAGAGATATTTTACGACCTTCATCAACTAAGCTAGATTATTTAGTCCTAATTTATGTATGTCACGTTACTTGACTACTGCTCTCAGTAATTACTTGCTTTGTTACTGAATAATTTAAGTGTGAATGTGTATGTTACACATTACATGAATGCTACTTAACTTTGAGCTTTCTTTGATCCTACATTCACATTGTATTACATTTTAATAATGAAGTTACAGCGTACACAAAGGCTGTTGCGTAATGATTGACGCCTGCTGAATATAAATAGCATCATTGTTAAAACATATTGCTCTTTGTTTTTTCAGGCCTGTCTCACTCCGCGGTGTAGGCATAAAACTGCAAGTAGTTGCGGGGCCATTATGTCGTGGCCCATTCACTACGGCTGCCACGCGCCACCCGTTACGCAACGCGCTCCGTCTCCTTAATATTTTTGTTACGTTACGTGTAGTTACGCACAAGTTTCTTGCTTTAGGTGCTTTTGGTAAATTAATAACACAATATTATTATGAAGAAAAAAAATATATAGTACATATTTAGTAATGATCAACAAAATTATCTCCCTGCTTGTGAAGTATGGGCTTAACTGATCATGATACCTAATCATGAGGTTACAAGTTTGGAAATGAGGCGAGATACTAATTGGGGGGGGGGTGAGCCTACTGGACGACCAAGATAAAAAGACGACACTCTCACTCACCTTAAGCTGAGTACTAAGAATTAAGATCGGTAGAAAGTAGAAAGATGTTTGCGTTGTTGTTTAAAAGTTCTAACTCACAAAATGGCCACACTACGCATTCAAGGTCAGCGGTCGTAATTCGCTGCGCCACTTTTTTACCTACCTACAAAGACACGCAACGCGGGGCCTGTGACAGTATGCGATAGTAATTCGTCGGTTACTAGGTTGAGTGCAAAATAATAAGGACTGGCTAATTTGCCATAGACGATAAAAATCTTTTAAATATTTTTTTTTTTTTGTAAGATAAATGTTCAAAAATATAACAATAATAGGTAGAAAAGATAATATTATTATAAATATTATTCCTCACGTAAGGTGCCGTAGGTACCTACTATTATCATTCTGTGCTAACAATCAATAATGTATGTAGTAATCGATGACGAAACCAAAAAGATATAGACTGATGATAAAAACCAAAATTCCTTGAGGAAAATAGGTATTTATGGTAATAATGTAATTTAGCAAATGCATAAAATACGCATAGGTACCTACCTATTTGTGCCTAAACTCGCAAGTCGCAACCCTATTGAGCTTGACCCATAGTAACCTTTTAATGTCGTTGGCGTCAGATAAACCAAAATAAACTCTCGGGCGTAACCATTCAGTACATTTTTGCTTGCGCACGGGAAGTTTAGGCTATTATAAAAGTAGGTGGGCGGTACGGCTGCCAGTTAAAATGTACTTTATTCTCTCGTATATAGATTTTACATTTGTTTGATTTTTTTTTGGAGTAGTCCTTCTGTACGTATAGTACTATTAATTATTCTGTGGTTTTTTACAGGTAGTCGTGACTGAGTGTGGCCTAGTACCAATACGTAGTGCCATCTCTGAGCAGTCTTATATTTTCGTTCACCACAAACATTTTAAATAAATTATATTCTCGTGAAATATACGCGGTAGGCGATTTTATTCTTTTAAAATAAAATAAAAATGTTATGCAATAGCTTCACCGCGGCAGTCTCCGAGTGCAACATATATATTTTTTTCTTTTGTAAACCAAAAGTGAGAAATATACGATACTTTTAAAATTCTCGTCATGCTGTGGTGTCATTTTAAGTCCTGAAGTCACCTAGTTTCAATCCCTGTCACACAGAGTGGGATAAGAAAGAGAAGCCCGAGTTCCAGACTTGGGAATATTATGATGATTACGCTTTCGAGGTCCGGTCGTGACACACTTCTAGAGGCAATACGGAAGTGCATGAATCAGTTCAATGATTTTTAATAATATCTGATATTATACGTATAATTATATTATGTCGTTCATAGAAAGGTGAACCAGCGGTGAGGTATAGACACATAATTATTATGTTTCAGAGTTAATCTCGTGACATATTAAATGGGTCATTGGTAAACTGGTAACGGGAACAATGATATATCAATGTTACCGCGGTCAAATGCTGGATGGGTGACTATGCATTTGCCATTGAAATAATCATAATGTGTGATTATTGTGTAACTTATTTGCGTTACCATATTGATATGAAATAAAACGGATAGATAGATATGAAACGGATCAACGACAAAACAAATAAAAAATAACGCAAACGCAAGATAAAATTTCAACCCTACTATTAGAGGTATTTGAAAATTCACAAAAACTAAAAAAAGGAAAATACTAAAACATCTTGAAAATCATAAAAAACTTAGAAAAGACAACACGCGAATTTCTACAACTTCGTAGCAGCTACGAGCTACGGGGTGCAAGGACAAAGTGCTACGAAAACACCCCGCTCGTAGCCCGTAGGCCGCGTAGCAAACAAACTCAATAGTTGATATCTTGAATGAATGATGAATTTGAGAATCTTAATCAATTTTATTTTTATTTTTTTGTATATATTACTAGTAAGTTTTTAATGGTTTGTACATAATTTTAGTATTGTAGTAGGTATATATTAGTAACGAATAAAAACCATTGAAAAAGTAAAATATACCTAAGTATTTTCGTGATTATTGATTTAAATTATTGATATATATCTCTTAATATATAAACTAATTCCAAGGGCACAACTAGTACAAGTATTTGAAGGTTTATGTTTCATAATTTCAAAACTGAAAATTGTAATTATCATATCAAAAGCGATCGTAATCAAGTATTTTATAATTATGTGCAATAACGATACCATTAGGTACCGTAATGTAGTGTTACGGTAAGTAATCGATGCTGATAATAAATCTGAAGTGAAGTATGGAGTAATCATCTTTTGTTTTTCAACACTTCTTCAATAATCTATATTGGTCAAGGTATGGTTATGCAATTCGATTTCATTTTAATGTTCGATTTACTTATTACAACTAAATGCATACTGAGAGAAACTTGACTTATGTACCTGGCTTTTGTTAACGCCATACTAATAAATAATGTTGACAGGCCTGTTGGTCTAGTGGTTAGTCACCCTGACTGCTATGCCGGAGGTCGTGTGTTCAATTCCCACCCAGGACAAATGTTTGTGTAATGAGCACGATCATTTGTTCTGTGTCTGGGTGTAATTGGTTTATAATATTTATAAATTTAGAAATATATAAGTATGTTTATCAGTTGTCTAGTCCCCATAACACAAGCTCTGCTTAGCTAGGGACTAGATGGCGTTGTGTGATAGTTGTGAAAAAAATGTGTTCAAAAGAATCTACGCATTTTATTGGCATGGTTGGCGCAGTGGCAGAGCGATCGACTGCTGCGCGGGTCGTGTGTTTGATACCCACACGGTAGAAAGTATAAGTAGTTGTTCCGAGTCTGGGTGTATGTGTAAACGAATGTTTTTATGTTTATAATAGCACCCACGTCACAGGGAAATTCTTAATGTGGGGCAACGTTTAAAAAATAAGAATTACAATGTATATGTAACTTGTTTAAAAATGTACTATCTTCACTTCTTAAATCAAAAGTATATTATTATCTATTGTTTATGAATATTTGGTATTCTTGTTCAAATCATGATGGACCGTGAAACTGGCAATTATTCAGGATCAGCTCATGGGATAGCTGGGTTCAAGAAAATTATGTTTCGCTACCAATAAACATAGAAAGCACTTATCGTAATTGTTTCAGAACAAATCATTAATATGGACGTATTTTACTAGCTGTTCGATTGAATTATTTGGATATTGTTCAGATCAATTACAAAGGGATCCTAAAAACTGTTACATATAAGTAACAGCTAAGAGCCAGTTAGCCTGAAGAAAACAGACCCTCATTTTATCTTACGTTGACGACTTTATTGGAAGTTACTTGAGAGGTTGAACAATCGGAAAACAGCCATTTTTTTTTAAGTAGTAAAATCATCAAATGAGTTCTCCCGCTATGAGCAGAGTGGAAAGGACTATCAGATTCGTGCTGACTAAAATCCACCGTTTTCTTTCAATTGCCCTTACGTTCCAGGGTCAAGGTTACTTGCTTAGACAGTTCCGCGACCCCAGCAGACGTTTGGCCCTTTAGGTACTACTAAGGATTATAGAATGCGCAACGTTTTTTTTTTCTTGTCAAAGTTTGTCACGAAGTGTACTTTACCAATTGGTTCTCTAATTGAAATAGCCAATATGTGTAATATACGCTAATAAGATTGTAACATACACGATAACTTGGTAAGTACACCTACGATAATTAATAGAGATGGACCAACTATGTATGACATTAGCCGACTACTACTAACTTACTAATAGAAAACAAAAAGGCCGACTTGTTGGCTTGGCCAATTATCATTGTGTGTTGTCGCGACACGGGGGCGGATACGACTCTCCCGCTCAAATACAACGGACGCACCATGCGACATGCGATGGTTGTAAAAGAGCAATGTATTTAATGCAAAAACAATACAGTCGGAGTAATATAGGAAAACAAGAATAAAGTAGTACAAGTCAATAGCTGAGCGAAACGCTCAACACAATTTGGTCACCGACACGCCCCCTTGCCACTTCTCCTGTTTTTAATATTTCTGTGCGTGTAACTGTGCTGATGGGCCGCGGCCCATGAGGCACCCTTGAGGAGATCTATCATCATGCCTAAAAAACAGTATAATGTAAGTGTAAATTATTTAATTATAATTATATACAGACTGGTTTTATTGAGTCGATATTTTGTTATGCGATACACGCTGCTTAATATCTTTGAAAATATTACGGATTAAGTAGGCCCGAACAGATAAAAACTTGCAACCGGAGAATGGCCGAATTATGTTCCGAATTAGGTTAAATTATGCAGTGCCAAAGGAAGAACCCGATTCGTATACTGACACTAAATAAAATCATTTCATATTTTTTAACCTCAGCCAACTAGTCGGCGCTTTTGGTGGACTAGTCACATCTCTAAATAATTAACCTATTTGAGAATTTCTTGCTACGACCATTATTGATCTCCGTAACTCGAATCTTGTGGTCACAAATAATACCAAAAGTGTAGGTTTATACTATATCTCGTCACGTATTCTTACAATATTTCCAACCGTCATGGTCAGATAGACATATCATTACTATCTACAATTCTTATTTAGAAAATCAAAAGGTTAACTTGCTATCCCCTCACTTTTAATGGCTTTCTTACAAAACCACATTTGCGAAATTTAGAATAATATATGACTAGAAACATGTTTTAGAGCATTTAATTCTGTCCATATGTGGCATTATCAAACTCGCTTATTATAGGCGAAATGATGTTATAAATAAAAATACATATCTGATTTAAATATCACTGTTTATTTACACTCAACATAGCACTTTTAAAGAAAAAAGCGAGAATTACAGTATTTGTGCATGATGACATTTCACCTTGGCAGGCAACACGACTTCGACTTTAATTTCGCCTCAGATTTGACTTTCAGACTTAGCCACAGATAAACCTCGGCAAGATCTACTTTAATTTGTTCACCCATCCAAATACCTACACCTCGGCAAGAGTTGCTACTGCAAGCACTCATTGGTAACCTCCTTTTCCACTTGCGTTATATTTCACGAAATCACTATCCCAGTTTTTTCCCGTTTGTCGCCATTAGGGAATAACAAGGCCAGTGGTGACAAATGGGAATAGACGTCACAGAAGCGATAGGAAAGATCTAACATACCTAATCAAATGCCATTACACCTTTGAAGGGCCATAACCTAAATATTCCTAAATAATGTTGCCAATCCGGTTGGATAATATGGATTTCTGTAATCATAAGTCTCCATTTGCACTGGTGCTACAGCTTCCACTTCTTCCAATTCATCGAAGGACATTTCAGGATCAGAAAACATGGATGTGACACCACTGATGATAACACGGAGTACATTAGCCATCGTGTAGCTCTCAAACTTTTTGAGCAGATGCATTTTGCATTGGTATAGAATACTCTTCACCAAAGTGCAACCCTCCTTTAATATTTCTGCAATTATTTCTTTGAGCTGGTTTTTTATTATTTGCAACACTGTGCCTAGTTCTCTCTTCTGAAGATTTGAAGTAGCCAGTTCATCTAAGTCGATTTTCAAATCTTCTTCAGCATCTCTTAGGGTTTTTGGACTTTTCGATGACGGAGGATTTGAGCGAACGATTTGAACAGAAAGCACAATCGTCAAAACTAAAATCATTCCGCGTACCATCTGAAAATAAATATGATTTTTAATATTTCAAAACCTTTCTTTATTAACCGTAATACCAAAAAAAATTATTTTATTTATTTATTTAATATACAATACATCACTGCATTTTATAAAACCAAGTACCTACGCGCCTGTCTATATGTTCGCAACGGTTTTTAACAACAGACAGCGTGATTCATGTTTTTGGTTTAGTAAATGTTTTTGTAACATTATAAACCTTTGAGATAAAAAATATCTTTGAGTTGGAATGCGGTAATTGCAATATTTTAGTTACCTTAAGCATTACGTGCAAATTTCTTTCCAACAATTATAATTTAAATAATATCCATCTACACTAATTTTCAAAAACATATAAAAACATATACGAGTACAGTCAGCATCAAAAGTTGCTGACCACATTTAGATTTACAAAATCGTTGTACACCGTATTATTATGTATTAATACGGTGTACAGCGATTTTGAAAATCTGAATGTGGTCAGCAACTTTTGATGCTGACTGTACTTTATCAACAAGCAATATAAGCTACGTACACTTTATAAAATACATTTGTGCAAAGCAAAAGTAGATCGCTAGATAAAAAATAAAACTTTTTTTTTAGAATGTATAATGGATTTTTACAATGAGTAACTCATGCGCTGGTTTTCCTGAAGTACTTATTAAAACCATAAAACCTTTGAAGGTCGATATGCAGATATAATACGATTAAACTTCACACGTAAAAAGATGGGTGGTTTCCAACTGGACAGATTTATGTTTCGACAGCGTGTAACTTTTTAATCTTCAACGTATATTTGTTGAATTTTTTCCTATACAATTAAATCGATGGCAAAATTTGTTAAACTTACTCACTGTTTTCATTCATTTTAGTATTACTAGGTATTATAATTTTGAAAACGTTCATTATTCATTTATTTACGAATTATAATTTCCAAACAGTGATATTTTATATAAACTATGCGTTTACCAAACGTAAATAATTTGTATTGTATGGATTTGAATAAAAGTAAATAAATATATCACTCTTTGTACATAAACTGTTGAAAATAAAAATCTCAAACGAAATCCGACGTAATAAAAATCTGACGGAACGAAAATCTGTCCAAGCGGAAACAACCCGACAGGGTCATAAACAAGAATTGTCCGAATTGAACCACAAACAAGGAAAGCGCAGAAATATTCCTTTGAGTAATCCTTCGTGCAATTTGTTATTGTACAAACAAATAAGTACTTACTTTTACCGCTCTGAACGTGTGTGGTGAATTTGAATAGACTCCTTCGATCCGCACTTAAAGTATACTTACAAATTGAGCTAAGATGCGACTTATATACTTAAAATCCCTAATTCCTAATGTCCTTTCATTTAATAATACTAATTAACCATTAGTTGAGTACGTTACGTAATTATGACTTTTTTTATCTTATACTGAGTCACCTGGCGTGTCATAGCATAATTTTCTACACTTACTAATGAGTCGTAAACCGTAATGCGTTGTCTAGGACACAGACACTCTTCCTTCTTTGAAATAATTATGTTCATACCGTTATCAGCTGTCTTTATTAAATAGTGACCCTCGTAGACTCTGAGATATGCTCGTAAATCTACAGTTTTTTTACACCTCGAAGGTGTTAAAGTTATTTATTTAAAAAGTAAAACGTATAATGTTTTATTTTCTGCCATATATTATGAAGGTTGATAGACTGCGCTGTTGTTTTGCATTTTTAATATGACTTAAGTGAATACACAAAACATGAGTACCTAGAATTCGGAATGGCATTTACATAATAATTTTCCTTCATTTGAAAACGTCTACGAAACGAATTTTGTTTGAACAGTACAGTATATTTGGAATATTTTCTAACCACACGCTAAAGTTGATACCTACAAGCTAAGATAACTTTTTAGCTCTGCATAAAGATATGTGTTTGCTTTTTTATATGTGCCCGAAACAACATAATAAAACATTGGACGTTAATTTTAAGTTCACTCTGACTCATTAATTGAAAATTAAATCAATTGAATGTAGAGTTTTCAAATGTTCTATACTATGCAGTATTTATCAAAAAGTATGGTCTCATTCAAGGTTGTGGTAAAAACTAAATGAACAACTTTTTCCATGAGACAAACATAGTAAGCGCGAAAAACTACGATATCTTTTTTTTTTAATGTTGCCTATAAAAAAGATTTGTTCCGTGTGGGAATCGAACCCGCGATACACAGCGCAGCAGTCGGTCGACAAATGCCACACACATTTGGGTTTACTTTGCAACTATCACGACGTTGGTAAATCGGACTTGTAGTTCCGGAGATATGTGAAATCGATCCTTACTGTTAAGGAGTTGTACCTTCCATCATTAGCTCAGCTACATAAGATGATGATTACAATACTTAAATTACTTCATAAGATTTCAGAAAAACGATGTAAGGACCCATAAAATTTGAGGATTGCCCTCGATTTCTCCAGGATCTAATCATTAGATCCTGACTTGGTGACTATGGGACCACTATAGAAGCATCTTCTTTCGAACAAAAAAAGAATTTTGAAAATCGGTCCACAATTGGCGGAGTAATCGCGTGTGTATTTGTATACACAAAAAATAAAGATAATTACATCATCCACATAGCGATAATCAAAACATGCTCACAAAATAAAATGTACTGAACCAAATTGGATGAAAGTCAATTTTTATGGGACCAAATGGCAAGCATACTGCATCGAACAAAAAAGAATCACACTAATCGGACTAGAAACCTCGGAGTAATCGGTGTACATACATAAAAAAAAAATCGACCGAATTAAGAACCTCCTCCTTTTTTGAACTCGGTTAAAAAGTTATAGGATTGCTCACGGCCAAGTTATACAAGTTCGAAGATTCGTAATTATCATAATTTTGATTTCTGAAAGTTCCGGGAAACAGCAAATAATTATAAGTATTGCTGAACTAGCGACCTAAAGCAATTTAATTAGTCGAAAAAACGTGGTTGATTCAGAAAGCAGTACTTTTGGTCACGATTCGTATTGTTAGGAGGTTGCCCTCCCAAGACCAGGATAGGCAGCTTCGATTCTGTTCCCAATGCTGGTCCCACCATATATTATATATTATTATATATTTGTATATTTTAAAATGTTTTTATTTCCTTCAACAAAAAAGAAAGAGATTATTATTCATTTTAATTAGGTACCTACACTTCTGCCCGACCCTTCAGGAATTACAGGTGTTATGATATTTTATGTTAAATTGCTTGAGGTCGCTAGTTTTAGCAATACTTATCATTATTTGGTGTTTCTCGGCACTTACAGGAATCAAAAAATGTATGAAAATGACGAATCTTTGAACTTGATAACTTGGCCGAGAGCAATCCTACAACTTTTGTGCCATAGTAATTATTGCTTCAAATGAGTCGTACTACCCATAGGTACCAATTTTTTTCGTTGGCTTTCAGAAACGGCCCAAAAAAATGATGTCCTTTGCATTATTGGATTTTTGAAAAATCAAAATTCCTGGCCGGGTATCGATCCTGTTTATTTTGAATAAAAACACACCCTGTATTATTGCACTATTCGACGCTGCCGCTAATAAAGATGATGATATGCAAATTTTTGGTAAAATACGAATCGTAACGCAAACAATTAGTAGTAATCAGCGAAACTCCGAACAAAATCACAACTTATATTAATAAAACTAAGATCTAATTTCAATACTTTCGTTTTGATCGCGAAGTGATTACAAAAATTGGTATTTGGTACTTTACTTTATGAAAAGTTCTGCTGATGAGTCTAATATCCAAAACAGCTCTTTACTTCTCTATGATGATGATGAGCTCTCTTCATAACGGAGAAGAAAGAGAATTTATGGAGTTATCCAAATGTTATACCAATCTACTACTCAGCAAGATCAACTTTCTTTGCAGGACTGTTATAGAAAACTCTTGTCTTTTCTTTGTTTTTTCTTTGTGTAATGATATGGCCACACTCTCTGGTGTCAGAGTGGATTAACCCTCCACTGGCAACCCCATAGATCTCTGACATGGCTTAGACTTATATTGATTCATTGGTCTACAGCATTTTGGTGCACGATCTAAATACTTTATTTTTATTGTTTTTAAGTATATCCAAAAATAAGAATAAGGACAAAAAATAGGTCTTAATTTGCTTTTTTCAGTGAAAAATGCAAATCAGTGAAAATACATAAAAAATTACACAGAGATGAGATAAAGGAAACCGTACCGTCCATATAAATTTCTTTTTTACAAAACAAGTTTGAAAATAAAGTTAAATTATTTAAAAATTCACAGTTTTAGTTTTCCTGCTATTTTTAGTAGAAAGGATAATGCCCAAAAATATATGGAACAAAAACCCAGAATCGATTAAAACGATTTATATGCGGCAAGGTTGAGTATACACACTATATCCCAAATCCAAGTTTAGTTTTCGATCCAACCATCACCAAGTAATAAAAAAATCGTGACTAAACTGTCAAAAACTATGATGATTAAAGCGGACTTACAAACGACATTGCGACGAATTGTGCGTAATATTGAGACAGTTTTGAGAATAAAGAACATTATACGTATCTACTATATACAGGGTGAATTTTTCTGGGCGAGGATGGCTATCTCCGAAACTATGAGGAATATCGAAAAACGTTGAAGGGAGTCTCGAGGTCGATTTTGACGAAAACTAAAACTGCATAATTGGATTTTCTAAAAATAATAATCCTGGCCAGGAATCGAGCCCGCTGATTTTGGAAAAAAACGTCACAACCTATTATTAATTTATTACACCATTCGATAGTGTTGCTTAAGGATCAAATTCTGGGAAGTAATAATATACGTCAAACTTAAGAAAAACGTATAAGTAATTGAAAAAAAAACTGATCAATCTTCAAGACGATAACTGTATTCGAAACTTAAGTTAACCGTTTCTTCTTTGAATAACGATTATTTTTGTTCAACTCAATAATAAACAAATACAACGTGGAACTCTAAATGTGCAAGACCTCTCGTGGGGTAACTCAGCCCCTGTTACTGAACAATTTTTGTTCTAAGGCTTTTGGAAATTCGCAAAAAAAATTTTTTGTAGACAACTCACACTTGACCAAAAAATAAAAACGCGAAAACGCCAAACAATAAAAAAGAGCTAAAGGTTCTTAAGAAAGTTTTCCCGTATCTCTTATGGATGCGGATTTCCCCTTTTGGCCAATTTAAAAGAAAGACCCTGTATTAAAATATATAAAATATTATTTATACATATACAAAAGATTGCGGATTATTATATGCCATTGACGGATTGACTTAATAAATGAAACAACTGAATAAATGCCATATTCTTCAACAGATTTTAAAAATATTACATATTTTCTAAAAAGGAGAATCTTTAAATTTATCCAAATGACAATGTAGCATAAAATGCATCTTTAGTGTGTCTTTAGAGACATTCTACTTCCGATGATGGAAAAAATTCGTAGTCGTGTCAGTGAGCAGCTCGTCATAATTTTCAGCTTTACAAGAAAACCATGAACTACTGCCTTAAAACTGTTCCAGGTTTCTTTCTCTTCATTGCTAAGTAACTTCAGGAAAATATCAGAATACAATTGGTTTTCTTTTTACTTGAGACAGAGATTCAAGCTTTAATTTTCGCAAAAAGAAAACAAGAAAACTTGTGATTACAAGATACTACCTATATAAAATAAAGTGTAAGTCTCATAATTTCTTTTTCAATAACTCAGAACATTCAGGACAACAACTCATGAAGTGGTTCTTTAACCTCTACTATATAAGCTACTGCGTAATTATTATGTACTACAATCTAGATTGATGTTGGCTGCTATAAAATTAATTTAGCGCACATATGTACCTACACAATGCGCTTCAATGATCTATTACAGTCTATCTCGTTTCAGCCAGCAATTAAAACGCAACATAATAAGCGCATATGATAACAATCGTGTATATTTCTGTTTGTTTACACACAAACAGTGGGCTCTTGTGTTACTATGATTCGAAGCTTAATTAGATAATCCGCGTGTGTGATTTGTACGGAGTGCGGCAATGAGATCTGCGCGAGCGCCGTTCGCCCGGCGGCTGCGCCCGCGACGACGCTTCAGTCTGATAATGTATCAGGTCGTAGCGAGCCGGCTACATGAACGTTCAACAAACCATTTTCACGAGTTTTCGTAACTTTAATTATCACTATAAACTTTGATTTTAGTTCGAATTTAATTGATTAATTAATGACTGAATAAATAGATTTGTTCTAAAGACTGGTGGAAGGAAGTGCTCACCATATATGGGCGACGTAAATAAAGTTAATACATTTCCCGACATTATGAGAAAGTGTTTCAAGATGGGTCTGTTCAAGAGTGAGTACATAGTCAATTAAGGATGCTTTATTTTATTATTTTGTCGCCATTTATCAATCATTAATGGCTCTAAACGAACCTGGCTTCATTTACACATTCACCATTAATATTTCAGGATATTAATTTATATCAGGTACTAGTAGATAATGTCATATTATTTTTAACCGAGTTACCTACTAAAACTGCAAGCCTATTAAAACATTAGTTACTCGTAGCATTACAGAGGTACTTCATATTGTCAAATTCACAACCATCTATATTTTAAGAAAAAAAATCGTACCAACACAACATATTATTATAACTGTTCGCGCACTGCCGCTTACCTCCGATTTGCAAAATAAAAACATGCTTGGTTTTACCGCAACGTTCGACGGAAACTGAATTCTTCCTTGACATTAGAACTGTGTACCTGATGTCTTTCAATCAAGGTAATTTTATTTTTCTATATTTTTGCCTCGTTAGGACCCTGAAGGTATCGTGATACCTACTCATCAAAATTAGTCTTGGCTATTTCATGTCAATCTAAAAAAAGATTTTCTTGTTTAGTTTATCCGATATTAACCCAAACCCATTCGATCCACATCGATTTGTATTTATCAGCATAACATAATGGTTTAAGCGTTAAATGGGCATAAACGAAAGCTCCAAAAAAATAAAAAAGGATATAGGTACTAAGGATTTCATCGAAACATTGCATTATTACCTACTTTAATATTAAGTACTAGCTGACCGGGCAAACTTCGTTCCGCCTCACCTTTTAAACCTTCCCTGGACTTCCAGAAGTAATTCAAACTTAATTTGAACAATTATAACACTTCAAACTTAATTTGTTTATGTTATCAGAAATGACGACCTTACAGATAATCCTCAAATTCTACTTAATCTTTTATCAAAAAAATAAATAATAGAATGAAGTGTGTATAAATATAATAGGTACGGCTAGACACCTTGAAACATAACTAGATAATTAGGTGTTTATCTCGCCTCCCTATGTCGCCCAAACACAATTCCTGCCAGCCAATGATCGTTGCTAAGGGTGCCTGCAAAATAAGGTTTTCCGGCGCCGCCCGCGTCGATCGGAAAACGTGCATAAAATGAAAATAAAGCCAATTACCGCACGAGAGATCATCACTTAATAATAGTTTTATTTTTAAAGTGTTCTTGATGAATATTTGCGTGAAATAATATTTTGATTTGTATTATTTTAGTCAACCCATTATTAATTTTCTTTATTTGAAAATTGTACAGTGCGAAGCCGGCTTGCCTCGTTAGTATATTTTATATAAAATAATTAAAAAAAAAACAAAGGGTTCTACGAAACGAAGGCGAAAAGTGTAAAATAACTTTTATTTGACTTGGATTTTTATTTAATCGACGTTTTGCCAAGTGTGGCCAAAACAAACCATTAGAAAGATTGCAATTGGATAATAATAAGTATAGTATAGTTGTTCTTGTTAGACCGGAGCGCTTATTGACCCATTTTCTTCGGTGGAACATTACGTCTGGTTTATGCAACCGTTTTAATGCCTTTCTTTTGTAATATGTAGATCTGTATTGTATTTAACAACACTTCAACTTCCTTGCTCCCCCATTGCGATTTTATAAGTAAGTGTAACTAATGCTTTTTAAATACAATGCATGTGTCACCTACAATCCCCCATGTTCGTTTGTTTAACTACGTAAATAATTATTTTTACAACGTAAGATTTTCAGCATTAACTTTTACACTTATTTATTACATTTTTAATACAGCTTACGGCATTAATGCAAAACTGAAATTAATACTAAATTAACATTTTTTTTTGCGTGGTAAAATCATCAAATGAGGTTTCCCGCCCAGGGTGGGGCGGGAGGGACTGTCAGACTTGTACTGACTAAAATCCACGGTGTTCCTTCAATAGCCCTTTACTCTTATGAGACAGTCCCGCGACCCCGGCAGGCTTTGGCCCTCTTAGGGGGCCCCGTCAGATTGCTGACAGCTCTTTGAGGCGCGCGTGGGACACAACGCACCGTCGACCCGGGCATGGTCCATGATCGGGCGGCAAGTCACCCATAACTCACCGCCCGCATGCCCGCGCCTACGGTGGCCGGAGATCATCTTGCGACGTCCGTTGAGGTGGGCGTCTCCCGCGGCGGCTGGGTCGTGAGGTGGACGCTGTCCTCTCTCTCACGCGTCCCGCCACCTCCTTTGCTAGCATGACTGCTTCGCAGAAGGATGCGACCGTTGTCCATTCCGTCTCACCCCGCAGCATGGCCTCGATCAGTGCCGGGCACGAGAGGTCACCGCCTATCGCCTCCGTGAGGACACGGCGGTGCTCTGCGCAAGCGGGGCAGTCCTGCACTGTATGCTTCACCGTGTCCTCCGGGTGATCCTCGCAGTGGTGACACCCAGGCGTCTCCTTCCTTTCCAATGCGACGCAGGAACCTCCCGAAACATCCATGCCCGGTGAGGACCTGTGTCAAGCGGAAGGTGAGGACGCCGTGACGCCTCTCCAGCCACTCCTCAAAGAGGGGTCTTACCGCCACGATTGCGGCGTGCCCGAACCTAGGTCGCGACATTCGTTCCCTCCATACTGCCCTGAGATCGCGCCGGAGCTCTTCCCGCCGCGCCTCGACTTGTCGAGGCAGCAGGGATATACTAAATTACCATTATATACAATTTTATTGTTTTAACATAAAAAACGCTAACGCCTGAATTTAATGAAGGAAGAATATTAGGAAATCTCAATTTAAATTCCGTTGCTTTCTGATTCGACAACTTAAGGACTCGGATGGACAAATTCGATCGCTGATTAGTTACAGTCAAATATCCAACCGAACACAGCAACCAAGATAGATTATCAATTTCCAGTATAAGACAGCTAGGTTCTGTCGGAATCGCGGGACTAACGACTAACCGTGGCCCCGGAACGTAAAGGGCTATTGAAGGACACCGTGGGTTTTATTCAGTACAAGTCTGACAGTCCCTCCTACCCTGCCCTGGGTGGGACGACACATTCGATGATTTTACTAAAAAAAAAGACTAACTAGGAAAAAGACTAAGACTAGCTAGGTTATAGATCTTTCTCCTATGTGCTGTTAAACGGATATTATTTTACATAAAATATACGCATCGCACTTCAAAAATAACCGATTTATTAAATGTAATTATGTATGGAATTAGTATTTAATTACTTATCGACGTTACAATGTTAGATACTGTTCACATTTTATCTTAAAATGTGAATAATTATTTGGAAAACTATTTGTGAAAAACTATAAACTAAAACTATAAACTATCCCTAGAAATCGTGACAATAACGTGACTTTAATATTATGTAGGTTTTAGACTTCAATAGGTACTAATTCTTTTTAATTTGTTGACGACATCTCAGATTTATTAGAAGATGAATTCGTCCTGATTGCAATAACAATAATGCAGAAACTACATCGCTGATAACAGTCTGTAATTACTGAACTTTGTTGAAAACACCTAACTCGTGGTCGTTGATACCTATATAAATAGCTATAAATAGCTGATAACAATATTCAAATTAGTACCTGTTAACATGGGTAAGACAACTTCAATCTTTTCAAGAGCGACATTTAACATTAAAATATTATAGCAATAAAAATAATATAGCTTTACGTAACAAGTAAGTAATCCTGTTTAAATAGGGGAATTTTTAACTGCACCTGTATTTAAAAATTTAGGCAAACAAAATTTCTCCACCAATAACCTTACTGCATATCAAATAAATGACTGTACTACAAATTACTGATTTGCACACAAAAATACTGATTTGTACACAAATTATTAAACGGGGCACTGAGAAATAAAAAATGTCGTAATAAACGACTGGGGGCACCCCGACTCGGACAGGTTAGGTTAGAAGGGGATGTCGGGGTCTTCCAGACCCCGACATCCCCTTCGTGGTAATTTTTAACCACCCAGGAGTAGGAGCACCGCGAAGCGGCAATTCGATATTTAAGCAATTCAGTATTCTCTGTCAATTTCCTTTAATAGGTTGAAAATCTATTAAAGGAAATTGACAGATTGAGGTAGGTTGATGTGCTGGCGTCTGTACATGAGTCGACATACTTTGTTTGTTTGATACTTTGTTAAAATTATTATTTAAATGCCTTATCCGATTTGACTAGTACTTAATTAAATACAGTTTTTTTTATTATTCTTTCTTTTTTGTGTAAGTTTTTTTATTTTACCCTTTTTAATTTAAATATACAAGCCAACTTCTTGTCAAATACATAATTTTCTTACAAGTGTACTAGAATTTTGTAATCCGTAGCGTGGCACGGTAATAACATCGCCCATGCACACAATAAGCTAATAATAAAAAAATCCCTATCTCAAAAACTACTGAACCGATTTTGATGAAACTTGCAGTATTCCCTAAGTTGAACAATACCTAGTACAACAAAAAATAATTAAATCGGACTTGCAGTTTCGGAGATGTGCGAACACAAACATAAAAACATACATAAATACACTTTTGAAATTTCGCACATTTGTTCAGACGATAATATAGACTAACATATACGAAAACTGGCCAGTTCTGTAAATATTACATACATAGGATCGAATTCATAACCTCCTTTTTTTTAAGTCGGTAAAAAATATACATATACGACCTCAACGATACTGAAAAAACTCTGTTAGACCTCTTCTTAGCTAAGGAATATTCCGAGATATAACAAGTCTGGCCTAGATACATTTAAATACCAACACACGTTCTGGAAAATATATTTCGAGTAACCTGATCGAATTTTTTACTGTCTGTCACATCATGTTAAATTACTTTTAGTTTATCAAGTTACTTACAGAGTTAAGACAAAAACACTACACAGATTAAGTACATAAATAATTATAGTTGATTTGCTAAATAATAATAATAATAAGTTTATTTGTCAGAATATTGTTATACAGGTGTTACATAGGTACAATATTATGTTCAGAATATTCTGCTGTTTCCAGCGTACAAATATTTTAAAGAATTAAGATTAACGGTATTTTTATATAATACCTAATTTTGAAAAATAGATAAAGCATAATCAAATCAAATCAAATCGGTGACTTATTTTCCGCTAATTGTTTTACTTTATTTTCTAAATGTTACAACCACAGGTATTTTTTGAACTATACATATACTACAATACTAATATTTAAGAAGTATCAATACAAATTTAAAAAAAATGAATATTTTATTTAAATTAATCATTTTTTTAATGATTCATATTTTATTGTGTCTACTTAAAGCTCAATTAAAACATTTATTTATAAATATTATGAAATTAATGTGTTGCTAGAAATAAATACCTAGATTCCAGCTTGATTGATGTGTAGATTAATAAAAAAAAAAAATATAATTTACTTTTGAAAATAAATATTGTACGTAAGGTCACGTAACTGTAGGTTATTAAGACTTATAAATATTTAAAACGAGTTAAGCAACAAGCTAAATCGATTTATGACTGAATATGCAACAAAATATGAATAATAAACTACTTTAATATTTTTAATTTTGATTGACTTGCATGATAACGTATTTTGAAAATAGTGCTCACCTACGTCTCAGACACATAACTTATTTATAACCAGTTAATGCATTAAAATACTGCGTATTCAGAATACCTATTTTTACGAAGTAAAATCATCCAATGAATTCTCCTATCCTGTGTGGAGCGAAAGGGACTGTCCGACTTGACTCGTACTGACTAAAATTCCCGTGCCCGACCTCAGAATATCTACTGAGGCTACTTTCCAAGACGTCAAATTATTTTTAACCGACTTAAAAAAAAAGTAGGTTCTCAGTTCGACCTGTATGTATGTTTGTATGTATGTATGTATGTTTGTCCGCGATTATCTCGCGTTTGGCTGAACGGATTTTGATGCGGTTTTCAGGAAAGTGTTCATTACATTCTGGAGAAGGTTTTAGTATATAACAATAATGGATATCTTATGAAGTTGCTCGCATAGATCCGTTTTTGTTGCCTACTAGGATTGTAGGTTTTCAAAGACGCCGATTATATGAAGATTTTTGTTGAATATCTAAACTAAAAAGGGGAAAATATTTTTTTTTTGAAAAAAAGGGAACCGACTTCAAAACCAAACACAAAAAAGTGTAAAATAACTTTTCTTTCGGAAGTCGGTGGCCATAGTCAATGAAATATAAAAAAACAGCCACCGACTTCCGAAAGAAAAGTTATTTTACACTTTTTTGTGTTTGGTTTTGAAGTCGGTTCCCTTTTTATCAAAAAGTTTTTTATTTTAAACGAATTTGCAAACGCCGCCGCCGTAACCTTTTATTATCATCAAAATTATCTGGCAGGCCCGGTTGAGGGAAATGGGATCAGTTTTCTGGCGAAACGTACAGTACGTTTCGCCAGAAAACTGATCCTACATCTCTGCCTAACCCCTCGGTGACATGTTGTCTTGCCTTTCAGTTGACTAGGAGAGAAGGCGAATTCCGTTCAAAATGAATGAAAACTTTTGTTAGAAATAATGACCTAATACATAATTATCTTGGTATATTTTCATTTGGTCATTTATTTACTGCAATTTGAATTACTGTATATTTCGTAATGCCTAAAAAAAGGTTTGTTATCAACGTAGAATTAAATCAAAACATAAATATTTTTAGATATCGTTAGTGTTTATCTATTTTCATTTCTATATATAGCTAGAGAAACATTTTTGTATAATGTAAAGCCTGTATAACTTGTTTAAATTAGTAGACACGTGCTTACTTGCATGCTTACTTTTTCTAAATCTATCTTTTCGAAAATCCGGTTTGCACACCGATAAAATAATTTTATAATAAAATTCTCACAAAATAAACTAAAAAAAATGGTTTTAAAGGATGTCTGGTTTTAAGGATGGATACTAACATATATTTCATGCAACCGGAGAGTACTAAAGCCCATACAACTAGGGAAGGGCTATACGTTCTTTTTCAATCTATTCGGTCGAGCGGGTGCGTTCATCATAGCGGTAGGTGCAATCAGCGCTTCGTATGCATCGTCGCAACCCGACAATGCTAGTACCTTCATAATCGACCATTCGCAACGTTACAACACTGGCTGTCGGTAAATAAACACCTGCGGCCCTAAAGAGGTCATTTTTAAACGCTTTTGTTCCTATTACGAATCTCTGATTTCGTTTTTGAATCGCAGTTCGGAAGAAGTTATAATTATGATAAGAAAACAAAAATGTTAATGGATGAAAACAAAAAATATTACCATTGAAGTACTAATTCGAAGTCCGGTTGGGGTTTTCCATCAAATAACCGAGCAGTGTCTTAGTTGTAATTAACATTTATCATTACTAGGAATCTACATACCTACCCAAAATAGCTTGACTGCAACTTATTAATTTGCAGTTGTATTATTTTTAACTCGTAGAAATAAACGTGCATTCTTACCTACTGAACACATACTTACAATTTACAAGATTGTTGGTATGTATATTTCTTTGGCACGTAGTGTAGCCTAAACGGCTTGATTTAATTTAACTTGTAAGTTGTCGTTTCATTCGTCCTATTTGAGGTATTAACACTGGGTACATAATTACAATTTTGACTAAACCAACATGGCGAGTTTAGCGCTCAAAATCCGCCATTTTAGTTTTATTGTTTTTATTTCCGATACCTTAATATAATCTAGTGTCCACCTTTTCAGTTCGCTTTTAATTCAGTCGGGTTTTTTTCAAATTCTTAATCTGTGGCTATATGTACTATACAGTCTACCGCATATCAACAGATTCCATATTAAACGCGGTCCCAGAAAATGATTAACATATATTTTTTTTACAAAAGGAAGCTACATCCATTATGTATTACATACCTACTCACTTTAATGTGTTAAAAATAAAAACGTTAATTGTTCTGTTTTGCTGAATATACCTTTATTGCATGCTCGAGATAAATTAATTAAGTGTAATTTTTTAATGTGTACTCATTTGTCAAACAGGCCTACTTGTAGCAGGTATAGACAGCAAAACAGTTAGGTATGCAGGCAGCAATTAGAAAAAAATTCTATATGAATGCCATATGGTGTTTCTATGCACTATTGGCTGTTTATGCTACATGCAGCCAAAGTGTTTGCTATGCACACGCATTGAAACTTATAGCACAACCTTGAAAAACCTTTTGAAAATTACTGTCTGCATACCTGTTTTGCTGACTGTACCTTGTATTTCGGTCATAAAACTTTTTTGTAGGCTCGAATTAATATAGTTTTGGGTTATTTTCTAAAAATGGGCAAAAAGTTTGATTTATGGATCGTTTTTTGCGATACAATACAATTGGTTGCCAACTAAAGTGTGTTGTAACTTTACGCACAGGCATTGCATTTTACAAGCGAGTGCCTGCGCCATGCTTAGCAGTTAAATGCGTTACCTTAGGCAATACTTTATTGCGACAATTTATTTGTGTCGTAGATAAATTTTTGTGTTATAAGGTTCTTTTAAGAAAATAAATTCATTCAATGTAACTTTCGTTTTCAACCACACAGTTAAAGGTTTGAAATAATTCCGCCAGCAAATAGTTAAAATCCTATACTTTTTTTACCAAATAATCATTTATCATTTAATAACACGGCCTTTAGGGCAGAAATAAATCAATATACATGGCATTCTTGATGAATTAATCCGTGGATTGCTTTACCTAATTTTTCTCTGAGTTTATTTTACTATCAAGAATGAATAATACATATTTATCACTAGGTACTTTAAATCATTTTCTTTGTTATGATTAAACATCATTAGAAGTCATCGTACCGGATGATTTAGTTTTGACTAAAACTTAACCAAACATTCTAGGTATGTTTATTATCGTTTCACAACTCAAGCAAATTATTGAAGCAATTCTCTTTTGTTACATTTTTCAGTGATAACTACTACACGTGACGCCTTACATTTGCTAATTGTATTTTTCTTGTCGAGCTCTGGTGATTTTTGGTTTTATTTATGTAAATGACCATTTGGAGCGACTATAATCACTTAAAATTAAATCTAATGGTTAGGTAGGTAGTCACTCTTCCTAGCTCTGAAACACTGAATATCCATTTATTTATATTTCGTTCTTCTGTTATTTTTATCATTACAGAAACATAATTTAATAATGAAAAATTGGTGTATTCCCAAGAGATAATCCTTAAGTACATAAAGCGTGCTAAAATTGTCATAGAGACAATGAAAGGCAATTTTCTCTTCCAACTCCAATCAATTGGTCACAGGACTGTGAACCTGGAACGTAAAGGGCTATTGAAGGATCACTGTGTATTTTAGTCAGTACGAGTCTGACAGTCAGGACTCATTTCATAATTTTACTACGATAAATAAAAAAAAAACATCAATCAATTGACACTCAATCAGTCGAAGATATGGGATACAAGAGAAGATACAAATAAGTACCTGGTCTAAGAAGTAAATTATGTACGCGGCATAGCACACGCATGATAAAGATTTATAAACATTTTGCAGTTAATTCTCAAAATATCAATTGTGATAGAATAATAGGATAAATTATGATAGGATTTAAAATACAAAAAAATCTCTAGAAATTCTGTTAATTATCGTGTTACACGTGGATGCGATTGTGACCAGCCGCGATAGTAATTTCGTAAAACTCAATAAAAATTTTGCTCAAACGAAGCTGTTCTTTGTATCAGTGTTTATTATTTAGGCCATACCATTAGCCGGTCAGTTTTTTTTTTAAATTTAAATGAATAAATAGCCACACCCTAAGTCATTAGTTTCGGTAATTGACCAAGGATTATAAAAAGTACAAGGAACATGATTAAGATTATAAGATCTTGGAGTTTTAAATACAGTACCGGCAAAAATCTAGTCTGATAGATAGTACAGATGCCAGCACATCAAGCTACCCCAATCTGTCAAATGTCTTTAATAGATTTTCAACTTTATAACAGAAGCAGAAGGTTCGATTTCCCAAATTGAAAATTTGACAGATTGGGATAGCTTGATGTGCTGGCGTCTGTACCTACATATCTATGTTTGTGTACATCATGATCTGCATAATATGTTGAACGCAAATTATTTGGAGCTATTAGATTCGGTGCAGAAAATTTTAAGTCTTTTTTGTGACGAGTGTTTTGTTTTATGTTTTATAAGACAGACAAGATATCGATAAAAAAAAAAAAACAAGATTTAAGATATTAACAATCGGTATTTTTGCTATATGCTCGTGAAGCGTTCGTCCCAATATTCTTTCAACGTGGCGTCTACGCAACCGCTACGAGACATCTACGAAACGCCTACGCCTATACTACGCCGACTACGCCAGACTTACTAACCTAGTAAGATAGCAATTGTAAAATGATCTTATTTTAGGTATTTTTAATGCTTAAATTTTTTTCCTAGGTCGTTAACATTAAGACCCCAATTAGAAATTTTTCCATTCATAAACATTAGATATCATTGTTCGGTGTTCCGCACTATTTGTCAGCTATTTTCCTCTATGTTAACTATAGTACAAAAATCTAAGCACGTACAGTTAAGTACGAGAGGACAGTTCAATGGCAACGGGTGACCGATAACCGGTCGGCATTACCGTCGGCTCGGCACTGCGTAAACATAAATATTGCTACGGAAGCAAACTACTTCCGTACACACTTTCGAAGATATATATTTTAAAGTCAAGGTTGATTTTGGGCTTTTTGGGTGACATTTAAAATCGATCTAAAACTTTATAAGGTGAAATATGTCACCTGTTTTTTAACAAAATATAACAGGAAGATACTCGTTTTAGAATAAACTAACAGTTAACATTTTGAACAAAAAAAAAAGCTTTAAAATATGTTTACTTGTCTCCAAGTTCAAATCATTACGTTTTGGTTAATCTGTCTAGAAGTCTTTACGCTATGTAGTTTTTTGAAATACTACCTATCGTTTATTTTTATTCGCCTAGGGCCATGACTTTTGTTAATATGTTCTGTCCTCATTTTAGATTTTGGATTTAATGTAGGTATTGCGTTTTTCTATTTCTCTCTAAACTAGGTTTAAACACTTTAATAAAAAAATTACAAACCTAGAACAAGTTGCTATAAAAACGCATTCGGAAGTTTTAAACAAGAAATGCAACAGTTTTTCAACTGTAAGAACAATTTCAATGTCAATATTCATAAACTCGTACGCAGTAAGGCCTCTACATTGTACAGTGAGTGCCCTTGATCATGATTTACATAATAATATAAATAAAAATATGGCAACGCAGTCATTAAAGTTTTTACAGACCATCCAACAATGCAATGTGGCCAATGTGAACGTGCCAGCATTGTCGTTAACAATAATATTGTTATCGTTCAAACTTCAAAATGTTTACAATAAAGATATAGAACAATAATTGCATGATAAAAAATGCATGTCTGTGCTGTCTAGTTTTCATTATCAACTAGTTGTAAAGGAAAAAACTTTTATATAGACTGGTAACGTGCGTCAATGGGTTATCATTTGTATTCATTCAATACCGAAGTCGTTAATAATATGTCGTATCAATCAATAATACTGCACATAAACCTATCAAGTTCTTAGATAAACTATGAATTTAATATTTATGAATAACTTAGTAGATTAAGTAAAAGTAGATAGATATCTATACATACCTACTTGTCTTACATATTTACAACCTTGTTTAATTGGTTTAGCGAGACCCCTCTCCCAGACATTGGTAGTAATAGGTTTTTTGACAATAATTGCTTGCGTGTGCACATGTGTTTTTAATTTTGCTTAAGGATAAAACTAATTGGGACTTGACCTCTGATATAATCGCTTTGGATAGAATACTAAATGAAAGTCTCTTTTACATTAGACTAAATTATTTATTTCGAAACCAGTTTCTAAGCTTTTCAGTGTGCTTTTGTTGTGCAAGTTATCCTTAAATGTCTTTAGAAGTATGTAATAGCCTTTCAATTTCTTTTTTAAAACTGTTTGAGTCACTCATTTATAAATTATTCTATTTTAAGATTGCCCAAAATTAAAAAAAAACAGGTAATTCTTAAAATTATAAATAGAATATCCAAATACGTTTTACCTACATGTGAATAACACCATTATAACCGAGATTAAGAACACGATATATTAGGCATTGTCTACATGGACGTTTTTACTGTCAGTGCCGTAAGTTCCGTTCACTTGTCACGCAGTGCAACCTGCAATTTCTAGGTGTCGCCCTTCACTTGAAAATTGTTGATGCAACTTCGCATAATAATGGGTACACTATCCGACCACTTTAGCTAAATTATACCATAATTATGTAGGTACTCGTACATGCTTTTGGTGTCCTTGTTTCATATTGAGGCTGAAAATATTTAGAATGTCGTGTCTTGTGTCTTCTTCGACACTTTTGTTTAGACAGTATTAGAATAAATAGCGTTTAAAAAAATATTCAATAGTGTTCTGAATAAAAACAAATCAAAGATAAGTAATAACTTTCACTTTAATCTTATCATTAAAAGGGTTTATGGTAACATTCGTCCAAGTGTTAAAATGTCCACATGTCATAATAACCTAATGTTATATTTCTATTTGGTTAGAATGAAGTTTTGCAAAAATCAACAAGTGTTAGAATGTCCAAAATTCGTAGACATTGTGATACTACGACGCCTGGACTTTTTTTGTCGTTAGGTAATAGAACAAATTTCATTTTTTTTCAGTAACCCTTTACGTTCCAATTTCGTTAAACAATTTACTTAGTAGATATATAATCATTTTCACTTTATGTCATGGACATTTTGCCACTTGATCTTTATAACAAAACTTTTGACTTTTTACTTAATGACATGTGGACAATTGGACAAATGTTCCCATAATTCATTAAAAGTAAATTGAACTTTAAAAGGTGCGTGCCTGCCATTTTGTTTTACTTATATTTTTTGCAATCCTCTGAGTAATATCTGGCCAAAAATCATACCAGAATAAAATATTTTTGTATCTAAAAACAAACATAAGCCAATAAAATCAATCGATAAAGAATGAAACCGGTTACAAGACATTGTTTGTAAATTGTGTTTACAAGTGTCGATTACCTACTGACTGAAATAATAATACTTTTTCTTATCAAAGTAATAACAGACAACATGTACGTATACATATTTATATTGAACAGATGAAATACATAGAAATCTATTGATTTTATTCCATGGAGTTTCTACCTAACAAGATTAATTTTGCAGTATATTTTTATGCGACTATTAAAAATTTTACAGCATCATTATCTTTGCTGAGAGTTGCTCAAAGCAGGAAACAATGGCACAAGAGGAGGAAGAAGGATTTTCAATACTCAACAGTGATGTTTCATAAAAGGCGAACAATAAATATAAGGGAATTAAAAAAACAGTAAATACTTGATACTAGTACTTTTCCTAAAATATGCATTTTACCTAAGTAGCCTGTGATGTTTACCGGTATATAAAATTGTTTTGACTGTACCTAACAACTATTCTTAGCTATACTCGATCGTTGCAAGTGTATTCAAATCGTATTTTTATTGCATTGATTTCAATTTTATTCATGAATTCTGTTACCACATTAGTGATAATAATGTCCGCCAAATCTATTTATTTATTATTATATAGTTCTTTTTATTGTTGTCGACAAATCTATTTTTATTCATGTTTATCGTTTCTTTTTTCAAACGTCTAGTTTTATTTTCGAATTCCATAATACCTGATATTGTATTTAATCAATGTGTTATTCGTACTCCTCTATTTTTTGTTCTTCTAATAAATATAGCTTTTAATCATAAACACATGAATGAAATCAAAACATGTTGAAGGAAGTTATTAAATATTGGATTAGATTAAGGATAAACTTCAGACTAGCCACTACTACGTAGTACTATTAAGTATAAAGCCTCCTGCAGACACACGCGATTAATCGCGCGGGGCGACATGTCGCGGTCCATTTGCAGTATTTTTAGAGTGGAAATTAGCTTGGCTCGTTGTCGCAGCGCGATTAATCGCGTGTGTCTGCAGGAGGCTTTATGTGCCACTAGTCCACTACTGACTAGATTTTAGTCAGTACAAGTCTGACAGTATGGTTAGGAAGACTATAATTGGATGATTTTACCACGATAAAAAAAGCCCAAATGTATTTTATGAGGATTGAAAATTAGAATTGAAGTATCTTCTATGATATCTACAGGAAGGAACCATGTATTAGCATAGTAATGATTGCTTTTTATTACAATGTATTTTTAAACAACGAAAAAAAGGGGAGGATCTAAATTCGACACTATTCGATATTTGAATTGAATAATGGCGCAACGTGCGTGTTACCTTATAAGTTGTTGTTGTTATCTATGTGTATTGTGTAGAAACCATGAATGGTTAGTCAAACCCATAAATCTATGGTCCAACTGGATTATTTTTCTAATTCCGTTTTTATTAAAAAGTTTATAGAAAAGCATCGAAACAATGTAACAAGAATGACCAATTATTGATTTTCAGATTTATAAATTTATTATTAAAACTAGCTAATTCGAATGCTAATAATGATTTCAAGGTCGCATTTTAATTGCAATGATTTAATAGCGAAGATGCTCGTAATTAACGGAAACCTCAAACAGCTAATAAACCATACGTAGACGGTATAATTATTTATCTAATTAATTATTTTATGCACACTCGCTTATGAACTTTAACATAATTAAGACGGGTTTATAACATAAAGTTTATTAACCTATCCATATCTTAGAGTATATATAAATTGTGTGTATAGCCCATGGAGTTTCTTGCCCATTCTTTTCCATAAAGATCTACGATTTAGAAACAACAACAACAGTACTTTTACAATTTATTTTGCCTTGTGACTGGGACTGAGGTGGCTTCATTCTATGTTTGTTTTTTTTCTAGACAATTCTATTTGCCTGTAATGAACAAATTATAATTAATGCTTTGAGTTTAAGTTCATAATAGCAATCAACATTTACGATTTTAGTTTAATTAAAGCAGTTTTTTTATTTTGGTAATGTAACCTTTATAATTTTCTTATATAAGTCATCAAAAAGCTCGAAATAGAAAGTCAACTTTACATGTTAACTTTCTCTCTCTACTGAATTTTTAGAGAGTCTAGAATAGACATAGACAATATAAATAGCAATACAATCAGAGACAACTTGTTAAAACATATTCTTTTTATCTAGTAGCTCGTTTAGACATTCCCACTGCCCCCGGAGAGCCGTGTGAATAAATGAAAGGGTCGCTCGTCATACTCTTTCACAGACTGCTTAGATATGCAGAGAGGCCTTAGGCAGAGGGACTTGTGTCTATGGCACATGTTTTACTTTATGCCACCTCACTATCATCCAATATAGTCTGCGTGAATCATGTTTCTTTTATCCAAGTAAAGCCGGGAAAACTGGATCCTGAGAAAACTAAAGATAAATAATTGTTATCATTGTAAAATAAATGTTTATGGAAATAGCCTTTTATAAAATATTTCTAAATCAGATACTATCCTTGCAGATGATGCCAATTTCCAAGATTAAGCATTTATTTTGGGTCCTGACCACAAGAACTCGACACACAATTGTATGACATTATTTTTATATTCCTAAAATATCGTAGCTATTATATTGACCTCGACTATATTTAGAAAAAGATTACTTATGTTTTTTATAATATCGATATTAATAAAAATGGACGGAAAAACCAAACAAAATTCGGAACCATATACGTACAATTATCTTTGTTCCGATTAATATTTGGGTTTTTTAAGGCCATTGTCTGTTCGGTGTCTAGGTTAGCGCCAATTATGAAGTTGTCGTCCTTTGATCAACATTCAAAAGCCGTCAAAGGAGCAGGCCGCCTACTTACTACACGATTATATAATAGGAAGTAAACAGTAGTTTAGGCGCGATTACCCGACCCTTGGGCCTTGACCATGCTTTGACTAATGTCATGATCAATAGTCACTTCCCTGAAAGTAAGGATTGATTTCTCTTCCGAATTCCGTGATCGTTCTTGGGCTCTGTATACTTTTCTTTGAATAACAGCTTAAGAGCACGGGCGTGTCGGGGACGCATACTTTTCATCTTTAGTGCACTTTTCAACAAGATTATCATCAATATCCGTGATGATACGTGACGATATTTTCCGGATCATGAAATAAAAGAACAGGAGACGAACAACGCAAATAACAATACAATTTACGTTCCTGAAAATAAAATCATTTAGATGCAGCAGCAACATTATAATAAGTCCAATGTTTACTTGTAATGTGTTTTTAATTAATTTATGTGTTACAAGAATACGTTTTAATAATAATAGGTCACAAGATCTTTCTATTAATAAATGCTTGTTTCTTATTATGTTATTGTTACATAACGTGAACTGGTGGGAGTTGTAAGACTATGATGATTAATGTTATCATCTAACGCGTAAAATTCTTTGGTTTTGATTTGCGGAACCAATTTTCCGGTACTCACAATCTGCTCAAAAACTGCTACTAGCTATTTCCAGTGGTTTCATCCCTATTGGTCTTAGCGAGATGTTAGTACCTATATAAAAACAGTGAGAGCAGTGGTGGCCCAGTGGTATCGGCCTCGACTTACGAGTTGTAGGTCGTGGGTTCGAACCCCGTCAGGCGCATTACTTTGTGTAATTTATTTCAACACCACCTGCTCTCAAAACGGTGAAGGAAAACATCGTGAGGAAACCGGCATGTCCTAGAACCAAAAATTCGAAGACATGTGACATCTACCAATCCGCACTGGGCCCGCGTGGTAGATTACGGCCCACTCCCTCTCACAGAGAGGAGGCCTGTTTCCCAGCAGTGGGAACATTTAAAGGCTGATGATGATGATGATGATATAAAAACCTCCTCGATAAATATACTCTAAGAGTTGGTTCACATTAGGTCGGAACGACAGTTTAATCGGGCCGCCAAACGTGTCGGATCCATATTGGCATATGTATTTCAATAGCGCCGTTCACATTAGGGCGACCCGACAAAACTGTCGGAGCCGACACTTTTACCGTACGTTCAGCCACGATTTCTGTCGGACGGACATAATATTGGCGTACTAGGAAGTATGGCGCCGTTCACATTTGTCAAAAATATTTGTTCGAATTGAAAAAAATTTAACACAAAAATATTTTTTCAATTCGAACTAGTAGTTACTGAGATAAGCGCAATCAACCAAACAAACACACTCTTCAGCTTTAAGTATAGATGAAAGAGGTACCTACATAGTGATTCAATATTTTATTAGTACATTTCGTTACGGACCCTCGAAACTAAATTGCAGGACGGAAGTTAATGTGATATTATCGAATTAGCCTGCTTCGTCAGTCATCCCAAATTGTTTTTAAAAGACCAACTTTTACACCTACCTTCTTCTATATTTATTCGAATAAGTAGGTACCGTTTTTGGCAGAATGTGCATTCGATTCCAAAACAAACAATTCGATCGCCAGGCCACGCGACGTTTGAAGAGTGTTCCAAAATAAATAAATTTAGTACAATTTCAATTTTATATTGAAATCGTGCTGAATTTCTAAAACCGGTCTAGACAAGGAAACATTATTGATACCTAAATGAAATACCCGTTTTTGTGACAGTTACGAAAGATACATATATTGTCATTTTTTTTCTACGAGTTTGTACCTACTCACTACTAAAATTTTACTTTGAATAGAAACGTTAAATATTTTAGAGTCTTTTTCTCTACAACTTTTCATTAACTTCAAAGTACAGACGCCACCACATCAACCTACCTCAACGTGTCACAATAGATTTCAACCTTATCACAATAGTAGAAGGTAAATGTTCAATTGATAAAGTTTGACAGAATCCGATAGGTTGACCTGCTGGCGTCTATACATTAGAGTCTTTCTCGCGAATAATTTGAATTTTTTGAATTTATTTACAGTGTCACAAATAAACAACGTACGATCTTTTTTGACTATTTATCTCGATTAGTATCTAGACTTGATATTATGTTGACACATAAAAATAAATTGCTATTTTATGTAACGGTTTGTAAGGATGACAGGATGGATGTTTGTTAATTCTTTCACATACTTCTAAACGAATTTGAATGTAATAAGTTTATTTAACCTTGATTAACAGATAGGTGCTTCTAATACCGGGATAAAGTTCCCGTAAGATAACTATAAAACTTAATACGGGCAACGCCGCAGGTGTAACCTAGTGACTTTATAAAATTATTGTATTTAGTAACAAGCAAAGAAATCTCAAAGTATTACATCAACACCCTAAGTGGCCACCATATAGATAGCCTATTGAAACACAATAAATTATGATGTTATTTCTCATACAGTTAACCATGTGAATTTTCACAACAATGGAAAATTGTATAGCCATAACAACAATACAGTCTAACTAGGTCTCATTCACAAACCTAATACTTGTTAAGCATTATGTCTCAACAACGTAATATTTCAAATAACCACTTTATTTCCAAGCATTTTATTGTCTCCCTGCAATTTCGATGATTGCGTTTAGTGTGAATTTAAACACTAAACGGGTGTGTCATTTTAAATGATGAATTTAATTTAAATTCTCCGGAGGGTCGATGCTCTTTAAATATATTCAAGCGCTTGCGCAGAGTGTAGTGATCATGCCAAACGTTTTTGTTTCCATTTTCTCATAACGTCTGTTAGTAAATATCTATGATATTATGATTTTTTTTTCTATAAAATTAACTTGATAAATAACAATTTGATACCACAATCAAGTATCACCAATTAGACTTGCATTCACATTTGTATGGAACAAAATGTTCTAAATTGATGGAATGTGAATCCACACATTAATTTCGGCAAGTCCATTAAGAACCACTTCCATTCTTTATAAAAATAACAACAGATTGCCGTTGTGATTCACGTTTGTAATTCGACTGACAGACAAGATTTCCTGACCGGAATACCCAGTCAACACTGTTCCATTTTACGATCAGTTTTGTCAACATTATAATAATGCAGTGGGCAGAAGGGAGCGGCGGTTGTAGTCATCGTGCAGATCGACACTGACAGTTCAATCACTGATTAGTTCAATGTTAGTCGACTGGAGGGTCGAAAAGTTCACGTCGCGAATTATCGGTTAAGGGCATGCCCATTGCCAGATCTACACGGCCGATCTATTCAACACCGCGTAGTACTTTCCTTGTCTAAAAGGAACTACGGTCGTACTTTTCTAAGGGGAAGTTGCTATCAAAATATAACGATGTGTTGTCTGCCATACACATTATGCGCCTTTAAAAGAGTTAATTAATAAGAGGTAATTTAAATCAATAAATGCACAACGCGTAACCAGGAAATTGAATCAATAAAACAATAAAATAGAGAAGAGCAATCAGACAGCACATTGGTGAATCATGACCTATAAAAATAGTCTAAACTTTTTGGTGTGGTCGTAATTAGTCGAAGAAGGCACCACCATAAAGGTATTAAGGGTCGTCCATCATTAGGAAATCCGTTTCTCGCACAGTACCTTCAGGAAAAAAAATCGTAACTAACAGGAACCATAAAATAAAAAATGGATGCAACTTCAAACAGATAAACGGAATTCAGAGAATAATGCGTAACGCTAGTATGTTATATTGAAGTGAGTAACCAGAACAGTGACCGAGTGGCAGCAGGATCGTCGAATCAGTTTCATTGAGTACGCTCACTTCCGGACAGGTCCCCCAATGCAGACGCGGGCGTGTCGGCACACCGCCGCGATCCGACTCCAAATTATGCGAATTATTAGCACCACATAACTCTATGCAAATGTTCTGGGAAACGATATCTTTAGTGAGGTACTGTATTTTTTCATGACACATTTAAACATTTGTGTAATTTTACACGAAGCAAGAATTCTAAAGATACTATTTTGTATACGACAGCACATATTGTTTGGATGATTATGTATCCACACATTTTTTGTCATATCAGAAAACTTTAACCCTTCACCGCTGATCCTATATAGTTAAATCGTATTTGAATCACTGTTCAAAGAAAAATACGAGAAAAAAGTAACAATAGGAAACCGTTTGACAAGAAAAGAAGTGTCATGTTAAAAAAAAGTCTATACATCAGAATGTATAGAATTTTTTCAACATGACACTTGTGTCAACTGTTCCGTTCGATCACGGGAGATTTGTGACAATGTACAGTTTACCTGACCTTACTGTAGGGGAAACCAGATTTCCGTGGTATACTGGAATTAACAGGTGACGGCCTTTTTTCTTCTGGCTTGTAACAAAAACTATGCTCTCAGCAGTTTGGTAGTCAATATGCCTATTGTCCTCTCTAAGCTAGTGACAATGATATATGTAACTAACCTGCTGTACAAAATACTTTTCCGCTCCTAATTCCGGTCATGCGTGACACCGTTTGATTCAATCCATTTGATTAAGTACTGTGTCTATTTATTATATCTCGTCAACAATTTTTAACAGTGAAAGTCGTAAAATAAAACGCTATGATTATTTTTCTAACAGTTAAATGAAACAGACATTTTAAAAACATTTATTTTGGAGATTTAAAACCCGAATTTATCATGGTTCCTAAGTAAATTCTGCTTAATTAAATAAAGATTAAAATCACGTCAGGTGATAGTCAAAAAGATATCCACGCATGTTTTATGAGATGTTGCTTAAAATTTATATTTATTTATTTATCTCTTGACAACACTTAACTACATTATCTTTACGTCATACTCGTACTTTGAGAATAACGCATTTGTACAAACAGACTAAATGATTTAATGACTGCAAGTACAATTGCAAATTGCAGTATTACGATCTGAACTATCACGTTACACGTTACACATGAAATCGTCTCCTCCGTACTGCAGTAAATTTAATTTAACAGGTCACTAGTTGGGTTAAGATGATCACTACGGAGGTGACGAATAGAGTGGAACCGTCACAGATTACAATATTTTTTTCATTCCACACCAGGAAGATCACCTGCGGGGTGATTGAATTAATCAATTTTTTAGAAGCCACATTGATTGAAAAGTCTCGTGGACGATTCAATTAGCAACACGTCACCGTCCTCGCGAACTAAACACCGTAGTTTATTAACCACTGGATTATTTAGTTGTAACAATTCGCAATTGAGCAATATTGCAACAGTACCTGAGAAAAACATAAAATTTAGAAAGCAGGTCATTGTCAACAGATGTACTAGAACATTGCTGATAATAAGTGCATGTGTATAATGTCGCTTGATTAAATAATACCTACACCTTTTCCAACTATTTCTCACGGTCATGGTCATCTATGTAGTTGCTTACTTAATAAGCAACTGTATGTATTAAATCGCTATGCAATTTAATATAGTTATACAGCCGAAATGATTGGGTAGATTGACCGCAGGCTATTTCAATCTGCGTTCAATCTATCTGTCATCACACGGATCTCAGGATTGGGAGTAATTAATAAAATGGATCGGTAATCTTATTTTTATAATATCGACTCGTTTTTGGTTACGACGACGTTTCCTTTGGAATCTTCCAAGACTTTTCTGTGATATTACAAAAGTTATTCGCGGTTATAATGAGTACTGAAATACGTTATGCTGCACTTCCCCAAACAGAAATCCCTTATACTATGTCAAGTATCGTATCCAGATTATTTACAGCACAGGAGTAATGCAAACCCATTACATTTTTCTAATGAAGCAATTTGTATGCCAATATATAAAGCGGTGTGATAACAAATAAATCTTTGTGAGTTCACCTTCACTGTGAATTAAAACCAACTGAATGATTAGATGATCCACGAGTGGATGGCTTACATGAGGTTCAGTTATGGCTATGTATGGCAGCATCAAAAATACTGTCAAGTGCTAGACGGAAAATTAAGCTATAACCGATACATTTCAGTCGAAACTCACCATACGTTGGTATAAAACATCAGGGATTTTCTTATTAAAATATTTTAGAACCGCCATTTGAATAAGATAATGTTAGTATTCGCGATATCGAAAGCCATTCAAAAAATTCGCATTACCTACATTTTTTTTCTGTTCTGCCCTTTATATAAAGTTCTGGTTTTATATGAAGTACGTAGATTATTATTGTTTACTTCAGTATCTATTGTAGTGTACACGTCCTATTCAGGAGGTATTAAAAGGTGAAATTGCTCGTTTATTTTCAGGTATTTTGTTTGTAGCATAAATTAAGAAATGTCTGAATAACAGTATTCGGGCATATATCACAAAAGTGTAACCTAGTGTAAAGTGTAACCTTCAAAATCCAAAGGTCTAGGAAAAATTTATAACAATCTGTCACGAACTTCCTGGTAAAGGTTAACCTCCAATCAATAGTTGAAACAATCGGTTGAACTTGATTGAGGCTGAAATAATTCAGACTCAATGTAATTGGATATTTTCAGCAGCTTTCGTGACGGCTCTAAATTGTATTCGTTTAATAAATATTTGGTTCACACGCAGCATGCTGAGCGAGGTCAGGTGCGCTACAATTTAGAAGATCCGTATGTAACAGTTGCATGAAAAGCAATTCGTTCGTTGTGCCAAGTCAGCCATGCAAATCGCGATAAACGTAATCGATATGCCCTCCGGCCTTGGCCCCGAATGCAGCCCGCTGTCCGCGAGATGAAGAATAATGTTTAAACGGATGACGCCTCTCCAGTTTATGTTGTAAAACTACGCACGCAATCTTACGTTACGACAGATATATAATACTGAAATTGATGTATCCTATCAGACCTAGAACAATAACCCGCAAAGGTTACAGCCGCGGGTTAGAATGGGACCTTGAACGAAGTCTAATTTCGTATCTTTAAGATCCATCGCGCGTGAATATTTGGAGAGAACGTCTGAAAAACTTCTTGAACATAAATTGAAATATCCAAAACTAGTTTAAATAAATAACCTCGCTAGTAAATGCTAGTATAACATGTTAATAAGAATTCATTAGAATCAATTAATAATACAACGTGTTACTACAAATGCAGCACAACACTGATAAATTGGCATATAAAGTTATCAACATTATCATATTTATTGTTTCTATAATTACGAACGTCTTGAATGAAGATATTATTAATGATGCTAAAATTAACATCGATTCTGAAACAGTGGGTCATTCGTTAGAGTACCAATGATGTGAAGATCATTGTCAAGGCGCCGACGCGGGCGCATGTGTCCGTTAATAATTGAGAAACGCGCGCGAAATGCTCGCGAGAAAAGCACGTGCAGCTTCATACCGGTACACGCGACTCAAGAGAATTGTTAATTGAGCTTTAAAATTCATTTATACGTACATTATGCATAACACCAGTGAATTTATTATATGGAACAAATAAAAACCCTTTATTTTTTATTATTTGAGTTTCAGTTTGATCGAGTAGTAGGTAACAAGTAAACGCAGTATGTTAAGCTGGGTACTCACTTAGCAGCGTAGCACGTAACGTATCAGATACGGTATCAAGTGAGTACCTTAGCAGCGTAGCACGTAACGTATCAGATACGGTATCAAGTGAGTACGTAGGCACGAGCCCGCTGCGAACCGCTCGCTGTAAGTTCGCAGTGATACCATCACTCGGCGGGTCATACAAACACAAAGGCGGCTCGCAGTGTGCTCGGACGAGCCGTACCCACTTGCAGGTTGATACCGTAACTGATACGTTACGTGCTACGCTGCTAAGTGAGTACCCAGCTTTAGTTGTTGTAGATCAGGATAGCAAGAGCTTATCAGGTTATGATGAAACCAACCCCAACCTATAGTCAGGAAAACGATATGCATATTGATTAAATCACTTTCATTTTCACTACCTTTAATTTAACCCTAATCCAAATTAATAAACGCCTTAGACTTGTACGCAACTATTATCGGTTTTACAACGATCATTCACTTGTGTAACACAGCCTTGACGCGTCGGAAGTACTCGTAGTTTCTCTTAGACTCATGTGTTATATTAATTACTGCCATATCTGTCCATATATGAACGATATACAATTACCTATTTCTTTAAAGTATGGCGTTACAAAAAATATATAACCCATTTTAGCGTTGCGAAACTCGATTCGTTTGATCTGGAGTTTAGTTGAAGTATTAAATAACGCCGACAAGTAGATAGATATTATTAATTCCAGTAACAAAGATACTCTATATTATGTAGGTACTTAGAAGTAATTAATCCTGTATATTGACCGTACAGTCGCAGAATTAGATGCTCGCATTACCTACACATTCGTTATAAGTACGATTTTTCCTCCTGTAATTAGGTAGTTTTTATTTACCTACATGCATGATAGTTTCAGGGATTATTAAATAATTTGCTTGTATTGTGGTGATTTTCCAAGATGAGAAAATTAGATGAGGTGCACCTATTTTAAACACAACAGCAATTAAATATTATTACCAGTAACGTTTCTACATAAGTGCGTCTCTTTGACAGAACACAATAAACTTAAAAATTATTGAACGAATTATTTATCAAAATATTTCACCAATCAACACCTACTAACTGACTGAATTGGTGATGACTGGAAAATTTACTCTGCTACCCATGCAATACCTGGGCTGGTTGCCAATTTATTACACGTTGTTACGTAACTTTCGACATTAAACAAATAAACAAGACCACAAAAATCTAAACTTAAGAAGATTTCTTTAATTATACTAGTTGTTTTCTTGTATTTTTTTGGTGTATTCAGTCACTTAATATTGTTCCAAAAACTAACACAACACGTCTCTTATCTTAAATGTGTTTTTTCTGCTCCACAGTTTCCTGAATAAAATGTTTGTACCTAACTCTTTTTTAACTCCATTTTTTCATTATTTTCAGTAATCCCAAGCCAAGGGACGACTAAGGAGAAGAGCCGGGCGGTGTCGCCGGTGGAGGAAGATGGCCCAGACGTGGTGTCCAGCGTGATCGGCAAGTATGGCCGCTGGCAGCTGCTCATGACGTTCCTGCTGTCTCTGTTCTCATTACCCTGCACCTTCCACATTTACCTGCCTACGTTTACTGTAAGTAAAACTTTTATTCTAATTCTAAACTTAGTTAATAAAACAACAAACTTCATTAGCTAAATAAGACCAAAAATATGTTGCTCATTTTTTTAAAAGCGTTGCCCCACACTAGGTATTTACTCTGTATCATGGGTACGTTTACAAACGTAGAAACTCACATATACAATCACCCAGACCCAGAACAACTACTGTAGTGTTGTTCAACCTGTTCAAGAAAACTTCGTAATTTTTTAACAAAATAAACTTATTATTTTAATAAACAAAGATTTTATTAATTATAAATTAGCTTGACCGAATGCAGTAACATCTAATTCTGTAATTATGCGACTTTTTTCATTTGTAGACAAGCTAGTATCGATCTCATACTTTATCTCAAACGAGAATAAGATAATACTTTTGAACGTTTCACAGCTTTTTGTCTATCACCAATGTGATAAAAGTAGGTTCTATGTATACCAATGTCATAAAGCTTGTTCCAAATATAAAATAAAAACTAATTTGAAAGAAACTTAGATGATCTAGATCCGTTAGTGACATTTTGAAATCTTTATTTAAAAAAAGGAATGTTTAATGGAAATAGATAAACAAGCTGACAAAAAAATTGAATATTACTTATAATTAATTTCTAAACATTTTAATTTTTATCAGACCCCTATAAAATAAAGACCCGTGCTTCATGAAGCTGCATTTTTTTTAATCGTCAGATATTGTTGTTTACATGAGCGCTTTGTAAATGCTCTTTGCATATTATTTTTTTAAACTAATTTAAACTTTTTTTTCAGGCAAAGGCGACTAATTTCTGGTGTCGAAGGCCAGATAACCTATCGAGCTTGCCACTATCGGAGTGGATAAATTATAGCCAGCCGATTGACAGTTGCTCAGTTCGGACGCTTGCCCCAGGGGTAACAGTGGAAAGCATACTGAACCATACCGCCCCACTCATAGACGCGTTCCAAAAATGCACAGAATTTGACTATGATAGGTCAGAGGTTGGCAACACTATAATTTCGGAGTGGAACTTGGTATGCGACAGAGCACATCTCACAAGTTTGGCTGAAGTAATGTTTTTGGTAGGCGTTGGGGTCGGTGGTGTCGTTGGAGGCTGGATATCCGACAGGTGAGACTTTGATGACGTCTACTCTATGGTGTTGCATGCTACTTTTGATAAGTAGTCTGAGTCATAAATAAAACAAAATTTAAATTTAATTCAATATAATTATAAAAGATGGCGCATTTTTATAATTATATTTCATTAAATTCTACATACAATTCACTATGACAATGCCATTCATGCGCCGAAAGACTGACAGACTATTTATAATATCTCTCATCCGGTGCATTATTGAGACGGGTCGGTTTTTCGATCGATTTATCCTGTGGCGAAAATCGACAGTCAGAATGACAATTCGATTTTTCTTCTACTAATTTTTGCAAGCGATGGAACTATCTAACTTGACATAGTTTCCTCTTTAAAATCTATGATGGCTGTACGGTCAGTGCATTGGGATGTCGTAATTGCTTAAACCTTTGTTCATGAAAAGTTAATTTCCGACGGTGTGATCGGAAATTAATCATTAGTTAATTTCCTGACAATCATCGCTATGTATTACCTTATGTTACATTACATGACAAATCATCTAACCAAACAAAATGCAAAACCCAAATAAACTTAAATACTGAAACATTATTTCGTGTTCTATCATCTTTGGAAAATGTGTAATTAAAAAGGAATAAAAACTTTTTCCAAAACAAATTGTAGCTGGCCACGCGGCGTCAAAAAAAAATTAATACCATTTCAGTTTATTTTTTCGTTTTCTTTATAAAGTAAATGGCATAATCCAGTTTTTTTTACACCTAAATGGGCCAGTATTCTATTTGTTTCGTAAGTAATATGTATATAAAACCTATTTCATCGATACTGTAAAAGTAATAAGATGAAGGCCAGTTTAAAAAAAGACTGTAATGCCATCTTTTTTTTAAATACATTATGGCTTTGTTGCTTTGACAATATTATGTATAAACAGGTTTTCAAGATATAAAACCTCAATCATAGCAATCTTTACACGCACAAAATATTATTGTCAAATATGTCTGCAGACCATTTTTAAAATAGTTTATAAATTAGAATGGCCCTAATTATTATATTTTTTAATTGCTACCTTTGTTCATAAAAAGTTAATTTGTGACGGTGCGGTGTGATCGGAAATTAATCATTACTTAATTTCCTGACCATCACATAAGTTACATTATAATTATGACAAATCATCTAACTAAACAAAATGCCAAACATTAACAAACTTTAATACATGACCGAAACATTATTTCGTGTTCTATCAATCTTTTTCGGAAATCTGACATTGAAAACAAAATAAAAACTTTTTCCAAAACAAATTGTAGCTGGCCACTTGGCGTCAAAAAAATGAAAATGCCATTTAAGATTTTTTTTCATTTTCTTTTTAAATTAGTTTATGGCATAATCCAGTTGGTTTACATCTAAATGGGCCAGTATTATATTTAATGGCTAATAATAATTATGTATAATTATATAAAATCCATATCATAGATAGGTACTGTAAAAGTAAAAGATGAAGGTCACTTTTAAAAATCTGTAATGTGATATATTTTTTTTACTACATATAGTAGTAAAAAAATATATTTTAATGCTTTGGCAATATATACAGCTTTTAAAGATATAAAACCTCAATCATATCAAACTCTATGTGCACAAATTATTAAAAATTTCTGCAGACCATGATAAAAGATTCATATTAGAATAAGTCCTAATTATTATATTTGTTACGTTCCAGATTCGGCCGCAAGCGCATTTTGATGAGCATGATGGTGGCACAGAGTTCGCTGGCCATCCTGTCATTACTGGTCCGTTCCTTCGTGCAATATGTCGTTGTGAGGCTGGTCATGGGCTTCGTGTCCGTCTCCGTGGTGTATGCTGCCTTCGTCCTCTCTGTGGAGCTGGTTGGAGGGAAGTGGGTGACCATCGCAGGAGTGTGCAACTTCTTCTGGTTGCCGGTGGCGTACCTGATAGTCACTCTCTTGTCACTGCTCATGCCTAACTGGAGGGACCTGCAACTAAGCCTGTCTGTTCCTGGGTGTCTACTGATTGCATTATGGTACAAAATATTTTCTTAATGAATTACTTTGTTACATAATATTTTCTGAAGTTTCTACACAAATTATTTAGAAGACCATTCACTTAAAATCTACACAATATAAATGTGCCTATTTTCTACATGTGACGGAGGGCAACTTACTAGATAGTAGCAATATAACCGTTTGTTTACAACTGACAATAAGTTTATTCTGTAAGATGAAACATAGTAGGGAATGAGTTGTAACTATTTTGCCGTCGTAAAGTATGCACTAAAAAGTATATTATGAACCAAGGTTACATTTAACAAATATAATAATTTACAGGTTCGTTCTACCAGAATCGCCAAGATGGCTGCTCAGTATGGGAAAGACTCAGGAAGCGAAGGAAATTCTTGAGAAAGCTGCTAAGATCAATAAGCTAGAGATGCCGTCAGACATCGACAAACTGCTGATGTTACACAAGACACAGGAGACTACAGAGTTGCCCAGCGTCATGATGCTGTTCCGAGGAGCACTGCGCAAGAGGACGATCTGTCTATTCCTGTCATGGTTCTGTATGACTATTGCGTACTACGGACTACTATTAAACATTGGAAACTTCAACTTGGGCAATCTACACGTCACGTCTATCATCCTAGCCATCGTGGAAATCCCAGCGATAGCGATTAGTATCCCGATTCTCTTGAAGGCAGGAAGACGGATCCCAATTTTCATCAGCATGCTAGTGTGTGGACTCGCTTGTATCGCGAGCGAGTTGTTGTCAATCGCGTTCGATGACGATTGGATCATGATCGCTTGCCTGATGATCGGGAAGTTTGCCATCGGCTCCACGAACATGATGATGCCTATATTCACTGTGGAACTGTACCCGACCGTGGTGAGGAATCTCGGCGTGGGAGCCAGTCAGATAGCCGCCGGATTGGCGCTTATATGCATACCGTACTTATGGAGACTGGTAAGAAAAACATTACATTAATCACTATAAATATATCTGTTAATTTAATACCCATCAACAACAGAAGCGGATATTGAGATACTTCCTGTTGTTGTGTTCCGCCCGCGCCATCCTTTGTGCGAGGCTGGTTATCTTATAGGAATGTTAAAAAAATTCAATTAACAGTTATTATTATAAATACAGCTTTAACTTACCAGTGCGAAAACAACTTCCTGAATTCTTGGTGACTAATTGGGTTACCCTTCAATGATAACTTCAATTAGTTACTCGTAGCTTTATCTTTCACCATAACGTATAGTGTGGGACGCCTGCTGCAAGATGGTTCGATGATTTAAGGAAGGTGGCTGGCAGTGGATGGATGCGGGCTGCCCAGGACCGGGATGATTGGCGCTCTTTGGGGAGGCTTACGTTCAGCAGTCGACGGCAATAGGCTGATATATATCTTTCACGATTGGTGTTTACAGACAGTTTTATCATTAAAAAAAATGTATGTTATCTTTGTTCTTAAAGCAAATTGGCAAATATTACAAACAGTGGCTTAACCAGTAGGCTCTTAATGGTTATTTGTTATACAAGAGTGCAAAGTTGCTTTTTAACCGCGTGCTCAATATTGATGACCGAGCAAGCTAAGGATTCTAAAATTGAATCACGAGAGCAACGAGTGATTCAAAAATTAGAATCCTGAGCGGTAGCGACGGAATCAAAAGAGCACAAGGTTGAAAAATCTTTGCACTCGAGTGCAACACGTAACTCCTTCCTCAGCGAGGAAATGACTAAATGCAAAAAAAAAAATACATGTACATTGTACAATCACAAGATAGGTACTTTTATTTCAGTTTAGGTATTAAGGAGGGAATTAAGTTAAGAATCCTTAGTGTAGCGAGGGATTCAAGTTAGACCAAGGCAACGCAGCTTTATATGCGAGGAAATAAATTTTATTTTTGAAATTTGATGTGGTACGACAACCTTCGAACGTGAAGTTGGCACCACAGCAAGCGATCAGCTGTTGTGGTCACCGGCCGCCATTACTGCTACAACTCTTTAGTGCACACGATGTTCTAAATTCAATTTACTTTAATCCTCTTGAGGATAAAAACGGCTTTTGCGCTCAGATATCGAAGAGTAAAGATACTCTTTCCGAGATGGGGGGATGAAAAATTTTAAAGATCTTAGATTATAAAATATCCCGATTCCATTTTCGAATCAAAACATAACGTTTTTTTACGTAGGACTCGAACGACTGGGGTAATTTTTCTTCCGTGTTTTTGGCTTCAAATATCAAAGGCCTACTAAGAACCTAGACATTCTATTATGTAAGTTTAAGTTATTGTTCCTGTCCCATAAACCGATACTTAGTATATTTTAATATGTGTGTGTTACAGACAATGTTCAACGAGCACTTGCCGATGGTGACGATCGCGGCCCTGGCGGCTATCGGTGGCGGAATAGTCCTCCTGCTCTCCGACACCACGCGGCCTGAGGAAAAGCCAGTCACAGACAAGAAAATGTAAGTACAGACCTACTTAAAGAATCATATCATCCACACTAAGACTAAGGAGGCAAGGGCGAGTTTTCGTTTTTTTAATTTTAGATGTTCAAATAATATATATACCCCTATGTATTAAGGACGTTTATATAATCATGTTTTAATTTGCAAGGAATGCTTTATTTGTAATTAGTACAAAACGTAGTAGTTATAATTATTAGTTGTGTACACTATCGCATTGGATTGTCATCCTGTAATGATAGCTGTTGTAAGATGGAGAAACAAATAAATATCGAAAATTGCAACGTATAATTAAGTAAATAGTGTAAATTAAACTCAAAATAACTAGGTTTTTTTTTTTGTAGTTCTATGATATTGGGAAATGAAGATATTATATACATATTTTGCTGTCTAAGTAACTAATAAATCGAAGACACTTTTAATAGTGAGTTGAAAATTGTAGGTATCTCGGAATCCAGGAAAACTGGAAAACATATCGTGGAAATACATCAAATTAAGATTTTTGCAACATATCTGATCGTTCTATTAATATGCTATTGAAGTAGCATTTTTATATAATGCAGCAGGTTTTAAAGGATAAACACGATGCATTACAATTTAATGATTGACACAAAATGAGTACCAGGAGAAGCAATTAACCCCTCAAACGTCCTTATGAGCACCCGGTGGATCATAAGTAAAAATGAAAAAATGTTCCCGTAATTACGGTGATCACGGGACATTTGGAGATTTTTTTTAAAGAAAGTTTCATGTTTTCAAGGGGACGTTGGACGGGTTAAGTCCGAAACCCGTTATCATTTGTAAAGGACAAAAAACCTGACACTTAGACTAATAAAAGAAATAAAATATCTAAGAACGAATCAAAACTTCCTGGTTTGCAGTCAACTTAAAAATACGGTAGCATTTTAATAACCGACTTCAATAAAGAAGGTTTTCAGTTCGACTCGTATGTTTGCTTGTATGTATGTTTGTCCGCGATTATCTCGCATTTGGCAGAACCGATTTTGATGCGGTTAGAGAAGTGTTCGTTTTATTCTGGAAAAGGTTTTGGTATACAATAATAATGGATATCCCGTGACGTAGACCGCAAGGATCCATTATTGCTTACTTGAATGGCGTTTTTTTAGAGACGCTACTTATTCATAAATTCCTGGGCCGATTCATAATAATATTTAGACGCATGCGTTAGTGTGTTTAAATAATTAAAACTAAAACGGCTTTATTACAAAACGTGGTTTAACTTAGACCAAGGTTTAAATCAAAAATTCATTTTTGATTTAAACCTTGGTCTAAGTTAAACCACGTTTTGTAATAAAGCCGAAAGAATCGTAAACCTGACTTATTTACTCTACTATTTTTTTCTAGGCATTAGTGTTGCTTGACAGTTTTACCGAAGCACTTTAATCTGGTCATAGAAAAAATTAAGTAATCAATGCTATCACTACTTTTTAATCCTAAATCTGACACGGTGGATTTAGTATTAATCACGTCCATTTTATTCAGTAAATTCATTGCATTTAGACAATTAAGTATGAACCATAAACAATCTGGTGGACTAAAGAAATTCTGTGACTGACGTACGTAAATATTTAGTAACTTTTCTGGTAGTCGATCTGACAGATTTTACCTCATGAATTAGTAAAGCGACTTTATTGAGACTGTATATTAGTGATAACGTACCTACTCGTACATATTTCAGTTAACAATATTATTCTTACATATAACGGCTAAATTGAATATGATTCCGAGCATTTACAGGCAATCATAATTCTGAAAATAATTACTTTAACCATAATGTGAAAGTAACACGGAAATAACAACTCTATTGAGAAAACACTGAGAATTTGTCCTTTCTATAAATAAAGCAAGGTAGTTAACTGTTGTGTGTAATACGAAGGAGCTAGAACTAGGTCAAGGTGTGCATAATCCTTATGTCCCATGCACTTACTGCAATTTCCGCATGTTATTGAAATCAAGTCTCATGCAGTTTGAAAATACTACTATTCTAGTACAGCTAGCGCCATCTATACCTACGATCAATGTTTGAGAACTAATTGTGTTTTACTTTCAGGCCTACGTACGACACCAACTCGCCGTGCAACGGAACGTTTACGATCACTGACGACAGAGGGCACTAGCACAACAAAGTGAAACATCATAGTTACCAATGTGTGTAGATCACAACATACTCTTATCTGTACAAAGTGCAATGGACAGTGAATAGTGAGAATTTTTCGAATTTAATTTACAGTTTTAAGTTGAATGTTATGACGAATGGTCGAATAACAACATATCATGGAAAATAGTTCTGTGAGTAAGTTGAATGTAAAGTACACTTGTAAGACAATGCAGTATCATAATAATTAGTTTAAGACATCTAATTGTATTAAGAAACTAGATTTAAGTAAAGAGTCTATTTAAACTAGCAATATTTCTTAACTAATGAAAGTTAGGAGACTCAGACCAATATTTTATCAGTAAGTTGTGTCTAATTAGATTTAATTACTCAATGACTTCCCTAAAATATCAATTAAGTAGAAACGTATGTCAATTTAATGAAATGTTACCCAACGTCGTTAACTAAAATGTGGAAGTTAGCAATAGTTTAACAGAACCATACGAGTAATTGTGTGAATTGGTTTAATTAAATGAACGCAAGATATAACATGTCAAATGTAACCGGACACCTGACTAGTATTGAATAACCATTTGTATAATAAAGGTCTAAGAACCATCATAAAACCTCTTTGCTCACTCAACTGCTTCTGTTACACTTACAGCAGAGACCTTATAATTACGCAATTAGGGCTCTTTTTAAAACGACGCGACCTCTTCAATGATATTCTTTAGTCAATAGGTTGTTCTATAATCTGTTGTAGCAAAGAAATCTCCTTTAATCCACTTTTAGTCGTTGTCAATTCTACGTGGCCTTAAGTTTGCGGCAAAAGGCTGGTCCTTAAGGGTCCCCCCACATTTATTGAAGCGGAATCGGCTTAAGCCGGTCAAGAAAACCTTTATGTCAACGTAATAAGGGTGTTACTAATGCCATTCGCATCGGCTCGGCTCGGACGACCCGATCCGATGCGAATGGCATTAGTAACCTTATTACGTTGACATAAAGGTTTTCTTGACCGGCTTAAGCCGATTCCGCGTCGATAAATGTGGGGGGACCCTAAGAAAGCTTGACGAGGGTCCATTTTAAACTAAGGAAACAGTGTATTTCTTATACACTGTTCCCCTATAGATTCAAGTCATGAGTCATCGTGGACAACAGAATATGAAAACCCAATAAGAGATCCTTTGCTATTTAAAACTCAATTATTAACCGACCCTATATTTTTTTCAATATTTTAATATCTATGAATACTTTTTCAAGTCGTTTTAATTTACCGAAGCTACAAATTAGTTAACAAAATGCAATAGCCGTACTAAATTGTTACTGTAACCATGATTTATATGCATGCTACGTTAAAATTTTTAAAAAGGCAACGGTTAATTTTCGTAAACTTACAAATTAAGTTAACGGTATGAGCGTATGCAATCTATTTACATAATATTTGGTTGTAAATGACTCACAATTTTTGAAATGTTCTTTAATAATTGTAGCAATAACGGTAAAGTCCACAGCAACCGAAAACATTAGAGGGCATGGCTGCGGGAATGATTTTTCAGTAATTCAGGAAGTAATACTTCCAAGCCTATAAAATCACTCAAGACTCTAGACTTACTTTGTGATAAACTTAAATAAATAAACATTGTAATTATTACTTTAAATCTACTTATCTTACATTTATGCATCTTATATTTTTAATTGTACAGTTCTAAAATTATAATTAGGGGAGTGTGTACCTGTATTTCTTACCAATTAGTTTATTTATTGTCATAACATTAAGTATTTTAAGTAACCTAAGTACCTACTGTAGGATATAGACTCGATAGTGTCATGCTACCTAACATAAAGTTACCATCAGTAGACATAATGACAATTTCCTTCGTGTTTGGCTTATGTACTTATTTGGTAATCAATGTAAATCTTTTAATGACTTTATCTGACTCTATAAAACATTGAATCGTTTAATTACATGAACTATCAATAAATTACATCAATCTATAATAATAATTTTGAAATAAACTAATAATTTTTACATTTGTCTGTTATTCGCCCAATTCAGTAATCGATACGATGCATACATTTTGGGCTATATGGGTAAGTATATGTTATCTAACACATGCAAGTATGCCAAAAGAGTGTCGCGACCGCAATACTGAAGAATTGGCTTCTCAAGCTGTGGTGACCGCGAGGCTTCATGCGGTCACACACAAATTGACAGGTGCCCTGCGAGTGCAGCGCGGCGTCCGTGGTCAGGACATTGACTCCTTCGTGTAGGGCCGGCCGCGGTCCCTTGGTCGCCATTACAAAATGTCGGTAACGGTGACGAGCCTGCTCAGGCGTCATTACAAACGTGACTTGCATGGTCATGAACTGATTCAACAGACACATAGACATTTAGAAGTCAAGTAGATATTTAACGCTTTGGTTGCCACTTACATCTCTTTGCTGTACAGTGCTATTCAATAAATAATAATTCTCAGCAAACGAACTTATCCGAAGCTTTGGATAAAGGTTGCATTTGATGTACACACTGACTCACTCTGATCTTATCTTACTCGTTACTTATTGTACTCCAAACTCTTCGATGGTAAACTTTTGATTTCGTTCAACTCTCAAGGCGAAAGATAAATATCTTGCCAAATCACTGATCGGTTCAGAAAATTGTTATTGCTAACCAACTATCGTTTAGGTATCCTTCGCGGCAGAGTACCCATCAACGGGTCATAGTTAATTTCTCTGGTCATTCACCTGTTGTACACTAACCCAAATGCATAATAGTATTTAGTCGATATGAATATGTGACCTCGTAGCAGGTCCTATTGTGGTGGCAAATAGATACGTGTCGAATCAGAAAGCCGTTGAAAAAGGCGATGCAGGACGGATAACGGGGCGGGCAGCTCGCCCGTCGCCGCGTCGGGCAACTCAGTCACTAGTACTGGGAATCACATGTGAAATTATGCCAAGCGTTTAAATGTGTAATAAGCATGCACAATGTTTATTTTGCACAGTGGACGACGTATTCTATGAGACCTACTTCATAGACCGATCGTCTCGGTCGCTGTTGGAACTCGGTACATACTTTGGGTGTTCATTGGAGCCTATGTTTATTTTGAAAAATATATTACGCATTGCTTTGTTAAGAAGTTTCATGTCAGTCATTTTTTAATACGCCTAGCCCTTAAAAAATGTGACATTGATCGAACATCCTAGTTTTTTATTTGATTTAACATAAGAGTAGAATATGAATATTAGCAGAAAAGAAATAATACACACAATAAAAGAGAGCGATTTCATTTGGGAAAAACAAGTTTTATCACAGCTACTAACATACCTAAAAACAATGAAACAAAAGAAAAGTCTGATCCACTTTCTATCAATCGCAACGTATCATCAACGCTTGTCACATATATCGAACACTACATCACAGTTATCTAATACATAATGTATTTACTTAATACACATTATTATAAAACAGCGTGTTCCTGGCTAGACCAGAATGGCTAACTAACACAGAATTATTTTTTCGGAAAATGCATTTAAGCTATATCCACTAGGTATATATGATGGGTTGTGAACGCCCATAACTGACATTGAGGCTTTTAGGTACGAGATTACAACAATGAACGGTCGTGAGAAGAAGAATATATTGTTATTGCTCTTATGAATGACGCTTTCCTAACACACTGATGTGTGTAATATTATTAACATATGCCACAGTTATTGTCAGTCAGAACAAGACTGCAGTCAGTCGGATGGCATGGTTGAGCAGAGGCTGAGCGATCGACTACTACGCAGCGTGTCGCGGGTTCGATTCCCGCACGAAAACAAATATTTGTATGATCTACAAGTGGTTGTTCCGGGTCTGAACGTTTGTGTGTAACGCACCCATGATACAGGAGAAATTCATAAAACGGGGCAAGGTTATTTAAAAAAAAACTACGTTTTTCTCCCGTCATTTGACCACAATAACATGAAAATAAACAAAGCTGGCGAAATATGGGGGTACACATATAAGGTACATGATATCATCAGACTACCACCACAACATAGTTAATCAAAAATGCCATCTCATCATCACCGTCATATAAACGCATTTACGACCAGGATACAATTAAGTTAACACCTTCGTGGACTTTCCTCCGCACATTTCCAGCATCGGAAAATTAAATCGAGCTTGTAATGTGTACAGCGACGCGCAGCGGGGAATGAACTATTATGGCCACGGTAACTCTCACTTGCTCGGCTAGTGATGCTGCCGATACACTTTCCTGCGAGTGCGTGACTCGACTGCGACGAGCCAGTGAAACAGCACTGATGTAACAAACCCCAAATGCATTATCCTGCAACATACCAGCACATAATATGACTCCACCAACATCTGACTTACATGATTAAACTTTAAGGTGGACTACTTTTTGTCATTTAAACGAAGCAGATACAGAACAGTTATAGCAGTTTTGACATTTCATGGCGATCAAGGAAAATGGTAAAAAAATCATAACCTGCAATTATTGTCAATATGCAATGAACGTGATGATCGATACTCATATGAGCACAGGCCTCTTCCCTAATGTAGAATTAATTGGCTTTTATTAATATCATAAATATCAATACAACCGAAGGTTCTCTAGCTAGGTTGGGCTTGACTTCCATATTAACCAGTGGTGTGGCTCAGTACTGGTCAACAATTGTTATAATGTATAGGTAATTCGACATGTTTGTTGCCCGAGTCACAGTATGTTACAACCCGTAGGCTTTAAACATCGAAATGCTTGCATTCATTGTGTTATTTTGTCTATTCTTCCATCGACAACACTTGTTTCTACGGTGTCATGCTACGCGTGTTGCAAATTTGCAACAATTTTAGGTAAGATCAGTATACCTCTAAGCTTTTGTTTGCCCAATATCCAGAATCATACCTACCATGTTATGTTCCTATAATGACTGTAAACATAGCACTGACACTGCGCAGTCACATTTAATGCAAGCACAGCAATGTCATTAACCACTAAACATTAAAAGTAACTAAAACCCGACTACGAAAAAATCGCGCACTGAAAAGTATAAAACAAGAACAATATTCATTTGACCGATATTGTGCTAGCCGTGGTCGTATGCCACCTAACCAATAAAGATTGTGTGATACAACTGCAGGTAGCATACGACCACGGCAAGCACAATATCGGTCAAATATATTGTTGTTCTTGTTTTATACTTTTCAGTGCGCGTTTTTTTCGTAGTCGGGTTTTAGTTACTTTTAACTTATTTTTTATTTATACCATTTTGGGGTTATATTATTAATAATATTTGATATAATAATAAAAGCAAAGTAGCGAGTGAATTTCATTGATGTACTCATTAAGCCTTTTCATTGTTGATACCCATGTTGACACTGTTAGAAACGGGTTAAGTAGCTAGTAAAAGCTATAAAATGTATATATATTTCAAATGTGCTCATCAAGCCCTTTAATTTGATACCCATGTCGATACTGTGCGAAATTTTTTTTGTTACGACTTTACATCCCCTAGAGGGCGCCATATTAGATTTGGTAACACGTCACCTACCCTATAACCAGCGGACAACTGAGACGCTTCTAACGACACCTCATTTGTCATGTAGTGATAAGTAGATTAGAAATTATGAGGGAACAGACAAACATATATACATACAAACATACATACATACCGGTCAAAATCATAAGCCTCCTTTTGGCTTTGCCGTAGTCGGGTAAAAAGTAACAATCATGTTGTTGCCACACTGACATCTCGCATGCTGTGAGCATTTAGATTGAATTACCGAAAACACAATGCCTCCATTGGGGACGAAGCTGATCGGATATCTTAGGTTACTCGGCTATTTAACTTGGATCGAGATTGAAAATTCCTGGGCTCATCGCCAGTACATACGTCTAGTATGTACTTCGAAAACCTCTATATTGACGATGTATGAAATAGCGCCGTGAGGGACACCCTAGGAAGACCACACACTGACCTTATTGGTAAGGTTCTTCAGAAATCTCGGGTACGTAGTGCTCATAATCAGCGTGCCTGTATGACCACACGTATGATGGAAAAGAACGTAAAAGCACCAGATGAATGAAATAAAGAGACTAAAGGATAATGTAAGGATCGTAGCAAGTGGCGTAAGTTTATTTCTGTATGTATGAAATAATTCTTTTGATCGCATGGTGACAAGAATGGATAAAGTAAGGAATGAGTTTATAAGGGGAAGTTTGAAAGTGGCGCCTGTTACAGAAAAAATGAAAGGGAATCGTCTATCTTGGTATGGACATGTGATGAGGAGGGATGACACCCATGTGACTAAGAAAGTGATGAGTATGAATGTTGATGGATGGAGAGGACGAGGAAGGCCAAAGAAAAGATGGATGGATTGTCTAAGGAATGATATGAAAGAAAAAGGAGTAAATGATACTGTGACGTCTGATAGGGGAGAATGGAAGAAGAAAACGTGTTGCGCCGACCCCAAATAGAATGGGATAAGGGCAGGAAGAAGAAGAAGAAGATCGCATGCCTATAGTGATAGGTACTTGCGTACGTTACTATTTGTTACAGGTTATGTTAATAAAAATGCATAGATCGTAATAATGACATTAGATTCATTAAACATGAACTTTAAATTATTTGAGGTCATGCAAGACACGTTACAAATGTAACTTAAGCAACTGGCCCACAAATTTACCATTTTATGTATGCATGTGTGCATTTTATAATTATTTATTCATAATTTTAGCTGATAGATATTTAGGCCATGCTGATACTAGCCAAGCCCACTGTCGGTAAAACTTCTCATAAAATCTACAACATTTTAAGTGTGGTGTACACTTAATTTAAATACAACTTAATTTAAATAATTTATTTGACTTTAATTACCATCTACAAACAATCTCTTAAAAAATTTAGAGCGTGTTGTTTAAAATTTAAAGATCTGTATCACTAAGTAGTGAACTAATGTTATGATGACTGTATCTCGATATGAATGCATGGCGGATACGGTACGTAATATAAATAAATGTAACCTTCAACAACTTCGTGAACTACAGACAACCGAAGTTCAAGCAGGTTTATATCCAGATCATTTTTTTCTAACTGGGTTTAAAATGTAGCTATTTTAATATTATATACTACAGACTAGATGCATAAAGACTGTAACAACTCACATTCTTCAGAAATTAATTAGGTAATGTTGCATTATGGTAACCTTTGATAAACTAGAAATTGCTCAAAGTGAAGTTCTCAGGGAGATCCAATAGCATTCCTAGATAATATAGCTTCAATATGGGCGTGAATAGAAGCTTACCTCATGCATTTATGCCATTCAATAGTACTAGTGGCACAGATCCAATCCGGTTTGCAAGAAGTATAGGGCAGAAACATCCATAGCCGTAGGTGTAAAATCAAGATTTGAAGAGATTGCGTGAAAAAATATTTGAATATTGAACTGTCTCGATTGAAATAGTATCATTAAAATAAAAATGATGTTACAATTCACGTTATGAATACAAATAATTGAGACAATAGATTTTTCAATAATTAGATCGTTTAGCGGTATCTTCGCGTCTAGCACAGCCGATTTGTATAGTGGTGCATTTGACTGGGTTCGCGTGTTTCGGGTATGCGTTCACAGTTGGTCACCTTGCAATAAGGTATGGTGGTCGCGTCGGGCGCAGGGCGAGAGTGGGCGACCTCATATAGCTTGCGCGGGAGGCGTTTCCTTTATTTGTTGGTTGTTCGCTGCGTGATAGTGACGTGAGTCTGCGCAGGACACAGGACATCATGCGTGCTTTGCTGGTGAGTCTCAGTGACGTGCCCTCGCCAAGGGCGGTTATATCGCATACCAACAAGTATTGAAAATATTTTCCTTTTTCTCAAAATAAAATTTTCGAAAGTGATTTTGAATATTTAATTATAAATTATTATCGTCATAAGTGCTTCCGAGTTCTTTCAAGGTGAAAATAATTCAAAATATAGATTCTTCTTTGCCTTTCATTGTCATTATTAACTTTCAGGCATTAACACACAACAACATTTTTTTATTAATTAAGTACCTGCAATACTACGTATATTTTTTATAATATACAGCTTTTTTTTTAATGATAAACCAAATAATAATTTATCTTCACCTTGAATGCAACAACAATAAAAAATTTAGACTTAATAAAAAGTACACTTACTATAAATAACTTGCTTATACTCTTAGATATTGTAAGGACAAAGTTTTATGAAAGTAGTTAGGTAAAATATACAAGTGATTAAATTATCTAACTACTTTTAGGTATGTCTGACTACAACAAGTTCTTGGTAGCATTCAATGAATAATATACAAGTAAATTAATATCTGTAAAGAATTCAGGTCGATCATACAGGCGGCATTCGAGGTATCGATTTCGCGGCAACCTTGAAGGCGATCGTGAGGTGACAGATTACTGCAGTACGTCGAGTGTCTATTGCTCTAGTAACCTTACAACATACCAATATAAGTAACGCCCTTAATAATTCACAAGCGGAACTAATTGTTGGTACTAGCACATAATTTGGCAAGTTAGTCGTTGTCATGTTAACAGCAGCTGAATTACGTAAAGCACGCAACTTACGGCAAATAGCTCGCGGGTGTCGTTACCACACTGGCCCAGTGTTGTGAACAGGCTTGGCTGGACGTAGATACGGACTATAGGCATAACTTGTTCTATTTCAACAGTTATATTTAATTGTGGCCGTTCACTGCAAAAACTCGAAGTATAAACTCACTCGCCGCACGCTGTTACGCAGTCTCTAGCGATAATTAATCTGTATTCCGAAATCTCGCCTTGAATATGTGGTTCTACGGTAACTTACAATCCTTGTCAAATACTTAGTGCAACAGGTGCCATCACCTTACGACTTGCTGATTACCAGTATAACTTAAGAGACAGAAGCTCGGCTTCTCACCGACCAGTGGCGAAACTGTGAAATACTGAAAGAACTAAGATGTGTGTATAAAATTAGTCACGTTTCCATTTCGCGGACACACTCAATCCACAGATATGTATAACAAATGAAGTTTTAGGTACGTCCTGATATTTTAAACGTTCCCAAACAGTTAAAAATTTTGCTTGTTGGAAATGTGCGTGTGTGTTAGTACACCTTCCGTTTGCCCTGCGTGACCCGGGCAACGTGTTCCTCTATAATTCGATAATTAATCAATTAGATTAATACACTCTTGGCCATTGTTTACAAACATAGATTCATAGAACAATCCGTGTCACTAAATTAATAGTAGCCGAAGCGAGTATTGTATAGTATACATTGACAATATAAATCTACACAAACATGTGGACCCAAACCTGTAAGAAAACTGTTTTATTTATTAACCAGATTTTTCTTTATGGAACAATCAAGGTTTTTCTCAACTTTCTCATAATCTACAATATATGTAGCTGCCGCGCAAGATTTTCTTCTAAATTAACAACTAAAGATCGAAAAATAACTTTTCTCGCATATTTACACTTCATACTCTTCACATGAAAGGAAATCTTTACAGAAAAACAAATGAAGAATGCTTTACTTAACCTTGCTTTTTGCTGTTTCCCTTCGTACATAATACGTGATCATGGAAGTATTGAGGTGGCAGACGCTTACGATGCGATTTAATTGTCGCCCAACAATGCATGACGGTTACGATGCACCTAGTTATATGATAAACATACACATGCGAACATAATTGGACATTATCCACACGTACTTATTCAACAACATATCGAATTCTGACCGTTTTGAGTGCTTTTCAATCGACCTCTTACGGCTCTTACAAAAGACATCAACGCGCACTCGGAGCACCTGCGTCACTCCTCATTATGTGTTATGTAGTGTCCGGTAATGAATACAGACGTGTAATAGCAACTAGTTTATGAAATGTGTAGGTAATCACTGTCATGTTTTCTTCAAAGTTTAATTTTCTAATTAAAAAATATTTTAAAAACATTCCTACGGTTATCTAATAATCTCTCTACGTCGGCGTCGTGTTTCAATTGATTGATATTTTGCGAAGTTTTTACTTTTTTGTGACGTTACCAATTAATAACAATAAACATTACTTTCGAAGCATTGACATTAAAAAAAAATACAACAAAATGAAGTGTAATGAATATTAAGTGCAATAACGTTTTAAGTTATGGATTGTCTGAAGCAGTCTGACATTTGATAGATAGTGCAATAATAATTAGGTATTTAGTGTATGGTTCGCCATTCCAACGCAATCACCTTGACTGGCGGAAGCGTACTGCGCCCGCGCCGGGCGTCCTTACTCCTTTCAGATCACTGATCAGTCTGCTCACGCCCTAAACAGAGTGCTCTTACAAAAAAACCAACAATTCGTTTAATCCAAACAATCGAACACGGTGTCATGACGGGAAATACTAAAACATAATTTTTATTTTGTGTTGTTTGAACTTTGTGATATCTCTTTGAAAGTCTATGAAACAGCATGCATGCATGAGTGCTTAACATCAAAAATGAAAAGGCATAAATTCGCCTAATTTACATGCCAATATGGTTTAGAAGTTATCAAATTCATTTTTATGAGGATCCTTTTTGTATGCAATACATTCTGTTTACTTACCAACTTTTTCTAATTTTAAGTCGAGTGAGACAAGTGTTTGGCTAAAATCAACCTTATTAAATGCACAATACTAAATGACCTGGAGTTTTGCTGAACCCACAACACGAATGATCCGTAAATATTAACACATGCCCGCCAATATACACACCAGCTAACTAGATCATACAATGCACTCAACTTTCGCGGCCGTGACGAACAATCGAGAATTTCCTTATTTTCTAAATACACACTCAATGCGATTTCATAAAAGAAAGAATCATAAATACAGCTGTGCAATTTGTCGCCTCACTAAGCTATGGTGTTGTTTGTACGAGAAACGTTGCAACCCCTAAGCAATGAGGTCAAATATTTTGACAACTTCGCTATGTTATAAATCGATGACCACTAGGTACTTTGTGTAATATTCCTGCCTTTTTTAACCGACTTCAAAAAAGGAGGAGGTTCTCAATTCGGTCGGTATGTTTTTTTTTAATGTATGTACACCGATTACTCCGAGGTTTCTGGTCCGATTAGTGTAATTCTTTTTTCGTTCGATGCAGTATACTTGCAGTTTGGTCCCATAAAAATTTCATCCAATTTGGTTCAGTACTTTTTATTTTGTGAGCATTTTTATTGATGGATGATGTGATGATCTTTACTTTTTTGAGTGTTTGTTACACGATTACTCCGTCAATTGTGGACCGATTTTCAAAATTCTTTTTTTCTTGTACGAGAAATAGTTCACTTTAGGGAACACTGCAAGTTTCATCAAAATCGGTTCAGCAGTTTTTGATAGGGAATTTTATTAGCTTATTGTGTACATGAGCGATGTTAATACCGGTGCTAAGGATTACCAACTTCTAGTGCACATGTAAGACAATGATGTATTTGACAAGAATTTGGGTTGAATATTTAAACTAAAAAGAGTAAAATAAAAAAACTTAAAAAAAAAATTTAACCGCCTTCAAAAACAACCACAAAAACGGGTAAAATAACCTACAAAATAACTTTTCTTTCGGAAGTCGGTGGCATAAAAGACAACGAAATAAAAAAAACAAAGCCTACCACCGAAAGAAAAGTTATTTTGTAGGTTATTTTACCCTTTTTTGTGGTTGTTTTTGAAGGCGGTTAATTTTTTTTTTTAATTTTTTTTTCTGACAAAGGTTATTCTATAATGATGTATGGAATTAAATATGAAAAAATAATTTAAAAAAACATTTCATTGACTTCACAAAAATTGCTGATTTTATTTATACGCAGTAGTAGATATATCTATATTATGCATCTTTATGCGTGTTTAACGCAACGCAACTCAGCCGATCAAATTAATGAAATCATAGTAAAAAGTGAGTTCGGTAATCTCGCCAAAGTTAGAGAGTTTAATAAATAAGTTCTCTATTGCGAAATGTACATCGATTTCCGAAAGTGGAATAAGTAGCCATTTGCATGTTGCGACAATATTCACAACTCAACAAGTTACTGTCTCAATCTCAATACGAACTACGTTACTGCCGACCATTTCACAATAACGATATGATTGACATACATAAATAAAAACCATAACCTTATTCATGAAATAAACAGACAATAATTTCTGAAGATCTTAATCAGCAATGAGTTGCTATGGTTGATTTAAAATGTAAGGTATGTTTTGCTTTCGGGCACGCCGCAATCGCGGCGGTAAGACCCCTCTTCAAGGAGTGACTGGATAGGCTTCACGGCGTCCTGACCTACCGATTGACGCAGGTCCTCACCGGACACGAAAGTTTTGGGAGGTACCTGTGTCGGATGGGGAAGAAGAAACGCCTCGGTGTCACCACTGCGAGGAACGCCCGGAGGACACGGTGGAGCATACGGTGTAGGACTGCCCCGCTTGGGCAGAGCACCATCCTCACGACGGCGACAGGAGGCGACCTCTCGCGCCCGGCATTGGTCGAGGCCATGATACGGGGCGAGACGGCGTGGGAAACGATCGCCTCCTTCTGCGAAGCAGTCATGCTAGCAAAGGAGGAGGCGGGACGCCTGAGGGAGCGGACAGCGTCCACCTCACGACCCAGTCGCAGTGTTAGACGCCCACGGCGACGGACATCGCAGGACGATCTCCGGCCACCGAAGGCGCGGACATGGGGGCGGCGAGTAATGGGTGTCTCGCTGTCTGACCATGGACCATGCCCGGGTCGAAGGCGCGTTGAGTTCCCCGCACGCCTCAAAGAGGGTCAGAACAATGACGGGGCCCCCTTAGAGGGCCAAAGCCTGCCGGGGTCGCGGGACTTACGAGCTACCGTGACCCCTGAACGCAAAGGGCTATCGAAGAACACCGTAGATTTTAGTCAGTACAAGTCTGACTGTCCCTCCTGTCCTGCCCTGGGTGGGAGGACTCATTTGATGATTTTACCACGCAAAAAAAAAAACAGAAAAAAGAAGTATATTTAGCTTTAAATAGACATGCGCTTTGGCACAGGCAGCGTCACGATGTGGTTAAGCTCCTTGAAAGAGTAGAATAGAATAGAATATAGATACTTTCTTGTTGACAAAAATAGTAGATGCTTTACCACAAAACGCAGAAATCGCCACCACCTTTGCCAAAACGTGTCATTTACTCTTACTCATGCGTAAATACTAAGTTTTAAATATATCTGACACCATAATGGCACATAGGTATTATGTTATGTGGATTTAGCTTGTATGGATCTACATAATGTATAATGCTATGTAGAATGCTGTCCTTGTACACCATTCGTAGATAACCTACTCTGTGTATGCAGTTGTAGAAACCTTTAAATTAATTGAGATTTAATAGGAAATTAGCATCAATTAAGTACATACCTATACCCATAGGCAAATACTTCATAAAATTTACATAAGTATCTAAACACTTAATCCGGAAGGTATTGACCAAATTGAAATAATGCAAATTTTCACCAAGATACTTCAAAACAAAAAAGTGAGTGATCTAAGGGCGTCTAGGTCTTAATAATGTAGATTACTTACTCTTTAAAACTAAATTCAAAATATTCCTTTGACGTACCGCGCACTTAACCAAGTAGATACATTTAGAAACTCGACGAGGGTTTCGTAATCTAATAAAATACGCAGATAGGCATTTGTTTAGTCCAACAATAGAATAAGAATAAGGCATGCAATAAGGCCTGTTGGTCTAGTGGTTAGTGACCCTGACTGCTATGCCGGAGGTCGTGGGTTCGATTCCTACCCAGGACAAATGTTTGTGTGATGAGCACGATCATTTGTTCTGTGTCTGGGTGTAATTTATCTATAATATGTATGTATTTAGAAATATATAAGTATGTTTATCAGTTTTCTAGTACCCATAACACAAGCTCTGCTTAGCTTGGGACTAGATGGCGCTGTGTGATAGTTGTGGAATATTATTATTATTATTATTATATAATATAACATTAGTTGGATAACTGGAGTCTAGTGTTATACCTACTCGTGAGCAAGGTCCACGTCGCTGGAAAGTGTGCCAGTTCACTGGTTGAGCTATAAATAGGTACATTCCTTTAGCCAAATTGAGCTTAAACAGAGTCAGTTTGATAACTGGCGTGGTTTATGCAAAAAAAAAGACATAAGCCACCTCATAAGCCACTTCTTTATTGGTTTCACGTAGTTTGACGTAATTAAAGGCGGGGGACGCCTATGGATTTTGTCAGAAGCGAGTGAGTGGCTAAACTGTCTTATGATACTCGTACCAAATTATCTACGAACTTTGTGTTTATCTCAACTATGCAAATTAGTGCGGGCTTACACTTAAATTCCCACCAAAACCCAAACAGGGATTTACGGCAAAACAAACATACTGTTAACAAGTGTTCCTCTCTTTTATTCCAGATATGTACGCTGTGTGTTATCACAGCTTATGCTCAATATAATGATTCTCCGGCTCCGCCACGGCTGCAAATTCCAGGCGCGATCCCAGTAGGAGGTCAAAGACAAGGAGGATTCAGACAGGGACGCCTGCAGGCTTCTCCGGGTGCAGGAGGACCGGCTAGAATCAGGAGGCCGGGCTTAGCCAGACCATCATTTAAGTCAGTAGATGCTTCACCGCGGCCCAGCCTTCAGTCACTCGACGAGCCTGCTAAGCCAGTCACTGAAGAACCAGAAGATGAATTGGAAATCAATACGCCAACAGCTTTCTCTCCTAATATATTTTCCACTCCCGAACCCCAAAACGATTACTACGACATAACGACCACTTCACAACCCAAACCACCGATTGTATACAATCAATCCCCATACCCACAGTCCACCCCGTCAACAATTAGACAGCCACTTGAACCCATCAAGCCGACACAATACAGACCGCTGCTGGCCCCACAAGCCTTCAATCCGGTTAGAAATGAACCGGTCAACAAGCCGCAACCAGTGAGACTGCAACCACTTTCGAGTAGACCCCAGAGGCCTGTGTTCAGACCCGAACCGAAACCATTCATTGAAGATGATGAGGCACCCATTCAACCTGTAAGACAGTATTCACGACCACAGGAACCTATTAACAGGTCACCCGCTAAACCACCTCAGCAAAAATACACACAGTCGCACCAGAGAGAGAAAAAACCTGTAGCTCAGATTCTTCGTAAATACAGAGACGAGAATGAAGACGGCAGTATCACATGGGGATTCGAAAACGACGACGGATCGTTCAAGGAAGAAACCATTGGTGTGGACTGCATCACTCGAGGCAAATACGGTTACGTTGATCCTGATGGTTTGAAGCGTGAATACAATTACGAAACCGGTATTCCTTGCGATAAAGCTAAGGATGAGCGAGACGAGAAAGGTTTCATAGACTATCAGGAAAATAAGGCTGTTTTACCTAATGGAATTACGATTGATCTCGCCGCGATGGGCAAAAAATCTAAGAGGCCATTCAGATCACCCGTAAATCATTAGGATTTAGGTTTACTTTATAATTATATTTATTTTAGGAAAATCTAAATATAAGGACATTTTTCGTTGTCTCGTCATGTAAGTGTTATCATCGACATAACATTTGGTCGACTTCAAGTGGTTTTACTTGTGCCTTGATAGGACATAAAAAATGAGAGATGGAAATAAATGTAAAAATATTAACTTGGTTCTTTTTTATTTACCTATTTTTAAACTTCAATGAAAAAAACGTGGGTCAGTACACGTAATGTGACGATACCTACTGGAAATGTGTATCTTCTCGTGTAGTAAATAAAGTTAGATTTTGAGTCGCTCTATTGAAATGTGCGCGCAGAGCCGCGTTTCGGTGTGAAATGTGAATTGACCCTTATTGCAAAAATTACGTGATTTTCGTGAATGAAAAAGTTACTAAGGTACGATTTTCATGGGAGTAAGTTACACTAGCGAAAGCTTACCTCACCTTGTATTAGATAAACTTACCCAAGTCAGACTCATAAAGAAAATCGCACCCCCAGGCCAATAAAGGCGTAAGTTGAATTCACTAACTTTACAGGAGAGCAAAAAAACTGTTTAACCAGGTGTATCTTTTTAGTTTTTGACTTTATGATCTTTTGTTTCATATCAAAAAATAGTAAAAAAATTCAAACTTTTTTTTGTTTATAAGTATTCGAAACACTTTAAATTATTGAGGTAGTCAAGATTTAATGTTTAATGTTTTACAGATGTTTTCCTTATTTACCAAAGACATTAAACTATATACGAGCAATAGACGGGACATCACGAAGAAAGTTGTGATCCACAAATTTTTACCACTCGGTAAAAACTCGACCAGTCTAGTTTGAGACGTCCGCCTGACAGGTCGTGTGACCGTGCGTCAAAATTCAAACTTCGTTGGACGATTATAGGAAAACATGCCTAATTGTCGTCTAGTCAATTTATTTTCGTAAATATTTTTTTTATTTTTACCTGGTTTTTAAGAGTTTGTCTGATATTATTCTAGAACTCTTGCATTTTTTAAATAAACGCCATCTGTTGCTCAGTAGCTGTACGAACTATACGACAACTTTGCTAAAGAATTAGAATTGTCTGTTTATCGATATTTATTAAGTCGAAGAGTAATTAAAATACCAAATGATTAATTTCGTATAGGTACCTACTGACTTGTTTATGAATGAAAGAGATACTTACGGAAAAACTTTTTTAGGAGACTAGCTCCCTTTTGAAACATTTTTATTTTGTTCAAGGGCGAGCTGTCCACAAAAATTAATTAAAACATTTATTTTCATGCCGTTTGACACATTTAATGTTAGGATCATTTTAAGACATGGGAAAAATAAAATCGAGGCGGTGGAAGTAGGTCAAAAGAAAAAGACGTTTTCATCAAATCATACGAGCGAAAAAAAAAACATTTGTTGTTCATTGACTAAGTTAATGACGATAGATTAATAACAATACTGTTGAACATAATCGTCAAATTGATAATATAGGATTGTATTAATAACTAATAATTTAATTTCTGTTCTGCCCTTACACACTTTTTATTTTTTTTCTAATATTTAAATCCTAGTTAACTTTATCGATGTTTATGTATCGATAATTGTGCCATTCTAAAATGTTGCACCCCTATCACAAGATGCTCAGTTCTGCCATCTACTGTGTAATGGCTGAAATATATTCTGATGAATTATTTTAATACGTGGTTTTGCTATAGGTACAACGCTAGATAGTGCTACTGATGCCCGACATCAACATTTTTGTATGACAATATTCTCAATGCCCGCTCTATAGTTCTTTTAAATCTCTTTGTTATTTACGAGTATTTAAGACCAATCCTCAAACGTAATTACTTTTATTTCAATCTTTGCTTATAAATATTTTCTACTCATGCTTACGTCTGTTACGAAGTTCTATACCTAAGTACTATGATAAAATACAGAAGCTAAGTACTGTTTACGCCCTTTTTTGCTTAATTTTATTTTACATATCGATCTGTTTGACGCTTTTACAGCTTTTTTTGTTAAAACATAAAACTAAAATATGGTATTGAGTCTAAATACGGGCTTTTTTACAGTATGTTCAATTGAACCATAAAAACTTAAGTATGATTAGGTGTATTTTAATGAAATTTTACATGCATAATTTATGTTGGTTTATCGACTTCATTAATTGACAAATTATTGAACTTAATTAACGCCAAAATTAATGCATAAAGCCTCATTTTAAGTCAAAATGTCACGGAAAAAATTGAGCGTATGTATCTTTACTTAAACTATCCAAAACAGCAAAAAAAAATTGTCGTATTCGCACTTACGTCTTTGTTGATTTGGGGGTGCGAAATATACAATTATTTTAAAGTAAGTATACGTACCTATACACTTCCGTCACTCTACATATTGGAGGTAGCTATTTAGGTAAAAAGAAACCCGCAGTTGTTTCCTCTTTTATCAAATAATTCGGAAAGAAACAGACGTGAGAAATATAGACTTTGGGTGCAGACACACTCGGCCAAAACAGCACTCCTTAGAAAAAGTGTTGTATGCATGGCACCCTTAATTTACAATAACATTCCGAATCCCATTAAAGTATTTAATCTCAATCTATTTAAGAAAAGACTAAAAAACCTACTGGCTGATAAATGTTACGAGTACCTACTATAGCATGATTGATTTTTTAAATGATAAATTTTAAATATTTTCTATTTTATTTTTTCTGACATTATTATTTAACTGACATTTGCTTACTTATTTGTTAATGTATTATTGTATTATTATTTTAACTGACATTTGCATAGGTACTAGTTATTCTCAAAAAAAAATTATAAATACCAAGCATTTGTACGCCGAGTGAGGCAAAACATGTTGATTCTGTAAAAAATATCTTACCATCTAAATGTGCATAAATCCATGTATCATGTTACACATGTTTAACAAATAAATTGATCTTTATCTTTATACAATCGTTCTAAAGAGTTAGCCAACAGAGGTAAATCCGAATCCGAGATAGGTACGGATAAACTTCCCTAAAGAACTTTAGCTCTTTTTTGATGTTAAGATTTTTAGCAATAAGTATAAGTACCTACATTTTTTGGGCACGTTAGCTGTCCCTAAAAAAAAAACATCCGAAGGCCCACCAAAAGGCCTATCCGCACACAACAGTGCCGGCACAGTGCCGACACGTGCCGATCAGTACCGTATCGATTAGTGTCACTGAAATATGTTATTGTACCTACCATACATTTTGTACGCCGCTATCCGTACTGATCAGTGACAGTGACAATCATCGTGAGGTCTTTTGACAACGATTTAACTTTTGAACATGATACTGTGACGTCTGATAGGGGAGAATGGAAGAAGAAAACGTGTTGCGCCGACCCCAAGTAGAATGGGATAAGGGCAGGAAGAAGAAGAAGAAGAACTTTTGAACATCACTGAACGGCACTGTCACTGATGAGTACGGATAGCGTCGCCGCGTCGTACAAAATGTATGGTACAATATTATCTTAATTCACTGACACTGATCGATACTTTACTAATCGGCACGCGCCGGCACTGTTGTGTGCGGATAGGCCTTTAAGAACCTCCTCCTTTGAAGTCTGTTAATTAGTGAAACAGGCCGAACCCTTTTTTTAACGCCGTTCGGCTCTGTTCCAATTATGGACCATTCATTGTACCTATAAGTACTTACATTTCATTGTACAGGAAGAAAAAAATCGGGATGGAACACACAATCTGTACAAACGAAATAATTTACATTTTTTTTATGATGATTTTTTTCCTAAATTCCATGTACATACTAGGATAGTATCAATATATGGAAAGGAAAATGGTATCTGGGTAGGTTAAATTTAGTTAAAATATTAGTTTCTCACAGCTTTTGTTTAAATAATAAAAAGCACCAAAGGAAATTGCTTAACTTTTCACAAGAGGTGCCAGAAAAGTTAGTTGCCGCAGAGATAACTGGCGGATCGCGGGAGTGTCTTATCAGATAACCGTGACACTGGAACGTAAAGGGCTATTGAAGGATCACCATGGATTTTAGTCAGTACAAGTCTGACAGTCCCTCCCGTCCCAGACTCATTTTATTGATTAAACCATAATCAAACAAGGGTTAACTGGCGTGTGCTCCACTACATAAAATATTCATATTTATATAGCGCAGTAATTCCCAAAGTGGTCCAGGTGGACCCCCAGGGGTCCACGAGAGACTTTCTGGGGGTCTACGTAGGGGTGAACAAAAAATGGGGGTCCATAAGATGTTACTGGGGGTCCACGAAAATTTATCTGCTTTTGATAGTAAAGAGCAAAAATGTAAGCATAGTTTTTATAAGGGCCTACCTACATTGTTTGAAGTACCTAACTAAGCAGATAATATTTTAATAAGGCAAGCGACTGTTACTAGTCCAAACTTGCGTATTCGATATTACCTTCGATCATTAAAATCAACTAGATACACAGTTAGCGACAAAAAACGTCCTCACCAAAAGAAAGACAAAATCAGAGAATTGTCTATCTTTTATTTTTTGAAGACATTGCGTATTAGACAGATTTGTTTAAAAAAAATAATGATATGAACTTGCAGTTACAAGGGGACAGCCTGAATTTAATAAAAACAAAGGGGATAATTTCGGCTTTTCTTGGGAAATTGAAATTTATGAAGCAAAACATTAGTCGGCGCGAATTCTCTCAATTTCCAAACTTGTCGCAGGTAGAATGTATTGATGAGGATATCCATACCTAGAGTCAACATTTAAGTGTCCTGCATGATGACTTCAAAACCAGGTTTGAAGATATGCTGACGATGGATATACCACCATGGATCATAAATCCTTTTGATGAAACGGAAGTGGCCAATGTTGTATTACAAGAGGAGCTGCTCGAGCTAAGCACCAATGAGGAGCTGAAGGTGAAATTTAGAAAAGGCTACCAAACATTTTGGCTGCAAGCAGAAATACCGGAAAAATATTTTTATTTTTGACGACTTTAAGAATGTGGTAGAAATGTAGCAGCAGGGGGTCCACCGAAACCAGTAAAATTTTGAAAGTGGTCCACGAGAAAATTAAGTTTGGGAACTACTGATATAGCGGAACAGCTAATAGAACATATTTAAAAAACATACATTGAGGACTTGGAATTATTTCATAGTTTCTGACTAAGAGATATGTGAACTTTGTTAATTTTCAAAACAATATAAGTGAAGTTCCAGGACCAAGAATCAAACACTAAGACTCTTTAAAATAAGATTTATTTTAAACTAAATTAACTTACATATTTTATAACCATATTTAGTAGGGACGATTATTCATGTAAGGTTGAGCACGTCTCATTGGTGGAGGCATTCTGTTAGGTGGCGTTATAGATATGTCCAGATAGTTTCCGATCTGGAACTTGACTTGTCCTAAAGTTTTATTATCATCCCCACCACGCTGTCCAGAACAAGTGACCCCTATCTCTCTCATGCGATATGTTGGTGATCTCATATCTGGGTACACTATTGCAAAGTCAAAATAGGTGCCCTTACGTCTCGTCTCTGGATTAACCTCTTTGACTAAACCTGTCAGTTCACGAAGTGTAGCATCCATCCATGTGTAGATTTGTAGTTCATTTTGAGGGACATTTCCTCTTGCATAGTCACCAGGAGAATTGTGACGTCCCGTTGAACAAAACACTCGGAGCAATAGTGGACAGGTCTGTAACAGTTAAGGCACAATTTTTATTCGCTATGTCACCAAATTAACAACATCAACGCATAATACAATATTAGTCAAACAGAAGTTCTGGAGCCAATTGTACAATTCGTCCAAGAAAAGTTCTGGAGCCAAGTGTATGCATAGTACCTATATGTAATGTTATTTTGAAATGGTTACCTTACCTTCTCTCTATCGACCGGTTTCTCTGCAGGCTTAACCTCTTCAACTACCATGGACTCTAGTCCTGCCATTTTCATAATAAACTTTAACTACCAACAGAATGGTCACTTTTGTGTTAATATGCAACAACTTTTGTCAAAATACTTGCCTAAATCCAAATTCCTCTTTATGATAGTTATAAATACCATGAATTTGACAAGTAAACACACTTTACTTTGTCTATGACACACTTACACACATGGATGTATTAAACAATCTGGATTGAGTACTCATGCCGAAAAACGTGCCAGCTGAGAGAGCTAATTTGGAGGTAACCGTCTCTTTCTGTTGGTGACCATAAGATTCTGGAACAAGATTTTTTTCCCTATAACTTGGCTGAATTTTTTCGTTATTTTTGCGACAGGACACACTCTTTTGGAGATTTAAACAAAAGAAGAGAAACATATACTGTTACAATTGAGGTCAAGTCAACTGGAGTTCCAGTACCTTGACTGTGAGTCTCAAGATCGTGATCTAAAGTCACTTGACCTTGACCATAATTTCCACTCAACCTTGACCTTCGAGGTATATAAATAATGCCCTTGGAATCATTTGATTTTAATTTCAAAGTAATTTTACCTTAACTCTAAGGACACTTGACCTTGACCTTAACGTTACTAACTCCACGAGAATCGCGGATCATGAGTTCATGACTTTCGAATTTGACTTTTACCTCAAGATCAATGACCCCATGCTGTTTCACCACCCTACTATTCGAACATCCCACAGGATCCTGAAGGTTTGATTAGGATTATTGATTAAAATGGAGAATTTATTAAAGTATTTTCATTGTACAGACGCCAGCAGGTCAACCTACCCGAAACTGTCAGATTTTACCAATCGAACATTAATCTTCCACTATTGTGATAAGGTTGAAAAACTATTGAAGAAATTTGGCAGATTGTGGTAGCTTGATGTGCTGGCGTCTGTACCTAGTTTAGTACCCACAGACCGCAAAAACACGATTTTTTGTATTTGAGCCTCCCTTAAATATTTCGCTTTAATTTAATGATTTATCTTTATAGAGAATATATAACTCAATACTTTGTGAATAAGTATTTGAAACGTCTACTTGTTGCCGTTATCGAGTAAACAAGAGCAAAAAAACTCTGGGCCCTCTTTTTTATCGTGGTAAATTCATCAAATGGGTCCTCCCATCCCAGGCGGGACGTGAAGAGGCTCTCAGATTTGTACTGACTAAAATCCACGGTGTTCCTTCAATAGCCCTTTACGTTCCGGGTCAACTGATAAGACAGTCCCGCAACCCCGGCAGGCAAATGCCCTGTAAGATTGCTGACAGCTGTTTGAGGCGCGTATGGACCACGCCGCGCTGTCGACCCAGGCATGATCCATGCGGACGGGCGCGAAGTGATTCATAATATTGGTTGTGGCATAATAATTTCACAGGTAAGGAATATTTAAGATTTTGTTACCTAACGTTGATTAGTGTGACAATACTTCAGAAGTTTTGAAGACAAATCTACTTATTCTTTCATGACTTTGCGATGAAAACTAAAAGGAAAATATGGAAAATATAATTTGAACCTACGATTATCACATTATTGCAATAGTTTATAGATTAAACACGATTTTTTGTATTTGAGCCTCCCTTAAATATTTTGCTTTAATTTAATGATTTATTTTTATAGAGAATATATAACTCAATACTTTGTGAATAAGTATTTGAAACGTCTACTTGTTGCCGTTATCGAGTAAACAAGAGCAAAAAAACTCTGGGCCCTCTTTTTTATCGTGGTAAATTCATCAAATGGGTCCTCCCATCCCAGGCGGGACGTGAAGAGGCTCTCAGACTTGTACTGACTAAAATCCACGGTGTTCCTTCAGTAGCCCTTTACGTTCCGGGTCAACTGATAAGACAGTCCCGCAACCCCGGCAGGCAAATGCCCTGTAAGATTGCTGACAGCTGTTTGAGGCGCGTATGGACCACGCCGCGCTGTCGACCCAGGCATGATCCATGCGGACGGGCGCGGGTAGGTATTATAGCCCCCTTAAATATGATTTTTTTCTATTGTTTTAGTTTGTTATAGCGGCAACAAAAATGAATCATCTGTGAAAATTTCAACTATCTAACTATCACAGTTCATAAATACAGCTTGGTGACAGACAGACAGACGGACAGCGAAGTCTAAGCAATAGAGCAGTGGTTCTCAACCTTTTAGTCATGAGGGACCATTTTACCAAATGTTTGTCTTGCCGGGGACCACCCAGTTGGTTTTCCTAAATTAAGGATTGTTTGATAAAGAAAACAAGCACAATTTTATAATTAGCACTCATTTATTTATTATTTAGCGCGCTTTGCGCTCGCGGCTCGCGTTGGTTCGAAATGACTCATTACGTCACGCCACATATTATTAGGGTGCGTCCACATCTGGCGAATGCGCAGCTCGCGAGCCGTTTGCGAGCTGCACGCGCGCATTTTATGCTCTTATGTTGCTCCTGCGCCACTCGCGCGCCGATCGCGCGCACACTACGCGCTGTGCGTGCGCGGCTCGCGAGCGGCGCACGAGGCGCGCGCTCGCGGCCTGCGCACTTCACCTACTTTCTCCCGCCCGCGCCCCTTACACCCCGCACTAACAAATCCGCTCATCGCAAACGGAACGGTAAGCGCGCGAACTGCACGCGTGCAGATCGCAAGTCGCGCGCGCTTTTTGCGAGCCTTGCATGAGTTGCGCTAAAGAGGCGCACCAAACCATTGCTGTGACTGCACGCGCGCAACTCGCGGGCAGCTCGCGAACGGCTCGCGACCTGCGCATTCGCCAGATGTGGACGCACCCTTAGGATGGCTTCGCGGACCACTTGGAATGCCTCCAGGGACCACTAGTGGTCCGCGGACCACCGGTTAAGAACCACTGAGGTAGGCGGATAAAATTACAATTTATATAACATCTTAATCGTTTTTTTTTTTGAAGTTCGTTCAAAATGAAACTGTATTTTATTAATAAAAGTAAATAGTTTTATTTTGGACGAACTCCAAAAAACGACCGATGATTGATGACGAACTATCTACTTCATACTTGGGTACGAACTAGTTGATAGTTCGTCATCATCATCACCATTATCACTAAAGTCCTCTTTGGTTCCCTAGGGTGTTACTAATGCCATTCGCATCGGATCGCATCGTCCGAGCCGAGCCGATGCGAATGGCATTAGTAACACCCTTATTACGTGGACATAAAGGTTTTCTTGACCGGCTTAAGCCGATTCCGCGTCGATAAATGGGCCAATCTCCAATATTTGAGACTTCCGTTTTGGATAATGACGCCCGATCTTTTACCTACTAGTGCAACCATCCACTGACAAAAAACAAAAATATATTATTTTAATTTCATTTAAGTTAGATGTAATTAAAATAATTTATATTTTTGTTTTTGTGGGGGGACCCTTACTTTTTTGTCCTAACTCAGCGCTTTTTAACGACCGTAAAAAAGCGTGCAAATGGGCTCTGCTCACAATTTAAAAAAAAATGAAAATGGCTATAGTTTTGGTTTTGATCATAGACATAATAATCCTATGGACTGGAAATACCTACACCAAAAACGTGGATACCTACAAGTTCGCCGGGCACATAAAATGGCGGCCAATGCTAGGGTTGTGCCAATCAAGAAACATAGTGTTACTGTAACGAGTATGGATACTAGTATCCCTAGTACTTTTAGGATTACATAATGGTATTACGACTAGATGCCATGATTGAATTATAATCCATGTAGTTACGTAAAAAAAATGAAAATTTTCACATTTGCGCTATTGCTTGTAATTAAATATTATACATATATTTATGTGTTAGCGTTAATTTAAAATTTGACGATTAATTCGGATTGTACAGGTAAACCTTTGGACTTTTTAATTTGTTTTTTTTTTAAATCTTTTGGTCCCGCCAAGTCTTCTATCACAACAGCCTTCAAATCACCAATTATTATTATTATTGAGGCGTTTAATTGTTTTCTGTTGCTTGACATATTTTTCTTCAAAGGTTTATATTTTCCAGTTTGTAAAACCTGTAATAGAAAAGATAAATAGTTAAATCAAATCAATTTTATTTCAACTAGGCCAATAATTACAGGCACTTTTGAATGGTCAAAAGACATAAAAATAAATCAGTACAAAATTGTTATGGTGCTACAGTTCTAGTCACAAGACATAATAACTGTGAAAGTACCGTAGGTGCCCATTCCAGAGCGAAGATCTCTATGGAAAAGAACGGACAAGAAACACCATGGACACTCTTTTTACACTCAACGTAGCAAGTTAAGTGTACAGCTAATATTAAAAAAAATAATAATGAAAAATTAAAATAGACCGTGGCAGCTAAGAGATGATCAGTCCCATCTGACAGCGCCTTTTCACGAACATGCCAAATGTATCAGCACTATTAACCAATAACTTAACAATGCACCGTTAAAAAATAATTTGCATATTGCATTTTATTGCTAAAAGTTCTTTTCAAGTGACAGTTGACAAGTCTTTGACAGATTGCGGCGCTTGATGTGCTGCCGTCTGTTTGTCAGAAAACGGTTAAAAATTCAACATCTACATACCTCTTTGTGCACTGTTCCCACAAATTGATGGGTCAACTGCAATGGTGCCTCCATTACACTAAATGGTTCATCTATTACGGTAGATGGTTCCTTTATTACAGTACATGTACAAGAAACATCAGATTCTTGAGTGTTGCTTGTTTCACAGAATACAAATGACTCTGGAAGTTGTTTTTTGTTGGATGTCTGAAAAAAAAATTAAATATGCATTACTATCCATATAACTTAGGCTAAAAAACCAGGCTGTTATTTAACAATCATTTTAATACACACTTACCGAAAATATTGTAGTTACAGAGTTCTCATGTAACCTAATAACATCAAGTGTTCTGTTAAAACATTCTTCTACAAAGTGAAGTGAACACATAAGCCAGTCTTTACTTCGAGAACAAATTTTTTCGTCACCGATAGAGTCCAACCATTTTTTCTTCAATCTTTCATTTTTGGGAAACCTATAAATGATTAGTATTTTTTTATCAATATATCATTTGGTAACAGTTTCAGTGTAACGAAGGACTAGTATCGGGAACTATTACAGCAACGGTACGACACTATTATTATTGTAAACAAACAAACGAAAATCAGAAATGAAAAATATTGTCTGTAGGACGGAAATAAACCCAAATATTAATACTCTAACCATGAAAACAAGGTCACATAGCGATTTCTTTACCGAAATTGTTCTATTTCATGTAGTTTTGCATGAAAACGTGTTACTAACCTGTACAAAGTCAATTCAGGCTGATTTTTCTTTTTCCTGGCATGATAAGACACAATGGAACATCGAGGCATGTTGAATTACTGTTTCTTAATGGTAACACGCACTTTTAAAAGAAAACACTCCGTAATTTACTCAAAAATCTAAATTCAACAAAAAGTAAACAACTGTTTGACAGCAGAACTACCACGAAACTTGGCACATAAAATGGCGAAATGGGCACGTTTCTGTAACTGTGGGAAATATCCCAACAAAATATTCCATTTTGAGCAACAACCGAAATATTGTTGTCTCTTTTGTCAAATGTGATTACTGCATTAGAAAGAAAGAGACAAACCAATATTTCACTCTCTGTCTCATGTTTGACTCATATTTGTATAAGCAAAAAGTATGTATAGAACATCGGGGCATCTCCATATAACTTCATCTCAATGGTTTTGATTCGAAAATTATGTTGACAGAATAATGACAGATCTTTGACAGTACTACTGACAGCTTGACAGCTGAGAAAATTGCTAAAATCGATTAAAACAATATAAATACATAATTCTGAACGTTTAGTTTGCAATTATGCTTTCTTGAAGAACTATTATAATTAGAAGTCTTTAAGTGAGTGTTTGGTTCCATAGTAAATTTATTTAAAATGGCTCATAAGGAGGATGAAGACTCGTTTCGAGAAGACGACGTATACATCAACCAAGAAGATGGAATGCCGAACGTGCACCCGAATATCGCCAATTTAGAACATGAAAGTGATGAGCAAGATGAAGTTGATAATTTTGATGACTTGCCTAAATCAATCATCGTCACAAACATACACAGTGAAGTATTTGCTGATGAAAAGTTAAAAAAGGGAATGGAAGATTTATTCCGCACATTTTCGGATAATATTACATTTCAATGGCTACGCAGTTTTAAACGTTTACGCGTAAACTATGACAGTCCACTGGCGGCAGCTAATGCTCGTGTGCAACTGCATCAATACCAATTTCATGATGCGCCCATCAACTGTTATTTCGCGCAACCTGTGACGCCTGTTTCTCTTAACAATCTGAGACCGCCGGCTCCTGTAAAGCAATTTTTGATCTCTCCACCGTCTAGTCCTCCTGTTGGTTGGGAACCTCGTGAAGAAAATGAACCTCTAGTAAATCATGACCTATTGGCAGCTTTGGCCAGTCTTGCTCCCGGTGAGAGCCATGAACTGCATGCACCTACTCCTACTCAACCTGCGATCATCGTGCATACTGCTATGACTGCCGAACAGAGCCCACTTGTAGCTAAAATACCTCATACTCGTTGTCCGGAATATTGATACAAATGCCTTCTGAATAAATTAGTGACTATGAATTATTAGAGTTGTAGTGAATATGAATGCTTTTAATTCAATTGAATGTCAATTTTATGACATGTTCAAGCAAAGACATCAGCTGTCTTTATTTTGGCTACAAAATTGAAGCTCCAGAAAAATGAGCTTTAGAAATTGAAATTCATAAACAATTTTAGACTAATGGTAGTTTTGCTTGTTGAGGCGGTTATTTATTTTACTGAAATTACACATAATTGAATTGGTGCTATGTTTTATCAAATTATTTAATAGTTACAAATTGCTTACACAGTAGCTATGTTGTTCACAAAATTATCATGCATCATTAAGTTTAATCAGTGTTCATTAAACAAGAGCATTATTATGTAATGTTCAATAGGCAAAATATAAAGTATGGACAATAGTTGAAACATATCAGAACTGCAAGCCTTCTAACAATACACTGTAAAAGTTATGTGGATGGTTGCTCAATGAAATTGGTTTTAAAATATTGGTCTATAACTAAAAATGAGTATTGGTAATCTTGAGTATGAAATGTACTTGTACTCATAAATCTTTCAAATTGTAACTTGATAATGTATGAATTGACAATATTAAGGGTACTTCAACTACTTAAAACTGTATTGCAAGAAAATCCACAACAAAAATATGGCAATAATAAAATATAATGTGGAAAATCTGTTAACTTCAAATTAGGATTGAAAGCAATACAATGTCACTATTTGAATTAAGTGTATTTTCAAGCAAATGTTCCAAATTACCAAATCATGCTCTCTTAGTTTCTATATATTTGTACTTTATACTAAACAATTAATTGGAAGTCTTTGTAAGATAGACAGTTTATTTTTTTGAATTTATATGTATTATTGTATACAGCCACCTTATGGCTGTAGGCATGGTATGAATACCACAAAATGATGTCCATGTAAACTTCATATAGTTTGCATACAAGTATTGTATTTTCTCATCCAATTAATTTTTTGGCTAAAAAAACATCTCAAGTTAATGTAACTGTTTTATTTATTTAACTTATTCTTAGTTACCATTAATTGATTTTGTAATTAAAACTTTCTTTAACTAAAGATTAATTATAAAAAGGGTAGTTCTAGAATTTTGTGATAATATGTCTAAATAAATGTAAAATATGTTGTTCAGGGGTGGGTACATATTATACCTAAAAATATATTTGAACAGTTCAATGCTATTCGCAAAAAGATGTTAGTCATGTTAACAGTTGTTCCAAAAACAGACCTTTTTTCCTGAACAATCATGTTGCATTATTATTACACTACAAAAAATAATGGCCCATTGTTGAAAAGCTTAAACTCCCCACTTTTCTGACTCCAAGATGTATCAACATTTTTGAACCCAAATTGACCCTGTCATTTTTAGGTACTTACATAGTACCTGTCAAAGTAAACCCACTTACATTTTGTATCAATATACAGTTCAAATACATCATGTAATATTGAACTATTCAAATATTAAAACATCAAACAAAAGAATTATTAAATTTTAAAAATATGTACCTATTGTTAGATTTAATATTGTTGTAGTTTTTATAAACATTTTACAAGTAGAAACTTTGCAGGCTTGGGGAAGCAGTATCGCTAAAGATACCATTGTAAGGTTCCTTTCTTATTTTTAGAACGATTTATTTGAAAGAGAATTTTCAAATTGGCACTGAACAGGCACTATTTGCAAAGGTTGCATGATATTAGAGTTGAATTGATCAACTTGCGCATTTTCTATTTATACGTACGAATAGACTACGCAATTAGTACCTAGAGAAGTCACACACAACACGTAGGTTTCTCTTATTTATTACAGAGTGAAATTACTTAAACATTTAGATATCGGCATTGTTGTGATTCGCCATGTTTGGCTCAAATAAATATTTTGGTGAATATGTTTTAAAACGGACCATGTTGAAGAAAATATAGGACATTTTTCGATATTTTTATGAATAAATATTAGCCAAATATGTTAGGCGCATTTTGTTAATATTTATCAAATTCTTACTCTTGTTACCTACCTTGAAAGTTAGGGCGCCATCTTCCCTATTTTTCATGTTTCATTATTAGACAGACTTGCTATAGTTGCTATACATAATAATTTCTAACAACTGGCTTAATAATAATTGCTTCTTCAGAGGATGACTTTATCTTCTACCTTCTGATATCAAATCGGTAACACACTCTCTTTAATGTTTTCATAGAATTATTACCTATGAGCATCTAGTGCACAATTTTTGAAGAAAATTCATCTCCCTATTTATTGTATTAATAACAACTAATAATTTTCAAATTTTAATAATTTCATTATATTAATAAATGTTTCTTCGCATTATTTACGCCTAAAACGATGCTTATGCAATTCTTTCACGCTACATTGAATTTTCGTCTCTTATGTTAAGTATAAGACTGTAATTCAGAACAATACTTAGTGGCTCTGTTATATTATAGTTGCTTGGCTGTAGGTATTATATCTACGTATAGGTATATGTTTACTGACTGAAATTCCGAATTAATATCGGGTCGACTGTTAGGCAACTGACTAGGTACCTACCTACTTTTAATTCCGTTGTGAATAATTTCAGAATGACCAATCTTCGTTCTATTTTCTTTTATTTAAATATTTGACCAAATTCATTCGTTGAAATGCTGCAAGAATGTTCTGGAACCCTAACCTATATAAAAATACCTACCTACCTAACTCATTTATAATGGTGTCTAAAAGTCGTCAACTTCCTAAGGAAAAGTAACCCAAGTATCTGCATTAATTCTAATTGAATTATTTAGTTTTTGTGTGTTACTGCAGCTCTCCATCCACTACTGGGCATATTCCGCTCTTTGCTTGTGCCACTTTCCTGTACAAATCTCATCTAAGTTTGTATTGGCAACCACGTCTTGCCTCTGGTCGACCAGCAATTATTCTTCTTCTACTTACCTTGGTCTTAAAATGGGAAATATTTGATAAAAGTGACTTGCTCTTGGTTTTCCTGACATTAATGGAGAATCTCGTTGTTCTCATTGAAATTGTGCTCGCGCGGCCTAAGTCAATTTAGCCCCTAAGAAATCATTCCTCGCTTGACTAGTACTGTTTTGTTTACCAAATATCTATCGAAAGAAATGTGTTAGGGTTTCATAATATTTACCTATCTTGCTGTATGTATTTCATGAGAAACAGTTACCGTTGTTTGCAAATTGTACACAAGGTGCCTGTTATTCAAAGACAGAATCTACATAGCAATGTTGTGAACAGATCTCATAAAAAAAAACATTAAAGATAACAGACAGTTGTTTTTACTGTGAGATCTGGGCTTTGGCTAGTCCCGTATCCTTAAAAGCCACTTTCGGCATACCAGGATTGTATTGTACCTACTCTTTATTGTTCTATGTGTAGTCTACACCTTTCCTTGTACAGAAAACTTTGAAAGGGCTTTTGCCCATTGTGGATCATTAATATTTACGTCTATGCTTAATATCTTCTATATGTTCGTTGTTCTTACATCGATGTATCATCTATTGATGTTTTTATTCTCACTGTGATTTTCATTATTGTTTTGTGTAAATATAAAATTATAATGATGAGTTTGTTTCAGTCTTTTAATAGTAGCAATAAAACCAGTCTGTTTATGTACCTATCATTTATTTTATGTACATTTTTACAAAATAGTAATACGTGTTTCTTCGTATAGTCTATATCACACCTGATCACGAGATTCACAAGCACCAAAATGCTACCAATATATTATGTTCTATAGGTACATCACAAAAAATTAAATGAATAAAAACACAAATAACAAAACAAAACATCTAAACTCTGTAAAAACAATATTTTGGTACTTATTATTTAACTTATACCTATAGCTAAATGTTATGTTCTTTTGGTAAAACTATAATACATAATCTACCTACTTTGTTTTAGGGTGACATCAGTTATATCTAACGTAGGCAATAAATACTCAAAGCAAACCAGCATTATAGAACTTGTATGTTAGTAAAAGTGGAACTAAATGCCTAATCACTACTTTGTTCAATTTGCTATTACATATATTTACTTAGGACGAAAAAATAAACAACCTGCTTTTTAAGCAGCTCTGAGGTTACCTACACAAAATTCTGCAAACTCCACAAAAATTAAATTAAACTTTTCTACTTGCATCTTCTAAAGGAACCATTGATTCAACAGCTTTATTGTCTTCAGAATAAGTTCTGTTTCTTTTGTTTCCTAAACAACTGCCGAAACACGTGTCGCCTTTGCCGAACCGCTCTCCATCGGCAAGGGATTGTGGCATAGGTTGATTCATAGTCTCTGGTAAAAACAAACATAGAAATCCCGAAATCACTGCAACTGCTCCAAAGGTAATGGCTGGGATTTTAGGATTAAAAGAATCCAGTAATGTAATTAATGGTGTCAAAGCACCAGACAGCCTAGCGCACATAGAACCTAAACCCAGTGCAGAGTTACGGACAACTGTTGGGAATAATTCAGCTGAATAGTTATAAATAATAGCAAAAGAGCCTGCAATAAATAATTTGCCCGCAATCACAATTCCTGTAGATATCGTACTTCCGGCAGGCAAAAACGTAGCAATGACACATGCTGCGCCACCCACAAGCATCATAGAACTTATTAGCGGCCGTCTACCCCAAATATCGAGGAAATAAATCACAGCTCCATAGCTTGGGAATTCCACAAACCCTAAAATAGCTGTAATCAAATACGGGTTGCCTTCGAGCTTGCCAGTGCTCAAAGTAAGCCCATAGTATGCAATGGAGTTAGCAAACCAACAAAAGCAGACATTTAACGTTTTATTTCTTAAATTAGGTGTTTTAAACAGGTCTCCTGTACTGGCCGCCGGAGCATCGGTTCCCTTCGATGCTTCAGCTCTACCTTTAGACACCAGTTCAGCTCTATCCAACCTACTGTCAGATTTGTTGCATTTCAAAGCTCTCTCAACTATATCCACTGATTCTTTTGAACGACCCTGAGCCCACAACCAACGAGGAGATTCATCCATGATCCAAATATGTGGAATCAGAAGAAGGCTATGAAGCCCATATATTACTTGGAGAATTTGTCTATTATCTATAAGAGCTCCCCACCCTGCTACTAACATAATACCTCCAGCGAAAGCAGCTTGAAAAGCGACGCCACACGCGGTTCGCTTACTCGCTCCTACTAATTCCATAGATAAAACAAAGCCGGTAATATACGAACCGGCAGATCCAAAGATTCCGTATATGAAACGAATTGCCAAGAAGGACCAGTATTCAGGAATAAACGCCACTAGCACACCAAACACTAACTGCAGTACTCCGGACCAACAAAATATGGTTTTTCTTCCGTACTTGTCTGCCATTCCTCCTAAGACTACAGCTCCGGTGAAAACCCCTAACATGTAAATGGACTGAGCCAATGCTCCCATCCATCTTTTATCGCATATTAAATTCCATTCCATAGCACGTGACGAAGATCTGTATGTTGTATCGAATACGAATTTAGAACAAGTTGTTGTTTCATTGTTTTCATAAATGAGGCAGCTATGTAGACCACCAGCTTCGGTCCGAGGTATAGCAGCTAATATTGCCGATGAATTCCACGCCGCTGTCGACACATTTGTGTCAACGCCGTCGACCCAGCACCTGCAAATCAAACATAGTTTGACGTTACATACGAAAGTTTATAATGTTCTAAAATGTGTTATTCAACGACCCATTCTTCATTGGTAGTGTCATCAGTTTGTTTTCAAAGATCACCTCCAATCTTTACAACTAATAATAAGTATACAGACCTATGTCTTTCATTCCATTCTATCCTATATCTGCTGATCGTGTGTTGCTCCACACTGTGGCAGAAGTTCAGTTGTTGAAAGAGCCTTGGGAGTCTTAACTAATCTTTAACTTCCAGCTAAAGCTACTTTTGCTTTATTCTGTGGGTTACTTACATTATGAGACAACTTTTAAAATTGGGTAGTTTTTGAATTTATTTATTAATTACAAACACTAAATGTAATCTTTCCTCGTAATAATATTGCCAATACAATCTACATAACCAGTTAAGTCTTTGTGATCCCTTTTTTTCTAATTTGGCCGTTAATTCGTATCTTAATAAAGTAAATTACAGTACCCTTTTTTTCAAACGAATACGGAAAAGGAATCTCATTTTAAATAATTTATTGCTCCCGTTTTCCTATTTCTGTTTTAGTTCGTAGCCACCTCTCGTAGCACTCGTAGGCGCGTAGCAAACATCCTATGGTATTAAAAACTCCTGGTGAATACGCGTAGCAAACACGTAGCAAGTAAAATATTGTACCTACTTAGATCAGATGCGTTTAACTGCCTGGGCTTCTTATTTTTGAAAGCACTTTTTTCGCGATGTGGTCCGCGCGGATTTGAAAGAAATATAGCCTAATATGTTACTTATGCTGGTAATGTACATTGTTTTTTTTTATCCTTCGGGTAGTTTTGACTTTATCTCTCTGCGATAAGTCGGGCAAACGCGAAATTATAACCTTTCTTGTTAACATCTCTCGTTTAGCATACTTACCTATAATAATAATTATTAATTATAAATACAAATCGGCTACTATCTTTGAATAAAAAAAAACATTATTCAAGAGTAACATAATTTCAAATGTTAACACAGGGGTTCACAAACTTTTTCAGCTCGCGGCGCACATACCTACAGGTTTTAAATTTTTTCGCGGTGCCCTATCTAGTTGATACCAGGTGAATAATAAAACTATAATACCTGGTTCCGAACTCCACGAAATCAGAGCACGTGAATCTAAGTATGATGCACTCAATTTAAGCGTCTTGACCGTACCTACGGTTCCTTAATTTAACTTCGACAGTCCGAGAATCTATTGCTAAACAAACTTTTATCACCAAACGCTACTTCGACAGATCGACTCATCGAATACGTACTTATTCGTCGATGGAATGTTCTTTCGAATAAGTTTTAGTTATTATTAGTCGAAAACTACATAAAACAGTTAAGAAGCAGATGAAGATGGTCGACGGAGCCCTGCTAGGCGGGGCTAATACTTCTGGGTGGTTTTATAAAATAGGATTACGGGGTTCTTCAGACCTCGCCACCCTCTACGTCTCTCCTAACCTAACCTGTCCGAGACCAAACTCCCGAGCTTGCTTCGATCTTCAAAGTGCAGTCCATCAATTACCTAATAAATATTCGATGAATCCTTAAGGCGCTGCCCATAGCGAACACTCTGTAAACGACTAGTTTTTCGTCGCAAAGTTATCCGTATCTGTACATGCCACAAGCCAGAAAAAAATACAGTGTATAGTCAAATATATAAAGTAAAGACTTTAACAAAAACAATTCACAAAAGTGGTCTAGAATAACGAAAAAAAAATTGTCAATATGACCACGAAAAAGAAATTTTTCGTCTCGAAATTCTCAATTTTTTCAGTGGTGACCATTATATTTTTTGTAACTTTAACAGAAGAAATTTCATATACTAAAGACATATCTAATTTTTTTTGAACTCAGACCTGTAATTGTTTAAATATTAAGTCAAAACAGCAAAATTTCTTACATTTTTTCTGACAATTTGCCCCCGCGCGCAGCCGCTTCACCCCCGCGACTACCTTAGCTACATAGAGCTTGGGTACAGCGCCTTAAATCGAGGGATCGAGTAGTAACTTTTGGCGATAAAAGGGTTTTTTCGCAATGAAATTCCATTCGAACAATCGTTCAGTCGACTTTCCATTAATCGAACATAATATGTCTCTTGAAGTTAAATTACGGACCGCATACCTATACTTAGGTAATCATAGTTGCAGTTGTAGGTAGTAATAACACGCAAATAAACACGGATCTAAGAACCTATGAAACCAGTACAATTACTTACAGTAAAAAAAGAAACACAACCCTCGTATGAAATATATTTTTTATTAAATTCTTGTACACTATGTTTTTGATGCCACTAATTGGACATAGTCTTAATCGTTGATCAATCATAAATTCAGCTACAAAAATGTAAAATGGTCATGATTTTGGCAAGTCCAATATACTTACTTAGGTACTTATTTATCTTACTTAGACATTAGTAGATATACAAATAAGTGTAGGTACTTATTTGTATATCTACTAATGTCATACAACATTAATTTTAGTATATGCGAAACTTCAATTTAGTTTGTTCAGAATCAGTAACTAATTCGATTCCAATAATTTTTACACCATGTTATAATTTTTTTTTTTCAAAAATATTTCAGTTATTTTTTTTTACCGTTAATTACAGTACAATCACCGTACCGTTAGGTACCTTTGCCAAACTATTATCACGAGTGTATAACACAGGAGACGCGGTTTACGCGGGTGTGCCGCGAAATGAGCATGTTTTTGAACGGACAACCGGGTAATATACAAGCTTTTAACTTTGCGATTTTTTATGATACGGTTTTAAAATTTTGTACATAGATTCTTTACACAAAAATACTATCAGGTTTCGCAAAAAATTATGTTGTAGGTGGCTAGGTGGTGTTGCGTTTGTTTTCCATGTTTTGCTAGAAGGTATTTTTTTATACGAGTATGATAAATATGCCTTACGAAGTAAGCCTGTTTTATAATCTTACTAATATTACTTAGGTAGGTAGGTACTAGGTACGTATGGGTGCCTCTCTCAAAACACCTGCACAGCAGTGTAAATAAAATACGTCAAACATTATATAAATATACACTTCGATGAAAGACTACTGGGTACACTTCATAATTTCGCATCGTCGTCGTAAAGAAATTTTCGTATTGTACCGACTAAATAGCCATTCAGTCTTAGTTTACATAATAGAATAAAACTAACTAATTTAAGTAATGGATTCATACTGCGTGGGAATCTAGAGCGAGCTCTTTAATAAGGGCCATTCACCTGAATTCTAAATAATGGAAACGTTTATTACAAAGTCATGGGAATTTTAAATTGTAAGATGCCTCTATAGATTCTACACGCGGTAGGTATTTTCTTTCATAAAGGATCCAAAAATTCAGGTATATTATCTACCTATTCCGTACCTATATCCCTATATGAAATTACTCAGGTATTTTATATACCTAATTGGTTTTTACTCTCTTTTCAGTCTTGGAAGAGGCCATTAATTTGTGATGAATAAAAAAGAATCGCAATGAGTTTTAAGTAAAATTCAATCCCAACTATCAAAATAAAGAAAATAATTTTATCGGTACATTTTAATTATACCTCTTTGTTTGTTTTAAAAGTTGATGCTTTATTATTTTATAATAAGAGTATCAATTAATATCTTGATACTAAGTCATGAACACTGATACCTGAATTGATAAATCAGTCTACATTACAGGCAAATTCTGTACTTAAGTAATAAAAATATAAAAAGGAACTAACTAAAGCTATTTGAATCCAGCTATTTATAGTAAACGTCATCCTCATACGACCAGTGTGACCGACATGTTTAATGTCGCCAATTTGCATGAAGTGTAAAACATGTGAGTTGATAGGCAGTCAGATATTATCATTGATGGTCTTGTAGTTATTTGCTTGTTTTAACATATCCCATTGTTTTTTTAAACACAAGGTTATTAATTATCATTACAAATAGAGAATTATGTATCTAAATACATTGGGGCCACTGGGTACCGAAAAGAAACATAGATAATAACTTATAATTATTGTCCAATACTTACACTTACATAGATAACCTTCATTTAATTACTTTAAGCCTTACACATAAATGACTATATGCGCGATAATGCCTAAATGCTATAAAATACCCTTTTTTGTTTTTGGAGTGGTTAAATCATCAAATGAGTCCTCCGGATCCTCCGGAAGCATCAAGCAACTGTCATGCTCTTACTAACTAAAATTCCACCCTGTTCCTTGAATTACTCTTTACGTTCCAGGGTCACGGTAACCTGCTTAGATAGTCCCGCGACCCTATAAAATACCCTTAAGCAGTTAATTATAATTTTCCTACAAAATAAATTAATTGTGTCGATGCTTGCAGCTTACTCTACTTTGATAGAAACATAATGTTTCGAGCACTACTGGCAGTGTTGTGTTGAGTATAAATATGCCACCTTCATTGATTTATGTGTCAGGGTAATAACGAAATGAGATTTAATTAAATAGTAGAACCTGTTAAGTCTTGTCCAATATCTATCGAAAACGTGTTTAAAGGTTGGATTTAAATGAAATAGGTATTCATAACTAGAAAGAGGATTACAAATACATATTCCGATATATAATTATAGAATTCAAATATTTTTAGCTACCTATTTTTAAAAATATTGTAGTTTTTAAGTATAAAATCGGCTTATTTCGAATTATTTGGCCATGATTTTTTTAATTTTAATGTCAAGACTATAGTTATTATAGTTACTTCCACGTGGTGCAGAAAATGTTTTCAGTACCTACGAGTATCTACATAAAAATATTGTTATTATTTATTAGAAGGCGCAATTGTTCTACTGAGAATTCAATATAGTATTCTGAATGTTTTAAAAAACTAAAATGTTAAGTTACCAAAATTGTAGTAAACGAAAAATAAATCATTATTTTGTAATACGTACCCACTTGTTAGACTTTTATGTTGGATATTTATTAAGGCGATTTTGTTACATTTTTCGAGCATTTATGTTGCATATTTCGCCATTTTTAAGGTCTAGGTATATAATTCGATCTCTACTCATACTCATAACTTATTTTTGTAACGTGTTTGCAAATTATTTCTGAAATGGAAACAAAGACTTATATCTATTCGTTTCTTTTAACCTACTCTTATTTTTATATATTTTTTTTTATATAAAACAACAAATTATTTTTGTTTATACCAAAACAAATGCACCTATTATAAAACTTATCGATTATTACGCTGCCACATAAACATGATTTTTAATTAGCCGTAATGACTAGCTAGGTAGGTAAATACAGAATTGACATCAGTCGTCCACATTCAAATATAATAATTTATATTCAAATATGGTAATCATATAACAGACTATTTAGACCTATTGACGTTGCAAAAAATACCGTGTATAATGTATAAAGTTTTATATGAAATACAATCCACAGATTTGGGCAGTTTCTTTACTTTTTTAATATGTATATTTGTTTACATTACGTTCTTTACGATTAGGTATGCTGCCAGCAACTATACCTCTCCTTTTCAAATTGTCATATATCTACATTCAAAGGATAAAATAATATTAGTGTATTTAAACAACCTAGATTTAGACTTGAGCAAACTAAGTTACATTGTATGCAATTATTGTTACCACCCAAATGCTTGAACTGGACGTGACAATACGATATTATTTCAATATTATTACTTTCTACGTTTTGTCTTTGAGACAAATTGTAGGTACGCCTGATCATTGATCAATCAATATACACACATAGTACGTACTTACAGTATTTTACTTAATTTTATATGCTACGTATGTACATTCAATTGTACTTCTTCAATAACCTATTAAAACATGCTATTTAACTGTTAGATATTTCCGCATTACAATAATAAATTGTTAGTAGAACAATTATCCAGTCTTAAGCAAAACTGTTCACGTGAACACGAATTGCTTGTGATTAAGTCTTGACTAGACACTATAAAATATAACAATAATCTAATTACGTACATAAACACTTATATCTAAATTCTTTGCAAAACAGTAACAGTTATATAAAACAAGAAAGACTTTAGTATAAAATAGGGTAGTGTTTTAAATAAAGAACCAGCAACACCAAGTGAGAAAATGTTAAGCCAAGTTCATAAAATGCAAGCTTTACGTATAGGTTTCGTTAAAACGAGGCTAAGTTTGATAATTTGAAATAACTTATTGAAATACTTATACATAAATATTTTGCTTATAGCTATTGCTTATTCTTTCTTACATCGCATAACATGATTTTCGAGAGAAGGCTTTACCTATAGACTTCACAACAATGTGTTTACGGTTTCTTTTCCATAACTTCTAGAGGCACCATTGTTTCTGGCAGGTCGACTGTGTCCGTGCTCATTCGTCGACCACTGCAGTTCGTGAAGCAAGTATCTCCGACACCGAACTTCTCTCCGTCTTCCAATGATTGAGGCAAGTTTCTTCCAATTGTTTCAGGTAGGAAGTATGTAGAGAATCCTGATAGCAGAGCCAAAAAGCCGAAAAGTATGGTAGGTATTTTAGGATTCAGTGTATCCAGCAAATTGATAAGTGGCGTGAGGGCACCCGACACACTGGCGCACATACTACCTAATCCTACTCCGGAGCTGCGTACTACAGTCGGGAACAATTCTGCTGAATACTTGTAAATAATAGAATAAGAGCCTGATATAAATAGTTTTCCCACCATCACGATACCTGTGGTCGACGTAGAGCCGTGAGGTAGAGCGACAATGACTAGACAGGCGATCCCCCCCAACAACATCATGGTGCTGATGAGTGCTCTATGGCCGACGCGATCCAAAAAGTACACAATTAGGATATAGCTTGGCAACTCCACAACCCCCATTAAAAACATCAGGAAGTATGGGTTTCCATTAAGTTTACCAGTGTTTAGCGACAGACCATAGTACACTACCGAATTGACGAACCAACAACCGCAAATAATTAAAGTCTTCTGTAGCATTCTCGGAGTCTTGAATAAGTCAGTAGTTCCTGCGGAATGTTCGTCAGTATATTTAGCACAGGTTGCTTTACAGTGGGATACCAATGACGGTGTGTCTATCGGATCAGTCGAACCGTTAAATTTCAGAGCCTTCTCAATGATAGCGACTGATTCACGAGCGCGCCCTTGCGCCCAGAGCCACCTTGGGGACTCGTCCATAAGTAGCCAGTGAGGAAGCAATATCGCTGCGTGTAATGCATAAACTATTTGCAAATAGAATCTGTTATCTATTAAGTATCCCCAAGCGGCTAACAACATTATTCCGATGGCAAACATGATTTGAAACGTAACTCCGCATATAGTACGCTTGCTCGGACCGACTATTTCCATTGTTAATACAAACCCAGCTATATATGAACCCGATCCGAAGATACCGTAAAGGAATCGAAGCACTGTGAATGTGTAATAATCAGAAGAGAAAGCAACAGTTGTTCCTAAAATAAGTTGTAAGACTCCAGACCAAAGAAAGGCTTTTTTTCGTCCAAACTTGTCAGACATTCGTCCAAATATAAGCGAACCGGCCACCACACCAAACATGTAAGCGGTTTGTGCTGAGGCTCCCATCCAGCGTCGGCTGCACACGAAATCCCACTCAATACCCCGAGATGAAGTGTAATATTGGGTATCGTAGACCCAGGACTGGCACTCGATCAGAGTTTTGTTAACTCCATACATCAGACAAGAGTCCAGTTTGCCGTGCTCGTTCAGTGGGATGGCGGCCTGAACCAACGATGAGTTAAACGGCTCCGTGTGGTTGGCACTGTCTATTCCTTGCAGGTAACATCTGGAATTTGAAAAACGAACTGTTATTGTTGTCTCATTATTTTAGCGTTATCTTTGTGCCGAGCGTGCGCATGGTGCATTAGGTTAGTTGCAGCTTTATTGCATTCTAGTAAGGGTTGTTAAACTTGTTTAATATCATGTGATAATGCACTTTTACTTATATCTACTAATAAACGGTGTGTCTACTTTGAACAGCAAAGAAGCACGAACTTTTTTTGCAGTTTGTATTTATCAAGCATAATTATACTACTTAATAATGCTCGCTAATAAGTTTTTCGTAAGTGCGGTATAATTATGTCATTAGTAGGATCTATATCGAAGGTACAATTTATAGACTATTATTTAACACACATGATTATATTTGTATTTATTTTGTTGCTTGCATGGGTATGACCATATCGAGGGGTGAAAGGCTATTTGGTTTAAGCGACATCTTGGGCGATATTGAGTTATATACATATTCGGAATCAGCAATTTTTTCTCCGTCGAATGATGCCGGTTTCATCAAAATCAGAGCACTTTTATGGCGTTTGAAACAACACTATTTTTGGGTTGCTTCCAAAGTGGCAGCGTATTATCCGACGCCCATTTTGCATTTTTTTTCCAGTCATGTACTTGAACTATACAATGATATAAAGAACCGAGACATAAACCAAATACCCTTTCTCAGATTAACGATTCTATATCGGTTAAAGCGTTTTTCATGTTTCTATTTCTTATTAACATGTTACTTAAATCATTTGGAATTCCACCATTTACACGTTGTGGTGCCGCATAAAGCATTTGTCCGTCAACCAAATACGATATGGAGTGTCAGTTAAGCTCTTTCAGCTGCATCTATTTTCTACTTAGGGTGCTTCTTAGACCAAATAGACGTTTTGTTTCAGCTATTTTGCATATTCGTTTAAACATTTTTGTCCAATTATTTTTTCAATTAATGTCGCTTAATACAGGCGGTAAAATGAAAAGTTGGGCTTTAAATCGTTCAATTCCAAAATAATACATTTAATTCATGTCATATAACACCATCTCCATTCCATCTCTCGGGAGTTAACAATAGTGATCATTCAACCAGACTGCAGCGCTCGGTCGCTTCATTCGAACTCCAAGTGGTTCAAGGAGTGATAATATGAATAAGCGAATAATGGACCCGGGTATGTTCTTAAACTATGACCAACTATCGAACGTCGGGCCCCCCTCATTATGATTGACACCCAGTCTCCGGCATCTCCGCTATTCCTGGTCTGCTTAGTAGATCGGGTAAGGGCGAAGCAGGTGATGCAACCCTTAACGAACTTTGGCAACACGCAACATGTGCATATTGAGCGATGAACAATTGTCGAACTGGAGGAAGATTTGAGCAAAATAAGCTGGGATATCTTGGGATTATCTGAGTTCCGAAGAGAAGGTCAAGGTACGATGGTTCTAGATTCCGGCAACATGCTCTTATTCCAGGAAGGAGGTGTTGGATTTCTCGTCCACAAGTTCATTAACAACGTTGTGAAAGTCGACAGTATGTCGAGTAGATATACATCGTTACATCATTCCTTATACTTAGAATAACCAATCGGTATTCGTTAAAGGTCATACGGGTATATGCACCGACCTTGGCACATTCTGATGATGAAGCAGAGGCTTTGTGTGAGGAGGTATCCGAGGCCATACGGTATGTATGGCCAGGGATATCTCCAAAACATACTTTACCGTTGTTATAGGGGAATTCAACTCGAAGGTGGGTCCAGGAATGGCAATGAGTTAAGAATGGGGTCATTTGGGTATGGGCAGCAAATCCATAGGGGCCAGCGGCTGGTCGACTATATGGAAAAGGAAGAACTTCATTTGATGAACTCCCATCATATAAGCGGACGTGTGTAAGCCCTGATGGTACAACCAGAAATGTGATTGACTTCATCATGACGACCAAGAAGCGAATATTCAGTAATGTCTCTTTGATCGCCAACTTGAAAACGTGGCGATCACTGAATCGTCAGAGTCACCTTGAATATCAATGTAGAGCTTGAAAGACCACGTCCGGTGAAGTCTACGTTCCTGGTCTTGCTCACATTCAGAACCACCAAGACTTCCAACTCAAACTGCACAATCGCTTCCAGTGCCTAACCGAATGCAAAATTGTGTACGTGATCAACAACCGTGATTGGTGGAAACTGTCCAAGCAGTAGAGTCCAATTTTTTTAAGACCCCGGAGTCAGCCTCTAAAGCTCTCGAACGAAACCATCAAGTTGATCCAAGACCAGACCGAGATGTGGCTGCAATCTTCAGCTGATATGTCGGAATATGGCAAACTCAATAGACATCTCTAAATCAATATGACGTGACCTGCGTGCCTATAATGCAGCACGGAACAGAGATGCTATAGAGCGGAACCAAAGCTCAAAAGACTTCACCAAGAATTCAGTTATTTGGCAAATGACAAAGTTGAAGATTGACGACGGCAGTATCATTTCGTCAAAACCGGAGATCCTGAGAGAGCTTGACAAGTTTTACGGAAAGTTATACATTTGCTCCGCCAGATTTTACAGAAGTCAGAAAAGTATAGTCCATTATAGGCCATTATGTCTAGCGTCAAAGTCGTCCTAAAAATCCAATTCGTATGGGCAGCGTTAGGAAACCACGTGCTATCTTCTTATCGAGAATCCCACGGTGTCTTAAGATAAAGGTGTTTAACCAGTGTGTGTTGCCAGTGATGACATACGGCTCTGTAACTTGTTCGAAGTTATGCTCGGAGTTTCTTTGCGGTATGAAATCTGGAACAAAGATATTCACGGAAGAACCAGAGTCACCGACATGGCTCGTAAAATTTGCAAGTTAAAGTGGCAATGGGGAAGAAAAGTTACGCACTGTAGGCAGGCCGCCCACTAGGTGGAATTGTCGTACAGCGTGGTGGTCTAAGGGGTAGGCCTACGTTCAGCAGTGGACGTCTTCCAGCTGATGATGATGATGAAGCGGATAATACTTTAACGGATGTTTTTGTTGATAAAAATATTGATGTTCCTACATTGAGACAGTTCTACTTTATTATTATTCTAGATGAATACTTAAACTGATCTTGCGTTGTGTATACGTATATTTTGCTTTATTTATTAATTTAAGCACCTGTGATTTTCGGTGATGGCGATATATTCAGGTCGTTTCAACAGCCATTGATAATATTAGATGTAAAAAAATGTTACATCAAACGTTAAATTTTCAATACTGTTATGTCACATATGTCTATTAGCCTGCCATTCAATTCAATATCAATTGGCAGTTGAGATAAATAGCTTGCTACTATTCATTTTGGCCTGCATCACTTCATGCTGTTTGGCTTATTCTGAAAGTATACTGCAGAGTCGCTTAAATCTTTTTTCCTTTCTCTGAAAAATAGGGGCTTTAGACAATTTGTATTAAGCGACATTTATCTTTGTAATTAAAGGTCCTTTTTATTTGGTTAAGGCATCAAAAAATGAACGTTTTTAAATGAATTTCAATTTAGTTTACCCCATTCAAATAGCTGAAGGAGTTTTTTTGTTATAATTTTTTTTCGATTTTTTAAAACTTTAAATGGCTCTCCTGTAAAGTTGCAAAAATGTCGCTTAAAGCAAATAGCCTTTCACCCCTCGATATGAAAAATTATTTTCCAGTGCTTAAGTACTTATGGTTAAGTTTTATGTGGACAAACTAACAGCATAATATTTAAAGAATACCGACCATTTCTATTATTATGAAATATTTCAATTAAAGAAATATTTTAACAACTTGTGGCGACGCCCTTTGAAAGAAATAAAATATACCTAGTCTATGAGCTACAAAGTGCGCTTCTTGGAGATATAACTATTGTCGCATTGATCAACTGCAAAAAGTCGCATGACCTGACATTAATTGATAGATATACTATTGATTGTATGAAATCACCTGTGTGCTAAATATCAATTAAGTATTATCAGTTCTTTTACATAAACAAGTTTGTTTATACGCTACTGCCTATCTTTCGTAGGGAAACAAACTAATCGTAACCAAATACCATGATGTTATTTGTTAATGGTGAAAGAAAAAATAATGATTTTCATACTTAATATTAGATAAAGCGACATACTTAGCAAACCATAGCCCAAGAGACGATCAAATGTACGTTACAAAAGTGTATACTTACGTTCAATAAACCAACATATAAGTATAACGGCACCAATAATATCACTCTGTTCTTGTAGATATAATAAAGAACACCAAAGCCGACCCGACTGCCCGCCATCCTCCTGAGCAAGCAAAACTGTACACGCTGTGTAACCAAAAGCAAATAAGAAAATGTTACAAGACCCATACGCACCAATATCAGTTGAAGAAAATCTATAATTCTATAAAAGAATAATATAATAGGAATTGACACAATTATACATTTGGATATACCCGGAACCACCGTAGGTATACATATATAAAAGAAATTGAATAAACTTTTACATAATACCCAAAAGGATGTACATTTCATTATGAATTCCGCAATCCATCCATGCACATGCAACGTAATACCTCAACTTATAAACTAAGCGTCGATAGATATTTGCCTGAACAAAATGCATTTTGGTAAGGGGGGGGACATAACTGAGTCGCAGTGATGACTGATGATTTATGGAAATAATTCTCGTCGCTTTGCATAAGTCAACAACTTTGACAACTTATAGGTATACAGACACAAGTGTGATTTTTCATCAATTATCTGCCTCTCTGAACGGGTGTACAGACATGAACGCTAACATGCATACCCTTAGCATAATTCAAACTCGTTTTTCTTGTGAAATATCGATTTAAAATTATAGATTAAAATTAAAGATAAAGTCTATTTCGTAATACTTAATACATTTCAACGAACTATTTTCATAGATAGCAATCAATGTAGTATGAAGAAATACATATTAGTGCTCGTGTCTGTGTATATCCATAAGCTGGTCATGTGGTGGAAGACGATGGGATACTGACCTATGTTCTGGTACCGCAGCGACTGTGACAAGAGACAGCATATGCATGCCAGCCGTCATGGCCGCCAGAATATGAAGGATGAACTGGAAACATTGGTACCGCCCGAAGTCACCTGGAAACACCGAAATGTACCATTAAACACTGCTAGGTATTGATTTTCAGTTTGCTTTTCGTAGAGCTATAAATAATCTATTGCGAAGATGACTTTTCTTTCGGAAAGTACTGTATGTAGGTTAATAAAATATTGGCTTTATAGATAGGACACGATAGCGACAATCATGGGACAACGAAATAAAAGTTTATTTTTTTTAATAATGCACAGTGCAATAATACTTATTATCTTCAACAATGTAGAAAACATAATGTTTGTCAATTTTGTACACGTTATATAATTGTTTTGTTTCTTTCAGTTAGGTAATTGACGAAGAATGAAAGACTCATTTGCATTTTTAACCGACTTCAATAAAGGAGGAGGTTATCAATTCGACGGTGTTTTTTGTGGGTTTGTTATGCGATTACTCCGACAATTGTGGATCGATTTTCAAAATTATTTTTTTGTTACACATACCCCTGAAGTGGTCTCATAGTCACCAAGTCAGGATCTGATGATTGGATCCTGGAGAAATCGAAGGCAACCCTCAAATGTTATGGGCCCACACATCGTTTTTCGTAAATCTTATGAAGTAATTTAAGTAATTACTTATGGTAATCATCATCTCATGTAGCTGACCTGATGATGGAAGGTACAATACAACTCCTTAACAGTAAGGAATAGGCATGGACTGTTTTAGTAAATCGTTCGCATATCTCCGAAACTACAAGTCCGATTTAAGATAATTCTTTTTTTGTTGTACTAAGCATCGTTCAACTGACTCATTCGTCAACTCGCGCGCAATTAACTCGCTCGATCGAGCGAGTTGGCACATTCCGATTTTAATTATTTTTGTTGTCGTCAACTCGCGACTGAGCGAAAATTTACAGTCGTCTACAAAAGTGTTTTTATAAATTTAATATTTAATTTAATTGAACCTACTTCACATGTTTAAGACATGAAACGTATAGAGTAGGTTAACTGAGGGTCAGTTGGTCGTCTTAGAGTTGAAATTCTGCTCGCGGTTTGAATCTTTTTTCTAAAGAAAAGCTTTTGTTAAGTTACCATTTGGCGAAATTACTCAATGATTATGTAAAATATCTACGCTTAAAATATCGATGTTCAAAACATCGAAAATTTAAATATCGATAAAACGTCGAAGATTGCGATTGATTGAAATGTCGAATGATTCAAAATATATAATATATAGATAATGTATTTTCAGTGCACCACTGACTACCTCCACCTTTTTATTTTAAATCCGTAGATCACTAACAGGTTGTCTGGAAGATATCGCTATTAGCGATAAGACCGCCATTGTAACCCTAGAATTAGCAATTTTATAAAACAGATGTGTAATGATTTTGGTGTGCAATAAAGTATATTCTATTCTATTCTATTCTAATGACATTATGCCTAAGTTCAAAATATCAACATTTAATACATCGAAGTTCCTAATATCTAAATTCATTATATCTACGTTAAAAATACCTACTAGGTAGTTGAAATATCAGACAGAAACCGGATAAAAAGTCGGACTCGCTTTTGCATCCTTAGTCAAATTGCTGATTACCACCTATCAAGGTAAGTCGACGGGAGCCCTGCGAACTGTTTGCAAGGTTTAAACTTTAAACCTTAAACTTTATAGTAACCTAACACGAGTCCGAGTCGGGGTGCCCCAAGTCCCGAGCTCACTTCGCCCGCTCTTGCGTCCTTGGTCAAATTGCTGATTACTACCTACCAAGGTAGCTGGACGGACTTCGGATGCAAGAGCAAGCGAAGCGAACTCGGAACTTGGGGCTCCCCGACTCGGACAGATTAGGTTCGAAGTGGATGGCGGGGTCTGAAAGAACCCGTCATCCTCTTCGTGTTAGGTTACTTTAGACCTTGCAAACAGAAATAGGAGCCCCGCGAAGCGGAGCTCCGTCGACCTACCTTGATAGGTGGTAATCAGCAATTTGACTAAGGATGCAAGAGCGAGCGAAGCGAGCTCGGGACTTGGGGCACCCCGACTTGGACAGGTTAGGTTCGATATTTAGGACATTCGATAATCTGTACTTCGATATTTAGGACATTCGATAATCTGTACTTCGATATTTAGGACATTCGATAATCTGTATTTCGATATTTAGATCTTTCGATGTAACTTTTGTAGATATTTAGATTTAAGATATATTGGACGTAGATCATTTAACCATTCGATATTATAAACTTTCGATATTTTAATTTTCGATTTTATGGTCGTTCGATATTTTCATTTTCGTTGTTTTGAAAATCGATATTTTAAACGTAGATATTTTAATCTTCGATATTCAAATATGTACCCTAATAATTAGCCAAATGGTATACTCGTATTTTTTTGATATTGTTGATTTTACTTTGTTATATTTGTTTAGTTTTAGTCATGTTACATACTAGGCTATTAACCAAAATCTTGAGGAAAAATAATCTTTGAAAAATGTGATATTGTTGATAGTCTTCAAAATGTAGGTAACATAAATATGAGCAATTTTTTATGTTTGGCATGTGTTGTAAATTATAAATACATAGTACATCTTTTAAAAAACTACATTTAGGTATTTCAAATTCAAATCGTTCATCGCCGCCTTATACTTATAAAGTAGGTTTCTATATTGAATTTATTATAACACTTTTATAGATGACTGTACCATTTTTCGCTCTGGTCGCGAGTTGACGACAGCAAAAATAATTAAAATCGGAATGTGCCAACTCGCTCGAGCGAGCGAGTTAATTGCGCGCGAGTTGACGAATAAGTCGTTCAACTTAGGGAATACTGCAAGTTTCATCAAAATCGGTTCAGTAGTTTTTGAGATAGGGAATTTTATTAGCTTGTTGTAAACATGAGCGATGTTATTACTGCCGCCATAATCCAAAAGGACGCATCTACATAAAATGAGAAACGGAGAAAAAAAATAAAACGTGTTTCAAAAATTAAAAAATTCGCTGTGTGTAAGGAAATAAACCAAATCGCTATTTTTTGGTACCAAAGGGTGTATTACAGTTTGATCTATCGGGAGTAATATGTAGACTTAATAAAAGTTATATTATTTTTTAAATAAATCAATTTTTCCTTTTCTTTTTAATAAAAAAAATGCAAGAAAATACGTAATACTGCAATGAAAAGACGCTTCTGGCCATAAGCGTCCTTTCAATTTAGTATTTTTTTAAAACGTCTTTCCTACTTAGTAATAATGTGTTACCAAGCCATAAAAACTAAATTAAAAAAAACGTAAATAGCCATTTGCTGCTTTTCAACTTAGTAATACCGTGAAACATGGATAACGGGGACCTGAATAAAGCGGCATATTTGTCTCACTAAAAGAGGTATTCCACTTACCCAGTGTCTCAGACATCCAGGTGTACATAATTATCTGTTTTATTTACGGAGAGTTGATATTAGACTTATTAATTTCATTAAAAGTGCGCTAAATAAAATAACATATGATATAATTACATATTTTAAACATTATCCGAAGTAAAAAATGTATACAGGAGAAAACTCTCCTGTATACATTTTTGTTTTATATAGTGAGTGAGAGGTAAACATCTCTCACTCACTATATAAAACAATTTAGGCACATTTGCGGGTGGACCACAAATTACTGTGTGGTACTTTTTTTGTGCTATTAATCCGTTATCACAATTAAAGTCGTTTAGTTTACAGAATTTAAAGATAACAATTAAGCAAAAGTATTTACACATACATATAGTCTCAGTAAAAGAAGTTAAAGAGAGACGTCATTGGGACATTTAAATCGAAAGAATAATTTTCAGAGATGTCCAGGTTTATTTTGTCCCATTAACAGTGATAATTCTGTGCTAAAGTGGAGTGAAGATGTATGGATTATACTCAATATCCCACTTCCTACTAATATTATAAACGTGAAAGTTTGTTTGGATGGATGACTGGATGTTTGTTACTCTTTCACGCAAAAACCACTGAACGGATTTGGACGAAATTTGATACACAGATAGTTTATCACCTGGATTAACACATAGAATAATTTTTAAGCCCGATTTTATGTTCACGTGGGATCATTTTCGATTTGTAGCGGGCGGAGCCGCTGGCAAAAACTAGTTAATTCATACATTTGTCTTCGATATCAACTTGAGTGAGCAATATCAAACCGCTTTCTATATAAAGCTTAAAAATCTTCTAAAAACATTTTTTTAAAGTTTAAAATAACTTTTCTTTTAGCCACAAAGTCGGTGCCACAAATCTCAATGAAATAAAAAACAAAGTCACCTACTTCTGAAAGAAACGTTATTACATCATATTTTGTGTTGTTTTATCTGCAGACCATTTCCTCATTGTGATAGTTAATATTCAACGCAAAAACAAATTCGAGAAAAAGGCGTTTTCCTCAAAATTTTATTTTTCGAAATGACTGAATCTATTTTAAATAAACTTTATACGCATAAGTAAGATACATAGGCCTAGTATTTAAAAAAGATTATTGGTATCTTTGTTTTTATGGTAACTTTAAAATCAGTGTAATTTAAACCGCTAATACTTATTTTTGCTCTAACTACCTGGACGCATCTGAAATGCAGTATTCCAACCGCGAGTCCCACTTCTCCCCTCATAACTAGCAAAACTATGTAGAAAAGGCATTTCAAAATCAAAAATCAAAATCAAAATATTTTATTTTACATGGGCCACAATGGGCACTTATAAAACGTCGAGGGAAAAAAAAAATTGGCACGGTTCGGGTTGGTCGCTTCCATGGAGAAGAACCGGCAAGAAACTCCATGGTTACTCTTTTAAAATATTTGCTTTTACAATGTTATTGTTACAGATTGGTATACATAAATACGAGAGAACATCGTAGGCACGATAAGAAGAGGCTCTTACCAAAATCTAAACAAAAAATAATAATAATAAAATAAAAAAGTATATAATAATATATACGTAATAAACTAGACGAAAAAGATAAAATGGGCATCGGGGAATTTACACAACCAACAATGTTCTCGCATTCACAATTCTAGAGTAAAAAAGAAGCTATATAAAAAAAAGAAGCTATATTAGCCAAAGATAGGTAATGACTAAATTAAAACATTGTAAGATAAAACAAAAAAAGGTAAAAAGAGACAAAACAAACACATAAACAACAGAAAAAAAAAATGTATACAAGTAAAAATAAAAATAAAAATAAAAATAAAATAAATTACTGCCAGAAGTGTCTTTTCATGTTATGAATTGTTAAATATTTTGTAAATAAATGAGACGCTTCTACTAAAATGCGTTTTTTCAACTTAGTGCACGCTAAAAATGTCTTTTCTGTTTAGTAATATTCCAGTCATATCGCAGATACGTCTTTTTTAACAGTTAGATTTACAGGGTTCCCTTTAACTTATGAGAAATATAAAAATACTGGGCGATGCCATTTTTTTTACTGATTCAGAATATGTATGTAACTCAATTTTGACAAAAAGTGTAGATACGTCTTTTTTCCTAATGACGGCAGATTACCAGTGCTACAGATTACAAAATTCTAGTAAACATGTAAGAAAATTATGTATTTGACAAGAAAGTTAAATATTTAAATTAAAAAGAGTAAAATAAAACATTGTTAACTTGCTGTTGTTTTTGAAGGCTGTTACATTTTTTGAAAAAGTTTTTATAAGGCCTGTAAAAAATCTAAGAACGCCTACTCTCTGTACCGGAAGTTAGAATAGTTAGGACTTTTTAAAACCTTTTTTGACGTGATCATAGGTACGCCAATTGTCAAATATCTCATTAACATAAATATGTATTTATTCTAATATTTAGGTACGAACTTTGTACCACAACAAGGTCGAATATATTTTTAGAAAAGTCAAAGAATAATATTTAGTTTATTATATACTAGCTTCTGCCCGCGACTTCGTACGCGGATCCTGTTGCTTATGCCAGCGCCAACGGGGTCGTCAAAATCGAAGATCTGAAACGTCTGATGTCGAATTCTAAGAGCCCGGGGACAGGAAAATAAAGGGTTGCGCGAGACGATTCGAGATGCTCCAGATCTTCAATTTTTACACGTCAACAGAGAGTGCTCATCAGGCTGAACAACTCTTGCTAAGACGTCATTCCTATACATGTTATAGTGTAGCTGGGCTCTTGGAGTTACACATCAGGTGGTCCAGATCTTTCATTTTTATTAGTCAACAGGAAATGCCCTTCAGACTAAACAACTTTTACTAAAACGCCATTCCTATTTATCCATTCCTATATATGTAGCTGGTCTCTTGGAGTGCCACGTCAGGTCTTCCAAATCTTCAATTTTTATACATCAACAGAGAGTGCTCATTAGGCTGAACAACTCTTGCTAAGACGTCATTCCTATACATGTTATAGTGTAGCTGGGCTCTTGGAGTTCCACATCAGGTGTTCCAGATCTTTCATTTTTGTAAGTCAATAGGAAATGCCCATCAGACTAAACAACTTTTACTAAGACGTCATTCCAATACAGTGTGTCCGGACACGAGTTAACGATACTTGAAGGGAATATTATAGACTCATTTTCATCGATAAAGCTGCTTTAAAAAAAATTCTTACTCTAACATCTCGCGAATGGCGGCCATTTTAGTTTTTTGATTTGTCGAACTGGGGTATGTACAATAAAATGCAAACATCTTTGAATCCAAGAGACCTACATACATGCAAATGACTTTAAAGTTAAATGTTAAGGCTTTTCAAAAACTTGCAAAAGTTTTCTAAATAATATGTAGAAAGAAGCAAAAAACGTGGGCAAACACGAAATTGTACACAAAAATTACTGAATATTTTCACATTATAAACTCTAGCTCGAAAAGTACCCCTGTGTTTTGCTTAGGATTTTGCATTAAATTAAAAGTACTTGAGTCAGGCTATAAAATTATATCAAAATTATCACTCTACGGTAAGTATTTTAGGAGTTAATCTTACTTGAACATAACCCTTCCTTAGCGCATGTACCACCAATGTTACAGAAGCTGCATTCTTTGGGCGAGCTAAACAGTTTCAACGTAGATTTATGGCATTATTAAACACCATGTAAATGATCCCAACGAATCACCATTAAACTGAAATAATATTTTTTTTACTTTATGAAATCGATTTTTTTGAATAAATTCAGAAAATGGGCCATTTCAGTTTATGGGTGATTCGTTGGGATCATTTACATGGTGGTTAATAATGCCAGCTCATAAAACACTGAAACGATTTAGCTCGCCCAAAGAATGCGACACCTGTAATATTGGGGTACATTCGCTAAGGAAGGGTTATGTTCAAGTAAGAATAACTCCTAAAGTACTTGACGTAGAGAAATAATTTTGATACCATTTTATAGCCTAACTCAAATACTTTTAATTTAATGCAAATACCTAAGCAAAATACAGGGGTACTTTTCGTGCTAGAGTATAAAATGTGAAAATATTCAGTAATTTTTGAGTACAATTTCGTGTTTGCCAACGTTTTTTGGTTCTTGAATGCTCATCACGTGGAACAATTTTTGCTATGGTGCCATTTTTGTATCTCTTATAGTTTAGCTGGTCTGTTGCGGTTCTGCATCAGGTGTTCAAGTTTTATAGATAAAATAAACCTCATTCAAATCCGTCCATTAGTTCCGAAGATTAGCGTGTACAAACAAACAGACTGATTTTTTTTGATTCGTGCACTCTTACTGTTTCTAAACCCTCCTCAATTATTTTTTGTATATACATATAATTAATGTACAGACACAGTTTTTAACTGATTTATTTTATTTAGGTATAGATAATTAACTACATAATCTCTTAAATACTTATTTATCTTATAAAGAAACAAAATTGTAATGTGATCTATGTTATTTTGCCTTGAACCTATTTTATTACCATTACAGTACATTTAAAGGCCACATTATTTTACATAGGTATTGAATTTATGTAAATATTGACTAACGATGTAGTCAAGTTTACGTAACCGAATTAATAGTCTAAAATCACGGTTATGAGTACCTATCCTGTTCACATTTATACAAGATTTTAACAGCGAACTGCGAATTGCAGCGGTCAGTCGTATCGAGACGAGAACTAAATATAGCCCTGCATGATACAATAATTATGGAAGGATATAAGTAACGCAATTAATATCAGCGGCAATACCGGTTTTTACCTGTGAGCAGAAATATGTTGGCGCTCGCAATCATACCTGTTATGTAAAATGTGTAATGGAATTTGAAAAATACCAATAATCACACAGTTACCGGTAATCCAGATCATTGATTTTCTGATAAAGCCCAAGTGCTTATTATGAGTGTTCGATAATTGTAGTAACACGTTATCTCACCCCGATTTCGTGTTTTTCGTTTTTTGCAAGCCTTGTTACTTGTTTATTTCGTAATGTAAACTTTCAATATAATTTGAACGTTATAAAATTATATTGATTGGAAAATATTGATAGGAAATACCTGTCGATATACCTGTTATTAGAGTAATCTGACTTGTAGGTAAAATAAACGTAGCCAACTAGTCATAACTGCGTAAACCTAAAATAAATATTTACATCCGCGGATACTCGGGCACGTAATGATTCCTAATCTTAGGAGAAGCCAAGATTAAATGACAGTAGTCTTGACACAAAGGAGTTGCGTAATAGAGATTAGCAACGGGCGTGCTACTAGACGCATCTCGGACTATGAATATGAGCTGACGTCAAACATTGTGTTCTTTGGCGTCGAACATCAATGGTACTGTATGTAACATCGGTAAATAATGCGATCATTAAGGGGGTCGTTGTATACAATGGTCGGCAGTTCGCTATCGGCGCGGGCGTCGGACGCGATAAACCCATAACCCCGCCGCACTGTACCGATCTGTTCAACTCACGCCCCTCGCATCTTATCACGTGCTTTAGTTCATAAATTCACACAACGAAATGTGTTGAAGTGCGGTACTCATCAATCAAATGTGGTTACAGCTAGAGCACTTCCTATATCATCATTCATCTGTAACACGTTTAATTTCAGGTTAAATATTTGTACATGATTATGCATAAAACATTGCCTAGATACAGATAAAAAAATTATTATCAGATTCAGACATTCAGATAATAATAATTATTTTACGTTGTGAGTGATAAGTAAGGACCGAATTATATGCTACTTAAAATTGGCGAAATATGCATGCAAATATGCTACCTACATAAATGTCTGAAATATGCAACAAAGTCGTTAAAATATGCAATACTAGTGGCCCGTCCCTTCTTCGCACGGGTATTTTAAGAACCGTTCGTCCGATTTTGTGCAAACTTCACATAAAGCATCTACTAAATAGTACGAACAAAGCCTAAACATTTGGTTTGGATAGGTGAGCTCGTTCTTGAGTTATAACATTACAACGAAAAGTGGCATTGATTTTTTACCGACTTCAAAAAAAAAAGGAGGTTATCAATTCGACCCGTACGTAAGTAATATTATCAGAACTGCCCCGTTTTCATATGTGTTAGTCTATACCAGCGTCTGAACAAATGTGCCAAATTTCATAAGTGTATGTATGTATGTTTTTATGTTTGTGCACGCATATCTCCGGAACTACAAGTTCGATTTAAGTAATTCTTTTTTATTGTACTAGGTATTGTTCAACTTAGGGTACACTGCAAGTTTCATCAAAATCGGTTAAGTAGTTTTAAAGATATGGATTTTTTATGTTGTGACTGATTACAAGATTAGTGCATATATATGTAAGAAAATTTTGTATTTTACAAGAATTTGGGTTGAATATTTAATAAGTAAACTAAAAAGGGTAAAATAAAAACTTTTACAAAAAAGTAACCGACTTCAAAAACAACAACAAAACAAAAAAGGGTGATAACCTAATTAATAACTTCTTTCGGAAGTCGGTGGCTAAAAATCAATGAAATAATAAAAAATAAAGCCACCGACATCCGAAAGAAGTTATTAATAATTAGGTTATTTCACCCTTTTTTGTTTTGTTGTTGTTTTTGAAATCGGTTATTTTTTTGTAAAAGTTTTTTATAATTATACTAGCTGACCGGGCAAACTTCGTACCGCCTCACCTTTTAAACCTTCCCTGGATTTCCACAAATAATTTAAAACCAAAATTATCCAAATCGGTCCAGCCGTTCTCGAGTTTTAGCGAGACTAACGAACAGCAATTGATTTTTATATAATAGAGATTAGATAAAATTGTTATATATACAATTTCACATTAGGTACACATTTTAGCGACTCTTATTGTGTCTTTTGTATTTTTTTCTCTCTTGGGTTTAACTTAATTATAAATTTATAATCAAAACATGTTTTCCAATTATTAAAAAAAAGTGAAAAAGATACTACAATTCGATAATTATAATAACTTATGGTTTGGAAAACGGAGTACTGAAACAGAAAGCTTTTGTTGTACACCGACTTGCAAGTATCATTATTGACACATTTTTGCATTTTTCTTAGATAAGCTCAGTTAAAATTAAAGAAAAAACCGGCCAAGTGCGAGTTGGACTCGCCCATGAAGGGTTCCGTAGTAGCAAGCATAGATTAAGGATATAATTATATTGAGATTAGTAAGTAATATACACAAACAATAAAATAACTTTGTTTTTCAACTGCTCACTATATCTCATCCAAACCAATTTTCGTTGGAAGTTTTTGTTGAGGTCTACATTATGTATTTTTTTTAGTTTTATCATTCTCTTATTTTTTTTAGAAGATACAGGGGCTGGGACACACATTTCACCACTTTGGAAGTGTCTCTCGCGCAAACTGTTCGGTCTAGAAACAAATGATATTAGTAACCTCAATATAATTTTTAAAGACCTTTCCATAGATACCCCACACGTATGGGCTCGGTGAAATTTTTTTTTTTTTTGATTTTCAATTCTAAGTCGTTTTTAAGCGCCGCGATGTTCGTTCATGGCGTGTCTATACATATATAATACGTCATTGGGGGTACCCCCAAAATTTGTTTTGTTTTTATTTTTGTGTAAAAATCCTAATGCGGTTCACATAATACATCTCATCACTTAGGTACCAAGTTTCAACAGGATAGCTTTCATACTTTCGAAGAAAAGTGGCTGTGACATACGGACGGACAGACAGACGGACAGACAGGCAGACAGACATGACGTATCTATAAGGATTCCGTTTTTGCCATTTGGCTACGGAAATATGCAATCATTGTAAAACTAGCCATAATATGCAATTGCATATGCAAATATGCATTTGCATGTAATCCGGACTGACATTTTATCTACTTAAAGGAGCTCTATCGCTGCCCATTCGGGGGCACCACCTTCATATTTTCCATTATATTAATGTGATTTAAGAAAAACGAAAATTTTATCAGCCTAGGTTTTTTTTAGGAACAGTCACATGTAAACACGTGACATTAATTCCTTCAGGTGATGTTTGATACTCTATTTTAGTAGATTATTTAGTTATCTTTGGATAAGTAAATAATTTGACTACCGTAACATCGCAATCTCTGTATTCACAAAGCTACAAATCAAATAAATAAATAATATTCCACAACTATCACACAACGCCATCTAGTCCCAAGCTAAGCAGAGCTTGTGTTATGGGTACTAGACAACTGATAAACATACTTATATATTTCTAAATACATACATATTATAGATAAATTACACCCAGACACAGAACAAATGATCGTGCTCATCACACAAACATTTGTCCTGGGTGGGAATCGAACCCACGACCTCCGGCATAGCAGTTAGGGTCACTAACCACTAGACCAACAGGCCTGTCAATCAAACACAGCTCATTGTGTCCTACAAAACTATAAGAACAAGAATATTGACTTTGATAATTATGAAATAAGTAATGCGAAACTCTTGAGACACCATCAATTACCTAAATCATTTTATTTTAATAAATTGAACGAAATAGTCTCTGTGCTCATTGATTGGGTTCCCAAACGTTTCAAAATCGTTAGAGAATTGGATTGTTCAACTGTTAGTGATTGTGGATGTAAATTTAATTCAGTACATACCGCCTACATGGTCAATCAAGGCCAAAGAGCACATGGCCGACAAAAGGCCAATACTCCTCGATGTCATAAAAATTAGATAACCAATCTTAATTTCCGAACCTTATATAATTTTGTGATTGTATGACTAGAATTAAAACAGAAACAGTAGCTTCTCGATTAAGTGTTGACGGTATGGAAAATTACTTGTCAGTTGTCACGACTTAGGACTTGGCGCCCGCCGATAGCAAACACAAGAAAAAACAATAACATGTGTTATATGACAGTGTGAGGTTCTACTAGTCAGGTTTCGCAGACCGGTGGCGAGTTTAAGATCGGAACGTCATGCAACACGAACTGACTATTGACACAGATGCAGACCTCGATAACACTGCGCGACCGATAACATGAACCTCAATAAAGGTTTATGACGGTTTTCATACTAAATATTTCCCATTCAAGTAACCTTTCATGACTTATTCCGCTAATAGTAAACAATAGAGTATTCGCTAGTTGGTAACACGGTGTGCGACCGTGTTACCAACTGGCGAACACCCACATTGGTGTATTTATTATGTAGGTAATCCGCTGTATTTGGCTTACGTGTCAAATTTCAAAAATAGATGATGTGAAAGTCGTCCACAGCGTCTCGGTACAGTCGACACTGAGCAGGGCAACTCCCACATATCATCTGAATATTACGTTCTTGGTATTGGTATAATTAACCGAAGCTTACCCACGGCCACGTACAGACAATAAATTACAAATTGGAGGCCACCGGCGGAACACCGTTTACGCCATATTGGACCGTTCCAACATTTCCAGCTAAAGTACACGCATTAAGAATGTAGTTCACTGCAACTACGCACTCTTCAAATACAAAAACCTTTTTAACACATATTCGTAAGGGTATGAACTTTTTTTTTTTACATTCCCGCCGAACAGTGGGCGTATAATAATTCAGTCATTTCGACATGCGACGAAAATAAACGACTATACAACTCAACGAAAACATTCTCAGAAGGTCGTTTACTTTGTGTCTTTCTCCTGTCTTCGTCTTGCTGAATTATTAATTCCCTTAAAATATTCTTTTTCTTTTTTCTTTGTATTAACAAATTGAAATATTGGTGACATTGTGTGTGACTATAAATAGGGCACCGGAGATGTTATTCAAATATTATGCGTAGCTGGTTGGAGAAATGTGTGATAATTTTGTTTGAACCAAATTATCTGACACACATTTTGCTCTATTATCGTCATATTAATGTACGAACCTACCTAATAACCAGTCCAGAGTGTACTGATTTAGCTAGCTATCTCTAAAGAGTTTTGTCAGTACACATGTCACTGACCCAGAAAAGCGCCCTCATATTATTATGAAAGAACTACTAGTAAAAAGAAAACAGCGATAGATACTAAATTCGATCGAAGATAATTATTACCACGTAAAATAAATAATTCCAAGTGATATAAATACAGATAACATTACAGCCTTGAAAAAATATGTTTTCGATAATGATACGGTAGGTAGAGCTTCACCAACTGCATCAATAATTGTGCTATTTATTAAGGCAATATGCATATTGCTTTATTAGTTTGTCTGAACATATATTTGTGGTCAAATATCACAATGAAGTATTACGAATTACAGCCGCAGCTGCATCAACAAGCCGACGCGACGTAGGGAGGGAATGAGTAGGTGAGATGGCACGAAAGTATTGGTAATAAGTAAATTTTCACGCAATTTATTTTCGCGGATGTCACTCAGAGATCGCCGTGTCAAACGCGGACGTGAAACCGATAGACGTTGTCCGTGAAGAAAAAGTGGCACAGCTAAATGGGAACACATTGAAAATATGTGCGACCGCGTAGACGAAAGGCTAATAAATGTCTACCGATTAACGAGTACAAAACATTGTTGTCAATAGCAAACATAGTTGCAGCAACAATATTGCATCGCAGACTTCAGTCAATATACTCGAATTGTAATAATATATTCGTAATTAGGTAAAAGTGTCTGAAATAACTGAATAAATTGAGGTAATCGGGTGTTCTTGAAAAAAATAAATAAAATGTGCTTCCTTTTAGCTTTAAAGCTTTATCTATCGCTGGCCGAATTTTGTGAATATTTATCTATTTCGTATTTATTTGTTGGTGTTGGTATTTAGTGAACCCTTTTTTTATATATATATACCATAATTATAAACGTTTAGTTTACTCAAATAATAATGAACACCTTGCCAAGCATTTTTTTTAGCGTGGTGAAATCTGGACTGTCAGACTCGTACTGACTAAAATCCACGTTGTCCTTCAATAGACCTTTACGTTCCGGGATCACGGTAATTCGTTAGTCCCGCGACCACCTTGTCAAGCATAGATTGATTTACTTTTCTTCCCTAGTAATAATAATACAATCCGGAATAAAGCCTTCTGCAGACACACGCGATTAATCGCGCTGCGACAACGAGCCAAGCTAATTTCCACTCTAAATGTACTGCGAATGGACCGCGACATGTCGCCCCGCGCGATTAATCGCGTGTGTCTGCAGGAGGCTTAATTTATTTACAGAATTAGCTTCGTAACTAACAATAATTCTTCCAAAGAAAATCACAATTAATATAAATCGAAAAGCAACCAACAAAAATGCAAATACTTAGTCACCTAGGTCACAGCAGTGAATTATTCGTAAACCTAAGTGTAAACAGCATGCAACGGCAATTAGCTGTTAACTTCACGAACAGTTAAACCTTTTAAAATGGAATGCATTCATTAGCGTTAAGTCGGTGAACACAATTCACGTGTATCTAAATAAGGTAACATTCTTGCCTAATTACATGACTTTAGAGTTACTATCAGGGCCGTATTTTCCCAAGGGCTTTAGGCGTTTGCCCAGGGCCTCGATCTCAGCGTCCCGAGTTTCCTTGCAAGGCAAAAAATTATAGGCATAGGCAGAAAACCTAACCTATCTCAGGTAGTTGTAAATTTTTTCAGTTTGCTACGCTCGTATTCGCAACCTACAATCATAAGATTCTCTGGTTTTTTGTACATAAGATGGTAGTTATAACGATAATAACGTGATGGTAACGATTTAACGAATATGTTTGTATTGACAGTCAAATGAAAACCGAAAGTAGGTACTTATACCAGAAAGTGTGGGGTTTGCCTAAAAGTATCCAGGCCCTAAAATGGATAATCGATGGCCCTAGTTAATGGTGTTTAGGAACAACTTAGTATCTTGCAAATAATTTAAGACGTCCTTTAGGTATGTTAAATTAAAATCTTGGGTTGTGAATATTGTCAGCAGTGTATTTATATCGTAAAAAAAACATTTACCGGAATTTTTCCCTAAACAATCAATCGATTTTTCTTAATGCTTTGAATGTTAATGTTTATGGAAAATTTCTGAATAATAATAACATAATGTGGCTACAAATCTTGTTTAATGATGTGACATACTAATGAGGTAAACTGTTTTAAATAACATCTACCGAAAACCTGACCTGAGACTTCACCGAAGGAAATCTTTTCACTTGTCTTTTATTGACAGGTGTTACACTAGGGTCACACTAACGGTAAATCCCGTTGATTATCGCGTTAATGGATGTTTATACGAACCTTATCGCGAAAATCAACGGGAAATGCCGTTAGTGTGGCCCGGCTATTATAGAGTATTCTCGTAAGAATAACTCCCACGAGAAGTCACTTACCTATATGAAAGTTTACAAACAGGTAAGTATTTATGGACACAAGATGTAGTTCCAAAATAGTGAATATCAATAGAGAGGTACCTACATTATTTCCCCGACACGTGGCTCATATTGGACTTGCCCATTATTTTTGATACATCGATGTTTACTGTTTACGTAGTCTGACACACCTCCGAAATGTTTCCGCCTCCGTACTAACTATATCGTGTCTACGTACTAGATCAGCTGACTCTCGCATCGTGCGACTAGAATGACGACGTTTTAATTTTAAAACATTTTACCATTCTTTAAATAATGTCTCTGTTGACATTTCAAGATCATTCCGTTGCTTTTGTGGCACAGATTATTTTCTGAGAATTATATTATTTATTTCCACGGACCTGTATTATCCTATACGCATACAGACCGTTCATTCATATCTATACATAATAATTTCTTTCGCAGTAACAACTTTAAAAAACATGTTACTTAGGTAGGTACCTACCTACATAACAAGTTAATAAATTCACATTATCATAGGTTACAGAATATCAAAGAAATCAAATTGAATCGATAAATCACGATTTTATGAACAGATGCAATGTTCAAGTAGATAAAAGATTACTTGATAAAGCTGATTACGTAACAAAACTTCACTAACTAATTGCTTAGATAAAGGTGTTACATAATTATAGTGGGTAGATACTGTGTAGGTACTATGTTTTGTAGCTATTTTACCACGTTCTGAAAATAGTGCTGAAGCCCGAATTTTGGTACTTAATGGGTCATCAAAGTCGCGTTTACGTAAACTTCGAATGCTGCTTCGAACACATACCGATTTGTTAAGAAACTACCAAGTTATCAACGTGATTATCGAGGTGTGATGTTGCCGAGTGGTATCCGGCCTGCCTTCCGGCTAAATAAAGGGCCTATCACTATTCGAGGTGAAGCAAGAGGCATTAAGTTATCAAGAGCACGATTAACAAAACTAACCAGATAACCCTTTGTCGAAAATTCTTAGAGCCGTTTCTGACAGCGCTTTGTTAAAGGCATATTTTCAGTAGCTGAAGGTCAGGCGCTGATATGACTATGAAGTTGACAAACAGTAGTATAGTAGTAGGTAGTATCCTCGCACTATGTTTACCTTACAGTGATCAGTCACAAACACGCCCACGGTATTGTTTTCGTTGGTGATGCATCGAGCCACGTTGACGTATCCAGGTGTCGCTAGTCAACTGATATGGTAATTCACCGAGAAAATTACCAACAATGTTCAACATAAATCATGGGAAGTTCAATGTATAGCTAATGCCTAGTTATCTACTCTAAACTAAAAACAGTTCATTAGCATAGACGACAGACGGAATATAGTGAAAAATCTGGTAAAACCCGTTTTGTGAGATAATAATTATAGTAAGAATTTTGAAATACTTTATCACCGCTTTGATATCTCCAATTGGATACTGTATTTGGTACAATTGTTCAAGCATGACTAAATAAATCTCTGCATCTGAAGTGTGCACAAAATGCATCGGGAGTATTCTGGACTGTAATAAAATTGTAAACATTGCGTCTACACTGCTAATAATAGCGCATGCACTCGTGTTTGAAGGACTAAGGACCACAATATAATTTATTTATAATATAAGATAGATATAACTTGTTGTTTGACCAGACAGTCATTAAAAGTAGGTAGGTAGGTACTTACCGAGGGCAAGTATTCTTACTTAAAGGAGAGTTAGCTATGCTAATTGCAATTAAACGAATTATAGGTACCTATATTAGTGCATTCATTGGAAGAAGTAAAGTAGAATAAATAGATATTACCGATTAATTATATTCTAGACTGTTAATGTGGTATAACCTATAACGGACCTAACTACATACTAATTAAAATGAAATAAGTATTAATTAACAGAACATTCTCAGCGATCTTTTCAGCGTAATTAAAAAGCTATTACTAACAGAGGATTTAAATCGTTATAAATTAAATTAAATCGTTGATAAATCGCGTGCTGCGCCATAATAATACAATTGAAAGAAAAAAATGGAAGCTTTCTCATATTTAGGGTATCAATCGATATAATTATCTTGTTTAAGAGCGATAATTTTACGCGCTATATTTTGATGTTTTTTATCGCACTAAGTTGTTTTAGGTTATCATAACATACCTAATTAGTACAGTAGCACATTGTTGCAGTACCGATCCAGTAAAAACTGTGCAATACAGGGTCGCCGGTGTCACGCGATGTCATGGCGTTTGACTGAATTTACATGATTACCTACTTTTTTATTGTTCAAAACTATAATTCCTGCTGGATTAGGTATTTGTTTTTAATTTATTATCTATACTAATATTATTAAGGCTGAAGAATGTGTCTGATTGAACGTGCTAAAATCAGGAACAACTGGTTCGAATTATTGAAATAAATATTTTTGTGTTGAATTTATATATTTTCAACACACTTGCTCGTAAAGTGAGCCTTATTATATCGTTCTTAGGGCCATAAACCGAACTATAACATACACGTGCATAATAATATTACACACTAGTGCATAATAGAATGATCCCTACAAAGTTAAGTTAGTACCTAACTGCAAATTATATGCGATTAAACAGAGCATTTTCAATTTAACCGGGTAATACAGCATTTTTTTTTTTTTGTAACAACAAAGAGGTTTTATGCCACCGAAAATCTATTTACATTTTTGAAATAAATAAATGTGTCCCTAATTAAGACGAAAAAACATTTATTATTATCAAATTATTTATAATTCACAATAATTTCTTATAAAATATTTGCATTTTATCACAAAAATTATCATTTTGAAGTAGGCTGTATGGCTGTAAACAATCACCTTACATTTGGCGCGTGCATAAAAAAAAAATTGCGCGCCGTTTCCCAATTTTCCCATACTTTTCATATTTTGTTTGTATCGCATTTGTTGCTGTGTGGTAAATAATTGTAAAAATGTCAGGTTTTAGTACAGAAGATGAACAATTGATTGATTTAACCCCTCCAGAAATACTAAATGCAGCACAAAATGCAAACGAAAGCCTAATACCTGCAAAATCTAGAGAAAAGTATTTAGCTGCTTACGATAGTTACCTGCAATGGAAGAGCAACAAAAAAACCCAGTCATTTTCTGAAACGATTTTCTGAGTCGCCGACATTTACACAAGCAGTAAATGAAGGTACTAAAGAAGTGGCAAGTACCAATGTAACACAAACTGTGAAATTGCCATCAAAAACAATCCAATATCGTTTTGAAAATTGTACATTCACCAATTGTTTTAATAATTAAACGATTTATGCAATACATGTTTGTTTTTTCCTCACAAGTGTGTTGAAAAACGTCGTATGATACACGTGTGTATTGATGATTACCGTCCTCGGCTCTCTTAAGACCCTCACCTGACGGCTCGGGTCTCAATGGCGCCTCAGCGGTAATCACCAACATTACACACTTGTACCATAATGTACTATTATCGAGGAAGGCTATGTAACATCACGCTGCGACCAATAGGAGCCGAGCACCGGGGGTGAAACCACGGGGAACAGATAGTAATTAATATTTGCACTTGGTTTCAATTAGTTTTCATTAGTACATGATTGTAATTAGTAACTATCTTAAAGAGTAGTATCGCCTCTAGGCATTGAAAACAGTTGTACTTTCTTAATAAAAGATTAAGTCAATTGTTTTCAATGTAGGCTAGTGTTGAAAAGAAAGTAAATCTAATTCTAATACGTATTAATTTATTTTCCGTGTTGAGGCGATAAAATGTTCAATTTCCCACGTTTACGTTACGCACCTTAAATCAGTCACACTGTTGCATCGAAATCGAGTTTGTAAGTATTCGAATTGAGTGCGTAAAAGTTAAGTTTTCTTTTCTTTAAATAAATCGAGCATGTGCATACGAGTATTAAACCTTATTACTTCAAATGAAGGACATTACTGCTTTTGAAAATTGTTTTATTTCCAACGTGCGTAGCTGTCTCGGACGTACCGACTTGTTTTACATGCGCATATTGTTTGCGTTGCCAAGTGGCGTTATTTTTGTTGCAATAACGGAAAAGCTTATTGTACTTTAGAGGTGCCAAAATGGGTGTCGGCAATATAACTCATTAGTTTGCGTAACTGAACATTTATTTTATTTACAGGGCATTTGTACTAAATACACTTATGGTATTGAGTAACCGACCAAGCTGTATCAACGACTTTATCACAATCCAAACATTGTATAACGTTTATAAAAATATTTTATAAGTATCGTATAATATATTGACATTAGTTGCGCTTACAGAAACTATCTTTCAAATCCGGATTTTAATGTAACGAGAAAATCAAGAACTATTTATGTTACATCCTTAGACCGCACATACCAACAAGTTTACAGATTCCAGGTAGTTAGGTACCTATTTTGCTCTAAGTACTATTTTATTAACATCGATGCGGCTGACATTGAGGATGTGATCAATTAGAAAGGAAAGCGCGGTAACTATTAAACTTATGTCTCAGTCACATGAAGGTTTACGCTTACAACACTGATCACATTTCTCAGTCAAGACAAGATTGACCAGTTGCAACGTAAACGAGGCCAATAAGCGTTACTTGCACTGCTTGTTTGTACGAAACAACCAAAAAAAGAATGTACCAGTACTCAATTTAAAAGGGTTCCAAACTTCAGTATTTGAAATTGTAAGCATCCATATGTTTTAGCACGCTATCGCTACCTATAGATCGAGCACTCACCGAGCTTTCCCATCATTTCCTCTAACGCGTGATCCTTGTCCATGGTGAAGGCGGTGGTTCCAGGCGCAGGAGTGGAGTTGTCGGAGTTCTGTAACGATATTCACAAGCACCATTGATGGGAGAGTTATGTCAAACGCGCGGCGGCGTGAGTGTGCAGGCGAACGCCAGGCGTGCGTGCCGGCGGACGAGCGAATGGATAGCAGTCGTCGCGTCGTGGCGCCGACCGCGGGTCGGTTACCGCAATCGCGCGAAAAAAACCTAACCTCTTATCTGCATTGGCCATACCTGCCAGTTCGGTGATCACTGCCCGCGCCCGCGGCGCACTTGGGGCTCTATCTTGCACTGCTACAGACGCAACACTTGCCGCGAGAAAAGTTACTGAAGTAAACTTCAACTTTAGGATTTCGACAACAAAGCCACATGCTTTTACTGGGTCATATACTTATAAGGAAGGAAAAACATTATTTTTCATTGACTATCTGAAACATTTGAGTCATTAAACTAGTTTACAGTTCCGTCTCATCTCGTTGGTATCGTCATTATCAGCCTACATAATGAATGATATCGGGCGCTGTTTATCGTAATTCGATTGATACAACACAACTCGGTAGCGTAGGCACCTATGGACTTCGATGTTTACCGCAAGCAATTGCAAATGGAACAAACATTTGGTATCGTATGTAATGGGATGGGCCACATTTATAATACAAAGGTCCCCAAACATTTAGTTTACCTACAAATGTTAAATCACTTAAGTACACAGAAAGTTCAAGTTATATCTAAAAATAATCTTATTTCCCTTGCGATCAAAACAAAGTTAGGGACTGGCCTTGAATAGGTCGTAGGCAACGACAGTCGTAGGTCTAACTAACTTATCACGATGTGCTGAAAGCTCGATAAAACACCTATTTCATTGCGTAGGCGCCTTGGGCACCTACCTCGGATTATGAAGTAACATTTTTTCCTAAATTTACCTGTAGAAGATAAAATCGCACTACTTACATGCATACTTATCAGTTCGTACCTACTTACTGATTCGGTGTACCTGAAGTGTTATCAATATGATAAATTTTTGCAAAAATCTTTGTCATCATCCTAGTGATCGAAATTCGATATCGTACGTAGACGTTCAATATTGTGTCGAAATCAGGTTAATATTTTATCTAAAAAAAAAGACTCCTTTTAAATCAAGGCGGCAGATAACCAACCAAACCAATGTCGTGATAATTATTTCTTGTGATTTTAGTAGACTTACGTTAGGACCATAACTTGAAAAACCTACGTGTTAATTTCACTGGTAAAGCTTGATTGAACCTGTAAAAATGTTCCACATAATGTCATTGACCACGGTAGAAGAACCTACAACTATTCCATTGTAGAAACAAAACACAAAGTACCTAAGTAAGAAGGAAAAATATTTTTAAAACAATGAAATAGCTTTTAACAATATTTCCTCCTTAACGTGTCTATTTTTTTTTTCTCAAATAATTTCTAATTCGCTACAGAAACGAACGGAATGACAAAAACTGTCTCAACAACAATAATCAAAACGTTTCAGTTTTGAAAACTCCTTTTGTCTCCGTTTTGACATGGCAGGGTAAATAATTAGCAATTAGAATATTTATAATGGCTGATTAGTTAGTTATCGACTCGACTGCATAGAAACCACAAAGAGTAAGACTATACTACATACTCATATTAGTTACAGTAACTGATTCACGCGTTAATCCACAAGGACGCGGTAACTAGCAAATACCCACGTACCCCGATGTACGACAATATTTTTAACGTAAGCAAAAAGTTTTCAGACATGCATGTATTTACATATCCTCATAAGTGACCAGAAGGCAGACCTATTTCTAGGTCAAAGAATTGACATTGACACCAAACATGGCAATCAAATAACGCCATCGCATCAACTCCCCCCCATCTGCGAAATTTTAGTTTAGAAGTTGAAAATTGTACCTACAATATTTTATGTTCCCATTTAATTAGATAAGTACTTATGGGCTAATGAAGCATTTTTATTAAACTGCTTCTACCAGTGGATCTGATGAACTAGAAGTCTTGGGCCCTTACCTAGCAGTAGGTTACCGCAAAGGAATAGTCCAATAGTGTTTCAAAGAACACTAGTAAAGTATTGGTCGAAAACAAACAAATCTCAAAGTAAAACTCTCTCACACCCAAAACGTAGATATCTACGGGAAAAAAACAAACGAGCATTCCATTTTTACAACGCAGGTACCTACATATAGAGTCTGTCATTACTAACTAGAGTAAATAGACTCATGTGTAGATCTAGTACATGCCACAATGCCATAATTATTATCATCATCATCATCAGCCTTAAATGTTCCCACTGCTGGGACACAGGCCTCCTCTCTGTGAGAGGGAGTGGGTCATAATCCACCACGCGGACCCAGTGCGGATTGGTAGATGTCACATGTCTTCGTATTTTTGGTTCTAGGACATGCCGGTTTCCTCACGATGTTTTCCTTCACCGTTTTGAGAGCAGTGGTGTTGAAATAAATTACACAAAGTAATGCGCCTGACTGGGTTCGAACCCACGACCTACAACTCGTAAGTCGAGGCCAATACCACTGGGCCACCACTGCTCTTATTAACTCATAATTATTATGCTATGGTGTAAAGTAGTGGAATGTCTGAGAAGTACTGAAATCGACATCACGGCTGATACTATTAGATAAGGTTATTAAACATCAAGTTCAGAGTAGTTCAGAGCTCGCATAGATGAGACCGACGGACGTCTAAACGTCCAAATCTGGAGAAAGGTTATCTATATGTCGCAGTAAGATAGACAAAAACCGTAACATAGTTATATCCCTAGGGATATAATTATATACCGTAACATAGTTATACCTGTGTCGACGGAGCACCGCTTCGCGGTGCTCCTACTTCTGGGTGGTTTAAAATAAAAATAACCACGAAGGGCCATCCCCTTCTAACCTAACCTGTCCGAATCGGGGTGCCCCCAATCGTTTCTACAACGGTATAACTATGTTACGGTATATAATTATATCCCTAGGGATATAACTATGTTACGGCTTTGACTATCTTACTGCGACATATACTACTCAAAACAAAATAAGAGCCACCTGGTTTTTTTCGATTTATTAAATAATGTTTAAATATTACTAGTAACAATGACTGAATCTGCTTATTATTAATGGTTTTAGATGGAAATACACAAAAATTAAATATGTATTCCAATAAATCGTTAAAATAAAACAAATTAAATGAAAAGTGAGGAATTGCAGGAATGTATCAAGTTACATAAAACATAAAAATATCGAAAAAAAACCCGTCTTTAATGTACCAAACTGTTCTTTTAAGCTTCTCTTTTAACTCTGTTCTCTCTGTTCTGCTCATTTTATGGGAGGTGGAATGGTCTGGATTAAATACCGAACATTTTCTTTTGGGATACTCTACCAGCAAGTTTTCAGACAATTTATGAGATCCAGCTAGGTGTTAATTGGAATTTTATTTTCTTTTTCACTCTTCTTTCACTCATCTCTTAAATGCTCTATAGAACTCAGGTAAAAATCCTAAGTGTCCACTAAGCTGTAACATCGTAATTCGAGCGTAAGGGAATGTGTGCACTGTTAGTCGCGTCGTGTTCGCTCGAGCGTTATCCTGCTTCAAGAAGAACTCAGGTATTTCTTGCTGTGCGAATGGGATAATGTGGAGTTGCACCACATTCTCTACGCAATTTTGAAGAGTTACAGCACCCTCGTTAAGAAGTGCGAGCTCAGTTTTGCGTGATAGAGATAACCGCCACAGAGCATAACTCAGAACTCGCCAGAACAGTCTGTTTAAAGAGTGCAAGATTTACACCATACGCTGCAGTTAACTGGAGGCGAACCAAGCATCTTCTTGAGTATTGTTAGTCTTTATGGAGTATATTCGGAATAGTGTAGTCAATTATAGGGGTGCCTGTAGCTCGACGCAATGGAGTTTGTACGGTCCGCGCAGTAGATTTTCGCTCTATTTGCGCGGTTAAACAAACTTAATGGTCTTCTTGGACTTTACTTACTTACTTTCTTCCTTGATCACGGCGTCTGGTGATATTACCCGTCTTTTAAGACCTGTTTTAAGCATTTTGAACCACTCGTTGGGAATATTCCACCATTAAACCTTTCTCTTCTGGCTACGGACCCTGGCTGGATGGATTAAGGTGACACCCCAAGTGGCTGTTTTTGCATTCACGTGTCTCCGAATACATGACATTATGAGATTGAAAGATCATTATAGCCTGCTTGCTGTATTAGTCAAAGAAACCTCCGTTAGAAGTTTGAAAATTAAAAAACACCATACCGTAAATTCTAAGTAATCTGAAATATCTAATTAAAAAAAAGTAATGAATTTCCAATTATGCAGTAGAAACAATATTAATACTTGAAAGAAACCATAACAAGATATTTAGTATTTATTATGTATCCAGATTAAGAGCAATACTTGTTTAAAGTTCAATTTAAAAAGTGGCCCTTATTTTGTTTTGACGAGTATATATTCGAAATAGTTTTATGAGTCTAATGAGGATTTGGACAGGACACGTACCTAATGAAGAGTGTTGGACTTCCGACATTATTGCCATTGCGGATATTAACCTGGATGAGACTGCAATAGGAACGTAGAGCTTGGCACAAGTAAAGAGAGACAGGTAGGTATCTAGTGTTCAGCAGTGTCAGGCTGATGAAACGTCAATAATTTAGTTATTATCAAATTAATCATACTGACCTATGTTGTGAGACATGATACTTTTCCCAAAACGTTAGATAGGTAATACAAGTTTCTGCATGCTGGAAACTTATTTCTCTGGATATCGTCATATCATTAAGTAACCAGCAACTACATCTACACAGTTCAATCTCCCCATTAATAAATCTAGTGGAAAAATACAATAACTAACATATTTTATTATTCTTCACGTAGACAATAACCGATACCATTTATAAAAATAATATGTAAATATATTTCTATCGTGTAACTTCCGTTATCACATCAGACTTGCGCGAATACTTGACTGATATGACCTTGATGGAGCTAGCCCTAAGAAAATATTTTCATTATATTTTATAGTCAGTAAGTTATCGTCATAAAATAAAATAAAATAACAACCTTATCTTCAATATTTTATCGGATTCTAAGCATGTTATTAACTTCGAATATATTAAGCAACCATTTATGTTCTATCGTCACACTGATCACGATTTATGTATGTACTTAGAGGATACCTACCTTTATGATTCTCAGTAAAACCATTATTTGTTCTGAAGTAGGATAATTTTAGAATAATCTCTCAGTAGAAGGAGGGGAATAACCAGTATCCTCACACACCGCACACATGTTAATCATTTTACTTAACCATTGACTTGCTAAACTGCACAGTATTAAGTATACGAGTGCAATGAATTATTGAACACCAGTCCACTCGCAGCTCAAAGAGCGAACTATTGGAATCTCTCGATTCATTACTTGGTAACGGTATTCTCGCCATCGCACCTAAATGTCATATTTTCAAACCAAACCAAATCTATGAAGCTCCGATGGCAATGACTTATCAAACCATGTCTGTGTATGTAATGATTCATAATTAATTGAAGTATTAATTAAAGAAAATTGTGTACAAATGAGAGATTTCTTTGTTGTAGGATCGGAACTATCCGTGAAGATGTGACAACAGATGTGTTGGGAAAAATCGGTCCCTGGCAATGGCTCGTGACATTCGTTTCCACATCGCATATGATGCTTGCTATGTTTAATCAATATGAAGACATGTTCCTCCTTGAACCTTCACATGTCTATTGTATATTACCTAACGAATTCGAAATAATAAATTCAAGTTTGTGTTTAGTAACTTTAAAAAACAATGGAACTGAAGATTACAGATGTAATAAGTGGCATTTAAGGTTTATGTGGGTCATGTGGCTGCAAAAGACGGTAATTAATATTATTACATAATTTGAATAATCCTTTGTCTTAAAGCGAAATTAGACAGGTAAGTCAATATGATCTCTCCGCCTAACCTTCGGTTACACTCAGGCTACACTTAGCCTACTTACCACAATACCATAACTTAAATATAATTATGACACATCATTATTTAGTTTTCAGAATAAGGTAAGATGAAGTCCCATTAAACTTCATTTATTTAGCCTATTTCTGTATAAACTTTTACGGTTAAATCAGAATACGAGTACCCAAGTACCTAAACATTATTGGCCTAAACTTCAAGGAAGTAAGTGAGACGTAAATAATACTTACCTCCATAAAAATATGACGAAATACATAGTTTTAAAGTCTCGAAATAAAGCTTTTCAATTAAAGTGAGATAATCGAAGAAGAGAAGAATGATCGAAGATATTTTACGATCTTTGATTACAGTTACGGTGCCTTGTAAAAGTAAAACGAAAGTTTATTGGACTGTAAAAGAATCGAAGACTTTATTTTAATTGTTTAAAACTTTTATAAATATATACCTGCTTCGGGCACGCCGCAATCGCGGCGGTAAGACCCCTGACCTTTGAGGGGTGGCTGGATAGGCGTCACGGCGTCCTGACCTACCGCATGACGCAGGTCCTCACCGGACACGGAAGTTTCGGGAGGTACCTGTGTCGGTTAAGGAGAGAAGAAACGCCTGGGTGTCATCACTACGAGGTCGCTCGAAGGACACGGTGGGGTATACGGTGCAGGACTGCCCCGCTATGGCAGAGCACCGCCGTGTCCTCACGACGGCGATAGGCGGGGACCTCTCACACCCGGCATTGGTCGAGGCCATGCTGCGGGGCGAGACGAAATGGAAAGCGGTCGCCTCCATGACTCCATCTGGGAAGCAGTCATCCTAGCGAAGGAGGAGGGGGGACGCGTGAGGTAGAGGACAGCGTCCACCCTACACCCCAGCCGCAGTGGAAGACGCCCACGGCGACGGATGTCGGCTGAAGTTCTCCAGCCACCGTAGGCGCGGGCAATGCGAGCAGCGAGTAATGGGCGACTCGCTGTCCAACCATGGATCATGTCCGGCTCGACGGTGCGTTGTGTCGCGGGGCTAACGAATTACCGTGACCCCGGAACGTAAAGGACACCGTGGATTTTAATCAGTACGAGTCTGACAGTCCTTCCCGTTCTGCCTTAGGTGGGAGGACTCATCTGATGATTTTACCACGATAAAAAAAAAACAAAATATGTATACCTACCCGCTTTTTACTTAACGTTTATTCACCTTTCAGTGGCTCGTGTTTTGTGACCAAAAATTGAAATTACTGTCCACAGCTATCATTAGCAGGTTTGGATTGGTATTTGGAAGTATCATATTTGGATTGGTTTCTGACAGGTAATTTCTAACCTAATTATAAAAATCAATGCCACTTTTCGTTGTAAAGTTAAAACTCAAGAACGGGCTCACCTATCCAAACCAAATGCTTTGGCTTTGTTCGAACTATTAAGTAGATGCTTTATGTGAAGTTTGCACAAAATCGGACGAGCGGTTCTTAATATACCTAGGTACCCGTGCGAAGCTGGGACGGGCCACTAGTGTTTCATAATTACAACATGTAACATGTACAATTTTTTCCATTATTGTAGACCCTTGATTGCTAAAGTATCCCCGGTCATAGGATATATCAGCTATAGCACCAGCTAGTTATCTAAAGTTTCTTTGGAACACTCCTTTTTATAAACTTTGCCCCACCCTGACTTTCTACTGTATCGTGGGTGCATTTACAAACGTTTAAACTCACATACACAAACACCCAGACCCAGAACAACTACTGAATGATCATAAAAACATTGTTCCGTGCGGGAATCGAACCCGCGCCACGCAGCACAGCAGTCCAATCGTTCAGCCACTGCGCCAACCGTGCCGCCAATTAACTACTTTCTTCTGACTGTTAACTAGCGTACTTTCTTCTGACTGTTAACTAGCGTACTTTCTTCTGACTGTTAACTAGCGTACTTTCTTCTGACTGTTAACTAGCGTACTTTCTTCTGACTGTTAACTAGCCTATGGTGCTAGTTGGTACAAAGCCGTCCTCCATTCAAAAGCAGCGCTTAAGCAGTCGTGACTGCTCGAGCAAAAGTTGTACCTAATATTAGCCGTAGGTAGTAGTGAGCATGGAGCAAAAATAGCAGCGGTAGAGTTTTTCTTTAAAATATATATCTGTATCAAGATGTATTTTGAAGAATAAGCTCTACCGCTCTAACTGATTTGAAATTGTAACAGGTAAGACCGCACTAGGCGGAACTGCGCGACACGACGCGTCAAAATATTCAACACGCACTAAGCGGCAACGGAACTGCACTGCAATCGAACTGCGCTGCATAGTTGAGCGTCGGTCGTGTAGTTCAGTTCCGCTGCAGTGCAGTTCCGCCTAGTGTGGTCTTACCTTTATATCGAACAATTGACACAAACTGCAGTTTGCTGCTGGAACAGTTGAAAATGGCAGCTTCAAGCAGTTGACAGATCACAGCTGTCCGACCATTGGTCATTTTAGAGGCATTTTATAATTAGGTACTTAATCATGCGGTTTTTTGTTTCGAGCAAGTTATGCCTGTTTTCATACCTAAATCGTATTTTTATGCTTTTCCTCTTTTAAGTACATTTTAAGTCAGTGTACTTAAATAAATCCTTTGTCAATGAACGTTAGATGACACCGCAAACAACATGTGAGTAACTTAGGTATAGGTATAATAAGTGTAAATAGGTCTAAACAGTGGCGTAGCTAGGCAGGACCGAAGCGGATCTTAGCCTTCCGTCCGCCTCGCGCCTGAGGGCCTCGCGAGCAGAGGAAAAATAAACTTAAAACTGCGCGATATTTTTCGTCGTTACATTTCCTTTGGTATAGCAGATTAGTAATGTTAGTATTGTCTTTTTGTTTCAGTTTTGGTAGAAGAACAGCTATAATACTAGATGCAATTGCGGAACTGATACTTGGCTTGGTGATGACATTCTGTGATTCTGAGGGGTGGTTCCGATTGATAGCCTTTTTGAAATCATTATTTGGCAGTGCCAATTTTTATATGGGGCTCATTCTAAGTGAGTATTATTTGATTATGCAGCCAGTTTAAAAGTATTTTAAGTTAACTAGATAAATATGTTTTTAAAGATTTTTTGAGGAAAGACAAATGCAGTTGCGAGTGGGACTCGAACCCGCGTCTTTCTGGATTCTCCAGCCACCTTACCAATTAGGCTATCGCTACTCCTCTCGTCGATGCCTAATCTTTCATTCCCTTGTTTGAACGTCCCTTGGTACCGCATATTGTTGCATGGAATGTCGAGGACGCTGTTCAAATGCAAGTGCAATCAACAATTATGTACGCCTTTATTGTCACGTGCATCAGACTGCTTTATTATAAATTGTAAATTTCAATGTTAAATGTATGTGATGTGGCTGTACTTATTCTAATAAATAAATAAATAAATAAACAATTAACTTGCTTATTTGCCTCTGCCCTAGATCACGTAGTTAGTCAAAGATTACAATTGAATGTATCACGAAATCACAAACAAGATACATAATCTATTTACCCAATGGCGAAGGGTAACGTATTTAGCAGTCTATAAACACAGACTTCCATTTATATAACAAATACGTAGGTACAAATAATTACAAACATACATAATATGTATGTTTGTTCGTATGTGGCACGATATTGACCATAACACGCTAGTCGATTTTGATGGTTTCATGAATCCATTATGTCCGAAAGTGATGTGGAGTAGAAAATGCCCGAAACTTCGGTCGGAACCACTTTCGTGTTTAGATATACGAGTAGTAGTACCTACCCCTGATAAGTTTCGGCGAAACAACCTTTCAGTATTGCCGAAAAACCTTTTTTTTATTTTTTTAATACAGTAAATGTTGTTGAAATCATTTGAAAGCTAAACTGTTATAGGTACAAATACTGGTGATTGGTGTGAAACTAATTTAAAATTACAATAATGCCATAGGTACCCTTCAGATAATGCGTTAAAACATACGTGTTAAACTTCTTGATGTAAACAATAAATAACTTTTTAGTTGACGAACGTTTCAGAAGACTTTTTAGTCTTAAATAAAAATGTAGGTAAATCAAAAACTCAACTTCCTAAAAGTAAAACTGACGAGGTGTCATGTTTTTGCCTTTTTTAGTATTCAGTACCTATTTAAAACGTATCAGAAAAAGCTCGCTGAGAAAAAGGGCTATAATCAGTGAATAAATATAATATGAATAGGTATATAAATAATTAAATGGATAAGCAGGAATATTATGGAAGAGACCACGTTGAAACTCAGTTAACAATAAGACACAAGAACCTCCCGAAACATCCGTGACTTGTATGGACCTGTGTCAGGCGGAAGGCGAGGACACAGTGGCGCTTTCTAGCCACTCCTCAAAGAGGGGTGATGGAAGCCTTTCTTTATCGTGGTAAAATAATCAAATGAGTCTTCCCACCCAGGGTAGGATGGGAGGGACTGTCAGACTTGTGCTGACTAAAATCCACGGTGATCCTTCAATAGCCCCTTACGTTCCAGATCACAGTTACCTGATGAGACGATCCTGCGTACACCAAGGAAGGCCTAAGGCAGTAATTGTCTAACTCGGCATACTGAGTTATTCCAGTCGTACTTAAAAGTTACTTTTTCTGTGTCTTGAAATTACACGAAGTAGTAAAATAGATGTTGCTAACACTGCCTTCGTTTTCAGTATGCGAAATAGCAAGCAATAGTTGGCGCACATTGCTCTGTTTCATCACAATATGTCCGAGACTCATCGCCATAGCATGCATGGTCCCTCTCGCAAACAGTGCACCCAACTCGGAAACATTCAGCTTCATATCCTGCATCTACGCTGTCTTATGTCTAAGCCTACTAAGGTTATAAACATTAGCATTTTCCTTATAAAATACAATACAAGTACTTCGCCAATCAACATTTTAGTTCAGCAAAGACATATGTTTTCCAATAAAATGTAGATCAAGTGCCGGTGACCGCATAGTTGACATCTTTTCAATGTACTTTTAGTATCGGAGTTACTAGCGCATTACATTGTAACCGTTCTTCATGCTCTATTTATGTAGACAGAGAATTACAAATATCTTTGCGTTCTCAAACTTTAATAGAATTTGAGTTACGAATACGCAACTTCCTAGTCTTCCTACGTAAGTAGATATTAGGTCAAAGATTGGATTGGACGGATTATAGCATTATGTCAATTAGATTGAGGGATTAACCCAAATTCATTAGGAAGCATTATCATTTTGAACTGGTCCGGTCAAGGATCACTCATTTGACAAAGGCCCGTCTAACATAAACATAGAGTGGAGGTGTAACAATGAAGGGTCAGGTGGTAAACAGTGGCCCAGTGGTACACAGTGCATCAGCACTCATATCCCAAAAACGCGACGTTTCCAAACCGTAGGTACTGCAAACGCGAAACAAAATCGTAAGGTACACAGTGAACTAGAGTAATTCACTATGTACCAATCACTTTCTTCATTATATCCGATACAATGTGTACCGTAACTTTTCAACTAGGTAGGTATATGATTGTAATAGCACAAAAATGATTTTTTTGAAAAAAAACTTGTAAAAAGGTTTAACAAGTAAAAGATTAAAAGACTCTTTATACTGTTAATTGTAATTTAGAATATAAAAAAAACAATCTTTAACTAATATAGTTAGTGTTTCTGATATTTCATCAATAAATATTTTTAAACAATGCGATAAAGGGAGGTAATTGAAGAGATGGCCCACTGTTTACATATTGGTCCGCTGTCGACGCACCCCCCGCCCCCGGTTCACAGTGTTCCTAAACTGGTACACAGTGAACCATTCGCCATCTTTACAAAAAACCAATATTACCAATAAACTATAAGAATTGAGGCTGAAATTGATATGCCAAAACACAAATTTAATAAAATTCCTTTTGTCTAATGTCAATAGTTCTTAATTACATTCACGTACGGTGGATTTATACATGTTTTAACTTTTAGTGGTTCACTGTTTACCATGTCACCCTACCTACATCCACACTTTTTACACCGATACGACGTCTTTTTACGACACAAATTTCATGGCTGTGAAGAGTTCTGAATCACAAACCATAACCAGAAGGTCCTTATTCAATAACTTAAAAAAAATAACTTGTAACAATATTAACATTACATTTGCGTCGACTTGCAATAGTTTCTTGCAGTGATGTCAGTAGTAGGTACGTAGTTTATATAGCTGTCCAGTAAAACGCATGAACACATACCTACACAATTTTTGGCTAACCTTATCTTACAAAAGATCACACTGCCAAAACTTTTTTAATGACACGACCGTTTCAGGTGGAGCCCAGAATCACCTCAGTGGTTGTTACATAACAGGAAAATACGTGTTGCTGAAGAACTTCTAATAAATGCTGCCAAAAGAAATGAAATTAATTTGTGTAATGATTTCAAGATAAGGCCTGTTAACCACAGAGTACGTCTGTAAGTTTATACTAAGTAATTAGTCCCTATCAGAATAACGTAAGTAAAAAAGAAATGTTTCACGATATTCTCGCTTTTCTTTACAGGCGTATAACTCGCTAGATGAAACGACGACATGTGTTGGAGGCATGCTAGCCACATACAATATAAGAATTTTGTTTGTCGCATCCACATTGTTTTGGATTCTGTACTATTTTCTATGGAGTTCCTTATACGTAAGACTGTATAGTGAAAAAGATGTCAATTATTTATTGCTGAAAGTGTTTTGCAGCGTCGCTTTACTCGGTTGCCTGACAAAATTGTCATCTGTGAAGTTGACGTTAAGATACATGCTGTTAGTGCACATCATAATAACAGGCGTATCTACTGCTGGGGTGACAGTAATGTATAAGGTATAAAAATAAATATTTTAATTTCTATCGATCTAAATGGAAATAGAAAACGATTATAGCTCTCTTGAGACCTTCGAGATAAAGGTAATATTAATAAATGCTATGCTTACACCACACAATAAATATTTATGTAGAATTTTAATCGAAGTGTGAAGTGTTTGTATTTACGAAAGAATATAGGTACCTCAACTACCCGCTACTAGGTACCTACTGATATCATCATCATTTATTATAATTGAATCACCTTAAGTAGGTCATATCAAATACATAGTACATACTTACATAGGTTATTGTCTGATCAAGTTCAAAACTTTCCAGGGCATCATAAGTAACATGCTATCTCCTATTGCATTGGCTTCAGGACTTCTGGCACACGCGTTGATTCTGAATATAACGCCTCGTCTGTTCGCCACCAACATACGTGGTACAGTTGTTGGATGCTGCCATGCCACCGGCCAAATCGGCTCCATCGTTAGCTACCTCTTGTTTCTGTTTCACCCTATGGGAGACATCAGCCAGACGACAATCGAGTTGTTTGTCACGGTACTCTTAGCTGGACTATGTCTTGTATTTCCCGATGTCGATCAAAGAGAACTACCAGATATTTTGCGGGATATGGATTATTTTTCTGAGTAAGTTAATATCATTACGAATTTCTCCTCAAATAATTTTATACCCGCTTTTATTATATAATGGGTGCCTGCCAAAATACAGATTCAAAACTGTACAACTCCAATTAGGACTCTGTGACAATCAAGACAGTGAGTGAAATCGTTTTCTAACAGTCTGTTCCTTTCCCAGTTCTTTCAAAACAAAACCATGTGATCTTTAAAAAGAAAACGTTGTTCGTAGATTATCAAAACCGCTGCGCTGGGTAACACAGAAAACGAATTCACCGTCATTGGAAGAACTGGAACTAAGAGTGTACTCATTTGGAAGCCCGGCTCACAGCGCGTCTACACCTAGCCCACCTGAGGAAAGAGTTCCCGCACAACAAATTGGATGCGTGAGGTTATGGCGGGTTTTCATCAACTACGTAGTTGAAAGTTTTCTAGAAAAAATAATCCAAATATAAGTTAAAAATCCTAAAACTTAAAGTTTATGTGAACCTAACCATGTTATCGATTAATAGCCAAGAATAATTCCAAAAATATTGTTGATATTTTTATTTCTTACGCAACTTCCCTACTGTTCTAAGAGTAGCGGCACTTGGTTTATAATATGTACTTTGAAATGAAAGCTGCGCAGGCGCATGTATTGGCTTTACCGCGCTCGGTATTAATAAAGTTAATACTGATGATATAGCTATTATCCAACAGTTGGACAGGCCTGTTGGTCTATTGGTTAGTGACCCTGACTGCTATGCCGGAGGTCGTGGGTTCGATTCCCACACAGGACAAATGTTTGTGTAATGAGCACGATCATTTGTTCTGTGTAATTTATCTATTATATTTATGAATTTAGAAATAAGTATATAAGTATGTTTATCAGTTGTCTAGTACCCGTAACACAAGCCCTGCTTAGCTAGGGACTAGATGGCGTTGTGTGTTAGTTGTGGAATATTATTATAGGTATTATAGTTTCGCCGTTCCTGAAAGGATCTGTCGACATGTTGCATAGACTATAAGAATCGCCTATGACTCGGTGCCACATACTTACATAGCTCAAGAGGGTGTTAGGATTGTACAAACTAGATGCAACTCTGGGCACTTTCGTGGATGTATGGCCTGTACGGGGTAATGGAGGACAGTCCTTCGCAGTCAGGTAATACCTCACCTCCTTTACATAGATGACTGATACTCTTTGGCCCAACAATTTGCAGCTGATGAAGCTCCTGAAGGTAACTTAAACATTCAGAAGCGTTTTCAGGGTGGTATTAGGTACCTATAGACAAATGTGCAGTCATGCATGTAAGGCGAGAGGAGCGCAAATAGAAGTCGAAGCCACCGTAGACAGAAAGCTTCGAACATTGTTGATGGAATTTATCATCACCCATGTTCTTCGGTTACGAGCAGTACCTGTATCCCGCAGAAGTGTGGAGTGTTACTAACATGCAAGATTGACTACATTGCGGTATTTGTTTGATCAACTGAATTCATTGTCCATCAATAAACATACTAAAAACCAGAATACAATAAATATTGAGGGGCTCCCATACAAAAAACGTGTTTTTTTTGCAGGTTTTTGTGCTTCTTCCGTGGTATTTTTATATATAACAATCTCAATTTATAAAAAATATTTTAAATCCGTGACGGGCGGGCCCATAATTTGTGACAGGTGCGATGAGTAACATTTAAACGTTAATTATATTCATAATTACTAAGCATATTTATCAAGCCAAGTACATAAGAAGAGTCAGGGCAGAGCTGGGTAATTTACCCTCCATTCCAGCTGAAATCCCTTCAATCAACCTAGATGAACATGTAAGCAACCTCACATCAATCCTTTTAACTAGCTTTGAACAGTCTTGCCCACTCACAGTACCAAGACAAGGGGCAAGGCAGTCCTGGTGGGGTCCGGAACTAGAAAGCCACCGAAACAGGCTGCGAAGGCTGTTCAACAGAGCCATGAACACACGGTTGTCAGGCGACTGGGACCGTTACAAAACAACCCGTAGAACCTATAAAAACTAATACGCCTCAGAGGAAAGAACGGTTGGAGGCGCTTTTGTACTAACATTGAGAATAGCAACCAGGCAATGAGGGTCAAAACTTGTCTCGCCTCTGGGACTGATCTTTCAATAGGATGCCTCAAAAAACCAGACAATTGATATAAAGAAAACGCAAAGCCTTTCGAAAATTAAGGCTTTATTCTACTTAAAGAAATTAGCTCAAATACATGAAACTAGATTATGATAAATTGACAATGTAATGGCATTACCATAGATATAAATCTACGTCATTCTTCCCAGCAGGGTTTTTATATCTCGCAAACATAGTCTCTCAAGTAGCCGGGCGGTTTCCGGGACCTGCTTGAGTGACGCCTCTCGTCTATGTCAGGTTCTTCCCGGGCCACCTCTTGTTGGCTTTGAGTAACCTCAGATTCTTGAGGAGTTCCAGACTCTTGCTCAGTAGCTTCTATGCCTGTAGGTGCTTCATCACAGATTCCGGCTTCGTCATTAGGTAAAGGAGCTAATTGATTATTTGAAACGGTAGTTTCTCTACCATCAGAATATCTTATAAATGAATATGCAGGATTAGCTTGTAAAAGCTCGACCTCTTCTACAAGAGGGTCATATTTTGACTGTCGAACATTCTTTCTCAAGAGGACGGTACTGGAGGTTGAAAGCCATGACGGGATTGATTGGCCATTCATTGACCGTCGTGGGTGGTAGAATAACCGTTCATGAGGAGTGGTGTTCGTGGATGTACACAACAATGACCGAATTGCATGGAGTGACTCATGAAGAACCTTCTCCCAATATGCGACATCCAAGTTTTTTGATTTTAGAAAAAGTTGTACAGTCCTCCATAAAGTGCCATTCAGGCGCTCCACCTGTCCGTTTCCTTGTGGGTTGTAGGGAGTAGTCCGGCTGCAAGCAATTCCTAGAGACAGCAAGAATTGTTGGACACGTTCTGACATAAACGCAGATCCTCTATCGGAATGAACAAAAAGTGGGGTTCCAAACATAAAGAAAAGATCCCTAAGGCTGTTTATTACAGACTCTGCTGACACGTCTGGACAGGGGTAGGCAAACGGAAATCTTGAATATTCATCAATTATAGTTAGTATATATTTATTCTTCGTATTTGTTGGTAGTGGTCCCTTAAAATCAATACTCAGACGTTCAAAAGGGGCCTTTGCTTTTATAAGACTGCCTTGGTTTTTATTAAATCGTGGCTTAATTTCAGCACATATTTTACATGATGACGTTACGGCTCTGATGTCATTGACGGAATATGGCAAATTTTTGGTTCTAACCCAGTGTGTCATTCTCGTGATACCGGGATGTCCAAGAGCGTTGTGCAGATTGGCTAAATTATTTGTATTTATGTGAGCACAAACACGAGATAGAGCTTCCGCCGCCAAATTGAGTTTTCCGGGCCTGTATACGACGTCATATTTAAAACAAGAAAGTTCGAGTCTCCATCTTTCTATTTTTTCATTTTTTATTTTACTTGTGTGATGAGAGAGCATAAAAGCAACAGACTGCTGATCAGTTATTAAGATGAAATGCTTTCCAGAAAGTAGATGTCGCCATTTACGGAGTGCCTCTACAATGGCGCAAGCTTCTTTTTCAATTGATGAATGACGTCTTTCGGGTGCAGATAATGAACGTGAAAAATAGGCTACAGGTCGTTCATTCTGTGATAAAATAGCCCCGATTGCAAATTTCGAGGCGTCTGTTTCGACCGTAAATGTAGCATTATAATCAATTGTGTTAAGACTTGACTCTGCTAATTCAGTTTTAAGAGCGTTGAAATGAAAAATCTTTTCCTTAGTTAGTGGAAATCTGTTTACGTCAATCAAAGGCCTTATTTTATGTGAGAAATTCTTAACCCATGGACTGTAGTGAGCAAATAACCCCAAAACCTTTTTGAGGGACTTGGCATCTTTTGGAACAGGTAAATCTAATAAAGGTTGAACCCTTGTTTTATCTGGTCTGATAGTCTGGTCGCTTATTGTGTGGCCTAACAGATTTATTGTCTCTGCGCAGAAAGTACATTTATCCTTATTTAAGGTAAGTCTATATTTCTCAGCCGCCTGTAAGAAATCATGCAGATTTCTATCGTGTTCTTCTTTTGTTCCTCCACAAACAGTGACGTCATCAAGGTACGCGTAAGTTCCTTCTAAATTTTCGTTTTCAATAATAAATTCTAAAGTACGCTGAAACGCGGCTACCCCGTTAGTGACGCCAAATGGAATACGTGTGAATTCATATAGCTTACCACAAGCTTCAAAAGCGGTGTACTTTTGGTCTTTTTTTAATATAGGAACCTGGTGATACGCACTTTTTAAATCGATTTGACTAAAGTATTTATATTTTGATACCTTGGAAATGATAAATTCAATTTTAGGTAATGGATAAGCATCGAGCTCAGTAAATCTATTGATCGTCCTCGAATAATCGATCACTAGGCGTTTCCGGTGACGGCCCCCTCCTGCAACTAAAGTTTGAGCCCTCCATGGTGAAGTGCTAGGTTTGATGACACCATCCTTTAGTAGCTTTGTTATTTCTTGTTTTATGAATGATTCGTCTTCCTCATTATATCTTCGAGATTTAACTGCAATGGGCTTTATAAAGGGTGAAAGATTTGTAAATATCGAAGCAGGAGGCACAGCAGCTTCCATGACGTTACACATTATGTTCAAAGGTTCGTCTTTACCACCAAAATTTAGGACAACTGATGAATGTGTTTTCAGAATATCGTGACCGATGATAATATCAGCGCATAAGTTGTTCACGATCAACAAAGTCTTCTGTTTGTAGACGTGTTTATTGACTTTTAAATTTGCAACGCACGAACCTTTTACAATAGAAGTATAACTCAGCGACGCTAAGGTGACCGTCTGGTTGCAATGATTTTTCTTTAGACCCAATGTTTCTGCTAAGCTTTTATCAATAAAGCTCACTGAGCTGCCAGTATCCACGAATGCGTCTGCAGTGTAGTTATTAATTAAAACAGGGACAGTGGCCTTTTGGAGGCTTCCCGGAGAGGCTGCGATTATGGTTGCAGTGTTTAATGATGTCTCTTCAGAAATCGCATTTGTCGTCGAGACACCACCGCTACTGCTACGACATACGTTAGCAAAGTGACCCTTTCTTGAGCAAAGTTGACATGTCGCATGGAATGCGGGGCACTTTATCCGTTGATGGACGTTCCCGCCACAAAAGAAGCAACGTCGTTTCTTTTGTCCATAAGAACGGGGAGTAGTAGCAGCTAAATGGTTATGGATCTCTTTTTGTTGTTCTACTTGTGGTTCACTGATATTAATACTCCTTTGAGAAGTGATTGCATTCAGCAATGAGTTTTTGTTTGGAGTTGAAAAAGATAGGGAACTCGTTTCAGCGCTCTCAAGCGTCAAAGTTTGATTTATAGCTTCATCGAATGTCAATGTCATATTCTCCAAAAGTCTTTGGCGGATTTTTTGAGAACATAAACCCGATATGAATGCGTTATACATGAATTCGTTTTGATATTCTTCAGCGGATACGGCACGAAAATTACAGTCTTGGGCTAGCAGCTTTAAAGTACGAATGTAATCGGATATAGATTCATCTGGTTTTTGAAGTCTAGTAGATAGAATATGACGAGCCAAAATACGATTTTTCTGTTTTTCGTAGGTTTCCTTTAGTGTCTTAATAGCCTGGTCGTAATCTGTACAATTTTTTTATTAGTGCGAAAACTGTTGGCGTCAAGTAATTTACTAATAGCTTCAGTTTCAACTCTGGAGTAGAATCTGGTATCTCTTCGGTAATAAAATTTTTAAACGTATTATACCAGTGAGTCCAATGGAGCTCTGCGCCAGAATCGCTCGGATCAGCACCAAACCTATCTGGATTTAAATATTTCGTTGGACGAACAGCCATTGTAAATTTTGAATCTTGATTCTTTTCCAGTATGTCAGATTTTTCTCCTTCGTTAGACATCAGCGAAAATAACTGTTATTGAATAGCTTTGAATAGCGTTTACATTAAATTATATTTTAAGTAGAATAAATTGATATAAAGAAAACGCAAAGCCTTTCGGAAATTAAGGCTTTATTCTACTTAAAGAAATTAGCTCAAATACATGAAACTAGATTATGATAAATTGACAATGTAATGGCATTACCATAGATATAAATCTACGTCAACAATACCTACACAATTAACGATGCAGAGACCAGCGAATTACTTCTCACCACCCACTTCCCAGGCTGCCGAATTGCGACCCAACAGAGCTGGGAACCGCATAGTGAAAGGGCCACGACCAACCAAGACTGGGAGGTGACTTCAGAGGTAATAGACAAAGACAAAATAATATGGGCAATCAACACCTTCCTACCTTTCAAGGCAGCAGGGTTGGATGGTATTTTTCCGGCTCTGCTTAGATGGGGCGGTGACTCGCTAGCCGAATACCTTGTCAAGATTTTCCGTGCCTGTCTGGCCCACCGCTACATCCCCTTGAAATGGCGTGAAGTAAAAATAATCTTTATTCCTAAACCAGGTAGGAGCGATTACACCCAACCCAAGTCCTTCAGACCCATCAGCCTCACCTCGTTTTTCTTGAAGACACTAGAGAGGCTGGGAGACAGAAGGATTAGGAACCAAATTTCACTACTTAAACCCTTACACCCCAATCAACACGCCTACTGCGAAGGCAAATCAACTGAATCCGCACTCCACTGCGTGGTCAAACGCATAGGAAACGCTCTCAAAACTAAAAATCCAACACTGGGCGCCTTCATAGACATAGAGGGTGCTTTTGACAAAACGAACTTTGCCAGTATCGGCCAGGCACTAGTCAGGCACGGCGTGGAGCAAACGCTTATACAATGGATTCACAACATGTTAAAAATATCGCGCTATCCAATTTACTGTGAACACCACCACTCGAGGAATCGTTAGTAGGGGCTGCCCACAGGGTGGGGTGCTGTCACCACTACTGTGGAACCTAGTAGTAAATGAGCTCATTACAGAGCTCAACGCTAGCGGTCTGTACTCGGTGGGTTATGCAGATGACATAGCAATTCTAATAACGGGAAAATTTGAAGGCGTCTTATGTGACCTCATGAGGAAAACCTTCAAAATAATCGAGAATTGGTGTACAAAACACGAACTATCGGTCAACCCCACCAAAACAGAACTAATAATGTTTACAAACAAAAGAGTCCTTGGACCACACAAACTTCCCAAACTTTTCAACACCGAACTAACACTTAAAGAAGAAGTCAAGTACTTAGGAGTGATTCTTAATAGCAAATTACTCTGGAACAGGCATCTTGATTACAAACTCAACAAAAGCACAATCGCACTATACCAATGCAAAAAAATGTTAGGAAAAACGTGGGGGCTTTCTCCAAAGATCACGCTGTGGCTTTACACAGCGGTGATCAGACCAATGCTGACTTATGGCGCCTTGGTTTGGTGGACGAGGACTGAACTCTCGACCACCGTCTCTAGACTTCAGCGGTTCCAAAGGCTGGCCTGTTCAGCTATCACTGGCTGTATGAGAACAACCCCAACCGCGGCAATGGAGATAGCCCTACAATTAACTCCCCTTGAATTGTACATACAGCAGGAGGCAGCACTAGCAGCTATCAGGCTTATGCACTTAGGCATATGGGGTACGAACCACACCAGTCCCCACGCAGGCATCCTCGACCGGGCGATTGAGTATCAACCTCTCATCGCTGCCCTGTGTGATAGGACACCTAATAAACCTATGCTCAACAAAAGCTACAGCCTACAAACAACAGAGGAATTAAGGGATCAGTCAGGAGTCAATGAAGTACGCATCTACACAGATGGCTCCAAAACCCAGAACGGCTCAGGTGCTGGCGTACACTCCCTAGACCTCAATATAAACTTTCACCTACCACTAGGCGAACACAGCTCGATATTCCAATGCGAGTGTGTCGCCCTAACACAAGCCGCAACAGCCGTAAAGCGTCTAGGGATTCACAGCTACGCAATCAGATTCGTATCCGATAGCCTGGCTGTGCTTAAAGCCCTAGAAAACAAACTAACAGTAAATTAATATTTGAATGTCACCTCGCCCTGGAGAGTATATCGCTGTCTAACAGAATCACCCTCCAGTGGATTAAGGGGCACAGCGGATCCCTTGGCAATGACGCCGCAGACGAACTTGCTAAGAGAGGTTCCGAGATGGCAGTGTTAGGCCCGTACCCACTCCTTCCCTTACCTTTCTCACAATTTCGAACATGGATCCGCCAGAGATCAATTGAACTACATATCGAAAAATGGTCACGGTCTACAGACTGCAGGCAGTCAAAAATGGCGATGCCAAGTCTACATCCGCGACTAACAAAACGACTGCTCAGCCTAAGTAGAAATAACCTCAGATTAATAATAGGGACAATAACGGGCCATTGCCCCCTAAACAAACACCTCTTTAACATAGGCGCCACGGACAGCCCACTCTGCAGGGGCTGCTTTGACGCCGAAGAATCAGCCGCCCACGTCATCCTGGAATGCGAGGCTGTGGCTACCCAACGTGAACAAATCCTCGGAACGGTGAGGTCGCTCCGCGAAGCCTGTGAAGTTCCCAGGAAACTTCTGTGCTTCTGGGCGGAGCTAGGCTGGCTAACTTAGCCAGGACACCTACGCACAACGGACCGAATGAGAGTCTAAGTGCGGAAAATGGAGTCCCTACTCTACTCTACTCTACTAAGCATATTTATCTTGTAATTTTAATTGAAATATATCTAAAACAGTGAAATTTGAACTGAATAAGAAAAAATATTTAAAAGAAAATTTTTCGTCATTTCTTAACTTTTTTCTTTAGGTAGGTACTATCCTCAAGACTTTATTTTTTCTTTCTGCAGGATTGATGTTCATGCATTAATAAGCAAAGAAACCAAAGCGAGATAATTATAAATGCAGTCAAAAATATTAAAAATGTCCTAAAAAATAAAATTTGGTAAACAAATTAAAAATTGTAGCTGTTTAGTTCATCGGCTTTATTATACTGTACCTACACTAGAATATCAAATTATAGATTTTTTTTTCTTGAGGTGACATGTTCGCTGGAATGTCTTCTATACGTTTCCATTAATTTAAATAAATATCTATACATATAAATAATCTATATATATAAAAGCAAAAGGTCACTCACTCATAGGACACGAAATCTCGGAAACTACCAGTGCTAGGAGTTTAAAATTTTGCATAGGGGTTATTTTTAGAATGTAAGTTCTCGCTAAGACGGGATTTTGCGAAATTCCACCCCTAAGGGGTTGTTTTCGGGGTTGATAGTTTGTATGAAACTTTGTTACTACAAGTACTAGGAGTTTCAAATTTTGCATACGGGTTCTTTTTAGAACTTGCTAAGAGAGGTTCCGAGATGGCAGTGTTAGGCCCGTACCCACTCCTTCCCTTACCTTTCTCACAATTTCGAACATGGATCCGCCAGAGATCAATTGAACTACATATCGAAAAATGGTCACGGTCTACAGACTGCAGGCAGTCAAAAATGGCGATGCCAAGTCTACATCCGTGACTAACAAAACGACTGCTCAGCCTAAGTAGAAATAACCTCAGATTAATAATAGGGACAATAACGGGCCATTGCCCCCTAAACAAACACCTCTTTAACATAGGCGCCACGGACAGCCCACTCTGCAGGGGCTGCTTTGACGCCGAAGAATCAGCCGCCCACGTCATCCTGGAATGCGAGGCTGTGGCTACCCAACGTGAACAAATCCTCGGAACGGTGAGGTTGCTCCGCGAAGCCTGTGAAGTTCCCAGGAAACTTCTGTGCTTCTGGGCGGAGCTAGGCTGTCTAACTTAGCCAGGACACCTACGCACAACGGACCGAATGAGAGTCTAAGTGCGGAAAATGGAGTCCCTACTCTACTCTACTCTACTAAGCATATTTATCTTGTAATTTTAATTGAAATATATCTAAAACAGTGAAATTTGAACTGAATAAGAAAAAATATTTAAAAGAAAATTTTTCGTCATTTCTTAACTTTTTTCTTTAGGTAGGTACTATCCTCAAGACTTTATTTTTTCTTTCTGCAGGATTGATGTTCATGCATTAATAAGCAAAGAAACCAAAGCGAGATAATTATAAATGCAGTCAAAAATATTAAAAATGTCCTAAAAATAAAATTTGGTAAACAAATTAAAAATTGTAGCTGTTTAGTTCATCGGCTTTATTATACTGTACCTACACTAGAATATCAAATTATAGTTTTTTTTTTCTTGAGGTGACATGTTCGCTGGAATGTCTTCTATACGTTTCCATTAATTTAAATAAATATCTATACATATAAATAATCTATATATGTATATAAAAGCAAAAGGTCACTCACTCATAGGACACGAAATCTCGGAAACTACCAGTGCTAGGAGTTTAAAATTTTGCATAGGGGTTATTTTTAGAATGTAAGTTCTCGCTAAGACGGGATTTTGCGAAATTCCACCCCTAAGGGGTTGTTTTCGGGGTTGATAGTTTGTATGAAACTTTGTTACTACAAGTACTAGGAGTTTCAAATTTTGCATACGGGTTCTTTTTAGGACATACCTACACGCTACTTAAGACGGGGTTTTGTGAAATTCGACCCCTAAGTGGTTTTTTTGGTGTTGATAGTTTGTATGAAACTTTCGTTAACTACAAGTGCTAGGCGTCTCAAAACACGGTGGTTATTTTTAGGACTTAGATTCTCACTAAGACGGGGTGTTGCGAAATTCGAACCCTAAGGGGTTGTTTTTGGTGTTGATAACCCCGTTGTCGCTGGCATAAGCAACAGGATCCGCGTACGAAGTCGCGGGCTGATGCTAGTTGATAATAAAAACATTTCAAATAAACTGCAAAATAATTTATTTCATTTTATGCATGAATTTTCAAGGTTAATAAACCAGGGACATATTATACTTACATAATACAAATAAAACTAATAAAGTTAATAATTACATATATCAAAAATCCATTCATACTGTATAGTCACCAAAAGAGAAAAGTATCCAGACAGCAAGTTATGAAACGGTTTTATAATGTCGAGAAATAAACAGTGTGTCTGAGTATTGATAGACAGAGGTCTCAAATTTTGCATGGGGATTCTTTTAAGGACATATGGTGCTCACTAAGTCGGGATTTTGCTTAATTTCACCTCTAAAGCGTTGTTTTTGGGGTTGATAGTTTGTATGAAACTTACAAGTACTAGGAGTTTATAATGTTACGTGAGTGTTCTTATTATGACGTAGTGCTACTTAAGACGGGAATTTGCGTAATTCGACCCCTAAGGGGTTGTGTTTAGGTTTGATAGTTTGTATGAAACTTTGTTACTACAAGTACTAGGAGTTTCAAATTTTGAATGGGGTTCTGTTTAGGACCTAGATGCTCACTAAGATGGGATTTAATAAAATTCAACCCCTAAAGGGTTGTTTTGGGGTTGAGAGATAGAAGTTTCAAATTATTTACGGGGATTCTTTTAAAGACGAAGGTGCTCACTAAGACGGGATGTTGCGAAATTCGACCTCTAAGGGGTTGTTTTTGGGATTGATTTGTATGAAATTCATACTACGAGTGCTAGGAGTTTCAAATTTAGCATGGGGTTCTTTTTTGAGATGTAGGTGCTCACTTAGATGGGACTTTGCGAATGTCGACACCTAAGGGCGTTTTTGGGGTTGATAGGAGTCTCAAAATTTGCATAGGGATTCTTTTAAGACGTAGGTGCTGCCTATGACGGGATTTTCTGAAATTCTATGCCTAAGGGGATGTTTTTGGGGTTGATAGTTTGCATGAAACTTTGTAATTACAAGCGCTGGGAGTATCAAAATATGGTAAGAAGTTTTTAAGACTGATATGGTCACGAAGACGAGACTTTGTTCTTGATAGTTAGGAGTCTCAAATTTTGCTTATGGTTTTCTTTAAGACGTAGGTGCTACCTCGAAATTCGACCCCTCTGAGGGGTTGCTTTTGGGGTTGATAGAATTTTTGTTGGATATTGATTTAGATTTTCCAAAAGTGTACCATAAGGAGGGTGGCCGGGAGTAGAAAGACACAGAGGAAAAGTTTGAAATACACGCGGACGAAGTCGCGGGCGAACTGCTAGTTTATAATAAAACAGTAAAAAAACTGTGTCTGTACATTGAATATATTAATAATTGAAGGAGGTTTAGAAACAGTAATAGAGCACGAATCCAAAAAAAGTCTGTTGTACACGCTAATCTTCGGAACTAATGGACGGATTCGAATGTTTTTTTTTTTTGTTGTATAGACATTAATCTTGGAAACTAGAACACCTGATGCAGAACCGCAACAGACCAGCTAAACTATAAGAGATACAAAATGGCACCATAGCAAAAATTGTTCCACGTGATGAGCATTTTCTGTTGCGAGAATAAATTTGAAGATCTGGAACACCTGATGTGGAACTCCAAGAGCCCAGCTAATAGCTATACTATAGCATATATAGGAAAGACGTCTTAGCAAAAGTTGTTTAGTCTGATGGGCATTTCCTGTTGACTTACAAAAATGAAAAATCTGGAACACCTGACGTGGAACTCCAAGAGCCCAGCTACACTATAACTTGTATAGGAAATATAGGAATGACGTCTCCCGTCCCCGGCGGGCTCTTAGAATTCGGCATCAGACGTTTCAGATCTTCGATTTTGACGACCCCGTTGTCGCTGGCATAAGCAACAGGATCCGCGTACGAAGTCGCGGGCTGATGCTAGTTGATAATAAAAACATTTCAAATAAACTGCAAAATAATTTATTTCATTTTATGCATGAATTTTCAAGGTTAATAAACCAGGGACATATATTATACTTACATAATACAAATAAAACTAATAAAGTTAATAATTATATCAAAAATCCATTCATACTGTATAGTCACCAAAAGAGAAAAGTATCCAGACAGCAAGTTATGAAACGGTTTTATAATGTCGAGAAATAAACAGTGTGTCTGAGTATATTATGTTATCTATTATTTATAAAAGAACAGGGGGGGTATTACAACGTCTTAAAATCAGGCTTATTTCAGTGAGTGAACGAGATGGCGCTAGACGACTTGTATAGCTCTGTCACTTTCACTCGCCGGAATAAGTCTGGTTTTAAGACGTTGTAATACCCCCTCAGGGTTTTGTATTAAGACTCGACTACAGCCGAAACCGCCAAACGCAGTAATTTGGATTTTGGACAGCAGTTGATGTTTACTATGTAGGGAAACAATAAGACGGGATTTTACGAAAATCCTCCTCTAAGTGGGTGAAAAGGGGTGAAAACGTTTGTATGAAAATTCTTATTCCTTGGGTTTATAAATTTGAAACTTGCGACTGGGCATTTAAATTCACTGATTTCGAAGTTAGAAACACGCGCAAACGAAGTCGCGGGCAGAGTGCTAGTGTAGCATACAACCAAAATCCACGTACTTACCTACATACAGCATAAATAAATAGCATACCGTAAAACGGTTTGCTGTCTAGTTACTTATCTCTTTTGTTGACTGTACCTATAGTTAAAATATTCGGTCATAAAAGCCAGCTGCATTATCGAAGAATAACCATGTTGAATATTACAATAATTTATTGCGCAGTTATGTAAAAGAAACGACATGTAATCTCGTATTAAAATGACTCGCATTACAGGATAGGTATAGAGATTATTATCAATTAGATGTGTTAGAATATTCAACAAATGCTAAACTTTCACAAATGCAATTAATGCAATGCAATTCTTTGGTTTAACAAAATTGCAGCTCACAAACCCTTTATTTTAGTTATTATTTTGCTTACTGAGATAAAAACCCTCTAGTCAAGTGTGCATCAACACCCTCACAAGTTATAATGTAGATAAGTAATAATAAATTCGATATCATCTGCCATGTATTTAAAAAATAAAACTTGTTTGAAGGCAGAAAAAAGATATGAGGAGTCGACAGACAATAATTCATCACATTGACACACATAAGGAACACGTAATTAAACATTAAAAATGCATATAATTATATAGATTAACATAGGTAGTGCTTTAAATAATTAATTAAGTAAAAATAATCTTAAAACAAGGTAGGAACACGAAATGGCTGTTTAAACAAATAATTGTAATATTGCTTTTCTCATCGCATTGGACATGATAAGTTTACTGCCTACACTATGATTTTTGCCATGTCTTTAAAAGCACTAATCGAACAAATGCTACTATCGGCAGTTAAACATCTAAATAAACAGAACGTGAAACCATTTAATGGTATCACTATACACCACTTTGCTAGTTTCGTATTTTAAATATTACCTATACGCATTTACGCATGCGTTGCGAACTTCAAAGATACCTACTCTGTGGAAAAAAAAAATCCGAAGGTCAAATCCCACTCCGTTAGAATTACATATTTTTTCCACAGAAAATCTTTGTTGGCTTCTAGTTTCGAAATATTCGTAGGTACATCAAAAATATCTTTCTCGCCCAACACTCTCATACAAGGTAAGCCCAGCATGAACAAAAATTTAATGAAACTGAATTTAATGGCTCTAAAACTCTCTGGTGACGAGATACAGGCCCTGGAAGTATGAATCAAATCGAATAAAGACACGGGCAAGATCATTTCCAAACTTTTTATTTCAGAATAAGGCAGTGATATTTTTTACGGTTCAAAAGTTATAAACAATTTTTGTTTTATTTTTCAATCACTTCAAATTCTAATTCTTTTATTTGCTAAAATGTCAGGTTGATTACACGTGTTCAATAAAGAGCTACTAATGAATACTGGGATTTCAAACATGTAAGTACAATCGACTGATTTATGGTCAAAATGGGTCATGATTCTAAGTTGTTGGTTGTACTATTATTAGTTAGATATTATCAAGTCTTTGTTCATGCTGGGCCAAAGATTATCTATTTCCTTTTATATATCAGAAAAATACGGTTAAGGCTAAGTTCAGATGACCGTGGGTAACGCGCAGCATCGCGCGGTATCAACTTAATCGGCTTTATTACAAAACGTGGTTTAACTTAGACCAAGTTTTAAATCAAAAATCAATTTTTGAATTTCGAACTTTATTCCAACTGCTATAAAATTCTAAAATGCACATTGACAACTTAGACCGGGATCTAAACTCGGTTTTTGTATTAATAACTTTACGACAGTAGAAATAAAGTTCGAAATTCCAAAATTCATTTTTGATTTAAAGCTTGGTCTAAGTTAAACCACGTTTTGTAATAAATCCGAACGAGTCTATTTTACAAGTTTGTAAAACTTGCAAAGCACGCCAGTGTATTTTAGTTTGATCTTAATACCGTGCGGTCATCTGAACATAGACTTAATCTAAGGGTATTGACATAGTACTCTTCTGAGCACTCCAGTTATAAACCTATCTATTCGTGTTCCTCTTTTATAAAATGACGATTATGCTAATAGTTATAAAAATAGTTTGAATGCTTAAAATTAAAGGAAGTCTAAAAATGCCCGAACATAGGCGGCTTTATTACAAAACGTGGTTTAACTTAGACCAAGCTTTAAATCAAAAATGAATTTTTGAATTTCGAACTTTATTTCTACTGTCATAAAGTTATTAATACAAAAACCGAGTTTAGATCCCGGTCTAAGTTGTCAATGTGCATTTTAGAATTTTATAGCAGTTGGAATAAAGTTCGGAATTCAAAAATTGATTTTTGATTTAAAGCTTGGTCTAAGTTAAACCACGTTTTGTAATAAAGCCGAGGGGGTTTGATTTAGTGGGAGCCACCGTGTATAAACTTTCTAAAATTATAGTACTATACCATTTAAAGTTTCATATAATTGGATTGATTTAATTATCTAACTATGCACTTTTACTATGGTACTCTTTAAAATAAAATCTTTGCTTACTGCTAAATTGCACCTAATTTAATTGTCAAATATACAGTAGCCTCCAAAAGTTAGTTGAAAATGTTCACTTCTCATGTTAGATTAGGTTAGAATAATTACAGTGGTATTCTTCTACACATCAAATATACGATACCTACTTTACAACTTTTTTGGAGGCCACCACAATTAATAAAATATAACAAAGTTTTATAATTAACAACTAACTCATATTAGATTTGAAAATTTCACAATCACTTAAATAAATATATAATTATAACTTACATTAGATATTTTTAAACTTTAACAATGATTATGAATTTTATATCACAGCTTTTGAATGACGATAGGTAATTATTATTTAAATTCTAATCATGTCAGCAGTCTGATCTTTTGACATACTTATTATTATTATAAAAGTATGATTGTTATGGTAGTGAAACCAACAAAGTGACGACACGGTTGGCGCAGTGGCTGAGCGATCGACTGCTGCGCAGCGTGTCGTGGGTTCGATCCCCGCACGGAACAAATATTTGTATGATCTGCAAGTAGTTGTTCCGGGTCTTGGTGTTTGTGTGTGAGTCTCTATGTTTGTAAACGCACCCACGACACAGGAGAAATTCCCAGTGTGGAGCAACTTTTTTTTTAATTAAAATAAACATTTGCCAGCACATCACACTAATCCAGACTGTCAAGTTTAATAGATTTTCCACTTTATCACAAAATTAGAAGGTTCATATTTGATTGGGAAAAATTTACAGATTGGGGTAGGTGATGTGCTGGCGTTTCTGCTACTTATACTTATAGGAATCATGAAAGGTGAAAATATAGAAAAGTCATGAAATTTTGTGGTCAACGTTATTTGTTTCAATTCCACTATCAAGTAATATAATTTATACGATTTACCCATAGACATACAGAACTGATTGAGCCTTTCCTACTCAAATGTCAAGTGCAAACGGGCAGAAAAATGTAAAAGACATGCGAGCTAGGCGTTCCCGTTATATTTCTATGGCATTCTCTATGTTTTACAGAAAAGAGATGGGTAGTGCCACCGAATGACTTTCTTCTCCCTTTCTAAAGAGTAGTTTTCATCGACGTATTGCTCAGTCCATTCTTTACGACTATGGATTCAACTAATTGTAACGATTAATTTAAATAAATAGGATTTTCATTTAATTTTTTAGCCTATATGAAAATGTTTCCGTGAACGTAACTAATCAAACAAAACACTTTAATCGAGATTCTGATTTCACACAACTAAAATCTTATTGGTTTTAAAAAATAATACGCATATACCTATATGCGCATAATGCGTAGTATTATATTATAACAGAGACGTAATAAACAGAAGCAGGATAAAGTACATAATTATAAACTATGTAAGTTGAAGTAAATAAATGCCTATTGCGCAGTAGGAACATTTGCCAACTTAAATATAATTAAATTCATGTGGAAAATGGACTCACAATAAATCTAACTGCCACCGAAATTATTAAAAGTAAGTAACTGAAATTAATTTGTTGTTGGAAGTTGATTAGCAATCAGATTTATTTAGTAAACCAGGGAGGGATACAACGATTGAGATTTCAATGTGTATTTCAGCCATAAAACAGGTCTTCTGACTATTACAAGTCAAATCAGATGCACACGCGACACAGTCTTTCATAATTGTGTGAAGACCGAGTTGCAAACTAAGAGCAAAGTGTGTTTAGCTTAGCTCGCGCGACACAGTCTTTCATAATTATGTAAAGACTATATGTTTGCGCATAAGTACGAAAAACTTCGACAGCTATGCGAGTTAACCTAAACTAAGGCTGAGATAAATAGTCGTTGCTAAGCATCTGTCAAAAGTATTACTTTTTTTTATAATTCGTTCCTTTCGGAACAGGCTAAGGTCTGAGACCATGCTACCTAGTCTTCAGTTAGCAGTTTTCTTGTTGTATCAAAAGTATTACTTCGGAAAGTAATACTTTACTGTCATGTTTCAGAAGCGTTCGCGAAGCGAAACCGAATTCGCTTTATTTTGTTATTGATTTAATGTTATACTGAACCGAATTTATCTATTAGTAAAATTAAGATTAATCATTATGTAAGTATAAACATTACAATAATAATTAGAAATAAATAATAATTATGAATATGTACATTGAACGCATTTTTAAAATCTCACTCACGTATGACGTTACCATGGACATGGAAATTAATAATAATAATAAATCTTAATAATAATATTCCACAACTATCACACAACGCCATCTATTCCCAAGCTAAGCAGAGCTTGTGTTATGGGTACTAGACAACTGATAAACATATTTACATATTTATAGATACATAAATATTATAGATTAATAACACCCAGACACAGAACAAATGATCGTACTCATCACACAAACATTTGTCCTGGGTGGGAATTGAACCCACGACCTCCGGCATAGCAGTCAGGGTCACTAACCACTAGACCAACGGGCCTGTCAAAATTACTGACATTTGACGTCGCCAAGCACTGACTTAGCCAAGCACTGGCTGTTGCTTAGGTGCGACTATTTATTTCGGCCTAAGTTAGCTTAGCTTTCAGTCTGCAACCAGCAATAGTCTAATTTGGTAAACGCAAGTCTCAAGTGCACCTGCACCCGCTGTACTAGTATCTACGTAAGGCCTGTTTATGTGTGCGTGTTTTCTGACCTTCTTTACTCTGTGGTTTAAAAACCACGCTATAGCCACATACTTTTGTACTTTTCATACTTTTTGTTTGTACTTTTCAGTTGCGGTTTTTAGTGGGGCACGTGTAACATAAATTGTACCTACGTAGAACAGTTTATACAGCCACATAATACAAAGCCACGAAAAATATGGTTTAAACATAATAAATTATAAGATTCTTATTGATGTTCAGGCGAATTTAATAGTAAATACCCACAGACATTTTGACCAAACATGAGAGCTATCGATAACATTGTGTACTCATTATTGTCTAATATTATAATTGGCGTATCTTAGTTTTGGTACTGACCAGTTCCAATGTAACTATTTCGGAAATCACTTATTTGTCGCTAAGACTTCTAATGCTAAATATTACAATAGAATCTACTCCAACATTTTTAAAACTAAACTAGGAACTTCCGACGGTAACAATAATATGTAAGTGAAAACATACATGTATTGTACATATGCAATTTATGTATTCTTAAATGCGTTTAAATCATTTACTTGTCAATTCTTAATCTTAGAACTATAATATAATCAACTCTAAATAATAACTTATGAGAATAATATTTAAGTCTATGATGGGTCAGCAGTAGGTATCATTAAATGACTGGAAGTGCTCATTGTGCGCTTTCTAAAACACTACAGTATAACTTAATGACCAATAAGGCAATTTAACTTTGGTGTATAAAATTGACATAATTATGACGATGATAAGATTAGATAGAATCTGATGATTAAATCAGTGAAAAAGTGACTCAACACTATGAACCAAGAATGTCCATCTGATATCATATATCAAACGGATTTCATTACTTACATTTCAGCTGATTATTACAGTTATACTATTTTAAACGAGCGTTTTTAACAGGTGAAAGCTGTCACAGCTTTTTATATCTTGCAGTTATCCAGTGCATCTTCTGTGATTCAGCCAAAACGGCAACAGTTTGGCAGTCACATGTAACTTTTTCATAAACTGATAAAAGCGAATTTCCTTTATAAATTCGTCTGCTGATTTGCATCTCCATTGACAAGTAACGGACTCGGAGATTTTTCTGAAATAGAATTTAAAAATATAACTTTTAATAGAACATGTGAGAGACTGTGAAGGAAGATTATAGCAGAGGAGATACGGTGCATCCACACCGCCGGTAACATTTGTAGCTCAACGTTTCCAATGTTACTCGGCAACATCAGCCAACAAAATGTTATTTAATGTTACTAAGTGTTAAAGTGTTACTGTAAGTCGAGTAACGTTGCTCAACATTCGGTAACATCCGCCAACAAAATGTTATTTAATGTTACTAAGTGTTGACGTGTTACTGTAAGTCGAGTAACGTTGCTCAACATTCGGTAACATTGTTACCCCCATTATCTAACAATGTTACCGATTGTCGAGCAACGTTACTCGACATACAGTAACACGGCAACATTTGTTGTTACTGCGGTGTGGATGAGTAACAATCAACAAATAGTAACAAGGAGCCACAAAAGTTACCGAATGTTACCGTGTTGCCTTTTGTTGCTCCACAAATGTTACCGGCGGTGTGGATGCACCGATAGACGTTTTTTCCGGAGTAAATTCACAAAGATAACAAGTTGTTATTATTAATTTTGCTTCACTATTATAATACAGTGTGTCCGGACACGAACTAGCGATACTTGAAGGGGGCGCGCCAAAGTTCACCTAAAATTTAAGATCATTGGAAACCCGAAAATTGTATTCCATTTTTAATCCTAATGATCATAACTCCTAATTGCTCTGTCCCTAATGTTCATAATTCCGAATCATTCGACTTCATAATGTCAGTAGCAATAAACATATATTATACTATTATTTGTTTTCCTATTTTTTCTCAACATAACCATCTTTTACACTATTATTAAAAGTCATATCTTTTTTGTTTAGATAAAAAAGGATGCAAGAGCGAGCGAAGCGAGCTCGAGACTTGAGGCACCCCGACTCGGACGGGTTAGGATCGAAGGGGATGGCGGGATCTTTCATCCCCTTCGTGTTAGGTTACTCCTAAACCTTGCAAACAGAAATAGGAAGCCCCGCGAAGCGGGGCTCCGTCGAGCTACCTTGGTAGGTGGTAGTCGGCAATTTGACTAAGGATGCAAGGGCGAGCGTATATTACTGATTACCACCTACCAAGGTAGCTCGACGCAAGTTTAGGGATAAAAGCGTTATGAAAGAAAACAGTAGGAGTTTAAATATATTTTTTCAATAATGATATTATTATTATTAATTACAATTTTTAGAAACATGAGTGTTATGAACATCGCCGGTAGCACTACAAAAAGAATGAAAGAAAACTTTAGGATGAAAAATTTTATGAAGAGTGATCATTCGGATTACAAATCGTTAGGAAGAACAATTTCGGGTAAACAACTTTAGGTGAGCCAATATGGACCCACTTTAAGGGGATATTATAGACTCATTTTCATCGACAAAACCAGGGACTGAATAACCCAAAAATAAAGGTACCTACCTTTAAATTTGGGTATGACATCATACCGTTAAATAACGATATCGTTATTTTTTAAAGTACCTTTATAATAATATCTGTAGCAATATCTTAACCTTTATAAATAAGGGTTTTCTTAGACACACCGCTTCACCACTCTGTTTGTCTCTGTCGTTCGCGCGCGGTCAAGTTAGACTCGCATGTTTTTCGCTACCGAAATCGTTTAATGGTTAAATAACAATTTATCCCAACCTTTATTTATATGGGTACCGGTATAGCTCAACTTCTATTTTGAAACGGTACCGTTATATCTTTGAGGTACTTTAACCTTTAACCGTAACCGCTTTCAGTCCCTGGACAAAAGTGGTTTAAAAAAAATTATTACTCCAAAACCTCGCGAATGGCGGCCATTTTAGTTTTATGATCGGTCGAACTGGGGATGTACAATAAAATGCAAATATCTTTGAATCCAAGAGACCTACATACATGCAAATGACTGGCACAAGCATACTGCGCAGGCGCACTATCTAACAAAAACCGCATGTTACGACGTGGATATTACAGTGGCAAGTGTATTAATTATTCTGTGAAACGGTTTCATTGAATAAATACAAAAAAATGTATCATTTCAGTATAAGGGCGATTCGATGGGAATTACACGGTGGTCAATAATGCCAGTTCATAAATTTACGCTGAAACGATTTAGCTCGCCCCAAGAATGCGACACCTGTAATATTGGAAGAACATGCGCTAAGGAAGGGTTATGTTCAGGTGAGAATAACTCTTAAAATCGTGCTTAAAATACTTAACGTAGAGAGATAATTTTGATATCATTTTATAGCCTGACTCAAATACTTTTAATTTAATGCAAAAACCCAAGCAAAGTACCAAGGTACTTTTCGAGCTAGAGTAAAAAATGTGAAAATATTCAGTAATTTTTGTATACAATTTGGTGTTTGTCCATGTTTTTTGGTTCATTTTACATGATATTGAGAAAACTTTCGTAAGATTTTAAAAAGCCTCAACGTTTAACTTTACAATAAAGTCATTTACATGTATGTAGGGTTCTTGGATTCAAAGATATTTGCATTTTATTGTACATACCCCAGTTCGACCGATCATAAAACTAAAATGGCCGCCATTCGCGAGGTGTTGGAGTAAGAATTTTTAAAAGCAGTTTTGTCGATGAAAATGAGTCTATCCCCTTCAAGTATCGCTAGTTCGTGTCAACAGGGTGATCGGGTGCATTTCATGAAATGGGTGATGATGAAATGTTTCGGTGGTGGAAACTTTAAAGTTCGATGCCTCCAAAACAAGCCAGTTTAGACCGCATGTTGTCGGGCTTAAAATCGTTGATACTAACGATTTTCAACCCTTTTCAATCTGTATATCGCAGTATAATAGATAGGTAAGGCCGCAATATTTTTCGGGATACAGTTAAAAGAGGAGCTTCGTTCGACGACGGTTAACGTCATGTCGACGGAGTCCCGCTATATGGGGCTCCTATTTCTGTTTGCTTTTTTTTATAATATTACCTACTAATTTAATCTGATTAGTTGAGTCAGATAATTATATTACTAAATTGCGACAAATAATCCGAGTAATGAATCACTTTTGACTATGTTGCAGTATCTACATAATTATATCCATAAGGACATAATTATTAGCGATGCATCCGATACCGATATATCGGCGATACTTCGGGTTAGCCGATATTTTAATAACCGGTTCAACGTCATACATTTAAATACAAAAAAAAACAAATTCCAAAAAGTTTCCAAATGAGTTCTGTCACATCGGAAAGACTATTTTCTAGCGCAGGTCTTATTCAAACAGGCTTGCGAAATCGTTTCTCCGAAAAATTTAAGATTACCTGCTTTGTTTTTTAAACAGAAATCTTATTAATGTTAATTAAAATTACTAAATTGTATGATTATCTAATATCAACCTATGTCACTACATTTTATATTAATAAAAAAATATTCTGACTTGCGATTTATTTATCTTTATTTTTTACCGACTTCAAAAAAAAAGGAGGTTATCAATTCGACCCGTATGTATGTAATATTATCAGAACTGCCCAGTTTTCATATATGTTAGTCTATATCAGCGTCTGAACAAATGTGCCAAATTTCATAAGTGTATGTAGGTATGTATGTATGTTTTTATGTTTCTGCACGCATATCTCCGGAACTATAAGTTCGATTTAAGTAATTCTTTTTTTGTTGTACTAGGTATTGTTCAACTTAGGGTACACTGCAAAATCGGTTCAGTAGTTTTAGAGATATGGATTTTTTTATGTTGTGACGGATTACAAGATTAGTGCATAATATGTAAGAAAATTTTGTATTTTACAAGAATTTGGGTTGAATATGTAATAAATAATAAACTAAAAAGGGTAAAATAAAAACTTTTAAAAAAAAAGTACCGACTTCAAAACAAATAAGTACAAAAAAGTTTAAAATAACTTTTCTTTCGGAAGTCGGTGGCTTTGTTTTGTTGTGTCATTGACTATTGCCACCGACTTTCGAAAGAAAAGTTATTTTAAACTTTTTTGTATTTGTTTTGAAGTCGGTACTTTTTTTAAAAAAGTTTTTTTATTCACAATAAGCGTATCGGTATCGGTATCGTATCGGCGAAAAGGCGTATCGATGCATCCCTAATAATAATATATTACGGCTTTATCTATTACACTGCAACATACATATAAATTCAAATGTAAATAATATGTAGTAATAACAATTACAGTCATTAAAAAATATATCATGCAAATTGATTCAAATGTGGTTTTTGACTCACCTACAAGCACAGAAGCTGGACGAGAAGCGACACCATTACTATTTTTAGGCTCTTCATTGGAAGGGACTCGTTGGAAACGAATCGTAAACATTAGAGTGGCGCCGACTAGTGGAGATATACCAGCGAGGACGAATGGCAAAGTGTAAGATGAATGAAGACTGTACAGGTAGCCAGCAACAGGAGGACCTACTGACAAAGGAGCTGCAGCAAGTCCTAACATACAACCTATAGCTTGCGCCGCGTACGCACCCCCACACAATTCAAATGCTATAGGTCCGATTAACGCAATAAATGCACCATCGAATATTCCCATACCTAAAGCAATTGCTACCAATAAACCAAACTTATTCACAAATGGTAGAATGATCGTTAAAGTCCCAATAACGTAAAAGGAAATCTGCTGCAAGAATATTCTATCAACACCAGGTTTATCGGCTAAGAAGCCGAAGATTAATCTTCCCAAGCCAGAAGTTACGGCTATACATTGTAACGGCAAATTAGTATTCACATCAACAAACTTTTTTTCTATAAACTTTTTAATATGGACATACGGAACAAAATATCCAAACAGTGCAACGGGCATGGATAACGCCCACAGTCTGTACTTCCTATTTTTCCATATTTGGACGTTTACAACAGATTTTAACAATGATTTCCAGCTGTCGTCTTCCCTGGCTGCCTTAATAACCATTGATGGAGCAGGCTTGAATATGAAACCACATATTGCAGCGCCAAAAGTGAAAACGGCTAATAGCCTAAAGAGCCATTCTAATCCATGGTTCTTAATCATGTATTCCATTAGTGGTGGAATAATAACTGTAAATATTGAACTGCCTACAGTTACAACACCGTTTACGAGACCTAAATGCTTTTTAAAATAGTGACCAAGAATTGCTAGCGAAGGAGTGTACGCAAAAGATGCTCCTAACCCGTACATTACACCATATGTGAAGTAAAGGACACTAACATTATAAACGAAGAAAGAAGATAGAAGCATGGCTGCAGTAGCAATTGTACCGCCTAACACTGCGGTAAGACGTATTCCTAACACGCCAGTTAGCACACCAGACAAAGGCGATAAGAAGAAAGTAGTCCCCATTGTAAGGGCGCCCACCAGAGCTGAAAAAGAAAAGTGTCATGTTAATACAAGGATGTAAAAATTGACGAAAATTTTTGAATAATATAATAATGTGAAGTGGCATTGAATAATGGACTTGTCTAGAACATAAAACGAAAACTCGAAACAAAATTGTTATATGAAAGTGTAATAATATTTTATTTGGATACCATGATGACGACAATGATTATTATGCACATAAATTACAAGGATGCTTGTTCTGCAATTTATTTCTGTTCAGAGACGAAGCACTTTAAGTCTCAACTCGCATTTGCCTAGTTTTTGTTTGATCTTCTTTAACAGTTTGATTGAAGCGATTACACAATTGGCTACAATTTGCAATGTCGTCAATTATTCACATCACATCACAACACATAAGAAATCAAGGAAATGACTAAGTGAGTCAAGCGACCACATTTCCTCGAAATAGATCTCAGCTATCACATGAAACTGGGACATGTTTGAGTGTGTCGTGTTTATTAAATAACTTATTGTTAAGAATCATTTGTGTCTATTGTATAGACCATCATCATCTTCCTAGCCTTTTCCCAACTATATTAGGGTCGGCTTCCTGTCAAACCGGATGCAGCTGAATATCAGTATTTTACATGGAGCGACTGCCTATCGGACCTCCACAACCAAGTAACTGGGTAATACGATACCCCATGGATAACAGTAACGACTGTCAAAGATCTACAAATGACATCCGGGATCAACGGCTTTATGTGCGTTCCGAGGCATGGAGGAAACTCGCTATGACAGATGGTCACCCATCCACAGACCAACGTCGGCAAGCGCGGCTTAACCCGGAAGATCGGCCTGTGCGGCTGTAATTATTTAGCTACGAGCTCCTATTGGATAGACCAGCAGATGAAAATTAAATTCCGACTGCTTATTATTTTAATAATGAATAATAATGATGGGCATAATAAAGTTCTGAACTTTGCACTTTTATTTCGTTCGACAATATAATTATGCTTTGATATCTCCATTTCCAAGATATAGCCCTAGATAATATTGACTTTTCAGAATCAGATCTAGAAGTTTTGAATTACAGCCTAGTTACAATCTACTTTGCAATTCTAAATCGATGTTAACTTATTCAATATCTGTTACTTTATTATCAATTAATTTGTTGCCGGACCATTTAATTTCAGTAATAAGATGATTGCGGCGTAATCGTTTTCCAAACTAAGGGCAGAGGTTATCAACCGGCAGTGTTACGCCTACAATACTACATAGCCCAATTCTCCTTAATTCAATCAAGATCAGCGCTACGTTCGCGTGATGTTCGTAATGAAGGAAAAACCTACTTCTCAACAGGTTCCTAGTTGCTGCAGATGATCACGAGTTGATTGGAGAAAAGAGCTGTCGTGGGATATAGTTCAAAACGAAGGAGCTTTAATGATCATGATTTAAGAACATTAACTTTAATTTGGGTGAATGAAACCAACCCGCCGTGTGAAGGCAATGGCTCGTAATACTACGTGCCGTATGAAGTGACCATTAAAAAAAAATTAGAGTAAGTAGACAGATCAATCATGTTTCGATTAATATCGAAACATGATTGATCTGTCTACTTACTCTCAATCCTTCAGCATGATATAATTATCATGCTGAAGGATTGAGAATCTGTTGTAGCGCAAAAAGAGGTTAGCCTGAAAAATACAATCACACACGTATGATACGTACTTGTTTTATAAGTACTGTGTATAATATAATATATAAAAATCAAAAGGAACAAAAATCTCGTTTTTTATATTAATTGAACTGTATTTTAAATCTTGGCTGACACATAATAAGCAGAGTAAGTGTAAATATGTACATAATTGAAAAAAAAAGGATACCTACGTATTTTATAATATATGTCACTTTTAACGCTAATTTATTTATATCTGTATCTATGAACTACTCTATTTCTAAGAGGGTTAATATAATGTGAAGCCGGCACACTTCTGCGTTACTTACACATTACACAAATACATGTGTTCATCAATGTGGTAGTCGAAAAATCTAAATATAACAAGCAGTTAAAGTTGACAAGTGACACACAATGTCTCGCAATCTAATCGGGTCATCACTACACCTAAGCAGTCCAGCCGCAGTACAAATCACGATATACAACACTTTCGTCTGCACAAGTTTTGTACGAATGACAACTTATTCGTCAATTATTCATACGAAACGTATGAATGATTCGACGAATAAGTAAATTAACGCATTTTATTTAAAGCTAGGTATTTCATTTACTTTGCATTGCACATTAGTGATTAGAGTGTCAGGTGTCCCGAAAAATATTTTTTTGGATTTTCAAAACGCAAGACCTCTCAAAAGTTGCGTATTTCATTGTAGGTTACTGGAAAAATATTTAAAAAAATATCAAACTCTATCTTTAGGGCTCTACCGGTCTGCAAAGTTACGAAAAATTGTCATTTTTATTGTGATTTAAAATATCCCTAATTTTAGTTACTGAACTAAATAATAATTCAAAAACACTTTTTTTTGTATTTATTAGGTGTCATACATACTTACGCGAAAATCCTATTTGCACCCATAAACACTAAGGTTTTATAGTTTTTGGACTTGCAAACACCTTTCAGTTTCTACATGGCGCCAATGACGTATTATACCTATAGACAATTAGACACGCCATAAACGAAGATCGCGGCGCTTAAAAACGGCGACAATACTAGAACTACTTATAGTGTGTGTCCACACTGGAAGCCTAGCGCGACGGCGGCGGCGGGCGCGGCGGCGGGCGCGATCTGTGTCCACACTGCCGATCAAGCGTTTGTTTATGTAGCGGCGAATTCAGGTGTTGCGAACCGGTGGTACAAAGTAGTTTCTATAAATCTTGTTTAAAGAAATTCATTTTAAAATGTTTTATAGGTTGTTTAGTATTGCATACAAGTAAATTATCAATCATTCTACATTTTTCTACTCAAGTACGGTAAAAATAATTTAAATATGTACAAAAACATCCAACGGTAGTACTTTAGTGCATGTTCTGGTAACTAGATGACGCTACTAATAGACCGAAAAGGTTTGATACACCTGCCACCCGCCCGTTGTATCGGTTGTTGCCTAGCAATGCCTAGGCTCGCAAAATCGCTTGTAGCCATCGCGCTAGGCCCCCGCCTTAGTCACTTCAATATGGCCACGAGCGGCGATTTCATACATTCAACATTTCCGCGCCCGCCGCCGCGCCGCCACCGCGCTAGGCTCGCAGTGTGTTTGAGCACATACGCGTGAAGAAAGAGAAAGAAAATATGACACCGTACGGCGGGAGGGAGACGCAACTACGCGCAATGTGGCCAATTGGCTTCATTTTATGTTGCCATTTTAGAGTGCGTACAACGTATACATATATAGTTTATATATCATTGCATGGCGCGATGATTTTCTGCACTTGACTTGCGAATGTTTTCTTCGCATCTAATTGCGGTTGTCGTTCTTAAATAATGTATACGAAGCGTAGTGAGACTGCTTGTAACTTATTGAGGCCTACAAAGAACTTGACGAACGGCAGCTACCAACTATAAGGGACGTAATTAAATATGGTTTATTTTTGAAGAACGATCTAAAGTTAAATTAAAATGGAAAGGATTCATCCAATTCAAATGTGTTTTCGATTATTTCTGAAAAGATCAATACTATTTGGAAGTAGGTATAATTAATTCGTCGACTCTTGTCGCAACCTACAGCTTTACTTAAATACTATTAAGCTATCACAAAATTTACAACTGCTTGTCAACTACATTGTTCGGTTTCGTTCCTTTTCAAACAAAAGAAGTCTTTTAAGGACGGAGCCAAACATATTCTTCTCATCTGAAGAATATAATATTATGTTGTACTCTCGAATTTTACTTGAAAATCTGAGGTCTGTTGTGAAATCTATTACTACAAGAAATGCTTATCAGAAAACCTTCGTGTCAGCACGCTTTATGATGACAGAGATCACATTCAGGAGCTGGTTTTTCGAAGAATAATAAAAGCTGGAGGAGCTATAAGAAGCTGTAAACACAGGATATTTAAACCATTAAAAAAATACAGATTACACCGAAACGAGTGTGTGGCACAACTGTAAGGAGGCAGCAACATTTGTTTTTCAACGTATTTATAACGAGGACCATCAAATCATGGTAAAAGTAAGGGCTTGTAAATAATTGAGTTTTTCTGTCACTCAAGCTGTGGAAAGATGTGTTAAACCATAAAGCCTCCTGCAGACACACGCGATTAATCGCGCTGCGACAACGAGGCAAGCTAATTGGAGGCGCGCCATAACACCAATTTTAATTCGTTTGTGGTGCGCGTTCTGACCCAACATTTGGCGACCTTTCTCAAGGAAGAGTTTTGGCCGAAAGGTGTGCTGTATCGGCGATTCCGAGGCCGGCTACGCGACACCTCGCAGCGTAAAACGACGCCGTCACTTCGTGTGCAGTAGTTTTTAAGTTATTGTTTGTAATATGTATTAGTTCATCATTGTTTTATATTTATATGTGTATTGTGTTTTATGGGCCTTTAGTTGCCTGAAATAAAGGATAAATAAATAAAATAAATAAATAATTTCCACTCTAAATGTACTGCGAATGGACCGCGACATGTCGCCCCGCGCGATTAATCGCGTGTATCTGCAGGAGGCTTAAGGCCGGAAACGCACAGGCAGGTGGCTTGCTTAGCGCCTAGAGCCTAGCGAGTCACCTTAGTATAACGAACGTTCGAAAATGTTAGTGAACGGCCGCATTGCGCGCTTGACACCTACTCGTGGCTAGTCGTCAAGCGCCGTTCACGAAAATTTTCGATTGTTCGTGACTCGCTAGGCTCTAGGCGCTAAGCAAGCCACCGGCCCGTTCGTTTCCGGCCTAACAGAGGCCTCATAAATCTAACTGACGAAATTTTTAGAGATAGTTATTTAGAACGAATTTGAATAGAAGTGCTAAATTTTGACATTAAAATAAGTTTGAATTTTACGTTTTGATTAATATTAGAAGCTTAAGGGTACGCTAGTCGGTCATTCTTCCATAAAAACGTAGTTTGGCGATTACTCCAACATTTGACGGTATACATTCAGAATAAACAATGATTCATCACATTCATCTCATCGTTATCTAGCCCTATATGGAAACAAAAAAGTAAAATAAAAAACCGGCCAAGTGCGAGTTGGACTCGCGTGAAGAGGGTTCCGTACGATGTTACCTATCACGTTATACCTCGGCCAAATAGTCTCTTTCCAGGCACGACAAGATAAAGAAGTTGCACGACGCACCGAGAATGCCTGAAAGAGCTATTGGTCGATGAAACATCTAATGAAGGGTTCTCTGCCTCTTTCACTCAAACGAAAGCTCATGGACATGTGCATTCTCCCCACCCTCACGTATGGTGCGCAAACATGGTCTCTCACAAAGAACCAGAAGTCCGCACTTGGAGTCTGCCAACGAGCTATGGAACGAAGTATACTGGGTGTCAAACTTACGGACCGCATTAGAAACTCCATACTTCGCTCCAAAACACAAATAGCCGATGTTGGCTTAACAGCTGCAACAGCAAGGTTGAAGTGGAACTGGGCTGGTCATATATGCCGTATGTCGGATGAGCATTGGGCAAAAATAACTACTCAGTGGATCCCAAATGGCGGTAAAAGACAACGCGGCAGGCCCAGAAGGAGATGGCGGGATGAGCTCGACTCATTTTTAAGGGATTGGCCTACAATCGCACTAGATCGCGAAAAGTGGAAGGAGGGAAGGGAGGCCTTTGCCCTGCAGTGGGACGACACGGGCTTATAATAAAAATAATAAAATGACCCAACTTGGTATGCACAATATTGAGTGATTTACCATGATATATTAATATCATGGACTTCTTATAGGATTTCCTATAATCTATAAGTAGAAAACTAATTTCTGTATTTTTTTCAAAATATTAGGTTCAGTAGTTTCGGAGATAAGGGGTGGGGGGGGGGAATCGTCAATTTTCGTCTATTTTCTTGAATAACTTGGAGACTATTTATTTTAAAATTACAAAAATAAATATATTTAAGATTGTCTCAACAAGACCTTTCATTTGATATGTCACACGATGCAGTTTTCAAAACTACCAAATTTCAACCCAATCGGTCTAGTAGATTCGGAGATAATTGACTGTAAGCGACAGACAGACGGACACACGAGTGATCCTATAAGGGTTCCGTTTTTGTATTCGGACGTACGGAACCCTAAAAACATCTATTATGAGTTATGGGAGTCGAAATGAAGTCTAATTTTAACGCATCTTCGTGGGGATATAAATAACAAAAGAAGACGGTAAATTGTATAATAATTTACCATACAGGGAATACAGGGATAGATAATTTGTTCGAAAATATTAATTATTTTATTTGGAACAGATACATTCAGTAGTTTTATTATACACCGTGTTCTTCACGTTATCCATAAACTTTAGCAAATACTTCTATGGCTTTTACAAATCAAATCCAACAAAGGAAGTAGTACTTAAAAAGGCTTCGTTACAAAGATATTTGTAATTTCATTTAATGAAATTTAATTGAGCTATGCAGTGAGAAAGTATCTTAATTTGAAATCTATCAAATACTATTTGCATTTCATTTGTTTCAGCCCGCCAAATGTTATGAATGAAAAAAATACGACGTTGCCAATTCGGATAAAGAGGCATGCATATCGGGTTATTTACGTCTAGGTATTTAGTTTGTATGAAAATTAACAAAAAATAAAAAATAAGAATTTATTAATGTGTCCATAATGAAAAATGCTTACTTCCGTGGTTTGAACATCTGGTCGAAGTTTATGTATATCGTCCGGAACACGGTGTATTATCCAAACTCCCGAAGGTCTTTTGAAAAGTTGCAGTAGTCCATTCTTCAATGAAATCACGCATGTATGAGTCAGTCGAAGGTTGGAGTATGTGTGCGTAGGCGCCCTAGATTCTTGCTGCTCATCCATCTCATTGGTGCGTGATGTTGGATGAAATAGCATGCATTTTAATCCCGCCCGCCAACGAGTTCGTCCCGCCGACTAGGGCACCCTTAAGGTGATTCCTCAGTAGTAGCCCGCGAAATTCAAATTTTCATGTGTTTTTTGCAATTTGCTTGTCAGTAACAAAATGAGTTAGTTTTCGGATTTTTTACCAACTTTGACCAAAGGGGTTTGAAGATTTGTGGCATACCTACCGCCGCCATTTTGATTTTTTTTCAAAATCGCGGCCAGCTATGAAACCTTTATAAATCGATAGCTGACATCAATAACAACAAAAAATATTATCACACCAACCCTCGTAAAGTGTCCGGTTTCTGAGATAATAACCGTGAAAGTTGATCACGTGACATTCACAATTCTAAGCTAGTGTATGTGTTCGAATGTATCAAGATGTTAAAAATAATAACTTTTTGAACGTAATATGTATGTTGCATTATATCCGGATGTTATTTAAACATTATACGTCTGACATAATCTACTTTTTGAACTTAATAACTTATTTTTAGACCGTCTACACTTGTTTGAATGTAATATCTTCATATGATTTAACTATCAATACGATAGTTATACGATAAATGTTAAACAATGTAAATGTAATACATGAGACAGGTTTAAACATTCAGTCTAAAATACAACTGACAGTACTCGTTACATTTATATTGTGTGATGGTTCTGTGGTTACTACAATTTCTAATTTTAAGCATATAACGTAATAAACTGACGTCAACTCGCGAAAATTGTCTTCTATTGGTTGCATAAACCTGTCTCTCTTTCTAATATACTGGCACAAATAGGGATAGAAAAATTAAAACCCGTTTTAAGAACATTTTATTGCCTATCAAACAATTTTAGGCGTCATGTTTTTATTTGATAAATATAACCATGGCATGTCACCTTTACTTTTTGCAATTTTGGTAGGGATGGTTAGATTTTGCCACATCTTTAAATATCGAATTTTCTTGTTTGTACCTGAAGCCATAACTTAGCCGTTACATTGTATCCCTATCATCAACAATTATGACCACTACAGACTTGGATTGGCTTGTACCGGAAGTGTATTTACTTCGCATGTAAAAAAAGGAGATATTTTGATTTCTTTTAATGAGGCCGCGCTCGAATAATATATTCTCGCAGTCAGAGGTAATACAAAAAGTAAAAAATGCCTAATTGTGCCGTATTGAGTTGTAGAAACAATATACAAGAAGTGGGACGACTATGACGAAGTTTGTATACTAAATTACAGTTGTATCATCATCTATGCAAAATATGACACGCTCGTCTCGATACAAATTGAAGAACATATTGCTTCTATCCAGATAATTATATTGGTGTGATGGCCACAGTAAGCAGAAACATCATGAGGTATATCATCATCATAACAGCCGCAGAAAGTCCACTACTGGACTAAGGCCTCACCCAAGGTTTTTCCATTGGATGGTTATTGCCATACTCGCCACGCTTGGCAGGCGGGTTGGCGAGCGCATTTATCTTCCAACGCTGCTGCCCATTGAAAGAGTTTTAAGCTGAGGGGCTATGGATCTTACATTTTGCCCTATCCCTCGACCGACTTTTACGGTCTGCCCGGGAAGAGAAGCAGCTGGCACATTCTACGTTTTTCTTTTTCTCCCAGACCAGGATTATCAAGCCTTTGTTATTCCGAATTAATGTGGTCAACTTTAACACTTTATGTCTCAGAAACCGGACACTTTACGAGGGAGAATTACACTTTACTTTACTAAAAATAAGTTATTAAGTTCAAAAAGTAGATTATGTCAGGCGTATACCGTCGTACCACAAAAACTTTTAAACGTCTGTTGAACACTTGTCTAAAAAAATGTCAGATTATGACGTTGAAATAAGGTTCGTTTTGCAGTCACACTTTTTTTAGACAAGTGTTCAACAGATGTTTAAGTTTTTGTAGTAAGGCTGAATATGTTTAACCTTCAAGTACCGACGTGAGGCTTTAGTTACATAAGTACCGACGTGACGTCTGGCAGACCACCGTAGCTTAACTGACCAAAATTTTTATGTTTCTGGTTTATTTAAAAAAATAAATGTTAATATAATATTTTTGACATATCTAGTTATCGTACGAGTAAAACAGATTATAAAAGTTTTCACATTTATTACTAATTATAAGCATTTATCTGTCAGTCTCAACTTTTTTGTATGAAAAATCAACTTTTTACTTAGCAATTAATATTTATAAAGTAAACAATTATTTTTTCTTCTCAACATTTTTTTCTTAAAGTTTGATAATTAAGCAAATAATAAAAATTAAAAAGAAACAAAAAATAAAGTGATTTCTTGGAAATCGCAATGCACAAAATATTCGAAACAATAAAATTTTACAAACAGTCTTTGCTGCATTGTAAGCACACATGTTTCATGCAAGTGTCACATTTATAAGCAGTCTTGCGTTTGATGAATGATGACCACTCTCCATAAGATCAAAATTTGGATCGATGTCATCATAGTCGGACTCCGAGCTCTCATTTAGCCATTCCTGTATAATTTCCGCATGGTCTTTATTATGAGGCCTTGTAAGGTATTTTTTTATGTTACGTTTTACTCTTGAAGTACTTGTTTGATCCATTTCCGTATCTGACTGAAAATATAAGAAAAAAACGATATAAGTTCAAACAAATCTCATTCATAAAAATACACAAGTACAGACGAGTGGTCTGGTAGACCACTCGCGATCTTATAAAAGCCAAAACTCACCAGAATCGGACGCGCCAACACAACCACTCTCCACAAACGCTGCCGAGTGACTGCTCGAGGGGTAAAGAAAAGCGCGGGGGGGTACATCTTCGCTAACACAGGTAACTAGACAAATCGAATACCCAAAGTGTCTGTCAGACCACACGTCGGTACTTAAAGGTTAAATAACATCCAGATATAATGCAACATACATATTACGTTCAAAAAGTTATTATTTTTAACATCTTGATACATTCGAACACATACACTAGCTTAGAATTGTGAATGTCACGTGATCAACTTTCACGGTTATTATCTCAGAAACCGGACACTTTACGAGGGTTGGTGTAATAATATATTTTGTTGTTATTGATGTCAGCTATCGATTTATAAAGGTTTCATGGCTGGCCGCGATTTTGAAAAAAAATCAAAATGGCGGCAGTAGGTATGCCACGCTCCATAGTAAAATCTTCAAACCCCTTTTATGAAAGCGAATGCAGCGAATGTTTTGATCATTCTTATATGTAAAGTTATACTTGTTATTGTCGCGAATCATATTTTAATCAAGCTACTACTTGTCACTGATAAGCAAATTGCAAAAAACACATGAAAATTTGAATTTCGCGGGCTACTACTGAGGAATCACCTTAAAGAGAAAAGTGTAACTGGGAAGTATGTGCAGTTGATCCGTGCGATGTACAGTCGATGGAGTACCCAAGTCCGGTGTACAGCGGGCACTACCAGCAGCTTCAGACCGCAAATTCGCAGCGGGGCGGCGGCGGGGCGTGCAGCGGGGCGTTGTTTCGAGCGTGCAGCGGAACGGCGTGACCAGTGTTTCGGCGTTTTAACGAGCGTTTACAAGTGATTATTATTTTGTTTAGTGTTCAAGATTTGCCAGTAAGAGCTAGTACATACTGGGCGCTCGGCGTTGCGTTGAGCGCGCGTTGATCGCGTACACACACCGCGCTTAGCACGGCATTCAGCGCGCGTTAGTAGGGCGAACATACTTTTGGATCAGTTCGAAAATGGACGTCGAAGAGATCGCTTGTGTGTGACTCCTCTACCGTCGCTATAAAAGACGACGACGAAGACAAAGAGAATATTGGGTGCACCCAATACTAAGAGATAGACTGACGCATGGGATGTCTGTTACATTATATCCAAAATTAAGACAATACTGGCCTTAGTTCTTAAATTATTTTAGAATGTCTCGATCTCCATTTTCGGAAAGTGCGTCCTCCCTACACAAAAGCGCGCGTTGACATGTACAACAAAATGGCCGCTCATGTATCTCAAAGCGCGCAGCTGACGCCCGAGCAACGCGCGTTCTAACGAAAAAATGTAAACGCGCGCTTGACAAGCAGCGCGCGCTTGCATGTGTACACTTCAATAGAATTCGGGGTTCTCAAAGCGCGCGTTAGCAAAGCGCGCGTTTCAAAACGCCCAATGTGTACCCGCTCTAAAAGAAGTGGTGTGTTCATAAATAAAATATGAAATGGGAAGATATTGACGTATTATTAGAAGAAAATTCAAGAAAAACTAAAAGTAAAACAATTGAACAAAGAGATTCTTTAGGAGAATGTCTACAAAGTGCTTTGATGATATACCAAACGGCATTGAAAGTTCAATCATCAAAAAATATACACTTCTGGACACCAATAAAACCAAGTTTTCTTAGTATTCGATTGTTTGATATCAACAAACAGGCTCAAATTGTCTTTTGTTTCTTTAAATTCTGTGTTCGAAATTCAAAAAAAGACTATTGAATGAAATTGTGAATGTGCCAGGTTCAAAACTGCATAAAAACTTTTTGCTCGACCTAATATAAAATTTTAGCTAGGACCTAGGACCAAACGAAACTGAAAATACAAGGTGGGCCAATAGATGTGTCCAGAAGTGTAGCTCGAAAAAATATCGTTCCTTTGACGAGATGACACTTGCTCTTGAATGGCGGCCTCCTATTGGTCAGCGAACTTGGACGCCCCGCTCATGCCATGTTCTCTTAGAACATTGCAGCCTGCTTGAAACTTTGGTACGGAAACTAGCTCCATCTATCCCTCATGGTGGAAACTATTAAGCCGTTTTACCCGTTGGGTTACCACTTTATAACTGTGTTATGAATTAATCAAAAATATGAATATATATAAAAATATTTATGTTACTAAAACGTATTTATTTAATTTACACTAGTTTAATTTAGTAAATAGAAAAAGTAAAACAACGAATTCAATCAACATTGCAAAAACGTTTTGTGTCCTAGTAGATAGGTGACTCAAAGGTCTAGTTACCAGGCCTTAAAATTCCAAAAAAAAAACGACTTAACATGTCACTTAGAAAATTGATAATTTGATATTTTGATTTCGATACATAATTCAGATGATATTGAAAAACGTTTTGCCCTGGATTTCGACTTCGAGTTGAGCCGTTGACCCTGGATTGCCACTTCGAGTTGAGCTGATGCTCGTCCGTTTTGGCGTGAGGTGTTCACAGTCAAGTGCTATTGCTTTGTGAGATTGGACTCTGTGTGAGAAATTGACTATTTTGGTTTGAGATAGGACTCGTAGTTATTGATAAGTGTGAGAAATTGACTCTTGGTTGAGATAGGACTCGTGTCAGTGTTGTGAGAAATTGACTCTTCTGTATTTCATAATTTTCTGGTCAACTTAACACATACAATGTCTTTCATGTCTTCTTGTGTGCCTGGCTACTACAGAAGACGGTTGGTATACATCATATTATAATTATTACTTATGTTGTTGTTTATTTTACATGAATTAAGCTCAGTCAAAAGTAATTAATCATTAAAATTCCAGGTGTGCTGCACAAATTTCCAAACCTAAATATTGAAAGAGAACGCTTCCAGAGATTGGTTCAAAGTGTTGGAGATACCATCAAAGAGTTTGATGAAATCTTCATTTATAACAACCAAAGAGTATGCCGAAGACGCTTTGAAGCAGTCTTCCACTACCCAAAGAACAGATTAAGTAAATTTGATAAAGATAAAGTGAATTTTGACAAACATACCAATAAAATCAGACAATAATGTTCTCTCAACTTGTGAGAATACCTAATAATAGTTATTTTTTTGTATTTGGCCCAGGCCTGCACAATTAAGGATATTAATAGGATAGTAGCAAGCGAGATTTGCATTAATTTAATACCTACTACTTGTCATGTATTTATTTAGACAATTTATTGTAAACTTATTGTCGTCTAATTTCTAAAATAAAAAAAATAAGTGTAGAAGTAATTTACAACGTTTTTTATTACAGACAACAAAATCGATTAATCGTCTCTTTCCTGTAAATAGTTTTTGACAAAACTTTTAGAGAGTTATGTCAAAATCTATTTATAGGAAAGAGTTGATATTTTACTAAGGGCTGATTTTTCAATAGTCAGATAACTTTTATCTGAGGAATAAAAATACCGGTTTGACATTATTTTCTATAGATAAGCTGTCAAACCGCCATTTTTATTCCTCAGATAAAAGTTATCTGACTATTGAAAAATCAGCCCTTATCAGAATAAAATTTAAGCGGCCTGTAGCTGTATGTATACGTAGCTATAGTCATGCCATGTTCTCTTAGAACATTGCAGCCTGCTTGAAACTTTTGTACGGAAACTAGCTCCATCTATCCCTTATGGTGAAAACTATTTAGCCGTTTTACCCGTTGGGTTACCACTTTATAACTGTGTTATGAATTAATCAAAAATATTAATATAAATAAAAATATTTATGTTGCTAAACAAAGATTTCTATAGTGCTCCCGTAATTTAAATCTCAAAAATATTAAATGTTCACAAAAGACAGTGAATAGTCGTTAAAAGTGAAAAAGGACACCAAAAGCAACTATTGTAATGTTATTAGGATCATTAGTAGCATAATAACTATAAAAAGTGACATCAAAATTATGTGTTTCAAATCACTAACAAATCAGTGTAGTGTCAATAAATTAAAAGGAAGAAGTGTGCGAAGACTCTTAATCTTGATTGTGAAGAAAAATCTAAAGTGAATTTGAATATCCATAAGGAATCTACGAAATCTAGATTTGTAAGTTTTGTAACATCGTATCTAGATCCGTTTTTTATTTAAAAATACAGCAACAACCACGCCATCTAGTAGATAAACCGTGAACTATCAAGACTATTCCATGATAGATTACGGAAAGTGTTGCAACTCTAAAATAATAGCTTTATTACTCACATATATGTAGTAAGCAGCGACATCTATTATCAAGAAAATAAAGTGCCTATAAAATATCAATGTCACCTGTTATTTCAACATCAAGAGTAACTGTATGGATAGCTAGTAGGACCACACGCCAGACTTAGACGTAAGGAGGCTCGGGTTCGATTCTCACCACGTGAAATAATTTTTGGAATACAAAATTATTTAAATACGATTAAATCATGAACTTCTTAGAAAATATTACGTTCCGTAGCACACGCACACGTGCGGAACCAGAAGATGACAGTATTACTTCACAAGCAATAAATGAAACCATTAACAGTATGCCTGACTTGTCTGAGGACGACGATGACTCAGAAACCAAAAGTTTGACGAATCAAATCGAAAAAATGACAATTCAGTTAAACAGAGCGCACAAAGAAATTGAAATACTGTCATTAGAGAATAAAAACTTAAAGCAAACAAATGATGAGTTACGTAAAAGAAACGAACTACTTGAAAATACTAACAGCCCATGTAAACAAAGAGCTACTACACCAAAAAAATCCATTAAAATATGTTCACACACAAAGGAGACACAAACAGAACCAGATTCAACAGGCTCTCCAAGTAAAAATTCACAAATAATGACTTCACAGAAAAAATCTCAAATAGAACCACAAAAGAAACGAAACAATAAACCAGATAAACCAAACACACCGAGGGAATCTACTAAACAAATGTCAACAAAGGGAACATCAAAAATGCAAGAAACAAAGGCTACTAAATCAGAATCCACTAAGAATAAACTATGCATTGTTAGTGCCAATAAAGTAAATAATATTTTATCTATCGCAGAGGACACATTTCAAAACTACCAGATATGTCACTACATCTCTCCAAACTGTGGATTATTACGCCTCCTTAGTAACCTACATCAAAAAGTGATGGATTATACAATGAAAGACCATTGTGTTATTTTAGTTGGAGAGGAAGACTTCCAAAAAACCAATAACTATGTAGAAATAATAATAGAAGTGAGGAAGTTATTAGAAGAGATTAAGCATACCAATATTATTTTATGTGTTCCCACCTTTCAACTAAGTCATTACTCCAATATGTTTAATTGGCGTATAGAAACTTTTAACAATTTATTACAACTTGATTTACAAACATATAGCTATGCAACTGCTTTTGACTCTAACTTAGATTTGTTTTATGATTTCACTATGTTTTCGAAAGTCAATAGAAGAATAAATGACTGTGGAATGCGCAATATATTTCGCAACTTACAGCTTATGATATCTGAGAACCTTTTGACAGAATGTGAAGCTTTAGCTAATGAAAGTGTGTCTCCAAGTCGTGAGTTTTTTCTCTGATTACATGTTTGTTCTTCACCAAAACATTGCCGGACTTCTAAGCAAATCAGACCTACTAAATATTTGTATTCAAGAATTGTTAAGTAAGCAGACGGTTGTGGACGTACTCTGTATAACCGAGCATTTTATAATGTCAGGCCATGAAAAATTATTACATATACCTAATTATAAGTTAGCGGCATGTTATGCTAGGCAGGATAAAAAACGCGGTGGTGCCTGTATTCTAATAAGAGTTGGGCATGAGTATAAAGAACTGCCTGACATAATGAAATGCTCAATATCAGGAATTATAGAATGTTGTGCCGTTGAGTTACCTGTACAAAAAATTATATTTATATGTGTTTATAGACCTCCTAAACTGTGTAATCTAAGTAAGTTTTATGAAAACTTAGATCTCATTCTAAAAAAAGCGTGTACAAAAAACAAAAAAGTAATTTTATGTGGAGACTTTAATATAGATGTTTTAAATAGGAATAGAATGACGTTAGAATTTGAATGCTTTCTTAGAAGCTACAACCTCAAACTAGAAATTAAACAACCAACTCGATTTATCAGTAATACTTGTCTGGACAATTTTGCACATAATTTTAAACAAAACTGCCAACATGAAGTAATTGACTTCGGACTATCGGACCACACAGCCCAAATATTAAAGATAAAAATTATTAAAACACGGCGAATAAAATCATGGAGAACATTAAGACGAGATATAAATGATGAAAACCTTATTAAGTTTAGTACACATCTCCAAAGCCTATCGTTTTCTGATGTATATAGCACAGAAGAATCTAGCAAAGCCTATGATAACTTTTTAGAGATGTTCTTGATTTTACATGATCTCTGTTTCCCTTACAAATTAGTGACCACAAGATCTGAGAAAAAAATAAAGTGGGTTTCTCGAGGGATACCAATCTGTAGTAAAAGACAACGACAACTACTGTGGCAACAGAGACTAAGACCAACTTGTGAAAATAAAATGACTTTCAATAATTACTCAAGGACATTTAAGAAAATCATTAAATTAACCCAGAAAGCTCAGAATAATCACTTAATAAATAACTCCAAAAATAAATCCAAAACTGCCTGGCAAATTATTAATAATAATAAAACTGTAAGAGAACCCATTTCCCAAATAAAAAAAGGAGATGAAATAATAACAAACCCTAATATAATAGCTGAATCTTTCAATAATTTCTTCATTGACCAGACTTCGGAAATACCAAAACATACATCAGGTGATACGATAAACGTAAATATCAATCCTCACTCTATATTTATGACCCCAGTTATACCCGAGGATGTCAAGCGAGTAATTAAAAACCTAAAAAATAAAAAGAGTTTTGGTTATGATGGTATTTCAACTACAGTCATAAAATTTGTTTCGAATTATATAGCTGAGCCCCTTGCTCACATCATTAACGTAAGCATATACTCTGGAGTATTTCCAGAAAGTCTAAAAACCGTAGTAGTTAAACCAATACATAAAAAGAATGACAAGGACAAAATGGCTAACTATAGACCAATTTCTCTAATTTCCATCTTCTCAAAGATCATAGAAAAAAATATTTATGAATCTCTTTACAATTTTCTAACGAAATATCACATACTATGTGACGAACAAAAGGGTTTTAGAAAAAATAAAAACATCAATATGGCTATTTTCGACTTTCTCAATAAAGTAATGCCAAAGGTGGATTCTAAAATACCTGTATGCGCAATATATGCCGATATGTCCAGGGCTTTTGACTGTGTGAATCACGATACCCTTCTAACAAAACTTCACGCATACGGCATTCGGGGCAATGCCCTTAACTTAATAAAAACGTACCTAAAAGGGCGTAAACAATGTACGGAGATATCGAGCCTGTGTTTAAAATCTAAAAGGGAATTAAAATTTAGATCGTCTTTTAGAGAAGTAAAATATGGTGTCCCGCAGGGCGGCGTCCTCGGATCTTTATTATTTTTACTTGACATAAATGACTTGCCACAGCATATACCGTATCCTATGATTTTATTTGCAGACGATAGCACATCAATTGTTTCATGTACCAATAAAGAATCATACGTAAATGATATTAACAACACAATTAGTAGTTTAGTAAAGTGGCTTGACAACAATAATTTAGTTATTAATCTCCAAAAAACTAAAATTATGAACTTTTACCAGCGAATGCCTTCAGGAAATAATATGGACATAAAATACAATGGTCAACCCATAGAAAAAGTAACCAGTACTAAATTTTTAGGAATCATGATAGATAGTCAGTTGACTTGGAAGCCGCAAGCGGAAGACATATGTAAACGATTAAGCACAGCCGCGTTTATGTTGCATAATCTGTCCAAAAAAGTAAATTTGCCGACAATGTTAGTGGCCTATCATGGTCTAGTCGTTTCTATCTTAAGATTTGGTATAATATTTTGGGGTAACTGTTGTGAACGAGAAAGCATTTTCAAAGCTCAAAAGCGCTGCCTTAGAGCTATATTTGGTCTTAAAATAACGGACAGTTGCGTACCTATATTTAAGTCTCAGAAATTGCTAACCTTCCCATGCCTTTATATCCTTGAATTAGCAATATTTGTAATAACAAATAGATGTCTATTTCCAACTTTGACAGAAACTAGAAAACGAAGTACGGCTATGAGATCTCAATACCAGAATCTATTATGCACTGGCGTTTTTAAAACTAGCTTGTTAAAAAAAAATGTGATTTGTATGGCTCCTGTAATCTTTAATAAAATACCTGACCAAATTAAAAACTTACCATTACAAAAATTTAAAAAATGTTTAACAGAATTACTTGTAGATAAATGTTACTATTCTGTGCAGGATTTCTTAAATGACAGTTTTTTGTGACATCCTAATTGTTTTCTATTTGTATTCATTTTGTATTACATTTGCATGCTATGTTATGGCAGAATGTACATGGATCCTATTTATAATTCAACATCTCATTTTATGTACCTACATTCTAAGCAAATAAAGACCTATTCTATTCTATTCTATTCTAAAACGTATTTATTTAATTTACACTAGTTTAATTCAGTAAATAGAAAAAGTAAAACAACGAATTCAATCAACATTGCAAAAACGTTTTGTGTCCTAGTAGAAAGGTGACTCAAAGGTCTAGTTACCAGGCCATAAAATTCCAAAAAAAAACGACTTAACATGTCATAGAAAATTGTTAATTTGATATTTTGATTTCGATATTTCAGATGATATTGAAAAACGTTTTGCCCTGGATTTCGACTTCTAGTTGAGCCGTTGACCCTGGATTTCCACTTCGAGTTGAGCTGATGCTCGTCCGTTTTGGCGTGAGGTGTTCACAGTCAAGTGCTATTGTTTTGTGAGATTGGACTCTGTGTGAGAAATTGACTATTTTGGTTTGAGATAGGACTCGGTAGTTATTGATAAGTGTGAGAAATTGACTCTTGTTTGAGATAGGACTCGTGTCAGTGTTGTGAGAAATTGACTCTTATAGCGCCACCCCAAATAGCTACTCCGCGCGCCTCCCGAACTCCACAGAGCATGTAATTTTAAGAGTCGGAACTTAGAACATTTAGGTCATAACGAGTTTATAACGGAAGTGGTACCAATCACAACAAAAAAACATGGCTACCAACATAAAAGTTTCACATACACAGAAATAGGGATGCCCAACGCATCATAGAGTTGTCATACCATATCGATATTTAGTTTATCGATATCGATAAAATGCATACTACGCAGGTAGTAGGTAGGTTCCAAAATTTATTGATTTTAAAATAAAACTTGGTGAAATAAAACACTGATTTATATAACTTCAACATTTATTAATTTATATAAATTATTAGCGACCCGCCTTTGCTTCACAAGGGTAAACCGATCGTTACCAAACCGCTCCTAAGCCTTCAGAGTGAAGGCACAACTTTGCAGCAAACACCTCAATAGCTGGCTTGTAGAAAGTATCTGAAATGAAACATAAGAAATTGTTAATAATATTTCGGGAAAACGAAAAGTATCATAAAAGACTTACAACAAAATAAAAACAAACCGTCTTATAAAAAGATAAATATCTCTTGAAAACTAAAGCCTAAAATAATTGTCAACATCAAAACAACATTTCATGTTGATATCTACGGGTTGTTTTGGAACTCAACTCTTTTTTTAGAAAACCCTTCAACAGTTGTTTTTTTTTTATGTGGTGATGCGGTAAGGCTTCACAAGTGTTATGAATGTGCTACAGAAACTCAGCTTTTTAAACATATTTATTATTAAAATATCTTTGAAAGTCTGTTTGTTAATTTTACATATTAATAAAACTCACGTTTTTCTTTTTATAATTATTTACTTTTTGACTCTGAATAGGTGTAATGATGTGGAAATTTTGATAATTGTCTGTCAGTGAGAGGTAAAGCGATCAAATTCAAAGTTGGGATTGCATACCTTCCAACGGTTTCCATATTTATTGAAATCCTTTTTTCCGAAGAGTTAAGCACATACATTTCACTGCACAAATGTTGTTTTACTATTGGTAGATTCACCGATTCTTCAATACCAACAGCATTTAGCCTCTCCTAATAGCTGGAATAAAAAATATAAAACATTACTTCTCACTGGCTGTTTCACTGCAAATTTATAAGTGTGATTTAAAGAAAGCACTCTTTACACTATCAGAATAACTAAATGAATATATAAATTATTATGCTTGGAACATGAAATTCTAAGATTAATTATAGATTCGCAGTATAATGGTGTCACAGGTAGATAATGTCTTTAGACTCGACCAACATGAACCAAAATTATAATTTTGTATGTAGAAAAATATTTAAAACTTTTCTTCACTAGTTTCAGCTAATTTTGATTGGTGAGGGTTGTATTACAGATGTTGATGATGCTTTTAATTTCAAATTAGTGCTGTGAGAGTATGAGAACAAAATCACATCAGCAGATGTACTCACCGGTTTGGATACAGGGAACCCTTGGAAAAAAGTTATTTCCAGTATGCCAGGACTTCTTTATGACCCTAATCCCACAAACTTCGAGTCGATGTCTAGTTTTATGTTCAACAGTTCTAAATTATTCATTTTCTCGTTAAAAATATGTGAGGATGAAATTGAAAAGCAAACCACTTCTAAGACGACGCACTGACTAGACACTCCACTCAACGTAACGTTAACACAATCACAGAAATTATTCTTGTAAGTTATATTCCCAAATCATACAGAAAAAGGAAAAACAAACTGAAAAACACAACACGAAGGCAGACATATTTGTTTCGGTCTCCATAATTTAGTCACGTGGTATCATTATTTAGTACTGTGATGTTGGTCAATATGATTTTCTGACGTGTTTTTGAATGTTGGCAATGGATTGGGAATAAATTCCATACATTGACCTGAATGTTCTAAGTTACACAGGGCTGCCGAACTCGTCGTGTGCCGGCCAGGTTACAGGACTAGTGTATTACGCGCACAACACTATGCCACCCCGCGCAGCGCGACAGTAGACCACGCGATCCCGTGAACCGCGCACGCACATGACGGGTGCTGCCTGTGCGCCGGCCACCGCCATTTTTTGTGTTAATCTTATGGTTAATCTTGATTTAAATGTTATTATCCATAATAAACTCGTGGCCATCACGCCTGTGAGTTCCGTTGTTTTCCTTAAAAGAACCCCAACTATACTCTTCTGTATTTCATAATTTTCTGGTCAACTTAACACATACAATGTCTTTCATGTCTTCTTGTGTGCCTGGCTACTACAGAAGACGGTTGGTATACATCATATAATATTATTACTTATGTTGTTGTTTATTTTACATGAATTAAGCTCAGTCAAAAGTAATTAATCATTAAAATTCCAGGTGTGCTGCACAAATTTCCAAACCCAAATATTGAAAGAGAATGCTTCCAGAGATGGGTTCAAAGTGTTGGAGATACCATCAAAGAGTTTGATGAAATCTTCATTTATAACAACCGAAGAGTATGCCGAAGACGCTTTGAAGCAGTCTTCCACTACCCAAAGAACAGATTAAGTAAATTTGATAAAGATAAAGTGAATTTTGACAAACATACCAATAAAATCAGACAATAATGTTCTCTCAACTTGTGAGAATACCTAATAATAGTTATTTTTTTGTATTTGGCCCAGGCCTGCACAATTAAGGATATTAATAGGATAGTAGCAAGCGAGATTTGCATTAATTTAATACCTACTACTTGTTATGTATTTACTTAGACAATTCATTGTAAACTTATTGTCGTCTAATTTCTAAAATAAAAATAAGTGTAGAAGTAATTTACAACGTTTTTTATTACAGACAACAAAATCGATTAATCGTCTCTTTCCTGTAAATAGTTTTTGACAAAACTTTTAGAGAGTTATGTCAAAATCTATTTATAGGAAAGAGTCGATATTTTACTAAGGGCTGATTTTTCAATAGTCAGATAACTTTTATCTGAGGAATAAAAATACCGGTTTGACATTATTTTCTATAGATAAGCTGTCAAACCGCCATTTTTATCCCTCAGATAAAAGTTAACTGACTATTGAAAAATCAGCCCTTATCAGAATAAAATTAAAGCGGCCTGTAGCTATAACGTAGCTATAGTTATGGATTTAGTTCATCACCACCGCGGATAGATGGCGTTGCTTGTATGATGACGAAATCACGGTCGAGAGTACCGTCTATCTCATTATATATATTGTAGTCTTTGGCTATAGTTATGGATTTAGTTCATCACCACCGCGGATAGATGGCGTTGCTTGTATGATGACGAAATCACGGTCGAGAGTACCGTCTATCTCATTATATATATTGTAGTCTTTGGCCCCGCTCGAACGCACGCTCTAGCGAAGACTAGTAGCGTGCACGCTGAACGCCACGCTGCACACTGCAACGCCCCGCTGCACGCCCCGCTGTTCCGAATTTGCGGCCTCAGTGTGGCTGTCGGGCACTGTCGGCGTGCACAAGGGGCCAGCTCTCAGCCCTTACCTCTTCCTGATAATAATGAAAGCTCTGACAACGGAAATCCAGGAAGAGGCTCATTGGTGTATGCTGTTTGCCGATGATATTGGGCTTTTTTTTTTAGCGTGGTAAATCTTCAAATGAGTCCTCCCACCCAGGGCAGGGCGAAAGGGACTGTCAGACTTGTACTGACTAAAATCCACGGTGTCCTTCATTAGCTCTTTATGTTCCAGGGTCACGGTAATGGTATAAGTCCCGCGACCCCGGCAGGCTTCGGCCCTCTAAGAGGGGGGGGCCGTCATCTTGCTGTAGCTCTTTGAGGCGCGCGTGGAACACAACGCGCCGTCGACCCGGGCATGTTCCATGTTCGGGCGGCGAGTTGCCCATTACTCGCCGCCCGCATGCCCGCGCCTAAGGTGGCCGAAATCGTCTTGCGACGTCCAACGCCGTGGGCGTCTACCACTGCGGCTGGGGCGGAGGGAGGACGCTGTCCTCTCTATCTCACGGCCCGCCTCCTCCTTCGCGAGCATAACTGCTTCGCAGAAGAAGACGACCGCTTCCCAGATGATATTGGGCTGGAGCGACTTACGAGGTCCAGAACAGATTGGAAATGTGGTGGCGAAATCTGGAGAAAATAGCCTGCAAGTAAGCAGAACAATAAAAACCTGGCACCTGTTACAGAAAAAATGAAAGGGAATTGTTTGTTGATGGGTATGAATATTAACGGTTGGAAAGGAAAAAGATGTTTTGATTGTGCGAGGAAGGATATGAAAGAAAAAGGAGTAAATGACGCTATTCTGCTGTGACGTCTGACAGGGGAGAATGGAATAATAAAACGTGTTACGCCGCCGACCCCAAGTAAAATAGTATAAGCAGGAAAATGATGATTTAGCTGATCACTGCACATTTTCCAAATTATTAGACATTATATTACTGCAGAATGCAGCGTATTCGCATTTTTAACGATATCCTAAAGTTGCTTATAATAAAATAGTTTTAGTTAGCACCCAAAAAATAATGGCATCGCATCGTTCGTTCGTGTGTCGACCACAATTGTTTATTTTTACGCGTATCAAGTATCAAACAGATGGTTTCTGATAATGATAACTAATATTTTTGATAAGATTCATTGATATAGGGGATTAGGGGTAGGTTGCAATCTATGTTTCTAATATTTTTTCAAGAAGGGTTTTAGGGGTTTTAGACACGTTTTTTAAAACGCGTAGCATGCACGTGTTTTTTTTTTTAATTCTATCATGACGATTAGGTAGGTACCTATATAACTGCATATAAATGGTGAATGCTAAATTAAAACGCACAAACAGCCCAGTCTTATCAGAAACTAGACTGGTCGATAGAACTATCGGTAGGTACAACATATTATACTATGTAGGTATGCTGCCATTGATTTTGGTAAGCTGTTAAATGATTGCAATAACGGCGCGTCAAAGGCATGATGAAATTGAACGCAATGAAGTGGTGGCCTTCATCGCGGGCGCCGGCTGACCGGCTCGCCACGTGCGCTTCGCTTGGCGCCACATGACAATCTGGCCTATTAACTATCAAGTACCTACTGGAGTTGTATCAGGTTATAGTACGAAGATTTACATAACAAAACATGTTGTTATATTGAACTCAAGTATCTGCATAGTCTGTTAAGAGGGCTTTCACACGTTTCCATATATTTGTGCGAACTTTGGAACCTGATTCTGGGAAAGATACGGCCACAAATTAAAAAAAAATGTATACCCGAGAAAGTTTGATTATTTTTCTGTGGACTGTATTAAACAAATTTTTAGATTTATTTACGTACATGAGTAAAAACCTTGTCTCTGCAAAGGATGTTTCATAAAATTCTACATTTTGTCAATGTTTGGTACCTCATTACATAGAATTTATAATAGTAAAATAATATTTGAAAATGTCCGTGGTACAAATAAATGTTTATATTTGGACTGTATTAATCAGTTTTTTATTTTTCATTCAGAAATACACCAAAAATAATTCCTCAAAACAGGAAGAAATTGACAATTTTTCGTTCGAAATTATATTTTTGATCTATCAATATTTTACTGGATATTCAATCAAAAAGTATTGAATAACTAAGGTTACTATGTTAGCTTGCATGAAAAAAAAAATTAGTTCATTTAAAAGTAAAATAATAATATTAAACAATTATAATATGCAATGACAAAATTCAATATAAAACCAAGAATGGTTTGTTCTTTGATTTAGACAGCGCGGAGCGCTTTCTGAGGGAGGACGTATCGCTCGCAACCATTTTGACATTAGTCACGTAATCATTAAAATTTAAAATGCCCGCCACCATTCATGACCTTTAGACGCGGCGCTAGTGTCTTTGTCATTACATCAAATTGCAATTGAAAAATGTAGTAACTCGAATTTTCCGCAAGTCATAAGTGGTGGCCAAGAATTTTTCCAATCGCCAAGAATACAGCGTAACCAACCTTTCTTGATACAAGTTAATATTTTGAAATAATTTAATTCTGATCAGATTGCAATGTAAATTAATAAATGTGTTGATTGTATTTTCCTACTATATTCGAATGTGGATTTAATTATAGATAATAAATGTTAATAATTCTGATAGCTTTTTTTTCTGAATTGATAATTTAATGTAATTTCACACTTGCCAACCTCCCAAACATGCCAGTCCACTTGTATAGTATAGTTCGTTGCGGACCCACCATACCACTGGCCATGCCTCTGGTGGTATGTTTTTTTTTTACGCGGCAAAATCATCAGATCAGTCCTTCCACCCAGGGAAGGACGGGCGGGTCATTCAAACTTGTACTGACTTAAATCCACGATGTCCTTCAATAGCCCTTGACGTTCCAGGGTAACCGTTACCTGATGAGATAATCCCGTGACCACGGCGGGCTCCGGCCCTCTAAGGCGTACCTCTCTGATTGGAAATCGCTTCACGACGTCGTAGGTCATCCGGCTGTACTCTCCCTCAGTGTTCCACCTCCTCCTTCGCTAGCATGTCTGCCTTGCATAAGGAGGTGACTACTTCCCATTCCGTTTCGTCCCGCAGCGTGACCTCGATCAGTGCCGGGAGCTGATAAATTGATTCAAGTGCATCAAGTTGGGATTTAGCATATCTGTCCCACGGGTGGGAGCAGTACTCCATTTACCAGACTTGAACATTATACAAGTTCATTAACTGTTGAGGCGTGAAGTACCCTCTCACCTTGACAAGGATCCCTAACTTTTGCAGCCAACTCAATAAGTGGACAATAATTGAGGGCCGATGTCAACGGCACCCCAAAAAGATCAAGATGGTCTGTCATTTTTACGGTTACACCTCAGAAAGATAGAACCGGGTGGAATTAACTCCTTTTTGCGGAAAAAGTCACGTCTTAGCGGCATTGATCCTGACTAAATTGACAGCGCCACAATCGGAGACTACCTCCAAAGACAAGTTCAGGCACTCAACCGCCCAAGCAACACTAACTAGCTGATTAACTTTTGTATAATAGCAATTCTGATGACTAAACGCTGTAAAAATTGTAGGGATAAGGTTTGTATAAACGCTTATATACAGACAATATTCAAGCAATTTGGGAATATAATTAATCGCTTTTCGCTTTAATCTGAATAAAGTTTGGTTATCTTCTGCATAAAAGCTGATCGAACCTTTGTTCAGAATTTAAAACTCTATTAAGCAGATGAAAATATCAAACTCTGATATTCAGACAATATTCATGATTCAGATCTTTTTCGTTGTTTTATAAAGATGTTCTGTAATTAAATGCACAATATCAGCATTTTGTTATCCAATTTAAGTGATGGTGGCATCGCTCTCTGGATGAAGTTATAAATATTGCTAAGTATATTATTATTGGTAAAATGTGTTGTTAACAATACAATTATTACAACGCGTGCTACTTTACTGTGAGAATACATATAAGTTTATAGTAAAAGTTTCGAGCACCTCAAGATAAAACCAGTTTAGAAAAAATAAACAATTGACTTATAGTAACCCTTTTCCACGGATAAAATATTTTGTTCAATTGTTACTAATCAAAGTGGTAGAAAACAATCAGGTAGGTATTATAATAATACCCAGATGTTTTTTTAATAAAAACATCTATTTATTATTTTAATAACATCGTTTAGTTAAAGAAAAGAGAGGTTATGTTAGGAAAAATAATGGCGACGATGTTGATTCTGAATATAAGCTGTTCACACAAACGATTTGTTATACATTTCTGCGTAACAGGTCACTTGTACAGTCTTATCCAGATATTTTTTGGTTAACAGTACATTTTATATCGTACTTCTGATAAACGGTTCTAAAGCTGCCCGTCTCTGTACTCTTATTCAGATTATTAGGGTTTGAGCTGCATAAAAAAGGATTAGTGCACTTCTCTCGCTATAAGATTGTCATAAGATCTAAGATCGTAGTCATCTTCATTTATGCAGAAGTTAGCTGCTCAAACGCTAAAAGAGTTATCAATATCCATATTCTGAATAAATGAGTACGGTTTGCCGGGTTATGCAGCATAAAGAAACCAAACAATAAACTATTCAGAATCAAGCTGTATAATTGAAATATTTTTCAAAGTTGTTCAGCACCTAGAGGGCCATGGCCTGCCGGGGTCGCGGGACATCTCATTACCGTGACCCCGGAACATAAAGGGCTATCGAAGGACACCGTGGATTTTAGTCAGTACAAGTCTGACGGTCCCTCCCACCCTGCCCGGGGTGGACTCATTTGATGATTTTACCACGCTAAAAAAAAAGTTGTTCAGCACAAAGCTGAATTTTTCGCTGTTATGTAGCTACTAAATGTTTCAGTCACTTTTATTTAAATAACGTAAAAAAAATAATCTTATGCAGAACTTATCAAGCTTTCAGTGTAATTAAAGTTTAAATACTGTATTATGTAATGCAGCTAATTGGTGTTTAATTTTTACGTGTTGCTTGGGCGACCATGGTTCTTTTGCCTGATATTTGTGAATTTTATTCAAGACGAAAGTCTTCAATCAATGTGTGTTACCAGTGATGACTTACGGCACCGAAACGTGGTCTTTCACTATCGGCCTCATCTCAAAGCTCAAAGTCGCTCAGCGAGCTATGGAGAGGGCTATGCTCGGTGTTTCTCTACGTGATCGAATCCGAAATGAGGAGATCCGTAGACGAACTAAAGTCACCCATATAGCCCACCGGATTAGCAAGCTGAAGTGGCAATGGGCAGGCCATATTGCTCGCAGAGCAGATGGCCGATGGGGTCGAAAAGTGCTAGAGTGGAGACCGCGGACGAGCAAGCGCAGCGTAGGACGTCCACCAACGAGGTGGACAGACGACCTTGTAAAGGTCGCCGGAAGACGCTGGATGCAGGTCGCTTCCAACCGGTATATGTGGAGATCTAAAGGGGAGGCCTATGTTCAGCAGTGGACGTCCTATGGCTGAGATGATGATTCATGAATATACTACTCAAAACAAAATATTAATTAAAATGCAATGAATTTTCTCATTTACAAATGTTTAACGTTTTTCACCATACGCTACAGTTAACTGCAGGCGAACCAAGCAGCTTCTTGAATATTTTTAATCTTCATGGTGTCGATTCGAAATAGCCTAGTCAATTATAGGGGTGCCTGTGGCTCGTCGCAATAGTTTGTATGGTAGCTTTATCGCTCTCTTTGCGCGGTTCAACGAACTTGATTCTTGGGCCTTACTCATTTTCTTCCGATCACGGTGTTTGGTGATATTACCCGTCTTTTGACACAGGTTTCAAACATTTTGAAACACTACTTGGGAATATTCGACCATTAAACCCAACTATTATGGCTATATCCCCTTATCTATGTCACCTTAATTACCCCAAGTGGCTAATTTTGCGTCCATAATTATGTCTCTGAATACATGACATAAATGACTGTTTGCTGTATAGGTAAGTCGAAGAAAAAGTTTAAAAATGTTAAAATATCCGTAAATTCTAAATAATCACAAAAATCTAATTTAAAAAAAGTTATGAATTCCAATTAGTCACTGGAAACAATATTAACACTTGAAATATGTCATAAGAAGATATTTATTATAGAATAGTTTGATGACATTTATCGTATTATCCATTCGTAACTAAGAAAAAAGTAGTGTCTGGAAGCCCCGGGATCTCACTCTGTTTATTCGAAAGAAAAGTGGAAAAAGCTCATGTTGTTTTCTTCCTGGTATACGAGGCACAGTTCTTTTGTTTGTGTTTTGTTTCTATTCGTGGGGCATCACGGTGTCAGATTGACAGAAACTGTGTTCTTTCATATTGTAATAGCCCTCTTAATAATTACGCAGATTCTAATTATTAATTTAATATTCCAATGTATCACTTGTCTGGTACCTAGTGTACCTACTGCTGCACTCATTTATGACATAATTATGTTACATTAATGTAATAGTTCCAAACATTCTGTATGTTGCAGCAATAGACTACAGGCCCATGTCCAAAATGGATGGGTCATATGAACCACCAGGTGACGTATATAGGACGATGTAAGAGCATAAAATAATAAGATTCAGCACTATGCACTTGTAAGCTGTCCAATTCCCTCTTTTTCCGTGATCAGGGGGTTACAACCCTCGATTTTTTCCCCTTGTCGCATGATTTTTGTACGGCGTTGCGGAATAATGGATTAGAAGCTGTATTGAAACAGTATGAAACTGATGCCGTACAGAATGAACTGACCAAATTTACCCTGGAAATTGTCAATCAAAAAAAATACCGACTTTGTGGCACACCATTTTTTTACGGCACTGCGCGCTTTCTTATTATTTTTCATGGATCTATCGATGGTAAAAATGCCGTACAAAAATATATGATTTGGTCAATGATATTATAAATAAAAAGAGGTAGATATCGCACTAGCACGCACAAATTGTTGAGGACAAAGTAAGCCAATTGTTGCACCTTGGTTTAGTCGGGTTATAGCAGCCAGCGAAGCAACGTGAGTCCGCGTCGTAACAAAAATGCCAAGTTGTGTAATAAGGAAGTAAAAAACTATGGTGCCAAGAAAAACAAGTGTTTTGGAGTTTCATACCATACGTAGGTATACTAAAAATATATCATATTTGTATTTTTTTCACGATTTATTTCTCTTTATCAAATAAATGTCGAATTATTGACGTGGTGGTTAGAAAAGGATAGAGAATAGGATAGCAATCTGCTGCGTGACAGCAAAAGCAACACACAAAAACTAGCTATTTCTTTCTATCTTATACGTTCCGTATTATTTATCGCTGTCGTAGTTTTGTATACATTCAAGTTAGTACTTATTGTAATGTCTCGGGGGTCAATAAAACACATTATTTGTCACTCAGGTTATCTGATCAGGATACACTGTATGCGCAAGATTAAAGACGTGCTCACTCGCCTACGGCTGGTAACCGACTGACAACGCCAATGCGCCCGCGCATACACTACATCCCTTCTTTATTTTAATTGAATTGAAATGTTTCAAAATTACAATATTAGATTAGGTTTTAATATTCCGACCTAAACACCTATAATTGGTGGATAACTAATCAAATGTTTTAAATATAATTATTTCAGATTTACCGCAAGGTTTTACAGAACAGCAATGATTTACTTAATTTTAAATCTGTGTAACAAATCTTAAAGACATAGTTGATAACAGTAAATAACAATATTATAGTACAAAATTAACAAAATTATTTACTATTTACGCTAGTTCATCATTTTCTCTTAAATCACTATTACCACTATTTTGATTTTACATTACGACGATATTCTTTCCCGGTTTCATCATTCCGATAACATCGCAACCTCTCACGTCCGTTACTGTATGCGCAGGATTGAAATTGGGGGTCAACTTATTATCTTTGATTAAATTTTCCACCAATACTTTTTCTCCTATTTCCAAGCCTGTCGCTTTACTTTTGAGATCCCCATGCTCCTTCCCTTTTTCCTTCATTTGCAGATCTCTTTCTCACTTCTTCTTCTATTGATTTGTATTCCATGTCTGGTGCTGCCCGGATCTTGTCTCTAAACTGTCTTTTATAAAACAACTCTGTGGGAGATTTGCCTCTTCTTGTATTCTTTAAGATCGGGAACTATTGGCGACACCCACGGAGAGGGTCCATTTACTTCCTCGATAATATCCGCATCCTTCAGTTCCTCTAGTTTTTTGGCAAACTTTTCTTCTAAGGGAATGGGAACTCTTCTACAAAATTATTTTTGGCTTATGCCAAAACCCGATTCACCTGTCTAGTATTTTTGTGTACCTAAAGAATCTATGTGCAATGGAATCGAATCAGTTACTGATTCTGAACAAACTATATTCAGGTTTCGCATATACCAAAATAATGTTGTATATGGTTGAGTGACTGGTTTTACTGTTCGGCCTTTTGGGATCTGGACAGTCACTCATTTGAAAACGCTTTCCCTAACGATGTCACATTGTTTAATTCATTAAGCCAAATTGAAGCCCAATTTTAAGCACGCCTAATAAATCGCGTGTGCTGTTTCTGATGACATAAGCAGTACACTTTATACTTTTATTTTTAATGACTGAAATGTCCACGTCAAAGGAGCCTATAATATCCAGGAGTTTTTTACTGCCATAGGAAATAAGTGTCTTATTAGGTTTGCGTTTCTGGTTGAAACTTACACATTATTGACTATTAGAAATTGTTATATTCTGTCTGTAATAATATTACATCTACTTCTTGAATCTATTAGCATATCAACGGTGACTCCCTTAATATTGCATTTCATAGTTTCGCCGTCATCCAGGTGGAAAATATAGTCAATTACAGATTTATTGGCATCATTTTTTATTTCTTTTCTTGGTTTTTTTTTTTTTTTTACAGTCCTGTTGTCTGGCCTGTTGTTGGAAAATTGTCTTTTCTGTCGAGTCCTGCAATATTCTCGGAAAAGACCAATGAATCCACATTTTAAACATCGTTTGTCTTTTGCGGGGCATTTTGTGTCTTCGGATAGATGGGTGGAGTTTCCACATCTACTACATTTTGTGTTCGATGATCGTTGTCTGAACGGTTTGTTGATTTTTTTTTCTTATTTATTTTCTTTATTTTTGCTTTGTTGTAATAAATGATAAATTATAATTATTTATTCAGTAAATTGGTTTTGGCAAACTCTTTTACACGTCAAAAGACACTATTTTACACTAGATGAGGCCGGTGTTTCGTACCTGACTACTCTGAGAAGAAACATCCGAAACAAACTCAGAGGTCACAGTCTCTTTTAAAGTCCAGACAATTTTCTATTGTTCAAATTATATGGGAACCATGCAGTGTAATTATTCGCATCGTTTGTATTTACAGTTTTAAATTGTTCTAATCGCCTGGCTACAACTTCTAAAGCATTTGCTTTACTGATGATTTCGTCTAAGCATATTGTATCCCAGTATTCTTATTTTTTTTTTCCGATTAATCGACACTTTTCCGTGATTTGATCGATAATATGCTCTTCTTTACTATGGGATTGATTTATCGGCATGGTTTCTCAACCTTAATAAAAATCTTTCAAATTGTTCTCCTTCCTCCTGTTTCGTGAGTCGGAAAAGGTATCTTTCATAAATCCGACTTTGTTTTGGAGCAAAGTAACCCAACAAACAAACTAAGCTCATAACATTAAGTTTATAAGGTCTAAACCCTTAAACTGATTATAAAAGAGCATTCATTATGCCAATATTACTTTTAGTGGCACATTATTAGAAGATTTGGCTTAAATTACCTTTAATTTTATATTTTGGCTGGGTAAACGATAATAAATCCAATTTATACGGCTACAATAAGGGCTCGAAATTGTTTTTCTTATAGAGGCTAGTTACATTGCTTTTTAGCCACATAATATTCAAAGTCATATAAAGGCTTTTAGTATGGTCAATTATTCTTAGGAAAGTAATGCACAAGGTAACTATGATGCTTTTAAACTTATAGGAGCATTTTATAAGACGTCTATCCAACAAATGAATTCTAGCATGTTATATGATGTTTACACACACCACCTCTACTCTTATGGTACTACAAAATGACCAAGCCGATACTCACGAATCAGCTAGTGGTTCCGCAGAGGATTATTTTATAGAAAATGAGATTGAAAAGGAAACCAGTGAGGAAGAACATAATTGTAGCGGTAGTGATAGTGATAAGGACATATAGATATTGCTATCAAGAGTCGGAGAATATTGATATTCGTAGTGATATAAGAGAATGGGTAGTGAAATTCAACATTTCCCATATCGCTTTAAGTGACTTATTATTTGATCTTTTCTCTTTGCAATTAATTTTCCGCCAGTTACACGAATGTTCAAGTTTTCTTAATTTATTTTCATTACATTATGACCAGCGCAGAACGCCATCTTTTTCCCACTTGCTCGGTACTGCGGACAATTTTGAGTGTCCTAACAATTTTGTAAGGCGTTAAGTTACTATTGTTAATGAACCTCACTATTTTCAATAAAATGGTTGGCGTTTTTCTTTATTTGCCAAACTGTTGCACAAAATAATGTAGATCACTGAGAAAAAGACTTATTGCAGACGGCTATAAGGGCCGTCGGATTTTTATGAGCCTTTAATTTGCTACAATAAGTTTAAATAACCTTGTATCGGACCATAATAAAATATGTATAAGGGTGATCGCCCTTATCAACGCTCTTCATATCATTCTCACAGGGGTATTGGCTTTGTTGGAGCACTTTTCTTGCCATTATAAGTTTAATTTGAAACTATAAAGCAACTATAAGAGGAGTATAAGGGTTTTGCCCTTATAAGTTGTGCCCAAACGCTCCCTTATTAGCGATAATACTGCTGCTATAAGAACATTATTTTTTGGCATTCTAAGCCACTACAAAGAAAATTTTTTGATTGTTTGAAACAGTCTAAATTATTTAGAGCTATTGCATAATCATCGACACCTGCGCCTTCTTCAGCATGAGCTCCAGGAAGGTTTTAATACACTTCTTGAATTGCTATTCCCCCAACGTGGAGAAGAGTAGCTCTTTTTTTTTTACGGGAGTGTCGATGTTGGCATTCAGTAAATAAATTTCAAGTGCCCTCTTCCATTTCCTCCAGCGAGTGCCGACAGATGTCGGATCGCTTTCGCAATCGAAATGTCTAAGTTGGGAACTATGGATGATGCACGAGTCATTTTGGGTAGCAATAAAATATTGACTCTTATTTTTGCGTGGCTTTTTACTCAAAATCAGTAACAGTATTACAACTGCATAGCCCTATTTTTTGTTGTACCTTGCGTGGCTTTTTACTGAAAATCAGTAACAGTATTACAACTTTACTTATTTCAATTTTATTTCAATTTTATTTCATATTTATTTCAATTTTATTTCGATTTTATTTCGGTTTTATTTCAATTTTATTTCAATTTTATTTCAATTTTATTTCAATTTTATTTCAATTTTATTTCAATTTTATTTCAATTTTATTTCAATTTTATTTCAATTTTATATCAATTTTATTCCAATTTTATGTCAATTTTATTTCAATGTTATGCAAATTTTGTATCATTTATTTAATTTGTTATAATTGAAATTGTACAAATGTAATTAATTGTAATTGATAATCAAAATATGTTTTACTAACACAAGCTGTTTAAGAAAATTGTTACTAACCATTTATCAGCTCTGAGCTTGAATTAAAGATTTCTCGAGTACTCATTGCGTGGACTTCATTATATTTTTGTAAATGTTTGTTTTTTTTTTTAATAATATACAGTCCTTTTAAAATTGTTACTTATTTAATCGGCGTGGCCCTTTGTTATTTACTCATTGCGTGGCCTTTTGTTAGGTACTTATTTAAACGGCGTGGCCCTTTGTTATTTACTCATTGCGTGGCCTTTTGTTAGGTACTTATTTAAACGGCGTGGCCCTTTATTATTTACTCATTGCGTGGCCTTTAAGTGTACCTTTATTATAACTATTTTCCGAATATGTATAAATTGTGCAAGCATAAAAATAGTTAGGTTAGGTTATCTACCTAATTTAACTATTGTGATGTAATTGTTCTTCAAATAAAACAGTAAAAGTAGAATATGTATAGTAGTATAGTGTAAACACAACATACGTACTTTTGCTATCAACACTTCCAAATTCAATAAGTCTATTATTAAAATGACATTATCTAAAGCTATTTAATATAGGTTTTTACTAATGAGTATAACAAATCCATAAACAAAATTAATTCTGTAAGTAATAATATCTTTAAGCGAGCTGAAATAACTAATTACCTATCCTTTCTACTGTGTTGTGAACAGTTACTTAGGTAAGTATTTCTTATTATCTCGATCATAAATCTCATTATGTCGATAATTACGTTTGGTTAAACTTTTTTACTAATTGTGGGTAGTTACCGTTAGGTCGCATACTTGCACAATATTATATTTTTGTAGTATCCTTGCGTGGCCTTATTTTCCATCTAATACGATGCATGGCCATTTACAATGAAGGATAGTGGTATGAAACTGTTTATCAGTAACAATTGCTTACGTATTGGCTCGATTCATATGTGATTTTGATTTAGCTCATAACTCAATGTAAAATGAGTGTTAATTTGCTAGTATTTTTTCTTATATAATAACAAATAATTTGTAATAGGCTATTTGGAACGAATCTACCCGCAAACAACTGATAGGCAATAAACAATTACTTATATTCCTTCCTTCATTTTATTTTGTTTTTAATGTGTCATGTACTCACTTTTATCCTCGTCGCCATTTGTAATGTCTCGGGGGTCAATAAAACACATTATTTGTCACTCAGGTTATCTGATCAGGATACACTGTATGCGCAAGATTAAAGACGTGCTCACTCGCCTACGGCTGGTAACCGACTGACAACGCCAATGCGCCCGCGCATACACTACACTTATAATAACAACGCAACGATATCTGAACGCCATTTAGTATGGACATGGCGTATCTTTCTTTATAATATCATTGTGATTTGGTCATGTACTCACTCTACCTGCACTTTTGAATTCTCACCAGCACTCAGTTGGACAGCTTACAAGTGGCGGGCATAGTGCTGAATCTTATTATTTTATGCTCTTATCCTATATGTAATAATATGTATACGTCACCTGATGGTTCATATGACCCATGCATTTTGGACATGGGCCTGAAGTCTACAACCTACGTGACCACATTGATTGAGCACATCTGTCTGTCAGCAGAATCAATTGAAACATGAATTAAGTACTTAATTGGACTTACAGACCACGGCCTTATGAAACCTTAATAAAATTAACTTTTATTTATTGCCAGGATGTACCTACCTACTCTTGACATGTTTCTGTTTGACCTAAATGCCATCAAGCAATGATTTATTTTTTATCAAACAGGGTACAGTAATTTATTGATACATTCATTTCATTGTTATTAATTTGATAGTGAAATGTTTGTTTCCTGGTAAATTACTAATGTGTGTGGTTTACCAAGAGATTGATGAAGTAGAATAGAATAGAATAGAATGACTAGGTATATTCTTATAATAATAATTATAATCATCTAAATAAAATGTAGGTATAATCATCAAAACAAAGAGAAATTAAAATGTCTATCCTTTAATTTAAATAAAAAACTAATAATTTCACCATATATCCAGTTTAGCCTTGGTGCTAAATTAAATAGATTTATTTATGTGTGTGTTAACAAATTGATAACTATTTATTAATAAAAGAATTCATTTTACAAACATAAGTTAAACCCATTAAAACAAAGAAGAAATGTTTAAATTACTTGGATTCCTTGAATGTTATTGTACATACTGATGTATAGTACATACATATAATAAATAAATCAATATGATAACCCATCCAGTCCTCAGAACATAAATAGTGTGATAAGAGAATATTGAACATCTGCTATTATATTCTGATTTTCATTGACATAGTATCAAAGGGCATGTCTAATAATAGTTGGTATTCATTACAAATGACTGTTTACACATTGACAATTTATTATTAATTAAACTTTTTATCATTAATGTTAAGAAAAAGCTTTTTCTTGGGTCTAGATCTTGTTTTTATTCAGAAACATCAAATTTATTATTGTCTAATTGAAGCCCTTTACATGCATTTGTTTATTATTATATATCCATGATTTTCTTTCTGCATTCAGATACTATACACATTTCTATAACTTCACAGAGAAAAAGATGTACATAGTTAATTTTGGGCATACCTATAAATATTGTCAATTTATTACCTAGTGATTTATTTAAAAATAGAATTTATTTTACGAGTTCCGAACTTTAGGTAGTTGCTATGTGGTTCTATTGCTCCTATTTCTACAAAAGCATATAATTGGGCAACAAGTATAACAATCTATTCCGTCAAGAAAAAACCTTGATGTAATCATTTCAATGCAAGCACATACTTATTGTGCATGTGCACATTTTGTATTAGTTCAATGATTGTGTAGCTCATGAGCAAAGCCATGCAAGTTGGACATGTAATTCGATAGGTACAGAGTTTTCAAATGATGAAATATTTAAATTGGCTGAGTAATGTATTTCAATTTAAGGACTACAAACTTACCAGCACGACTTTCCGAGTTGGAGACTCCTTCATTTTTCAACTGCTTTTCAAGGACAGTGTATATGACGCTGTATGAATTTATAACACCGAAGAAAAGACCGTTTGTGAGAAACGATGCGATCATGACAGAGTATGCTCGTACTCCGCCGTCTGGAACTCCTTTGGGCTCTTCATGATTTAAATTTCCATTCACCTCAATTTTACTCCTTGGTCTCAGCAAATCTGAACTTTCTTTCGGCTCTGTATCCATCTTGCAGTTATATAAATTGACAGACTTGTAAATATGCGGTTCCGCTTCACAAGCACATGGTGCTATTTTATTGTTATTAATATACTGTGAAAAATGCTCACAATACAACACTTACAAAACTCTCATTAAATTATTCGAACAATTATTTATACTTTATTGCCTCTCAGTTGTTTTAATTAACGAGTCTTATCTATAACATTATCGTAAAATTTCAATTTCTTAACAAGCCTACAACCTAAACAACAGGCGTTCATTGACTGATCCTGTTCTGTAATCTGTTCTGTTGTGACTTGTGACATTTGTTTGACGTGTGACCGCACTGACAACAACGATGTGTCATTTGTCAAACCGACAACATGGAAGTATTACATAGACATTATAATCCTATGGACTGGAAATACCTACACCAAAAACGTGGATACCTACAAGTTCGCATGGCACATAAAATGGCGGCCAATGCTAGGGTTGTGCCAATCAAGAAACATAGTGTTACTGTAACGAGTATGGATACTAGTATCCCTAGTACTTTTAGGATTACATAATAGTATTACGACTAGATACCATGATTAAATTATAATCCATGTAGTTACGTAAAAAAAATGAAAATTTTCACATTTGCGCTATTGCTTGTAATTAAATATTATACATATATTTATGTGTTAGCGTTAATTTAAAAAATTGACGATTAATTCGGATTGTACAGGTAAACCTTTGGACTTGTTAATTTGTCTTTTTAAAAAGTCTTTTGGTCCCGTCAAGTCTTCTATCACAACAGCCTTCAAATCAGCAATTTTTTTTCCTTCGTATTATTTCATTGAGGCGTTTTATTGTTTTCTGTTGATTGACGTATTTTTCTTTAAAGGCTTTAATTTTTCCAGTTTGTAAAACCTGTAATAGAAAAGATAAATAGTTAAATCAAATCAAATTTATTTCAACTAGGCCAATAATTACAGGCACTTTTGAATGGTCAAAAGACATAAAAATAAATCAGTACAAAATTGTTATGGTGCTACAGTTCTAGTCACAAGACATAATAACTGTGAAAGTACCGTAGGTGCCCATTCCAGAGCGAACATCTCTATGGAAAAGAACGGACAAGAAACTCCATGGACACTCTTTTAACACTCAACGTAGCAAGTTAAGTGTACAGCTAATATTAAAAAAAATAATAATGAAAAATTAAAATAGACCGTGGCAGCTAAGAGATGATCAGTCCCATCTGACAGCGCCTTTTCACGAACATGCCAAATGTATCAGCAATATTAACCAATAACTTAACAATGCACCGTTAAAAAATAATTTGCACATTGCATTTTATTGCTAAAAGTTCTTTTCAAGTGACAGTTGACAAGTCTTTGACAGATTGCGGCGCTTGATGTGCTGCCGTCTTTTTGTCAGAAAACGGTTAAAAATTCAACATCTACATACCTCTTTGTGCACTGTTCCCACAAATTGATGGGTCAACTGCAATGGTGCCTCCATTACACTAGATGGTTCATCTATTACGGTAGATGGTTGCTTTATTACAGTAGATGTACAAGAAACATCAGATTCTTGAGTGTTGCTTGTTTCACAGAATACAAATGACTCTGGAAGTTGTTTTTTGTTGGATGTCTGAAAAAAAAAATGAAATATGCATTACTATCCATATAACTTAGGCTAAAAAACCAGGCTGTTATTTAACAATCATTTTAATACACACTTACCGAAAATATTGTAGGTACAGAGTTCTCATGTTTGTAACCTAATAACATCAAGTGTTCTGTTAAAACATTTTTCTTCAAAGTGAAGTGAACACATAAGCCAGTCTTTACTTCGAGGACAAATTTTTTCGTCACCGATAGAGTCCAACCATTTTTTCTTCAATCTTTAATTTTTTGGAAATGATTAGTATTTTTTATCAATTTATCATTTGGTAACAGTTTCAGTGTAACGAAGGACTAGTATCGGGAACTATTACAGCAACGGTACAACACTATTATTATTGTAAACAAACGAACGAAAATAAGAAATGAAAAATATTGTCTGTAGGACGGAAATAAACCCAAATATTAATACTCTAACCATGAAAACAAGGTCACATAGCGATTTCTTTACCGAAATTGTTCTATTTCATGTAGTTTTGCATGAAAATCTGTTACTAACCTGTACAAAGTCAATTCAGGCTGATTTTTCTTTTTTCTGGCATGATAAGACACAATGGAACATCCAGGCATGTTGAATTACTGTTTCTTAATGGTAACACGCACTTTTAAAAGAAAACACTCCGTAATTTACTCAAAAATCTATATTCAACAAAAAGTAAACAACTGTTTGACAGCAGAACTACCACGAAACTTGGCACATAAAATGGCGAAATGGGCACGTTTCTGTAACTGTGGGAAATATCCCAACAAAATATTCCATTTTTAGCAACAACCGAAATATTGTTGTCTCTTTTGTCAAATATGATTACTGCATTAGAAAGAAAGAGACAAACCAATATTTCACTCTCTGTCTCATGTTTGACTCATATTTGTATAAGCAAAATGTATGTATAGAACATCGGGGCGTCTCCATATAACTTCATCTCAATGAAGTATTATAACAATCTGGATTGAGTACTCATGCCGAAAAACGTGCACGATGAGAGAGCTAATTTGGAGGTAACCGTCTCTTTCTAGTAGAGTGACCATAAGATTCTGGAACAAGATTTTACCCTCTATAACTTGGCTGAATTTTTTCGTTTTTTTTTGCGACAGGACACACTGTTTTGGAGATTTAAACAAAAGAAGAGAAAAATTTACTATTCCAATGGGGAAGGCAAGTGTCAAAGTGAAAAGTGACATTAGTGTCCCAAAAGAACTATCAAATCAAAGGATTTTTCTGAAAAAAAAGCGTTTTATTGATGTAAAATAATAATAATAATATAATATTCCACAACTATCACACAACGCCATCTAGTCCCAAGCTAAGCAGAGCTTGTGTTATGGGTACTAGTAGACAACTGATAAACATACTTATATATTTCTAAATACATACATATTATAGATAAATTACACCCAGACACAGAACAAATGATCGTGCTCATCACACAAACATTTGTCCTGGGTGGGAATCGAACCCACGATCTCCGGCATAGCAGTCAGGGTCACTAACCACTAGACCAACAGGCCTGTCAAAATGACTAGATGTTGTGTAAAAGGCTGTAATAATGATGGAACATACACTAGCCTTTCAACTAAATCACTTTTTTTCCTCTTGTAGATGCACCGCGGCGTCTTGTTTTAGTGTATGCACTTGCATTGACGAATAATCTTCCATATTTGTTTTTTAAAATAAACTCAATTTTTATAACAAAATGCGTGTTTGTTTTTTGTACAAGCTATACGGTAATCTGACATATGGGACAACGAACGCAGCGACATCTACGAATAGCTTTGAGTTGCCATCCCTATTTAGTACGTACTTTATTTTGCCATAGCAAAAAGACAAAATAGTAGGAACTCTATGGGCCTAGGCTGTATGGGCTTAAGCCCTTCGCCTTTTCCGTTGAAAGGAAAGAAAAATAAAACTATGGGGCCTGTTGCCTAGCAACCAATGTTGTTGATTAAATCTGAAAAATCTTTTTAGAGCCCACGATTAAATCAATTTTAGTATGATTCCCAGATGATGTATACATATAATTATATAGAATTATTTTGTAATAGGAGTAATGTAGATGAGTAGGTTTGTAAAAACGTCCACAGGATACTCTCCTGTTTCTGTCGTGAAGTGTCTCAACAACCAACTTGGTAGTATCCACGAATGGATTAACACATCAAGCGACCGTTGAGTACGAATACCCGAGGGTAAACGCTGTGATGTGCAAGTCTGTGGGATGTAGTGAGTTAAGTAGGTATATGAGCATGAGCGACTACAGGATATTGTCCAATAGCCGTCGTAGAGTAACCAATCTCCAACCTTGGTAGTGCCCACAAGTGGGTTAACACACCCAAGAGGCCGAAAGGGTGCCAATTATCTTTCGATAACGGAATGTGTGAGGGGTGTAGTAGATAAAATAAATAAAGGTTGAGGTGGATAAAAAGATGATGAATAATATGCTTGCCAAATGTACTCACTTGAGAAAGTGTAATTTAGAATTTTGGGAATAGTGGGTTATTAAGTTGGGCGCCAATCTGTAACAGTTTACTTTTACAAAACAAATTAAATTTTATTTTAGAATATAAAATACAAGAAAGATAATTATCAAAACACAGTTCAGCACTATACAGTTTACTGTCACGCACAGAAGGTTGGCCTTGGTAATGACCTCCAGCAAGAGGCCTCCACAGGTAGCTCCGCAGCAGGTAGTGGCCCAACAGGCAGGACCGCAGCAGGTAGAGAGAAGACTGAAGTAGTCAATGAGGTCACAATACTGAATGTTCCGGGTGGATCAAAATTTCAACGTCGTACTTTTATATTAGCGATGCATCCGATGCCGATATAGGTATCGGCGATACTTTGGGTTAGCCGATATATCGGTATCGACGATATTTTATGACCGATTCAACGATACTTTTTAATTTAAAAATGTAGTGTAAACGAGCGTGTTGTCTCGGCTCGGCTTTTATAGATATTGGATCAAACAAAAAACTTTTTCAAAAAAATGTAACCGCCTTCAAAAACAACCACAAAAAAGGGTAAATAACTACAAAATAACTTTTCTTTCAGAAGTCGATGGCAAAAACCACAATGAAATGAAAAAAAAATAAAGGCACCGACTTCTGAAAGAAAAGTTATTTTGTAAGTAGGTTATTTTACCCTTTTTTGTGGTTGTTTCTGAAGGCGGTTACATTTTTTTGAAAAAGTTATTTGTTTGATCCAATATCTATAAAAGCCCGAATAGTTTATGGTTTTATGAATAAAATCAAGTCAAACTCGAGGGACAAGCAAAAAACGGATTTGTCACAAAAAAAAACCGGCCAAGTGCGTGTCGGGCCACGCACAGTGTAGGGTTCCGTAGTTGCCCATCAAAAGTTGATTTGATTTATAGGTTTGGTGAGGAAATTATATTAAGTTACCAATTACTTTTTCCTTTTTAGTTCCTGGGTGTTTTTTGAAGTCGGTTTTTTTTATTGTTTAAAAATTATTTTTTTCTTTTAGTAATTCCTTATGTGCCTTTGACCACTTTCAGTTCAATCTCAGACCCTGGAAATAATTTAGAACCCTAATATTATTCAAGACAAAATAAATGACCCTAAGTTAAATGGGTTCCTTTATCCGGTTCAGCTTAGGAGTTTTCATGGCCACTTTCCAGCTGACCTTCTCCATGTAAAGACGAATCAAATGAGCCCAAACTCGATCGGATTGTGTTATTGTATTACAAAGATCCCCATGGCCACCTTCCAGCTCCATCATTAGACCCTGGAAAACATCGAGTGCCAAAGTCCATGCAAAGAAAAATCAAATGACCCTAAACTCGAAGGGATTGTGTTATTGTACTACAAAGATCCCATAGCCACCTTCAAGCTCCATCATCAAAACTAGAATAATATCCAGCACCAAAGACTATGTAAAGACGAATCAAAAGACCCTAAGCTCAGTAGGATTGAGTAGTTGTATAAGAAAGAACTCATGGACACTCATGGTTACCTTCCAGCTATATCATCAGACCAAGGACTTCATCCAGCATCAATGTCTATGTAATAAAGACGACTCTAACGAGCCGAAACTCGACGGGATTGAGTTGTTATCAAATCGCTTCAAGAATGATTTAAAATTTAAAGAGTTCCCAATATTTCTCCAGGATTCCATCATCAGATCCTGACTTGATGATCATGGGACCAATTGGAAGGTGTACTCTTTCAAACAAAAGAAGAATTTTTAAAATCGGTCCAGGCGTCTGTGAAAAATCGGGGAAAATACATAAAAAAAAGATTACGACGAATTGAGAACCTCCTCCTTTTTAGGGTTCCGTAATCAACAAGGAACCCTTATAGTTTCGCCATGTCCGTCCGTCCGTCCGTCTGTCCGCAGCTTAGCTCAGAGACGCCCAGCACTAGAAAGCTGTAATTTGGTGTAAATATACGGATTTGTTGCGTCAAAAAAGTGGTAAAAAAAAATCTCGTAAAATATTTTTTTTAGGGTACCTCCTGTACACGTAAAGCGGGGATGTTTTTTTTTTTCTCGCGTACCTCTTAGTGTGGGGTATCATTAAATAGGCCTTTAAAAATATTGGTATTGGTTTCCATCAACAATTTTTTGATAAAAAGATTCGTTTGTGAAATATAAGCTTTAAAGTGCTAATTTTTGCCCTACTCGAGTGTCCGGGGGGGACACTCGAGTAGGGCAAAAATTAGCACTTTACCAGCTAAACGGTTATGTTTGGGGGTGTGAAAAAATTTACAATAGTAGTATATATAACGAAGTTTAAAAGAAAATTATCATGACTAAGTGGGCTTTACAAGTTTACGAGTAATAGTTGACCAACTTATAAAACGTACTGGGATAACATTTTCTTTAGCTGTAAAAATGAAGTTGACAAACTTACATTTGCAGTTGTTCTCCGATACATTTTGTTTAGGAAAATATGTTATCCAAGTACGTTTTATAAGTTGGTGTACTATTACTCGTAAAAGCAAAAGCTTGTAAAGCCTACTTAGTCATGATAATTTTCTTTTAAACTTCGTCATATATAATACTATTGTGAATTTTTTCACATCCCCAAACATAACCGTTTAGCTGGTAGGGGGGGGGGCACACTCGAGTCGAGCAAAAATTAGCACTTTAAAGCTTAATATTTCACAAACGAATCTTTTTATCGTGTTAATAAAAACTATCAATATTTTTTTAACGGCCTATTTAATGATACCCACTAAGGAGTACGCGAGAAAAAAAAAAACATCCCCACTTTACGTGTACAGGAGGTACCCTAAAAATATATATTTTATAATATTTTACGAGATTTTATTTTACCACTTTTTCGACGCAACAAATCCGTATATTTACACCAAATTACAGCTTTCTAGTACTGGGCGTCTCTGAGCTAAGCTGCGGACAGACGGACGGACGGACATGGCGAAACTATAAGGGTTCCTTGTTGACTACGGAACCCTAAAAATGCTCAGGTTTGAACTAATTTACGTTTCAAAATATTAATTAAACTCTTAAACTAATTTTATTATTAATGCACCGTTAAAAAGTATTTTTTTTTCAATTTATGCAATAATCACCTCGTTATAGTTATTTATGATACTAGTGCGGTAAGTTGGTTTTTACAAACGAGTAGAGTAGACGAATGTAAGCCCGAGATGAAGTCGAGGGCTTACCATAGTCATGAGTTTGTAAATACCAATTTCCGCACGTGTGTCATACAATGTTTTTCAACACATTTGCGAGAAAACATGTAGGGTAAGGTTGCCTATATTGGACCAGTTAACGAACTTTACAAGTTTTCACAAAAACTATATAATGTTGTGAGGATTCTATTACTAGAAATAAAAAGGTTGTTCTATTGGTGTTCATTTTTTATTACTAGATAATGAGGAAGTATGAAAAAACTACATGAAAATTAAGTTTTAAAAAAAGCCTTAGAAAGTACAATTTAGGAAACCGGTTTCCTTAATTGTACCATAGGCATCCTAAATTGTACTTTGACATTCAAGTGTTTCTTATTAACTAAAAGCAGCCTTTCCTTTTAATATCTATATAAAAATTATTAACCATAAAGTTTTAATATTAATAATAAACTTATGTACTGAAAATAAAGTTTGAATCAACAACAAGAATAAAATAAAACTTTTGTATAATAATAATAGTTAAGATTCCTCTTATTTCCTTTAATTTTAATTATGAACTAAAATCAGCCTTGTGATTTGAATATAGGAACATACTTGTACATCTTTATAATTCTTTATAAAGTTTGAGAAAGAAAAGACAAGAGTTATTTGAAAAGAAAAGGTTAGTCAACTCTTTTCTTTTTCCAGCATTTTATACAAATATCAGGGTTGTCTCCGCATGTTTCGTAAAACCATTCGCTTGCATCTTGCCTCCATAATACTTTTTATTCTCTCCAGACATCTGAAAATATTTCAATCTAGTTAACAAACGTGTTGGTGAACCATCATACACCTAAATTGTACCGGTACATTTTAGGATTACCCTACCCAGTACAAATAAGGCATCCACTAAGTTTTATTTTTATACGAGCCGGTATCATAACCTCGAGATGCTAAATATAAAACTATATTCTCAAAAAATAGACTAATATGCATACTTTCCAAAAACATAGATAATAATTTCTTTGTACTTACCGTTGCGACAACAAATCCTTAGGTAAACAGCCATAAAATAAGATCACGACGCCGTAATAATTATTTTTGTTTACTACACTGCACTTTGTTATGTCATTGCATCCAAAATGTCTGCCTAGCGATGGGTAGCTACGGCCATAACTAGCCAAATACCGGCTATGAGCAAAATAGCCACGGCTATGATATCTGTCAACACGATAGCTAGCTATCGGCTACTGGTTGGCTAGATAACTGACAGGTTATGAAATAGCCGCGTAGCCGCTCGTAACCGCGTAGCCGCTCGTAGCCGCGTAGCCGCCACGGAGTATAGCTAACTGCTACGGTTTATAGCCGTCCCGGTATTTGGTAGCCGGGTTGCTAGAGTAGCCAAAATAGCCGATAGCTGTGTGCGCGCTCACTGCGCTACGCGTGTACGATCTTCATTGGTATCGTCGATCTTTTTCTCACAATATTCACAAAATAGATTAGACAAAGAAAGTGTTGGGGAATTAGTCTTTTGGGAATTTCATGTTATTTGTGACTGGTTGGAAATAAACTCTATGACAAAGATTTATGGTCTGTTCTAGTTTTGATTTATATTTGAAAGAGAGAATTGTCAAACTGAGAAAAAAGCAGGGGAATCGTTTTGGATATTGGAATAGCATTGAGTTAGGAAAAACATGTAAAAGTATTGTGAGTGATTTATTTGATACCAAGTATATTTTAATATGAAGAATACAGTTTATACAGAAGTTACATGGGTTTTTTATTGAAAAGGAGAACGTACAGAAGGATCTCAGAGTAAGTAGTTTACCCTCTCGCCGAAATCAGTTTACAAGAGAAAGAGCATTATACTTAGTAATTTCGTTCGTTTAATGAACGAACTTATGAAATATGATGATTAGAAAACTGGTTAGTTACTGTCAGGTTTAAAATAAATAAAAATTTCATAGTTAGTATTTTGGTTATTGTGACCTCAGAGAGGAAATCATTTCTTTTTGATTTAGAATCGAATTCAGATCGGGCAGTTGATGTTGCGTTATTTAAGTCCTACCTAGCTACACCGGCGCCGCTTCGTTGCGCCGCTAGTAACTAAACGCTGTTGTTCAATAGCCAAGTAGCCAAATAGCTGGCTATTACACCACAAATAGCCGGTTAGCTAAGCTATTTAAATTTCGGCTAGTTACCCATCTCTATCTGCCATTGCGTAATGTTGGTAAGCACTGCTTTTTAATGTTGCTAATTAAAAACTAAACATTATGGTTTGGTAGATTTTGACGTGGTACAAATTACGAACCGGCCCAACTTAGGTAACTCGACCCTAATTCAAAAAACTTTATTTAGAAGTTTCTATTATGAAAATGGCACGAATTTACAAATGGCGCCACATGCACGTGGTAAAAAATAGAACTACATCTTTCGTCTCATTTACTCTTTAGTATTAAAATGAGACAACGTATTGAGCAAAAGCGCTTCCAAGGAGGTTCGATCAGTCAGGTTGTTTATTCTCATAATGTGAAACTCTTTGGTGGAGTTATTTTTTTTTTAATGGAAATTAAAAAAAAACCGTAAAGAAAACGCACGGTGCTATACATCGGGACGTGCCGTAAAATAGGTACTTAGGTGAGAGTACCTATTTTACCGCACGTTCCGTTGTATGGTGCGTAATTTTTAACTTTCGAACTATGTATACAGGCTTCGTAAACGCAGTTTTCGAGCAAATGTGTTGAAAAATAATTTAATGTGCTTTTGAGATAACTTTGAAACGATACATCCATCTAAATCTGTACTACTGGCTGCAGTGTTGGTGTTTTATTATAACTTTGTAACAGACACATAACAAATTGACCAAAAATAATTAAGTAAGGGAAAAAAATAAGTTAAAATAACTAAAACCCGACTACGAAAAAACAGCGCACTAAAAAGTATAAAACAAGTACAATCCGTGTTACAGAAATTTTTAATTAATAGCCGTGGTCGTATGCCACCTAGCCAATAAAGATTGTGTGAAACAACCGCAGGTGGCATACGACCACGGCTATTAATTAAAAATTTCTGTAACACGGATTGTTCTTGTTTTATACTTTTTAGTGCGCGGTTTTTTCGTAGTCGGGTTTTAGTTATTTTAACTTATTTTTTATTTACACTATTTTGGGATTATTTGATATAACAAGCAAAGCAGCGAGTGAATTTAAAATGTACTCATTAAGCCTTTTCATTTGATACCCATGTTGACACTGTTAGAAACAGGCAAAGTAGCTAGTAAAAGCTATAAAATGTATATATATTTCAAATGTGCTCATCAAGCCCTTTAATTTGATACCCATGTCGATACTGTGCGACAATATTTTTTTTTCGGTTACGACTTTTCATCCCCTAAGAGGGCGCCATGTTGGATTTGGTGACACGTCACCTACCCTATAACCAGCGGACAACTGAGACGCTTCTAACGACACCTCATTTGTCAAGTAGTGATAAGGAGTTCAGAAGTTATGAGGGAACAGATGAACGAACATACATACATACATACCGGTCAAAATCATAACCCTCCTTTTTGCTTCGCCGTAGTCGGGTAAAAAGGGCAAAAATTGATCACTGCTTCGGGTAAAAAAAATGGTTGCGTTTGTGACTCAGCTAGTTCGTCTCAATCCCTAATAAGTCACATTCACTAATACCTACGTCAATTCCCATCTCGTCCGACGCATATGTAATATAGGTTCAGACGCCAGCACATCAATCTACCCCAAACTATCATTTTTCTTTAAAAGATTTTCATTTTTATCACAAACTAGCTCATTCTGCCCGCTGCTTCGTCCGCGTGTATATTTAATTATCCCTCGGGACGTATTGCCCGGATAAAGTTATCCTATAACGTAGTTCAGGTTGGTCATGGTCTACCCACTCAAATCCGCTTTAGCCTGAAAGCACGAGCGACAAACAAATTGAAATGTTGCCCTGACTTCGTCCGCATGAATCTTGTTCCCTCCCATCCACCACCACGACTCATCGTAGTAGGGGGCTATCGGTATTTTACAGTCATTTCGTTCCGATATTTTTGACGCTAACTGTACGTTGAAAGTATGCGTCGGACGAGTTGGGAATGAGACGAAATAGAGTATGTTCTAACGCTCTTGAGCCACTCCACTCCTCAACTTAGCCTCATAACAGGTGTCAAGCCATATAAGTTCCGTTGACAACGGCTGGTCAGTGACTAAAAAGTTAGCCAATAGCCCTACAAAAGCACAAGGTGGCGTATTTATTAGTGAATGTGACTTAATAGGGATTGAAGCGAAATATAGAGTGACGAATGATCATAGCAACCATGATAACTCCATACTTAAAAAAATTCTATACCTACATGCTAGACAATAAAAAACACTGTTATTGATTAACAATATAATTATTCTGGATATAACCAAATCCCAAATCCCATATGCTTCATCATAGGTACTTTTCAGTTCAACTATGAAGGGTGATGTCAACTGTCACCTGAAATTAACGTTTAGCAATAAAATACGATTTAAGACGCGGACTGACTACGATTTTAATCGCTTATGACCGCGTAAACTATTGTCACCACTATGGAGCGTCAATAAGATTGAAAATTGAAAAAATTACATTTGTGTTGAAATGTGACGTAAGCTGCGAATGGGCATTTATTTTACTGCTTTTCTTTAGATTATTTAAAATATAGACATAAAATTAAATAATGGTTCGGTTCAAGTTTAAAAAAAATGGAAAACCTACTAAATTCTTAAAAAAAAACTGTTGTTATCGCTGGAAATACAGAGATCTTCGACGTCAAAGTTTATTTTTGTGCTACAACTTCCCAATTTTTATTGGGAATATCAAACTCTTATTTATTATTCTGTTCGGTTTAAATTCTTCTTTATACCCTTCTCTGTTCACTGTATTTTTCGCGTTGCTTATTTTTATTACATTACGTCATACTCGACGTTCTAAGAAACCAATTTTTGGGAATATGAGATAAGACCGCGCCTTAAGGCCGATCCGCACACAACAGTGCCGACACGTGCCGTTCAGTAACGTATCGATCAGTGTCAGTGAAATATGTTATTGACTTGACTTAAGAGCGCATATTCTGAAAGTTGGCAACTTCGCACATAGTTGTCAAATATTAACAAGTTTTAATTAATTTAGCAATGTTACTTTATGGAAATAAGAAATATGGCTCTATAGTGCACTAGAAAATTGATAAGAGAATGCAATAATTAATATCGTAATACCGATTATACACCGTGTTCTTCACGTTATCCATAAACTTTAGCAAATACTTCTATGGCTTTTACAAATCAAATCCAGCAAAGGAAGTAGTACTTAAAAAGGCTTCGTTACAAAGATATTTGTAATTTCATTTAATGAAATTTAATTGAGCTATGCAGTGAGAAAGTATCTTAATTTGAAATCTATCAAATACTATTTGCATTTCATTTGTTTCAGCCCGCCAAATGTTATGAATGACGTTGCCAATTCGGATAAAGAGGCATGCATATCGGGTTATTTACGTCTAGGTATTTAGTTTGTATGAAAATTAACAAAAAATAAAAAATAAGAATTTATTAATGTGTCCATAATGAAAAATGCTTACTTCCGTGGTTTGAACATCTGGTCGAAGTTTATGTATATCGTCCGGAACACGGTGTATAGTTTTAGATGTAAAAAAAAGTATTTGGAAACTTGTGAAATGCACTTTTTTACACCTGAAACAGTTACAAAATCAAATTCAGTGTTTTAAAACGTCACCTTGAGACGTTAGAAATGGAAGGAAGAATTCGCCGCGGCAGGTGTGAACCCCGGTGGCTCGGTTGGAAATGAGCGTCGGATGTACTGAATCCGAAGGCCGCAGGTTCGAATCCTGTCCGTGGTTCGAATTTTTCTTTCCGAAGAAAATCTTTGAAAATTCGCTACGCATGCGTTAATGCGTTTAATATCTATACATACCTATAATAAATCTGTAGAAGGGTCAATTCTGTACATTGAAAATATTGAAAAAAAAAAATAGCAGGGGATGTTGCTGGATCGATACCAAACCCAAATATGTGATTAAAAAAAATTTTGTCTGTCTGTCTGTCTGTATATGCAGGCATCACGTGAAAACTAACGGTTCGATTTCGATGAAACTTGGTATAAATATACCTTATTTTCCTGGGCATAAAATAGGATACTTTTTATCCTGGAAAAATACGTAGAAAAAAAATCTTATTTTTCAGTTTTATTCATAGACGTTGTTCTGTAGAACCGCGAACACACGTTGCATTACTCGCAGTAGATTCAGCGCCGTAACCTGTAGCGCCGAAAGTCGGATTTGGCTTGAACCGTTTGCGGCACATGCGGGCCACGCCTCCCCGACTCCTATATAAGGAGCCGCGTTCCACGCCGCGCGATGCATATAAATTCTGAATTTTGATGCGAGCGGTCCGGTCGTCCGTGGAATTAATATTGTATGCGTGTAATTTTAAACCGTGCTTTTCAGCGCGACCTTTTTGATTACTGTTCCGATAGTAAACCATCCACGCGAAGACCGACATCCGCGCGGACGGAGTCGCGGGCGGAAGCTAGTTTATAAAATATTTTAATTGCATTCCTATATCTATTTTTTAGTGCACTACAGAGCAATATTTACTACACCACGACCACGGACCACGGGCAACAATATATGGAGACTGGACCATCGCTCAACAGCGATGAAACCTATGCCAAATGAAAGCTTTGAGGATGTTATGCATATCTTATTATGGCAGCTAAGTCGAATTCGAGCGCCAACAAGGTAATTTCGCGCATCGAAAACATATGCCCTTTACATTACCTAACCTAACCTGGGAGGATATCAATTAAAAGATTCGAAACAGGTGTCATTCGAAGCGTGTGGTAGATACGATATACATTTAGGTACTATGGCGACATTCTTCAAATGTGTAAGGTTCACCTGGAATATCTGAAAATGTCAATCTAACCTAACCAGTGGCAATACTCTCCAACTGATTTGAAACAGGTGTCATTCGAAGCGTGTAGCAGATACGACATACTTTTACTATGGCGTCATTCTACAAATGTGTAAGGTTCACCTGGAATATCTGAAAATGTCAACCTAACCTAACCTGTGGCAATATTCTCCAACTGATTTGAAACAGGTGTCATTCGAAGCATGTGGTAGATACGATATACTTTTACTATGGCAACATTCTTCAAATGTGTAAGGTTCACCTGGAATATCTGAAAATGTCAACCTAACCTAAGCTGTGGCAATATTCTCCAACTGATTTGAAACAGGTGTAATTCGAAGCGTGTGGTAAATACGATATACTTTTACTTTAGAGACATTCTTCAAATGTGTAAGGTTCACCTGGAATATCTGAAAATTTCAATCTAACCTAACCAGTGGCAATACTCTCCAACTGATTTGAAACAGGTGTCATTCGAAGCGTGTGGTAGATACGATATACTTTTACTATGGCGACATTCTTCAAATGTGTAAGGTTCACCTGGAATATCTGAAAATGTCAACCTAACCTAACCTGTGGCAATATTCTCCAACTGATGTGAAACAGGTGTCATTCGAAGCGTGTAGTAGATACGATATACTTTTACTATGGCGACATTCTTCAAATGTGTAAGGTTCACCTGGAATATCTGAAAATGTCAACCTAACCTAACCTGTGGCAATAAGCTGCAACTGATTTGAAACAGGTGTCATTTTCGAAGCGTATAGTAGATGAGACATATTTTTACTATCGCTACATTCTTCAGACGTGTGGGGTTTACCTAGAATTCCTAGGCTTTTTTAAACGAATTTAACCCACCTTGTTTTAAGTGTGGAAACCCTCATGGACTTTGTCAGCCTGGAGAAGACGGAAGGGCATGTCAGACTCGACTGACTAAAACCACACGGTGTCCTATACTGCCTTAAGCCGGGGGTGCGGGTCCACTTGCGCAATCACCGCACTCCGGCAGGCCTAGATCCGGCTACATCGCCGCGTCCCCCACCCCGATATAGAAGTTCACTTATGGCCACACCTCTCTTCGAGTGATGACGCAGGGAACGTCGCCGCCATCACGGGCCTGTATCTGATTGGCGTCGCTGTCGGCGCCCGGTCTGCTATGGGTGCTGAGAAGGGTAGATAGACTCTTCCTCTCCCTCTCACTCTCTGCCGTCTAAATTCAGGTTTTCCAGGTGAACCTCACATATTTGAAGAATGTCACCATAGTAAAAGTATGACGTATCTACCTCACGCTTCGAATGACATCTGTTTCGAATCTATTTGAGGATATTGCCAGAGTTACGTTAGGTTGACAAATTCAGGGTTTCCAGGTGAACCTCACATATTTGAAGAATGTCGCCATAGTAAAAGTATGTCATATCCACCTCACGCATCGAATGACATCTGTTTCGAATCTGTTGGAGGATATTGCCAGAGTTAGGTTAGGATGACAAATTCAGGTTTTCCAGGTAAACCTCACATATTTGAAGAATGTCGCCATAGTAAAAGTATGTCAGATCTACCTCACGCTTCGAATGACATCTGTTTCGAATCTGTTTGAGGATATTGCCAGAGTTAGGTTAGGTTGACAAATTCTGGTTTACCAGGTGAACCTCACATATTTGAAGAATGTCGCCATAGTAAAAGTATGTCATATCCACCTCACGCATCGAATGACATCTGTTTCGAATCTGTTGGAGGATATTGCCAGAGTTAGGTTAGGTTGACAAATTCAGGTTTTCCAGGTGAACCTCTCATATTTCAAGAATGTCGCCATGGTAAAAGCATGTCGTATCTACCTCACGCTTCGAATGACATCTGTTTCGAATCTGTTGGAAGATATTGCCACAGGTTAGGTTAGGTAAGGGCATATTTTTTCGATGCTCCAAATCACATTGTTCGCGCTCGAATTCGACTTAGCTGCCATAATAAGAAATGCATAACATCCTCAAAGCTTTCATTTGGCATAGGTTTCATCGCTGTTGAGCGATGGTCCAAGATGACGCATGGTCCTTTGCCAAATTAATCAAAACTTGTAAATATTGGTTATGCGGCCTTAAAGTCCTATGTATGTTGTTCAGTGATCACTGAACAGCACGGAACGTCACTGTCACTGATGAGTACGGATAGCGTCGTACAAAATGTATGCGACAATATCATATTTCACTGACACTGATCGGCACGTGTTGGCACATGCCGGCACTGTTGTGTGCGGATAGGCCTATAAACGACTGCAAATTTATTTTTAGAATTTTTTACAATTTAAAGATTTTTTTTTAAATTTAAGCGTCCAAGAATTAAAAAGCGGTGCATGACTTGTACTCGTACATTCATACGTCGTCAGCCAGCTCTCCTTTAGGGTGCTCCCACATTTACCGACGCGGAATCGGCTACGCGAGCCGATGCGAATGGTATTAGTAACACCCTTATTACGTTGACATAAAGGTTTTTTCGACCGGCTTAAGCCGATTCCGCGTCAACAAATGTGGGAGCACTCTAATAGTTGAACTGACTGCATAGTAGAGACGCCAGCACATTAACCTAACTTAATCTGTCTTTATCACAACAGCGGAAGTTCGATTAGTAAAATTTGACAGATATGGGTAGGTTGACCTGCTGGCGTCTGTACACACGGCTACACATCAAGCTGTACAAAACCAGTATAAGCGGATTGTTCATTGTGCGGAAAGAGACAGTAAGGCGAGTCCAAGATTAACTGGTTTTGCATAGCTTGATGTGTAGCCGTGTGTACATTAATTAAATTTAGAGAAGAGTATGACTACAACGATTCATTTAATGACTAAGTATTACGTTTTCACTTGTATTTTTTTATCTCCTGAACCATATTCTTCAATAATGGTAGCTCTTGGATAAGTTTTTCTTCAACTGCGCTTTTGTCTTCCTCAGAGGACGTCAAATATTTTGACACTAATTCTGAAAACAAAAAGACATTAAAATTAGAGCATAAATCACAATTATTTGTGAAAAAACGCTTTTTTTCTTATTTTAGAACTCTTTAAGTCTCTAACTCGTATTATTTATTACTTTTTGCGACATTCTTGCGTATCTCTGTCATTTCGTTTTTTGTATAAAAGTTGTGGAAACATAAAATTGGCCTTCTTCCACATGACGGCACGTTTGGCGCAGTGGTTGAGCAATTGGACTGCTGCGCTGTGTGTCACGGGTTCGATTCCCACACAGAACAAATATTTGTATCATCTGCATGTAGCTATTCCCGGTCTGGATGTTTGTGCATGTGAGTTTCTATGTTTGTAAAGGCACCTACGATACAGGAGAAATTCCTAGAGTCGCGGGACTTATACCATTACCGTGACCCTGGAACGTAAAGGGCTAATGAAGGACACCGTGGATTTTAGTCAGTACAAGTCTGACAGTCCCTCCCGCTCTGCCTTGGGTGGGAGGACTCATTTGATAATTTTACCACGCAAAAAAAAAAAGAGCGGGCAACGTTTTTTAAAAAAAGAAAAAAATAACGGGTAATTTTTAACTGCACCTCTATTTAGAAATTTAAGCAAATAAAAATTCTCCACCAATAACCTACTGCATATCAAATAAATGACTGTACTAAAAATTAACTACTTGATTACCACCATTTAAATCAATGAGGATTTAAAAAGTAGCAACATGTTTTAGAATTTGTAGAATTATTTATGACAATAACTCTTTTTGTATACCAAAATGGATAAATGGTCATTAAATCTAAAACTTTAGCGAGATTTCAGGGACACCCCGAAGTTCGGTTTGGTTAGGTTCCTTTAAACCCTGCAAATAGAAATATGTAGATGCCCCGCGAAGCGGGTCTTCGTCGATCCTGCTTAGGTTGATTTTTTTTTCATTAAAGAAAATAGGTTTATTTCTACAATACTTTATGATACACAATTTGGTAAGCATTTATCCATTCTGGCTAGCATTTCGATTTTTTGGTTTTAAAATAGGTACTTTTGTGGTAGGCGTTTAAACACAAGCCATATTTATTTGATGAGCAAATTTAGTTTGCAATTCAGTTTTTTGGTGGTAATTTGGAATACACTCGAGCAATGAATCCGGGTCACTTTTTTTTTTTTTTTAGGGTGGCAAAATCATCAAATGAGTCCTCCCGCCCTGGGTGGGGCGGGAGGGACTGTCAGACTCTTACTGACTAAAATCCACCCGTGTTCCGTCGGCTGCCCTTTACGTTCCGGGGCCACGGTATCCTGGATTAAGAAAAATCCGCGACCCCGGCAGGCATTTGGCCGCATAAGGGGCCCCGTCGGTGACGCGTGAAACACGACGCGCCACCGACCCGGGCTTGGTCCTTGGTCGGACGGCGAGCATACCCATTACTCACCGTCCGCAAGCCCGCTCCGCCGCTGTGCCCTCTGCTGTTCAGAGGGACACGCGTTGGAGCGTCCACCCGACAGGCTATTTGCATACGGGCAAAGAAACCCCTTAGGCACACAGTGCCTAAGGAGAGTTTTTGCCCGCATCCCAGGGCGCACCGGCCCGAAAAACTGGTCTTCCCCCCGGACGTATCCGAGAGGGAACTCCAGTCCACGGGCGCACGTGGAGGTTTCCTGTCTTAGCACCCCAATCCGGGTCACTTAAAGAATGTTAAAAATCTCGGAAACTAAAAATGATAGGTTAATGCAATAAATTGTATTTAATAGACAATGTAATACTCCTTAAATGAAAGTAAAAAAATATGAGTCACCATACATTTTATTAACACAAAATTACTTAAAGAAAAAAACTGCTGATCTCTCCTTAAAACAAAAATAGGAAACATGAAATTTTTGAACTTTATTGCGATTTTCTTGAATTTTAATACTTCGTATTGCCTCCTCGTGCTTCCATTACTGCGTTTACGCGGTTTGGCATGCTGTACACCAAGTTCCTTATATGATTTTGGGGAATATTCTCCCATTCCTCTGTGAGAGCAATTTTGAGCTCACGAAGCGTGATTGGGGGTGGGTTTCGTTGTTTTACGCATCTGCCTAGCTCGTCCCAAGCATGCTCGATCGGGTTGATATCCGGGCTGCGCGCTGGCCACTCCATACGAGTAATGTTCATCTCTTGAAGGTAGTCATTCACAATCCTACCTGTATGAGGTCGGGCATTGTCATGCATAAATATAGCATCCTCACCTAAATTGACCATAAATGGACCAACGTGATCATTGAGGATTTCTTCCACATATCTTACGCTAGTTAAAGAGCCGTTTTCTATGATCACCAGCTCTGTGCGACTTTCAGAAGAAATTCCGGCCCACACAAGTACATACAGACCCACCACCGTAGGCTACTTTTTCTTCGATGCATGCTTGCTTGAATCTTTCCCCTGGTCTTCGATACACTCTGTGTCTTCCATCGTGCTTGTAGAGCATAAATTTTGATTCGTCGGAGAACATAACTTTTGACCAATCTTCAATACTCCTATTTACGTGGCTCTGGGCATATCTTAGTCTTGAAATACGATGCCCACGCTCCAGTTTAGGGCCGTTTGCAGGTCTAAGGGGTTTTAAGTTAGATTCAGCAAGCCGACGTCTTACTGTCCATGCACTTGGGTTACTTCCTCCGAGGCGTCGAAACTGATTGGTGAGTTCAGTTCCTGTGAGAAAGCGATTTCGAAGCATGGTGTTCACCAAGTATCGGTCTTCTCGTGCTGTGGTACACCTGGTTCTGCCCGTTCCTGGTCTGCGTAGGTTAGAACCAGTTTCTTCGTAACGTCGGAGAACTCTTTGTACTGTTGACAGCGACACACCGACAGTCCTGGCTGTATCGCGCTGACTCCGGCCGGTTTCCAGCATTGTAAGTATTCTGGTGCATTCTTCAGGCGTAAGCGACATAATTTCAGCTTGAATAATGAATATAGAGCACTATCAACATGGTTTATGTACCCACATAAATGACAGATTACAAACAAAAGCAAAACCAAATGCTGTAATTTCGTAGTTCCATCTTCGAAAGTGGCCCTTTTTCAAATTTGATTTTTTTATGATATAACTTTACAATAACTAAGAAGTTTTAATACCTTCATTTAAGGAGTATTACATTGTCTATTAAATACAATTTATTGCATTAACCTAGCATTTTTAGTTTCCGAGATTTTTAGGATTCTTTAAGTGACCCGGATTCATTGCTCTCGAGTGTATTTTGATTGAAAAAAAGGGATTTACAGTTAAAAGTATTAAATACCTACCACCCAAAAAAAACTGTTGTAATTGATTACAACAACAACCTACCATGCCATAGCTGTAGACGCTCATAGTCCTCTTCTTTGAGTTGAGTTTTCAAATATGATATAATAATTGGAACTTGGCGACCAGATGCATGCAGCATGTTTTGAGTAACAATTGTAAAAATTGCCAACACAGCCATATGAAGACTCAGCGCTGGATCTTCACAGTTCTCTAGCTCGGATATTAACTTTTCTCTGTGATTTTGAATAAGGAGTCTGAAAATATAATGGTAATAGAAAAAATAAAAATAATATTCCTCAATATCGAATGATGAATCAAACCAAAACATCTAGGTACATTAGTTTTCTAGCCAGTAATCGCGATTAAAGCCGTAACAGACGATCAAACTTGGTCCGGACCGCACCACGAACTTGGTGCGCTTCGAACCAAATTCACAATAGTTATGTCCGGCGGACCGTGTGCCATACGATCGAATTTGCTTCGGAAAGTTGGTGGTGCGGTTCGATGTCTGTCACGGCTTTTACTCATGATGCGATGCAATTGGACTGATTTGCGTCGTCGCCAACCAATTAGAAGTGAAAATCATACTGCTACAACTTAAACTTTTTACAACCTATGTAAAAAGTGTGGTTATCTGTGGGTAGATAGTAAAACAAAATTAAGCCACAGCTTAAATTAGTCGAATTACATGAATATGTCATAGTAGTAAAGATGATTTTCAGTACTATTTCGTCGACGACGCAAAAACACAACCAAATCGCGTTATGAAAAGGGCGCTAACTTGACACTGCCGAACGTAGGCCTCCCCCTTAGATCGCCACGCCGAACAACAATTCGGCGGGTCCATATTGGCTCACCTAAAGTTGTTTACCCGAAATTGTTCTTCCTAACGTAATCCGAATGATCACTCTTCCCAAAATTGTTCTTCCTAACGTAATCCGAATGATCACTCTTCCTAAAATTGTTCATCCTAAAGTTTTCATTCATACTTTTTGTAGTGCTATACCGGCGATGTTCATAACACTCGTGTTTTCGAAAACTGTAATTAATAATATCATTATTGAAAATATATCTAAACTCCTACTGTTTTCTTTCATAACGCTTTTATCCCTAAACTTGCGTCGAGCTACCTTGGTAGGTGGTAATCAGTAATATCGTACCCTTATTGCAAAAATCGATTATCTGCATTTTTTATTTGCAATAAGGGTACGATATACGCTCGCCCTTGCATCCTTAGTCAAATTGCTGACTACCACCTATGAAGGTAGCTCGACGGAGCCCCGCTTGCCGGGGCTCCTGTTTCTGTTTGCAAGGTATAAAGTAACCTAACCAAACCAAACTTCGGGGTGCCCCAAGTCCCGAGCTCGCTTCGCTCGCTCTTGCATCCTTTTATATCTAAACAAAAAAGATATGACTTTGAGTAATAGTGTAAAAGATGGTTATGTTGAGAAAATATAGGAAAACAAATAATATCAAAATAGATGTTTATTGCTACTGACATTATGAAGTCGAATGATTCGGAATTATGAACATTAGTGACAGAGCAATTAGGAGTTGTGATCATTAGGATTAAAAATGTTAGGAATACAATTTTCGGGTTTCCAATGAACGGAGTTTAAATTTTAAGTGAACTTTGGCGCGCCCCAATTCGCCACTTGCATCCATCGGTTGCCCGCGATGTCGTCGGTCCACCTAGTGGGAGGCCTGCCTACGCTGCGTCTTCCGGTCCGTGATCTCCACTCGAGAACTTGAGTCCATTGTTCAACTCAAACTGACTCAATTGCAATGATAACAATTACTGTATTAACAAAATATCGTCCACAAATTGAATATTAAGGCGCAATAAAATTGGCGAATCTTTGAATGAGTTAAAGACTGCTGAGCAATAGCGAACGGAACAAACGAAAACCCTCAGCGATCTAAAATAGATTTTCAACTTTATTCGCTAGGGTTTAAAGTTGAAAATGTTTTAGAGATTACTGAGCGTTAACGTTTATCGTCTAGCACTCTAGCGGGTCTGGGTCTATAGACGTTTTGGTGTACAGGGCCTATAGCCAAACGGCAAGCAATAATCGTTAACGCTAATACATTTTCAACTGACGGCACGGTTAGCGCAGTGGCTGAGCGATTGGACTGCTGCGCTGCGTGTCGCGGGTTCGATTCCCGCACGGAGCAGATATTTGTATGATCTACAAGTAGTTGTTTCGTTTGTGTATGTGGCAACACAGGAGAAAGTCCTAGTGTGGGGCAACGTTTTTTTAAAAAATAAACAAAAATATATAAACAAATAAACTATATACCCCCGCACATAAAGTTGAAAATATATTAAAGATGACAGATCGTTTTCGCTTGTTTCGTTCGCTACCGCTCAGCAGTCTTTAATGGATTTTCAACTTTATGCGCTGGAGTTTAGAGTTGAAAACGTATTAGTGACTGCTGAGCGATAACGATTTATCGATTGCCGTTTGGCTATAGGCCCTATACACCAAAGCGATACCTAGTACGGTACATTGACAGTACACTGAATCGACAGTCCGCTATCGAAAGTACACCGAATAAATTACGCGTCGTTGTGTCACATTCTCACCGGGCTACCCGTCTTAGTGCCTTTTCACATGTTCCGGTTGCCGGGTAGCCGGTGCCGAGTAGCCGGCGGCGCAGTGTATGGCAACTTACGCCGGTACGTGTGAAAGCTATACCATAAAGCTATGCCATACACTACGCCGCCGGCTACCCGGCAACCGGAACGTGTAAAAAGGCACTTAGTGCCTTTTCACCGGCGTAATTTGCCATACACTTGCCGCCGGCTACCCGGCAACCGGAACGTGTGAAAAGGCACTTAGGCTTACCTCCCTACGTGTCAAGTTTTTGGATTTTTTTTATGTAAACATGCTGTTTATAAATATCTAGTTGGCGACAAATGCCAGATCTTATGGCCTCCAATACTGCACAAATAGCCGCTGTAATCGCACACCACACACAGCGTAAGATAGAGTTTAATGTTGTTTGTTTTATGTTTATAAATTAAAATGTATCTAAATTAAATGTTATGAAAAATATCTAGTTTTAATTCCGCTACAAAAATCCAGGCTTCATGCAGGATGCAGTGCCACCCTCATGCATATGCACATGAAGCAAAGGACCCACCCTCCCGCCCACATGCATATGCATGCCTCGAATCATTCGAGGCCGAGCGCTTGTCGAGTCAACATCTCCTGAGGATGCCCCGTGGAGGGGCAAAACACGTGTCGAGTATAGGTTTGATTGCATGGCATGTTTTTCCATTTTTTCTTGCACGTATGCATATGCATATGGGCGGGAGGGTGGGTCTTTTGCTTCATGTGCATATGCATGAGGGCGGGAGGGTGGGACTGCATCCTGCATGAAGCCTGGATTCTTGTAGCGGAATTAAAACTAGATATTTTTCATAACATTTAATGTCATGGATTTCCGCAAAGTAACGCCTGATTTTATAATCTAATGTATCTAAATTTAAATAACTCAAAGGTGACTGACATAGTGATCTATCAACGCACAGCCCAAACCACTGGACGGATCGGGCTGAAATTTGGCATGCAAGTAGATGTTATGACGTAGGCATCCGCTAAGAAAGGATTTTGATCAATTCTTCCCTCAAGGGGATAAAATAGGGGTTCATCCCCTATTTTATCCCCTTGTTAGTTTGTATGAAACTTTGTCCATTTTATATCGATCGGCCTGAGACTTTGCATGCATAAAGCTACTATGACGTAGGCATCCCCTAAGAAAAGATTTTGATAAATTCTACCCCTAAGGGGATAAAATAGGGGATGAAAGTTTGTATAAATCTTCTTAGATTTTCGACTGATTACGCGAGCGAAGCCGCGGGCAAAAGCTAGTTCTTGTATATTCACCGAATTGTATTTTGAAAATATTTTACGATGACTTCTCCCACTAGAGCTGTGTGTCCTCAATTCCTCATTGCCCAGGCTCTACACGTCTTTTTTCGCAGCACGGTCTTAGAGTGCTTATCGGGCATTAGCATAAGGCTGCCTGTCCATTGACGCGGAGCGAGCTGTCAGAGCGGAGTGAGCGAGTATTGCGGAGTTGCGGACTGTGTCTGTCCATTGATCCGGAGCGGACCGAGCGGACTGTGCGGAGCTAGGCCGAGTTCACGCAACGAGTCATTTGAGTGAAGGGCGCGGCGACGGGGACGGTCAGTATGTAGGTACGCGAAATATTACTGAAACAGACATGTCGTCGACACAAAAGTTGAAATGCATTGCATTACCTTGAATTGCTTGAAGAAGAACTGGACTCAGAAGAAACCGAATTACTTACAACATACTGATACTATATTAATAAATAACTCTATGAGAAAGCATAGATTTACGCCCTAGCACCTCTCCAACCACTCTTCAAAGAGGGATCTTACCGCCGCAATTGTAACATGCTCAGGCAGATGATTTTGTTGTGGTATTATTTTGAAAGTTTGATATCTCCTAAGATATTCATTGAAATCAAACGATGTTAAGGGCAACTTTATTCAAAATTAAATGCTTGTGATGATTAACGTATCTATTTGGATAAGGATTAATATCATGTTAATGAAAATACCTACGCAAATAATGCATAACTTTAAAACTTTGATTTCCATAAAAATGGTTATATTGACTTAGTCTTAAAAAATAGATATACATATGTATACTCTCGCGGACTTTATTTTAGAATTTTTCATGAGGAATAATTCCGTTGTAAATAATTTTTGTGTATCTTTAACCGTTTACGCAGCGCGCGCAACGGAAGCTCTCGAAACATTTTCCCGGGTTTGAAACATTTCTCATTGCTGCTCCGCTCCTATAGGTGATAGCGTGATGTTATATAGCATATAGCCTTCCTCGATAAATGGACTATCAAACACAAAAATAATTTTTCAATTCCAACCAGAAGTTTAGGGGATTTATTTCATTAAACCAAACAAACAAACTCTTCTTCTTTACAATATTAGTATAGAAGTATAGCCAGCTCGCTCAATAAGAACAGAAAGGGTGGGGGAAGACTTTACTATAAAAAGAGGAGTCAGGCAAGGAGACCCGATATCACCCAAACTCTTCTCTGCAGTATTGGAATACGTTTTTAGACGCCTTGAATGGGACAACTATGGAATTAGCATTAACGGAGCACAACTGAATCATCTTAGATTTGCCGATGATCTAATACTTCTTTCATGCGACGCAAGAACCCTGCAAGAAATGCTCGAACAGCTGGTACGTGAAAGTGGAGATGTTGGACTGTCAATGAATACCTCGAAAACTAAAATAATGACAAACGCAGAAAATATCCCCATCATGGTCAATGGTAGCACGATAGAATATGTCGAAGAATACACGTATCTTGGTCAAATAATATCTCCAAAAGACCTCACAACAAAAGAGATTAACAACAGAATTAATCTGGCTTGGAAAAGATACTGGTCTTTAAAAGAAATAATGAAAAACCGCCATGTACCACTCAAATCCAAGAAAAAAATATTCGATTCGTGTATTCTACCGGTTATGACGTACGGTTGCCAAACATGGAGTTTGACAGAACAGAATATACGTAGTCTAGAGACCTGCCAACATAACATGGAAAGGAGCATACTCAACATCCAACTAAAAAATCAAATAAAACTGGAAACAATTCGCAAGCGAACTGGAGTTACGAGTGTCACATATTGTATTAAAAAACTAAAGTGGAGATGGGCAGGGCACTTGATGAGGTGTAAAAATGACAAATGGGCTAAGGATGTAACGGACTGGTGTCCAAGACAATATAAAAGAAAGAGAGGGAGGCAGTTCGTAGATGGGAGGACGACATCAAAAGGATAGCTGGCATTACTTGGAGAAGGATGACATATGATCGCACTCTGTGGCAAGTTTTAGGGGAGGCCTTTGCTGGGAAGCAACACGATCTTCGTGAAACTGGTGTCCATTAATAAAAATTTTGCATGTAATTAAACTTTATGTAAGATTGATGAATAAAGGCTATTATTATTATTATAGCCAGCTCGCTCCGCCATCTCGCACCGCCATGCCAGCTCGCACCGCTAGCAAACGCCGCTTCCAAAAATGTATGAATTTTAAAAACTAGCTCGCAGATCCATGTCCACTGGAGCGGAGCGGAGTTTTTATGCAATCCTATTGGTTAATATTTTCTCTTTTCTCCGCTCCGCCAGCTCGCTCCGCATCAATGGACAGGCAGCCTAAGGATGCTGCGTCGTCCACCGCACATGCTGTCGCTTTTTGACGTCGACGCCTCGCTTATTCAACCTCGCCTGGGTCTGCAAGAATGCTGTCTGAAAGATCTAGGTTTCCTTAAGAAGTCTACTGCAGTTCTGAGGCATATACCCAAGGCGGCGCGTAACTCCGCTGCTAGTCGGCTTAGTGTTTTGTTGGACAGGTGTGTGGAATCCAACGGTTCTGAAGACTGGCGCCTTGCTGACGTTTGCTTTCAGGGCGTTTAAGGTACCATCTCGTTCTGGTGGTGGTAGTCTTGCTCAGAAGGTTAAAAATAATATTTTATCCTTGGATATATCTCTTCCCTCAGGCGGGGACTTTGAGAGGGGTTCTTTGGCTGCAACTCTTATCAAGATTGTCGAGTCAAAGGTTTTTGAGGGTGACTTGTCCGGTGTGGTTCGAGTACTCATTTCTGACGATTTTTTCGGCAAAGCTGGCCCCGAGACTCTCGCTTCGCTACGGTCAAAGCATCCGCCGCCTTCTAGGTCCCTGTCTTTTTCAGATACCCCAGGCATTTCAATAGCACCATTAATGGTCAGTTGTGAGCAGGTTGCTCAACGTCAGGGCAACCTGCTCACAACTGACCATTAATGGTGCTATTGAAATGCCAACGCCCTGACGTTGAGCTCCTCTCGGCCAGGTTCTTCGGCTGGTTTGGATGGGTTAAGGCCAGCCCATCTAAAGGAGTTGGTGTCAAGCTCGGCCGGTGATAGTTGTCCTCGACTGCTGAAGAGCCTTTCGACCTACATGAACTTTATGCTGAGTGGTCGAGTAAACCTGGAGGTATTACCATACTTTTACGGTGCATCTCTGTGTGCTCTTCGCAAAAAGGACGGTGGGCTACGTCCCATCGCCGTGGGTAGTACCCTCAGGCGCCTCGCAGCTAAATTGGCGTGCGGAGCTGTGTAAGAGGCGATGGCTGATTATCTGCAGCCTCGTCAGCTTGGTTTTGGTACCCCTTTAGGCTGCGAGGCTGCTATTCGGGCATTCGTGGCCGATGAGGTAAATTCCGGAAGTGTTGTCATTAAACTCGACATTCGTAATGCTTTTAATTCTGGCGAAAGGGATATTCTGCTTAAAGAGGTTTTGGAGCACACGCCTACTCTTTATCCAATTCTTTATCAAGTGTACAGGTGCCCCTCAAGTTTGTTATATAATAATAATAATTTAATTGTGTCTCAGGTGGGAGCACAGCAAGATCTGAAGTCCCCGCTGAATGTTTGATATTTAGATGATGGTACCATAGGTGGGGCTCCGGATCAGGTTTGTGATGATTTACGGTAGTTAATTCCTCGTCTTGCTGAAATTGTGCTGGAAGTGAATGGGTCAAAGTGTGAAATCTTTCCTTGTTCTGATGGCCTTGGAGCAGCGTAGACTCCTTCTGTTGGCTGCTGTAGCACGTTTGAGGCAGCTCTCCAGTCACATCGCTTTGCTTTTGCTAAGGATGTGTTTTGCGGCTCCGAAAGTTTTTACTGCGAACCATGTGGGCGCCCCACATGGTTATACTCGAATGAGGTTTTTGCTTTCGACGTAGCGCTTAGAGAGTCAGTCGTCGAAATTCTCAACGTTAACTTAACTGACTCGCAGTGGGATCAGGTTTCATTGCCGGTCCGTTTTGGGGGTTTGGGTGTGAAGCGGATTGCCGATGTAGGTCTGCCGGCTTTCCTTGGCTCGGTGCATGGGGTGGTGGCTTTGGTTACTAAAATTCTCTCTCCTAACGGTGGCCAAGTCATCATCCCTTATGCTTCTGAGGCTTGTGAAGCTTGGCGCGACCGGAATCCGGGCATGGACTCGCCTTGTACTCCTGCTTCTCAGGGACGGGGCGACGACGCTGGGACGATATTGGCTCCAGAGGGGTTTGGGACCGCCTTTTGGGTGTGTCTGGTCCGGAAGCTGGTGCTTGGCGTCATGCTTTGCCATCTCCGAACTTAGGCACCCTTCTGGACAATGAATCCTTTCGTGTGGCCGTGGGTCTTCGAGTGGGCTGTGAAGTGGTCGAGCCTCACGTTTGCATTTGTGTATCCAAGGTCGATGCGTGTAGATATCATGCGCTCAGTTGCGATCGTTGCCTGGGTCGTTTTCCACGCCATCATTCTCTGAATGATATCATTCGTAGGGCTTTAATTTCTGCTGGTGTCCCTTGCTTGTTGGAGCCCCCTGGACTTCCTAGGTCTGACGGTAAGAGGCCAGACGGTTTAACATTGGTGCCGTGGCAGAGGGGCAGATGCTTGATTTGGGACGCCACTTGCGTCAATACCTTCGCAAGGTGTCATTTGGCGCGAACGTCGTTAGCCGCTTCTGCTGCGGCTGAGACCGCCGCTACGTCCAAACATGTCAAGTGTGCTGTCCTTCAGTCACGGCACGGGAACATCACGGGGTGATTTATTTGATTAGTACCATAACTACCTAATATGACTTTAATTTAATTTTTCATGTTTGTAGCAATGAATTTAATATTTTAATAGGTATTCCAATTTATAATTCCCTGTTTTAATGACTTTATTTTGTAATTCGTATTTTAATGTGTGTTTTGTATTGACCATGTATGGATTTGATGTTTGAAATTTTGAATGTGTAAAACAAGAGACGAAATAAGTTTATAGTTAAGTTAAAAGTACCTAATGTAATAAAACTTGTAAACAACATTTAATGTTATGGAAATAAATGACAATACTTACTTGTCTTTCTTTTTATCAACTTTTTTCAAAATCATTCCAAACTCTGATAGACACACATCCACTGCTTGGAAGAACGATTCCATGTTTTGATCGGACAATGTTCCATTTAACAACACCAATGGCTTCATAAATTCGTCAGATAAGTCATTGATTATTTTATTTCTTTGTTCAACTGTTAAAACATCAGCTTGCATGGATATATTACACTGGTTTGCTGCATACTTGCAAAATTCTGAAAGTATATCGCCTCCAAGCGATTTTAGTAAATATTTAATAAACTGGGGTTGCACATCAGAGGGCAACGACTTTAAGCCTTTTTCATAAAGCTTTATGTCATTAATCAAAATGTTAAGTTTGTCTTGGGCAGAAGTGTGTGTTTGTTTTCTGTTTTGACTAGCATCTTGAAGCAATTTTTCGGCTGTTTCTTTTGCTATGGTCATGGCTGTTTGATTTAAACCTCTGAAAAATAAAACTTGATTTGAATATCAATCAAACAATGTTGAGAGAGAAGAACACTCAAGTCTAAAACAATCAATAAATTAATCTTTAATCCGTCAATATTAAATGAATATCAAGTGATGAAATTGACAGTTGATTATTCACATCAATAATCGTAGCCTAGACACAAACACCTACTTGTAAACTTGTTTAAAACAGGGAGAAGTTACCGTTTTGCATACTTTGTATGCAAAATGGTAACTAAGGTAAAATAAATAGTTAGATAACAAATTATCTACTCAGTTCAGGAGGTGAGAATAGGGTTGAAACAGGGGTCAAGAACACCCCAAAATTGCACACATGTTAACATCGAATTTAAAAATAGACATAATATTCTATAATCTGGACCCCAAAAACATTTTTTAAATATTTTTACAACAGTACCTAGGTATTAATAAAAAAAAGTAAATGATAAGAGTTATTTAAAAGTTCAAGATGACTACTGTGGTTAAATTATTATTAAGCATTAGAAATGTTAGATTTTATTTACCCCTGAAGATGTTCTGCAACACTAGTCAGTAAGTCGTCTAATCCTTCGTTCTCTAAAGTTCCTTTGATTATACATTCAACATCTTCAATGCTAACAATCTCTAGTTGTGCTTGAGACTTCTTAGCTACAATGGGACTCTCATCCGAGTCTGAATCATGTGTGGCTTGTTTCCCCCGAGCATGTTTCTTTACAGCCTTTGTTTTAGTTTCTCTTCCTAGAATACCCCCTCCCCCTTTTCCAGATGCAGCTTTCCTTCTGCGCTCCTCACGCCTTTCTGCTTTATGGTCTACATGGCTTGCATGAGCAAATTCGGTAGCTTTATTGATTTGTTTCTCTAAATGGAACTGTTGGAATTTACCAGACTTCACAACTTCTTCTGCTTTTCGTTGTGTCATAGGCATACAAGCTTGTTTCAAATTTTCAATGTATTGATGGCTGAAAACTAAAGAAAGGATATTCTGCATTATTAATAACTGCCTTTTTTCTTTTATACAAAAAGTCAATGTAGAAAGTGATATTTACCTGTGTTATCAAATACTATTGTAGACTTCGCCTTCTTCAAGAGAGCTTCTAACACATTTTCTATGTCTGTGTCTGTCAAAACTGATGGCAGCAAAGAAACAACATCTAAATAACTTTTAGATGCTATGCATTCTTCCAGAGCCGTTTCTAATTGCTGCTTGATATGTGCACCAATTACACAAGTGCTAAGAAAAGTTAAATCTTCATTTGTTAGTATGCGTTTGACATAACCTTTAGGGTCTGATATCCCTAAACGGGATAGAGCATCATACTCTAAATAGTTATTTTGTTTATAAAAGCTCACTACCCAGTCATTTTGAGATTTAGTGTAGCATGATGGCACATACAATGCTCCAGCCTGGCGTCCAGTCAACATTCCTGGGGCATTTAACTGATCAAACAATGAGGAGAACAGGCGGTCAGACAAATTGCAATGATTCACTATTACTGCCACCGGTGTTGGCTTCAGCAAACCCATTAAAGCCCCACGAATCTTGGCCTTTGTTCTAGTTATATATTCTTCAGTATAGAAGGTTCTAGGTTCAGAGGGATCTTGTTTTCCAAAAATAATTTTCCCCAAATATTTCTCTAAAACACTATGTTGCAATAATTCTGCTGGCAAGTCATACTGTAAAGTCAACTCCCCTACTGATACTTGGCCTTGCAGTTGCAGTTTCTCATTAATTTCCCTTGCCACTTTTTCCAGATAATAATGAGCTATCAGATAACCGGACACCAATTGCACCTCCTTTCCTTTTATGATTTCAGAGACACTGTTATTGATCTGGCTAAGGTCAACATTAAGCTCTTTTGCAACATCAACTGTATTAATGCGCCCACCATGCACATACAGTTCATCTTTGATTTCTTTAACAAGTTGTTGAGGAGTGAGATACTCTTTTCCATCGGTGGTAAAAATTACATCAATTAACTTTAACTCAATTAGTTTTGTGACAATTTCTATGCAGTTTCTTTCTGATAGTCTGAAACCAATATGAATTATTAGCTAAACCTTTAGTTTTGATGGTTTTTGTTGACATACACATTTAAAAACTAAAAACAGACATTCTTTAAGTACATAATATAATAATAATGAATGATAAATTGAGTTGAGGTTTTTTGAGGTTTAAAATAGGTATATTATAGTTGTTTGAGGTTGGTTAACGTTTAAAATAGGTATATTATAGTTTTAAAATGTATAACTACTTGTAAATATTCGTATGCCGCTTTGTGTGGTGGATAAGCTGATCAAAAAAAAATTAACATCTCTGTCCCTACCATATTCAACAAATAAATGTCTTTGTCTTTGTTGTTATGCACAAATCCGAGAATGGCTGGACCAATTTAACAATTCTTTTTTAACCATTTACAAAAAGGAGTTTGGACTTGATCCCATAAAAATTTCATTCAGTTTGGTTCAATAGTTTTCATTTTATGAGCATTTCTTATGTTATTATATATAGATACTCCGCCCCTAAGACGACCCTCTGACCGATATTTGGATTAAAAAATTAAAGAAATGTTGTAGTGGTAGTAGTGTTTTCCAGTAGTTGGTAGTAAAAATGTCAATGATTTTTTTTACATATTTAGAACTATCCTAAGAAAAAGGTTTCTTTTTTTCACTACTACTAGCTACCCCTAGTTCATTAAAACTCTCACTGCCAGAAGAAAGTTAGGGTAAAGTCTAGTATTCGGTAGCAGGCGGAGGAGGGGGTGAGGGGGGTGAGGGGGAAGGGGGGGAGTCCCCTACCCCCCGGTACCACTCCCATGTTAAGGTCATGCACCGTTCTTGAGAAAAACCAATTTTTGTAACCTAACTTTAAAACTTGTTGTGGTCACATAATAGGCGTATTCCAAAAACTTGGTATAGTCTAGCATAAGGAGGGAGGTGCCCCCTGTGTCCTGGCACCACTCTCCTGTAAAGGCAGCGCCCAGAACCCGCCATCTCTTCGAATCTTACCTAAATCTAACCTGTCCGTGTCGGGGTGTCCCGAGCTCGCTCTTGCATCCTAGGTCAACTAGGTCATTGATTACTACCTACCAAGGTGGCTCGACGGAGCCCCGCTTCGCGGGGCTCCTACTTCTGGGTGGTTTAAAAAAAAATAACAACGAAGGGGATGGCGGGGTCTTTCAGACCCCGCCATCCCCTTCTAACCTAACCTGTCCGTGTCAGGGTGCCCCAAAGTCCCGAGCTCGCTTCGCTCGCTCTTGCATCCTAGGTCGAAAAACTGATTACTACCTACCAAGGTGGCTCGACGGAGCCCCGCTTCGCGGGGCTCCTACTTCTGGGTGGTTTAAAAAAAAATAACCACGAAGGGGATGGCGGGGTCTTTCAGACCCCGCCATCCCCTTCTAACCTAACCTGTCCGTGTCGGGGTGCCCCAAAGTCCCGAGCTCGCTTCGCTCGCTCTTGCATCCTAGGTCGAGAAACTGCATTGATTTTTTTTTCCAACTGATTTTGCACCATAGACAATACGTGGTGTATATATGGTTGTCAATCGCCCGTTTTTAAGTTCCGTTTTCGATTTTATCTGATTTGAGGTTAGAAAAATTGGTTTTCATTAATTTCTCGAAAAATACATTATCTTGTGAAAAATGTGGTAGCATTACAATCGGGGACTTATACCTTACCAATTGCAAGCCTTTCTTAGAGCTCGGGACTTGGGGCACCCCGACACGGACAGGTTAGATCCAAAATGGGGGGTCTGGGCGCTGCCTTTACAGGAGAGTGGTGCCAGGACACAGGGGGCACCTCCCTCCTTATGCTAAACTATACCAAGTTTTTGGAATACGCCTATTATGTGACTACAACAAGTTTTAAGGTTAGGTTACAAAATTGGTTTTTCTCCAGAACGGTGCATGACCTTAACATGGGAGTGGTACTGGGGGGTAGGGAACTCCCTCCCCCTCCCCCTCACACCCCTCACCCCCCCCCTCCGCCTGCTACCGAATACTAGACCCAACCCGAAAGTTATTCTGTATGTATTATAGCATATGGGCCAGGGTCCTCTTCGTAATACGGTATGTGGTAAATACAAGGTAAATAAGATTATAGTATTGCGTACCTCAGGGACGTCGAACTTAGTTGAGCTTTTTGAAAATCAGCTGCTAATCTTTTTATCTCATCCCAATCCGATGATGGCGCCATAATAGCAACCAATTGAAATTAATCTTAAAAGTAAAACTCTGTAAAGCTGCGACGGCTGACGGCTGACGTGACAAGGTGACAAATGACAACTGACAAGGTACAGAGTGTTGCCAGGTTTGAAATCAAGGGGATGGTAGAATTCTTCTAAAAATACGGTAGATTTTCCAAAATTACGTTGTAAAAATGTATTTGAAATACGGTAGAATTACCTTGTTTATTTAGTAGCATGTTAGAGTGATTGCGTAGTCTTGTGTTTTTTTGCAATATTAATATCAGTGACAAGTTATACCTCGATCAAAATATGATTCGCGACATTACCAAATATTATTTAAAATCTATGAATGATCAAAGCATTCGCTCCCACAAGAAAATTTGAATTTCGCGGGCTACTATTACGCAATCACCCATATGGTTCAGAGTAAAAAAAAACATCTTTTTTATCAAAATCAGACAGCAGTATGTTTCAATGTTTTTAGGCATATCGATTTAGTGTTTTTGGATCATATCGTGAGTGGGATTAAAATCAATACAGGTTTTCCCTTGACGCTATATAGCCTGCTGCGTTATGAGATTTCCCTTGATGGATTTCGTAAGAAGTTTATTCCATTTTTTTGTCCTTATGTCGTTAACTCTGCTGAAGACTCTTTCGCACTCAGCATTCGAGTGTGGTAGAGACAAAATGGCCAACATACATTTTGGCAAGTGTTTGAAATAGGTATTTAAAACTAAATACGCTCTTTATTGGGTATTACGGTGTATTTTGCTACCGTAATTATAATCCTACGGTAGGTGGTAAATATTTCCTGGTTACGGTGTTATTACGGTTAAGTTGGCAACACTGACACCTACTTTTACGTTGTATTGGCATAAAGGCCTAGAAGCCATGCCAAAAACATTTTCAAAAAAAAAAAAACTACGTTGTAAATGTCAACCTGTGCTGTCAACTGTCAATGTCAAGTGGCACCTAGCACATCGGTTTAAAGGTAGGGACAAACTGAACCCACGTACGCAACGTATGCAACGCGTTATTAAATTTTAATATAAACGGTTGAATTTGTATGCCTAGAAACACGCTAATCATACGCAATACTGTCACTGATAAGTGTGTTTCTAGGCATACAAATTCAACCGTTTAGATTTAATAACACGTTGCATACTTTGCGTACGTGGGTGCAGTTTGTCCCTACCTTTTAAATCCGGTATCATAGACATTTTTTTTTTTTTTGGTTTTTTTCGCCTCTTTGGGACAGGCAAAGGGAGCTGAGCCCATACAGCCAAGGTATCATAGACATTAGAATTGTCTTTGTCTTTGGTTATTGGTATATTGTAGACTTCTTTCTTTGATTAGGCTGTATGGGCTTAAGCCCTTCGCCTTTTCCGATTGGAAGGAAAGAAAAATACCAAAAAAAAAAAGTCTTTGATTCAAGTTCATTCATTCCCACGTTTTTTCTATTCAATACCTATTGTTGTGCTTACGTTGTGCTCTGCGGTGCCTTAGGTGAAAATTAGGTACCTATATAGAGATTTTGGCTAAATATAGTACGCTAAAACCATAAAATATGTCATTGGTAACTCAGGCAATTTTCTAAAAATAATTGTTTTATTCACATTTTCAGCACTTGATTGAAAGTCACTGAACACAAGTAAAAAATGGAAGGTGATAAATTGGACACTTCCAATCCGAAATCATATTCGGGAATACCGGAGGCCGTATTTGTCGTAAGTTAACGAAATCATTATCTATTGTAATACATAAACGAAAATTAGTACCGTGTCCAATTTTATGATAACACCGAAAAATATCTCAAATAAAGTAATGGTCAAAATAACCTTAGTTTTCATTTAATGATTCTTAGGATATGTGTATAATAACATTTAATTGGGTCTAATTTCTGGTTATTTCGTGTATCTCATCCATTCTGTAACTTTTATAATAACCAACATGTATTTTCAATGACAGGATAATGTAGATGAATTTATGAGTAAGCCCGAAAATAGTGGTGGTGTGGACAAAGTCTTGAGGAGCTTAGATGAACAACATGCTAAATATAAACACATGGAATTGTCACTAGCAACAAAACGCAGGCGACTGCGTCAACAGATACCTGATCTTGGACGGTCTTTAGAAATGATTGAAAAGCTGAAAACTCAGAAAGAGGAAATGGAAACCAAGTTTCTGCTTAGTGATCAAGTATTTGTTAAGGTAATCATAATTTTGTAAAAGTAAAAAATCTTTGTTGCAATATGTAAGCAAAGTATGAACCAATCAATTTGTGTTCCTACATACTTGCTCTTATTGAAGATTATGTAGCATGGTGCCGTAGAAATGTGTTTTGTCAACAGAAGTAAAGAAAGTAATAATAATATTCCACAACTATCACACAACGCCATCTAGTCCCAAGCTAAGCAGAGCTTGTGTTATGGGTACTAGACAACTGGATAAACATACTTATATATTTCTAAATACATACATATTATAGATAAATTACACCCAGACACAGAACAAATGATCGTGCTCATCACAAAAACATTTGTCCTGGGTGGGAATCGAACCCACAACCTCCGGCATAGTAGTCAGGGTCACAAACCACTAGACCAACAGTGTCTAAATGTAGGATGATTTTTATTATTTTAACTATGGCTATGTTCTAAATAGAGAAATGTTTCTATTCTTCAGTTGTGTATGAATACTTGAGCAAAAAAAAAAAAACAATTTAATTGTATAAAAATCACTTTGAAAAAATAACTTTTGTCTATTCTTTGTAGAATAGAGGCAAAATTGGTCATGCTACACATGCTGTGAGAAACACTTCATAAGGTGTTCACTGTTCAATAATTTTACTACCTTCCACCATGTACCATGATAACATTTAATTGATTTTTAGGCAAACATACCACCAACTGAAAAAGTGTATTTATGGCTTGGGGCAAATGTTATGTTAGAATATACATTAGATGATGCTGAAAATCTCCTTTCATCAAATATGGCAACTGCTACGAAGAACCTGGCATGTGTTGAGCATGATTTAGATTTCTTAAGGTAATTTACATTGTAATTTACTTCAATCCATTAATTTTCCATTTCATTATTCATTATATTATAGTTGATATTCTTTAAAATTACAGAGATCAATGGACAACAACTGAAGTCAATATGGCGAGAGTTTACAACTGGGATGTGAAGAGGCGCCAGGCAGCTAAGGCATCTAGTTAATAACAATCTCAAATACCTTTACACCTACAGGACTATGCACTCAATAACTTAAAAATGTATTGAAATGCTGAAATACTTTATAGTTTTCTACTGGAAAGGCCTGTCAGATTGTTTTCTTGAAAAGCTTGGGGGTATAAGAATTATTGTTATCCTTTCAAGCATTTCTAGACAGCTTTTTATTGAATTGAGTTTTATTGTTTACTAACTGATCTAGAAGATTAAATTATTAAGTCTAATAATGTCTAAATATTTAATTGAAAAGAACAATTATTTATTATATTCATTATTGTTTAGGGACTTCATTGGATCACAATGCTCAGCTCACATCAAGCATCAAAATGCTTGAGCAGTTTTTATTAATAAAACCCTAACATGATTTTCCACAACCAGTCTGATGTCCTAATTTATCAGTATGTTTTATGCTTATTTTTGTCTTTGCTTTATATATTCCAAAAATTGATACCTAACTATATCAAATATCACTAATGAGCATGGATGCTCCTTTTCATCTTATCAAAAGATTCAACTAATCCATGCATTAAATATAAACATCCAATATACCTATTGAAATGCATTAAATTATAACAACTGCTTTTGAAGTATGATTTTTGTTCATTTTTCGGTGTCTCAGACTTCTCCAGTCTCAAGTTTTCCGAGGACCTAAGATATCTAATGTGTGTCATGAAGGAACTTGAAACGTTCATTGAGATAAAACTTTATGTCAACGTAATAAGGGTGTTACTAATGCCATTCGCATCGGATCGCGTCGTCCGAGCCGAGCCGATGCGAATGGCATTAGTAACACCCTTATTACGTTGACGTAAAGGTTATCTTGACCGGCTTAAGCCGATTCCGCGTCGATAAATGTGGGGGGGACCCTATCTCGCCTGATGATATGCTATGATGAGGGCAACTATACACTCATAACCTAAAGACCTAAGGTTGTAGCCACAATAATAGTATAGGGCTTAGTTGTAGCTTTCAGGAAAAAAGATCAGACACGCGGCTAGTACTGTAATGATCGCGCCTTCTCAGTTAATCTCAATGCTTTGCAGAGGCTATCGATGGGTGGAAGTATGTCACGTTCCCGCTAAGGTACAAGGTATACTACTCACTTGGGGATACCTGTGGACCCCACCCGTGATTTTACGTAGCATAAATTTTTAATTTATATATTTGTATTTTTTCATCTTTCTTAGAGTTAGCGTTGTATAACAGCAAATATTAGGCGCCAACTCTCAAGAAACGCCATTTTATAAATTTCACACGATTTTAGTGACTCCAATAGCAAAAATTTATAAGACTAGACACAATCTCAGTACTGAAAAATAGTAATTTTGAGGCGTTGTCATTTTTTATGTTTTTCAAATGATTTTTTGTTGTACTTTTAATTAGAAGTTTTTAGTTCCTATTTTTCAAGAAAAAAATAATAATTTACTCAGAAACAAATTATTTTATTAAAGAACAAGGTCCAAAATTGTATGGACACCGTCCCCACCCTTGTAGCACCTTAAAACCTATGTTAATCGAAGGGCCATAGTTATCTTATCATTTTATTGTACTACGGCGAAACTGAAATGTGCATCCGAAAAAAGTTACATTGACATGAAGGAACCGGAATCATCACAATATTATGTTCCCAATCACGATCGTTTTCTTCTTTATTGTTACTGTTGGATGATTTTGTTCGTTCGTGGCTAATTGAGGAGCTCGTGGCTAAATAATTACAGCCGCACAGGCTGCTCATTTGGGTTAAGCCGCGCTTGCCGAGGTTGGTCTGTGGATGGGTGACCAGCTCTCATAGCGAGTTTCCTCCGAGCCTCGAAAAGCACGTAAAGCCGCTGGTCCCGGCCATCATTTGTAGATCTTTGACAGTCGTTACTGTTAGTCAGAAGCTCTCAAGTCTGACCACCACCAGTCTTACCATGGGGTATCGTATTACCCAGTGACTGGGTTGTGGAGTTCTGATAGGCAGTCGCTTTATGTAAAATACTGATATGCAGCTGCATCTAGTTCGACTGGAAGCCGACCCCAATATAGTTGGGAAAAGGCTAGGAAGGTGGTGGATGATTTCGTTCGGAGTTTTCAAACAACTCTTTGGAACTAGGGACTTCCGCACGGGAACAATTTACAGGGCCAAGAAAAGATCAATGAAGAATTCTGTTGAATATCGTTATTCACAATAACAAATATCAAATAGTTTTGACGGTTTATTGGGAGTTTTCAAATAAAAATATCTTTTTAATTACATTATTCGGTGTTTTCAGTGTCTATTACAATATTGTCCCAGGCACTGGCTGGTCCAACGAAATTCTCTAAATGCCTTCCAACTCCATAGAGCAGTAATATGCTTGAATAGCGTGAGCATGACTGCTTCGCAGAAGGAGGCGGCCGCTTCCCACTCCGTCTCGCCCCGCAGCATGGCCTCTACGGGCGCGAAAGGTCTCCGCCTATCGCCGTCATGAGGACACCGTGGTGCTCTGCCCAAGCGGGGCAGTCCTGCACCGTATGCTCCACTGTGTCCTCAGGGCAATCCTCGCAGTGGTGACACCCAGGCGTTCTTCCCTCCCTATCAGACGCAGGAACCACCCGAAACTTCCGTGTCCGGTGAGGACCTGCGTCAAGCGGAAGGTGAGGATGCCGCCCTTGGCGCATCTCTACCCACTCCTCAAAGAGGGGCCTCACCGCCGCGATTGCGGCGGGCCCGGACTGATGAGGGTATGCCTGGGGCGGCGAATTGTACTAATACGCGATGGATCGTATCGGCCGATGCGATGAGGGGATATGGGTGCTCATGGGTGCGTCTCATTTCATATAAAGTTATTTGATATATTTTCATTTCAATAACGTTCACATGATATAATCAACGTGAGAAATACCAACGATTGATATAATTTCTTTACACATAATGTTTGTGTTACTCTAAAACTCATTTCATATAATATTATTTGATATAACGTTTATTTAAGCGAAAATCATTATGATAACGTTTGAAACATATAATTTAACGTTTAGTATCCAAGAGCAAGCGAAGCGAGCTCGGGACTTGGGGCACCCCGACACGGTTTACTTTAATCCTTGCACGCAGAAATAGGAGCCCCGCGGAGCGGGGCTCCTATTACTAGGTAAATCAGAGTTAGATTACATACCAGGAAGAAAAAAAAATTAGACCAAATAAGTTTTATGTCTTTTGAGTGGTATACAAAACGATTTTATATTCATTGGTTGTTATGATTATAGAAATTAGTCATTATAAAATTATGTCAATCGTTTATTATATTAAGAGATCGTTATATCAAATAAAATTATACATTTAGTTGTTATCTCTTGTAAATATTAGAGATTTTGTAGTTATATCATATATTACTTACCCGGTGCTCATCAGCAGATTCAAAGAAATGTTTGGAAAGGGGAAAGGCGTTTCATGAACTAAAGAATTGTGGGGATTTTAAAATCTAAATGGAGACTATCGTTACGGACATAATACGGGGCTCCCGTGACTTTCCTGAGGAACCAGTTTTCGACAGTTGCATGGTGCCTGCGCGCATGCCATCAGTATCGTGTGGTACTCTGGGGTTGGAAGGCATTTAGATAATTTCGTTGGGCCAGCCAGTGCCTGGGGCAATATTGTAATAGACCGTGAAAACACCGAATAATGTATTTATTGTAATAAAAAGTAAACGGTTTTATTTGTAATTAAAAAGGTGTTTTTATTTGAAAACTCCTTAAAACCCGTCAATGGTTACTTCACAATAACGATATTCAACAGAATTCTTCATTGAACTTTTTTCTGCACACAACAAGTTGTTCCCGTGCGGAAGTCACTATTTAGTTCCAGAGTTGTTTGAAAACTCCGAACGAAATTATCCACCACCTTCCTAGCCTTTTCCCAACTATATTGGGGTCGGCTTCCAGTTGAACCAGATGCAGCTGCATATCAGTATTTTACATAGAGCGACTGCCTATCAGACCTCCACAATCCAGCAACTGGGTAATACGATACCCCATGGTAAGACTGGTGGTCAGATTTTAGGCTTCTGACTGTAAAGACTGACAAAGATCTACAAATGATGGCCGGAATCAACGGCTTTACGTGCTTTTCGAGGCTCGGAGGAAACTCGCTATGACAGATTGTTACCCATCCACAGACCGACCTCGGCAAGCGCGGCTTAACCCGAATGATCGGCCTGTGCGGCTGTAATTATTTAGCCACGAGCTCCTCAATTAGCCACGAACGAACAAAATCATTCCACGGTAATAATTAAAGAAGAAAACCATCGTGATCGGGAACATAATATTGTGACTGATTCCGGTTCCTTCATGTCGATATAACTTTTTTCGGATGCACATTTCAGTTTCGCCGTAGTACAATAAAATGATAAGATGGTTATAGCCCTTCGATTAACACAGGTTTTAAGATGCTACAAGGGTGGGGACGTTTTGGGTATTGTTCTTTTAGGCTATTAGTTTAGGGCTTCAAAAATTCTCTGTGTGTGAGCTGTTATTATTGTAAAAAAATTCTCACTATCAAAAGATTGACTTTTTAAGGAATAATAAATTATTTTTTTAAACTTTAATAATATGTCTTCCCTTATAATCATAATTGTTTTAGTTTTATTCAGAAATTTTAAAAATACGGGTCAAATATTTATGGGGTACTGCTGGACCCCACGCGTGACGGAACGTTACCAAAAAGAACGCGTGTACTTAAAGGTTAATAGTACTATAGGTACAGTACATCAGAAATACTACTCCCAAAAATAATCAAACAAATGTAAAATCTATGTACAAGAGAATAAAGTACATTTTAACTGGCAGCCGTAATGCCCACCTACTTTTATAATAGCCTAAACTTACCGTGCGCAAGCAAAAACGTACTATGGTTACGCGCGAGAGTTTATTTTGGTTTATCTGACGCCAACGACATTAAAAGGTTACTATGGGTCAAGCTCAATAGGGTTGCGACTTGCGAGTTTAGGCACAAATAGGTAAGTACCTACTATTTTATGCATTTGTTAAATTACATTATTACCATAAATACCTATAATGTTCCTCAAGGAATTTTGTTTTTATCATCAGCCTATATCATTTTGGTTTCGTCATCGATTACTACATACATTATCGATTGTTAGCACAGAATGTTAATAGTAGGTACCTACGGCACCTTACGTGAGGAATAATAATATGTATAATAATATTATCTTTTCTACCTATTATTGTTATAATTTTGAACATTAAATGTTACAAAAAAAAATAATATTTAAAAGATTGTTATCGTCTATGGCAAAATAGCCAGTCCTTATAATTTTGCACTCAATAGACCAATTAAACTCAAAAGACCAATTACTATCGCATACTGTTACAGGACTCACAGGCCCCGCGTTGCGGTTGCGTGTCTTTGTAGGTAGGTAAAAAAGTCACGCAGCGAATTACGATCGCTGACCTTGAATGCGTAGTGTGGCAGTACTCAGCTTAAGGTGAGTGTGAGTGATGTCAGGTTTGAGATTCATATTTTTATCTTGGTCGTCTAGTAGGCTCACCCCCCTCCCCTAGTATCTCACCTCATTTCCAAACTTGTAACTTACCTAATCAAGATCAGTTAAGCCCATACTTCACAAGCAGGTAGATAATTTTGTTGATTATTATTAAGTATGTACTATTTTTTTTTATCATAACAATTTTGTGTTATTAATTTCCCAAAAGCACCAAAAGCAAGAAACTTGTGCGTTACTACACGTAACGTAACAAAAATATTAAGAGGAAACAGCACGGCCGTTTTTCCATACAAACGTAGTCCCCTGTTTTCTCCCTGGATAATGCCAGTAGAGCAATTATTTTTTTACAAAAAATCTATGACCACTTTTAGCATGTCTCTATGTTTTCCTTTTTTCTATAAATTAATTATTAAAAGAGATATGAACATTCAAAATCCTAAAAAATGGCCAGATTTTCCGCTGTGTTCAAATATCCAGAAAACAAATTTGACGAAATTATATAAAAAAAGGAAAACATAGGAACACGGCCAATGCCTTTCTTTATTTTTTATTTAAAGAAAAAAGTAGTGAAATCGGTTAAGTTTTGGAGGAGTAATCAGGGGACTACGAATCGTTGATTTTGTGCCATTTAATAAGGTATTTTCGGTCCAAGCTGCTGTTGTCTCTATCGCGCTCTGCGGGGGAAGGCTTGGGGTTGCGCGATAGCAATAGATTTTACAAATACCTATTTTTCAATTCTCCAGCCCTTGCTGTTTCCTCTTAAGGACTCGGAGCGCGTGCGGAACGGGTGGCGCGTGGCAGCCGTAGTGAATGGGCCACGACATAATGGCCCCGCAACTACTTGCAGTTTTATGCCTACACCGCGGAGTGAGACAGGCCTGCCTCGGCATTAAATACAATATTTTTTTAAGTTTTAAAAACATATATGTTAGTATGACATATACATGATCGATATTTTTGTGGTGAATACTCAAATAATTGACCTTTCAAAATATGCAAATATGGTTTGTATACAAAACGTCGAATCACAATAAAAAAATATTATCTAAATAACTATCCTAGGTACAACAGGTTCACCTACATTCCAAAAAAAAAATGTCTTTTCTATTTTTTTTCAAAATTAATAAAAAAAAATTCAAGCATTTTTCTTTTGGCCTATTAATATGGCCAATAAAATAAGTTAGTCTGCAAAATGTGATGGGAAAGTTGGAATCAGCTGTGAACGCTACACACGGGTGAACGACCTCAAAGAGCAAAATGCTTGAAATAAAAAAATTTTTTAATGCTCATAATTTTTTTTTTTGAATACTTATAGGTACTTGGTTTTTGATACCGAGTACGTACACGAAATTCCTGCAGTTAATTTTTTAACACCTTAAGGTGGATGCTCCAGGGTAGCCCGCGAAATTCAAAATTTCTTGGGTTTTTTGCAATTTGCAGGCCAGTGCTAGATTGTATGTTGATTAAAATATTGATCACGACTGTAAGACGTATGTGGTTACAGAATTATTATCATCAAAATCTCCAATACAACCTCTCAAGTTCATAAAGCTTCAGGAACAAAAAAATAACATAAAAAATCATTCCTGAAGCTTTATGAACTTAGAGCGTTGTATTGATGATTTTGTTGATTATAATTCTGTAAGTACATACGTCTTACAGCCGCGATCAATATTTTAATCAACATACAACCTAGCACTGGCCTGCAAATGGGGATGGCAACTCAAAGCTATTCGTAGATGTCGCTGCGATCGTTGTCCCATATGTCAGATTACTGTATATCTTGTACAAAAAACAAACACGTATTTTGTTATAAAAATTGAGTTTATTCTAAAAAACAAATATGGGAAATTATTCGTCAATGCAAGTGCTTATACTAAAACCAGAACTAAGACGCCGCGGTGCATCTACAACAGGAAAAAAAGTGATTTAGTTGAGAGGCTAGAAATTTGATTCTACTACATTAAACACGCATTTACTTGTAGTTGGGAATTAAAATTGTAATTTTTAAGTAGGTATATCATGTGCTAGCCTCTACAAAGAATATAGTACTGCTTCTGACATTCTATATTGAGAAAAATGTCATCAAGTTTTGTGTTTGTCTTCTTCATCTAATTTTACATCTATTTTATAGATTGGAGCAATATGATAAGATATTTAACTTCCTAACACCACAACTATCACAAATCTCGGTCCCGGTGACAATTCTTCCACCAGACGAACCATTTCATGATATAAAGAGCGATGCAAAACTTAACCTCCAATAGAAAAGTATATATTATTTTGAAAGGTGTATTCGATTGTTTAGTTATGGTATAATCATAGAATTTCATTAATAAATTCAACTAACGGCCTATCCCGGCTTCGCAAGGGTAGATATTTGTTTATTATATAGCTTTTCTTTATTGATAATACATTTTTTGGTCTCACAGCAGCTACCCATTATTTCTTGATAGTGTGAATTGTCGGAAATTTGTATGTTCCATCATTTTACAGCCTTTTACACAACATCTAGTCATTTTACATCAATAAAACGCTTTTTTTCAGAAAATACCTTTGATTTGACAGTTCTTTTGGGACACAGATGTCACTTTTCACTTTGACACTTGCCTTCCCCATTGCAAAAAACACAAGAAATTTTGAATTTCGCGGGCTACCCTGGAGCATCCACCTTAAGGTTGATGCTCAAGGGTAGCCCGCGAAATTCAAAATTTCTTGGGTTTTTTGCAATTTGCAGGCCAGTGCTAGGTTGTATGTTGATTAAAATATTGATCGCGCTTGTAAGACTTATGTAGTTACAGAATTATTATCATCGAAATCACCAATACAACCCTCCAAGTTCATAAAGCTTCAGGAACAAAAAAATAACATAAAAAGTCATTCCTGAAGCTTTATGAACTTAGAGCGTTATATTGATGATTTGGTTGATTATAGTTCTGTAACTACATACGTCTTACAAGCGCGATCAATATTTTAATCAACATACAACCTAGCACTGGCCTGCAAATTGCAAAAAACCCAAGAAATTTTGAATTTCGCGGGCTGGTTGGAGCATTCCCCTTAATAACATGCACTTTCCAAATATTAATAGACACTGACCTTGTTGATTATTTAATAGTTTTCTTTTATTTAATAACGTAATGAAAGCGGTTTCATGTTCCTTATTTCCTGTTGATTTACAGATAAGTTACTCAATATCACACTATTTTAGTGTTACTTAATTTGGTTTTCTCTTTTTACAGACTTCAAAATAAAAAGGTTATCAATTCGACCCGTCATCATCATCATCATCTCAGCCAAAGGACGTCCACTGCTGAACATAGGCCTTCCCTTTAGATCTCCACATATACCGGTTGGAAGCGACCTGCATCCAGAGTCTTCCGGCGACCTTTATTCGACCCGTTGGTATGTAATATTTCCAGCCCCCTGATTGTCTAACTGGTGGGCAACTGTAGCGATAGGTTGATTAATCTTGACACCTCTAATTTTATCGATATTGTAGTCTGGTGTTATCGACTGTTACGCGGCTAAGTTGAGGAGTACCTCAAGAGCATTATAAACCAACACCTAAACGATAAAAGACATGTCATACTATTATTTATAACAAACTTGAGAATACAGGAGTTCGAGGCCCAATATTAAGATGGTGCAAAGATTATTTAAGAAATAGAACTAGCCGTGTAAAAATACGTAACGAACTCAGTGATGAGGTTGTAGTAGCTACGGGAACAGCACAGGGTACAGGTTTTGGGTCCCTTGCATTATTTAGCGTACGTCAATGACATGGAGAATGTTATAAGAGATTGCTCAGTCTATCAGTACGCGGACGACACCTGTTTCGTAGCAGCTGATAAAGACATATCTAAGGCTGAACAGGCGATTCAAAATGATTTTGATAATTTGTGTAAGTGGGCTCATGATGCTGGATTGGTACTTAATGCTGGTAAAACTAAAACTATCCACGTTCGATCTAATCATTTAATCAACTCGGACAAGCCCATTAAAGTAATTGCGCACACTCACCAATGTTTGCATGATGTGCGATTATATAGCCTTGGTTGTAAATGTGAATCGTTGAAGCAATTTACCAATTACAAATATTTGGGTTTAATCGTTGATGAAAGATTTAACTGGAGATATCACATTGACTCAATTTGCGACAAACTGCGAGCAATGCTAGCCAAATTTGCAATAATTAAATACAAAGTACCTTTTAAAATATTGCTTAACGTTTATAATGCACTCGCGGAGTCAATAATTTCCTATGGTATCACTAGCTATGGCAGAACATTTAAAACTTACCTAGACAAAATATACAACCTACAACTTCGTTTATTAAAAATAATAATACCAAATAAAATTAAGTAAAAACACTTTATGATGGTGATGACGTAACAGGTTTCTTTAAAAATTGCAAAGTCTTGCCAATACACACTAAAGTACAAATGTTGTTATTGATAGAACAGTTCACTGAACCAACAAAGAGTCGCAAATTAAATTCGTTCCTCGTATAGCAACAAGATCGGCGGCACAATCGAAACTGGTAGTTCCGAGCTTTGATGTTCCGAGGTATAAAAACTATTACGGGAAACGTACGAACGCTTATTTGATACCTACTCTAATCAATGATATTCCAACAAAAATTCAATCAGAAATAACAAACACTAATTATAAATACAAATACAAAACATTCTTTAATTCTCTTTGAAAATGCATCATCCTGTTTAAATTTCATATCGACGCTGCCTGACCCGCACTCTCGTTGTTTTTGTAATAGTTTTACTTATTATTTTTAAAGTACCTCACATTTTTTATTTTTTCTTTTTAGAAACTATTACGCTGTAAAATATGTGTACCTATTTAGTTAATATGTATTAAGACTCTTTAGTGTTTCAACATCCGGACAAACCTATTGAGGTTTTTGAGATGTTAATTTATGTAATATGATTTTTACCTCATGTGTAATAAATGAAAAAAAAAAGTTGGTTTTATGGAGTATTTTATATTTTTGTGGTTTTGCAACTGACAGGTAAAATTCGCGCTTACAAGAATGGGGAAGTTAAATATCAAAGTGTCTGTCACAACAACGGTTACAACAAAGAAATTTTCTGTTGTTTTCTGTGAAAAAACGATTTATCATGATTAAATATTGTGTAAAAGGCTGCAAAAATACCTATTGGAACACACATTTCGATAATTCAAACTACACACATCAAAAGTGTCTAGGGATCAACATATATTTTTGCAATAACTTTTCTCCTGATTGATATTAATTAAAATTTTCTTTAAGGATTCATCAAATAAAGTGTTTTCGTTTGTCACAGTAACGATAAACCAAGTCACCTTTGCATTAATAAAGAAATTTGCCATTTTCCTAATAAAGGGATTTTTGACATTTGAACCACTAACACAAAAGTTCGAAAAAAAGACTGAAATAACAGTTTTCTTTAAAATTTTATTGGGTAACTTAAACAATTAATAATCCGTGTTTCTACCGCGAACACTAACAACACAAGAACATCGGTTTGGCATACTCAAAATGAGTTCATCCAAATCACGCTGTGGAATGGCCGCCCATGTTCGTTGCAACAACAAAAAAAGGTCTTCTTGCGACTGGATACCCTCCATATTCGGCAGAGCTCTTCTCTGTAGCATATCCCATGCATGCTCAATCGGATTCAAGTCTGGCGACTGAGCAGGCCAGGGCAGGACATTGATGTTAGCTGCGGCGAGAGTCTGTCTTACAACTCTTGCGGTGTGCGGTCGTGCATTATCATGCATTAACTGAAATAAGGGACCGATTTGCACTTGTAGAGGAACGATGACGTCTGATACAATCGTCTCAGCATAAATTTGAGCGTTGAGGTTGCCTCTGATCCAAATCAACTCAGTTCTTCCGCCGATCCAAATACCCGCCGATACCATGATGGTTCCACCACTATAAGGATGGACTTCCTGGCAGGATTTTAATCGCTGTTGGCGTCCAGCATAGACATATAATCCTATGGACTGGAAATACCTACACCAAAAACGTGTATGCCTACAAGTTCGCTGGTCCCATAAAATGGCGGCCAATGCTAGGGTTGTGCCAATCAAGAAACATTGTGTTAGTGTAACGAGTATCGATACCAGTATCCCTAGTACTTTTAGGATTACATAATAGTATTACGACTAGATACCACGATTGAATTATAATTCATGTAGTTACGTAAAAATAATGTTTTCACATTTGCGTTATTGCTTGTAATTAATTATTATATATTTATGTGTTAGCGTTAATTTGTTCCCACACTGTTCCCACACATTGATGGGTCAACTGCAATGGTGCCTCCATTACGGTAGACAGTTCCTTTATTTATTTATTTAAACTTCATGTACATAAAGTGGTACAAGGGCGGACTTAATGCCACAAGGCATTCTCTACCAGTCAACCTTTGGGTTAAATAAAATAATATTGTGGTAGGGTACAAAAAAAAACTCAAAGACATATATAAATTAATATAGATACTAATACATATATTACTGATAAAATAAACTAAACAATATAATAGAACTAGCTGGCCCAGCGAACTTTGTTCCGCCTTAGAGGCAATAAATGAGCAGATTTTCGATTTTTTATTAGGATATCAAAAATAATTTAAAAAATCAAGTCAAAAATCAATAATTTATTCTTTATTAGCCATGTATTTTGGTGCATGGGTTGCACTGTACAGTGAAGCACGATCTGATAGACGACATTTTTTTATTATTATCACGCGCAAGAACAAATAACGCAGATGGTCATCCGACTCATGAACATGCCACATATACACCTAACTGACCATGTGAAAAACATGGATTTTCTATATTCAGACCACAAACTTTCAAGCATTGGCCTTGTGATTTGTTAATGGTCATGGCGAATGCAAGATGGATCGGAAATTGAGGTCGTTTAAACTCAAACGGCAAACCTATATCATATGGGATCCTCGAAGTGAAAACTTCCTCAACTTCGAATTTTCCTTTGAGTATCGTCGCGTAAATCACATTGTTCATCAATTTACTTACCACCAAACGCGTTCTGTTGCACAGTTTTGGTTATTTTATGTTTCGAAGCATGACTATAATTACGAAGCCAACCTTTATTTGTAAATTGTGCGGTGGTAAGTCAGGCATATCCAAGGAGTTTTAATTCAATTGGAAAGTTGGTGGCTAAATGCAACTGACATTTTTTTAGCGTGGTAAAATAATCATGTGAGTCTCCCACCCCGGGCAGAGCGGGAAGGACTGTCAGACTCGTACTGACTAAAATCCACGGTGTCCTTCAATAGCCCTTTACGTTCCGGGGTCACGGTAAATCGTAAGTCAGTTTTGGCCCTCTAAATGGGGGCCCCGTTATAATGCTGACACTCTTTGCATAACCGGGCAAGGTTCAACGTCGGACAGCGAGTCACCCATTACTCGCCGCCCGCATGCCCGCGCCTACGGTGGCCGGAGATCGACTTGCAACGTCTGTCGCCGTGGGCGTCTACCACTGCAGCTGGGCTGTGAGGTGGACGCTGTCCTCTCCCTCACGCTTCCAGCCTCCTCCTTCGCCTGCATAACTGCTTCGCAGAAGGAGGTGACCGCTTTCCTCTCCATCTCGCCCCGCAGCATGGCCTCGACAAATGCCGGGCGCGTGAGGTCGCCTCTTTGTGGGTTTGTAGTCTTTTTTTTTCGTGGTTAAACATCATATGAGTCCGCCCTAATAGCCCTTTATGTTCCAGGGTCACGGTAATGAGATAAGTCCCGCGACCCCGACAGGCTTTGGCCCTCTAGAGGGGGGCGCCGTCATCATGCTGACACTCCTTGAGGCGCGCGTGGAACATAACGCGCCGTCGACCCGGGCATGGTCCATGGTCGGACAGCGAGTCGCCCATTACTCGTTGCCCGCATGCCCGCGCCTACGGTGGCCGGAGATCGTCTGCCGACGTCCGACGCCGTGGGCGTCTACCACTGTGGCTGGGGTGGAGGGAAGACGCTATCCTCTCCCTCACGCGGCCCGCCTCCTCCTTCGCAAGCATGACTGCTTCGCAGAAGGAGGCGACCGGTTCCCACTCCGTCTCGCCCCGCAGCATGGCCTCGACCAATGCCGAGCGCGAGAGGGAGGGTTTGTAGTCTACTATAAAGTTAACATGTGTACTTACTAACTCGAAAGCGAAAATTTGTGTCCAAAATTTAAACTTCTGCGTTAAGCGGTTTTGGCTCGGGAGAGGCAGGACAGAGGCGGGGTATTCAAGTTTAAGGGAAGGACTTTAAGGCGTCTGGCAGAATGATTGGCCCATCGGATTGGTCTGGCAGCTTACAAAAGGTCTTGAAATAGTACCATAAGTAACATCATGTAAAATGTAGGCTTGCTAAAATGACGTAGTTGATTTTACCCACCTTCAGGTCGCGCTAGCTGTGGAAGGGCGGGCTTTCAAGATAGTAAGTACGCATACCGGTACTGTCGTAACTTTATAGTTGACTACAATCAAAATATCAGCTTTGCTAAAATGACGTAGGTCTGGGGGCTCTGGGATCTCACTCTATAGTACTTTTTGTTCAGATCCCTTATTCAATTTCGGCACCAACACCTTCTTCGTGATCATGTTACTACGTTTTATGTCACGTCTCACGGAAACAGGAAAAAAAAAAATTTGATCATCTTGGTGGCGGCATAGCATTAATAATTATGATAATATCGGCACAATAAACTTAGAAACTCAATACAAACACATCGACCGGTCAATTGATGTTTTGACACAGGTTTTGATTGATAAATTTTTCGTTTTGCTGTCACTCCATGTCAGTTGCGTTTTATGATACCACGTTTTATGTCACATCCCACAGAAACGGGATAAAAAAAAAAACAAAATAAAAAAGGTAAAAAGTATCCTATATGTTACTCCTGGTTCTAAGCTACCTCCCCACCAATTTTCAGCCAAATCGGTTCAGCCGTTCTTGAGTTATAAATAGTGTAACTAACACGACTTTCTTTTATATATATAGATAAATGAAAAAAAAAATATATAAATATACATATAACTTAATAATAACTATTATGACTAGACTTGAAAAGAAAAAGAAGAGAGCTATTTATTGTGACTTAAATAGAGGTTACGTAATTTTTTTTTAAAGTGAAATCGCTTTCAGCTTTTTTAATGCTATAGCGAAAGAATTAGACATAAAACCGGTGCGGTGTGAAGGAATTTGGAGAAGTAGTTTTTTGGAAGCTCGAAGGTTACAAGTATGAGAAAATGAGAACTGCCCAACACTTTAAATTGAGTTTTTAAATAATCAGGAGCACGTGGATCGTTCATAATCTTGAAAAGCATGCAGAGAGATCTGAGGGATCTCCTGAGTCGGATAGGCAACCATTTAAGCTGAGAACGGAAAGAAGAAATGTGATCATATTTATGAAGGCCAAAAACGAAGCGAATACAGCTATTGAGAAGTCGATCCAATTTGTTAAGAAGTTCTTGGGATAGATCAGAAGTTGAAATTGTTTTTTAATGGATGTCTGAAAAAAAAAATGAAATACACATTACTATCTATATAACTTCTTAGGCTAAAAAACCAGGCTGTTATTTAACAATAATTTTAATACAACTTACCGAAAATATTGTAGGTACAGAGTTCTTATGTAACCTAATAACATCAAGTGTTCTGTTAAAACATTTTTATTCAAAGTGAAGTGAACATATAAGCCAGTCTTTACTTCGTGGACTAATATTTTCCACATCGATAGAGTCCAACCACTTTTTCTTCAATCTTTCATTTTTGGGAAACCTGTAAATGATTAGTATATTTGTATCAATATATCATTTGGTAACAGTTTCAGTGTAACGAAGGACTAGTATCGGGAACTATTACAGCAACGGTACAACACTATTATTATTGTAAACAAACGAACGAAAATAAGAAATGAAAAATATTGTCTGTAGGGCGGAAATAAACCCAAATATTAATACTCTAACCATGAAAATATGATCACATAGCGATTTCTTTACCGAAATTGTTCTAATTCATGTAGTTTTGCATGAAAACCTGTTACTAACCTGTGCAAAGTCAATTCAGGCTGATTTTTCTTTTTTCTGGCACGATCAGACACAATGGAACATCCAGGCATGTTGAATTACTGTTTGTTAATGGTGACACGCACTTTTAAAAGAAAACATTCCGTAATTTACTCAAAAATCTAAATTCAACAAAAAGTAAACAAGTATTTGACAGCAGAACTACCACGAAACTCGGCCCATAAAATGGCGAAATGGGCGCGTTTCTGTAACTGTGGGAAATATCCCAACAAAATATTCCATTTTGAGCAACAATCGAAATATTGTTGTCTCTTTTGTCAAATATGATTACTGCATTAGAAAGAAAGAGATAAACCAATATTTCACTCTCTGTCTCATGTTTGACTCATATTTGTATAAGCAAAATGTATGTATAGAACATCGGGGCGTCTCCATATAACTTCATCTCAATGGCGTCCAGGGGTTCTCCAGTGTCGTATACGTCTTGTATCCGGTCTCATACCGAAACGAGACTCATCAGAAAAGCACACGAAACGCCATTGTTCTTCTGCCCAATTTCTGTGTTCAAGAGCCCATTGATATCGAATCCTACGATTGTGCATTGCTATAGGTGGTACCCGTAGCGGTCTTCGGGAATGAAGGTTCACTTCATGCAAGCGGTTTCTGACTGTTTGGTCGCTAATTAAGTTCCCTGAAGAGTGATGAAGCCTCACGGCTAACATCATGGCGGTTATTGTTGGAGCTCTTCGAGTTAAGATTTGAATGTATCGGTCTTGTCTCCGTGTGGTGCAGCGATACCGTCCTCCATGGCGCTCAGCCACGGTACCAGTGCTTCGGTAACGTGTCCAAAGTCGACTGATAACACTCTGACTTGTATTCAGAGCTAAAGCCACAGTACGTTGCCGGGAACCAGCTTCTATCATTCCCACGGCTCTGAGCATTTCTTCCCTGCTTAAATGACGTCGCCGCTCCATAATAACGTTGGTTTTAATCAGTAGTAGGGAAACAGTAGCACTAATAATGTCTTCAATGCGTTGTATGTTTTTATAGGGAAAATATTGACAGCTGATTTTCATCTTTTGCTCGAATTTGATTCACAGTTCCTGATTCAAATTATGAAATGCACCAAAAAGGATCCATATAAATTTATAAAATCATAAATTTATTACAAAGCCACATCTCAATCTCAAGAAATCCGCATAAAAATGCTTGATCCCTAGACACTTTTGATGTGTGTATTAAGAAATAATGGGTAGCTGCTGTGACTGCTGTGAGAACAAAAATTGTATTATCACTAACGAAAAGTTATTTATTAAACAAATAACCACCCTTGCGAAGCCGGAACAGGCCGTTAGTTGAGTTTATTAATAAAATTCTATGATAAGACCGCCCATTGTGTCCAGGGCCGTCTTAAATATATTCTGCGCCGGGGTGCGGGACTTAGCCTGCGCCCTCGTTTTTTTTACAATGAAATGAGCTAACGAATTCAATTACTCGGCATGGTCCATGGTCGGGCGGCGAGTTGCCCATTACTCGCCGCCCGCATGCCCGCGCCTACGGTGCGGTTGGGGCGGAGGGAAGACTCTGTCCTCTCCCTCTCGCGGCCCGCCTCCTCCTTCGCGAGCATGACTGGTTCGAAGGTCTCCGCCTATCGCTGCCGTGAGGACACGGTGGCTCTGCCCAAGAGGGGCAGTCCTGCACCGTATGCTCTACTGTGTCCTCCGGGCGATCTACACAGTGGTGACACCCAGGCGTGTCTTCCCACCCTATCCGACACAGGTACCTCCCGAAACTTCCGTGTCCTGTGAGGACCTGCGTCATGCGGTAGGTCAGGACGCCGTGACGCCTATCCAGCCACTCCTCAAAGAGGGATCTTACCGCCGCGATTGCGGCGTGCCCGAACCTCGATACACTTTATTGACTTAGAGATCATTTTACTTCAAGTGCGGGGCGCCCGGGTGGCAATGTGTTGTCAAAGGGCGCAATTGCTCGCCTATGACAGACGCACTGATTCAAGTAGGAAGTACGGTCTAATACGTAGAATTCGTGCTAGTGCCTCATTAGGTGCCGCGCCGCGCGCCCATTTCAAATGAACTTGCACTCTATTGATTTAGAGATCATTTTGTTTCAAGTGCGGGTGGCAACATGTCAAACGTACATACATAACATACACTATTCTCAAGTTTCAATGAAATATGCAAAAAATTCAGCGCTTGACAGGCGCCCCCGAGCCCTCCGCGCCCGGGTGCGCCGCACCCCTTGCACCCCCTGGTAAAGACGGCCCTGATTGTGTCACCCATGTTTAAGTTATATTTGTAACTAGCTGTCCTGGCGAACTTTGTTCCGCCCTAGAGGCAATAAATGAGCAGATTTTCGATTTTTTATTAGGATATTAAATAAAATTTAAAGAATGGAGTCAGAAATCAATGATTCTTTATTAGTTATGTATTTTGGTGCATGGGTTGCACTGTTCAGTGAAGCACGTGATGGACGACATTTTTTGTTTTATTATCACGCGCAAGAACAAATAACGCAGATGGTCATCCGACTCGTGAACATGCCACATATATACCTAACTGATCATGTGAAAAACATGGATTTTCTATTTTCAGACCATAAACTTTCAAGCATTGGCCATGTAATTTGTTAATGGTCATGGCGAATGCAAGACGGATCGGAAATTGAGGTCGTTTAAATTCAAACGCATATCGTTTGGGATCCTCGGAATGAGAACTTCCTCACCTTCGAATTTTCCTTTGAGTGTCGTCGCGTAAATCACTTTGTTCATCAACAATTTACTTACCACCAAACGCGTTCTGTTGCACAGTTTTGGTTGGTTTATGTTTCGAAGCATGATTACTACGAAGCTAATCTTTATTCGTAAATTGTGCGGTGGTAAGCTAGATATTCAAGGAGTTTTAATTCAATTGGAAATTTGGTGGCTAAATGCAACTGACATTTATTTTTAACGTGGTAAAATCTTCATGTGAGTCCTCCCACCCAGGGCAGAGCGGGAGGGACTTTCAGATTCGTACTGATTAAAATCGACGGTTCCTTCAATAGCCCTTTACGTTCCGGAGTCACGGTAAATCGTAAGTCCCACGACCCCGGCAGGCTTTGACCCTCTAAAGGCGCCCCGTCATAATGGGACACTTTGAGGCGAGCGTGGAACACAACGCGCCGTCGACCCGGGTATGGTTCATGGTTGGACAGCGAGTCACCCATTACTCGCCGCCATGCGGGCGGCGAGTAATGGGTGACTCGCTGTCCAACCCGCCCGAGCCGACGGTGGCTGGAGATCACCGTAGGCGTCTACCACTGCGGCTGGGGTGGAGGGAGGACGCTGTACTCTCCCTCACGCGGCGCGCCTCCTCCTTCCATAGCATGACTGCTTCACAGAAGGAGACGACCGCTTCCCACTCCGTCTCGCCCCTTGCGATGGCCTCGACCAATGCCGTGCGCTCAGTTCTCCACCTATTTCCTCCGCTCGTACACGACGGCGGTGCTCTTCCGCGCGCGGGGCAGTCCTGCACCGTGTGCTCCAGTGTGTCCTCCGGGCGATCTGAGCAGTGGTGACACCCAGGCGTTTCTTCGTCGTATGATTGCATTGAATCTATGCAGTCCTAGTACATTTTTTGGGTATTCAGTATTCACCAAAATACTTTTTTAGCATTGAAGACCGGTGGGTGCTGGGCGGCATGAACATATACTTATTCTTCATTTTTTCGTAGTACTTTTTGTTCAGATCCCTTATTCAATTTCGGCACCAACACCTTCTTGATCAAGTAATACGTTTTATGTCACGTCTCACGGAAACAGGATAAAAATTTGATCGTCTCGGTGGCGACATGGCATTGATAATTATGATAATATCGGCACAATAAGGTTAGAAACTCAATACAAACACATCGACCGGTCAATAATTGATGTTTTGATTGATAAATTTTTCGTTTTGCTGTCATTCCATGTCAGTTGCGTTTTATTATATCACGTTTTATGTCACGTCCCACGGAAACGGCATAAAACAAAAAATAATAATAAAAGGTAAAAAGTATCCTATATTTTTCTCCTGGTTCTAAGCTACCTCCCCACCAATTTTCAGCCAAATCGGTTCAGCCGTTCTTGACTTATAAATAGTGTAACTAACACGACTTTCTTTTATATATATAGATAGATGTAATTACCTTTAATTTCTATGGTGTGCATATTAAAGAGTATTCTATCTATCTATCATACGTACTGACCTCTATAATTACCACTGGACTGGCTGTTCCATAACAGCCAGTCCAGTGGTAATTAAAGAGTTCAGTACTGAGAGGCCAGCCGCACGAGCTTTTTTTAATGGGCGTTAAAAAAGCGCTGAGTTTGAACAAAAAGGTAAATTGAACTTAGAGGTAAAGGTAACACCGCACTAGGTGAAATTGCACTGGAGCGGAACTGAAAGATACGACGCTCCACTATGCAACGCAGTGCGGTTGCAGTGCAGGTGCAGCGTACAATTTCATATAAAGAATATTTTGACGCGTCGTGTCGCTCAGTTCCGCTATGGTGCAGTTCCGCCTAGTGCGGTCCTCTTGAAAATATGAAAATTGTGCGCTTACATACATGGGAATACTTCTTACCAATGAAATCACATCTTTCTTTTTAATTCCCTTTAATTTTCTTCCATAATTAAATAACTTGTACAAAATAAACTCTTATAAAATCTCATGATAATTTCTATAGTTCAGAACATCTTTTCTCCAACCAAGCAATCAACACACTCTCCTGTTTTTTTTCCACAGTGATAATTCTCTTTCATTTAGACAGAGCTTGAACAGACCATAAAGCTCCACCATAGAGTTTATTTCTAACCCGTTAAAAGTCACATAAAATGGGGAAGGCTAGTGTCAAAGTGAAAAGTGACATTTGTGTCCCAAAAGAACTGTCAAATCAAAGGAATTTTCTGAAAAAAAGAGTTTTATTGCTGTAAAATGACTAGATGTTGTGTAAAAGGCTGTAAAATGATGGAACATACAAATTTCCGACAATTCACACTATCAAGAAATAATGGGTAGCTGCTGTGAGACCAAAAAATGTATTATCAATAAAGAAAAGCTATATAATAAACAAATATCTACCCTTGCGAAGCCGGGACAGGCCGTTAGTTGAATTTATTAATGAAATTCTATGATTATACCATAACTAAACAATTGAATACACCTTTCAAAATAATATCTACTTTTCTATTGGAGGTTAAGTATTGCATCACTCTTTATATCATGAAATGGTTCGTCTGGTGGAAGAATTATCACCGGGACCGAGATTTGTGATAGTTGTGGTGTTAGGCAGTTAAAATTCTTATCATATTGCTCCAATCTATAAAATAGATGTAAAATTAGATGAAGAATACAGACACAAAACTTGATGACATTTTTCTCAATATAGAATGTCAGAAGCAGCACTATATTCTTTGTAGAGGCTAGCAAATGTACTACCTACTTAAAAATTACAATTTTAAATCCAAACTACAAGTAAATGTGTGTTTAATGTAGTAGAATCAAATTTTTTGCCTCTAAACTAAATCATTTTTTTTTTCTCTTGTAGATGCACCGCGGCGTCTTAGTTCTGGTTTTAGTATATGCACTTGCATTGACGAATAATTTCCCATATTTGTTTTTTAGAATAAACTCAATTTTTATAACAAAATACGTGTTTGTTTTTTGTACAAGCTATACAGTAATCTGACTTATGGGACAACGATTGCAGCGACATCTACGAATAGCTTTGAGTTGCCATCCCCATTCCTAAAAACTAATTCTCCAACAGGTCCTACCTTTAATGTCACCGCTCAGCACGAGTGATTTTTTCCGGCGTTAAAAATATGGCCTAATAATAATAACGGATATTAATGGGCCACTCGCGGGCCAATCTCCAATATTTGAGACTTCCGTTTTGGATAATGACGCTCGATCTTTTACCTACTAGTGCAACCATCCACTGACACAAAACAAAAATATAAATTATTTTAATTACATCTAACTTAAATGAAATTAAAATAATTTATATTTTTGTTTTTTGTCAGTGGATGGTTGCACTAGTAGGTAAAAGATCGGGCGTCATTATCCTCAACGGAAGTCTCAAATATTGGAGATTGGCCCTCGCACGAGCGCTTTTTAAGGTGAACGCAGACTTAGCCGCACCGCAGTCTCCGCAGTCCCCGCAGTCATCGATTTCTTATTTACCGCTTCTGCGGCTACTGCGATGCGGCTAGGTGTGCGAGGTTGCATAGAACTTCACTTAAAGAATTTGTAATGCGCAGACTGCGGTGCGGCTAAGTCTGCGTTTTATCTAAAAAGCCGAACATTGTTCTGAGAGCCGAACCATAGACATATAATCCTATGGACTGGAAATACCTACACCAAAAACGTGTATGCCTACAAGTTCGCTGGTCCCATAAAATGGCGGCCAATGCTAGGGTTGTGCCAATCAAGAAACATTGTGTTAGTGTAACGAGTATCGATACCAGTATCCCTAGTACTTTTAGGATTACATAATAGTATTTACGACTAGATACCACGATTGAATTATAATTCATGTAGTTACGTAAAAATAATGTTTTCACATTTGCGTTATCGCTTGTAATTAAATATTATATATTTATGTGTTAGCGTTAATTTGTTCCCACCTGTTCCCACACATTGATGGGTCAACTGCAATGGTGCCTCCATTACGGTAGACGGTTCCTTTATTTATTTATTTAAACTTCATGTACATAAAGTGGTACAAGGGCGGACTTAATGCCACAAGGCATTCTCTACCAGTCAACCTTTGAGTTAAATAAGAGAATATTGTGGTAGGGTACAAAAAAAAATCAAAGACATATATAAATTAATATAGATACTAATACATATATTACTGATAAAATAAACTAAACAATATAATAGAATAAATGAAAAAAAAAAAAATACATATAACTTAATAATAGAAGCGTTTTACCTCACAATAAAACGCATATTAATTTACTTACCTTATTCGAAGCTTATTTAATTTGAGAGATAGGCACTACGTTTCCCGCCATCTATATCCGTCTCTTTCTATCATGTATCTTTCTCTTTCTAACCCCACCACCTGGCAGAGTGGGGGCGCACTTAGTGAGCCGCCATCTTTTTACCTCATTGAGTCGAAAATCACCAGGCAGGCTTTAAAACATAAGCTTCGAATAAGGTAAGTAAATTAATATGCGTTTTATTGTGAGGTAAAACGCTTCTATTAATTTGACTTGACCGTTATTCGAAGCTTATTTAATTTGAGACCTGTTTGTTATTGCCTGGTGGTGGTGATACGGACGCCAATGTGAATGACTTGATAGTAAATAAGGTATCACTTATTATATTGATCACTTGAATGAAACAAGTACAACAAATAAAAATAGTCGCATAATTATTTGATTTTGGTTTAATTATGTAATATCTTGAACTTGATTAATCACAATGTAATAATCAACATTACATCAACAACTGCATCAATCAACAGGATTAAATAATACAGTTATAGAGGTACTTGAAGATGAGGGTAAAACTGTCCGCTTATAGAAATTGCAAAAATTATTTTGGGACTTCCAATTTCCTCTCGCGAGAATATCTTCTAATGGGAAGTTATCTAGCCAGTTTTTTGAAGCAACAGCAGAGCGGTAACTCCCAGGATGGATCTTATGGATCTTAGCCGTTTTCTACGATTTTTTAATAAATCAATTATTCTATTTATCCAATAAACTGGATCTAAATTATTACTCTCTAAATTACTTAACAATAATTCCGAAGAATCAGTCTTTGAACCAAAAACAGGCCACAAGGTGATAGAATTATTACTTTGAACACAATGCTCCGCATCTTTTCTTAATAAAGTCAAATCGTGAACTCTTCGACCAGAGCATAAGAGTAAATAATGTTGCAGTGTGTCTTTGCACATGGAAAATATTGTCATGTGTTAAATTATAACTATTTAGGTAGACAGCTAGGCTGTCTATGTTCCAAATTGGTGGTTTAGATTTGACTGGTTTCTCCAACGCTATAGACTTTAAAACCTGTTTTACTAAAATATGAGAACTAATTTGGGCAGCAATGGCTGGATTGCAGAGTGGAAATTACAGATTTGTGCAGCAGAATCGTATTATAAGATAAATTATTAACCAGATGAAGGTCCGACAGGAATCTGGCTACCTCTCTCCCGTTAGGATTATGAGGATTAATTTGGTGTTGCTTAGACCAGATTACTCATTTTTTCCAAGCAACATCATAAGTCTTAAGCGTGGAAGTCCGCCAAGACTTCTTCAATAATTTTAGTTTGCTATCATTCCAATCTTTTAGGGTCTCGGTCCACCCCCACATTTCCATACCTCGAGAATCATGTCCTGTGTCCTGGGAGGTGGAAATCCCGTCGACACATCTATTAAGACTTGATCGAGATTCCGAAGTGTGAATGGGGCTGCCAACGCTCGAGCCTTCAGATCTGCTCGCCAATATACTCGATCCCAATGCGGAACTACTAATAGGTATATCCCGTGAGCACTGTTCAAATGAGATAGCACTTTGGGAATCAAGTACGGTGGCGGGAAAATCCACGCCAGTTAAAAATCCCACTGCCGGGAGAACGCGTCGTGAAACAATGCTTGCTGAACGTTCAGATCCAGACACGCATAATTCACTACCACGTGTGCTCGACTGGAAGCGAAGAGGTCTATCAGGGGGGTGCTCCATTTGGCAAACACTTTCTCTGTGGCTCTGGCCAAGAGATGCTACTCTGGATTGACCCGAAGTCTCGACAAATGGTCTGCATGACCGTTGTACATCCCGGGAATATGAAAAATATTCACATGAATTTGGTATTCGTCCAGAATTTGAAAAACTTGGTATGTCAGATCCACCAGTGGTGTGGATCTCGAGCCCCCTTCGTGTCGGAGATACGCGATAACAGTTTTGTTGTCGCATTGAATTAGTACTGTACTCCGGTGCAGGAGCTGACAATGACCTCGAAACACCTTTAGGATGGCGAGCATCTCTTTCTGGTTGCAGTGTAACTGTTTTTCGTGGTCTGCCCACAACCCTGTCAACGACAAATTGTCTAATCGAGCTCCCCATGCTATATCGGAGGCATCCGTTGTTAGGTGATGGGTCGGTGGAAGCATCTGAATGGCTGAAGGGCGTTTGCAGTTCTGAAGCCACCATATTGTGTTGTTCCTGGCTTCGATGGGAATTAAATACCACTTTTGGTCTGATCTCAACATTTTGTTGAGGAGGTCCAATAGAGCTCGATAGTTTAGTCGGCCCCTTGGGACGGGACAGTAAAACTCGCAAAATTCAGAAGTCCCACTAGACTCTGAACCTCCTTGAGCTTTGCGTGTTTCTTGTCCAGCATTTGAGACAGCTTGACAATCAGCGAAGTCAATTTCCCCTTGGGCAGTTGCTTTTGGTTTGTCCAAGCGTCCCACTGAACGCCTAGATACGCCAATGTTTTTGACGGAGTCAACACAGATTTCTCGTAGCTTACGATGCAGCCTAACGTCTCGAGAGTTTGGATGACAATATTTACATGTTCCCTTAGGCTTTCCTCCTGTTGATGAGCAATCAGGAAGTCGTCCAATTTGTCACTGTTGCGAAAGTCTTGGGTGCAGTACTTAGACCAAAAGGTAAATGTCATTTCCAACAGCTCCTTTTGATAGACTAGGCGTAGGAATCTTCTGTGACTGCGAGCTACACGAAGGTGAAAGTAGGCTTGCGTGGAACTATTTTGCATAGCCAGTCTCTTTCCTGTAGAAAGTCCGGCACACGAGTAACATTCATTAGTCTGAATGTTGTGGTAATTACGAATTGATTGAGGGCCTTCAGGTTGAAAATGGGCCGAGCAGAGCCGTCGCTCTTGAGAACTAAAAACATTGATGAGAGGAAACTTGGAGACCGATTTGCTCTTTCGAGGACCCCTTGATCCTTAATTTTGTCGATGACAGCAGTCATCTCTAATGAATAAGGAACTAACATGCCCTTTTTTATGTTCCTTTGATGGATCATTGGAGGCCTTTGGCGAAAAGGTATGCGATACCCTGATATCATCTTGAGAATGAAATTTGGAGCTCCAAAGTGTTTCCACTGAGTTAAATAATTTGCTAGACGGCCCGCTTTGAATTGCATCATGTCAGTATTTTCGACGTTTAACGTCTCTACTGTTGTTGGGCGGAGATGGTGCTCGTTTCTGCCCAGCTTTGGACTGATTTCGGTGCTTGGGGTAATTTCTAGAAGAACCCCGTCCTCGAATAAAAAACCCCGATTATTCGGTGCGACCGAATAAGCGCTGTGTCCATGAGAATTATAACCACCCTGCGGGGGTGGTGCATTTTGACAACAGCCTTGCACATGGTATGATCCATGTTGACAACCCTGCGAGGGTCTTTTTCGGGTTGCGTACTCCTGCGAGGAGACGCTAGTTTTGTACTACCTGCGAGGTAGAGTTTTTACGACTTCTTTAGTGGCCAAAAACATTTTTGTACTCCTCCCGCTTTTTCCAAAGCGGCTGTGAATTTGTCTGCGTTGAACAAGTTTGTGTATATAGGAGGAATCTTCCGTAGTGAAATCTATTTCACTAATAGCTCCTTCACCTGTTTAATAACACAGTCCCGGCGCATTTGCAATATCTCTGCGCGATGGCCACAAACAAGCTGTAACAAATCTGCGGAGGTTGTTTGAAAATCACCGCAATTTATAAGTTCCGTTAACTTGTTATTAATGACCTCATAATCTGGGGTTAACTCTTTAGACCACTGGGCGAAATCAAGCAATACCTTCTGAAGTGACTCCTTCTGTTTTAAAATACACATGGTTAAGGCAGCAAAAGCTTTATCAGCGTAAATCAAATGGCGAGGAGACTGGAAGGCTGCAACTTCTTCATTTATCTCAATATCCGTAAAACCCAGTTTGTGGTTATAGGTACGCCTTTTGAGTTTCGGAATATCTGATCTCATTCCAATTACTAGTATCCCAATGTTGAAGATCACATAGCAGTTTTAAATGGAGTTCAGAACTCGTGGGCATAGACGGTTCTTTTAATTTTGTTTGAATATTAAAAATAACTTCATTAGGCGTGTCGATAACTGACGCGTTATCACCTAATTCTTCATAAGATTACGACTAACACCAGAATTAATAGACATGGAATCATTACAATAGTAATCACTAGTTTGAACTTGACACTCATTATCACGAATGTACAAAGATTTGCGAAGATCACGTACCTTCTTTGATAATTTTCGATATTACTGTCTTGAATGCCTTCGTTTTTTTCCCCCTCCTCTTTTTTTCGTGATGAGTCCTTCGACGCTTTAAGGGGCTCGATGAAGACGAGGATGAAGAACTGCTCTGGGAACTATTACTGCTTGAACTTGAGCTTCTAGACCTTATTTTAAGCCGCATACCAGACGGTCCTGGTTCAGTCGGTTCATTTTGCACATAACTATTACTATTATCTATTCTAAAACAGCAAAGAGGCTTTAGAACAACAGTAACGGTAAGAAATAGTTTTTTTTTTTTTAGGTAGGTATATGAATACTTTTATTGCACAATTAAGCAAAACTTATAATGTTCGTTCTAAAAAACCAACAAAAACATTTAAAAATTAAAACGAACGGAAAAATCCGTTAATAAAAATATGCGACTATACATACCGAGTACAGACACACAATTATTTATCTTGCATAAAATTACACAGTTCAAAAAGTGGGTACCCACCTAATTGTGGGCCCAACGATCTTATGCAAGGAATCACTTTGTTTTAAATCAATATGAAATTACTCACGTGTTGTTTTTTGTGGGTATTTTTACCAGTCGGTTTCTTATCTTCACACTAATAATGCTACACCACACGTAAAACACGCAAAATACTTTTTTTTTTTTTGCTGAAATTGCACTTCTAAATACACTCTTACTTAATAATTTTATTTATTTAAAAAATAAATTACAGTATTGTGGTAACGTTATTGTTAACACAACCGTCCTCGGCGGGAAACGAGACGCCAATGAGGTAAAAAGATGGCGGCTCACTAAGTGCGCCCCCACTCTGCCAGGTGGTGGGGTTAGAAAGAGAAAGATACATGATAGAAAGAGACGGATATAGATGGCGGGAAACGTAGTGCCTATCTCTCAAATTAAATAAGCTTCGAATAACGGTCAAGTCAAATTAATAACTATTATGACTAGACTTGAAAAGAAAAAGAAGAGAGCTATTTATTGTGACTTAAACAGAGGTTACGTAATTTTTTTTTAAAGTGAAATCGCTTTCAGCTTTTTTAATGCTATAGCGAAAGAATTAGACATAAAACCGGTGCGGTGTGAAGGAATTTGGAGAAGTAGTTTTTTGGAAGCTCGAAGGTTACAAGTATGAGAACTGCCCAACACTTTAAATTGAGTTTTTAAATAATCAGAAGCACGTGGATCGTTCATAATCTTGAAAAGCATGCAGAGAGATCTGAGGGATCTCCTGAGTCGGATAGGCAACCATTTAAGCTGAGAACGGAAAGAAGAAATGTGATCATATTTATGAAGGCCAAAAACGAAGCGAATACAGCTATTGAGAAGTCGATCCAATTTGTTAAGAAGTTCTTGGGATAGATCAGAATAACAAACATCAGCATAGTCAATAATGGGAAGCACAAGTGACTGGACAAGAATGAGTTTGGTGCTAGATGGGAGAAAATGCTTGAATCTATAGAGAGACCGCAGCGAGGACTTTATTACACTAGATTGTTCCTCTATTACAGTAAATGTACAAGAAACACCAGATTCTTGAGTGTTGCTTGTTTCACAGAATACAAATGACTCTGGAAGTTGTTTTTTAATGGATGTCTGAAAAAAAAAATTAAATACACATTACTATCTATATAACTTCTTAGGCTAAAAAACCAGGCTGTTATTTAACAATAATTTTAATACACACTTTTCTTTTTTTTTTTTTTTTTTTAGGGTGGCAAAATCATCAAATGAGTCCTCCCGCCCTGGGTGGGGCAGAAGGGACTGTCAGACTCTTACTGACTAAAATCCACCCGTGTTCCTTCGGATGCCCTTTACGTTCCGGGGCCACGGTATCCTGGATTAAGAAAAAATCCGCGACCCCGGCAGGCATTTGGCCCCATAAGGGGCCCCGTCGGTGACGCGTGAAACACGACACGCCACCGACCCGGGCTTTGTCCTTGGTCGGACGGCGAGCTTACCCATTACTCACCGTCCGCAAGCCCGCTCCGCTGCTGTGCCCTCTGCTAATCAGAGGGACACGCATTGGAGCTTCCACCCGACAGGCTATTCGCATACGGGCAAAGAAACCCCTTAGGCACACAGTGCCTAAGAGTTTTTGCCCGCATCCCAGGGCGCACCGGCCCGAAAAACTGGTCTTCCCCCCGGACGTATCCGTGAGGGAACTCCAGTCCACGGACGCACGTGGAGGTTACCTGTCTTAGCACCCCATTTTAATACACACTTACCGAAAATATTGTAGGTACAGAGTTCTTATGTAACCTAATAACATCAAGTGTTCTGTTAAAACATTTTTATTCAAAGTGAAGTGAACATATAAGCCAGTCTTTACTTCGTGGACTAATATTTTCCACATCGATAGAGTCCAACCACTTTTTCTTCAATCTTTCATTTTTGGGAAACCTGTAAATGATTAGTATATTTGTATCAATATATCATTTGGTAACAGTTTCAGTGTAACGAAGGACTAGTATCGGGAACTATTACAGCAACGGTACAACACTATTAATATTGTAAACAAACGAACGAAAATAAGAAATGAAAAATATTGTCTGTAGGGCGGAAATAAACCCAAATATTAATACTCTAACCATGAAAATATGATCACATAGCGATTTCTTTACCGAAATTGTTCTAATTCATGTAGTTTTGCATGAAAACCTGTTACTAACCTGTGCAAAGTCAATTCAGGCTGATTTTTCTTTTTTCTGGCACGACAAGACACAATGGAACATCCAGGCATGTTGAATTACTGTTTGTTAATGGTGACACGCACTTTTAAAAGAAAACACTCCGTAATTTACTCAAAAATCTAAATTCAACAAAAAGTAAACAAGTATTTGACAGCAGAACTACCACGAAACTCGGCCCAGAAAATGGCGAAATGGGCACGTTTCTGTAACTGTGGGAAATATCCCAACAAAATATTCCATTTTGAGCAACAACCGAAATATTGTTGTCTCTTTTGTCAAATATGATTACTGCATTAGAAAGAAAGAGACAAACCAATATTTCACTCTCTGTCTCATGTTTGACTCATATTTGTATAAGCAAAATGTATGTATAGAACATCGGGGCGTCTCCATAAAACTTTATCTCAATGAGCCGAACCTAGACCATAGATATTGTTGTTGTTTATAAAATTCGCCAAAAGGCAGGCAAAGGAACAGAGCCATACAGCCTAGTCTTGTTTGAATTTCTAGACCATAGATAGCTATTCAATGGTTGTTTATGGGTAGAATTGACCGAATGATACAGGATTTGACATTGACGTTAGCGTTATCTGACTGAACGTTTCGGATTTTATTGTCTTGCTCATTGTATTATTTGCTGTAACTAATCCACAAATCTGAAATATTCGAACATCTGCCTCACTATCATCCGCTGTGAGTAATCAAATGCGCTAGTGATAAATACATTTGCTGTGGCGCTTTCCTCAATATTTAATCGATATATTTTTTTGCAGACAAAACCGTTCGTGGAGGCTACGCCCTGTTTTGCATTTCCAAGTTTTACTTTTGCGTTCAACATAGGCCTATCAGACACCGCCGTTATGGACATGATGGTTTCAACATTGCAGCAGCAGCGGGCTGTAACAGAACAATTAAGACGAGAAGCTGCTATAAAGCGCATTCCCGTTTCTACGGTCGTATCTGACATTGTCAAATACATAAATGAACATGAACAGGAGGATTGCCTTCTCGTTGGCTTTTCCAGTCAAAAAGTTAATCCTTTCCGTGAGAAAAGTTCCTGCACTGTTCTGTAAAAACTACTTTTAATATGCAACCCAATGTGAAGAACCTTGTAAAGAAATGCTTCACAAAGGAATTGTGTCTCTATGTGTGTGACATTGTAGTCAAGTATTACTTCAAAGAAATATTTACCATCTCCATTGTTTGGCTAAATATTTACTAAACATAATAAATTAAACTTCAAGATTTATGTAATCTAGTTAATGTTTCATTTGAGCTGTCAAAGGTAAATAAATACAACTTACTACTTCCATTATGTTTTATTTGTGCACAGTAAAACTGAATTCCAATTCCTCTATTAGGTTTGTTGACATCTACCAATTCCAAAAAAATGTTGGTGACATTTCAGTTAAAATATCATTCTATGTTGTTTCAAGCTGCTACCAAAAACTTTACATACTTAAAGGAGGCCATTTTACAAACTGAAGCTATAATATTAAAAATATTAATCATGTACATACAAGACTTACAGAGTTGAGACATCAGTACATCACATACAGTTAGACAGAATAATACTAATACTAACTATAAAATCTGTATATCAAATTAAGACGAATGTTTTCCATTTGGTGTTAATGTTTAAATGCTATGACTATAAATGTAAAATTTTGTAGAATTACACATACATCATATTATTTCATACAATAATTACTAACATTATAGAATTACCATATTTATGTTGGTTTAAGTATGTGCAATTTATGATTTTAGGCAAAGTATGTTTCTCAGGTTCAAAATTGAGTTAATAGATAATTATGAGATAGATAAGTCAGTAAACTATAATTTTTCAGAAATCTGTTGGCAATTATTATGTGGCCATCAGGTTTTTTGTCATATTCAACTGCCTGATTAATTGTAATGCCTGTTTATATCCAGGCCTTTTTTTTATAACACTGTGCAATATTATAGGGTAGGTACCTAATTCTTGCAAGCTACAAGTTCATTGGGTGCACTACAATAATTATGTATAATATTACGTATAACATCTAGCACAGCAATCCAGTATGCCAACATAAACATTCATTTCATAGTTCTGTAAACAAATACATTTTCATTAAAATTTACTGGACTACAGGATTAGAATTGAATTATTACAAATTATATGCTTAAGATAATATCATACGTGTACGTTACTCCAGCAAGAAAGTATCTCCTAGAGTTATATGAGTAGAACGTATAGTTGGTGCCTTATTTGCTGTAAATGTGCCCCCACATAAAAAATGTGTGCCCCCTGTCGTTTTGAAAAAAAAGCGGAAAAACGATTCTTGCTGGGGTAACGTTTTTCTAGCAGGAAAATTCTAAACGAGTGATCGGAGAGAGAAAAATTGTGCATGGCCAGAGAGCTTATATGTGTGCCAAAGTGTGCCCCCAAAAATAAAATCTGTGCCCCTTCAGATTTTCGAGATATTGCGTTTCCTGCTGGAGTAACGTTTTGATGAATCGTATATCTCTAAAACCATAGCATGTGCCTCTGTAGAATAAACATACACGAGTAGCTCTTAATGTGTGCCCCTTTGTGCCCCAATTAGATTTAAGTAAATATTTATAGTTTTCAAGTTATCGCGGTTTTATGAAAACCCGAAAAAACATCGCAGCGCCTAAATGAGACAAGGCATAAGTTCGCTGAAAACTGTATTCGGTCCTTCTTGACGCTAATAATAACTATACAAAGTTTCAAAACTGTTCATGCATGCGTTTTTGAATAATCTTGCTAAAAGTCAAAACGATGGTGTCATAACTTTGACGGCAAAATACAAGGAACTGGCTCAATCTCAGATGTGTAGGTGTAAACCAAAATCATGTGCCTTTAGTCAAAAATATATGGTGAAAATATTGAGCTTGGAATGTTTCGCATTAAGTAAATATAAACAAAAAACCAAAATATGTAAACAACGGCTGGTTATCCGACCAAATTTGAATGACTACTAAAAAGCGACGGATTCATACATATCGATGGCCTTCTTTACTTTACTCACTAACCGGTTCACACGTGTTGTGCCTGAGTACACTGAAGTAGAAAAGTAATAAATAATAAAATAAAGTTGTTATTGGATTATGTTCTATTAGCTGTTTCTATGACTTTATACATGATTAAGTACATTATAAATAGTAGCCTAAGTGCTATTCCAAGGTAAGCTATCTTCTCCATTCTAAATTTAATTAAAATACATCCAGTTATTTATGTGTGAACGAAAGAAATACATCCAGACACTTGCCATTTGCCAGGTCTTTGACCCAAAATTTGATTGGTCCCAATGTTAAAAAAAAATGTTCATGAATGGTTTTTTTTTCGCCTAGAGCGACACACCAATCATCTTGCCACACAGCTCATGCAAACAAGCAACTGCTTATTCCGACTGAAGCGAGTGCGACTAGCCTCAATATAAAATTCGCATAAGTAGCAAAAAGATAGGGTTGACACTTCGAAGGATGTGCACCCTTCAAAGATATTTTAAATCACATCCATCAAATCTGATTAAAGCCATGAGGCTGATTGTAGATGTATACATAAGAGAAAAAAAAATGAATGGTTTTCTACTGTTTTTTGCCAAGCTGTATGCAGTTACAGAATTATAATCAACAAAAAAAATGTAACCGCCTTCAAAAACAACCATAAAAAACGGTAAAAAAACCTACAAAATAACTTTTCTTTCGGAAGTCGGTGTCTTTGTTTTCTTTATTTCATTGTCTTTTTTTTTGCCACCGACTTCCGAAAGAAAAGTTATTTTGTAGGTTTTTTTACCGTTTTTTTTATGGTTGTTTTTGAAGGCGGTTACATTTTTTTTGAAAAAGTTTTTATTTTACTCTTTTTCGTTTAAATATTCAACCCGAATTCTTGTCAAATACAACATGTGCACTAGAATTTTGTAATCCATAACACCGGTAATAACATCGCTCATGTACACAATAAGCTAATAAAATTCCCTATATCAAAAACTACTGAACCGATTTTGATGAAACTTGCAATATTCCCTAAGTTAAATGATACCTAGTACAACAAAAAAAGAATGACTTAAATCGGACTTGTAGTTCCAGAGATATACGAACTCAAACTAAATCAGTCGATGCCTACTCCTTACTATTAAGGAGTTCTACCTTCCATCATCAGCTCAGCTACATGAAATTATGATTACCATACGCAAGTACTTAAATTACTTCATAAAATTTGCGAAAAACGGTGTGTCGGCCTATAAAATTCGAGGGTTGCCCTCGATTTCTCCAGGATCCAATCATCAGATCCCAACTTGGTGACTATGGGACCACCTCAGAAGTACCTCCTTTCGAACAAAAAAAGAATTTTAAAAATCGGTCCACAATTGGCGGAGTAATCGCGTAACAAATATACAAAAAAAAAAACATACCGTCGAATTGATAACCTCCTCCTTTTTGAAGTCGGTTAAAAATCATCAATACAACGCTCTAAGTTCATGAAGCGCTCTAGGAATGACTTTTTATGTTATTTTTTTGTTACTAGGCCTTTAAGAAACTTAGTGTACTTTAAGAATTAAAATTAAGGGAAGAAAAATAATAATTTACACATCAACAAGCTGTTTCATTAATATAGTCACAAGGAGCACTTAATATATTTTTTAATTAGCCCCCAAAACTTTTGAACGCAACTGTACTGACAACAGCTTAGTTATAATACGTCCAATAAAGAAGGTCATCGATATGTATGAATCCGTCGCTTTTTAGTAGTCATTCAAATTTGGTCGGATAACCAGCCGTTGTTTACATATTTTGGTTTTTTGTTTATATTTACTTAATGCAAAACATTCCAAGCTCAATATTTTCACCATATATTTTTGACTGAAGGCACATGATTTTGGTTTACACCTACACATCTGAGATTGAGCCAGTTCCTTGTAATTTGCCGTCAAAGTTATGACACCATCGTTTTGACTTTTAGCAAGATTATTCAAAAACGCATGCATGAACAGTTTTGAAACTTTGTATGGTTATTATTAGCGTCAAGAAGGACCGAATACAGTTTTCAGCGAACTTATGCCTTGTCTCATTTAGGCGCTGCGATGTTTTTTCGGGTTTTCATAAAACCGCGATAACTTGAAAACTATAAATATTTTCTTAAATCTAATTGGGGCACAAAGGGGCACACATTAAGAGCTACTCGTGTATGTTTATTCTGCAGAGGCACATGCTATGGTTTTAGAGATATACGATTCATCAAAACGTTACTCCAGCAGGAAACGCAATATCTCGAAAATCTGAAGGGGCACAGATTTTATTTTTGGGGGCACATTTTGGCACACATATAAGCTCTCTGGCCATGCACAATTTTTCTCTCTCCGATCACTCGTTTAGAATTTTCCTGCTAGAAAAACGTTACCCCAGCAAGAATCGTTTTTCCGCTTTTTTTTCAAAACGACAGGGGGCACACATTTTTTATGTGGGGGCACATTTACAGCAGATAAGGCACCAACTATACGTTCTACTCATATAACTCTAGGAGATACTTTCTTGCTGGAGTAACGTACACATATCATACATGATCATTCACAGATTCAATAGGATACTGAATTCCCTCTCTCCAAGTTCACACAAACATTTACAACATGGTTTTTGCAAAAAACTTTCTGGAAATTTTCCACTTGATAATAATCCAACAAATTGTTCCAATTCCATTTTAAGTAACTAATGTCAATATCCTTAGCACTTCATCAGTACCAACAGTTATACCCCACTATTTATAGGGAATCAAATAGCCAGTATTTTATTAACATATAAATATGGCAGTGGAATTCAACTGAGGGAAACTTATTTAGTATCTTGTAAAATGCTTGAGCAAATTTGGAATTAAATAAATAAACCTTATACTAGGGGTAAAACTATATAAAAAACATAAATTTACCAACTATCAGTCTTTTAAATTGATGTTGATTATCAACCTTGTGGCAATTCGACTCTCAAAAGTTTACAAATTATGGAAAACAAAGTAAAAAAATAACAAATAGGAGACCACAAATGATTAGCACTAGCATATCTATTGTCAGATTTGTTATTAAAACATGTAAAAAGGTTTCATGTATCTAAAAACTTAGTACTAGACTGATATTATGGCAATACATACATAGTGAATGCCTTACTCTCATCAGTCAAATTATAAAACAATAAGACAAAAATGTATAAATAGATCCTTCTAATAGTTGACTGCTTACTATATTATGTTTTAGACTAATTATATACATAAATATCTAAATACAGTTACTTACAATGCTTCAAAATACTGTTACCATACCTTTCGATTTCAGCTCATATTCATAAGATTAGCGTTGTATTATCACTAATGTCTACCATGTACCAGCTTATACATTATTCAATATTATTTATGTTTTCACAATGGAGGACATTGCAATATATGTATACTGATACAAGATATTAATTAAAATAAACAGGAGTAATAAATTTTGATCATGCTCTATTTTCCTTATTTTTTTTTTGCTAAACTAGTACATTACACATTTAATCCTTACAAATAAAATTTAAATAACTTAGAAAATAATGTTTATAAAAAGGCCTCAACATTTGGTATATCATGACTCATCATCATTATACTAAGTATGTTATATACTTTTACTTTTATAGATTGAAAAAAGATATTTTTTTGCAAGATGTAAATATGCATAATTCATACCTTTGTAAACTTTTGAGATGAACCATCCCTTAAACATAAATTGAGGGTTACATTTTGTTAATCATAACTTGATTCAGCATGAAGAATTAAATAAATAAAAATGATAATATAAAGGCCATAAAAAAAATATCACAATACCTAATTTAAATTCAGTGGAAAAAGCTTGACCTCTACACACTACATGCACACAAATATTACTATTTCATCTGAATCAAGTCATGATAAATGAAATAATGGTGGGTTACCATGGTGATTGACAAACTTTTCTACACTCTCTCTTGCTTTGGAGGTGACATATCTTCATTCCCATTGGCCACACTCTGATGGTACAGCTTTAACAATTCCATTGCATCTTGTGCTTGACGTTTCTCAAGCAATATTCTGTAATGAGACAAAAGATTGGTTTTATATTTCCACTAAAAAATAAATAAAAATAGATATACCGAAAATATACACCGTGTTCTTCACGTTATCCATAAACTTTAGCAAATACTTCTATGGCTTTTACAAATCAAATCCAACAAAGGAAGTAGTACTTAAAAAGGCTTCGTTACAAAGATATTTGTAATTTCATTTAATGAAATTTAATTGAGCTATGCAGTGAGAAAGTATCTTAATTTGAAATCTATCAAATACTATTTGCATTTCATTTGTTTCAGCCCGCCAAATGTTATGAATGACGTTGCCAATTCGGATAAAGAGGCATGCATATCGGGTTATTTACGTCTAGGTATTTAGTTTGTATGAAAATTAACAAAAAATAAAAAATAAGAATTTATTAATGTGTCCATAATGAAAAATGCTTACTTCCGTGGTTTGAACATCTGGTCGAAGTTTATGTATATCGTCCGGAACACGGTGTATAAAAAAAAATTATACTGAAAATATTTGAAATTTGTTTTCTATTTATCAATAATTTCAATGACAGTTCCAGTTATTGAATATACACGTAAAATGGTGTAAAATCAAATAAAATAATAATTGCTAAAAATACAAATCTCTATATATAAAAAAAAAAAAACTAATTGGTGGGTTAAAACAAACTGGCTTTGAATAATTTTTATGACTGATAATGGAAATAGTTAATAAAAAACAAAATCACAATGGAAATAAACAACTGAATAGTTAATGTTTTACCTTCCAGATGCTTCTTTGATGTGCTCCAAAATTATTCTATTGTCTCTATCAGTCACAATGTCTGCTAGACTGTCTGGATCCATGTCTGATAACAGCTCCAAGTCTTGACCCCCGAGGAGTGAGATGTGACACAAGTTGTGTTGAAGGCGGCCCACCAAGTTCGCTACCTGTCCTTTGTCTCCTAATGCGATGTCATCAGTTTGATCCAGTGATACTTGGCATTTTGGCATATTCGGAGCCCATTTTTCAAGACCATGTAAAATCATTAGAGAAGTATCAGGGTCCAATGTAGAAAAATATTCTTCATCGTCCACTTCAGTGCCATCGGACTCCAAAACAACTGTTAAATTCTCCGAGGGCATCCCTAACTTTTCTGGCACTTTTGTTAGAAGATCCTCAAGTGACGATGCGACTATACCCTTCTTTTTGTCTCGATTTACATCACAGATTTTATACGGCTTGTTAATATCGTGCTCCATTGTTTTATTTTCGAACTAACAAATTTATCAGTTTTTAGTGACTCACTTTTTATAATTCTATTTTATAAATTCAATAACCAGGCACGGACTACCTCTCAAAAAAAATTGACGAGATTTGGCTTCTCTGTTCACAGTGGTCGATTTGACGTTTATAAATATTGCCAGAGTAGAAATATTCACTAGTTTATGTTATTGTTTCTATTGCAATAATTAACTTTTAGTGATTTTAGAAACTCATCGCGAGTAGACTGACTGGATGAAGATCGGACAATCGGTCGATGTTTTCAAAACAACGACTGCCTCTCACAAGCTCCTGAATATAACTCCCGTTTTGCTTTGTCGCTCACGGAGGCGCGGCGCCGATGATCATGCATGATACAAACATCTCTGATAAAATATAGCTACTTAGCAATAAGCCTTCTATTTCTTTAGCAATCATTTTTTTTTTTTTTATTTCATATAGTAGGTATTATGCAACACCAAATATTTAATTAACATTTCACAAAAAATGTTCTATAAATTAAAACCTTATTAAAACACTAGCTTCTGCCCGCGACTTCGTACGCGGATCCTGTTGCTTATGCCAGCGACAACGGGGTCGTCAAAATCGAAGATCTGAAACTGGTCTGATGTCCAATACCAAGAGCCCGGGTAAAAATATAAATGGGAGTTTGGGCCAGTAGAGTCAGATTTTTAATGATATACTATCGTCATCGAAAATCAGTCCTAAAGTCTTACCACCTTCACCGCGTGGAGGTACTCTCAGCTTATGTTATTTTATAATTATACAGTGAAATTAGCGGTAGCTTTGATTTCCACATCAGACGTTTCTGATCTTCGATTTTTATAAGTCAACAGGAAATGCCCATCAGACCGAGCAACTTTTGCTAAGACGTTATTCCTATATGTGTTATGGTGTACTGGGGCTCTTGGTGTTCCACATCAGGTGTTCCAGATCTTCAATTTTTATACGTCAACAGAGAGTGCTCATCAGGCTGAATAACTCTTGCTAAGACGTCATTCCTATGAATGTTATGGTTTAGCTGGGCTCATGGAGTTCCACATCAGGTGTTCCAGATCTTCAATTTTTATACGTCAACAGAGAGTGCTTATCAGGCTGAACAAATCTTGCTAAGACGTCATTCCTTTATATGTTAAAGTTAAGCTGGGCTCTTGTAGTTCCACATCAGGTGTTGCAGATCTTAAATTTTTATACGTCAACAGAGAGTGCTCATCAGGCTGAATAACTCTTGCTACGACGTCATTCCTATAAATGTTATAGTTTAGCTGGGCTCTTGGAGTTCCACATCAGGTGTTCCAGATCTTCAAATATATTCTCTCTGCAGAAAATGCTCATCACGTGGAACAATTTTTGCTATGGCACCATTTTTGTATCTCTTATAGTTTAGCAGGTCTGTTCTGCATCAGGTGTACAAGTTTCCAGGATAAATTATAGCCTATATGTTAATCGGACTAAATACCTATACAACAAAAAAAAAAATCATTCAAATCCGTCCAGTAGTTCCGAAGATTAGCGTCCACAAACACACAGACAAACAGACAGACAGACAAAAAAAAATTTAATTACAGTTTCGGGTTCGGCATCGATAAAATAACAACCCCTGCTACTTTTTTATTATATATTTACATTGTACAGACACCACTTTTCTACAAATTTATTATATGTATAGATGAAACTGTCTTGCTCAGCGGTTCTAAACCTTTTTGGCTGGCGATCCAAAATATATTTTGAAAGAAATTAGATTGATATCACACCTCCTAAAAAAGGGACGTGGCTTTTTAGGTGTAATAATATCAATCAAATGATGCCACTCACAGTGGAATGGGGGGACTGTGAGACGCGCTTGATTATAAACCAGCTCGTTTCTTCAGTTGCCCTTTGCGTTCCAGGGCTGCGGTAACCTCTTCCTCTCTCCTGCAGCCCTGGCAGGCATTTGGTTCGATCCTGGTTAGTTTTGCTCAACAGTTCCTTGAGGCGCGCGTGGAAGATAACGCGCCGTTGACGTCAACTCGGTTCTGGTCCTTGAACTGGTGAGTCATTGCAAGCCCGCGTTTACGGTATGTACCTAACGGAAATCATATCGCCCCCCGACTCTCAGGGCGTCGCGTCGCGCGCGCCAGTTTGGGGCGAGGAGGAGGTCTGCCTTTTTCTCACGCGTTCCACTTCCTCCTTCGCTTCCTCATATTTTCACAGTATTTTAGACAGGATTGGTATACATTTATTTTATTTTATGCAATTATTGGTATACATTTAAGTATCTAGGTAGAAGTACTAACTTATGCATACCAATCGAATAACGATGAATGCATATAAAAAAGCACATTTCCGTTTAAGAAATCAGGTCTGATTTAATATTGCAAATCCAGAAATCACACTAAATAGATCTATGTATTTAGATGATGCATTTCTTATATTTACCTAGTAATAAAAAATGTGCTCTCGCGATCAGTATGGAGGGCCACGGGCCAGGTACACAAGGGCGGTCGTGGGGGTCACGTTCGGTCACAGCGCGGCGCGACGGGCGAGGATCAATATAGTCTCCCCTACCGACTCACCCCCTTAATACTCTGTACTAGAATGCAATTTGCAACTTATAACTCAATAGTTTTACACTTTTATGCATTATGTTTTCGAGTCAGCAAAAATGCGGCTCTTTAGACTGTGGTGCAGGAATTATAACTAAATAAACGAACAGCTTTTTCGCTGAGTTAACAAACGCCAATCGCGTGAATTGGTCCCTTTATTAAAAGCAGGCTAACCTACCTAGTCGATCGCTGACTCAACTTAATCCCGACTTAAAAAAAAACCGTCTAGTGCGAGCCCGACTTGCGCACCGGGTTCCGTACCAACTTGTGGTTATAAAGGTGACAATCAATTATCATTTTGTATCAAATGAACTATAAGTGTAGGCAACTCCGTCTCTCCGTTTATTTCTCCATTTTGAGCGAAGATTTTGAGTAACTCTGACAATGACATCTTATAAATATCTATTGGCCCCAAATACGGCTAAGCCTATAATAATTAAGGAGATCCCTGCTACTGCTGTTGAGCTCGCGTTCTGTAGTAAGTATTTTTTTCATCGTAATTCCGACCTTGTATTTACTAATAACTGATCGGAACAGTAATCAAAAAGGTCGCGCTGAAAAGCACGGTTTAAAATTACACGCATACAATATTAATTCCACGGACGACCGCTCGCCACACTGGACACGTCCGCTCGCATCAAAATTCAGAATTTATATATGCATCGCGCGGCGCGGAACGCGGCTCCTTTTATAGGAGTCGGGGAGGCGTGGCCCGCGTGTGCCGCAAACGGTTCAAGCCAAATCCGACTTTCGGCGCTACAGGTTACGGCGCTAAAAACACTGCGGGTAATGCAACGTGTGTTCGCGGTTCTACAGAACAACGTCTATAAATAAAACTGAAAAATAAGATTTTTTTTCTACGTATTTTTCCAGGATAAAAGTATCCCATTTTATGCCCAGGATAATAAGGTATAATTATACCAAGTTTCATCGAAATCGAACCGTTAGTTTTCACGTGATGCCTGCATATACAGACAGACAGACAGACAGCCAAAAATTTTTTTAATCACATATTTGGGTTTGGTATCGATCCAGCAACACCCCCCGCTATTTATTTTTTCAATATTTTCAATGTACAGAATTGACCCTTCTACAGATTTATTATATGTATAGATATAGATGACAAAACTATAAAGTCAAACTTTGGTTCTTTCTCTCTTATTGCCCATGGTTCTAGGGCAGCGGAAAGTACCATACAAGTAGGTTTTGCGTTTTGATTACATCTCGAGCGTCAAAATATGCAGTACAAGCAAGTAATTCTGTGGAACAAGTAAATAGGCATAACGGAACATAAAAGCTGTATCTTTTGATTGCGTTTTTTAACCCCCGACGGAAAAAGAGGGGTGTCTATCTGTCTGTCTGTCTGTGGCACCGTAGAGCCCGAACGGATGAAGGGATTTCAATTTAGTTTTTTTTTGTAATAAAGGTTATTTACGTGCGAGTGTTCTTGGTCATGTTTGATGAAAATCGGATGAGCCGTTTTTTTTTTTTTTTTTTTTTTAATAATAATTTATTTATTCCATAAACAGTACTAAGGTTAAGTTATAGTTAAATGATAAGGTATTACAAAAATTACAAAAAGTTTTAGCATCTGAAGCCAAACTAGGAGGAACCTGTATTTTGGCTAACAGCGCCAATCCCTTCAAGTTTAGTAAGGTTTAAGTTCTTAATGCTAGCATTTTACAAAAAGAAAAATGAATACTAATTCTAGTTATAATAATAATCTGTTTAAAAGTTATGGGGGTGAAAGTGGGAAAAGGTAACCGAATGTTTGTAAATAAACTCGAGTGGGGTTTCAAATGAAAGCGCGCTGAAAGGGAATATTGATGACTTAATCGAGAGTGTTCTTAGCATCGTTTGATGAGAAAATTGGGAAATGGAAATCCGATTGTCAAGTGAGAGTGTCAATTACTACATCTCAGTCTTTGCAATTCTGTTAAAGATGATTTGTCAATGTGCTGTAACCGCCCAATATAAAATGATATAAAATAAGTATGTACCGGGCCTATACCTCAGCATCGAGCACCTTAAATATGCAGGTACTCATCTGCATAAGGTGCTGGCGATGTTTTACTCCTTGTGTGTGGGGCACTCTTATTTACCTGAGGCGATGATGAGGACTGTGGTGGTGCCGATCGTATCGTGAAGAGCGAAACTGGTGATATTAGTGACAGGAATAATTACAGGCCTATCTCCCTGGCCACTATTATCTCGAAAGTGCTTGACAGTTTGCTTAACACTCGGCTTGATAAATACGTGCACGTACACGACAACCAGTTCGGCTTTAAGCCAGGTCTCTCCACAGAGGCAGCTGTTTTGTGTTTAAAGCAAACTGTCAAGTACTACACCGTTAAGAGCACGCCTATTTTTGCTTGTTTCCTAGACTTATCGAAGGCGTTTGACTTGGTTTCTTATGATATTTTGTGGAGAAAGCTTCATCAAACTTCAATGCCAAAGGAACAGATACGCATTTTTAAATATTGGTACCAGAACCAGGTCAACGTTGTTCGGTGGTCGGGGGCCTATTCGACCCCATATAGGTTGGAGTGCGGGGTGAGGCAGGGGGGACTGTCCTCGCCAAAGCTGTTCAACCTTTATGTAAACGCGCTGATTGAGGAGCTCAGCAGCACACATGTCGGCTGCCATATCGGGGGAGTTTGCATTAATAATATTAGTTATGCTGATGACATGGTGCTGCTGAGTGCCTCTGTGAGCGGTCTGTCGAAGCTGCTTGGTATATGCGAAAAGTACGCTGATGAGCATGGTCTATTGTACAATGTGAAGAAGATGAGCATGGTCTTTCAAGCCCGGGGAAGATGTACCAGTTATTAAACTTTATAATAGAGTCAGCACGTTTAGACATCTTGGACATATTGTGACCTCGGACTTGAAGGCGTTGTCTGTTCGTGCCAATAGGATAGCCCGCAGATTTGCTCTTTGTTCGAGGGGCGTCAAAATCACCTTGTTTAGGGCATTTTCCTTCCACACCAGCAGTCTGTGGGTGAGTTATACGCAGAGACAGTACAGCGCCCTACGAGTCCAATATAACCAAGGGCGGATCCAGCTTTTGTTTCAGGGGGGGGGGGTCACAAGCTGTCTGAGACAACAGCTTGTCTCTGTAGTCTAGTTCGGATAGATACAACTATACTTTTTTTTATCGTGGTCATCAAATGAGTCCTACCCATACTGTCAGACTCGCACTGACTAAAATCCACGGTGTCTTTCTTAATAGCCCTTTACGTTCCGGGGTCGCGGTAATTCATAAGTCCCGCGACCCCGACAGGCTTTGGCCCTCTAAAGGGGGGGGCCCGTCATCATGATGCACACATTTTTTGAGGTGCGCGTGGAACACAACACGCCTTCGACCCGGGCATGGTCCATGGTCGGACAGCGAGTCACCCATTAGGTACTCGTCGCCTGCATGCCCACGCCTACATAGGCTGGAAATCATCTGCCGACGTCTGTCGCCGTGGGCGTCTACCACTGCGGCTGGGGTGGAGGGAGGACGCTGTCCTCTCCCTCAAGCAGCCCGCCTCCTCCTTCGCGAGCATGACTGTTTCGCAGAAGGAGGCGACCGCTTCCCACTCCGTCTCGGCCCGCAGCATTGGCATTGGCGCGAGAGGTCTCCGCTGTCATGAGGACTCGGCGCTGCTCTACCCAAGCGGGCATAACCTCTGTATAGCTTATAAAACACTTGAAGTGATAGTCACTGCTGCAATAGCACTGTTCTAACCCTTCTTAATCACTCATTTATCACTACACTACAACCATTTTTCACTTCAAGCGCTAATACCATGGGCCAAAATGAGGGTTACAACACTCAAGAGCGATATAGCACGCTATACCACCTAATGTTAGCGCCTTTGTAGAACCTTTGGTTCTTAATATTCTCTTAAGCAGTTCATGTAGCACTTATTCTTATTAACAAAATGTTAGTTGCTAACGCCTGCGTGAGGAGGACACAGCGGTGTTCTGCCCAAGCGGGGCAGTCCTGCACCATATGCTCCACCGTGTCCTCCGGGCGATCCTCGCAGTGGTGACACCCAGGCGTTTCCTCCTTCGTAATCAGACACGGGTATACCTCCCGAAACTTCCGTGTCCGGTGAGGACCTGCGTCATGCGGTAGGTCAGGACGCCGTGACGCCTATCCAGCCACTCCTCAAAGAGGGGCCTTACCGCCGCGATTGCGGCTTGCCGGAACCTTGGTTGCGACAGTCGTTCCCTCCATACTGCCCTGAGATCGCGCCGGACCTCTTCCCGCCGCTCCTCGACTTCTCGAGGCAGCGGGGAAACACCCCGGGGCGCTGCGCCTCCACGCGCCCCGTAGAGGACCATGGACCGCACGACAATGATGAACTATGATAAAAAGGAAAATGCTACGTTTAAAAATATACACATCCCAAACTTTCGCCAGTCACAATTTTGTGACAATAGGAACATTACGTCATATTTGCTGAAAACATTATGTATAATATGTGTTTTATTATAACAGTGGATATGTTTTTATTGTTTCTAGTTTACCTATTTAGCAAATAAATCAATGATAAACAATTGTCACATATTATTTTCATTTCCTTCTGTATTGTTCCCCCCAGGATCAAGTGTTCCAGAGGGTGGGGATCAAGTCAGACATATATTATATATATATGGGACACATGATATCATTCCCTATACGAAGTTTTCGTGGGCCGATTACTAAATTTATATACCGATATCATTAGCTATTAAAATACTCAGTATAGTCAATTAAATTTCACGTATTTCAATACCAAGATATTTAAAATCGAATTAATATTTGCGAAATAATGGCCAAAAAACAAAAGGGGAAACCAAGTTTTCCCTATAATCATGGGGTATTCCTATTTGAGCAACTATTTTCATAGAAGCATTTTTAGTATTAGTAGGAAATAGTTGCTCAGATGGGTATGTATTAAGGTAGTAAGGTAATAACAATGCGTTGTAAACTTAGTCAGGAACATTGTTACTGAATACTGTTGTTGGAACATGTTTATTCTGCCGCTGCCGCGTCCCCTCTTTGTGTCTGTCTAACAGGGTTACCTGTGAACTTTGTTGTCATTTCCTAACCGTGACCTTGGATCGTAAAGGGCTATTGAAGGATCACCGACATCACCGTGGATTTTAGTCAGCAGTGCAAGTATGACAGTCCCTCCCGTCCCGCCCTGGGTGGGAGGACCCATTTAATGATTTTACCACGATAAAAATACAAATTAAAACAAGAGTAATCTACCAGAGAAGGAGCAACGATTTCATATTGACATGTAGAATAGGGCTGGTGACTTCATAACGCCTGTAAAATTAAACCGAACGCGTGACGTACTATCGCGAGCTTTTCCGCCTGCCCAGTTAAATTTTTTTTCGCATAAATCATGCGGAGGCGCCGAGCCACGCCCCCCTAAAGTTTGGGCCTATTAGGAAAGCGGAAAAAAAAAAACTCTCGTTTGGCGTGCGTCGTCAGTGCGCTCGGCCGATCGGTATTTCATTCATTATTTCTATACAAAGGAAACCGCCAACGGGGCGGGGCTAGAGAGCGTGTCTATGTTGTAAGTGCAAGCAAAAATGAGCTTAGTGGTGGTCAGGCGGCAGTGCTCGCGATAGTACATATACCTATTATGATTTTTAGAATCGTTGTGCCTTCGTTAATTTTGGTTTACGTAACAAAAGTGAAAATACGGTTCAAATGTTTTTTGACAATCTAACTGTTGTACTTGTTAAAAATACGGTTCAAATGTTTTTTGATAATCTGTCGGATTTGTTAAAAATACGGTTCAAATGTTTTTTGATAATCTAACTGTCGGACTTGTTAAAAATACGGTTCAAATGTTTTTTGATACTTAATCTAACTGTCGGGGTTGTTAAAAATACGGTTCAAATGTTTTTTGATACTTAATCTAACTGTCGGACTTTTAAAAATACGGTTCAAATGTTTTTTGATAATCTTACTGTCGGACTTGTTTAAAATACGGTTCAAATGTTTTTTGATAATCTAACTGTCGGACTTGTTAAAAATACGGTTCAAATTTTTTTTGATACTTAATCTAACTGTCGGACTTTTAAAAATAGGGTTCAAATGTTTTTTGATAATCTAACTGTCGGACTTGTTTAAAATACGGTTCAAATGTTTTTTGATAATCTAACTGTCGGACTTGTTAAAAATTTTCAGTAAAGTATCTACTCAACTATACATAGGTATAGGTACCTAAATAACTTAGTTGTTGTTCCTATTATAACACTTTATTTATTAGTAAGCTTTGAGGAGTACATGGCTAACTAATACAGACGACCGACATTTAAGGTTAAACCGCGCTTGCCAAGTCGGTCTGAGGATGACTGACCAGACCGTCCATTAAAACACCAAGGGTTATCGCATTTTCTAGTAGTAAATGTGTTGTGGAAGATAGGCAGTCAGTCGCTTCATAAAAAAATCCAAAATTTTACATGGAGCGATGTGTATTATTCAGGTTTATCCTGTTACACTGAAAACCGAGAACAACGTCATTGGGAAAAAGGTAGGATAGTATTTTATTTTTCTTTCGTTTGACTTTGCTATGAATTGAGTACGTATTGTGGTTACGTTTATTTAATAAACATTAAAAATTCATATCATTACCTACACAGACAACCAGACTTTTTGCAACCTTTTTCCTACAGTCTGTATCTATCGTACATTCATGAGCTACGTTATTTAGTTTACTTAGCGTCTAGACGGCACTAGCAAACAAAAACTTTACCTCTAACACCCCGTACCTACCTAATGCACCTAGCTATCCCAGTATCATCTAATTTAGCATTAGTTGCACGTGTCTACCTATCAACCTTGACCTGACACCTAACATTATATTTGAGAATTAGATTATCTCTGCACTAGAGATGCGGAATACTGGGGCTTTAGCTTCACAATCCATTAATGTTCTCTGTTCAGTTTCCGCGCAAATAATGATCTGTTTGCGCTGTTAACATGGTGTCATAGAACCCGCGATTTAGATAATTATGTAGTAAAATAATTAATAGATTTTAAAAAAATCTAAAAACCCACGTTTTTAAATGTCCTAAAAATAAGAAAATAAACCTACGGGGCTGAGAAAAGGGCCACTCAAAACGTGGGGGCGTATATTATTTAAGGGATTATTTATGGGATATATTTACATGACGTGTATAGATGGTGGTTGTAACTTGCAAAGATACGCCCCCACGTTTTGAGTGGCCCCTCTCTCAGCCCCGTACGTTTATTTTCTTATTTTTAGGACATTTAAAAACGTGGGTTTTTAGATTTTTTTAAATCTATTAATTATTTTATTATTTTTATCTTTGTTCATCGGGTTTGAAGCTACCCTGAAAATTTCAGCCTGCTAGCTTATCGGGATGTGCCTCAAAGCCTGTCCGCCATCTTGGACGTCCGCCATATTGGATTTAAGTCACGTGACTATTTTTTTCGTATTCCTGACAGCAAACCCTTTCATTTGATACCCATATCATGGGGGAGGATATCTTGGGGAGGCCGCCATATTGGATTTGTTATGACGTTTCTTAGCTAATCATGTATTGTCATCAGAACTCAGAGCGTGTGCAAAATTTCAGCTTGCTAGCTTATCGAGAAGTGCCTAAAAATTGAGTTGCAAAAGTCCAACCGTAACGACAAACAAACAAATAAACAAACAAGAAAAGTGAGTGTATAAAAACGTGGGAATAAGCAACAATTCAAAGTTCAGAAGCAGAGCCTGAGATCTGATCGTAAGTTGTACCAATGTTTTTAAACGACTTCAAAAAAAAAAGCAGGTACTCAGTTCGACCTGTATGTATGTATGTATGTTTGTATGTATGTTTGTCCGCGATTATCTCGCGTTTGACTGAACCGATTTTGATGCGTTTTAGGAAAGTGTTCATTACATTCTGGAGAAGGTTTTAGTATATAACACTAATGGATATCCCGTGATGTTGCTCGCGTGGATCCGTTTTTGCTTACTTGGATTGTAGATTTTTAAAGACGCCGATAATTATGAAGATTTTTGTTGAATATCTAAACTAAAAATAAATAACTTTTCTTTCGGAAGTCGGTGGCCATAGTCAACGAAATAAAAAACAAAGCCACCGACTTCCGAAAGAAAAGTTATTTTACACTTTTTTGTGTTTGGTTTTAAAGTCGGTTCCCTTTTTTTCAAAAAGTTTTTTTACTTCTTATAAAACGTGTTACATGTTTTCTGTTCACATTAATACACATGACCATAATCAAGGAATTATCCTAATTATGTCTGACACTAAGCGAGACCTGTTTATGACAGCTGATCTGAACATCTCCAACGGTTATTTGCCCCATTAAATGAGTTTTCCCAACGTCTCGAAACGCTAAATCGTTTTATAGCATCGGAAAGAGGTAGGTAGATTCACCCTATTTCATCAAAACCCTGAGGCCGAGTTTCAAGATTGTGCCTACAAGTAATTATGGAACGTAATATTGGAAAATCACTCTCTGTAGGTACTCTAAGACTCTAAGTATTTCAATATAGGTGATTTTATATGAGACTAGCTTTTCCCAGCGGCTTCGCCCCCCCCCCCCCCCCCTATTGCCTATGTCACTCAGGACCAAAGCAGCTTTCAACTGGTGAAAGAGTTTTTGAAATCGGTCCAGTAGTTTTTGAGTTTATCCATTACAAACAAACAAACAAACAAAAATACAAAGTTTTCCTCTTTATAATATTATATTATATTATATAGTGTAGACAATTGACAAGCAGTAAGTAGATGCATTATTCATTTCAGACATGTTTTCCACGTAGTGGAATGGTTAAGTGGAAGTAAAATTCTTGTAGTTTATTTCCGAACAAAGTGAGCAACAAGTGGGTAGTATTAACATCTGCATTATTAAAGCGTGGGGATGTACTAGTTCACAACAAACGACGCATCTGCAATGTTAAAATAAACATAGCCCAGGAGACCGCAGACCTACACACTGTGTACTCGAAGTTACTGTAACCTTTCAGATTACGAGTAGGGTCAAGTGGTAAACAGTGGCCCAGTAGTACACAGTGCACCAGCACTCATATCCCAAAAACGCGACGTTGCCAAACCGTGCTGCAAACGTGAAACAACTTGTCTTTTACCACCTCTCGCACTCCCCAGTCGACATCGCGCTCCCGCCCGTAACGGTCGCACAGTGCATGATTTTGTCCTTGGCGCCAAAAAAAGTAAGTACACGTGTTTTCATTTATTTTCTTTCTAGAATCGTTGTGTATTTAGTTACATTAGATTGCATTATTTTCGTGTGTAAAGCAAGTATTCCTTAATAATTTAGATGTATAAGTATCCCTTGAATTTGGTTTATTTAATAGTTATGTCACCTTATAGGTTAAAAAGTGGTGTTTGTACACAGTGGCTCAAAATCGTAAGGTACACAGTGAACAGTGATTCACTGTGTACCAATCACTTTGTTAATTATGTCCGATACAATTTGTGCTTATACTTTTCAACTGTGATTGTAAAAAACAAATAATCAAGTGATCTTTTTGTTTCAGAATGGGTCGAACTAAAACAGAAAACCGAAAAATTGGCGGTCATGATGCAAACTGTTCTAAGAAGCGTAAACTATTCAGTAAAATGTTATTAAAAGACTGTTAATTGTTATGTAGAATAATAATAATGTTCCTAATTAGATTTTTAAGTTAAATTAGTACTAGTTCTTTTTTGGACTGATTGTTAACTGTGATTGTTGCTGTCGAATACAAATTATTTAGTAATACATTGACTTTAATTGTTATGTAGAATAATAACAATGTTCCTAATTAGATTTTTAAGTTAAAATAGTACCTACTAGTTCTTTTTTAGACTGATGGTTAACTGTGATCGTTGCTGACGAATACAAATTATTTAATTAAACATTAATACAGTTTCATTTAACGCCATTTCTAACAATAAATATTTTAAAATAATGCGATAAAGGGATGTAATTAATGTGATGGTTCACTGTGTACTCATTGGTCCACTGTCGACGCACCCCCCGGTTCACAGTGTACTTATACTGGTACACAGTGAACCATTCGCCATCTTTAAAAAAAAACAATATTACCAATAAACTATAACAATTGGAACTGAAATTGATATGCCAAACACAAGTTTAATAAATTTCCTTTCGTCTAATGTCAATAGCTCTTAATTAAATTCACGTACATTGGTTTTATAAATGCTTAAACTTTTAGTGGTTCACTGTTTACCATGTCACCCTACCTACCTAACTACAACCTTCACGAAATTCATAAGATTGAAATAATTTGGCAAAGTTTGTTATTGTTCCATTGGGGTCAAAGAAATTTTGGACTAAGTCGAACAAGGAATATGCCAAATTGTCAGTTGGTAGGTGTGAATAAATCAAAATTTAACCTCTACCTATTACCCTTATGAAGAGAAGTGTCATAGCATAATGTTTACATATTTTCATTTATACAAATATTATGTACGTAAAAATATGTAAGTAGGTAGGGATGTAAAAAAACCAATGAATGTTACTGCAATTTCATTTTACGTCACCAACAGTTTACCAAGAGCAACAAACCTAAGAATTATATTATATACGCTACAGGGATATTACTATCTAAGCACGAAACCCGTAGCTTCGGTAAAACTTTCGGGCGAGTCCTTATCTTTATCACTAACGGACGGACCTATCTAAAAATTGGTGACAATATGATCGGACAGTTGTCCCAACTTCCGATGTGTTGTCAGAACTTACAACTTGTATGAATTTAAAACTATTAGGGAGTGGGGATCACTCAAAGTACTTTCGTACGGGAGCGTATCTTCGTTGACGGACTAAGAGAGTGGACCCCCAGAGCTATGTTTTGGAGATCGATGAAGAAGTTCTTGCTTCCGTTCTGTGCTCTATCTTCCGAATTTACCTTTCACCCCGCAACAATCTAAAAATAAAGTTGTTTTTTATTCCGCAATTATGTTAGAATTTCAATTTTCCTAATGGACTGTTTGGTTGATAATTTATGTACGGAGCACCCAACGGCGCTACACTCGTAAATGTTAGGTGAGTGATCTATAAAATTTACATTCAAAAATTCAAGTCTATTGATCTTTGTAGCATGTGCAATATGTGCATGGCAGTAAAAAAGCAGCTCTTCACCTGCGACGTCTCCAACAACACTGTCCTTGTGAATCCTTCAAAAACCAGAAAAATTAGAATTTTGTTAGATAAGAATTATATATTTTATAAAATAATATAAGTAGACGCAAATTAGTCACCGAGAACAGCATAAAACAAACTGTTTTCATTATTTCAGTAGGTGCCTACTGAAATATTGAAAACAGTATTAAATGGAAATCCACGTGAGAGAAATTTTATTCAACACAGCTGGAACTTCGCTAGAGTCATATTTTTCAATGAGAACATAGATATAGCTATTTGCAGGTAGAAGGGTGGCGGGTGGTCTCGGCGGTGTAATGTAAAGTCTCGTTGACACGGTACCTGCATCAACAGAGCATCGCTGCGATGTCCGGATGTTGTAATTACAAACTGGAAACTTTGACGTACCTACACGTGTGACCATGTGACTCATTCGCTCTGAATAATAACTGATTCTCGGTTGCACTGACTGCGTAGGTACGCAATGGTCATTTCATGAAGGTTCATGTGGTTTCCGAATGTAAACTAAAGCGCCCACTGACTAGCAATGCCCAATTGAATCACTAAGTTTACTGTTTTACACATTACCTACTTGTTATTTAATTGCAGACTGTTTTCGCAAAAAGCGACTAAGACAAGTAAAGGAAAGTCAGAAGAGGACGACGCCCTAGACATTAACCGACACTATTTGTGGTGTCCTTCATAAAGGTCAGGTGCGTAGCAATTGATATCCGCGCGCACACGGAAGATACTCGCTTGAACTTTAAAATGGAAGTAGCGAGAGCAGCGTATGAGAGTCCTCTACCGCTTTACCGAGAGCAAATGAGATTTTTATTTTTCACAAATTGGCAGGTTACCGTCGGGAATAGCTTTGCACACGGGTTTTGCTTTTTTCAGGTGTTATTTACTGATTGATCATGTAAAACACGTATCGTTTGTTTGTCAAGTATCGAGAGATACTGCAGATAATCCACACTAATATTATAAATGCGAAAGTAACTCTGTCTGTCTGTCTCGCTTTCCTGCTAAAACTACTGAACCGATTTAAATGAAATTTGATACATGATTTGGTACACAGATAGTTTAGAGCCTGGGAAAGGACATAGGCTATTTTTTATTGCGGAAAGGGGGTTCTAAGGGGTTGAAAGTGGGGATGAAAGGTTGTATGGAAGTATTGTTTTTAAAGCTAGAATGATGAAACTATAACATATATAGCAATGACGTCTTAGCAAGAGTTGATCAACCTGTTGAGCACTCTCTGTTGACGTATACAAATTGAAGATCTGGAATACCTGATGTGGAACTCCAAGCGCCCAGCTACACTATAACATATAAAGGAATGACGTTTCAGCAAAAGTTGTTCAATCTGATGTGCCCTCTCTGTTGACTTATAAAAATCGAAGATCTGGAACACCTGTTGTGGAACTCCAAGAGCCCCGTTACACCATAACACATATAGGAATAACGTCTTAACAAGAGTTGTTCAGCCTGATGAGAACTCTCGGTTGACGAATAAAAATTGAAGTTCTGCAACACTTGTGGTGGAATTCCAAGCGCCAAGCTACACTATAACATATGTATATAGGAATGACGTTTTAGCACGAGTTGTTCAGCCCGATGAGCACTCTCTGTTGACGTATAAAAATTGAAGATCTGGAACACCTGTTGTGAAATTCCAAGCTACCAGCTACACTATAACATATGTAGGAATGACGTTTTAGCAAATAAGTTGTTCAGGCTGATGAGCACAATCTTCAATTTTCATACGTCGTCATCTCTGTTGACGTATGAAAATTGAAGACCTGGAACACCTGATGTGGAACTCGAAGAGCCCAGCTACACTATAAGATAAATAGGAATGACGTCTTAGCAAGAGTTGTTCAGCCTGATGAGCATTCTCAGTTGCCGTATAAAAACTGAAGATCTGGAATACCTATTCTGGAATTCCAAGCACCCAACTACACTATAACATAAATAGGATGGCGTTTTAGCAAAAGTTGTTCAATCTGACGAGCACTCTGTGTTGACTTATAAAAATCGAAGATCTAGAACACCTGTTGTGGAACTCCAAAGCCCTGCGACACTATAACATATATAGGAATGACGTCTTAGCAAAATTTCTTTAGTCTTACAAAAATGAAAGATCTGGAACGTCTCAAATCGTCTCGCAAATCCCGTTGTTTTCACGGGAAAACAATGGGATTCGCGAGACGGCCCGGGGGCCAAATGACATTTGTTTTAAATATATTACTCGTAGACGACATCACTCAGGCTAGGTTAGGTTAGGTTAGATATTAAGGTATTCCAAGTAAATCCCACATATTAGAAGAATGTTACTATAGTAAAAAAATGTCATCTCTACCTCCTCCTCTGTTTTAAATGTATTAGATAACATCACCCAACCCAAGTTAGGCTAGGTTAGGTTTAGTAGATATTAGTATTCCAAGTAAACCCTACATATTTGAAGAATGTCACCATAGTAAAAAAAATGTCGTCTCTACTAGATGCTTCGATGAGATCTGTTTTTGTTGGATACCTCCAATCGTTTATCGCCATGGGTTAGGTTAGGTTGACAAATTCAGATATTCCAGGAAAACCCTTAGAAGAAAGTCACTATAGTAAAAAAATATCCTTTATTTTTGGACCAATCATAATACAGCAAAATTTTCGTTTTACTGTTTGTGCTATGAAATCTTTAAAATTTTTGTAAAACGCTGTCGAGTTGAATCTACAAGTATCTTTTGTGTGAAACTAGCCTTTGGCTTCAGCCCACATGACCTTTGCAGCTCAGTATCCAGGTCGAGGTCGACCATCTGACCCCAGGCTCCCACGGGCACATTACAGCTGCCACATGAGTGGCACAATTTGTGCCCCGATACCACAAAAGCAATTGCATCGGAAACCGATACGAACTGAATCAAATAAATTGAGATTAATGTAAATAAATAGTGAAAGCTCTTCAACTTTGGCATCGTTAACAAAATGTAGTTAATGCTATTATAAGTTTCGAAATAGGTTGACGTGAACATTGGTAGCCATTAATCTTTGTTACACGTACTCTTGTGATAGGTTTAGGAGAGAAAATATGTATTAAACTATGTTAAACAGGCTAAGATTAGCTTACAATACAAGTCATCCAGCTTTTTTTTTTTTTTTTTTTTTTTTTTTTTTAGCGTGGTAAAATCATCAAATGAGTCCTCCCACCCCGGGCAGGGCGGGAGGGACTGTCAGACTTGTACTGACTAAAATCCACGGTGTCCTTCAATAGCCCTTTGAGTCCGGGGTCACGGTAATGAAATAAGTCCCGCGACCCCGGCAGGCTTTGGCCCTCTAGAGGGGGGCCCCGTCATCATGCTGACACTCCTTGAGGCGCGCGTGGAACACAACGCGCCGTCGACCCGGGCATGGTCCATGGTCGGGTGGCGAGTTGCCCTTTACTCGCCGCCCGCATGCCCGCGCCTACGGTGGCCGGAGATCGTCCGACGCCGTGGGCGTCTACCACTGCGGCTGGGGCGGAGGGAGGACGCTGTCCTCTCTCTCTCGCGGCTCGCCTCCTCCTTCACGAGCATAACTGCTTCGCAGAAGGAGGCGACCGCTTCCCACTCCGTCTCGCCCCGCAGCATGGCCTCGACCAATGCCGGGCGCGAGAGGTCTCCGCCTATCGCCGCCGAGAGGACACGGCGGTGCTCTGCCCAAGCGGGGCAGTCCTGCACCGTATGCTCCACCGTGTCCTCCGGGCGATCTTCGCAGTGGTGACACCCGGGCGTCTCTTCCCTCCTTATCAGACACAGGAACCTCCCGAAACTTCCGTGTCCGGTGAGGACCTGCGTCATGCGGTAAGTCAGGACGCCGTGACGTCTTTCCAGCCACTCCTCAAAGAGGGGTCTTACCGCCGCGATTGCGGCGTGCCCGGAGTCATCCAGCTTAATGTTGTTTTTGAATCTTTTACAACTATGCCGAGACGTTAACTTTGATCGATCGTTAACATCGTTGGCAAGCTTTGAATTTAGTCTAAAATAGAAAAGTCATTTTCAATAACAGGAAACTTCAACATTGCTTTCTTTACCCATAATTTTTCAGTAACGTTATATCTAGATTATGCTTTTCATTTGAAAGGGGTAGCTAAATATCTATAGTAGCTATATTTAAATGTAGTATGTATTTTTAGGGTTCCGTAGCCAAATGGCAAAAACGGAACTCTTATAGATTCGTCATGTCTGTCTGTCCGTCCATCCGTATGTCACAGCCACTTTTTGTCGAAAGTAAAAGAGCTATCCTGTTGAAACTTGGTAGGTAGATGTATTATGTGAACCGCATTAGGATTTTCACACAAAAATAAAAACAAAACAAATTTTGGGGGTGTCCCCTATATTTAGAATAGAAACTCAAAAAAAAAAAAATTCTCCAAACCCATACGGGTATCTATGGTTAGGTCTTTAAAAATTATATTGAGGTTACTAATATCATTTTTTTCTAAACTGAACAGTTTGCACGAGAGACACTTCCAAAGTGGTAAAATGTGTGTGTCCCCCCTGTAACTTCTAAAACAAGAGAATAATAAAACTGAAAAAATTATATAATGTAGACCTCAACAAAAATTTCCAACGAAAATTGGTTTGGATGAGATACAGTTCTTGAGATATAGTACATTTTCAAAAACCGCAAATATAACTTTGCCATTCATACAAACACTAAAACAAAGTTATTTTTATTGTTTGTGTATATTACTTACTAATCTCAATATAATTATATCCCTAATCTATGCTTGCTACTACGGAACCCTTCATGGGCGAGTCCAACACGCACTTGGCCGGTTTTTTAGTATCTTTGGAGCATCCTGATCGTGGGAAACGGTTGGCGCAATACCTAGTTGAGCGATGGACTGCTACGCAGCCTGTCGCGGGTTCGATCCCCACACGGAACAAATATTTGTATGATCTGCAAGTAGTTGTTCCGGGTCTGGGTGATAAGATAAGATAAAATATTTATTTGCGTAAAACATGGTATAAAAAGGTGTTAAATACAAAATATGGCACAAACATGTTTAAAAAACATAGCATGCAAAATTATAAAGTTTAGTGAAGAGGACTGCAACCATTCACATTTTAAAAGCGTCAAAATTTTTTATCCCAAAATTCCTTGAAACTATAAAAACTAGCCTCAATTAACCATTTATGAAACTTAATTTTAAACAATCTCAAATTCAAAGTTTTGAAATGCCTGGGTATCTTGTTATAAATACGCACACACATTGCAAGGCAGTTGTTATTATATTATTGTGTTTGTGTATGTGAGTTTTGCATGTTGGTAAACGCACTCACGGTACAAGAGAAATTCCTAATTGCAAGGATTAAAACAAATAAACGTCTGTTATGAAGTAAGTTTATAATGTACATAATTATATTGCTGTATCTTGAATCTGAAAGTAGGTATTTAAGATCTTAGTCTCTTTATCTTCATCATCATCATCATCAGCCTATAAATGTTCCCACTGCTGGGACACAGGCCTCCTCTATGTGAGAGGGAGTGGGCCGTAATCTACCAAGCGGGCCTAGTGCGGATTGGTAAATCTCTTTATCTTGTCTCTGGTAAATTATTACTATCGCTAAACCACATTTACAGTGTACACTACTGTTGGGCTGGGTATTATAATACGCAGGCATTTCTCTTGCCAAATGTTAACCGTGTCCCTGACATAAGTCTCCCACAAATTGCTTATTGAAAATCATAAGCAATCTTTTTTTTTCTCATTCTGTACCTGAAGATAAAATCTTGGTGTTTGTTTTTCCAAAAAAAGGACTTGGTCTTGCATCGGTCCTTACTGTGTTAAATATCAAAAAAAAAACTAAATGACAAATGGACTAGCCTTTTTCACATTTCTTGGCACTAAATATTTCAGACGTCGGCCATTCTTCAGACCTTCTGTAAAAGAGAATCCTAAAGCATAGAAGGTTCATACGCAGTGTTTGTCGCCGATTGTTTATTTATTTCTTGATCTTTTTGTAAAACTAGAGAACTGATTTCCAATTCAAATTGTTTATTAATTATTCAGAGCGAGCAAGGATCAAGTGTTCTACAGAAATTACAAAGAAATCGCTGCATGATACAGCCTGCTTATGTTCTGATTAAATAATTAAAGTATGCCAAAGTGGGTCAACAGCGTACCTACAAGTCGGTGGCGCGATAAGTTGGCCGATTTTGCGCTTTTGAGAAATTCAGCCTAGCTTCGGGAAAATGTATCTACTCCGTGTTATGTGGCTAATTCAAAAGTTTTCCTATTTTCGTGAACGTGCACTTACCCGAGAGAGAAAGTCAGCATATTATTAAATTAGGGCAGTATGAATAATTTTTAAGTTTTGAATGCCTTATTTTTCTTGAATCTTAATGAATGAATGTTTGATTTTTCAATTTTCTTTTTGTACATTATTTCGCAGCCTAAATTGTAGAGAAAGACAGAAGTCGTAGCAGGAAAATTTACTCAGCATCGTATTTACGCGTCTTAGGCTGTAACGCAAGATATCGTGACGTAGGTACTTGATAGTCCTTGAACGATTGTTTTTGTAAGGCATGTACTCATGCCTAGGTAATGTAAGTGCTAGTCAATTATAAGTTGGTGTGAATATACTACAATGAATTGGCATTACTGCGTCTAGGAGACAGATGTCTGATCCTTGTCACACGGGATTATGATAATAGTATTATAATCCGGTACTCTCCCATTTGAGAAACTACTTACTGCAATCCTCAGGGTACATGATAAGAACACAAAAGACGCTTTGCTAACATAGTATGGTGTTTTAGGAGCATGCAATAATCAATACTTATAATATTAAGAGTTTGTTTGTTTGATCGCGCTCAGGAACTACTGGTTCGAATTGAAAAATTCTTTGTTTGTGTTGGATATCCCATTTATCGAGGAAGGCTTTAAGGTATATAACATCACGCTGCAACCAATAGGACCGAGCAGTGGAGTTGAAACCGCGGGGAGCGGCCATACTTTGTAATTTGACATGAAGCCGGCACTCTGTTTCCGCCGCCGCCGCCGGTTCTCTATAAGCATGAGCTTGGCATACATTAAACTTTAATTAAGGATATTATCGCTGGTAAACATTATTAATTAGTCCAGAACTCATAAATACGAGTATACAAGCATAATGTTTGGCATGACTTAAATTTTCACCCATGTGTTGTGTTTAACTATTTCTTGATTTTATTCATGTCACTGAATTCTTCTATATTTTACGACTTCCCCTGACTTCAACCATATGCAATTTGATTAAATAGCCTATGTTACTTGCTAATGACGAGGATTTTTGTAGGTTTATATTAAAAAAAAAAACCTTATTCCGTTTTTAAGTTTATTAATTACTAGCTGACCCTTACCCATTTCGTTGGGCGGTAAAATATACATGATATCTTTATAATTTATAGCCTATAGTACTCACGAATAATGTAGCTTTCGACCAGTGAAACAATTTTTAAAATCGGTTCATTACTTCCGGAGATTACCCCCTACATACAAACAAATTTTACCTCTTTATAATATTAGTATAGAAAAACAAAAATAATTATATTTTTATTTAAATATCTTTTATCTTTATAACATTAAAATTTGTGTAGATTTTGTTAATGCTTATGGCAATAACCATCCCGTATGAATGCTATATTTCTAAAAAAAACCGGCCAAGTGCGAGTTGGACTCGCCCATGAAGGGTTCCGTAGCAGCAAGCATAGATTAGAGATATAATTATATTGAGATTAGTAAGTAATATACACCAACAATAAAAATAATTTTGTTTTTCATAGTATTTGTATGAATGGCAAAGTTATATTTGCGGTTTTTGAAAATGTACTATATCTCAAAAACTGCTAACTGTATCTCATCCAAACCAATTTTCGTTGGTAGTTTTGGTTGAGGTCTACATTATACATTTTTTTTAGTTTTATCATTCTCTTATTTTAGAAGTTACGGGGGGGGGGACACACTTTTTACCACTTTGGAAGTGTTTCTCGCGCAAACTGTTCAGTTTAGAAAAAAATGATGTTAGTAACCTCAATATCATTTTTAAAGACCTATTCATAGATACCCCACACGTATGGGTTTGGTGAAAAAATTTTTTTTGAGTTTCAATTCTAAGTATGGGGGGCACCCCCAAAATTTGTTTTGTTTTGATTTTTGTGTGAAAATCCTAATGCGGTTCACATAATACATCTTTCTACCAAGTTTCAACAGGATAGCTCTTATACTTTCGACAGAAAGTGGCTGTGACATACACGGACAGACAGACAGACATGACGAATCTATAAGGGTTCCGTTTTTGCCATTTGGCTACGGAACCCTAAAAATCATGAATAAATCAATTGAAATTGAAACCAATAAGAATGTATAATAATCTTGTATAATTAGTTAGTTACAAGTTTCAAAGACGCTTATTGCATGATAAGAACTCACAAAAGTTACTTTATTATCAATTAATGCTTCATATGGGTCTGTGCTACGTAGATTGCTACGCCAAACAAATGCTACGCGGGCGTCATGCTACGTACGTAGGCATCTGGCTACGTAAGCAGGCGGATTTATGATCGCGCTATAGCGGCTTCCTTGTCTGGACCGAGAGGTAATCTTCTTTCAGTTTTTGAGTAGGTAGTCCTTTTTATAACATAAATTATTTATCCAAGTAGGCACACTGCATAATTATGTTTCGGTTTGTAGTTTTGCTTGCTGGGGATTTGGGTTTTGGATTATCAACTTGGCAACTTGTGAGACCAAAAAGCAGGTCAAACAGGATGACGAAGATAAGAATAGGTTTAATCACTTTTTTAACTAATTTTACATATTTAAAATTAATGAAAAATTGCAAATAAAACATCAATTTAGTTTTTTATTTATTAAAAAGACACATATATAAAATTATCTCACACACGATAAAACTAAAATTAATCTAGATAGTTACGAATTATGTCTGTATGCCGCACTTAAATGCACTTCAAAAATGCAGCAAGCAGGTGGCGATAACGAATTCATGGCACTCCACAAACCGGCTGCATTTTTAACATAATACGAATACACACACATAAAGCAAGTATTTGCAAACATAAATGATAATGGAATCTATAATGTGGTGCCAACGAGAGGAAGGCTCTTGTTGATCATTATAATTGATGATTTGAGCTAATGACGGTGATATACACACGGGAACATTTATTCAAAATACTGTACACGACAAATAATATTTTACAATTTATCTACAACTGTGAATACACACAATAACGTTACTGTATACATTAACAAGCGTAGATTTAACATTGTGCTCGTTATTTAAACCAAAAATTTAAGGCAGAAGATTTTAATTTTAGAGGATCTTTTCATACTAAAATAAACATAGTTTCTTTGGGTGGGCGAGTGCGGTCACTTTTATTATTCAAACTAACTTAAACACTTTATCTTTGGAGTTTCACGTAAACACTTAGCGTATCGCAGAGAAAAGTTTTGCGAGTCGCAAGAGACTTGCACGAGCTGCTAGTTAAACATATTAGATGTCTTATGATCCCACTAACACTACCTTCATATAATGGTTTATATAACGCAAATTACGACCAATTTAACTATTCAATAATTACTCTAGTCTGAATGATGGAAAACCACACATTAAATGCGAAAATGGATCAGCAACATACGCGACTGACAGAATTGATCGAGTGCCAACAAATAATCGGGTCAAGCTGACCTGAGTACTAACATATAGGTACTCACTATCTACTTATCAAGTTTAAAAATACAACGACATTCTTGTAGACTTCTATCTTTTTACAACTACGTTATAAACAGGTAACTTCAACTTGACATGAAAGGAACGGCACAAGCCCGAGCAATTTCATTTTACTATCGACTGCTGCCCTAGAATTGAATCTAGATACTTTTGAGGTGGTATCTAATTTACTGAAAAGATAAAACGGAGATTATAATGGAACGGTCGAGTGAAAATTTTGTTAATTAACGAAATGTCACCAACAGTGACATTGGCTGCGATTTGGATAACAGACCAAGACTTTTTATTTAATGTTTAGAGGACTGTTAATGGTTCTTGATTTATGAGTATCCCCAGGCACGGGCAGCAAGGAAAGTTTTTAGTGACCAGATCATGTAGAAAAACGTGTTCAAGTGGGCTGGAGCCCGAATCAGTAAATCGCCTTCAACTTATGCGCTTACGTAACCAGAGAACTCTGCATGAGTTTCATTTGGCACACGACGACTACGTTACCCACGTATTATGTAGATGCTAATTGTTTATTGCACTGAGATAGCAAGTATGCCAGCATCACAAATACACATTCTATATTAAGAGCAGTTTGTTGATCTTTGAGAGTGTGATATCAATCGTTTGATGATAGGACGAATATTGTATTTTCAGTAATATTTGCGCAACAAACAACAGCTCGCAATAAAGAGCATCAATTTCTTTTAGATCCTTTTAAATATGAAATGTGCTTAAACAAAGTTCGAGATGAAAGTGAATTCGTATTTTCATGGTAGGTCCGATGAACGGCACCGTCGGTCATATTTTGTTTTTCACATTTGACCTTTATATCCACTGGGTAAATTAAAAAATGTTGTTCTAGATACAAAGGCTTCGTTGTTTGCAGGATCAGTGTGAAAAATAAACCGAGGTATTCATTAGTTGGTATACGTTGAGCAGGCTTCTCGTTTAATCTGTGTAGAGACCTTCGTAGAGGGAGCGGGGCATGTGCTCAGCTAGCAAGGACTTGAGCTTCTCCCGGGGGGACACGGGGGTGTAGCGGGCGAGGGGGAAGGTGCGTGTCACTCCATCACTCAACGCACGTGTCACGGCGGTCAGGTCGGCGTCCTGCGGAATGAACACAACTCATTACTTATCATAATTATACCTACCTACTCTTCCTGCCTCTGATGTTGATCGAACTGCTAATGAAGCGTAAACAATAAAAGGAGATAAAATCACTGACGTGAAAGTTACAAAGTAGGCTCACTATGTAATTCTCACATCACTGGTTTTATTCGTTGTCGTTCAGTAGGGAAAATGTATACTTAAAAATATTTTTAAGAGTATGTGATTTACATAGGTCTCATTTTCGTAACTTTTCATCTAAAATTAAATTTGTTGATCTTAAGAGAAAACGCTCCGTCCAATTTATAATATACGTCAACATCGCAAATATAGAATGATAGATACTCGTAAGAATAATTTCGTAGGTTGCTTTGTGGAGGCCAACGTTAGGTAGGTAGATATTATGACCGAGGGGTATAATTAAGCAGTGACAAGGAGATCGAAATTGATTCCACGAAGGAGTTTGTTTATGAAAGCTGCTTTGACTTAGATTACCTAACTTTGATGTTGTCAACATGAACCTACGTAATTTCTGAATAGTTAGATAATTCACTTAGATTAACAAAAATGAATCTCATACAATCTACTAACTTAATTTTACATTACCCACTAATATATAGTCAATAGTAGATTTTCCCGCATTAAGGTATTGCATCTTAACGTTGGAAATTAGTATCTATATAGGTTGTTATCTTCGGTTGGATCTTTGTCAGTACCTAACCAAAAAACGACTGAAAGTGCCTATCCGAGTCTTCAAAATGTCCAATCAATAAATGGTTTATCTATTTATCAATCAGAACCAGCTAAGCCAGTCAAGGACAAGGAAACGGGATTTGAATTGATAATGAATATTCATTTCGGCCGTAAGTGGGAAAATATCACGAACTACAAACATGCAAATTAAAAGTATCATTTCAGATCTTCGGTTCTACAGGAACTAATATTTTTGCTTTCTGAAGATTTTGAATCTGAATTTATTAAGCAATTAACATTTCAGGATTGTAGTTTCAAAATAACATGTTTTCCGAAAATTGGTTGAGTGCGGAATCGCATGCCAATATGTATTTACGGAATCCAAAAACACCGACATTCAAGAGCAGGTACGGTAAGGCCTTCCTCAAGTACGGTATAAACCCAAAGTCTCGGCTAGGTTTTTCTATTTTATTTTCCAAGAATGAGAAGGGTTACGGAGGCGGTCCGGTCCCAAAAACAAGTGGAGTGATTCAAAACATAATTTATTCTTTGCCTAACACACATTCTTAGAATATTATTTTTTTTAAGTCAAAGTTATGAAATCTTTACTTAACATCATTTAGTATTTTTGTAAAGCTGCTGGGACTCACAAAGCCATCCATCATATTTTTTTGTAACTTTGTGAGATCCTATTAAAAATCCGTTTTTTATTTAAAAACATGTAACCTATTTTAGCACCCGTGATATTCAAATTATAGGACGGTAACTTGTTATAAATTCTTACACGACCTTTTGTGGCCGTAGAACGAACCAAAGAGGTGAAAATGAGTTACGGTATCAATATTTTGTGGGTCGTAAAACGGAGTACTTACAGAAATTTGGTGGTGTAGGCAGCGCTACACGTCTACCTCTAAGTTTTTTTTTAAGAATGTAATATTGTGGTGTAGAACACACAAGTAAAGCTTTAAATACAGAGAAATTACGCGCAGTCACGTTTTTGCTACTTACAGCGCCTTTAGTATACTTCTCAAGGCTTCGCAGGGCGTTTTCGAAGTAGTCTTCACCGTATGCGCCTTTTTGTTCGTCGCTAAGCCTCTTCCACATGTCACGGGCTTGCTCCAGAAGTTTCTCCTCGGAGAGCCACGCGCTGCCGGTCGTGTACTCGCCCGCCGCCACTACCACCTGCCAACCGTTCAACTTACTATTAGTTTCAAACACCTTAGTGTGCGGTACATAAATATTTATGTCTTTGTTCTTATTCAGAATATATATAAAGACTTATTTTTGGCCGTTCTTGGTCATTTCTCCCACTTAAAGGGGGTTCTTAAAGGGGGCTTACTTGAGACGTAATTTCAAGTATTATTTATGCAAAAGGAACTGATCTGTACCAAAATCGGCTCAGCGATTTATCAAAATACCAACGATAGGAACGCATATGATAGTTAACTACTAGTTCTCTTTTAAAACTGATACACGAGTAAGAAGTGTCAGTATTACAGAGGGGATGGTTCGATACAGAAGCTTACCAAACACATTTGTGGAAGTTCTGTGGCACTTATGGAAACTTTGCTGTACGGATTATGTTTGGAAAACAAGTGTTTTGCGATGCGTTATAATATCCACCTAATGTGGTTTTTGTGTTTGGGAGTTAAGATTGTTCTCATAATATCTGCTAGATATTTTAATATAAGCAACTGTTTATAATAATATTGATGTGATTTCTAATCTATTGTGGCTGCTTTTCTAATGCTAGGTGACATTTAAATGAGCATGAGTTATGACAACGATGCTGATTTTCAATAAGAGTATCTACAGGACGTGTTCATACCTAATACGTGTTCATGAGGCAGGTACACAGAGTAAATGTATAGCAATCACTAGGCGCGACGAAAGTTATAGTACAGATTAAACAATGTGTAATATTCCGATTGTTATCTTAGTTGCTTTAAAAATATTGACAAACAATGATTTTGTCTTAAAACTAAACCGAACAAAACTGTACACGACTTGCTTACTGAGAAATATTGATGATATGCGATTTTTTTAAATATATCTGATGGCATTGATAAGTTATAACAACATTAATTAGTTACTGAAAATGAACTTTCGGTAAGATTAGATCACAAAGGTTTCAAAAGTCATTTACACGATGTCAAATGGGCGTTATCACCTTTTTTATTACGGGTGTGTTTTGGACTTTAAAACACAAGTATGATTTTAGCATAAAAGCGTGAGTTACGTTCCCGACCATATTCGTTAAATTTACGGTTTGTTTTACGAAACATTCGTACCTACACACATATACCTACATGCGTGTGAATTGGACACGATTCGAGTTTTAATTGTTACCACATTGGCATCCGATAAGCGATCAATATTGGTTCAGACATTCCATGGCGGTTACATTAAATATGTAGCTCCATATATAAAGCCGAGTTATGGAATGTGAAGGTAATAACTGAAATAATCTACATCGCTTTACAGTACATTTTTCGATATTTTGACATTCCATCTGCTGAGTAAAGTGTGAGTAGGACTTATGCCCTGAAGGTTTCGTCTTCAGAGTTATGCCCGCGGCTTTTCTCATATAACACGCCTATGAATTTCCAATGTTGAATTAAAAGGCAAAACATAATATGGCACTTTTGTGTTTTTTCTTTTTTTTTAAATTATGCGTTTTATTTTAGTTTTAGTATATTGTTGTAAATATTTAGTTTTATTTTTAATTTCTAGTTTTAGTTATGTATATACTTATAAATAATATTTAAAAATGTATTCCCCAATAAATCAAATATGTTTTATGTAATAAAAATATAGCACTTGTTAAAAATGTATGGATATCACGTATTGTTCTAAAGCACGAGGAGCAAATGTATTAGCAATGTAACAAATTTTTATTTTTCTGGTTTCTCTTTTAGTTGTACTGTGTGGCCTCGTTTCTTGCCTTTCCTGTATTGAAATTATAGATTACGTTGACATAAATTTTATATTTAGTTATTTACAAAAAAAATGTGCAACAGACCGCAGTTTTTAATATTTGATATTAATTTCAACCCCTTAGAATAAGGGACTGATGATAAAGTAATCCAATAAGGGTTACAGAACCATTATTGTACGACAAATGTTATTATCTATTAATTAACAACATTGTTACACTAACAATGGATTTCAAATACCTAAGTTTATTACAAGAAAACTTATAATATTGTTGTAGTATTTGCTCTCGCGAAATGACGACAAACCAATTATTTACTGACTGAACATTAATTAACGCTATATTTCGTTTACTCTTGACGAAATAAGTGGGTGGTCCCTGTAATTGACTCCCGTTTTATACTCTCCTATATGTCATAATGATATTTATACTGCGGTTTAAAATAAAACTGAAAGTCTGACGGCTACGTCATACTTTTGCTATGTACTAGCCTAGTACATATTTAAAATATCTCCAGTGGTGAATGAATAACAGTAATCGTGGAAATAAAAATATTGTATTTGACGTCAAGAGCAGGTTTATTTGGTGCGTCAAAGATTCGAGTTTTTATTTAGGTAACTGTTGCCAAAAATTAAAATTATTCTAGAGTATCTTCATATGTAACTAAAACTAGAAATTTAAAAATAAAAATAAATAAAGCTAAATATTTACAACAAAATACTAAATTTAAACTAAAACACCTAATTACAAAAAAAAAAACACAAAAAGGCAGAGACACTCAGGCGTCGAAGTACTCCTCCGCATCGCTGTCATCTGGAAACGTGCCCAGAAGACTGGCAGCATTGCCACGTTGGATGGCAATGCTTTTTCCTTGACCAAAGAAAGAACCAGCCCTCTGGTCACGCGAAGTGTCGATTAGTAGGCGAGAAATTTCCTTAAAAAGGCAACGCGCACTCGGACTCCATGACCCAAGCGTTTCGACCCCAAACGGCTCAAAACTGTAGCAACCGTTAAGGTTACAGTATTTGCGCCGCTTGAGGTTCTGAGCAGCCGCAGCAGCGGAGCCAGCACAGTCCGCCGTGCTTGCAACGTGGGATGGCGCAAGGGTATTGACACAGGTAGCGTCCCACACCAAAGGCCCTACCCACCTTCCAAGGCACCAACGTCATACCGTCTGGTCTTTTCCCATCGTCACGTAACAAACCACTTGGTTCCAAAAATTAAATTGTAAAAATTAATTAATACCATATTAAAATTAGTAAAAACACCCTAGTTCTATAAAAATAGAGAGCTTAGCCAATACAGCGTTCATTACTTCGTTACATAGTTCTTTCACAATTCAATTACACAATATCTACATTTGTATAGTTTAGTTTTTACTTTTACAGTTCCCGCTATATATTCAGGCTATACCACGGATTAATCAAAGTAAAACACAGGTGCAGAGGTGGGCAACATATTGCTCTCGGTGCTCACTCTCATTGATACAAAACTCATTATATTACATGTCATTGTGCAGACTGTGCGGTCGAGTTCAGATCATAGATTTCATGTTACGATATACCTTAAGCCAGTATGAATAATGCAAACCTTTTGATTAGGTTCCACTTGCATCATAAAGGATAACGAGCACTAAGCTAATTTAAGTGTGCTACCAACTAATCTAAAATTATACCACCACATTTGTAGTGTGGTGAGACAGCTGAAATATTAAAGGACCTAGTATAGGAGACCTCGGTTCTGACCTTTTGACATATAAACGTATTGAAGATAGATTATTATATTTTAGTATATAAAATTGTGTGTGTTCAGACTATGCATGTATGTAGATAACTAGTTTTTCAACCTGACATTGATTGAATAGACCGCGAGCGAAAAACCTGTAACAACACAAAGATAGTTTCTTGGACGACATTTTTTAAACGGGATTGCTCCGTGCCTCTGGTGATTAATCAAAACCTCTTTCTGAGGAAATAGTTTTATATTCCAGGCACGGGATTGCGGACAATCCCGGGTTTGTTCAACATCTATAGTACCATAGACTAGGCGCTACCGCTATTAGTTCCCGGAGTGTTAGTAAAGTATCAACTATAATATATAAAATATGTCTAGTCACAACAAGATTAAAAAATATATTAGAATTAATAAATTAATCAAAAAATTAAAAAATCACTAAAACGTGTAAAAGTAAACAAATTAAATGTTAAACTTAGAAAAAATAATGTATATCTAATGCAAGAACTGCAAAAATGTGAAATTGATTTAAACTTATGCAGAACTATGTATGAAAATGACACTAAAAACCTGCAGGATGAGTTGTTGGTGAGGGAATATGCTATTAAGGATATTTTTAGTAAATATGAGGCTTCTCAACAAGACCTGAGTAAGCGCATGCAGGAGGCCAATGACCTTGTAGACCTGGTCACATACAATGCGGAGAGGTATGAGTCTCTGACAAATAACTTCTCTTGCGGCTGTAGCTGTTCACAAAGACCCCTGGCAGAGCATATCACACCCACACCCTCGGCAACCCAACCTGCTTTGTTAAATAATAATTTAAATAATTTAATTAATACAACTTATGTTTTTTCTGATAAATTTGGTAAAGGTTTTGGAAGTATTTTTAATCAGTGTTCTCAAAACTATATAATCAATAATTGTTTACCCGGTGCCAGTTTTAGCCAATTAATAAATTATATTAAATTGACAAATATTGACATCTACCAATCCGCACTGGGCCCGCGTGGTAGATTACGGCCCACTCCCTCTCACAGAGAGGAGGCCTGTGTCCCAGCAGTGGGAACATTTATAGGCTGATGATGATGATGACAAATATTAATCCCAATTCCACTGTAATATTGTTGTTTGGGAATAGCTTAGCTGTTAAAAGGAAGGACATAACAGAGTGCATTGATTTGATGTTGCATCTCAATGTGACTAATAATTGTAAATTCATTTTTTCTTCTCTGCCTTTTTCACATTGTTTGTCCAATGAGCAAAATAGGCATATATATAATCTTAATCTTTTATTATATAATAGGACTTGTCGTCACAGTAACGAAATCTCTTATTTTGATATTAACAATTTCTTAACTGATTACAGGCTAACTAGTCATTCCATGTATTTGCCTGCTAGTTGTAGGAGACTAATTGCTAATCTCTTAGCATACAATATAGACAGTCACACTGGTACTATTGTGCCTATGATATCTGATAGTAGTGATAATAGTACTTTTGATTCAATTAATTGTTTAAACTGATAGATGCGACAACAGGCAAGCCACATATGTTGAATGTTGTGCATCAAAATATACAGGGTTTGTCCGGCAAGGAGTTAGAGTTAAGTTTATTTATAGAACACCATCAGGTTCAGGTCTTATGTCTGACTGAACACTGGCTGAAGGAGCATGAATTAGCATTTTTCAATGATGATAATTTTACTGTGCAAAGCGCGTTTGTGAGAAAGGGCGCTATTCGTGGTGGTTCTTTGGTGCTTGTTTCAAACAAGTTAAAATGTAAACAGCGTTTAGATTTAGTAAATCTTTCTGTCGAGCGTGTTATTGAATTGTCTTGTGTGGAACTAGAGAACTACGTAATTATTTGCGTTTATAGACCCCCTTCTGGGGATTTCACTAGTTTTGAATCAGTAATGGAGGACTCACTTAGTAAGTTAAGATCATGTAATAAAAATATAGTTGTATGTGGAGATTTTAATGTTAATATTTTAGATGCAACTCCATTAAGTGTGAGACTACTTAACCTTTTTAAATCTTTTAATTTAATTAACTTATTTTTTGAACCAACTAGAATCACTGCGTCCTCGTCGACTTGTCTTGATAACATGTTTACAGATTCTGATACTGAAAATAAAGTAGTGTTAAATGACTTATCGTCTGACCATTGCGGTTTGTTGGCTAGCTTCCCTATGCCACTACGTAAAAAAACACACAAGATTGAATGCAGGCCTTATACAGCTGGTCGATGTAACAAATTCAAGAGTAATGTAGCTCATAAACTTACGCCAGCTATAGTTGAATCGGAAAACCCTAATAAAATCTATGGAGCCCTTTTTGATGTTATTAATAAAGAATACCAGTCCATTTTCAAGACCAAAATCATCAAAAAAAATGGAACCTCAGTTGGCTTTAATCAATGGGCTACTCCTGGCATTTATAAAAGTAGAGCGAGATTGTACGAGTTGTATGGTTTGAAAAAATACATATTTGATACTCCTTTTCTAGAATACGTTAGAAAATATTCAAAAATATTCAAAAAGATTTGTGTTATCGCGAAGTCAAAATTTTTAAGCGAAACGATTAAAAATTCTAGCAACAAGGTTAAAGCTACTTGGAAAATTATCAATAGCGAAACTGGAAAATCGGTTAAACAAGACAATCAATTAGAGATTTTGATAGACAATAAATTAGTTTCAAATACGGCTGCAGTAGCTGACGCATTCAACCAGTTTTTTGCAAATATTCCTGTAACTACAACTCGCTCCTTAAATTCGTCTCCGTCTAAAGCCGAAAACTTTTTGCATCGTAGTGTGCCTAAATGCAGTAACATATTTAACTTCGATCACATATCACCGCGTGAGGTAATTGATGTTTTCAATACCCTTAAATCTAAAAATACTGGTGATTTTTGGGGCATTTCAGTTAAACTCCTAAGTAACATAATCGAAATTGTAGCTCCTTATCTTGCAATTACTTTTAATAAATGTGTTGATCAGGGTACTTTTCCCGACCTCATGAAGAACAGTAAAGTCATACCATTATTTAAATCAGGCAATAAAAATGATATTGGTAATTTCAGACCAATATCCATCTTACCTGCTTTTAGTAAAATATTTGAAAAAATAATACTCAAACAGTTGCTTAGACATTTTAATGTAAATAACCTCCTGCATAGTGAACAATATGGCTTTACGAAAGGTCGTTCAACTACTGATGCAGGTGTTGCTCTGCTCAAGCACATATATAAGGCGTGGGAGAGCTGTAAAAATGCAATTGGAGTTTTCTGTGATTTATCTAAAGCCTTTGACTGCGTACACCATGGCACACTATTGCGAAAATTGCGTCATTATGGAGTCGAAAATGAAGCTCTAAATGTAATAGATTCATACTTACAAAATAGACTCCAATGTGTAGATATAAATGGTTCCAAATCTTACGGTGAACATGTACAGCTAGGCGTGCCTCAAGGCTCTATTCTGGGTCCGTTTTTATTTTTGGTCTATATCAATGACTTGCCATATCTTTTAAAGGGTGTTTGTGATGTTGTATTATTTGCAGATGATACTTCTCTTATATTTAAAGTAGATAGAAATAGACAAGATTTTGACGATGTAAACACAGCATTAACATTGGTCACGGATTGGTTTACAGCTAACAATCTGGTTCTTAATGCCAAAAAAACTAAATGTGTAAAGTTCGCCTTGCCAAATGTTAGAAATTTAGGACCTAACATTGTCCTATGTAATGAACAGCTTGAAACTGTTGATTCAGCGGTGTTTCTGGGTATTCAAGTCGATTCGAAAATTCAATGGGGTCCGCATATAACACGCTTGGCGGGAAGGCTCAGCTCGGCCGCCTATGCTGTCCGAAAAGTAAGACAATTCACGGACGTTGATACAGCTCGACTAGTTTATTTTAGTTATTTTCACAGCGTTATGTCCTACGGAATTTTATTGTGGGGAAAAGCCGCTGACATTCAAAATATATTTGTTCTGCAAAAACGAGCTGTTCGGGCAATTTACCAGCTGGGTTCTCGGGTTTCTCTGAGAGATTTGTTTAAAGAGATTGGCATCCTTACGGTGGCATCTCAATTCATCTTTGCCAACATTATGTATATTAGGCAGAATTTACATCTGTATACTAAAAACAGTGATATTCACAATATTAATACCAGAAATAAGCACCATCTACGTGTTCCCTTTCATCGGCTTCACAAAGTTCATAGCTCATTTGTAGGGCTCGGTATAGTTTTTTATAATAAACTGCCTTCATCTTTGTTAGACTTGCCTTTTAATGCCTTTAAATCTAAAATCAAATCCATCCTTTGTTCTAAGGCGTATTATTCGATAAATGACTACCTTGACGATAAGAGCAGTTGGTCGCTCGATTGAAATAATGACTGCGTTCATGCTCTTTCTCCAGATTAATTTATTTTCCGACAGGTTATATGAGTTCATATAATTGTTTATTTTTTTACTTTTGACTTAGTTAAGTCATTTAGTTTTATTTTATATATATTTTGTGTATGTTTTTTTTTTATGTCTGTGTTTGTTTTATATTATTTGATCAGTTTTTTTTTTCTCTTCATTTTCAATTTTTTTTAAGCAGTTTTTTTTTTTTGCACTATGATAAACTAGCGACCACGAATTTGAATCTTATTTTAGTAGTGTTTTGACTGAGGAACCGGCAGCAAGTTGTCTGACTTGCTGACCTTTGGTTTTGTTATATGTAATTTATTTTCTTTTCTTTATTATTGTTAATTACTGCGATGATCCTAGTTTATCTTTTTGTGTCTTTTAGTCACGGTTGGGATGTAATTTCGAATTGATGTATGATGTGAACGTTCTATTAAATTGTATAAAATCTTGGTTCTTCTAACCGTACAGACAGATGTGTTGCTGGGGAGTTTGTTCCGCCACTTCTTCTTCCCAGCCATAACACTAGGAAGTGTCGAAGGGGGGGCGCTTTGGGGGACTGTCTTATGTAAAAAATTGACCTTCAAAAAGTGCTGATAAATCAGCCTAATTTGAATAAATGACTTTTGATTTGATTTGATTTGATTTGAAAAAAAAACTATGCTCGTGTTTCGTAGACGTCAGAGGTACATCGGATTAACAACTGGGCGACGAGCATTAAATGAATTCTGGTTGCCTTTGTTGTTTAATGTCGACTTTAGCTGTTCGTATTGTTTGACAGAGCCAATGTTTGCGAATATTAGGATTAGCAAGATAACAACGTTTTGGCAAATATAGGCGGTTGAGTAGGTGTACCGGCCCCCACTACTTATATTCTTATAATATGAAGATGGACACAGGCACATCTAGGTAGATGGAGTATTTTGGAATATTAGACAGTTGTTTATAAGACTGCAGTCGGTACGCGTGATAATTTATGTGAGAATTCTAAATCTATCTCATGCCAGTCAATCGAGTTTACGATGCTTCTTATGTGTTTCTTCTCTGCAATAATTCCTGTCTCTTACATAATACCTACATAGTTGTCTGTAGTTCATGGTTACTTCTGAAATAGTTTCGCTCGTAGGTCAGAGTAGGCAAGAGTACATAACTTGTGGCAGTTTACAGTAGTAGTATGCATTAACACCGGCGAGCAAGGATGTTTTTTTAAAGCCTTGTAAGCACGTCTGTACAATAATGTAGATACTTTTCTGCTGTTGAAGCAATAGGTAGTGTAAATGGAAAACAAACTATATGGAGAAAAGCTAAATGTGTAAAAACTCACGCAATCGACGCCTCGTGGTTTGAGCTCACGTCGGAGGCAGGCTGCGAGCGCGTCGAGGGCAGCCAGCGAGGCAGCGTGCACGCCTCGCACCGGCGCCGCCACGTGCGTCAGGATGGACGAGGCGAGGACCACGCGGCCGCGGGCGCGCCTCACCAGAGGCAGCATCACTTGCACCAAGCGGGCTGGGCCTGCACAACACAGCTCATTTAAAGATGGGGTTAAAAACTCCAGAATTATATTCAATTACTTCATAGTAGGTACACCGCTTTTTTACTGTGGTAAAATCATCAAATGACTAAAATCTACAGTGTCCTTCAAAAGCCTTTTACGTACCGGGGTCACAGTTAGCTCATAACCATAGCCCGGAGTAGAACCGCAGCTACAGTCCAAAATAAGTTTCCAAAGTAGGAGTCCTACTCGCATGAACATCACTTTATAGTTGATCTTGATAGCACAAGTCTAAACCTCTGTGGTTTTTGGTTGCTATTATTAATTTAAATTCTGTATTTTGTTTTTTTACTGATAAATAAATTAAAAAAAAAAAAAAAAAAAAGTTATTCAATGACTTTCGCTGCGTGTACCATATGCATTTACGTCTGACTCCATAAATTGAATCTATGCTGCTAGATCACTGACGTCGATCATGTTCCAATTATGTGTAAAAACAGACTAGCACACTTACCATAAATATTATTTAGTATGATCATGATAACCTTAGACATATTCGATTCTATATGCCTGTAATATATGTGATCAGATGTGAGAGTAGTATCTAAGATATCTTGATCTTTGATTAATAGTCACAGTGAGATATTTGAGTCTATATGTGTAAATAGACTAGCTAGCTAAAACAAAACAGTTTTGTAAGTATTTCGTTGTAAAATTATGCACTCGTTCCTACGGAGAGCTTGATATTTATATTTAAAAGTATTTCTGCACGCACATTGACACAAAAAGTTTTTGATGTCACTTCCTTCAACGCTTCAACTAATAATACGAAAGATGGGCAGATGTTTGTAACTCAATTAAGGTGGGACGGCTAAGCAGAGCTTAATGAAATTTGGCCGAGAGATAATATTTTGTAGTCTGAAATAAAAATAAATCTAGATTCTCGTGGTAAGTGAATATGAACAAAGAAAAGATTACTAATGTATTGAACGTCCCCCAGGGGTTTAACGTGGAACAACATTTAAGGGGTTGAACATGGACGAGTGTAGAAATCATGGAGTTTAAACATGGACTAAACCATAGTTTGCTAGTTACACAGGGGTGAAACCGTTGGAAACCGTTTCTTAATATAGTCATCAACTATGTCTGTAAGTAATAGAAAACGTAAATGTCGCATTCGAGTTTGACATGAATTCTGAAACGTGTTTTCTCTTAATAAATGTTGTCACCTGTCTCAAACTATTACTTGTAAAAGGCCGTTGGGAATCCGAAGATGCCCAGACACCTTCGCTAATTAGTACACCGCTAAGAATAAATTCCTGGACTTAATTAACTCCGATGAAACGTGTAATTTTTTGCTCCGTAAAATTGAATCTTCTTTTTTCCTCACCGATATTAAGTTTTCCATTATGATTTTAATATTCTTTCTGAATTATGATAGCGTATCAAATATGAAATTAGTTTTCTGTTAAAATGGTTTACGCAAGAAAACTTGATGGAGAGTGTTACATCGAAAGTAGATCAGATGCTGTTTTAAATCGAGATTTTTTAAAGGAACCAAGCTATCTCTGGATTGCGCCGTTAATATCGGATTGAAGTCTGAAATATGCACGTCTATTTATAATTTAAATCAAAATAGTCATAAAAACGGCGGCGTAGTGAATGAGTGATTGATTGACACGCAGTCACGGTTTCGATTCCCACACGCAGCAAACATTTGTATGAACTAAACATTTGTTTGTAGGGTCTGGGTATTTGTACGTATAATATATGTGAGTTTAAATTAAATGTTTGTAACCGCATCCATGATACAGGTAAGTTTCACAATGTCGTACTTTTTTGAAAAATGTGTTTGTAGGTCAACGGTCTATCAAATAACACGGTTATTTATTAAAAAATAATAAACGTACATTAAAATAGCACGTAATTCTCAAACTCGTATACAAAGCAAGTATTTTTGGTACATCTACTGCTAAACTATACTTGGAGACTACCGACGCCATCTAGCGACATTTCCACTAACTACCAAGTTCGTAGGGCGGCGTAGCGCTCGCAGCGCGTCGTAGCTACTCACCGAGCAAGTTGACGTCCATCGCTCGCTTGATGACGGAAAAAGGCACCCACTCTAGTTCCCCGAGCGCGCACCACGACTCGCAGTTGACGACGGCCCACAGCCCCTGCGCGCCCTCTGGCAAGTGGTCGACGATGTACAGCGATGCTGACAGAATCTAACGAACAGTAACTTCATGTTAACCCAAACATTCAACCTAACGTTACTGGGATTCAACGCTAGATTTCGCATGTTTGTTCGTAAGTAGATGCCATGTAAAAATGAGACACGACAAAGGGTTTATATGTTTTTTTTTTGCAACGTCAGGATTTATGTAAAATGTTGGACGACTGAGTTATGAAAACGATTTATTTTTCATGTTTATTTAAAGTCGTAATAGACAGATGTTAATCTTGAATAACTGTTTTTATCCCACAGGTATTTATAATAAAACCTTACCCAAAATAAGAATTCAATTAGAAAAAAGAGTATCTATTGTCAGTTAATACGCAACGATTTTTTTTAACTTCATTATTATTTAAAGATTCACGTTTTTGATAATGTTCATCATAATAAAAAAAAACTTTAATCACATAGGCGCAAAACAAAATCCACCGATAGCAAATTGCAAGTTTGTTTCGCTTCAGAATTTGGGCAATTAATCTTATCAAAAGTTGGGAACGTTCTCCGCATCGTAAATATATTTTGAACTCGTGCGTTATCAGACGTCGTCGGAGCGGAAGATACAAAAAGGGCAAGAAAAAGGGACTTTAAACGAATGTGCACAAATTAGGTGAATATGTACCGCGATTAGAACAGTACATCGTTTTTAATGTCGTAAAACGTGGGTGGCTGACTCCGACCTCGTGATTGTAACATTTTCTTTTTCGTTGCCAACCTGAATTAATTTAGAGTCGAGTACATCCCTAAATTGGGGTTTGCTAGGAGCGGTACACGTACAAAATTAATTTACAAAGACTTTAGCTATGTACTCGTACTTATACACTGGCGGCTTAGACCATGACGCTAGAATTAATCCTACTAATATTATAAATGCGAAAGTTTGTGAGGATGGATGTATGTTTGTTACTCTTTCACGCAATAACTACTGAACGGATTTTGATGAAATTTGGCACAGAGGTAGATTATAGTCTGGAATAACACATAGGATACTTTTTATCCCGAGAATATGTTCCCTTGGGATAATTTTCGAAATTCACGCGGGCGGAGCCGCGGGCAGAAGCTCACTATAACATATACAGCAATGACGTCTTAGCAAGAGTTGGTCAACTTGATGAGCACTTTCTGTTGACGTATACAAATTGAAGATCTGGAACACCTGATGTGGAACTCCAAGAGCCCAACTACACTATAACATATACAGGAATGACGTCTTAGCAAGAGTTGGTCAACTTGATGAGCACTTTCTGTTGACGTATACAAATTGAAGATCTGGAACACCTGATGTGGAACTCCAAGAGCCCAGCTACACTATAACATATACAGGAATGACGTCTTAGCAAGAATTGGTCAACCTGATGAGCACTTTCTGTTGACGTAGGTATACAAATCGAAGATCTGGAACACCTGATGTGGAACTCCAAGAGCCCAGCTACACTATAACATATACAGGAATGACGTCTTAGCAAGAGTTGGTCAACCTGATGAGCACTTTCTGTTGACGTATACAAATTGAAGATCTGGAACACCTGATGTGGAACTGCAAGAGCCCAACTACAGTATAACATATACAGGAATGACGTCTTAGCAAGAGTTGGTCAACCTGATGAGCACTTTCTGTTGACGTAGACAAATTAAAGATCTGGAACACCTGATGTGGACACCAAGAGCCCAGCTACACTATAACATATACAGGAATGACGTCTTAGCAAGAGTTGGTCAACTTGATGAGCAATTTCTGTTGACGTATACAAATTGAAGATCTGGAACACCTGATGTGGAACTCCAAGAGCCCAGCTACACTATAACATATACAGGAATGACGTCTTAGCAAGAATTGGTCAACCTGATGAGCACTTTCTGTTGACGTATACAAATTGAAGATCTGGAACACCTGATGTGGAACTCCAAGAGCCCAGCTACACTATAACATATACAGGAATGACGTCTTAGCAAGAGTTGGTCAACTTGATGAGCACTTTCTGTTGACGTCTACAAATTGAAGATCTGGAACACCTGATGTGAAACTCCAAGAGCCCAGCTACACTATAACATATACAGGAATGACGTCTTAGTAAGAGTTGGTCAACCTGATGAGCACTTTCTGTTGACGTATACAAATTGAAGATCTGGAACACCTGATGTGGAACTCCAAGAGCCCAGCTACACTATAACATATATAGGAATGACGTCTTAGCAAGAGTTGGTCAACCTGATGAGCACTTTCTGTTGACGTATACAAATTGAAGATCTGGAACACCTGATGTGGAACTCCAAGAGCCCAGCTACACTATAACATATATAGGAATGACGTCTTAGCAAGAGTTGGTCAACCTGATGAGCACTTTCTGTTGACGTATACAAATTGAAGATCTGGAACACCTGTTGTGGAACTCCAAGAGCCCAACTACAGTATAACATATACAGGAATGACGTCTTAGCAAGAGTTGGTCAACCTGATGAGCACTTTCTGATGACGTATACAAATTGAAGATCTGGAACACCTGATGTGGAACTCCAAGAGCCCAGCTACACTATAACATATACAGGAATGACGTCTTAGCAAGAGTTGGTCAACCTGATGAGCACTTTCTGTTGACGTATACAAATTGAAGATCTGGTACACCTGATGTGGAACTCCAAGAGCCCAGCTACACTATAACGTATACAGGAATGACGTCTTGGCAAGAGTTGTTCAGCCTGATGAGCATTCTCTTTTGACTTATGGAAATTGATAGTCTGGAACACCTGTTGTGGAACTCCAAAGCCCTGCGACACCATAACAAATATAGGAATGACATCTTAAATATTAAATTCTCGTGTTGCGCGGCTATAGCCGCTGCCCGTTGCCGTCGCTATGACTTCACATCAACTCATAGCTAACGAGTTGTTGGCATTTATACAACATGCCATCGACACCATGGACGAGGTGAGCATCCTGCAGATCTGCAAATCCAACTTCAAGGAAGATGAGATAAGCAGTGGTAAGAGGCTGCTATTCCAAACACTTGGAAAACTCGACCAAATGCCGTCCCGCAGGAGAGATGGGACAGATAAGAGTATCCAGGACATCATCACCTTACTAAAGGTGACCGATCCAGACGACGTGCCTGCTTTCGTGGCGAAGGAGTTGCATCGGCTGCCCCCCGTCACGTTTGACCACGTCGACGTAACTAGGCTGTTGAGAGATATTACATCCCTGAAGACAAGTCTGGCCGAAGTACAGTCTAAATTGGAAGTGTCGGATCGCACCATAGGTGAACTACGTGCGGAGGTAGTGTTGTTACGCAACGCTGGTGTCGTAAGTAGGTCACCTGACCCCTCTAATGTGAACACGCGCCGCGGGGCGTTGAATGCATCCATCAGCAGTTTTGGGTCAGCGAATTTGAATACATCGCCGACTGTCAATGTTGCGGACGATGCATTACGTTCCGCCACCGACCGTCCCTCAACTACGGTCGAGGTTACACGCGTTAGTACGTCAACCCCGAAACGTGCTTACGCTGCTATTACTGCCACCAACAAACCAGCTGCGCCTCAATCTAAGCAGCAAGGGGATAAGCAGGTTCCTATCCAAAGGGATCTGCCTCAGCAGGGTCCAGTGAAAGACCAGTGTGACAAGGACGGTTTTGTCAAAGTTGAGAAGAAGAAGAGGAGAAAGCCTACTTGTCGGAACCAGTGCGGTACCGCACCGACCGGACCGAATCATCTGCTGCGTCCTGCAGTACCAGCGACGCTGCTGTACGTGTCCCGGCTGCACTACACTACAAAGGTCGAGATGATTGTAGAGTATGTCCGCATCAAGACCAAGCTTACCCTGATGGTCGAGCAGTTGCAGTCTCGTCACAACGTGAATTTCAATTCTTTTGTGGTGAGGGTGCCGACTGAACATCTCTCGACTTTCACGAAAGAGGAATTTTGGCCGAGAGGTGTAGTGTTCCGGCGATTTCGAGGCCGGATACCTGACACCGTGCGACACACGACGCCGACTCTTCGTGTGAATTAGTTTTATTTTCGTATTATTTATGTATTGTATTATTATTTTAGTTAAGTCATATTGTATTGTATTATAGTATTTCATATGGGCCTTGAAGCCTGAATTAAATAAATAAATAAAATAAATTAACAAAAGTTCTTTAGTCTTACAAAAATGAAAGATCTGGAACGTTGTGAATCGTCTCGCGCATTCCGTTGTTTTCCCGTCACCGGGCTCTTAGAATTCGACATCAGACGTTATAGATCTTCGACTTTGACGACCAGGTTGTCGCTGGCATAAGCAACAGGATCCGCGTACGAAGTCGCGGGTAGAAGCTAGTATTATATAAGGAGACTTTGCCGAGGTATTCAAGATTACATTAATGATACTCATTTACATACAATAGGATTTGAGGATTTAACTAATAACCCTAAAAATAAATCTGCTAAATTGTATGCTTTCGGTTGAAGTTTATGAACTTTCCTAATAAGGTTTAGTTTACATTTTCAAAGAGAATGTATTTTTGATTTTAATTGTAGGTAATTTTATTTAACGTGGTCTTGAAAATTATATAAGAAATTGGAAATAATTATTGAAAATAATCAGGTCGGATTCATTAGATCATAAGAAAGAGGAATTGAAAAATTGAACATATTTAGTATTCACTTACCTATTCATCAGATACCTACCTACTTAGATAGATCAGACAGTACAATAAGTCATTTACCTGAGTTTCCGATGTAATGTCAAGTTGTAGGGTGTGTAGTCTTCCAGAGCAGTCTTCTTTGAGCATGTCGGCGTCAATGTTGCCGGCTTTACTTTGGAACCCGGCGAACACATGATAGCCGAGATCGTCCAAACGCCTAGCGAGAGCATTTCCCAGCACGTTGTCACAGCCTGTCACTAGAACTGCTTTTCCAGCAGCTGTCACCTGTTCAGCAGAAGCATACGATCAATGAATGAAGCAAGGTATTATCTTTGGGGTCAATGAAACCAATCTTTCGTTCGAAATAGAAATAATAAATACACAAGGTCACGCAATAAGTTCCCCTCGCCTTTCATTTACACTCTGGGCTTACCAAAAACCACTTCAATCAGGCCAGTATTGTTTCTGTGCCTAAAATAATTATATCTCATTAGAGTACGAACGTTTTGCTATATCAGATAGGTATAATGGGCGGGCGACGAAATTAAGTTTTCGTCGAAAATAGATGGCGACAGCTTGATTGATGTCCGTTATAATAACAGCTGAGTGAATATTTTATTCAAGCGTTTGTTAGTACCTACCTATGCGTGACGCAGTGACGTTCGAGGTTAACTATTTCAGGGTTGACTGATCGTTAATTCTTAATCTTGTATAGTCCTCTCACTGTTCGAAGTCACGCACCAATCACATATTGTTTGCATACATTTAGTAATGAATATTCACTCCTCTCATGGATCAGTTTTCTACCAGTTTGCAGTGAAGCATGGAAATGTAGAGCGCGCTTTTGTGAGCAGGCTAAGCACCAGTTATGAAAACGTGAAATTCGAACACGGAGAGTAATGCGATGTGCATTACTCTCCGTGTTCGAATTTCACCACCAGTATATAAAAACTTGTAGGTTTTTTAAATATTAATATTTTACTTCGCCTATAATTTAGTGTTGAGATGTTCCGATAAATAAAATTATGTTAACCACCGTTTTTATAATAATAAACCAACATCATTCAAATAGCAAAAATATCAGATCTTGTTTTACAAGCGTCGCTGTTTTCTTTCATTCATAGTTTATAAAACCGAAAGTTCAAATGTTCCTCATAAAAATATTTGGAGTTAGTAAGAAAACACCATGAATATTTTATTTAGTAGTGTCTATTCAGTAAAAACACAACCATTAACCTATTTTAAATCGGACTTTCGAATGGATTGATGACGCAACTACGGAGGCTGGCACAATGGTACAATTGTTGCAATCTCCTTGGCAATTTGTAATGCGACACATTCGCACTGACATTTTAGGGGTAATATTACACAATATCTCAGAATATTTATTTAATAAGATGAACTATGCGCTTTTATGACACGAGCAAGTTTTTTGTATAGTTTTCAAGAGTTGTCAGCCTTAGCAATAAGAAAGATTACATTTTAGTTAAAACATAAAATAAAATAGTGTTTGTTCACAAATCTAGATATTATGTTACTAATGATGAACAAAGTAAGTTTAAGCCACAGTCGCGGTAACTTATTTAACGTTCAGTTTTTTAATTTAAATTATAACGAATGCAACACTTGTAAAGTTAGTGTTTATTACAAAATGTTGATTTATTTTGTTATTTTTGCATACTTTAGGATTGTTATAATACTCAGCAGCTAACAGGCTTGGTAACAAATTAAAATTATCTAAGTTGTTGTTTTGTTCGCTGGCATGCGGGCGGCGAGTAATGGGCAACTTGCCGCTCGACCATGGACCATGCCCGGGTCGACGGCGCGTTGTGTTCCACGCGCGCCTCAAAGAGCTTCAGCAAGTTGACGGGACCCTCTAGAGGGCCAAAGCCTGCCGGGGTTGCGGGACTTATATCATTACCGTGTCCCTAGCTGGGACGTGATGGGCTAATGAAGGACACTGTGGATTTGCCTTGGTCAAATCATCAAATGAGTCCTCCCACTCATGAGTGGGAGGACTCATTTGATGATTTGACCACGCTAAAAAAAAGTTGTTGTTTTGTTAGAAGGAATGGAGGGAGGCCTTTGCCCAGCATTGGGACAGTTCAGGCTAAGTAAATAAAAAAGTTGTTCGCATGCAATCCCGTTACAAATTCCATGAAATTCTGCCATTCGTTTTTCAGTTTCAAGTAAATATCCAGTTACCAACGTGGGGAGTTCGCTGTGATTCACATTAGATACTTTTTCAGTTTTTCATTTCAACTCCTTCCAGCTCCTCAGTTACAGTGTTGCATGTTTAAGTACTTTAATGTTTCCATTTCAATTTAAACTGTTGAGTTGACTTTTGTTCAGAAATTTAATAATTGTATCCTCCCCCAGAGAGGCTGCGACCTGATTCCATACGCTCTGCTTCGCTCAGGTAATCTCCTAGATGTTTATTTGTAAAAAAAAATGAAGCAAAGGCGTATTCTTATTCTCGCGAGGCCTGAATACCGTATTACTTCCCACATTATATGTATTCTAGATCAGTTACATACTTTATCTTGACGGTTATGTTCTTTCACTTCTTTCACATTTACATTAGGAAATCAAATGATAAATGCAATATATGGTTTAATTAAAAAAATCTAGTTTAGTTTAAGTAACCACGCCTACGAGAGGTTTATATATTATCTTCGTGAAAGTTCGTTGAAATTGAGGGACAGAACCCCGAATATCATATTTTATACTAGAAAAATATTGTAATACTCAGATGCTAAAGAGTGAAAATATTTCATTAATATTAAATAAAAATGAACAAGAATTCATTATGTTTTGATAATTTTTTATGATTAGAGTCAAACGTAGTAACACTGCAGTTCATGTAGTGTCTTTATTAAGTTCAACTTAATTGAAGATTCATCCCGCACTTAGAGTCGTAAGTAACAATAAACATAAAATATCCGTCTAAGTATAATCGGATGAAACGGATTTGATAGTCTAGCCACGTTTGGGCGAGGTACAGTCAAAATACAAGAGCTTGGCAAACAAGAATTCAGATCCAAGGCGCTCCAAATCTTACCGTATTTTAGCTATACTACGATTATTAATTCCAGTCAGTAAAATAACATTTCCAGTGTTGCAGGTTTGTTTCATTCATATTCATTTTGTTTGTATCAGTGACAGTCGCACTTGTCATTTTACTGACTGGAATTAATAATGAAACTTTAGTTATAATTTCACTGACAACTGGCTTTTAGTAATCAAAGAACATTAATCTGTGGTAACTTCAAATGAATATTCATACAGAAGCAGGACGTCAATTTTCTCCAAATTACGGATCCAACACTAAAATTAAATTGTATTCGGTAGGTACAGTGATTGGTTCTCGGCACTCTCCTTATTTAAATTATTATAATTTTAGCTTAGGTGCGAATGGTAACGATAGAAAATCAGCTCGTAACGGCGCTGTTGACGACTATAAGTAAAAGTTCTTTCAACTCGTTCGCGCTGTTTTAATCATTCTGTTTTGAACCAAATTGAAGTTCAACTTCTAGTTTCTATAAGATAATTCTGGATACTGAAGGTTACAGACGATTCCATGTGAAGTAGGTCGCGGCGAGTGGCAACACGTTTCATGAACTAATAATACCAAGAGTGCACAAATGCGTGTTTCTAGCTCTCGTCAGGAATATTGGTGACGCACGAGCTGCTACATGTAATCTGTTACCACTTAAGGTTGTTTTGGCATTAAATCTTTATTTGTGGGAGTTGCTCTACGATTGGACAGCCCACAAAGGCAAAGTGTGGGTGTTAACGACTTTTTTAGGGGAAAAGTCTCTTATACATTGCTTTATGAATTTTAATTTACTCCGATTTGTCTTCAATAGTCTGTGCACGTCCTCTCAGAATGTGCTTGCACAGATCAGATACTCTGCAGATTTCGCCGTCAATTTAAGCTTAGGATGCTCCTCACGAAAAGTCTCTCCTGAAAGGTTCATTATGTTTCGGGTTGACCAAATACCAAATGTGATTACTAATAATATATCTAATATTTTTATATTATCTAACGTTTTATCTTATTAAGCCTTAATAATCAATTAACGTATGTAGAGATATAATTTATTTACAAAAGTATATTATTTGTCTGCAGTGTCAATTATTTACTAGCTGAAAAATCGCGTGTAACGTATAATTGGAACAAAAAATGTTATTTATAGTGAGATAAAAAAGAATCGAATGTTTCTTTACCGTTATTTAGCACCTAAACATAATTTTGTCGGTAGTCACTACACCTACGTTTAATGAAACTAACCTTAAACTTGTCCAATTTGTTCTAAACTACACTACAAACTTTGAAGTGGCATTGTTCCTATATAACTGCCGGCTATAAATCAAATGATAAATGATTTTCTGTTTTGAATGCAATTTCTATTCTTGCTTGTTGTTAGTAGTTTAATGTTTGGCACCAGTTCATTATAAATACAAGGTGCCAATGATTGAACACAGTACCTGGGACTGGTTCAGAGTACAGAACTAAATTGATTTCGTATACATTTAATAGAACTAGTTGGTTACACTATTCTAAACTGAAATTCATTTGCAAGCACAGTTGGCAATTTGCATATAACGGATATATGCAGATGACTTACTCACCAATGCGCGAATATGGAATCATATCTGTGAGATTATTTATGGCAGTGGCATTGATCAGCACTGATATTCAGAATTTGATATTTCAGCGTTGAATACATTTTGCTCCGTAAATAGATCTTATTTATACATAGAGCATAAATGTATATTCGACAGGGACAAATGAAGCTCAAGTGGGCTTTATTTCGAATTAAAATAAACCTACGAAACATAATTGTTTATCACTAACAAATACCTAGTCGAGTAAATTAAATTGTGGGAATTTAAATTGTTGCATGCGGGAGGCTGAGAGCTCGATATGAATATTCATTGATTCAAATGAGGTTGTACAGGTGCTACAGCTGTTTTCTTTATACTATCTAGTGTTTTGAGCTCCTTCATACAGGAATTTTCAACTATGAACTTGTTAGGAAAGGTGGTTGCCGCCGTAGTTTCAAGATATAATTTATGACGCAATTTGAAACTAAATTTAACGTGGCATTTGAGTTTTCTTGGTTTGCAAAAAACCTGTTTACGTTCTTCTTATATTCCAGAGCAAATTACGTGCGTCTTGCGGTCTTGACACACAGTTAATAATATGTATGTCCAGAATTACGTAAGTTCAATAAGAATATGATATTGATGTTATAAAACACGAGACAGACAGACGACTCTATTTTGTATACCGATTAAATAGATTGATGAAAAGAATTTAGCTACTCTTTATCTTACAAAAAAAAAGTTTGTGAAAGCAATGTTTTAAAAATAATCATTTCTTCATTACGTTATTTACGTAATAGTTTAAAAATAAAAATCAAGAGACGGAGCGGGTTGAAAGTGATTGGCATATCGTATGTGTTGAGTAACGACAGCCACAAGTTTACGTGTTTCTAATTTATTTATTTATATAGGTACTTTACGGCTACCGTAAAATTAGCGAACTGTTCCTCGAGTTCCCCTGCGATACTAAGTACACGTTAATCACAATTCGTGCTCATAAACTAACATTGTTTCTATTGGTAAATAAAGTGCCATGTAAGAACATACCTACAGTACTTCTTTTTGTAAAGCGTTGCTTTGTTTTTTTTCTGTACCGCCGTGGGTGCGTTAACAAACATTTGAACTGTCATACATTCAGATTCAGAACAATTACAGCATTAAAAGATCGTAGTTAATTTAACGTTACTCATAGAATTTTATTAGTTATTATAATTTAATTTATTTAAATATATCAAATTACATTTTCAAAAATAAAGCGAATAAAATTAGATAGAAACATTAAAAATAATTATCAATGCACACTAGACATAATCACAATTCAAAAAACTAAAAACTCACTATAAATTATTATAGTAATAAAAGCTTAGTATAGGTACCTAAGCTTTCTATCAATATAAACATTTTATTAATTTATAAACTGTTTATTTATTTAGTTAATTGAACAGACATGCGATTACTTGGTTCTTTTATGAGAATTAGTGAGTTCCTAAAGCGCTCGATCGATTCTTAAGATTTTTTACCGTTGTTTTTCGTCATCTTCCTGGCTTTGTCCCTTATTCCAAAAAAATAACTGACCTGTAAGTTGTGGTAGAACCACAAGGAGCCAGTGACGGAGATGGAGAACCAGAGGAAGAGCGTGAAGACAGATATGGAGCTGAGGTGCATGGCGTTGAGCAGCGTGGAAAGCACCACGGCCAGCGCGTGGCACAGCACTATCGGCAGCGCACAGCGGTCGATGATGTCCCATGGCACCTCCTGTAAACAACACCATCGTTTTATTTACACTATTTAGTTTTAATCATCATCTTCCTATAATGTTCCCACAGCTGGGACGCAGGTCTCCTCTCTGTGAGAGGAAGTGGGCCATAATATACCAAGTGGGTGGATTGTAGGCCCGGTGCGGGTTGGTAGATGTCACATGTCTTCGAATTTTTGGTTTATGTTAGACGTATAGGAAACGGTAAACTTGGAGTTAATTTCATGGAAAAATTAGTTCTTAACCTCCTCGTTCACTAGAAGTGGACTACGTACTTGAAATACTTCAAGTACGCAAAATTCGTCAATGTTGTTCTAAGGCGTACTTATCGTACTTGGTTTTATCATAGTAACTTGGTAAATGTTGTAAATAATACAGTGATAGTGTAAGAATTTTTGTAGCGATTTTTTTTTCGTTTCTTGAAATACATAAAACGAAAAAAAATCTTGAAACTGGCCACTAACAAAAACTTAGAACTATAAGAAAATCGTTCCCAACAGTGTAACAAGCAAGAAAAGTTATCAGAAACCTTCCTCAGTTTACTGAAACGCTTATCGGTTCATAAAGTAGTCTGAACAAAGCAGACTTTTCTTCTATTTAATCGATACCTATTAACCTATATTACGATAACAAGACTTTGAAATAACTGGTCCGCAGTAACTTATATTGGAATTCTGCGTGATAGGGGACGGCCAATTCGCACTAAGCGCTTTCAATCTTCCTTCATAATGCGCACAGCAAAGAAGTGAAACTCACTTCCTGCGTCGGTGTTTCCGAACGCGTACAAACCGAAACTCTTCAATGTTAGAGTGAACGCCCAGCCGCAGTGGTAGACGCCCACGGCGACAGACGTAGCTAGACGATGTCCGGCCACCGTAGGCGTGGGCATGCGGGCGGCGAGTAATGGGCGACTCGCTGTCCGACCATGGACAATGCACCATGCCCTGGTCGGCGGCGCGTTGTGTTACACGCGCGCCTCAAAGAGCGTCAGCATAATGACGGGGCTCCCGTTTAGAGGGCCAAAGCCTGCCGGGGTCGCGGGATTAACAAATTACCGTGACCCCGGAACGTAAAGGGCTATTGAAGAACACCGTGGGTTTTAGTCAGTACAAATCTTACAGTCCCTCTCGCTCTGCCTTGGGTGGGAGGACTCATTTGATGATTTTGCCAAAAAAGTTAGAGTGAACAGGTTTCATCTGTGTAAGCTCGCCATCGTAGGCTTTGTCTCACACACTTTTGACCTGGACTAGAGTCAAGTGGAAACCCATCTCAAAAAAGTTCTGTATAAAGAAAACAAGGCTTCATTAAATTAGATATTAGGTAGGTATTCTACAACATCATTTTTAGTATATGTGAAACCTGAATATTGTTTGTTCAGAATCAGTAACTGATTCGATTCCAATAATTTTTACACCATGTTATAATTTATATAACGATATTATATATTTTATTCTCGAAAATATTTTAATTAAATTTTATTACCAGTTAATTACAATACAATCACCGTAAGGTTAGGTACCTATTGCCAAACTATTATCACGAGTGTATAACACAGGAGACGCGGTTTACGCGGGTGTACCGCGAAATGAGCATGTTTTTGAACGGACAACCAGGTAATATACAAGCTTATAACTTTGTGATTTTTTATGGTACGGTTTTAAAATTTTGTACATAGATTCTTTACACATAAATACTAGATAGGTGTATCGGGTTTCGCATAAACAAGAAATAATGTTGTATAACAGCGACTTAAATTGCAGAGATTTTGGATCAACAAATTTTAGTTTCTCTCTTGTAGGTGTACTGTAACACCTACTACAAACTAAGACAACATACTCCCCGTCAACATCGTTCAAGTACTTACGAAAATGTTAGAATTTGAAAACCAACAAGTAAGTATAGTATTTCAAACAGAATAAATGTACCTAAGTATGTAACTCGAAGTTACCCACAGTTATTTCTGGATATAAAATATCTTAAAGTAAAATGTACGCCATCGACTACATTATTATTTTCAGTCATTAAAATATAAGGTGCAAAACACAAGAGTATGTATTGCGATCCCTGAAGATTGGTTTATAATACCTACGCGAATTTAATAACACCACGCGTGGGAAGTTGTATAATCCCTATGATTAAATATAAATCCAGTCTTCAGTAGAATCTAAATACGCGCTTTATATTAATTTTTGTAATTGAAGCAACAATGTGTTACACTAGAAAACTAGAATGCACATTTAAATAGGTATGCCAATGTTTCAGATGCAATCAATGCTTAATTGAGTTTTTATCTTACCGCAAACATCATACAAATGTAAATCATTGATGAATTCAATAATCATTTTTTCACTCTAGTTTCCGGCACAATCGTCTGAATGTGACGTTGGTGAGGTTGTAGTCAACACATATTACTAGAATCAAAATAATGATTTTTGTTATAATTCCAAAAAGTTTCAAGAACAGTGATGCAAACATTACACTTACTATTGTCGCAACCAGACGGGGCCGGCCGCTATTTAAAAATATAAGGTAAAATTATTATTAAAATTAATTGTAACAGTTTATTCAAAACTAGAACAAGTTATATCGTAGTTTTCCACAGTGATCATAGAGTCAAAGGGAAACACATGTATTTGCGTAGCTAGAGAGCTAAATGGGATTTACAAAATATGATTGGATGGGTGATAGACAGGATAGTAACGTAATGGAATGATTTAATTCACTTACTACTTATAAACATTCTTCAATAACTAAGTGCTCTTTGCCCGACCTGTCAAATCCCATAACTTCATAAGCATGACTGAGTTTGATGCAAAAATAGCAATTACGAATTTTGTATTAAACTACGTTTTAAGATTCGATAAAGAGTATCGCTCTCGGCGATGCCGACGGGTCAATGTGACATATCGTTTAATAAATCCCTAGATTAAAGTTTATAATGTTTAAAGAAAGCCGATGTCGGTCAAACGTAGATGAAGTATAATTACGTGTATATATATGTATTTCATATCTTTATCCAAAGGTCATTCAAAACAATCGCTTCAAGTGTTTGTGCAGTGTGTATTTTCGTAGTGAAAGCAATAAAGAGACATTATTTTACGTAGATGTCTCACAGATTGTGTTTATGATTCGTCTTCGTGCTCGCAAATAGAATAAATGGATAATATTAAAAGCATTCGTTAGTTGTTTGGATATTAATATTTTAAATTGTCAACTTGCTGCGGGTGGCTTCGCTTCTTCGTCTTAAACTTAGCTTCTTCGTCTCAAAAAATCTTTTCATGATGGTCGTTTCATATTCTTTTTTGTTGTTTTGCAAAATATTTTCAGCCTTACTACAAAAACTTCAACATCTGTTGAACACTTGTCTAAAAAAAGTGTGACTGCAAAACGAACCTTAAATCACATCCTGTATTATTACACTATTCGATAGTGTTGCTAATAAGGATCAAATTCTGGGAAGTAATCATATACGGCAAACTTGAAACACGCCCAGTTGAAAAATTCACCCTGTATAAATAATTATAAAATAACATAAACTGAGAGTACCTGCACGCGGTGAAGGTGGTAAGACTTTAGGACTAATTTTCGATGACGATGGTATATCATTAAAAATCTGACTCTACTGGCCGGTACTCCCATTTATTATTTACCCGGGCTCTATTGGACACCAGACGTTTCAGATCTTCGATTTTGACGACTCCGTTGTCGCTGGCATAAGAACCGGATTCGCGTACGAAGTCGCGGGCAGAAGCTAGTATTCAATAAATATATAACTTTATATTAACACATCAGTCTACTTTGCATCAATCTAGTATGTTTGTGTGACATCTCTTTCCACGAGGAAGTGATAGCTTGTTATGTTCGTCAGAAAATGGTGTTAAACACATGAGCCGTACCGGTTATACATACCTATCGATTTCCATCCAGGGAGTCGTGATAATAGTAGTCAATCGAATTACAATGTCATTACGCACTATTTCATCACTAGAATTACAATGTCATTACGCACTATTTCATCACTAGAATTAGTAGGACTAGCATCGTTGAATTGTAAGCTTTTTAAACACACAGGTTCGGACACAAATAAGTACCTATAGGTATTCTTTTTCTTTTTTCTATCAACATGTGAATCAGTCGGGAAGTTTTTATTTGATAGTGGAGTGATGAATGGTAAGCACAATTCAAATCAAAGTTTGTGTTGTCACATAAAGATTTTCACTGAGGAATAAATCGCTCTCGCTCAAAATAACAAATTGAAAAAAGAGATAAACATTAGGAAAATAAAATGATTTTCCCATCAATAAATCGTGGATAGGCCGACGTCTCTGACTGTTGTGGGAAATACCCGAGTGGATAGTGTGGTGGGGTTCAATAAATCATGAACACTCTACATACATATATATAAATCACAATCTACATAAAACTGACACCATGAAGTTATGGTTTCATCTTGACAGTTGGACTAAATAAAAGCGTCGTTTCTATAAACTAAATATATTGAGACCGTAAATTGAGTTCAATGTCTCTCTTATTAACAACGTAAGATAGTTAGAAATTCTATGTAAAAGAGGTGTTAAAGTCTTTGTATGAGTCTTGAGTGTCAAGTTTATTGATATTTACCTAATAAAGTGTCAATTTTATAACTTTAATTTAGTTATCTGTGTTCATTTGTATGAAATTCATTATAACATTATCTTTTCTAAAAATATTGAAATTAAAATTTCAGTTTTATTTATCCTTTTTAAATTATTCTACGTAAGAGGGCTGTTTTACAATTACAGGGAACAACTCCATTCGAAAACAAGACTGAAATAGAAATAGTCAAATACAAACAGACGTAAATAATGTTTAAGTTTAGTATTCTACAATTTTATGGTTAATTTGGCAATTACAAAGTTAGAGTACCTACTAAATTGCAAATTACGATTTGTTCAATTTTAACAAAATTCTAGAAACATCTGCAGTATAGGATTTCACGAAATGTGTTGTTGGCTGAAACTTTTTGGTTTAGAAATTATAATTAAGGGTAAATAAAGCTTCGATGTTAATAAATATTACAAGTGAATTAAGTAGTATAATTATATCATTTCAAACGTAAATAAATAAGGAGTTTAATTTATGCAAACCTCAAGCAAATATAAAGTCAGAATCCCAAGAATAAAATTTGGTTATTTATAGATTTCACGTTAAAAAGTGGTACTTTATATTGTTTCAGCTTATGTTTCACGGGAACAAAGGTTTAGAAGAGTGGGCTAACATATACGTAGGTTAAATAAAATTCAACATCTGTAAATGTCATGATAACGGTAAGGTAGCTGAGTTTCAATCATTATTAAAAAGCTTTTATAGGCTTTCATGGTTATAAGAGGCATCATAAAAAGGAGAGTTGATTGACCTGAAATAGCCATGAACAATCCTAAAATATGAATAGCTCTTGCGTTATTTCCGTTGCTTTGAAGTCAAAATGAGCGGGTTTACCTGTGACGTAGACTGTGAGCCTTTGATGAGTGATCCGCGGCGTGCGGACGGTCGGCGGTGCATCGACGGCGCCGTGATGGAGGCGCGCCGGGTGACGTCGCCTGCAACCATGGCTGCTCGTTCCTACGCCGCTGTGTACAACAGTACACTTTTACTTATTGCCAGAATACCTAGGGAAACTACTGGCGGGTTGTATCATAACTCTAATCAATGTGGAAATAGTTAAAACGTGGAACCAATCGTTTACCAGTAGCTGTCTGAATCGAATCAATGTAGAAACTGGACTACGTCATGGCATATGAGGCAAATAACCCTACAATGTCCCATAATTTGGTTCAAAAACATTCACTGTTTGGTATCCACGAAGAATGCGTTAATGTTTACGCCTAATGCGAATCAATAAACGAAGGTGTGTCTAAAAGCAGCCCCGGTGCGGTGTCACAAATAGAAAGTGCAGGCGATGTAAATGTCGCAGATCTCAGTGGAGTGCGTTGCGACCGGCGACCGACCGGCGCGGGCGGCCGGGGACGACGGATACGCGTTTATTTTTACGCGAACGGTCACTGTGGCGACCTAAAACGTGCCTGCGCCAGATTTATATGATTTTTGATAGACGTCGTGTGGGCGTGATCAATTTAAAGTCTGATCGAAATGTGACAGTAATTCGCATTATTGTGACCGTTTGTTTACAGTGTCTACACCAAACTGGAAATCTAAAACAGGATGGGTATTTGCCATTAATTTCTCCTGATAATGAGTTTTGAAATTTTTCGGATATGGCGATTCAGAAATAATGAAGGCTTATGGCTGTCACTGTAAATAAACATTAATGTTAAACTTTGCACTTCGAAAACATATATTTGCATGATCTGAAAACCGGAAAATGAGTAGACACTCGTCATCTAAAATTCTAAATGATGTTTATGTTGAGCTTTTATGTTTAATGTACATAAGTAAATGTGAATACATTGTTTATTTTTAACAAGCGGTTTCAGCTTAAAGAACAGTTGGACCAATCTTCCGTGTTCTGATTGACTCTGCTTTTTATTTAAAACCGATATCGATTTAAATATATAGGTATCGATTTAATAATAAATCCAAAATATTGGCCTACGTCCAAATCATAAATACTTATTCAATTTGAACGGGTATCAAATCGAAAACTATTTTAAGTTTAAACTCATCAGTATTATTTATGTAACATAATATTTTTTTGACGTTTAAGTATTTTTTAATTCAAACCGTACCTACTTCACGACTGTTCTGGAAAAATTGTTTTCAAATAAACAGGCACATTGAAGCTAACAATTAAAGGTGTATTATAAAAGAAAGTCAAGTTTGGAGTACTTATTGTTTCATTCTTGTTTCTGGAAATTCTTTGTTGACGGCCACCGCCAAAGCTTTGTGGCCACATTATTATATTTCCATTCTATACAATTTGTATTATAAACGTCATTGAAACCGTACACTTTGTTAACTGTATGTATACTGAAAAGACTTTCTAACATTTTAAAAGGCTTTCCAACTTTTCTTTATTGAAAAAAAACACTAAGCATGGGCGTTATTCTCTTCTCACTTACATAAATAGGAGAGGAGAGGCATTAATAATTTTCTTTTATTACAATTTATGACGCTTTTATTTCAATTTCTATAATATTTATGTAAATAATTTAAGAAAAAGAACTATGGGATCACATGTAAAGTAGTATAAAGATATTATTGCAAACACATCACGATCACTAACATTACCTTAAAACTTTCCTAACTTTTATTGAATTTGAAACTCTTTCGTGAGTAATGTTTCAAAGATGTTTGAGATAGTACAAATGCTATATTTTATTATATCTATAATTTATACCGAGTCACCAAATATATAACATAAAAGCACGTATCAGACATGATTTGAAAACATAATCACTTGGAGAAGTGCAACAAATGAAAAACGCGCTTTGTCAAAATAAACTTTGTATCCACATTAACTTATTAATCGTCAATTCAACACATACGTTTAATACGAAATGTTTAGTGAAGAGGTGTTGTCGTTAGTACGAAACGGCGCGAGCGCATTCGCTTGAGGAGGTCGCTAGGCGGGCGGCGCGGAGCGGGCGCGATCTCGCACTGTCCGGCTACCGGCGCGCGCGCAGCCTCATACACGCATGCGCCAAAATTAAACACATGCGCATTATTATTTATTACAACATTTTCGCCTAGATTGTAAAATCAGATACCTACTCAATGCTCCAGCAGAGTGGAATGTTTTTTGGCAAAACATCGGAACATTAAATCTCCGACGGTCAGATATTTGTATTTGTAAAGGAGAAACTATTGTATACAAACGAAAATATGTTCATAAAAAGTTTCTCTTTCACGGGTTCAATGTTTTTGAGAGCTATTTTCAGTCCTAATTTATTATTTGGCAATCCCACATATGAATGTTGATTTTCAAAAGTAAATTAACCTTCAAATGCTTGTTTATTGATGAAACTGGTGACCTGTTGAATTGTTTTTTAAATGTGTTAGATGTGGTATTTAAAGAAAAATAATTACATTTAAACATCGTAAATCAACCAAAACGCGGTTGTTTATTAATGTCGAATGTACTAACAAATTAAATGTCTGTCTACTCCGGTATCTACTCGCAGTCAGTAGAGTGCTCTCCTATGATCTGCCTACGCGGCTATTGTCGGTGCCTTGTAGCCAAGCATTCGTTAAATGTTAGCTGTTTATTATTATCCAGTGCGTCCACTGCAACTGTTCTGTCAAAAGAACTCGGGAAACCCTCTTTAAATAAAACCCCTAAGATATAATACCCTTTAAGAAAGGTCAAATTACTAATATTATAATGAGGGAAGATTTGATTGCTTTTTTTTATTGAATAGGCTCCGACAATACTAGACGATTTCAAAAAAAAATTACCAGTTTAATGCTGCTTTGGTCCTGAGTGACATAGGCAATAAGGGTAGATAGGAAGATATCCTACTAACTTATCCTGAATGGATAAATTTGTTGAGTTGGGGCACTCACAGAGTGCAGTTAGAGTTACTACATTTAAGATTTTTTCTTTTACCACCGGTTGCCGAACATTGATTGCCGAATATCTCGCAGTGAGACGAAAAAACCCTTTTAAAATCCTCATCCTTATTTACCAGGGTTTTGACCAGGCTTGCTTTTTTAGCCAATTCCGTTTTGCGAAAATTCCGTTTTGCGAACACTATGCTCACTGGTGGCCTAGTGGTATCGGCTCCGACTTAAGAGTGGTCATGGTTCGAACCCAGACAGGTGCATTACTTTGTGTAATTTATTTCATCACCAATGCTCTTAAAACGATGAAGGGAAACATCGGGAGGAAAACGGCATGTCCTAGAACCAACAATTCGAACACATACCTATGACATGTACCAAACTGCACGGGGCCCGCGGGATAAATTATGACCCACTCCCTCTTACAGAAAGGAGGCCCATATCACAGTAGTAGGATTTATAGGCTGATGATGATGCTCATGCCTTTTATGTTTGAACACTGTTTATGTGGATATTGATGATATGCTTTATTTCTGAAATAGCAACTTTCAGAGAATTCAAACAAAGAAAAAGCATGGAACTCCCTATATTATCAAGATGACACGCATTTCAAGAAAGTGTCGCTATATTTCTCTGCCTCGCCTTATAAAAATAAAAACATGCAAAGCGTAAGCATTCTTTCGTACACAACACGGAAAGAAGCGATAAATTGAAGAACAAAGCTGAAATCCTTTTTTTTTGTGTGGTAAAATCATCAAATTAGTCCGTCCTCCCACCCAGGGCAGGGCAGGAGGAACTGTCGGACTTGTACTGACTTAAAATCCACGGTGTCCTTCAATAATAGCCCTTTGTAATTCCGGGATCACGGTATTCGTTAGTCCCCGGAAAGCCGTATACTGCGCTATATAATCATATGATGCAAGCGGGTCGGTTGCGTAATCGAATTCTGTAATTAATCAAGGTTTTGTAGTTGTAAACAGCGCAGCATTGCGATGACGTGCGCGTGGTACACGTTGTCTTCGTGTATTCGACATATTGTGAACTTTAGGGTTCCATCGTCAATCTCATTGATAGATAGTGATCTTTATTATGTACACCAAACATTTTATTTAATGTAGTTCTGAATGATTGTTTTTATAAATACAGGGATTTTGGTTTCTGATTACCGATACTTTAAAGAGATATTATATACTCATTTTTATTGATAAATCTGCTTAAAAAAATCCTAACCTAGCACTTAGCAAATGGCGGCCAATTTAGTTTTTTAAAAGGCCGAACTGAGGTATATACAGTAAAATTAAAATATCTTTGATATCAAGAGACCTACATCGTGCAAATGACGTTATTGCGAAGTTAAACATTGAGGCTATTAAGTATGGTATATGTTATCGGAAACCAAACACCCAGTATATAGGCTGACCAGACGCAACATTCAGTTATGTCTGGGAGCGGATCGCACAATACGGACGGGGGGTAATTCGTGCTACGTGCAGCCGACCTCACGGCTTCCGATTCGATTAGGCTCGGCTTAGTTCTGTACTGGTAGGAGACTCTATGCTCTTGACTAGCCTAACGTCCCTATCCCTTGCTTCCAACTGTAGCGTAGATAATAATATCAATGCTAGATATTATTAAAAATGCGTGTAACTGTATCTCATTGTATTTGTCTCTTAGTTGTTCACACCTGTTTTTTATTTATTTTTAATCGACGAAAAAAAAGGAGGAGGTTCTCAATTCGACGTGTATATTAAAAAAAATATATGTATGACAACGCATAACTTTTCCTATCGTGGTCAAGTTTCAAAAATTCTTTTTTTTATTAGCAAGAGTGTAACTCAAAGTTGGTTCCATTTAAATTTCATAAGTAAAATAAGGGTAGAAAAAAAGGAATTAATTGTCAATTTTCCTAGAGAATTTTCAGTTGTGAATGGATTCTGTTGAAATGAAGTTAACATTCTGAGGCCACCATTAGATAGCAGAGATTAAAATGATGTCGGCCCTATCACAGATCAACTTGTGAACTTGTTATGTTGTGAAGTCAGTTAACACCAGCTATATCGTGTTTGGGCTCATTTCCATCATCTTGATTTGAACTTTAGACCTAGCTGGTTAATGACGGGGCCCTCCTCTAGAGGGCCAAAGCCTGGCGGTGTCGCGTGACTTATCTCATTACCGTGACCTCGGAACATAAAGGGCTATTGAAAGACACCGTGGATTTTAGTCAGTACAAGTCTGACAGTCCCTCCCGCCCTGTCCGGGGTGGGAGGACTCATTTGATGATTTTACCACACTAAAAAAAGACCTAGCTGGGGTATCATTGCCATCAAGGGTCTGAGGATGGAGACGGAAGGCAGGGTCAAGAGGTCCTCAACAATTAACAGCATCTTTATCGTGTTTAGGCTCATTTCAATAGTCTTGATGAGAACTTTAGATCTAGCTGGGGTATAATTGTCATCGAGAGTCTGAGGAAGGAGCCGGAAGTAGCAAGAAATCCTCAACAGTTAACAGCAACTGTATCTTATTTGGGCTCATTTCATTCATCATGATGAGAACTTAAAAATAGCTGGGATTTGACAGTCGGAGAGTGCAGACTTCACTGCCAAGAGGTCCTCAACAGTTATTGCGGTAGTTACTGTGATGATTACGTTGACAATGACAAAAGTGAAGACGGGTTCCTCCATGTGTTAACACTGTAATCATGGTATAAAACTGAAAAGCTAAAAAATAAAAATAAAACCTTTTTAACGAACTTTTTAGCGAAGATCAATAATCAATTAATATGTTTGTTTGTTTGGCGCCGCCTCAAAATTTATATTTTGCTTTTCAGTTTAATCGTTCGTCGGTTTAATTTTTTGTTAAAAAGGTTTTATGGTTGTAAAATCATAAAATGAGTCCCCTGGGTGTAGAAGAAGGGACAGTCAGACTTTAACTGACTAAATTTCACCGTGTTCCTTCAGTTGCCCTTTACATTCCAGGGTTCCCGTTTAGACAGTTCCGGGACCTCGGCAGATGTTTGGCCCTCTAAGATGGCCCCAACAGATTGCAGACAGCTCTTTGAGGCGCGCGTGGACCGTATGCCCGCGCCTACGGTGGCAGGAAATCACTTCGCCGGAAAGCACGCGATGTCCGCTACCCCCACGACAGCCACCACCAGCAGCATCTGGGTCTAGAGATGGTGGCTGTCTTATCCCTCACGCGTTCCGCTTCCTTCTTTGCTAGTATAACTGCTTCGTAGAACGAGGTAACTGTTTCCAATTCCCCTTCGCCCCGCATCATGACCTCAACCAATTCCGGGCGAGCTGTTCACATATTTTTTTTACACGTGGTAAAATTATCAAATGCGTCCTCCCACCCGGGACGGGACGGGAGGGACTGTCAGACTTGCGCTGACTAAAATCTAGGTGTTTCTTGTCTTCAATAGTCCTTTACGTTTCGAGGTCACGGTAACCTGATAACACAGTCCCGCGACCCCGGTTTGGCTTTGGACTTCGCGGGACGCGCCGTCGACCCGGGCATAGTGCATGATCGGACGGCGAGTCACCCCTTACTCGCCGTCAGCTGTTCACACCTTAACGGTTTGGAGGAAGACTGGCAAACGATAAGACAATGATTTGGATTAGGACGGTACTTTTTATCATTGTTCTACGTTCCGACGCGGGTGAAGCCATGGATAGAAATTAGTTGATAATATAAATCTCGCTCAGTTGTAGGTGGGTTTAAAAATAAAACAATATTTTTAAAACTGCACTGCAGAGAATATTTGCCTTATTAAAGGACTATTAAAGGTTATGTTTATATTTTTAACTACCTACATAAAATCATAAAACTGAGAACTTGATATGGCTATTAAGTCTCACTAGAATCATTTTAATAAAATACTTTGTTAAATTTCAGGTTTCAGAAGCTACAGCATTTTCAGACATTATTGAGTTTTTCTAAATATAAAAAAAATTCAGTTAATTTCAGAAAATAATCATAAAAAGAAACAGCGGAAAGTAGGTACGCAAGAAGACAAAAGTACTTATAATAAAATAACAACGTCACGCAATATCAACAAATCGTTTGATTTTTATGGAAGCTGCTAAAAATGAAAAGAATACTCGGTTAAAGAAAAACATTTTATAGCGAGAACACAAAAATACTTTTAGAATATGCTAGATTATTTCTTCAAACAAAATATAGGACGTGACGTCGCGTTCATAGCTTCTATTCTATGTGGTACATAGTGAATGTCAACAGTCAACCATATATATGTAAGTATCTATATCTATCCTGGAAATGCATCTTCGATATGAATCACAATACACGCGTGGGTGTCTAATGCTTCCTCAGATGAGTGGCTGTAGCAAAGGTTATGTGTGTTTATGATGTCTCTGTATTGTTATTCTATGATAATAGTTTCCCTTTAGAGAGTATATTCAAAATTTGAGAATATATAAAATAAAGCCAAAGTTATCGAAGCAAATGTTTTCTTTCATAATACAAATCAGCAAAATGCGTCATTCGTTACCACAACGATTTCAATCATTTAGGCTGCGTTTCCACCAGAGATTTGCGATAGAAATGTGTCGTGCGAGGATATCTAGCTGTGCTGTGAAAATGTGTGGGGGTTTTCACCAAAGCTGTGCGATGAAAATGAGCCTACGAGGATGTGTAGCGGAGCTGTGGAAATGCGCATTAATGTGTGGTGCGAGGATGCGTTGCGAAGTTGTGAAGGAGCGGAGTAACGCGAACGCCTGCCTGCCGCTCAAGTCTGACTTTATTATCAACTAGCTTCTGCCCGCTACTTCGTACGCGGATCCTGTTGCTTATGCCAGCGACAACGGGGTCGTCAAATTCGAAGATCGGAAACGTCTGATGTCCAATACCAAGAACCCGGGGACGGGAAAACAACGGGATGCGCGAGACGATTTGAGATGCTCCAGATCTTCAATTTTTATACGTCAACAGAGAGTGCTCATCAGGTTGAACAACTCTTGCTAAGACGTCATTCCTATATATGTTACTAGCTGTTGCCCGCGACTTCGTCCGCGTAGTATTTGGTTTTATGGCACCTACCTTTACAAATATTCTCTTTTTAATTTTTTGAGAAAGTGAGGGTGCCTTATTTCCCACTTTAAAGTTTGTTATCAAGGGTGTAAATTAGAGATATTTGAATGAGATTCACGTCAGACAGTAAAAAGTATACTTCGTAAAAAAATAAAAATACTTTAAAAAAAATGATATAAAATGGAAATGAAAACTTCCAGACACAACACTTTATGTACGACATTGGTAGTTTTTCCTTCTGGTGCTAAATATAAAAAGATGGTCACCATTACTGACACGTGCATGAGCATGTGACATATAGTTGGCCGTGGGAGAAACAGTTGGACCTTAGGTTGACATCAGTTTCCTTCAGGGTCTGTCATTGGGACTTATTTATGTTCATCGCGAAGTAGGCGGTTACCGCCCTTCGCTTAAATTTCTGTGTGCAAGCCCTAAGGGGGGGGGGGGGCGCATTGCGCTGACACTCTTGGAGGCGCGCGTGGAACACAACACACCGTCGACCCGGCCCTGGTCCACGGTCAGACAGCAAGTCGCCCATTACTCGCCGCAGCAGTTGCAGCTGGGTTGTGAGGTGGACGCTGTCCTGTCCCTAATGCGTCCCGCCTCCACCTTCGCTAGCATGACTGCTTCGTAGGAGGCGACTGCTTCCCACTCGGTCTCGCCCCGCAGCATGGCCTCGCCCAATAGCGGGTGCGAGAGGACTCCGCCTATCGCCGTCATGAGGACACAGCGGTGCTCTGCCCAAGCGGGGCAGTCTTGCACCGAATGCTTCACCGTGTCCTCCGGGCGATCTTCGCAGTGGTGACACCCAGGCGTTTCTTCCTTCCCTATCCGACACAGGTACCTCCCGAAACTTCCGTGTCCGGTGAGGACCTGCGTCAGGCGGTAGGTCTGGACGCCGCGCGCCGTGACGCCTATCCAGCCACCCCTTAAAGAGAGGTCTTACCGCTGCTATTGGGGCGTGCCCAGACCTCGGTTGCGACAGTCGCTCCGTCCAAACTGCCCAGCAGCACGAGGGAGCTCTATCCGCCGCGCCTCGACTGGTCGAGGCAGCGGGGTTTCGCCTCCACGCGCCAGACGCGCTGGAGCGCCGTCGCCTCTAGATCCCGGGGCAAAACGGTTACATTACAATCCTGAAACACCTTTGCTTTGTCACAGTTTCGTGACACCGAACACGTTGGTGTTTCAGTATTGTCTAGGTCGATTGGGATTTTAAACATATTAAAACAAAAATAAATTACGCATCTTGCTTTGTTAGCGACATACAGCCGCGCGAGCTTCATAACGATTGTATGCAGCTTCGCAAGTGCGGTAGGTACGCATTTTCATCTTAATTTAAGATTAGTATCGTTTTTCTTTATTTACAAAAAGTATAATGTGGCTATTATTTGATATAGATAAAAAAAGATAAAAAAAAAACAAAAAAAAACGTTTTTTTACCGGATAAGAATCGAACCTGGAACTCAACCATCCGCTAAACCATGCACTCCGCTGGCAAATTCTTCAAAATAGTCGTTGCTATGTACGAGTATGTCATGAATGACATGATAAACAAATGAAGAATACATACTTACGTCAATCGAATTGAACTTGACGACAATGCATATTTCATCCCAAATTATTCTCTGCGATTCTTTAAATCAACATAAGTATCTTTTTTATTTGTGAACCGATTCTCATCAAACAAACACTAAAAACTGCGCCCAGTTTAGCAGAATACATTAGTGAAAACCGCATTAATCAAATCCTTTCAGCCGTTTTGGAGTTTATCGCAAACAGACAGACAGACAGAAAGACAGACAGACAATTTTTTTTTACTTTTTTGTGTTTTATTGCTCTTCTTTGATCGCCCCGTTTCGATTTCCGGTAAAAAATCCAATGTACAGACACTCGGGTTCTACTGCTTTATTATGTTATGTAGGTATATATAGTGAAGCTGGGCTCTTGGTGTCCCACATAAGGCATCTTCAATCTTATACTGATGTATACTGTTGATACAGAGAGTGCTCATCACGCTGAACAACTCTTACTAAGACGTCATTCCTATGTATGTTAAGGTGTAGCTGGGCTCTTGGTGTTCTACATCAGGTGTTCCAGATCTTCAATTTTTATATGGCAACAGAGAGTGCTTATCGGGCTGAACAACTCTTGCTAAGACGTCATTCCTGTATATGTTATAGTTTCGCTGGGCTCTTGGTGTCCCACAGCAGGTGTTCTAGATTTTCAATTTTTATACGTCAACAGAGAGTGCTCATCAGGCTGAACAGCTCTGCTAATACATCATACCTATATATGTTATAGTGTAGCTGGGCTCTTGGAGTTCCACATCAGGTGTTCCAGATCTTCAAATTTATTCTCTCAGTAAAAAATACTCATCACGTGGAACAATTTTTGCACTGGCACCATTTTTGTATCTCTTACAGTTTAGCTGGTCTGTTGCGGTTCTGCACCAGGTGTTCAAGATTTCAAGATAAATTATAGCCTATGTGTTGGCCAGACTTAATACCTATACAACAAAAAAAGAATCATTCAAATCCGTCCAGTACTTTTTGAGTTTATCCCGGACATACATACAGATAAACAGACAAACAGATAAACAGACAAACAGACAAAAATTCTTAAAACTATATTTTTGGCTTCGGTATCGATTGTAGATCACACCCCAAGTATTCTTTTAAAAAAATATTCAATGTACAGTTTTCACTTTCCTATCATTTTATTATATGTATAGATAGTGTACCTGGGCTCTTGGAGTTCCACATCAGGTGTTTCAGATCTTCAATTTTTATACTTCAACAGAGAGTGCTCATCAAGCTGAACAACTCTTGCTAAGTCGTCATTCCACATCAGGTGTTCCAGATCTTCAAATTTATTCTCACAGCAGAAAATGCTCACCACGTGGAACAATTTTTGCTATGGTGCCATTTTTGTATCTCTTATAGTTTAGCTGGTCTGTTGCGGTTCTGCATCAGGTGTTCAAGTTTCCAAGATAAATTATAGCCTATGTGTTGCTCCGACTTAATATCTATATAACAAAAAAATAATAATTCAAATCCGTCCAGTAGTTCCGAAGATTAGCGTGTTCAAACAAACTGACACACAGACAAACAGATAAACAGACAAACAGACAAACAGACAAACAGACAAACAGACAGAATTTTTTTTTTTGGATTCGTGCTCTATTACTGTTTCTAAAGCCCCTTTAATTTTTTTTTTTTAATATATTCAATGTACAGACACAGTTTTTTTACTCTTTTATTATATGACGTATATAGAATAGATAATATCTATTTTGCGCACTTCTACTTCCAACAAACTCCGTCTATGGACTGGCTGGTACAGTATGCGCAAATCTCGCAACACATCCTTCTCAACACACATCCCTCGCAACACATCCCTCGCACACATCCCTCGCTTGTTTTGTATGCGCAAAAATCTAGCTCCGCTGAGCCGTTTCCACCAGAGCTGTGTTGACCGAGGCGAGGTAAATGAAGCGATTCTATTGGTTTTTACAAACACATTCCTCGCTACGCATCCTCGCACATCTCTGGTGGAAACGCAGCCTTAATGTCAACCTGTCGCTTTACTTGTATAGAATCTATTAGGCGGTTCAAGGCATTCAATCGAAATCCAGAGGGTAAAGGAAGTAAGCCTTAATTTGCATTTGCAATTCAAATGGTACGTTATGCAGGAGTAAGCCCGAGATTTACATGCGGTTCGCCAGACACCAACAAATGAGCAACGAGATCAAACTTATGGAATATGTTACGAATATTATAAATAGTGACGTCACTGGATTCCCTTACGTGAGTTAGATTTACAAATCGTACCGCTTTTGAAATTATTTAAATTGCAAATTATTATGGCACGTGTCCAATTTTTATTTCGTACATTGGTTTTAACGGGCAATGTTGAACGTACTCGTATGTAGGTGAAAGCAGTTTAGGTTTTGTTTTTACTCTTTCTTTTAGCTGTAGATTGCTACAGCTCTCCATTGAAGTACCTACGTAATTTTTGGGCAAAATTTTTAATTTTATCTATCTACATCTACGAGTCTATGTATCTCGCGAATATTTTTAAAGTTTTTAACAAAACCTGTCCAGCGTTCATTACACGACTGCCAAAAAAAAGGAGTGTTACTTTATTCGATTTATTTTTTGCGATTACCTTACATAGAGTACGTAGGTATAGTAAGAATCAGTATGCTTCCATCATACTAAATGTGTATCCTACTTTGTAAAACTTCATTGATTCTAATAGTTATGGACGGATGAAATGTCCCCATAACACAAGTTCTTCCTAGCATGGGGGTCATTAATCTATGTTAATTAATGTTTTTATATTTTAGTGCTTTGTCTGTGTCTATTAAATTTTCTGTAACACTGTTATTGTTCACGGCGTCCTGACCTACCGCATGACGCAGGTCCTCACCGGACACGAAAGTTTCGGGAGGTTCCTGTGTCTGATAGGGAGGGAAGAAACGCCTGGGTGTCACCATTGCGAGGATCGCCCGGAGGACACGGTGGAGCATACGGTGCAGGACTGCCCCGCTTGGACAGAGCACCGCCGTGTCCTCACGGCAGCGATAGGCTGAGACCTCTCGCGCCCGGCATTGGTCGAGGCCATGCTGCGGGGAGAGACGGAGTGGGAAGCGGTCGCCTCCTTCTGCGAAGCAGTTATGCTTGCGAAGGAGGAGGCGAACCGCGAGAGAGAGAGGACAGCGTCCTCCCTCCGCCCCAGCCGTAGTGGTAGACGCCCACGGCGTCGGACGTCGCGGGACGATCTCCGGCCACCGTAGGCGCGGGCATGCGGGCGGCGAGTAATGGGCAACTCGCCACCCGACCATGGACCATGCCCGGGTCGACGGCGCGTTATGTTCCACTGGCGCCTCAAAGAGTGTCAGCATGATGACGGGGCCCCCCTCTAGAAGGCCAAAGCCTGCCGGGGCCGCGGGACTTATATCATTACCGTGACCCCGGAACATAAAGGGCTATTGAAGGACACCGTGGATTTTAGTCAGTACAAGTCTGACAGTAAGGCGGGAGGACTCACTTGAAGATTTTACCACGCTAAAAAAAAAAGTCCACACTTACACCTGCATAGAATTTCATCTTTCAGGAATCTGGGACCTAAAGGAAACCAATTACTGCGCTGTGCGTGGGCGGCCTCTACGATCAGTTACCTGACATGACATCAATTTCCCAGAAATTCCGAGAGAAAATAAACCTTATGGCTATTCCCGGAATTAACTAGCTGTTGCCAGCGGCTTTGCCCGTTACAACTTATCCCACGGGAACATAAAATTGAGTAAAAACTATCCTATGTGTTAATCCAGGTTATAAACTATCTGTGTAGCAAACATTCAAATCCATTCAGTAGTTTTGGATGAATGAGTAAACAATGAACATCCATCTATCCTCACAAACTGTCGCATTATAATATAAGTAAGAAGTAAGCAGTAAGATAAGAATATTCGCATTTATAATTTAAGCAAGATAAAATTCCCGCAATTATTATTATTTATTTATAACATGTCGTATATTATTTAGTGTTATCTGATACTAAGGTAAAATGTAGCATGGAATAAATCGACAATTATTTTCGGTGAGTACACACTACACAGTACTGTTTCACACCTTTTTGGGGTTCCGTAGCCAAATGGCAAAAACGGAACCCTTATAGATTCGTCATGTCTGTCTGTCTGTCCGTCCGTATGTCACAGCCACTTTTCTTCGAAAGTATGAGAGCTATCCTGTTGAAACTTGGTAAATAGATGTATTATGTGAACCGCATTAGGATTTTCATACAAAAATAAAAACAAAACAAATTTTGGGGGTTCATTCCATACTTAGATTAGAATAGAATTGAAACTTAATTTTTTTTTCACCAACCCCATACGTGGTGGGGTATCTATGGATAGGTCTTTAAAAATAATATTGAGGTTCCTCAGATAATTTTTTTCTAAACTGAACAGTTTGCGCGAGAGACACTTCCAAAGTGGTAAAATGTGCCCCCCCTGTAACTTCTAAAAGAGAATGATAAAACTAAAAAAAAAATGTATACCTCAACAAAAACTTCCAACGAAAATTGGTTTGGATGAGATACAGTAAGCAGTTTTTGAGATACTCGTATAGTACATTTTCAAAAACCGCAAATATAACTTTGCCATTCATACAAACACTATGAAAAACAAAGTTATTTTTATTGTTTGTGTATATTACTCACTAATCTCAATATAATTATATCCCTAATCTATGCTTGCTACTAAGGAACCCATCATGGGCGAGTCCAACTCGCACTTGGCCGGTTTTTAGGGTTCTGTAGCCAAATGGCAAAAACGGAACCCTTATAGATTTGTCGAAAGTATAAGAGCTATCCTGTTGAAACTTGGTAGGTAGATGTATTATGTGAACCGCATTAGGGTTTTCACACAAAAATAAAAACAAAACAAATTTTGGGGGTGCCCTCCATACTTAGAATTGAAACTCAAAAAATTTTCACCAAACCCATACGTGTGGGGTAGGTATCTATGGATAGGTCTTTAAAAATTATATTGAGGTTACTAATATCATTTTTTCGAAACTGAACAGTTTGCACGAGAGACACTTCCAAAGTGGTAAAATGTGTCCCCCCCCCTGTAACTTCTAAAATAACAGAATGATAAAACCAAAAAAAAAAATGTAATGTAGACCTCAAAAAAACTTCCAACGAAAATTGGTTTGGATGAGATACAGTTAGCAGTTTTTGAGATATAGTACATTTTCAAAAACCGCAAATATAACTTTGCCATTTATACAAACACTATGAAAAACAAAGTTATTTTTATTGTTTGTGTATATTACTTACTTATCTCAATATAATTATATCCTTAATCTATTCTTGCTACTACGGAACCCTTCATGGGCGAGTCCAACTCGCACTTGGCCGGTTTTTTTTGAAATAATATGTAGTATCATCAGCCATTCCCACTTATAAGATATATTATCATAATACTCGTATATGTGTTACCAGGATAAGCCGGACGCTAGAAAACGAACAACCTATAGAACAAGCTAGATTTAGAAAGAGTTTCTCAACCATAGACCACATCCATACCTTGGAACTACTCATTGAAAAATATCACGAACAACAGAGAACTCTCTACATCGCTTATATAGACTATAAAAAAGCGTTCGACACAGTATCCCACACAAGCATCTGGAAAACACTAAATGAACAGGGTGTGGAAGACAAATACATACGGGTAATCAAAAGTATTTATAACAACATCTCAGGCAAAGTTAAATTAGAAAATACTGGCCCAAGTTTCCCCATAAAAAGGGGCGTCAGGCAGGGTGACCCTCTGTCACCGACATTATTTATTGCCATTTTAGAATCAATAATGAGAAAACTAGATTGGAAAACATGTGGTGTAAATGTCGACGGGAATCACCTCAGTCATCTCCGTTTTGCAGACGATCTAGTGCTCCTGTCGGAATCCGGCGTACAACTACGTGCTATGATACAAAAATTAAATGAAGCGAGCAATGCTGTCGGTTTGGAAATGAACTTGTCGAAAACAATGCTTATGACAAACAGTAAAGAAATTCGGATATCGGTTAGCAACGAAACACTCCAGTATACAGATAATTATGTCTATCTAGGAAAGCAAACAGGATTCGACAGAGGAAATAATGAGCTGGAAATAGAGAGACGCACCCAAAATACCTGGAATAAATACTGGAGTATGAAAGAAAATTTTAAAAGCAATATGCCAGTAAAGACAAAAACGAAAGTTATGAACTCTTGCCTTCTGCCATGCCTCACCTATGCCTGTCAGACTTGGAAGTTCACAAACAAAATTAACAACAAAATCATTAGCTGCCAACGCGGTCTGGAGCTTAACAAACGACAAAAAGTTCGACACACAAAAATAAGAAACATCTCAAAGGCCACTGACGCTCTAGAATATGCGCTGAAAATGAAATGGAAGTGGGCAGGCCATGTAGCACGAATACAAGACAATAGATGGACTATAAGAGTGACCGAGTGGAAAGGCCCAGGAGGCAAGAGACACGTAGGAAGACCGTACACAAGATGGCATGACGACATAGTTAAGGTAGCGGGCAAAAAATGGATACAAATTGCCCATGACAGAAATACATGGTCACTTTTGGAGGAGGCCTTCACCCGAGGAAAAATAAATAAGTGCTATCTATACATATAATAAAATGATAGGAAAGTGAAAACTGTACATTGAATATTTTTTTAAAAGAATACTTGGGGTGTGATCTACAATCGATACCGAAGCCAAAAATATAGTTTTAAGAATTTTTGTCTGTTTGTCTGTTTATCTGTTTGTCTGTTTATCTGTATGTATGTCCGGGATAAACTCAAAAAGTACTGGACGGATTTGAATGATTCTTTTTTTGTTGTATAGGTATTAAGTCTGGCCAACACATAGGCTATAATTTATCTTGAAATCTTGAACACCTGGTGCAGAACCGCAACAGACCAGCTAAACTGTAAGAGATACAAAAATGGTGCCAGTGCAAAAATTGTTCCACGTGATGAGTATTTTTTACTGAGAGAATAAATTTGAAGATCTGGAACACCTGATGTGGAACTCCAAGAGCCCAGCTACACTATAACATATATAGGTATGATGTATTAGCAGAGCTGTTCAGCCTGATGAGCACTCTCTGTTGACGTATAAAAATTGAAAATCTAGAACACCTGCTGTGGGACACCAAGAGCCCAGCGAAACTATAACATATACAGGAATGACGTCTTAGCAAGAGTTGTTCAGCCCGATAAGCACTCTCTGTTGCCATATAAAAATTGAAGATCTGGAACACCTGATGTAGAACACCAAGAGCCCAGCTACACCTTAACATACATAGGAATGACGTCTTAGTAAGAGTTGTTCAGCGTGATGAGCACTCTCTGTATCAACAGTATACATCAGTATAAGATTGAAGATGCCTTATGTGGGACACCAAGAGCCCAGCTTCACTATATATACCTACATAACATAATAAAGCAGTAGAACCCGAGTGTCTGTACATTGGATTTTTTACCGGAAATCGAAACGGGGCGATCAAAGAAGAGCAATAAAACACAAAAAAGTAAAAAAAAATTGTCTGTCTGTCTTTCTGTCTGTCTGTCTGTTTGCGATAAACTCCAAAACGGCTGAAAGGATTTGATTAATGCGGTTTTCACTAATGTATTCTGCTAAACTGGGCGCAGTTTTTAGTGTTTGTTTGATGAGAATCGGTTCACAAATAAAAAAGATACTTATGTTGATTTAAAGAATCGCAGAGAATAATTTGGGATGAAATATGCATTGTCGTCAAGTTCAATTCGATTGACGTAAGTATGTATTCTTCATTTGTTTATCATGTCATTCATGACATACTCGTACATAGCAACGACTATTTTGAAGAATTTGCCAGCGGAGTGCATGGTTTAGCGGATGGTTGAGTTCCAGGTTCGATTCTTATCCGGTAAAAAAACGTTTTTTTTTGTTTTTTTTTTATCTTTTTTTATCTATATCAAATAATAGCCACATTATACTTTTTGTAAATAAAGAAAAACGATACTAATCTTAAATTAAGATGAAAATGCGTACCTACCGCACTTGCGAAGCTGCATACAATCGTTATGAAGCTCGCACGGCTGTATGTCGCTAACAAAGCAAGATGCGTAATTTATTTTTGTTTTAATATGTTTAAAATCCCAATCGACCTAGACAATACTGAAACACCAACGTGTTCGGTGTCACGAAACTGTGACAAAGCAAAGGTGTTTCAGGATTGTAATGTAACCGTTTTGCCCCGGGATCTAGAGGCGACGGCGCTCCAGCGCGTCTGGCGCGTGGAGGCGAAACCCCGCTGCCTCGACCAGTCGAGGCGCGGCGGATAGAGCTCCCTCGTGCTGCTGGGCAGTTTGGACGGAGCGACTGTCGCAACCGAGGTCTGGGCACGCCCCAATAGCAGCGGTAAGACCTCTCTTTAAGGGGTGGCTGGATAGGCGTCACGGCGCGCGGCGTCCAGACCTACCGCCTGACGCAGGTCCTCACCGGACACGGAAGTTTCGGGAGGTACCTGTGTCGGATAGGGAAGGAAGAAACGCCTGGGTGTCACCACTGCGAAGATCGCCCGGAGGACACGGTGAAGCATTCGGTGCAAGACTGCCCCGCTTGGGCAGAGCACCGCTGTGTCCTCATGACGGCGATAGGCGGAGTCCTCTCGCACCCGCTATTGGGCGAGGCCATGCTGCGGGGCGAGACCGAGTGGGAAGCAGTCGCCTCCTACGAAGCAGTCATGCTAGCGAAGGTGGAGGCGGGACGCATTAGGGACAGGACAGCGTCCACCTCACAACCCAGCTGCAACTGCTGCGGCGAGTAATGGGCGACTTGCTGTCTGACCGTGGACCAGGGCCGGGTCGACGGTGTGTTGTGTTCCACGCGCGCCTCCAAGAGTGTCAGCGGAATGCGCCCCCCCCCCCCCCCTTAGGGCTTGCACACAGAAATTTAAGCGAAGGGCGGTAACCGCCTACTTCGCGATGAACATAAATAAGTCCCAATGACAGACCCTGAAGGAAACTGATGTCAACCTAAGGTCCAACTGTTTCTCCCACGGCCAACTATATGTCACATGCTCATGCACGTGTCAGTAATGGTGACCATCTTTTTATATTTAGCACCAGAAGGAAAAACTACCAATGTCGTACATAAAGTGTTGTGTCTGGAAGTTTTCATTTCCATTTTATATCATTTTTTTTAAAGTATTTTTATTTTTTTACGAAGTATACTTTTTACTGTCTGACGTGAATCTCATTCAAATATCTCTAATTTACACCCTTGATAACAAACTTTAAAGTGGGAAATAAGGCACCCTCACTTTCTCAAAAAATTAAAAAGAGAATATTTGTAAAGGTAGGTGCCATAAAACCAAATACTACGCGGACGAAGTCGCGGGCAACAGCTAGTAACATATATAGGAATGACGTCTTAGCAAGAGTTGTTCAACCTGATGAGCACTCTCTGTTGACGTATAAAAATTGAAGATCTGGAGCATCTCAAATCGTCTCGCGCATCCCGTTGTTTTCCCGTCCCCGGGTTCTTGGTATTGGACATCAGACGTTTCCGATCTTCGAATTTGACGACCCCGTTGTCGCTGGCATAAGCAACAGGATCCGCGTACGAAGTAGCGGGCAGAAGCTAGTAGAATAATATTATACTAGAAAAACGTTATTATTGCAAACTGTCCTAAATGTACATTAAATTAATTTAAAAAATTAGTTGTGTTTAGAAAGTAAGCTAGTCGTAATATAGTCATAAGTAGTTTTTATTTTTTTATATAGTACCTAAATGCTGTAAATTAGTGTGTTTGCAAGAAATATAACGCTTTTTTATTTTTATATTTTTTTTTTTATTTATGTGTTACCAGCTTATAACATTATCTCTGAGGCCTCTTAGTGACCAATCAAGAATGGTGGAGGTCCTCGGATTTTCTATTCACAGAAATATTTCTATTCTCTCACGAGATTTTCCTTTGACATTTTGATAGCAGGACTGGAGAGAAAATATTAAGCGATGTAATGTGCCTCTCTCTGTTACAACAATCGACCTACAACGTAAGAAAAACTTATAACTAAGCTCTAGGCCATTCCTGCCGGAGGCTGTACGCCGGTGTCGGCGCGGGCGGTCCATGGCCCTCTACAGGGCCCCCGTGTCGGCCCTGAGCATGCGGACGCGACCAGCGAGGCTGGTCGCATGCCAGAGGGTCATGGCTATCCGTATGATCCGAGGATACCGCACGATCGCCGGCGAATCGACTAACCTCCTTGCCGGCTTACTACCCTGGGATCTGGAGGCGACTGCCCTCCAGCGCGTCTATAATGAGTGGCGCATGGAGGCGCAGCGCCGGGGAGAATTCCCGCTGCCCCGACAAGTCGAGGCGCGGCGGGAAGGGGTCCGGCGCGATCTCAGGCCAGTATGGAGGGAACGACTGTCGCAACCGAGATTCGGGCACGCCGCAATCGCGGCGGTAAGACCTCTCTTTGAGGAGTGGCTGGATAGGCGTCACGGCGTCTTGACCTACCGCATGACGCAGGTCCTCACCGGACACGGAAGTTTCGGGAGGTACCTGTGTCGGATAGGGAGGGAAGATCGCCCGAAGGATACAGTGGAGCATACGGTGCAGTACTGCCCCTCTTGGAGCACCGCCGTGTCCCTACGGCAGTGATAGGCGGAGACCTTTCGCACCCGGCATTGGTCGAGGCCATGCTGCGGGGCGAGACGGAGTGGGAAGCGGTCGTCTCCTTCAGCGAAGCAGTCATGCTCGCGAGGACGGAAGAGGAAGCCAGCGCTTGGCTTAGTTATTCTTAAGTAAAGCGTATAGGACCGTCAGTACTGAAGCTTTACCGGTACTTGCTGGTGTTCTTCCAGTAGATCTTGAAGTGCAGCAACGTGTTGCAATGTATTTTTCCGCACGGGAGACCACTGACGCTGATTTCCTGCCGCAACGTGACCGTGATAAGATATCTAGATTATTTAAACCCCAGAGCGACGTCTGGGAGGAACTTTTATCCGAATGGCAAAATAGGTGGGATAATTCTCCCAAGGGGCGACCTCCACCAGTTCTTCCCATCCGTTCGTGAGCGGCTGGCTAGGACGTGGTTGGAGGTGGATCACTGTGTTGCCCAATTTCTCACGGGACATGGTAACTTTAAAAGTAAATTGTTTTCCTTTAAGCTTGTTCCCCCGCCTTTTTGTCAATGTTCGTCACCTGACTGTGAATATGAACAATCAGCACATCATATTCTTTGGGAGTGTATTCTTTGGCAGAACGAACGCAATATTATGTTGGATACTGTTCAGACTACATCTGGAGTCATTTATTATACGGACCTTGTGGAAACTCGAACAAACTTCCGTGCGTTCAAGCGTTTTTGCCATACCTATTATTGGAATCAAATATAGCAGCTCACAATTTAGGACCCATTAATATTAGTAGTCATTTTTACCCGTGGTGCAAGGCAACTGGGCTTCTCCCAGTTGTAATGTCCCTTTGTGCCTATCGGCCTTGCTTTGTTCTGTCTCCTGCTTGCATGGAGGGAAGTGGAAACATATTTTTCCTACTCCTCCACTATTCTTTTCTGATTAATTTCGTGCAGGATCCAAGACAGGTAAATTCATTCTCCGGGACACGTCGAGCTTCATTGTCTTGGCGCTTTTCTGGTGGTTGCCACTGTTGATTCTGGCTCTCAGGAGTTGGAATGGTTTGGGAATAGTGTGGTGGGTTTGTCCCAGTAAAAAAAAAAAAAAATGCTCGCGAGGACAGCGTCCTTCCTCCGTCCCAGCCGCAGTGGTATAAGCGCCCACGGCGACGGACGTCGCAAGACGATCTCCGGCCACCGTAGGCGCGGGCATGCGAGCGGCGAGTAATGGGCAACTTGCCGCTCGACCATGCCCGGGTCGACGGCGCGTTGTGTTCCACGCGCGCCTCAAAGAGCGTCAGCAAGATGACGGGGGCCTCTAGAGGGCCAAAGCCTGCCGGGGTCGCGGGATTCCATTACCGTGACCCTGGAACGTAAAGGGGTATCCCTTTTCATCTCCTAAAATTGTTTGTCCGAAAATCATAATCCATAACACGTTTTCTATAAACTTCACTAACCATAATGTTGAAAAATTCGAAATGTTGTTTTACATAATTATTTTTACTTCTAAAACTATTTTGTCATAATATTGACTTCTCTAATAATTGGACCTAAGTATTGTATTACATAATGTTTACGAGTATGATTCCGAATATTCGTTTGTAATAAAATTGGTTAGTCCTAAAAAAATGCTAAACATTAGGTTTTAGTGACAGAAACGAATCGCTGTAAATCCGACTCCATGCAGTCTTGTTTGTCCTACCCCTAGAGTGTAATTTAAAAATGCGTAGGTGCGGAGGGGCGAGGCGGGTCGCGACTTGAGGAGCAGGTGGTTGTAAGCCTCAGCCGCGGTGGTGAGTGTTAAAACCAACTGCGACGATAAAGTCGCGTGGGACCGCCGGAGCCCCGCAGCACCGGAGCCGTGGCAGAAAGCATGCATGCTGCATGTTGCATGCTCCCTTGTATGCGTCATGCCTGCTTGCATGCTGTATGCCTGCTTGCTTGCTGCATGCCTGCTTGCTTGCTGCATGCCTGCTTGCTTGCTGAATGCTTGCTTGCTTGCCGCATGCTTGCTTGCTTACCGCATGCTTGCTTGCCGTATGCTTGATTGCCGCATGTTTGCTTGCCGCATGCTTGCTTGCCTCCTGCTTGCTTGCTGCATGCCTGCTTGCTTACCATACGGTAAGCAAGCGGCATGCGGCAAGCAAGCATGCGGCAAGCAAGCATACGCTTGCTTGCCGCATGCTTGCTTGCCGCATGCTTGCTTGCCGCATGCTTGCTTGTCGCATGCTTGCTTGCCTCATGCTTGCTTGCCGCATGCTTGCTTGCCGCATGCTTACTTGCCGCATTCTTGCTTGCCGCATGCAGCTTGCCGCATGCTTGCTTGCATGCTGCATGCTTACTTGCATTGTTGAGAGAAGTTCATAGCAATTTTTTTTATAATACAAACTTGATTAATTACAAAATTATTAGGATTAATAAACATTAGGTAATTTGAATTTAGAACTTATAACTTTTATGGATAACAATTTTATGTGTTTTGTGTATTATGGATTGCAATATTTATGAAAAACGGATTTAGGACATTTTGTATGTAGGGATTTCAATGTTATGGCATTTGATATTATGTGACATTAAGTTCGGGCAAGTTATCATTCGGACAAATGATGATTAGGACAAAAAAAAATATGGCACATTAGATTTTATGAATAAAAAAGTTAGGTAACACAATAGAGAACCACGTAAAGGGCTATTTAAGGACAAAACTCCACGGTGGATTTTTGTCAGTACAAGTCTGACAGTCAGGTGGGAGGACTCATTTGATGATTTTACGACGATAAAAAAAAAGCTCTAGGCCATCACTTCTGTACTAATTATTAATTAACAACAAACTGAAATCATCAACCCCTCTGCCAAGTTTCGTAAATATACGTAGAAATAACTTCTATAGTCATATTGATCGATCGCCACAAATGTACATACAGAAATAACGGATTTATGTATAATCCGTGCCATAATTGTAAAGGTAGTGGATTAGTAATTGACAGTTGAGCTAATAATAGTCGCGTGACGGCTATGATTAGAGCGGTCTGTCTCTGTCGCATTTCATTCGGCTGATCTCATCAACTGCCTGTTGCTATTGTGCGGCCGGAAGCGGTCGCCTGCTGCTATTGTGGCGGCCGTATTTACCCCTCGTCCAACTCTGTTCACTAAACGAGATTATTATTCATTTTTCTACTTGGACAGCTAATATAAAATTCCCTTAGGTTACGAGCATTAAACTTCAAAGGATTCGCTGTTGTGCGAAACTTTTATAATGTCGTAACTAATATTATTTTATAAATGCGTAAGTCAGTTTGTTTGTTAGCTTTTCACGCCTAACCACTGAAACGATCATTTAGAAATTTTACAAAATCTTTGTAATTGTTAACCAGAAAAAAAGTACTGTTCTCGAGGAAAACTTTAATAAAGCTCTTATAGGATAATAGATGGCGCCATGTAAAATCCAAATTCTAAATGAACGCGAGCAAAACCGCGGGCAAAAGCTAGCAATATATCTTTGTATTAAATGCGATGTTTTCTCAGCGTGGGTCTGAATCAGTTTTACTTTTATTCAAAGGAGTTTTAAGCTTCAAGATTTTCTTTTACTTGTTCAGCTTAACTTCTTTGTGTTCAGTAGCAATTGTTTTTGTTTTTAATACAACATAGGTATAATATGCCTTAGATAAAGAAACCCTAGATTGTTGTTTGGCGTAGCCACATGAGATAGAGAATGTTGACGTCACAAATGGGGAGTGTTGTCATACTGCAAACTTTTTACCCGACTAGCGGGTACATTATTATCACGCGTGATCGGTAATGGTCGATATGGGTAATGTTATGTCAAAAGGATAACCTGTTTATCAGACCAATTGCCTTTCGGTGAAGGAAAACATCATTGCATGTGACTTTTTCCCTTAATCTGCCTAATTAAGTACAGAGAAGAATTTAATGGCGTAAGTTTGTGAAACCTGCAAAGCCATACTAAGTCAACAATATGCAAGGTGGAGTATGATGTGACCCCAACCCTTGAATATTAGGAATATAACAGGGTTGAAAAAAAAAACAGTTTTTTATTACTTTAAACAGTGTTTTTTTGTTATTTTTAGTTCGAATTAAATTGAAATAATGCCCTCAGATTATTTCAAATTGTTTCGACCTAATATTTCATTTCCAGACTAGATCTTTTTAAAATGGCCATTGTAAACTCTAATCAATACTCTTGTAGTGATGGGGAAGGCCGGTCAAAGCTAATTGTAGATGGCGCCACCATAGCTAAATCCTAATCCGACCAATGAGGTAGTACTATTTTGAAGTACCTATAAGATTTGAGCCAGTGACGATGCTTGGAACAAGCTATACTAGCGCCATTAGTTACCCAGTTGCCATCCCCATTCTAATGTTGATTTTTATATTGAGCGATATAGGGACTTTCCTATCGGGTCCGTCGATCGAGGAATTACCTATGAACTATGAATAGGGGAAACACCAATACATATTATTTCACTCATTTTCGCGGACAAATAAAAACACATCGAGAAAGAGCTGAAGTCTCCTACCAATTTAATTTTATATCTCTTATTACGGATTCAAATTCCTGTATCCTGTATAACATGTAGAGTGTTTGTTAAAAAATAATTATCAATTTCCATTATATTATCGTACAGACCGAATTGTTCGGGAAATATATTGCCCGAATCTGGTATCCCTATAATCCGCAAAATGTTGTGTCTGGCCTTGAAAAAACAGGCTACGCGCTGAGAGATGGCGATATCTATGCTCTGTCCCTTTTCTTCTTCTGATTTGTCGATTTGTTTTTCTTTCTTGAGGGAAAGAGAAGGAATTATCCCGAGTTCTATACTTTTTCTCTTTCTACGGTATATGCCATTTTCACAAGAAGTGTGATTGTGAGACAACGAGCTATATTTTGGTCTGGAAATCATTGATCGGCATCAATCGGCATGCAACTGATGCCAGCAAGTGCACTCAGTTTACGATTTCTAATCATCAATGACTGAATTATAGACATTACGTAGTTTGATAACCTTGCCACTGCATTTACCAGAACCAGCTAATACCTTGTAGTTACGTAAACGCTATAAATTTCCAAGCGAGCCGTTAGTTGGTAATCGTTCGGCGATACCTACATTCAGATTTATCTTCTACGAGTATAAACAAAACATTTCAGTGTCGGCATTTCACAATCACTAATATTATTTTAAAAAAGTATGTCGCGTGGCGTGCAGCGGTAGCGGTGAAGTTCGGATCGAACGCAGGCGACACTCCACGAAACTGTATCCGCACCGCGCGCCGTCCGATTGAAACGTTGCCAGGCGCCGAACCACCAAAATAATTTTCACTCCACACTCATCAGCGGGTTACTACACAATATCGAGATTGGATTCCGAACACTTCGATCTTCCCATATATTACTCTCTGAATAATTTCTTTCTGACAAAAGTTTACATAAAAAAAGACCTTTACATTCAATTATTCAAAGATTGCTTGAAAACGCTCAAAATGGTGGTTTTAAAAGTAAGTACAGTAAATAGTATTGACTAATAAAATATGATAATTTCAAGCCCTTTTTGCATGCAGTGATAGAACTGATAGAAGCCAAAACATAATTGTTGCATTAAAAAGACTTCTTTGTGACGTAGGTAAACAAATAATGCCCAATCACAACCAACGAACAAAAAACTTCATATTGTAGTGTGATAACGTTCACTTAAGAAATAAAATATCAGTGCAGTGAATAATAACGGCGATAAAGCAAGCTGGCGGTGATGCGATACATTTATCTGAATAAAACAAAGCGGCGCGCGGCAGCAGCCACGGAACATTACGAGACGTGTTAGCGACGTTACGCGACAGCGAACCTCCTTTTAATGTTCCCGACTTTCTCCGCGTCTCGATTAAGTTGCAACTACTGCTATAGCCGTCCCCATGAGAAATCTGTTCGTTATTTACCGTCCACAATAGGACCAGGCCTTTAATTTCAGAGGATTTCATCACACGTGCTTTGAATTGAGAGCTACAAAATGAAATTTCGTCTGGTAGGAGTTACGGCCAAATCCCAAGACTTGATTAACTCTAGGAATATTGTGTAGACTACCACATTTAAAACTGTTTGTAACTGAGTACTACATAAAGTATTTCGATTCATTTGATTGTACTTGTGTACTAACAAAAGACTTAACTAGATCTCCACTCGAAGTTGTCTTGTTTTTATTTAACTCTTCTTCAGTTAGAACACGGATTGAATTTAAAGTAAAGTGAGGAGCTCTTTTCCTCGTCGACTGTGTCTTAGTTCCGCACCGGATAGAGTTTTCGCATCGTTACTTGCACTTGCACTCTTGATTCGTCTCAGTGAAAGTTTATAATTTGCTCGAGAAATAATGTTAAGAGGCAATGTTAAATGTCGAGGGTATTGTTTATTTAGTTTAAAGTCATATTCACACCCACAATTTTCATAATCGTGGGTGTAAATTGTAGTAATAAATAATAACCATAGTTTACGACTTTTAAAAATATCAGACCTTTTTCTAATTTCAGTTTTTTTTTAATATTTTACGCTCGGAACATGTAGAAAATTTTACTTAATTATTTTAAAAGATTTTCTTTATGTAGATAATTAGATACATTATTATTCCTTTATTCATTTTTAGGGTTCCGTACGTCCGAATACAAAAACGGAACCCTTATAGGAACACTCGTGTGTCCGTCTGTCTGTCGCTTACAGTCAATTATCTCCGAATCTACTAGACCGATTGAGTTGAAATTTGGTACACATATCAATTCCTGTGACCCAAGCACAGAGGTGTGACGTGAATAGATGAATCTCTCTCCGAAACTACAGAACCTAAATTTTTAAAAAAAATACAGAAATTAGTTTTCTACTTATAGATTATAGGAAAACCTATAAGAAGTCCATGATATTAAAATAACACGGTAAATCACTCAATATTGTGCGTACCAATTTGGGTCGGATTTAAAAAAACGTGATACTCGTAGGTACGAGTAACATCGTACGGAACCCTCTTCACGCGAGTCCAACTCGCACTTGGCCGGTTTTTCACCTTACTGTAGGTATACATTTTTAAATACTTTTACAAGAACAAGAATAAAAAAAAACATTTAAAAATATAAATAATAGTGGCCCACCGGTATCGGGAACAGGGTCCAAGTTACCCGCGGTCAGGGCTCCAAAGAAAGGAACCTCCTAAAAATGCGCGCTGTGTCCAGAAGAACTGCTCTCTGAATCTGGCCATTGATCCAGCTGCCTGACGAGAGCCTCCTATGATGTTGGTCGAGGCTCTTGGCAATTAATTAAGCCATGGGCCGACACGACTATCGGTACAATGATCGATGAATCCACATCCCACATATCGACAACCTCGCGAGCCAAATCAATATATTTAATTTGCTTTAGATACATTTATTGTTACGTACCCAATATTGGACAAATTATCTTTCTAAAGGTGTGTGGGTTCGGGCACGCCGCAATGGCGGCGGTAAGACCTTTCTTTGAGGAGTGGCTGAATAGTCGTCACGGCGTCCTGACCTACCGCATGACGCAGGTCCTCACCGGACATGGAAGTTTCGGGAGGTACCTGTGTCGGATAAGGAGGGAAGAAACGCCGGGGTGTTACCACTGCGAAGATCGCCCGGAGGACACGGTAGAGCATACGGTGTAGGCCTGCCCCGCTTGGGCAGAGCACCGCGGTGTCCACACGACGGCGATAAGCGGAGACCCGGCATTGGTCGAGACCAAGCTGCGGGCCGAGACGAAGTAGGAAGCGGTCGCCTCCTTCTGCGAAGCAGTCATGCTCGCGAAGGAGGAGGTGGGTCGCGTGAAGGAGAGGACAGCGTCCTCTCTCTACCCCAGCCACAGTGGTAGACGCCCACGGCGATGGACGTCGGCAGACGATCTGCGGCCACCGTAGGCGCGGGCATGCGGACGGCGAGTAATGGGCAACTCGCTGTCCAACCATGGACCATGCCCGGGTCGACGGCGCGTTGTGTTCCACGCGCACCTCTAAAGGGTCGCGGGACTTATGAATTACCGTGACCCCGGAACGTAAAGGGTTATTGAGGACACCGTGGATTTTAGTCAGTACAAGTCTGACAGTCTCTCCCGCCCTGCCCTGGGTGGGAAGACTTATTTGATGATTTTACCACGATAAAAAAAAGGTGTGTGTGTGGGTTAAAAATGTAGTTGTAAAGTATAACGACCTACAATTTCTAAAAAGTTTTTTCTTTGATACAATCGATTCAAAGCTGGTCAGATATAAAAGAGTTTCATGTAATTACCATTTTATTATAATAACTAGCTTTTGCCTGTGACTTCGTCCGAATGGAATAGTTACTTTGGGCTAACTTTAAATTTAACCCGGATTTTGAAGCATTCTTCATTGGCGCTCCGCACATATTGACCTTAGCGTGATAATATATAGCCTATAGCCTTTCTCTATAAATTGACTATTTTAGTACCTTCGGCCGCGAGACGCGTCGAGCGCGGCGACCGATTCTCAAAAATAATCCTTATAGCATGATTCAGTATTCACGCGCGATGGCTTATTATTAGCATGTTTCATGTATAACTTTGGTGTTTCTATACCGATTTATATTATTCTTTTTTATGGAATAGTTAATAATGTTAACTTTTTCAATTAGGGGTGACTGAGAGTGTTAAACGTAAGAGTATACAAATATAATCAGAAAGCTACGAACTGCTAAGCTATCGGGAGTTAAACGTGTTATTGTGAGTCAACCATAAAATATAGACATAATATGCTGTCGTGGGATATTTTTTATATTATTTTAAGGAGAACATTTCCGTCATAAATGATTTCTATGTGTTGGGTATGTTGCGGGAGACAAGTGATACCACTGACTGCTGTTAGCACACTGCCTATTTGGCATTAACAAGGTGGGGACGCAGCCCGCCACACACACATGTAAACACATACATAACATCTCCTCCCTCATTTGACGGACATCTCAAATAGTTATATACAATATACCTACAACTACGAAACAGCCATATGCGACAATATGCATTACACAAAAAATTTTTTACATCACAAAAAAAATGTAACCGACTTCTAAAAAGGGTAAAATAACCTACCAAAAACCTTTTTTTCGGAAATCGGTGGCTTTGCTTTTTTATTTCATTGATTTTTTGCCACCGACTTCCGAAAAAAAAGTTTTTTGGTAGGTTATTTTACCCTTTTTAATGTTTGTTTTTTTTAGAAGCCGTTTACTTTTAAAAAAAAAAACTTTTTTGTTTTACCCTTTTTAGTTTAAATATTCAACCGAAATTCTTGTCATAAACATAATTTTCTTACTTATGCACTAGAATTTTATTATCCTTAGCACCGGTTATAACATCGCCCATGTACACAATAAGCAAGAACACCAAAATAAATGATTTTTTTATGGGACCGAATGGCAGGTACCTATACTGCATCGAACAATAACCCATATGGGTCATTAGTATAAATGAATTAAGTCCAAATACAAGATAGCTGCTGTACACCGTTGAGGAGTTCCCTGAACTGTTCTTCGTCTTCATCATTAGAACCCTAATGACAGTTACAACCCATCTAGGTGTAAAGTTCTCATCAATATAAATGAATTAAGTCCAAACACAAGGTAGCTACTATAAACCGTTGAGGAATTCCCTGAACTGTTCTTCATCTTCGTCATCAGACCCCTAATAACAGTTACAACTCATCTAGGTGTAAAGTTCTTATCAATACAAATTAATCAAGCTCAAACACAAGGTAGCTGCTGTGAATCGTTGAGGAGTTCCCTCGACTGTCTCTCGGCTCCATCATCAGATATACTCCAGACCTTTATTAAATTGTAGTGCTTTGAAATAGTTAACGAAAAAAAAAATTACTAAATCAGTCAACGCCTACTCCTTTTTTTTCCGTTGTAAAATCATCAAATGAGTCCTCCCACCCCCACTGTCAGACTTGTACTGACTAAAATCCACGGTGTCCTTCAATAGCCCTTTATGTCCCGGGGTCACGGTAATGAGATAAGTCCCGCGACCCCGGCAGGCTTTGGCCCTCTAGAGGGGGGCCCGTCATCATGCTGACACTCTTTGAGGCGCGCGTGGAACAAAACGCGCCGTCGACCCGGGCATGGTCCATGGTCGGGTGGCGAGTTGCCCTTTACTCGCCGCCCGCATGCCCGCGCCTACGTTAGCCGGAGATCGTCTGCCGACGTCCGACGCCGTGGGCGTCTACCTCTGCAGCTGGGGTGGAGGGAGGACTCTGTACTCTCCCTCACGCGGCCCGCCTCCTCCTTCACGAGCATGACTGCTTCGCAGAAGGAGGCGACCGCTTCCCACTCCGTCTCGCTCCGCAGCATGGCCTCGACCAATGCCGGGCGCGAGAGGTCTCCGCCTATCGCCGCTGAGAGGACACGGCGGTGCTCTGCCCAAGCGGGGCAGTCCTGCACCGTATGCTCCACCGTGTCCTCCGGGCGATCTTCGCAGTGGTGACACCCAGGCGTCTCTTCCCTCCTTACCAGACACAGGAACCTCCCGAAACGTCCGTGTCCGGTGAAGACCTGCGTCATGCGGTAGGTCAGGACGCGGTGACGCCTTTCCAGCCACTTCTCAAAGAGGGGTCTTACCGCCGCGATTGCGGCGTGTCCGGACCTCGGTTGCGACAGTCGTCCCCTCCATACTGCCCTGAGATCGCACCGGAGCTCTTCCCGCCGCGCCTTCACTTCTCGGGGCAGCGGGGTTACACCCCGGCGCTGCGCCTCCACGCGCCACTATAGACGCGCTGGAGGGCAGTCGCCTCCAGATCCCAGTGCAGCAATCCGGCAAGGAGGTTGGCTGATTCGCCGGCGATCGTGCGGTACGACGCCTACCTGCCTACTGTTAAGGAGTTGTTGAACCTTCCATCATCAGCTCAGCTACATGAGATGATGATTACTATACGCAAGTACTTAAATTACTTCATAATATTTGCGAAAAACGATGTGTGGGCCTATAAAATTTGAGGGTTGCTCTCGATTTCTCCAGGATCCAATCATCAGATATTGAAATGGTGACAATGGGACCACACGGGAAGCACCAGCTTTCAAATAAAAAAATAATCATGAAAATCGGTTCACCCAGTCGCAAGTTATGAGGTAACAAACATAAAAAAAATACAGAAGAATTGATAACCTCCTCCTTTTTGAAGTCGGTTAAAAAGGGCTTATAGTCTACGCGAGGAATGTTTCTCAACTGTTTGTTCGGACATCTCGAAACTTGTGGCTCCGACACTGTTATTGCGGAGGATGAAGGTGGTAAGTTCGTGATAACACTTCCTTCCTCCCCAGCAGCCGGCTCTGTTATCAGCTAACGAATTGCTGTGACATATATTATTATTTAAGGGATATATTTACATGACGTGTATAGATCGTGGGTGTAACTTGCAAAGATACGCCCCCACGTTTTGATTGGCCCTCTCTTAGCCTGTAGGGTTATTTTCTTATTTTTAGGACATTTAAAAACGTGGGTTTTTAGATTTTTTAATCCATTAATTATTTTATTATTCTTATCTTTGTTCATCGGGTTTGAAGCTACCCTGAAAATTTTAGCCTGCTAGCTTATCGGGAAGTGCCTCAAAATTGAGTTTCAAAAATCCAACCGGAACGACAAAACGTTGGAAAAACACGTTTTTAGCACTTACTAAAAATTATACTTTTTATCCGCCAACTTGGGACGGCCGCTATGTTGGATTTAGGTCACGTGCTATTTTTTTTCGTATCCCATTCAGCAAACCCTTTCGTTTAATACCAATGTCATGGGGATGCATTTCAAATAGCCAATCCGCCATCTTAAATGTCCGCCATGTTGGATTTAAGACACGGTACAATTTTTTTCATATTCCTGATAGCAAACCCTTTCATTTGATACCTATATCTTGGGGGTGCATTTCAAATAGCCTATCCGCCATCTTGGACGTCCGCCATATTGAATTTAAATTAGATGACTATTTCTTTTTTGTATTCCTGACAGCAAACCCTTTCATTTGATACCCATATCATGGGGGTGGATTTCAAACAACCAGTCCGCTATCTTGGACGTCCGCCATAATGGATTTAAGTCACGTGCATAGATATATTAAAGAAGGAGATATGGCGTGGAATTCAAAATGTATAGAAATCCGATGAAGCCATAATTGCCCCTCCATAACGCTAATATTGCGCACACAATTCTGTCAAAACAATACTACGAACAATTGCACACACGCGCCATCGATAACTCAGTCATTTAAATATAAACCTAATTCTTTACACTACAGCGTACTTTTTCCGTATAATTTACTCACACAAACAATTATCATTGTGTGTTGTCGCGACACGGGGAGCGGATACGACTCTCCCGCTCAAATACAACGGACGCACCATGCGACATTACGGCTTGGTGAGGTATCATTATGTCAGTTTTACATTGCTTGTCAAGTCACTCAGTGATAGACTGACGTGGTTGTAAAAGAGCAATGTATTTAATGCAAAAACAATACAGTCGGAGTAATGTAGGAATATTCCTGACAGCAAACCCTTTCATTTGATACCCATGTTCTATGTTCTATGTTAGGGGTTATGGTTTCCGCACTTAGTCCTTCATGTGGACCATTGTGCGTGGGCCATAGTGGCCTTTGGTGGCTTATTCCAACCAGCCCACCTCCCTCCAGAAGTTGATCAGGTTCTTTGGTCTGTGGAGAACATCTGTGTAAGTCCTGGGTGTCCCGAGGGTCTCTGTCCTGATCTGGGTGACACCTGTGCACTCGAAGAGCACATGTGCAACGGTTTCCTCAGTCTCCATGCAGGCCCTGCACAGGGGACTGTCCGTTATGCCTATTGTGTGGAAATGTTTGTTTAGGGAGCAGTGTCCCGTTATGGTCCCTGTCAGCAGACGCATGCCGGTCCTATCCAGGCGTAAAAGACGCCTGGTTAGCCTGCCATCTAAGGATGGCAGAGCTTCCCTGGATTGCCTGCAGCCTGGTGTCGAGGTCCACAATCTCTCTGCTTGTGTGAGGATGCGCTCTTGCAGCCATCTACGTATCTGGTTGAAGGGGATGGGTATAATGGGTTCAGGTCCGCAAACTGATGCGCTGGATGCTCTCCTAGCTAGTTCATCAGCCGCGTCGTTGCCCAGTGATCCGCTGTGTCCTTTGATCCATTGTAGTGTCACTTTGTTGCGTTTAGATACCGTTAGGCGTTCTAGTGCATTGTGACATTCTAGTATTAAGCTTGAAGTGGTATATTGTTTCTCCAACGATTGAAGGACTGAGGCGCTGTCAGAGAGTATACGTATATGGGTGTCCGTAACTCCTCTGGCCTCTATCGCATATGCTGCTTGTATAATGCCCATGCATTCCGCCTGATAGACGGTGTTGTGCATTCCCAGCGGGCTGGATATATTTATGTTAAGGTCGTGTGAGAAAACTCCAGCCCCGGTTCCGGAGTCATTCTTTGATCCATCTGTGTATATCCTCAGCTCTTTCGGGCCTGAGTAGTCACATTGCTCTTCTGCAAGTGTGATACTGTAGTGTTTTGCAAAGTGGTATTGTCTTGGGGTTTTGTCGCAGGGTGATGCCATCATTGGCTGTTGTTCGATCGCATCATTCTTGATTCGTGTGTGTTTAATTCTTGAGTCTTTGTTTAGGGTTCCCAAGGCATGAAGCCTAAAGGCGGCTAGGGCCGCCTCTTTCTGCACGATGAGGTGTAGAGGTGGCAGTCCAAGCATTGCCTGTAGGGCAGCGGTGGGTGCAGTTCTCATGCAGCTGGTAATTGCCATACAGGCAAATCGCTGCAGCTTTTCGAGGTCTTTTTGGGTTGTGCTCAGGTTTGTTCTGGGCCACCAGACCAATGAGCCGTACGTGACTATTGGTCGTATGACAGTGGTATATAGCCAGTGAGTGGTCTTGGGACTGATCCCCCAATTCCTGCCAAGCATTCGCTTGCACTGCCACAGGGATATGCTGGCTTTTGTAGTGATGTAGTTGATGTGTTTTGCCCAATTCAGCTGTTTATCCAAAAAGATGCCCAGATATTTGGTTTCAGTTGATAGGCTTAGGGTGGTTCCAAAGAAACGTGGAAGCTGTAGAGTCGACAGCTTCCTCTTCTTCGTGAAGAGAATCAGCTCGGTTTTTGAGGGATTTACTGATAGCTGGTGTTTGTTGCACCAGTTCTCCACTATTTTCAATGCTTGGCGCATGAGGTTGCACAGGGTATTTTCGTGAGTGCCATTTATTATTATGGTTATATCGTCGGCATACCCTACAGTGAAGTAGCCGTTATCATTTAGTGTTTTAATGAGGTCATCTACAACCAGGTTCCATAGTAGTGGTGAGAGGACTCCCCCTTGTGGGCAGCCTTTCGCCACGATGGCCCTTGTAGTGTCATTTATTGTGACTTGTACGGCTCTTTGCTTGAGCATGTTGCTGATCCATCCGCTCAGGGTCGGGTCTATGTTGTGCCTGTTTAAGGCCATATTAATGCTGTTGAACGTGGTTTTGTCGAAGGCGCCCTCAATGTCAATAAAGGCGGCCAGTGCTGAGCATTTGTGGTCCACTGCACATTCAATCTTGGATACTACGCTATGTAGCGCGGATTCCGTTGATCTGCCCGTGGAGTATGCATGCTGTTGTTTGTGAAGCGGTTTTTCCCGAAGAGGTCCGTCTCGGATATACCTATCACAGAGTCTCTCGAGGGTCTTCAGTAGGAAAGATGTGAGGCTTATAGGTCTATAAGCCTTGGGTTGGGTGTAGTCCGTTTTGCCAGGTTTGGGTATGAAGATGACTTTTACTTCTCGCCATGTTTGGGGTATATATCTAAGTGCTATGCAGGCCTGGTAGATCTCCATCAGGTATGGTAGTAGGTGTGCAGCCCCCCACTGTAGTAGGGCCACCATATCATTTGATACACATTTGATACCCATATCATGGGGTGGATTTCAAACAGCCAGTCCGCCATGTTGGGGAGGCCGCCATATTGGATTTGTTATGACGTTTCTTAGCTACTCATGTATTTTCATCAGAACTCAGAGCGTGTGCAAAATTGCAGCCTGCTAGCTTATCGGGAAGTGAATCAAAATTGAGTTGAAAAAAATCCAACCGGAATCCCTTGACTGCTCTGCTCCCATTGATTGTAGCGCGATGAAAAGTATACTATAACCAGCTCAGGAGTATGAAAAATAATTGTACCAAGTTTCGTTAAAATCCGTCGAGTAGTTTTTGTTTCTGTAACGGTTATACAGACAGACAAAAATTTTACTGATTGCAATCAGTAAAATTTGGCATCAGTATCGATCCCTAATCACCCCCTGATAGTTATTTAGAAATACACACATCAAAAGTGTCTAGGGATCAAGCATTTTTATGCGGATTTCTTGAGATTGAGATGTGGCTTTGTAATAAATTTATGATTTTAGAAATTTATATGGATCCTTTTTGGTGCATTTCATAATTTGAATCAGGAACTGTGAATCAAATTCGAGTAAAAGATGAAAATCAGCTGTCAATATTTTCCCTATAAAAACATACAACGCATTGAAGACATTATTAGTGCTACTGTTTCCCTACTACTGATTAAAACCAACGTTATTATGGAGCGGCGACGTCATTTAAGCAGGGAAGAAATGCTCAGAGCCGTGGGAATGATAGAAGCTGGTTCCCGGCAACGTACTGTGGCTTTAGCTCTGAATACAAGTCAGAGTGTTATCAGTCGACTTTGGACACGTTACCGAAGCACTGGTACCGTGGCTGAGCGCCATGGAGGACGGTATCGCTGCACCACACGGAGACAAGACCGATACATTCAAATCTTAACTCGAAGAGCTCCAACAATAACCGCCATGATGTTAACCGTGAGGCTTCATCACTCTTCAGGGAACTTAATTAGCGACCAAACAGTCAGAAACCGCTTGCATGAAGTGAACCTTCATTCCCGAAGACCGCTACGGGTACCACCTATAGCAATGCACAATCGTAGGATTCGATATCAATGGGATCTTGAACACAGAAATTGGGCAGAAGAACAATGGCGTTTCGTGTGCTTTTCTGATGAGTCTCGTTTCGGTATGAGACCGGATACAAGACGTATACGACACTGGAGGACCCCTGGACGCCAACAGCGATCCTAAAATCCTGCCAGGAAGTCCATCCTTATAGTGGTGGAACCATCATGGTATTTGGATCGGCGGAAGAACTGAGTTGATTTGGATCAGAGGCAACCTCAACGCTCAAATTTATGCTGAGACGATTGTATCAGACGTCATCGTTCCTCTACAAGTGCAAATCGGTCCCTTATTTCAGTTAATGCATGATAATGCACGACCGCACACCGCAAGAGTTGTAAGACAGACTCTCGCCGCAGCTAACATCAATGTCCTGCCCTGGCCTGCTCAGTCGCCAGACTTGAATCCGATTGAGCATGCATGGGATATGCTACAGAGAAGAGCTCTGCCGAATATGGAGGGTATCCAGTCGCAAGAAGACCTTTTTTTGTTGTTGCAACGAACATGGGCGGCCATTCCACAGCGTGATTTGGATGAACTCATTTTGAGTATGCCAAACCGATGTTCTTGTGTTGTTAGTGTTCGCGGTAGAAACACGGATTATTAATTGTTTAAGTTACCCAATAAAATTTTAAAGAAAACTGTTATTTCAGTCTTTTTTTCGAACTTTTGTGTTAGTGGTTCAAATGTCAAAAATCCCTTTATTGAAAATGGCAAATTTCTTTATTAATGCAAAGGTGACTTGGTTTATCGTTACTGTGACAAACGACAACACTTTATTTGATGAATCCCTAAAGAAAATTTTAATTAATATCAATCAGGAGAAAAGTTATTGCAAAAATATATGTTGATCCCTAGACACTTTTGATGTGTGTATATTGCATGTACAGAATTGACCTCTCTACAGATTTATTATAGGTAAGTATAGATAAAGAGCACCGCTGTTGTTGAGTAGGACTTACATTTTTAGGGTTCCGTACGTCCGAATACAAAAACGGAACCCTAGGATCACTCGTGTGTCCGTCTGTCTGTCGCTTACAGTCATTTATCTCCGAATCTACTAGACCGATTAAGTTGAAATTTGGTACACATATCAATTCCTGTGACCCAAGCACAGAGGTGTGACGTGAATAGATGAAATCTGTATATGGGAGGTAATTTTTGGGGGGAAGGGGAATAAATAGTTTCCAAGTTATTCAAGAAGTATGGAGGGGACGATTGTCGCAACCGACGGCCGGGCACGCCGCAATCGCGGCGGTAAGACCCCTCTTTGAGGAGTGGCTGGATAGGAGTCACGGCGTCCTGACCTACCGCATGACGCAGGTCCTCACCGGACACGGAAGTTTCGGGAGGTACCTGTGTCTAAGGAGAAAGGAGGAAACGCCTGGGTGTCACCACTGCGAAGATCGCCCGGAGGACACAGTAGAGCATACGGTGCAAGACTGCCCAGCTTGGGCAGAGCACCGACGTGTCCTCACGGCGCGGCGGCGATAGGCGGAGACCTCTCGCGCCCGGCATTGGTTGCGGCCATGCTGCGGGGCGAGACGGAGTGGGAAGCGGTCGCCTCCTTCTGCGAAGCAGTAATGCTCGCGAAGGAGGAGGCGGGCCGCGTGAGAGAGAGGACAGTGTCCTCCCTCCGCCCCAACCGCAGTGGTGGACGCCCACGGCGACGGACGTCGCAAGACGATCTCCGGCCACCGTAGGCGCGGGCATGCGGGCGGCGAGTAAAGGGCAACTCGCTGCCCGACCATGGACCATGCCCGGGTCGACGACGGCGCGTTGTGTTCCACGCGCGCCTCAAAGAGCGTCAGCAAGATGACGGGGCCCCCCTCTAGAGGGCCAAAGCCTGCCGGGGTCGCGGGACTTATCTCATTACCGTGACCCCGGAATATAAAGGGCTATTGAAGGACACCGTGGATTTTAGTCAGTACAAGTCTGACAGTCCCTCCCGCCCTGCCCGGGGTGGGAGGACTCATTTGATGATTTTACCACGATAAAAAAAAAAAAAGTTATTCAAGAAAATAGACGAAAATAGACCATTCCCCCCCTTATCTCCGAAACTACTGAACCTAAAATTTTGAAAAAAATACAGAAATTACTTTTCTACTTATACGTACGGACGGACAGACAGACAGACAGACGTGACGAATCTATAAGGGTTCCGTTTTTGCCATTTGGCTACAGAACCCTAAAAACTATGTTCCTTCAATTCAAACACCTCTATTCCAGGTTTTCTTTTAACACCATCTATCGTTTTATCGTTGAAGTACATAATTATGTTTAGATCAATTATTTGAAAGCTAGATCGCGCTACTGAACTGCACGTCTTGGTGTGAACTGACACTTTAAATTCAAATAACTTTTGATAAACTGAACCGATTGCAATGAAACAAAAACTAAATGTTACCTAAAGTTACAGTCAATCTTAGTGTACTAAAGTTATCTACATTGCTTCCGTACATTTTACGTGATGCCCGAACAAACAAACAGACAAAAATTGTAAAAATGCTGGAAATGGGTTCTATTGGTTGTCCTTTAACACCCTGGCTATATTTTTTGTTTTTCTTTTTGATGTACAAAAATTACTTTTCTACAGTTTTATTATATGTATTAGCTGTGCCCGCGACTTCGTTCGCGTGGATGTCGGAACTTAACAATGTATTTTTTAGTGCTTCTTTATTAACAACATTAGCTGTAAACCATCATTCTGGAGCATACATAAATATGCTCCAGAATGATGTAACCTACGTAAATCATCAAATGAGTCCTCCCACCCAGGGCAGGGTAAGAGGGACTGTCAGACTTGTACTGATTAAAATCCACGGTGTCCTATAAATCCTATAATAGGCCTTTACGTTCCGGGGTCAAGGTAATTCGATAGCCCGTCATTGTGATGACACATTGAGGCGCGTGTTGAACACAACGCGCCGTCGACCCAGGCATACTCGCCGCCCGCATGCTGGTGCAAGAGAAGAAGTAGTATGGGCGGACTCCGGAGCCTGCCCGTTCCTGCCTTTACCGGCGCTGGCAGCCCCAGGACGTAAGCAGACATGGGTGAAAGTCATTCTTTCAAGGAAACAGGTCGTACCTATGCGTAACCCATCGTATTCCATCGTATCCCATCGTATCCAATCATATCCCGTCGTATCCCATCGTATTCCATCGTATCCCATCGTATCCAATCATATCCCGTCGTATCCCGTCGTATCCCATCGTATCCCATCGTATCCCATCGTATCCCATCGTATCCCATCGTATCCCATCGTATCCCATCGTATCCCATCGTATCCCATCGTATCCCATCGTATCCCATCGTATCCCATCGTATCCCATCGTATCCCATCGTATCCCATCGTATCCCATCGTATCCCATCCTATCCCATCCTATCCCATCCTATCCCATCCTATCCCATCCTATCCCATCCTATCCCATCCTATCCCATCCTATCCCATCCTATCCCATCCTATCCCATCCTATCCCATCCTATCCCATCCTATCCCATCCTATCCCATCCTATCCCATCCTATCCCATCCTATCCCATCTTATCCCATCCTATCCCATCCTATCCCATCCTATCCCATCCTATCCCATCCTATCCCATCCTATCCCATCCTATCCCATCCTATCCCATCCTATCCCATCCTATCCCATCCTATCCCATCCTATCCCATCCTATCCCATCCTATCCCATCCTATCCCATCCTATCCCATCCTATCCCATCCTATCCCATCCTATCCCATCCTATCCTATCCCATCCTATCCCATCCTATCCCATCCTATCCCATCCTATCCCATCCTATCCCATCCTATCCCATCCTATCCCATCCTATCCCATCCTATCCCATCCTATCCCATCCTATCCCATCCTATCCCATCCTATCCCATCCTATCCCATCCTATCCCATCCTATCCCATCCTATCCCATCCTATCCCATCCTATCCCATCCTATATACAGACAAACAGACAAAAATTCTAAAAATGCTGGAAATCGGTTCTATTGGTTGTCCTTTAACACCCTGGCTATATTTTTTTATTTTTTTTTTAATGTACAAAAACTTCTTTTCTACATTTTTATTATATATATGTATAGATAGATATAGAATAGATAAATATTGAAAAACTTTGGAACTATGAGGTCTTTAACCAAAAAGTTTTAGGATCAAGAAGGTTGAAAGACATTCAGAAGAACACGAGAAGGCTGGTGCAAGAGGCAAGAGGCCTATATTCAGTACTAGCTTCTGCCCGCGACTTCGTACGCGGATCCTGTTGCTTAAGTCAGCGACAACGGGGTCGTCAAAATCGAAATCTGAAACTGGTCTGATGTCCAATACCAAGAGCCCGGGTAAAAATATAAATGGGAGTTTCGGCTAGTAGAGTCAGATTTTTAATGATATATCATCGTCATCGAAAATCAGTCCTAAAGTCTTACCGCCTTCACCGCGTGGAGGTACTCTCAGCTTATGTTGTTTTATAATTATACAGTGAAATTAGCGGTAGCTTTGATTTCCACATCAGACGTTTCTGATCTTCGATTTTTATAAGTCAACAGGAAATGCCCATCAGACCGAGCAACTTTTGCTAAGATGTTATTCCTATATGTGTTATGGTGTACCGGGGCTCTTGTAGTTCCACAACAGGTGTTCCAGATCTTCGATTTTTATAAGTTAACAGAGAGTGCACATCAGATTGAACAACTTTTGCTGAAACGTCATTCCTACATATGTTAGTGTAACTGGGCGCTTGGAATTCCACAACAGGTGTTCCAGATCTTCAATTTTTATACGTCAACAGAGAGTGCTCATCAGGCTGAACAAATCTTGCTAAGACGTCATTCCTTTATATGTTATAATGTAGCTGGGCTCTTGGTGTTCCACATAAGGTGTTCCAGATCTTTAATTCCTACACGTCGACAGAGTGCCCATCAGGCTGAATAACTCTTGCTAAGACGTCATTCCTATAATAAATGTTATAGTTTAGCTGGGCTCTTGGAGTTCCACATCAGGTGTTCCAGATCTTCAATTTTTATACGTCAACAGAGAGTGCTCATCAGGCTGAATAAATCTTGCTACGACGTCATTCCTTTATACGTTATAGTTTAGCTGGGCTCTCTGAGCTCCACATCAGGTGTTCCAGATCTTCAATTTTTATACGTCAACAGAGAGTGCTCATCAGGCTGAACAAATCTTGCTACGACGTCATTCCTTTGTATGTTATAGTTAAGCTGGGCTCTTGTAGTTCCACATCAGGTGTTCCATCTTTAATTTTTATACGTCAACGGAGAGTGCTCATCAGGCTGAACAACTCTTCCTAATACGTCATTCCTTTATATGTTATAATATAGCTGGGCTCTCGGTGTTCCACATCAGGTGTTCCAGATCTTCAAATTTATACGTCGACAGAGAGTGCTCATCAGGTTGAATAATTCTTGCAAAGACGTCAGTCCTATAAATGTTATAGTTTAGCTGTGCTCTTGGAGTTCCACATCAGGTGTTCCAGATCTTCAATTTTTATACGTCAACAGAGAGTGCTCACCAGGCTTTACAACTTTCGATAAGATGTCATTCCTTTATGCCTATGTTAAAATGTAGCTGGGGTCTTGATGTTCCACATCAGGTGTTCCAGATCTTTAATTCTTACACGTCGACAGAGTGCTCATCAGGCTGAATAACTCTTGCTAAGACGTCATTCCTATAAATGTTATAGTTAAGCTGGGCTCTTGTAGTTCCACATCAGGTATTCCAGATCTTCAATTTTTATACGTCGACAGAGAGTGCTCATCAGGCTGAATAACTCATACTAAGACGTCATTCCTTTATATGTTATAATGTAGCTGGGCTCTTGGTGTTCCATATCAGGTGTTCCAGATCTTCAATTTTTATACGACAACAGAGAGTGCTCATCAGGCTGAACAACTATTGCTAAGACGTCATTCCTTTATATGTTATAGTTAAGCCAGGCTCTTGTAGTTCTACATCAGGTGTTCCAGATCTTCAATTTTTATACGTCGACAGAGAGTGCTCATCAGGCTGAATAACTCTTGCTAAGACGTCGTTCCTATAAATGTTATAGTTTAGCTGGGCTCTTGGAGTTCCACATCAGGTGTTCCAGATCTTCAAATTTATTCTCTCAGCAGAAAATGCTCATCACGTGGAACAATCTTTGCTATGGCACCATTTTTGTATCCCTTATAGTTTAGCTGGTCTGTTGCGGTTTTTTGATAGATAGATAGAGATTAGAATTCCGAAGATTAGCGTGTACAAACAAACAGACAAACAGACAGAATTATTTTTTTGGATTCGTGCTCTATTACTGTTTCTAAACCCCCCTCAATAATTATTTTTTTAATATATTCAATGTACAGACACAGTTTTTTTACTGTTTTATTATATGTATAGATATAGATATAGATTGGTGACGTTAAAAGAAAATATGTTAGATAATTATGCTGTACGAATGAGCACTGGAAGACACTGCAATTGTTGAAGTACCTGACTGATTTGATGGAAAACTGTTTGGTCTAAAAATATTTCAGCCGAAAAAGGGCCATACTGCGGGATCCAACAAAATCGCTGGGTGCGAAGTACTAGGTAGGGGTAGTACTACTCGGGCACGCCGCAATCGCGGCGGTAAGACCCCTCTTTGAGGAGTGGCTGGAAAGGCGTCACGGCGTCCTGACCTATCGCATGACGCAGGTCCTCACCGGACACGGAAGTTTCGGGAGGTACCTGTGTCGGATGGGGAAGGAAGAAACGCCGGGGTGTCACCATTGCGAAGATCGCCCGGAGGACACAGTAGAGCATACGGTGCAAGACTGCCCCGCTTGGGCAGAGCACCGCCGTGTCCTCACGGCAGCGATAGGCGGAGACCTCTCGCGCCCGGCATTGGTCGAGGCCATGCTGCGGGGCGAGACGGAGTGGGAAGCGGTCGCCTCCTTCTGCGAAGCAGTAATGCTCGTTAAGGAGGAGGCGGGCCGTGAGAGAGAGAGGACAGCGTCCTCCCTCCGCCCCACCCGCGGTGGTAGACGCCCACGGCGTCGGACGTCGCAAGACGATCTCCGGCCACCGTAGGCGCGGGCATGCGGGCGGCGAGTAAAGGGCAACTCGCCGCCCGACCATGGACCATGCCCGGGTCGACGGCGCGTTGTGTTCCACGCGCGCCTCAAAGAGCGTCAGCACGATGACGGGGCCCCGCCCAAGAGGGCCAAAGCCTGCCGGGGTCGCGGGACTTATCTCATTACCGTGACCCCGGAACACAAAGGGCTATTGAGGGACACCGTGGATTTTAGTAAGTACGAGTCTAACAGTCCCTCCCGCCCTGCCCGGGGTGGGAGGACTCATTTGATGATTTTACCACGTTAAAAAAAAAAAGGGGTAGTATTATTCGATTGCAGCGCTCATGTTGGTGAAAAGTAGAAGTGTCGACGGCTTTGTCTCAGAGTACATTCAGCTTTTCCAATTGACAAAAACGCGCTAATCTCAGGAACTACTGGTTCGAATTGAAATAATTAATAGATTTAAAAAATCTAAAAACCCACGTTTTTAAATGTCCTAAAAAGAAGAAAATAACCCTACGGGGCTGAGAGAGGGGCCACTCAAAACGTGGGGGCGTATATTATAGGAATTATTTATGGGATATATTTACATGACGTGAGATCGTAGGTGTAACTTGCAAAGATACGCCCCCACGTTTTGAGTGGCCCCTCTCTAATTTCAGCCTGCTAGCTTATCGGGAAGTGCCTCAAAGCCTGTCCGCCATCTTGGACGTCCGCCATATTGGATTAATAGCCTAGCCTAGCATAAGCCACATGACTATTTTTTTCGTATTCCTGACAGCAAACCCTTTCATTTGATACCCATATCACGGGGGTGGATTTCAAACAGCCAGTCTACCATCTTGGACGTCCGCCATATTGGATTTAAGTCCCGTGACTATTTTTTTCGTATTCCTGACAGCAAACCCTTTCATTTGATACCCATATCATGGGGGTGGGTTTCAAACAGCCAGTCCGCCATCTTGGGGAGGCCGCCATATTGGATTTGTTATGACGTTTCTTAGCTAGTCATGTATTGTCATCAGAACTCAAAGCGTGTACAAAATTTTAGCCTGCTAGCTTATCGGGAAGTGCCTCAAAATTGAGTTGCAAAAGTCCAACCGGAACGACAAACAAACAAACAAACAAACATACAAACAAACAAGAAAAGTGAGTGTATAAAAACGTGGGAATATAAAAACGTGGGAAAAAATATTTTAGTGTTGGATAGTCCATTTATCGAGGAAGGCTAAAGGCTATATATATAACATCACGCTATGACTAACATGAGCAGAGCAGCAATGAAAAAAAAAAATGTTGCAAATCGGGAAAATCTTATTGAGAGCTTCCATTGCGTGCGCTGCGTAAACGGTTTACATTACGCAAAAAATATGTATAACGGAATTGTTCCTCATGAAACGTTCTAAAATAAAGTCCGCGACAGCATAATATGTCTATCTTTCAAGGTTAACTCACCATAACCTTTTTTATGGAAATCAAATTGGTTTTAAAAGAATACAATTCTTGCGACGATATTTTTATATACATAATGTTAATCCTTACTTAAATAAATACGTTTATCATAACAAGCATTTAGTTTTGAACAAAATTGCCCTTGACATCATTTGATTTCAATGAATATCTGACGAGATATCGTAGTTTCTTCAACGGCAGGTGATGGCGAGCAGTCTGAATACGATGGCTCTGTCTCAAAGAACAATTAGCTCTGTCATCTGTACGTAATTGTTTTTAATTAAATCGCATTATTCCGCCAGAAAAACATAGGTCACAACAGTTGTTGTGTTGTAAACTGCAAGGGTACTAGCAGAAATAGTAAATTAAAATATTATTGATTCCCAAGCGGTTCTTGGAAAGATGAGCAATGCAGGAGATGGTTAGCTGCGTGAAGAGAAAAAAGTAAATAATGTCATAATCTTCATTTTAATCCTGTATTTGACATTTTTCTTATAGAATACATTTTGCCTATGTTTATTTAATTTTATTCAGAGCTGATGGGTCGCCATGGAATCCAAAACCATGTGTTTTGTAAAGAAATCTGATTTCAATTAGAACGGTCAGAGCCGTCAACAGTGCAAACGCTAGGTGGCGCTAAAGTCGTGCACGGTGCCAATACTGTATTCAATATTTTAGAATTACTGACACGAATTTTATAGCCTGTCTACAAAATCAATAGTACACATCAACACGGTCTAGGGATATTTCATACTCATTTAAATAACTCGAAAAGTACTGGCCGCATTGGAATCTTTTATACACCGATTTGTTTGTAATTTATCTCAGACTAATTCCAAATTCAAATTTTTGAATATTCTTTTGTTTCGGTGGCATAAAAATGTCCTGATGTATAGGAGAGGGAATTTTCATTTGTGCGAAATTTAGAAAACAATAAGAATTACCTACGTTTAGTTACAGTTTTTTTTCATTTTTAAACGAAAGATAAAGTTAAAATTGAGGTATTGTAGCCATGCAACGCTGACATTTGACGAGGGCGGAGATGTTACGAGCTGTGGGAATGCTGGAAGCTGGATCTGTTCAGCGTAATGTTTCTGAGGCCATAGGGACCCATCAAAATGTAATTTCAAGATTGTGGACACGCTATCGTGCCACAGGTGAAGTAACGCAGAGGCACCGGGGGCCAAGTCGCATCACTACCCCCAGACAAGACCGATTTTTGCAAATTACTGCGCGAGCACAACCAAATGCAACGGCGACTTAATTGGTCCAAAGGCTGCGAGTGGAACACCAAGTGCTTGTGAGTGACCAAACTGTAAGAAGGCGACTGCATGAAAGCAATCTACGCTCTCGTAGACCACTCCGGGTCCCACCTTTACGGAGAGGCAATCGTGGACGACGATTAGAATGGGTTCGGATTTCGGAACCACGTGGACTGGGGCCGTGAGCAATGGTCCAATGTGCTGTTCACGGATGAATCCAGGTTCGGCTTCCATCCAGATTCACGAAGGACGCGTGTTTGGCGAGTTCCTGGACGATGGAGCCGTCTCCAGAACCCTCAGGAAGTTCACCCATACCAAGGAGGAACAATTATGGTTTGGGCAGGAATTCGTCTTGGAGGACGGACGGATCTCGTTTGGGTGCGGGGCAATATGACGGCAGAACGATACGTCCAACAGGTGCTGGGGCCCGTAATCTTGCCCCACAGAACACAAATGGGGCAAGATTTCCTGCTCATGCACGACAATGCCCGGGCACACACGGCGAGAACGGTAGCAGCTTGGTTACATACACATAATGTTAGGGCCTTAGACTGGCCTGCTCAATCGCCAGATCTAAATCCCATTGAGCATGCGTGGGATATGCTGCAAAGAAGGAAGTTCCTGAAAATCTGGCTACAGAAGATCAACTTTTTGCGCACCTCAGAAGGACATGGGACAATATTCCGCAGCAAGACATTGACAACCTTGTTCTGAGCATGCCGAATCGTTGCCGATGTGTTATGAACATAATGGGCGCTTTCTCAGACTACTAACTTCAAGTTTATAAACACAAATTTGATGATTTTTCTATTTTTTTCAGTTTTTACTCACAAATTAAAAGTTCATTCATATACGGTTTCCGTCTATGCTTCATTTTTTTTCCATAAAATCCTGAAATTTTAATCTATACCTTAACCATTATTAAAAAATGGTAGAATATTAATTAACGTATCTTTTAAATATATACATGTCATATAAATAATTAACACATTGATAGTAATTCGCTTTTTTAAAAATATCCCTAGACCGTGTTGATGGGGTGCTAAGACAGGAAACCTCCACGTGCGCCCGTGGACTGGAGTTCCCTCTCGGATACGTCCGGGGGGAAGACCAGTTTTTCGGGCCGGTGCGCCCTGGGATGCGGGCAAAAACTCTCCTTAGGCACTGTGTGCCTAAGGGGTTTCTTTGCCCGTATGCAAATAGCCTGTCGGGTGGACGCTCCAACGCGTGTCCCTCTGAACAGCAGAGGGCACAGCGGCGGAGCGGGCTTGCGGACGGTGAGTAATGGGTGGTATGCTCGCCGTCCGATCAAGGACCAAGCCCGGGTCGGTGGCGCGTCGTGTTTCACGCGTCACCGACGGGGCCCCTTATGGGGCCAAATGCCTGCCGGGGTCGCGGATTTTTCTTAATCCAGGATACCGTGGCCCCAAAACGTAAAGGGCATCCGACGGAACACGGGTGGATTTTAGTCAGTAAGAGTCTGACAGTCCCTCCCGCCCCACCCAGGGCGGGAGGACTCATTTGATGATTTTGCCACCCTAAAAAAAAAAAAAAAAAAGACCGTGTTGATGTGTGTCAAATTGTCAATATCATTTGCAGAAAGCCTCCCTGAGTGTTCGACACAAGGTTTATTATTCTCATATTAGTTTATTTCTATGAAAGTTTTATTGTAAACTGTTACCTACTGTATTCAAATTCTTTAATTCGAGCTATAAACTCATATTAAGGGGTTAGTAACATTGCTCTTAAAATCTAGTGTTAGTAAACAACACGATACGGAGAAACATGTAACTGACAGCAGTGAGTTATATATGGACAATCCACTCTGCCAGCAATCATCCTCAGAACCCTGTTAGGGCTAGCCATGACCCGAGCGACCAAAGATGCTGCGCGTTTCCGCATTATGGTGTAAAAACAGTCTACCCCAGCCGCCGCAAACATCCCTGATGCACTACAACGCCATGGCAACCCCATCAGTTTTCTGAAGGCGTTATTGTATTGGAAACGGAGGGCTCCATACGACGCCTGCTAATATTTCTCCCATAGGCTGCACGTACAAAAAGTTGTGCAGAATGCTCTAAACAGCGTAACCTTTACGTCTGCTGTACAGCGTGCGAACCTACGTACGGGCTACCATATTCGCACGCACGGACAGAGCCCTCCGTTCCCTTTAAATATCAGCGTTATCCTTGAGCTCGGCGGAGACCAGGTGACCGAGGTATTTAAATTGTTCCACTCGCTTAAGTGGAACTCCATTTAGCATCATGGGTGGAACATCATGGTGGTACTTGGTCCCCGCCTCAAACACAATGTACTGACTTTTGTTAACATTATACGTTAACCCATGTTCAGTTGCGTACAGTTCACATGTGGCTAGTAATGTCCTGATACCACTGACTGACGCGCTCAGCAGTACCATGTCGTCCGCGTAACTTAAGTTATTGACACAGACTCCGTCAATATGACAACCGACATGATGACTGCTAAGCGCCTCAATCAGGGCATTTATATACAAATTAAACAGGGCAGGGGAAGTTAACCCCCCCTGTCTTACTCCACACTCCAATCGAAACGGCTCCGACAGTACACCCGCCCACCGAACATTGTTGACCTGGCCTCCATACCAATGCTTAAAAATTTTTGTAAGCTCGATAGGCAAGCTTATAGCTTCAAGCTTCTTCCATAATAATTCGTAGGAAACCAGGTCAAAAGCTCGAGACAGGTCTAAGAAACAAGCGAAAACAGGTGTTCTTCTTTTTGTGTAGTACCTGACGGCATGCTTGAGACACAGAACTGCACTTTCTGTAGAAAGTCCAGGCCGAAACCCGAAATGATTATCGTGCAGCACAAGGTGTCGGTTTAATTGTGTCTCAAGCAGACCATCAAGAACCTTAGCGACTGTGGTCGCTAGAGAAATAGGTCTATAGTTTCCCTTGTCGGAAAGGTCACCTGTTTTACTTTTAGCTATAGGAACCACAATCGTCCTCATTAGGTCAGAAGGCAAGTATGAATGACCAATACATAAATTGTACAGCAACGCCAAAACTCTTGGCAGGTGAGGACCTGCGTACTGCAAGTGCTCGATGCTGAGCCCATCATGACCAGGGGACTTACCTCTAGTTGTAGATTTGATGATCTTAGCCACATCTTTGGCACCAAAACGCATGCCCACCTGGCCACAGCAGGGCTCAGCATCCAGCGTCATATTTGAGCTCCCCAGCGGAGATTTTAAAAGAAAATGATTTTTAAAAATGTTTGCAATATCCTTTGCATCACTCGCACCGTCAACACTAACAGGCAGGCCTGGCCGGTTGACGTTGACGTTTAAATATTGTTGCTTGTTTTTTTTTTCTAAGAAATGAGGGAACTAAGTTGTGTAAGAGTCTGGTTCTGTAATATTTTTTTTTTCGAAATCTATTTTTTTCTTAAGTGTGCTTGAATTTTAACAAGTTTTCCCAATATTAAATTTTATTTACGCTACATGATTTACCCGTGTACCGTAAGAAAATTTGCATTTAAATCGTGATTTATCTGAACGCTGATCGCAAACGTTCCTGATTATCTTAATCATAACAAAATGTGAAATTAAAAACAAGAAAATACTTTCGAGAAAAACAATAAAGCAAGAAAAAATATGGTTTCTCCAACTTTTTACAGGTTCATTGTGTTCTTACAAATTTTGCTTCCATTGTAAAAAAAATCTTTAGAAACTCTCGAGCAAAGAAAAAAAAATCTAAACCTGGATTTGTTTACACAACCAATTGGAAAGTGTTTTCATGAGAATTCTATGTTTGCGATGTGGACAAAAATAAGGTTAAACGAAGGACGTTATAGCATTAATAAGACTGGGATGAAAAGTGGCCATGTGTGTCGCACAGAAATAGAGCGTTGGGCTCATGAATTTATACAGAATCATCCCAAAATCCACCAGGCGGGAAGTCAGCAGATCACGAAGAAGATAGCGACGACTGTGGCGACGATTTCATTTATTTCTAAGGAGTTGGTGTAGAAACGGGACCGATAGAAGGAATCTTTCATAGTCTGTGTACAGAACAAAAGAATATGATATAATAATGAACATACTGTTCTTACACAGAAAATAAAGGCGTACATTTATTAAAATTTTTCATAGCCTTGAAAATCTCGATATTACGACGGAAGTATTCTAGGAATTGTATATTTTCATCAACTACCCAACTCCCTTTTTACAATTTGAATAGGCTGAGCAAAGAAACCTTACTATTACTAATCGAGAAATCGCACGTCATAATATTGAAAGCCTATTAATAATTTTAATACGGGAATTGAGGTTACTAAGGGCTTGTCAGAAGAGTCAGGCGCTGGTTATTTTAATACTTTATGATTACGTAAGGTAACTAGGTACAATCTTACCTTGTCGATATGCAAGGGGACTGAAGACAAGGAAACTATGAGAAACGAGAGCAAACAATCGAAACTGTGCTCTAGTACTGAAAGAGAATTAATATCAAATCAAGTGCTTCTAGCTTGAGAAAGCTAAGCAACTTTTCGCTGATTGCAAAGGGCCTGTGATGTGTAAGAATTTGACAATCCTTTCTGATTTTCCTCCAGAAAAGAAGGTTCTCAAGAGATTTAGTTAGTTGGGATTTCAGATTTAGAGGGAATTATAAGTACTACAGTAGGTACCGATTTTTCAAAACTCTTTTCTCTAATTTGAACGTATATTATTGCCGTTGGATAATTCCCGAATATTAGGTACTCGAAAGTAAACAGCATAAGCTAGTTTTTAATAATACATTACAGAATAACACATTTAAAACATTGACCAACATTTCATAATCACAGTTTCTAATAACAACAAATCGCAAACAATAGAGTCAGCAATAAGAAGTTATTACTTTGCTATTGAATCGCTGATTATTATTAAGGAAGTACTCGTATTACATGCGAGTACATACCGAGTTACATCATTCACGTGACGAACTTTTCCTATGCAAAGTAAGTACCTACACAATAGTACCTATAAGATTTACTATTACATAGTGAATAAGACTAAGAACTCGAGGTATTCCTCGTAGCGCTCCCATCTTGAAACGCTCCCATCTAAGCGCTCCCGTTTTGTTCCTCGAAGCGCTCCCAAAAGGAGCGCTTGGAGGAACGATTAAAAATATTAAAATTTATTTCCTCGAAGCGCTCCCACGTTTAAAAATAGGGAAAAGCATGAAGTAAACGTAATGAATTAAATCGATAATTTTTTAAAAGTCATGATTGTGTGCATCATCGACATCGAATATTGATCTTTGACCCCGAATAACTTTTGAAGCACACATGGGATCGATGGGGACTTTTAAAACTTTATTCATAATGGTAAACCCTAGCTTTACCTTTTTTTTAGCGTGGTAAAATCGTCAAATGAGTCCTCCCACCCCGGGCAGGGCGGGAGGGACTGTCAGACTTGTACTGACTAAAATCCACGGTGTCCTTCAATAGCCCTTTATGTTCCAGGGTCATGGTAATGAGATAAGTCCCGCGACCCCGGCAGGCTTTGGCCCTCTAGAGAGGGGGCCCCATCATTATGCTGACGCTCTTTGAGGCGCGCGTGGAACACAACGCGCCGTCGACCCGGGCATGGTCCATGGTCGGGCAGCGAGTTGCCCTTTACTCGCCGCCCGCATGCCCGCGCCTACGGTGGCCGGAGATCGTCTTGCGACGTACGTCGCCGTGGGCGTCCACTACCGCAGATGGGGCGGAGGGAGGACATTTTTTTTTTTGGGACAAACCCACCCCACTATTCCCAAACTACTGCAACTCCTGAGAGCCAGAATCAACAGTGGCAACCACCAGAAAAGCGCCGAGACAATGAAGCTCGACGTGTCCCGGAGAATGAATTTACCTGTCTTGGATCCTGCACGAAATTAATCAGAAAAGAATAGTGGAGGAGTAGGAAAAATATGTTTCCACTTCCCTCCATGTAAGCAGGAGACAGAACAAAGCAAGGCCAATAGGCACAAAGGGACATTACAACTGGGAGAAGCCCAGTTGCCTTGCACCACGTGTAAAAATGACTACTAATATTAATGGGTCCTAAATTGTGAGCTGCTATATTTGATTGAGGGAGGACATTGTCCTCTCCCTCACGCGGCCCGCCTCCTCCTTCGCGAGGATGACTGCTTCGCAGAAGGAGTCGACCGCTTCCTACTCCGTCTCGCCCCGCAGCATGGCCTCGACCAATGCCGGGCGCGAGAGGTCTCCGCCTATCGCCGCCGTGAGGACACGTCGGTGCTCTGCCCAAGCGGGGCAGTCTTGCACCGTATGCTCTACTGTGTCCTCCGGGCGATCTTCGCAGTGGTGACACCCAGGCGTTTCCTCCTCAGACACAGGTACCTCCCGAAACTTCGTGTCCGTTGAGGACCTGCGCCATGCGGTAGGGCAGGACGCCGTGACTCCTATCCAGCCACTCCTCAAAGAGGGGTCTTACCGCCGCGATTGCGTGCCCGACCAATATTTAGATTTCCAGGAATTTTTGTTATTTCAAATGTCTATATTGACCGGACTAGTACATATGTCGGCAGATTATATTCATCTATTTGGTGGACTAAAGGATTTACAATAAAACAAAAAATAATAATTACCAAACCCGTGCGAAGCCGGGACAGGCCGCTAGTTGTATATTATAACAATGTGTTCTACTTATTACCTAGTTATTATCGATAATTTCAGTTAGTATAGTCCTATCTCTATTCGAAAGTTAATCATGGGAGCGCTTCGAGGACATAAATTTTAATATTTTTAATCGTTCCACCAAGCGCTCCTTTTGGGAGCGCTTCGAGGAACAAAACGGGAGCGCTTAGATGGGAGCGTTTCAAAACGGGAGCGCTTCGAGGAATACCTCAGAACTCGAGGTATTCCTCGTAGCGCTCCCATCTTGAAACGCTCCCATCTAAGCGCTCCCGTTTTGTTCCTCGAAGCGCTCCCAAAAGGAGCGCTTGGAGGAACGATTAAAAATATTAAAATTTATTTCCTCGAAGCGCTCCCACGTTTAAAAATAGGGAAAAGCATGAAGTAAACGTAATGAATTAAATCGATAATTTTTTAAAAGTCATGATTGTGTGCATCATCGACATCGAATATTGATCTTTGACCCCGAATAACTTTTGAAGCACACATGGGATCGATGGGGACTTTTAAAACTTTATTCATAATGGTAAACCCTAGCTTTACCTTTTTTTTAGCGTGGTAAAATCGTCAAATGAGTCCTCCCACCCCGGGCAGGGCGGGAGGGACTGTCAGACTTGTACTGACTAAAATCCACGGTGTCCTTCAATAGCCCTTTATGTTCCAGGGTCATGGTAATGAGATAAGTCCCGCGACCCCGGCAGGCTTTGGCCCTCTAGAGAGGGGGCCCCATCATTATGCTGACGCTCTTTGAGGCGCGCGTGGAACACAACGCGCCGTCGACCCGGGCATGGTCCATGGTCGGGCAGCGAGTTGCCCTTTACTCGCCGCCCGCATGCCCGCGCCTACGGTGGCCGGAGATCGTCTTGCGACGTACGTCGCCGTGGGCGTCCACTACCGCAGATGGGGCGGAGGGAGGACATTTTTTTTTTTGGGACAAACCCACCCCACTATTCCCAAACTACTGCAACTCCTGAGAGCCAGAATCAACAGTGGCAACCACCAGAAAAGCGCCGAGACAATGAAGCTCGACGTGTCCCGGAGAATGAATTTACCTGTCTTGGATCCTGCACGAAATTAATCAGAAAAGAATAGTGGAGGAGTAGGAAAAATATGTTTCCACTTCCCTCCATGTAAGCAGGAGACAGAACAAAGCAAGGCCAATAGGCACAAAGGGACATTACAACTGGGAGAAGCCCAGTTGCCTTGCACCACGTGTAAAAATGACTACTAATATTAATGGGTCCTAAATTGTGAGCTGCTATATTTGATTGAGGGAGGACATTGTCCTCTCCCTCACGCGGCCCGCCTCCTCCTTCGCGAGGATGACTGCTTCGCAGAAGGAGTCGACCGCTTCCTACTCCGTCTCGCCCCGCAGCATGGCCTCGACCAATGCCGGGCGCGAGAGGTCTCCGCCTATCGCCGCCGTGAGGACACGTCGGTGCTCTGCCCAAGCGGGGCAGTCTTGCACCGTATGCTCTACTGTGTCCTCCGGGCGATCTTCGCAGTGGTGACACCCAGGCGTTTCCTCCTCAGACACAGGTACCTCCCGAAACTTCGTGTCCGTTGAGGACCTGCGCCATGCGGTAGGGCAGGACGCCGTGACTCCTATCCAGCCACTCCTCAAAGAGGGGTCTTACCGCCGCGATTGCGTGCCCGACCAATATTTAGATTTCCAGGAATTTTTGTTATTTCAAATGTCTATATTGACCGGACTAGTACATATGTCGGCAGATTATATTCATCTATTTGGTGGACTAAAGGATTTACAATAAAACAAAAAATAATAATTACCAAACCCGTGCGAAGCCGGGACAGGCCGCTAGTTGTATATTATAACAATGTGTTCTACTTATTACCTAGTTATTATCGATAATTTCAGTTAGTATAGTCCTATCTCTATTCGAAAGTTAATCATGGGAGCGCTTCGAGGACATAAATTTTAATATTTTTAATCGTTCCACCAAGCGCTCCTTTTGGGAGCGCTTCGAGGAACAAAACGGGAGCGCTTAGATGGGAGCGTTTCAAAACGGGAGCGCTTCGAGGAATACCTCAAGAACTCTGCTGATTTTTTTCGCTAACATTCGCTTGGACCTTTTGCTATTATTAAGTGTAAGCAGTCAGCGGGTTACTTTTTCATTGACTAGATTTTGAGTTGGTTCGAGCTTTGGAGATCAATCAGTATTAAAAACCGGCCAAGTGCGAGTTTGACTCGCCCATGAAGGGTTCCGTAGTAGCAAGCATAGATTAGGGATATAATTATATTGAGATTAGTAAGTATATACACAAACAATAAAAATAACTTTGTTTTTCATAGTAATAATAATAATAACGAACAACTACCGGAGACATATTATAAAGGATGGGACGATTGACGTGTGTCGGGCATGCCATCGTCCAGGTGAATCCATTAGACATATTATCTCTGGTTGTTCTCGTCTTGCTAACGGCGAATACTTGCACAGGCACAACCTAGTAGCCAGAATCATCCAACAGCAACTTGCGTTGAAATACAAACTTGTGGAATCTGAGGTACCGTATTACAAGTATGTGCCCGACCCAGTTCTCGAGAAAGACCATGTCACGTTGTACTGGGATCTGCCTATCATTACTGATAGGACTATTGTCGCCAATAAGCCTGACATAGTAGTGATAGACAGATCAGCGCGCCGCGCAATGATAATCGATGTTACCATCCCACATGACGAAAACCTCGTGAAGGGGTACACTACGATAATACGAAAAACTTTATTCCGAAATTCATAAATACGAATTTCAAAATACCGATTTTCATAATTCCGAATGGTTCTAAATTCCTAATATAACAACTCCGATTGATCATTATTCCTATTTTCATAATTCCGAAATTTCAATATTCCTAACATTTATAATTACTATTTTCAAAATACCGAGTTTCAATAGACCGAATATCAAAAATTCCGAATTAATAATTTTCCGAAACATCAAAAACACGAATTCCGATGGTTAAAATTCCGATTATTAAAATTCCGAAAATTTAATCGCTTATCAGAGAAAAGTATGCTTTTAAAACGCCTTGTCAAAATTCCTCTTTACTTTTCAATAAAAGAATTTCTTTCGAATAAGAATATTTTCTTTTAAGTAATTAAAATAATTTATTTTTGAGTTACGTATTTTCATTCATAATATTACAAAAAAACCCTGTGAGAAGAACGAGGCTCCTACTTCTGTGAGCAAGGTTTAAAGTAACCTAACACCTTCGAACCTAACCTGTCCGAGTCGGGTGCCCCCAGTCCCGAGCTCGCTTCGCTCGCTCTTGCATCCTTGGTCAATTTGTTGACTACCACCTACCAAGGTAGATCGACGGAGCCCCGCTTCGCAGGGATAATCGATGTTACCATCCCACATGACGAAAACCTCGTGAAGGGGTACACTACGATAATACGAAAAACTTTATTCCGAAATTCATAAATACGAATTTCAAAATACCGATTTTCATAATTCCGAATGGTTCTAAATTCCTAATATAACAACTCCGATTGATCATTATTCCTATTTTCATAATTCCGAAATTTCAATATTCCTAACATTTATAATTACTATTTTCAAAATACCGAGTTTCAATAGACCGAATATCAAAAATTCCGAATTAATAATTTTCCGAAACATCAAAAACACGAATTCCGATGGTTAAAATTCCGATTATTAAAATTCCGAAAATTTAATCGCTTATCAGAGAAAAGTATGCTTTTAAAACGCCTTGTCAAAATTCCTCTTTACTTTTCAATAAAAGAATTTCTTTCGAATAAGAATATTTTCTTTTAAGTAATTAAAATAATTTATTTTTGAGTTACGTATTTTCATTCATAATATTACAAAAAAAACCCTGTGAGAAGAACGAGGCTCCTACTTCTGTGAGCAAGGTTTAAAGTAACCTAACACCTTCGAACCTAACCTGTCCGAGTCGGGTGCCCCCAGTCCCGAGCTCGCTTCTCGCTTCTCGCTTCTCGCTTCGCGGGGCTCCTATTTCTGTGAGCAAGTTTTAAAGTAACCTAACCTGTCCGAGTCGGGGTGCCCCAAGTCCCGAGCTCGCTTCGCTCGCTCATGGATCCTAAGTTCTCCTAATAACAATAACAATCCCGAAGGCAAACAGTCAAAGTCCAGAGGATACGCCTCAGCACTCCGCGCCTACACAGGCTTAAATAACTCTCTAAGAGTACGGTAGACAAAACTACGTGGAGCCGGTTTTGCAGCAATTCGTTTCTGGCACTGACTTCGTAGAATGAGAAACGAAATTCCGATTTTCAATATTCCGAAAAAATCAGTTTATTCGGAATATTGAAAATCGGAATTTCGTTTTTCGGAATGAGAACACATCGAGCATTACATTTTTCGAATATGTGAAAATCGGAAAACTAAGAAATCGGATATACGACTTTCGGTTAAATAATTTTCGTGATTCTTAATAATAGATATTGTAATTTTTAGGTATTATGATATTCGGAGTTTTGAAAATCGGAATACCGAAATTCGGAATAAAATATTTCGGAGTATTTGGGTGTTCCCCTCGTGAAGGCTGAGAAAGATAAACAAATCAAATATATCGACCTAGAGCGCGAGGTTGTCGACATGTGGAATGTGAGCTCGGCTATCATTGTGCCGATTGTCGTTACTGCCAATGGCCTGATAACAAAGAGCCTCGACGAACATCTTTCGAGGCTCTCATTAGGGGGTTGGATCAAGGGCCTGATTCAGAAGGCAGTGCTCCTCGAAACGGCTCGTATTGTGAGGAGGTTCCTGTCTCTGGAGCCCTAACAACCGGTAGCTTGGACCCTGCTCCCACACTGGTGGATCACTATTTTTATATTTTTAAATGTTTTTTATTTATTTTTTTGTAAAAATATTTAAAAATGTATAAGATTGTAAAAATGAATAAACGACATAATAATATTCCACAACTATCACACAACGCCATCTAGTCCCAAGCTAAGCAGAGCTTGTGTTATGGGTACTAGACAACTGATAAACATACTTATATATTTCTAAATACATACATATTATAGATAAATTACACCCATAGTGTTTGTATGAATGGCAAAGTTATATTTGCGGTTTTTGAAAATTTACTATATCTCAAAAACTGCTAACTGTATCTCATCCATACCAATTTTCGTTGGAAGTTTTTGTTGAGGTCTACATTATATATTTTTTTTAGTTTTATCATTCTCTTATTTTAGAAGTTACAGGGGGGGGGGGGGGACACATTTTACCACTTTGGAAGTGTCTCTCGCGCAAACTGTTCAGTTTAGAAAAAAATGATATTAGTAACCTCAATATCATTTTTAAAGACCTATCCAAAGATACCCCACACGTATGGGTTTGGTGAAAATTTTTTTTTTGAGTTTCAATTCTAAGTATGGGGGGCACCCCCAAAATTTGTTTTGTTTTTATTTTTGTGTGAAAATCCTAATGCGGTTCACATAATACATCTACCTACCAAGTTTCAACAGGATAGCTCTTATACTTCCGACAAAAAGTGGCTGTGACATACGGACGGACCAGACAGACAGACATGACGAATCTATAAGGGTTCCGTTTTTGCCATTTGGCTACGGAACCCTAAAAAGGGTTCGTCATCAGCCTATAAATTTTCCCACTGCTGGGACACAGGCCTCCTCACTGTGAGAGGGAGAGGGTCGTAATCTACCACGCGGGCCCAGTGCGGATTGGTAGATGTCACATGTCTTCGAATTTTAGGTTCTAGGACATGCCGGTTTCCTCACGATGTTTTCCTTCACCGTTTTGAGAGCAGTGTTCAGAAAAAGGGTTCAGAAATTAAAAAACCGGCCAAGTGCGAGTTGGACTCGCCCATGAAGGGTTCCGTAGTAGCAAGCATAGATTAGGTATATAATTATATTGAGATTAGTAAGTAATATACACAAACAATAAAAATAACTTTGTTTTTCATAGTGTTTGTATGAATGGCAAAGTTATATTTGCGGTTTTTGAAAATGTACTATATCTCAAAAACTGCTAACTGTATCTCATCCAAACCAATTTTCGTTGGAAGTTTTTGTTGAGGTCTACATTATATATTTTTTTTAGTTTTATCATTCTCTTATTTTAGAAGTTAGAGGGGGGGGGGACACATTTTACCACTTTGGAAGTGTCTCTCGTGCAAACTGTTCAGTATAGAAAAAAAATATTTTAGTAACCTGAATATAATTTTTAAAGACCTATCCATAGATACCCCACACGTATGGGTTTGATGAAAAAAAAATTTTGAGTTTCAATTCTAAAGTAAAAGTAAGTAAAAGTAAAAATTCGTTTATTTTCCACACTAATAAAAAGAATACAGTACAGCCATTATTAACATGGCGTGGACTGGAGCCTAAACTAGGGTAACCCTGTATTTCAGGACTCCAGGTGTTCCTCCCGCGGCGAGTGAGTTGGTACAATAATTTATTTATGAATGAGTGTGTACCTACGTGTGTAAGTTGTGTGTATGTTTGTGTGGGCGTTCCGTGTATAGTTATGTGTTGTTTGTGTGTTGAGTGAGTGTTCGGTTGCGCTTATATGTTTGCTTATGAGAGTATGTATTATGTATGTATGCGTGGTTCTGCATGAGTGTGCTTACTGTTCTTTATTTATTAAAGAGAGAACAGAAAAGTTATTTATATGTCGAAGAATCGTTATCAGAAGGGTCGCGATATCGGAAATAACACTCACAAAACCTTCGTTAACACTTTTAATTACTTGCTAACACACACTGAAAAAAAAAATAATCAAGGATGTCCGAGATATGACTCGATTAAAAACTTAGGAACGCGGGAAGTTTATCGTGGACGACGTGGCGTGACCAAGATGTCTATACAGCTTGACGGACCGATTCACTTCAGTCAACTGTCCGTCCAAGTGGCCTACCCCACACAGGTTGCCAACATATCTGTCAACGTCAGTACCTGTCAACGTCGAATACCCGATTAGACTTCTGAATCGATATTCAACTCGACTATTCGCTCGGTGTTGCCATTACTCCACGCTAACCATCCCCAAGTGTAATAACTTGACGTTTCTAAGCGTTACCTATCTGTCAAATCTAACTTCATAGTTCCTCCAATGAGAGATAGATGGCGTTATTCTAAATTAACACTAATTAGTAAAGATTCTAAATTGCGTTTCTGTTTTGATTCCACGCCAACGATAACAGATGGCGTTATTCTAAATTAACAATAATCAATAGAGATTCCAAATTGTGTTTAATAATAATAATAAATCTTTATTGCATAAAATGGTACTTGTAGTTTACATTGTTGGTATGATGATGAAAGGTTCATAAAATTACAAATTTATTGGGTGAGGTGCTGCTCTCCTTGCTAGATTGCTGAGCAACCTGTATTAAGGAGAAACAGTTTGCCCCCCTACAAAGTATTCTATATTATGTATGCTAGGTGTTATTTCCTTACAATGTGGTTGCTTACTTCAACATTATTATAAAATAAATATTCTTAGAGCTTAATAAACAAAAGAAAATCGGCCAAGAGCGAGTCGGACTCGCCCATAAAGGGTTCCGTAGCAGCAAGTAATAACATACTATAAAAGTTCTTGTAGTTGGTTCCAACTTTGAAAGGTTTACGATTTATGACGTATTAAAAAAAAAACTTGAGAGGTGTCAAGGCACGTCGAAAATCGCTATGAACCTGTTAAAAAGGTTCAAGCGATTTTCGACCCTCCACCCCACACTACCCCACTCCACTCCGCTCCACTCCGCTCCACTCCGCTCCACTCCGCTCCACTCCGCTCCACTCCGCTCCACTCCGCTCCACTCCGCTCCACTCCGCTCCACTCCGCTCCAATCCGCTCCACTCCGCTCCACTCCGCTCCACTCCGCTCCACTCCGCTCCACTCCGCTCCACTCCGCTCCACTCCGCTCCACTCCGCTCCACTCCGCTCCACTCCGCTCCACTCCGCTCCACTCCGCTCCACTCCGCTCCACTCCGCTCCACTCCGCTCCACTCCGCTCCACTCCGCTCCACTCCGCTCCACTCCGCTCCACTCCGCTCCACTCCGCTCCACTCCGCTCCACTCCGCTCCACTCCGCTCCACTCCGCTCCACTCCGCTCCACTCCGCTCCACTCCGCTCCACTCCGCTCCACTCCGCTCCACTCCGCTCCACTCCGCTCCACTCCGCTCCACTCCGCTCCACTCCGCTCCACTCCGCTCCACTCCGCTCCACTCCGCTCCACTCCGCTCCACTCCGCTCCACTCCGCTCCACTCCGCTCCACTCCGCTCCACTCCGCTCCACTCCGCTCCACTCCGCTCCACTCCGCTCCACTCCGCTCCACTCCGCTCCACTCCGCTCCACTCCGCTCCACTCCGCTCCACTCCGCTCCACTCCGCTCCACTCCGCTCCACTCCGCTCCACTCCGCTCCACTCCACTCCACTCCCCTCCACTCCGCTCCACTCCGCTCCACTCCACTCCACTCCACTCCACTCCGCTTCACTCCACTCCACTCCACTCCACTCCACTCCACTCCACTCCACTGCAGTGCACTCCACTCCACTCCACTCCACTGCAGTGCACTCCACTCCACTGCACTCCACTCCACTACCTATTATAGCTGTAAAAATGAAGTTGACAAACTTACATTTGCAGTTGTTCTCCGATACATTTTGTTTAGGAAAATGTAATTATCCCAGTACGTTTTATAAGTTGGTCAACTATTACTCGTAAACTTGTAAAGCCCACTTAGTCATGATAATTTTCTTTTAAACTTCGATATTATTGTAAATTTTTTCACACCCCCAAACATAACCGTTTAGCTGGTAGAGGGGGGGACACTCGAGTAGGGCAAAAATTAGCACTTTAAAGCTTAATATTTCACAAACGAATCTTTTTATCAAAAAATTGTTGATTGAAACTACCAATATTTTTTAAAGGCCTATTTAATGATACCCCACACTAAGGGGTACGCGAGAAAAAAAAAACATCCCCGCTTTACGTGTACAGGAGGTACCCTAAAAAAAATATTTTACGAGATTTTATTTTACCACTTTTTTGACGCAACAAATCCGTATATTTACACCAAATTACAGCTTTCTAGTGCTGGGCGTCTCTGAGCTAAGCTGCGGACAGACGGACGGACGGACATTTTTTTTTTTTTTTTTTTTTTTTTTCGTGGTAAAATCATCAAATGAGTCCTCCCACCCCGGGCAGGGCGGGAGGGACTGTCAGACTTGTACTGACTAAAATCCACGGTGTCCTTCAATAGCCCTTTGTGTTCCGGGGTCACGGTAATGAGATAAGTCCCGCGACCCCGGCAGGCTTTGGCCCTCTTGGGCGGGGCCCCGTCATCGTGCTGACGCTCTTTGAGGCGCGCGTGGAACACAACGCGCCGTCGACCCGGGCATGGTCCATGGTCGGGCGGCGAGTTGCCCTTTACTCGCCGCCCGCATGCCCGCGCCTACGGTGGCCGGAGATCGTCTTGCGACGTCCGACGCCGTGGGCGCCAACCACCGCGGGTGGGGCGGAGGGAGGACTCTGTCCTCTCTCTCTCGCGGCGCGCCTCCTCCTTCGCGAGCATTACTGCTTCGCTGAAGGAGGCGACCGCTTCCCACACCGTCTCGCCCCGCAGCATGGCCGCAACCAATGCTGGGCGCGAGAGGTCTCCGCCTAGGACGGACGGACATGGCGAAACTATAAGGGTTCCTTGTTGACTACGGAACCCTAAAAAAGACAACATGCAATTATAATTAAAAAAAAAAACAATCTTTGAGTCGTGTCTGTGTAAATAATTAGGTGTAATGAATATGAAATCATGGTATAAAATTAAATTAAATTAAAATACAATTATTATAATAAAATTAAATCAAACAAAAAATTAAAATTAAACATTAAAATTAGGCCAATACAATAATAATAAAATAATAATGTCAATGAGATTTATGATAAAATGTTCAACAGTGCCTCAGTCTCATCATAGGTTTTGGAGAGAAGGAACGAGCGTACGGTACTTTTGCATTTTAAATAAGTTAGACCAAATATGGGTAGGGTTGCATTAAGTTGGTTGTACAGGTATGGGCCAAGATAGCAAAAGAATCTTTTGGTGAAACGGAATGCCGGCCGAGGGATTGTACAAACACTATCTTTACGTCGCTTCGAGATTGTTCTAAATGGGGTTTGTTTGTGTTGAAGAAGAACAGACTGCAATATGAAAAGCTGTCTGACATTTAAAACATTCCAATTTTCGTAAAGCTTTTTTGTTGGGTAGATAATAGGTTTAAATGTAGCTACTTTCAGTACTGCCCTATGTGCTATTTCTAGCGGTTTCAATGTGGTTTTAGCTGTACCACCCCAGCATGTAATACAATAACCAACAATAGATTGGCACAACGCATGATAGACACTACGTATTACAGTTAAATTGGCGACGTGACGCAGATTCTTAAAAACATAAATGAGTTTCCTAACCCTGCCTGTAAGGAGATTAATATGCTTTTTATTAATATGTTTCTGTTTTGATTCCTCGGCAATGACAATAGATGGCGTTATTCTAAATTATTGTGCTTCTGTGTTGGTTCTGCGACACGGCCATTCGGACAATTCACACGTCCTCGTGTGTGACATCTGGAATGAGAGAAAATTCTCGAACAGTAACCATTCTAACCGTTCGGCCATTCCTGACCCAAATGGAAAAGGTATTCTCATCAAAATAATTACAGGGTCTAATGAAAATCACAACAAACTCTTACTCTCAAAGCTGACATGTCGAACAACACCCATATTCATTCAAGTAATAGGAAACTCATCAAAATATTGCAGTGCTCATACTCTGACCTCCATCCGGTCTTCATCATCACACATTATAACCTCCATCGGGTCATAAGCATGAAATCAATCGACCTCCATCCGGTCTTCAACACGTAACCTCCATCCAGTTACAAACACAAGACCTTCAAGATAATCATTTCGAGCCTTATCAAAATAATTCTTAAAGTAGGTTTGTTCAACATGTTACCTTATTTTTCTTTAACGTTACAGATTATAAATTCCATAAAGAAAAATAACACATGAACTACTCAAAGCCAAACACAAAAGACAACACAATTTAGACTGACCGAAAATCCCAGAGGAATCAAGTACCCGGCATAGGCACTTGTATCATCACAATGCAGCAATCTTATAATCAAATTCGAGGCCTGTGGCTAACACTAGCCCCACCAACAAACCTTTGTTTGTTGCACACCGTTCACCATGAACGCACAATACACGACCTCCGCCAGTGCCATCCGCACACCGCGCATCCATGGACACCAGGATGTCAAAATTTTTCGGAAATACGGACTAGCTACGGAATGGCTACTGGTACGGTCTGACCAGCCGACCTAAGATTCCACACTATCATTCAACTCAACACCTCTACTTAAAAATTGTACTTGTACCTCAGGCATTCTCCCTCAAATCCACAGCACTTAACCAGCACCATGCATCACTACTTACCCAGCAGTGTAAATCACAGAAGTACGTAACCAGTACTTAACATTGTAGCGCTTAACCAGCGTTACAAATTTTATCACTTACCCAGTGATAATAATAATGCTTAACCAGCAATATTAACCCACTAACGCTTAACCAGCGAAAGCACACATCATAACACGCACCAGCGATTCAACAGTTAGCTGCTGAATTTACGTTGGTTTTCGCTTAACCAGCTCAGCCAACGCAATCCGCTTAACCAGCGATTACACTACTAACGCTTAACCAGCGATAGTCGACATAACTCGCTTAACCAGCGATTCAACAGCCAACGCCCAACCAGCGAAAGCACACATTATGACACGCTTAACCAGCGATTCAACAGTTAGCTGTTGAATTTACGTTGGCTTTCGCTTAACCAGCACAGCCAACGCAATCCGCTTAACCAGCGATTACACTACTAACGCTTAACCAGCGATAGTCAACATAAAGAACACAAGGCACCAGAGTCGTAAACAAAATGAAAATTGCTCACCGGATAGGGTCCCAGTCGACGTGCTCAGGAGGCACAGGTCAACCCCCTTTTCATTAATAGGCTTTGATGACCCGGAGTCGGCACTGCTCCTCTCACTGCGCCGCGGCAGGTAAAACACTTCAAGACTTCACAGCACTTTTCAGGGGCATCGCGGTCATCGCTAGGTAGCTTTCTCTTCATAAAAGAAACCGCTTGCAGCTCTTGTTGTAGCTGGCCACGTGTCTGGATTTCCCACTGAAACACAAAACAGTCCACGACAGAATATTGTTTCACTCTACCATTCCTGACCAAACTCTAGATTCAGTTCGTCGGCGAAAATAGGGAAATTCTAGAACTTTACTGTATCATTAAACCCTTCAATTATAGGAAACATCGGGAAAAGGTAATTGAAAATACAACAATCAATACCCTAGGCCACTAACAACTACCCTAGGCCACTAACAACCCTAGGCCACTAACAACTACCCTAGGCCACTAACAATTACCCTAGGCCACTAACATCTACCCTAGGCCACTAACAACTATCCTAGGCCACTAACAACTACCCTGGGCCACTACCAACTACCCTAGGCCATGTACCACAGTCGTGGGGTGCTAAGACAGGAAACCTCCACGTGCGCCCGTGGACTGGAGTTCCCTCTCGGATACGTCCGGGGGGAAGACCAGTTTTTCGGGCCGGTGCGCCCTGGGATGCGGGCAAAAACTCTCCTTAGGCACTGTGTGCCTAAGGGGTTTCTTTGCCCGTATGCAAATAGCCTGTCGGGTGGACGCTCCAACGCGTGTCCCTCTGAACAGCAGAGGGCACAGCGGCGGAGCGGGCTTGCGGACGGTGAGTAATGGGTATGCTCGCCGTCCGACCAGGGACCAAGCCCGGGTCGGTGGCGCGTCGTGTTTCACGCGTCACCGACGGGGTCCCTTATGGGGCCAAATGCCTGCCGGGGTCGCGGATTTTTCTTAATCCAGGATACCGTGGCCCCGGAGCGTAAAGGGCATCCGACGTAACACGGGTGGATTTTAGTCAGTAAGAGTCTGACAGTCCCTCCCGCCCCACCCAGGGCGGGAGGACTCATTTGATGATTTTGCCACCCTAAAAAAAAAAAAAAAATGTACCACAATCGTTCGAATCAACCTTCACACGGTCGCACACAACTCTACGTTTGTTTACTGACATCCTCTAAAGTTGCCGCTACACTGAGCTGGCCTGTAGTCACTCGCGCAGTAGACAAAACGGTAATGAAAAACTTAGAAAATTCTTTAAGTGTTTGCAAAAGCCTAGACTTGTCATACCAGTTATATCCGTCACGATAACAGTTAAATCCAATTTAAATGCGTTGTCACTATTATGCCTCACTGAATTTACACAAAGGACTTTCGTTAACTTAAAAAGCTCAGTTGCCATGCAAACATGTCGGCATGTTTACAGAAAAACCCTGAATCAATCGCGACCTCGCTTTGCTAATAATTGTCGGGCAAAACGTGTAACAAAATTTCAAGAGGATGATCACCCGTTCAATCACTGCACAACATTAAATCTGTTCTGGACTGAATACTCGTGTCTGACCTATACCAGTCATAGCAACAACATTACAAACACGTTTACCATAAAATTTCGATGCAAAACTTTCTTTAGCCAACGAGCATTCAGCACCAGAATCGTAAGTAAAAATGAAACAATTCACCTGTGTTGTATCCTGCCTGATGGTGGTTGCACAACTCAGACATCGACGCGTCGCGTCGCGCCGTGCCGTCGACTGATCCGCTGCCACAGCCGCCACCACTGCTCGTACAGCGCATGGCTATGTGACCTGGCTTGCCACATTTGAAGCACACCAAGGTCTTCGATGCCGGCTGCTGCGTCACTTGGCTCGATGATGCTGTAGGTGTTGTAGGTCTTCCCTTCGTGTCCATCAGCTTACTTCTTAAATTCGGTCCATGTCATCCCAGGAAACGACACGGTAGATAGCCAGGTAGAAGCTCCCCCCTTCAAGGCGCGGCTTATAGCGACCATAAGCGGGGCGCCATGTCGATCTTGGTCCATCAAGCACATCTCTGCAGTCGTCACCCAAGCATGTGCATCCATATCTTGTTTCTCAGGATCGAAATCCGGTAAACGAAAGCCATGTGACGACGTAGTAGGTATTTTCACGGCTTGAGGATGGGATAGGATGGGTCACGCATAGGTACGACCTGTTTCCTTGAAAGAATGACTTTCGCCCATGTCTGCTCACGTCCTGGGGCTGCCAGCGCCGGCAAAGGCAGGAACGGGCAGTCTCCGGAGCCCGCCCATAAGTACTACTCAGGTCCCAGAGGCGTTTAAACGTACATTTTTGTCTTGCACGAGCATGCGGGCGGCGAGTATGCCTGAGTCGACGGCGCGTTGTGTTCAACACGCGCCTCAATGTGTCAGCACAATGACGGGCCCCCCCTTAAACGGCCAAAGCCTGCCGGGGTCGCGGAACTATCGAATTGCCTTGACCCCGGAACGTAAAGGCTTATTATATGATTTATAGGACACCGTGGATTTTAATCAGTACAAGTCTGACAGTCCCTCTTACCCTGCCCTGGGTGGGAGGACTCATTTTATCATTTACGTACGCATATTTATGTATGCTCCATAATGTTCGTGTCGCGTTCTCTTCTTGCGGAAAACGCAGGGAGAAAAGCAAGTACACATTTCTTCAGAACAAATACTACTGAACTTACACACGGAAAAATCTGACTACCATCTTTTATTCTTCAAACTGAATGTCTGTTTTATCTAACCTACATTTATGTTTTTTTTTTGTCATAACTATAATTTTAATAATAACTTCTGTACTAATAATCCACTAATGTTACAAAATCACTATCAACCTATCTACAACACACACACTTGCTGAAATTCACGAACATATCACGAACACCTCCCACAATTACACTCGCATTGGTAAACACACCTGTAACCAAAACTTACCTACCTTATCATATGCACAAAATAAACACAACTGTTACACTACACATGTTAGCGCACTTCAGTCTAGTCCATCAATTAGTTCAATCGTTTGCTACAAATGGCTAACATAAACGACATTAAGGGCGCTTTTAGTGTCACGCGGATTTGCTCACGCACGCGGGATTGGACCGCATGCGTAGCATCCGCAAAGAACAATTTCATATAGGTATCTATTGTAAAGCGTGATAAACGCACGCGGGACGCGGGGCGCTGTGCGGGGCGTCACCCCGGTGCGGGGTATCCGCATGCGTAAGCGCTGCCTACAACTTCAGTGCCCATTTTAGAGTCGAGCGGGGCGCACGCGCCGTATTGTACTACCGAAATGAAAATCGATACAGAACGAGTAATCATTGAAGTTCATCTGCGGCCCGTTTTGTGGGATAAACGCAATGAATTATACAAAAACAGGGACGCGAGGGAGGCTGCATGGAGAGATATTTTGAAGGAATTGGCACCTAACTACGAAAATTTGAGCGAAGAGGAAAGAAAAGAGGCGGGTATGTGTTTGGTTCATTATTTTATTTATACAAGCATCATTACTTTATTAATATAAGCATAATTATTTAATTCACAAATAACATCAAAAACCTAAAACCTTTTGAGTTTAGTTAATTAATTATATATCGGTGTTGCCAGGAGACTTTTCCTTCATTGATAAAGTAATCTGCAAATATATCTCTGATATTACTTGCCGACGTATTACTACTTTCAGTCTGCTGCCTGGGTAGTGGTCCCGTAAAACCATTTGTGACAAATGTATGGCTGACCTTGTAGCCATCCCGTTTCCTTATGAAATTGTGAAGTACACATGCCGTCTTGACTATTAATTGTGCTAGATCTAACTTGACATTCATGGATCTGTGAAATATTCTAAATTTATTTGACATAATTCCAAAAGTGCATTCTATGTACCTTCTAGCTCTGGACAGACGGTAATTAAATATTTTCTTTTTGTAAGGTAAATTATCACGAGCATAAGGCCGCATCACATGTGATGATAAACCAAATGCCTCGTCTCCCACTATCACGAACGGCAACTTTGCTCTTACACTAGATGGATAAGCTACTTCGGGGCAAATAATAGGCAACTCTTGCGGGTCAGGGATACCCAACGTGTTACTTTCCAGTTTCGTATACAATTGACTCCTTCTAAAGATGGTTGAATCGGCGTTGCTTCCACTGGTACCGACATTAATATATGTAAAATTATAATCAGCATCACACATTGCGAGGAGCACTACAGAATAATATTTCTTATAATTAAAATATAGTGATCCACTGTGCGGCGGCCGAATCACTCTTATATGTTTTCCATCAATAGCACCCAAGCAATTAGGAAAATTTGTATATGTGAGAAATCCCTCTGCGATTTCTTTCCATTTGATCCCATTAAGCTGTGGAATACATTCAGACTTTAGTTCAATCCATATTATGTAACAAACTTGTCTTACTATTTCGCTAATTGTTGCAATTCCAATCACATAGGAATAGTGTAGATCAGTGAATGTATTACCAGTTGCCAAATATCTGAAAACAAAAACAATATATTAATAATATGATAACATAATATATTAATAATGCTGACATCAGACATAAGACAGCATGCACCGCTCGAATTTTACTTCAGAAGAAAAATAAATACCCTTAAGGTGAAAGGGCACGGAAGTAGCTAGCGCTAGAAGTTTTTAATTCGTTTTAACTACAGTACTATAGCTACGTTAGATTTCTATGATTTGCCGAAAATTTTATCATAGGGGGGTATTTATGCAGTTATGATTTCATATGAAAAGTTCGAAGTATAGTTATGTATCTCATATCTGCTAAAAGTGGCCACTTTTAGCAGATTTGAGACACATAACTATGCTGTAAATATTTTATAAGAAATCTTCTCTGTATAAATTAACCCCTATGGTAAAATTTCCGGCAAATGAAAGGAATCTAATAAATATATATAATATAATATAATAAAATATCGTTTATTTCAGGCAATATTTACATTACAAGATGGTAATGTAAACAGAGGCCCATAGATATATACCTTACAGACTAACATACATATTATTTTATATACAAAAACTATTTTAATTATTTCACACGTAATGTCGCCGACGTGTGCACGGTGTCAGCGGGCAGCCGCCCTCGGAACTTCCGAAACACGACACCCTGCGGCCAGAAGTCCTCCTTCATGAAGGTTGACAGATGCAAATAAAGCAAATTTTTGTTAAAACAAATTAAAAACTTACAGCGCTAGTGACTTCCGGAAGTTTTCACCTTAATTTTGATGATGGCAAATTTTACTGTAACAAATAAACAAATTTCCCGATTCAATCCGGTGTTTTTCCAAAAATCCTTAAATGAAGTTCTAATTATTTTTGTAAAAAATGAATTATTTCTATTCAGTAAAATTTGCCATCATCAATATTAAGGGTACTTTTCCTTCAACTGCGGCCTTATTTTTCCACTCTGTATAGGTATATATATATTGCTTGATTTATCTAATGCTTCATGAGACAGTGTAAAGTTGACAACATGTGTGAATTAAGGAGGGCCTTTAATCGAATGCAGTTAAATTTCCAACTAATATCAGATTTGTACACACGGCCACAGATCAAGCTTCCCAAAACCAGTATAAACAGGACTCATGCGTTGTTTATTATCGTAGACGACTCGGCGAGGCCCTAGCAAGTTCCGTTTATTGGTACTGGTTTTGGGTAACTTGATCTGAAACTGTGTGTACTTTTGCCACTTACTTATTATATTTTGTCATTTCAGACAAGAAAATACAACAACGCTGGCGAACAGCAAGGGACACTTACCAGAAAGACAAGATATCTGAAAAAAATCAGCCATCCGGCTCTGGGAGTAAGAAGAAGAAGAAATATTCTTACTATGACATTTTGACTTTCTTAGACAGTACAACGGAAACTGCTGGAGAAGAGTCACTCTGTGAAGAAATGTCTGAACAAAGTAATTTAGAAACACCTAATGAGTCCACGCAACCAGGTACTTCACGTCAAGAAAGTTCTCAACTAACATCACAACGTAATTTAGAAACACGTAATGAGTCCACGCAACCAGATACTTCACGTCAAGAAAGTTCTCACCCAACATCAAAACAAAAACAAGTAAAATCTAAAAAGCAAGCACCATCTGAATTTGAGGCACAGTTATTAGAATGCTTAAAGTCTAATCAACTGGAGCTAGAAAGTGAGGATTTGGCTTTCTTTCAGTCTCTGCAGCCTTCATTAAAAAGATTCACTAGATATCAAAAACTAATGTTCAGAACAAAAGTGTTAAATATAGTTATGGAAATGGAAAGTCAAACACAACCTGCATACTACAGTCCCATACCTACAACAAGTTCTAGTGCTTTTACTGAGCTTGACAGTTTGTCACCGATAAATCAAGATTACCAAACCAATAGTATAATCCAGGATACTTCGAGTCTTAACGACAATGCTATTAGTTCTGCTGCAGTGAATGACAATGAAACTCTTATTTCGACTGAAAGCGGCCTGTTTAATATCACGTCTTATGACGTAATTTATACCCCAGCAACAACATCATCTACAGGCGAAAGTAATGTCAACGCTCAGGATACAAATTTACAAAGAAATGAATGATGTAAAATTTGATTTTTTAATTTATGAATAAAACTCTTTTTATTAAAATGAGTACGATTAACTTTTTTTCTCCAGTTTCTCTCTAATTGTTTGTTTAGTCATATGAGTGCGGTTGTACACACGGCACAGATCAAGTTACTCAAATCCAGTATAAGCGGGACTCCGACGGGTTACCTAAGTATGATAATACGCAAGGCGCGAGTTCCATTTATGCTGGTTTTGGGTAACTTGATCTGTGGCCATGTGTACTTTATCAGATAAAAAAAAGGATTGTGTATGTAGGTTGAACGTACCAATCCCAAACCAATTAAGGACTTTTTTTGACTTTAAATTACTGTCATGTGCAAACCTATAACTTTTATCTATATTAAAATAAGTAGCGTGTGATGAAAGGTAGGAATGATTCCACTTTAATGGCGACATTTTATGAGTGAATTAATCTTATTTTATGAAATTTCAACATGAAATTGAATGAAATTATGAACAATGAAATTTCAGAGTACATGACAAAATCTTTTTTTTTGCACATGTAAATTTACACATGACAGTAATTTGAAGTCAAAAAACGTTTATCCTACCTGTTCAAATCCCTTTCCACTAAATCATAGCAGGAAATTAAATATTTAAAATTTAAAACTTACCTTAATGTAATAGCGAGCCTCTCAATCGGTTGTATTGTAATCCTTCGTAAACTGCTTTTTTGTAGCTTATTCTCAATTTTACACAACAGTTCATCAAAAGAACGAATGGACATTCGAAAGTAATTTTTAAATTTACGTTCATTATTTTGTAGTTTTCCAAAGTGTGTAACAAACGCCCCAGCAAGAAGCCTATTTTCAAGAAAGGGATCAACATGTACTCTTGTCTTCTTGTTTCGTCGTTTGTAAAGTATGTAAGCGACACATATTCTTCTGACATTGATCATTTTTGAACACGTCTATACCGTTACGCAGCCCGTAGAAAACTGAAACTCATGCTGCGTATGATCCGCAGCGTGAAATTTTACGCATGCGGTCCAATCCCGCGTGCGTGAGCAAATCCGCGTGACACTAAAAGCGCCCCTCCGAGCTAGACTCGTACGAAGAAACCACCTCATACATCTGTACCCCAGAGGAATGCAACACATACATTAAAAGCTCAAAACATGCTATAAGACTCCTCCATATGAATATCCGAAGCATAAATAAGAACTTTGATCAACTCTGTATTTTATTATCTATGATTAAGATCAACTGTGACGTCATCGTCTTAACTGAGTGCTGGCTACGTAAGGTCAACAGCCTTCCTAGTATTGATGGTTTCAATGCGCATTGCACAAAGTCTCCACTGAACCAAAACGACGGTGTTGTTATATATAAAAACTAGCTGTTGCCCGCGACTTCGTCCGCGTAGTATTTGAATTTTTGAATTTTCTTTGCTATAAACCTCACGGAGCCCGAGACCTTTCCGACGAATGCAAAACCGTGGAAATCGGTTCGTGCGTTCTGGAGTTATAGCGTCAGGAAGGAAAACTAAATTATATATATTATATAGTAGGTAAAAACTAAATTTTTACCTACTATATAAAAATAAGTCGGTTATTTTTATATAGTAGGTAAAAATTTAGTTTGCAACATACGGGAACCAGCATTCAAAGAAGCGAGCTGTTTAATTTGCGAAATCGAGAACTCCATTAGCATTGTGGCCGTATATCGCTCTCCATCCTCGAAAACCAAAGATAAGTTTAATAATTTTATAGACAGTCTCAACACTACATACAATGGGTTAACATCCAGTAACATATTTCTAATAGGTGATATTAATATTGACCTATGCGCGAATAGTACAGATCCACTGAGAGAAGAATACCTCACTTTTAATGCAACCCACGGTCTTTTCCCTACACACACCCATCCCACTAGATTCAGTTCCTGCCTAGACCACATCCTCTCAAATTCAAAGCTTTGTTCCACAACATTAATATTGCATTCTTATATAACAGACCATATGCCAATTATGTTGAATATTGAGACAAAGAATCATTCCATACAACAAAAACCCACTAGAACCTGCTTGGACTACGCAAAAATAAAAGCTGACCTTCGAAACGCTGACTTCTCTAACATATTGGGAACTAGTGATGCAAACCTCGCAGCAGACGCACTGGTATCTATGGTCGCAGGAATAATAGATACACACTCAAAGAAAATCCCCGTGGCTAGAAGGAAAAGAACAATAAAATCGTGGATGACACCTGGGCTAATTCGATGCATTAGAAACCGTGACAGACTACATATCACATCTAAAAAAGCTCCTGGTAACTTATACCAGATATCGAAATTTCTGCAACAACCTCCTTCGCAAACTCAAAATAGCCTTCGAAAAAAGTGAATTAGACAAGGCCGGTAATAACCCTAAAGCCCTTTGGAGAGCAGTAAAACTTATAACAAATACTCGTAACACCACGGCAACCCCCACAGAACTCTTAAAAATATCAGCTGATCCGAAAAAATCCGTCAATGATATCTGTAACTTTTTCACAAATGTTGGAAAAAACTTAGCCGATAAAATAATCTCCTCATCCTCTAACAATCGGAATCCTTCCTTGTCAACATCGACTTCCTTCACTTCTCTTAGTGGCCCGTCAAGCTCACTTGTCCTTACGGAAGTAAATGAATCAGATATTGAAAACGTAATTCTAAAGCTGCGGCCTGATAGTGCAACTGGCTGGGATGGTATCCCTTCTCAAGTTATAATACAATGTCGACAAGAACTAATACCCCCTATCACACACGTTTGTAACTGTGCTATAGCTTCTGGAGTTTTTCCAGAAGCTTATAAAAAAGCCATAATTTACCCAATCCATAAGAACGGGGACAGAGACTGTGTCAACAACTACAGGCCCATAGTTGTGTTGTCAGTGTTATCAAAAATACTGGAAAAAATAATTAATGGTGCCCTTAAAACTTTTTTAAGCAAGTTTAACATATTAGCCGACAACCAATACGGCTTTCGCACGGGAATTTCAACAGAAGACGCCGTAATAGACCTAACCAAAGCTGCAGTAAACAAATTGGACGCAAAAAACGCTTGTCTATGTATATTCCTAGACCTTTCCAAAGCGTTTGACGCGGTCTCGGTCCCCATTCTTCTGGCTAAGCTTGAAAGGCTGGGCATACGAGGTGTAGCACATGAATTGATCAAAGACTATCTCGCAAATAGGAAGCAGCAAGTCGTGATATGGGGTTACATCAGTGACGAGAGTACAGTCACATACGGCGTCCCTCAAGGGAGCGTACTGGGCCCTACCCTCTTCCAGCTCTATATCAACGATCTCTGCACAATGTCCCTTCCCAACACTAACATATATACTTATGCAGACGATACTGCCATCTTTGTTTGGGGCCCAAACTGGCAAGCTGTCAAAGAAAGAGCTGAATTCTCCCTATCTAAAATTAAAGACTGGCTTGCAAACAATTTACTAACACTCAATATATCAAAAACTTTTTGAAAAAAAGGGAACCGACTTCAAAACCAAATACAAAAAAAGTGTAAAATAACTTTTCTTTCGGAAGTCGGTGGCTTTGTTTTATATTTCATTGATTATGGCCACCGACTTCCGAAAGAAAAGTTATTTTACACTTTTTTTGTATTTGGTTTTGAAGTCGGTTCCCTTTTTTTCAAAAAGTTTTTTATTTTACCCTTTTTTAGTTTAGATGTTCAACAAAAATCTTCATAATAATCGGCGTCTTTAAAAATCTACAATCCAAGTAAGCAAAAACGGATCCACGCGAGCAACGTCACGGGATATCCATTAGTGTTATATACTAAAACCTTCTCCAGAATGTAATGAACACTTTCCTGAAAACCGCATCAAAATCGGTTCAGCCAAACACAGATAATCGCGGACAAACATACATACATGCATACATACATACAGGTTGAACTGAGAACCTACTTTTTTTTTGAAGTCGTTTAAAAACGCACTATACGCCATTCTCCATCACAAAATCCAAAAACCCACCTCAAGATTTCTCCATTAAGGCTCACTCATGTCTCTCGGAGGATAACTGCTCATGTAAGGAACTAACACGCGTAGAGTGCGTGAAATATTTAGGTGTATATATGGACAGCGGGCTGCGTTGGAATAGACAAATAGAGTCCATTACATCCAGAACGAGACGACTAATCCATTTATTTAAAACGCTAGGACATAGTGCATGTTAAGACAAGTTAAAACTCGTCTACTTAGTCCTTGCTCAATCCAATACTGCATTACGGTATGGGGTAGGGCTGCTAAGTCACACCTTATTGGATTGGAAAGAGCGCAGAGAGCTGTACTGAAAGTGATGACCAAAAAGCCCTACAGGTATCCGACCACAAAGTTGTACTCGGACTGTCAGGTACTCACGGTAAGACTGCTCTTCGTGCTCAAAACTGTTCTTAGGAAACACAAACATGTTCCCATTCCAGATCCAAATAGACGCAGTAAAAGATCTGTATGCCATACCGGCCCCTGTAAGACCTCCTTTGCTAAAAGACAATTTACCAGCACTAGTAGTAAACTATATAATACCATCCATAAGGATTTAGACATTGCAGGGTGCAGCAGACATGACCTTAAAAACAAAGTCTCTGATTGGCTTCAAGGTCTCGACTATCATCAGACTGAAGAACTACTGACATACATTGTGTAGAATATCACACCACACCTCACCACATACACACATCATCTTCACACTTAGTACACTCAAACACCATCACATATATCCCCACACACTACTTACATACTACCACTACATACAAAGTTACACCACTCACTCACTTTTACTTAATCTACTAACCACTAAATAAAGCCTTATAAAACGTAGCATCATTCACTCGGACTATTTGTAAATATTTTTATGGCATTTTCTGCGACTGAACATTGTCTCCCGAAATACAAGCAAAGCTTAGTTCGGGAATCAGTATCAGTATTTTCATGGCAATACATTTTAAAGAGCCACTTATGCTTACATATTACTTTTGAATGAATGTATTTTTTGGGTCAATAAACGCTTTTATTTATTTATTAATGATGGTTTACAGCTAACGTTGTTAATAATGAAGCACTAAAAAAATACATTGTTAAGTTACGAAATCCACGCGAACAAAGTCGCGGGCACAGCTAGTTCTGGAATAAATATTTATTTGATACTGCCAAGTGACAATCACTCTATGACAACCAAATGGTTTTAACCGATGAAGAAATATGGAGATTATATTAGCCGAACTACTGTCGCAGAAAGCAAGCGTGGTAGTCAATTGTCTTCCTTATTGGCCCCTCATTTCAAAAAACCTGTCATGCAATGGATTGACTGCAGTCTAATTTCTTTGAGACATTGTCCAATTGTCATATTATTGTGTCTATGTTGGAATTTAACAGAGGCAATGTATATTTAACATCATGTACCTATGAATTTGTAAAAGTTAATAATACTTAAACGACTGTATAAAGTCATGTGCTTTATGCGTCTGACACCTTCACAAATAGGATTTGCGGTTATCTACCACAATTTCACCAAACCACCACACAAACCTCTTGTTGTACAGACGCCAGCACATCAACCTACCTCAATCTGACAAACAACATTATCACAATAGTGGAAGGTTTAATGTTCGATTGGTGAAATTTGACAGATTCGGGTAGGTTAACCTACTGTCGTCTGTACCTTTTACCCAACTACCTATATGTAGGGTTGTCTCTAACTCGTTGATTGCAGATTAATAACAGCTCGAAATAGCTTAATAATTCTATACATAGTGACAATTATATTTAAATTCTACGATACAGGTGCACCAAAATACAATTCGCTTGAAAAGGTTACGTTGCGGCCGCACAATTCGCTTCAATCGGGAGTGGGCGGACAACGAACCTCGTGTCAAACGCTACAAAAGATTATAATATTATTTAAAAAAGTTAATTTCGCCTGCGGGTAGGCTCAGTTCAAAATAGTACTTATTAATCTTTTTTTGACACTTAATTTTTAACGTACAATGTCTATTGCCTGGTTTTTTTAGTTACAATGAAGCATAAAAAATTTGGGAGCAGTGGTGGCCCAGTGGTATCAGCCTCGACTTACGAGTTGTAGGTCGTGGGTTCGAACCCCGTCAGGCGCATTAGTTTGTGTAATTTATTTCAACACCACTGCTCTCAAAACGGTGAAGGAAAACATCGTGAGGAAACCGGCATGTCCTAGAACCAAAAATTCGAAGACATGTGACATCTACCACTCCGCACTGGGCCCGCGTGGTAGATTAAGCCCACTCCCTCTCACAGAGAGGAGGCCTGTGTCCCAGCAGTGGGAACATTTATAGGCTGATGATGATGGTAAAAAATTTGTAGATTATAATATTTATTGAATGATAACTATATGCTTGTACAAGATTTTTGAGCGAATGTTGTTGCAATCGTTAAAGATTTTGAGCCTAACTACCTGCCTACATTACACACCTACTAGCTATGCCTGTTCTGTTAAAAACAAGGCAAACCACCTTTTACTTGCTAAGGTTCACTAAAAATCTTTCAGGTTAAAGTTGCGACGTTTTGATTTTTATACGGTGACTGCTTGCTTCGACCTACTGTTAAGCTAAGTCGTCTCTCCATGGCTACTAGCTCTTCCGATTTAAGGTCAATTTGGAATAATAGTTGTTGGTTTTGGCTAGTTCATCCTGCCATCTTTAAAAGAGAAAATTAAATAGAAAGGACAAGACCTAAATAGTCAAGACCTAAATACTCGCGACAACAACCATGCGAATACATAGTTATGATAGAAAGCTCACGTAAGTGTTAATAACAACTAAACACAATCCCGACACAATATGGCTACCGCTGATATGTGTGGGTACATAATACATGAAAACGACGCACAATTATGAGGTAGTTGTTTAAATGTCACCCTCATAAGGAAAGGTTCTTGCGCCAAATAACTGAAAGTTAGTCACAACAACAAGAAAGTGCGCAACAAAAACTGAAACACGTATTCCATTTTTGATCTGAGAGGCGGGATGTGTAGGTAGGTGCCTACTGGTAATCTTTTTTTGTTAGAAATTTGTTATAAAGTTGTTCATGCTTAGATTCAAGAAAGTAATGAATGGTAATGTTTACATACAAGGTGAATTATTTAAAGTTGCAAAAATAAAAGTTTACCGTAGACATATTGTTGGTGTACTGTTATTAAAATATTAAAATAATATTTTATGGACAAGACATGTAATAATCTCCTAGATCGTAATCAACGGGATTATCAGCGCTCACCTTACGGCAGTAACTGTAAGAGGAAATCTAATAACAGCCCGTTTTATAGTCGGTGTATATCATTCTTTATTAATTTTATGTTTTGCGGTTTTATGTAATAACACCTAAGAGCAAAATTATGAGAAGATCATTATTCTAATTTATATTTGTAACGAAGCTATTTACTTTAATGTTACTTACGCTCCAACGTAATTTGTGACGCACACATCATTGTTAAATTCAGAGTTCTTTGACAAATTATGTTCTCCAAAAAGTTTTTCTCTGAATTTGTTTGTGAAAGCCTTTTTATATTTGTTGGTTTAATTGGATTAACGTTATAATTAATTTTTAGATTTCTGTCAGTGGTTACAATTACTTGCGGGGACTTTCATAAAAAGATAAATGGCATATAAAATTGTGAGAGCGTTGCTGAAAAGTGGAAATGAAATCAAATAAAAGCTCGAAATATTTACGTGGAGTTTACTTTTTATAATTAATCGTGCTACAAACCTTTCTGTAAACCTGATCCTGTACGTCGTATAAAAAGTTACAAGATCGTTTTGCTAGTTTAATAAATAGTTAAATAAATAAAATGTCTCAACAGCAATGTACAGACGCCAGCATGTCAACCTACCTGAATCTGTCAAATTTTACCAATTGAATATTAACATTCCACTATTGTTATATAAGATTGCAAATCTTTTAAAGAAATTCGACAGATTGTGGTAGGTTGCGCTAGCGTCTGTTCGCATTAAAAAAGAAGAATCAAAGCAAATGCATTAATAAGATAATGGCCATTTAAGGATGAGGAATAGATGACAAATGATTAATTTAACGGAAATGTATGTAATTCGTCATTTGTGTACAATTCCTATTACTAAATCTATGTAATTCCTAAAATCACGAAGAAATGTGTGAAACCTAAACAAACCGAACCTCGGGGTGCCTGACGTCAACTTTCAATGGCACCACCTCTAGGGCCCCGAAGTTCGGTTCGGTTGGTTCCTTTAAACCTTGACCCGTCGACCCGGTCTAACTGAATACGTAAAACACTTTTTATAAATTTCCTAAATAGCTTTGGAATTGTATACAATTCCTAGATATCATACAATTCCGAATAAGAACATCGAATTATCATCATCTACTTATAGCACAATACAATCAAACACAACATTTTATAAATCAATTCTAGATTGCATTTTATATCAGTCTGTGTCGTACTGTAAAAAAAAATGTAACCGCCTTCAAAAACAACCACAAAAAAGGGTAAAATAACCTACAAAATAACTTTTCTTTCAGAAGTCGGTGCCTTTGTTTTTTTTTCATTTCATTGTTTTTTGCCACCGACTTCTGAAAGAAAAGTTATTTTGTAGGTTATTTTACCCTTTTTTGTGGTTGTTTTTGAAGGCGGTTACATTTTTTTTTGAAAAAGTTTTTTATTTTACTCTTTTTAGTTTAAATATTCAACTCAAATTCTTGTCAAATAAATCATTCTCTCTCAAGTGCACAATAAGCTAATAAAATTCCCTATCTCAAAAACTACTGAACCGATTTTGATGAAACTTGCAGTATTCCGTAAGTTGAACAATACTTAGTACAACAAAAAAAGAATTACTTAAATCGGACTTGTAGTTCCAGAGATATGCGAACACAAACTAAATCAGTCGATGCCTATTCCAAGCCGTTGAGGAGTTGTACCTTCCATCATCAGCTCATCCACCTGAGATGATGATTATCAGATGCAAATACTTGAACAGCTTTAGAAAATATATGAAAATGGTACTATGTGCCTATAAAATTTGAAGGTTGCCCTCGATTTCCCTGGGATTCCATCATCAGATCCTGACCTGATGATCATGGGACCAATTGGAAAGTATACCCTTTCAAACAAAAGAAAAATTTTCCAAACAGGTCCAGGCGTTTTCGAGAAATCGGGGAACATACATAAAAAAAAAAAAAAAAAAAAAAAAAAAAAAAAGATTCCGACGAATTGAGAACCTCCTCCTTTTTTTGAAGTCGGTTAATAACAATCGGAGTGCTCATAAGAGCTTGCGTTTGCGCGCCAGTTTTATTACATAAGATTATTTGCAAACTTTTCCTTCGCTTCTAATTTTGTCTTGTAGACTTAAAAAAAGGAAATGAGTCATGACGTAGATATGGATGTCGCTTGCGTGCGCTGAGCATGTTGCACGTGCCTCCCACATCAGAGTACACTTGTCAAAATGTGACAGTGCAAAGGAAATTAGACTTTATACTAGAACGATTGCAGTTTTTTGCCTGTATTTATAGCATCTAGTGTGATGTTTATAGCCATTTCAATTATTATATCAATGCATTAAATAGTCACTGCGTAATTTGACATAATGACTGCTTTTACTTGACTGACGGTAAAGGGCTTCCCACACATGACGACGCCATTATATCGCAGGAACTTGCGATGCGATTTGCTGCAATACGATATCGTGCGGCAAAGCGTTGGTTCAGGTGACCATACCTTGAATGGTGATCAGCCGTTTTGGATGCGTTTTTAGGAATAGTGACGTGGATCGAAAATATTGTTGCACTGCTCTTTTTGGTAAATACATATCTGTAGAAGAATAAGAAGATTTTGTGTTCATCCATTTATTGAACACTGATGAGAAGTTTATTTGAAAGTACCTACCATGGTACTAAAAAAAACTATTTTTATGTTTTTTTAGTATAATTATTTATGTATTTTTTATTTAAAAAATGCCTGTGAAGCCTATGAAAATGTTGGGACTGACTTAAGTAAAGTACAACAAAATCGTCCTACGCAGTCCCAGAGCGGACTAAAATGGTGTAACCAAGTGTTATGTAAAATTGCAGGAAAGCGCGATGCGAATAGCCGGATCCACACCAGACGATCCAAAATGGATCACCAGATCCACGATCCGGGAGCATGAGGCATGGATCATGGATCGTTTCGTCTGACGAACTTAACTTTACTTGCTACCCCGCCGCGTCGCACCGACATGCTCCAACCGATCCACACTGATCCGCCTAAGTATAGCCAAGTATAGCACAGTTGAATAAAGATTTAATTTTTTTCTTTAACTCTTCAACTGGGACATTGTTAATTTCGCGACTAATACTCGCATTTTCCCTCGATCGTCTATGGGTGATTTTTTTGTTCCTTTGATCCCATCATTCTTGTAAAGGGATATTAGACGACAACTTTCAAAATTTTCCATAATGAGTTATCGCGCGCTAGACAAACCTCTACACCGAGCGGGCCGAAAGGCTGAGGCGCCTATGTGCTAGTAACAAAAACCGACAAGTGACGGATTGCTCGCGTCAAGGAGCGCACGTTTCTGCCGCGCAGTTTGGATCGCTCGAGGCAAGTCCACATCAAACGCTCCTATGGAGCGCGCTCCTGCCGTCCGCGATCGGAGCGCGTTGGATCGTCTGGTGTGGATCCGGCTAATTAGATCGGAAGATCTATCGTGGGAGCTCGCAGATATTTGCGATCTTATGCGAATTCGCATTAGTGTCAAGCAGAAGTCGTCATCGTCACACGTCATCCTCCATGCTGATGGCCTATTGTTTTTTGCGAGCTCCATGGTACGAAACGTAAATCGAAATGCTTCTTTGTTATACATATAATAGCTAGCAGTTTAAAAGTTGTATTGCACCATAGCCATAACATAAAAAATAATTAGGATTTATATCATTATCATACTTTAAGCGTAAAAGTTTGAACAAAAAATAATTTGGTGAGACCCTTCAGTCCAACTATTAATTATATCAGACGCCAGCAGGTCAACCTACCTGTACCTAACTGTCAAATTTTACCAATAAAATATTAACCTTCCATCATTGTGATAAGGTTGAAAATCTATTAAAAAAAATTACAGATTGAGGTAGGTTGATGTTCTGGCGTCTGTACCATTCCATATTGTGAACAGCGAGGATTTACTGTAAAAACTCTCGCTAACTAGTTAGTTAACTAGATAGTTAGCGAGAGTTACTTGTAAAAACTCTCGCTAACTAACTAGTTAAGAAAGGCCTCGCTGTTCGCGCAACTGAGTTCAGTTGTGCATACAAAATGTCAGTTGGCACATTCAAAATGAGCAGCTAATCAAGCAACTGAAGCTGGAAAATAGATTTTAAAATTAGTGGAATACAGCGACTATTGATAGACTGTACTAATTGTAAAAAAAGGTGTTGTTGATAGTTTTGAAACAATGATATTCTAATATACAGATATGTTATACACTTACAAAACAACAGAAAAAACTGTTCCGCGCCGAGCGGCAGCACACATACACACTTTTTATTCACACATTACATTTCACTACAAGTAAAAAGGATAGCTTGATAAAACCAATAAGAAAAAAAGTGACAGCTAGATGTTGTCAATTGCGCGTGAATGTAAACAAACATTATTCAAGCCACCAATCACCGCATGTTGGCATCACGACAGAGATAGAACAAATATAATATTACGAAAAAAAATGAAATATATTAATAAATCGAAGTATATTGCGTACTTTTTTTTTTTTTTTTTTTTTCGTGGTAAAATCATCAAATGAGTCCTCCCACCCCGGGCAGGGCGGGAGGGACTGTCAGACTTGTACTGACTAAAATCCACGGTGTCCTTCAATAGCCCGTTATGTCCCGGGGTCACGGTAATGCCGGGCGCGACAGGTCTCCGCCTATCGCCGCCGAGAGGACACGGCGGTGCTCTGCCCAAGCGGGGCAGTCCTGCACCGTATGCTCCACCGTGTCCTCCGGGCGATCTTCGCAGTGGTGACACCCGGGCGTCTCTTCCCTCCTTATCAGACACAGGAACCTCCCGAAACTTCCGTGTCCGGTGAGGACCTGCGTCATGCGGTAAGTCAGGACGCCGTGACGTCTTTCCAGCCACTCCTCAAAGAGGGGTCTTACCGCCGCGATTGCGGCGTGCCCGGACCTCGGTTGCGACAGTCGTCCCCTCCATACTGCCCTGAGATCGCACCGGAGCTCTTCCCGCCGCGCCTCGACTTCTCGGGGCAGCGGGGTTACACCCCGGCGCTGCGCCTCCACGCGCCACTCATAGACGCGCTGGAGGGCAGTCGCCTCCAGATCCCAGGGCAGTAATCCGGCAAGGAGGTTGGCTTTTTCGCCGGCTATCGTGCGGTATCCCCGGATCATCCGGATAGCCATGACCCTCTGGCATGCGACCAACTTTAGTGGTCGCGTCCGGATGCTCAAGGCCCACACGGGGGCCCCGTAGAGGGCCATGGACCGCACGATACCGGCGTACAGCCTACGGCAGGAGGCGTTTGGCCCGCCGAGATTGGGCAGGAGTCGCCTGAGGGCGCCTGCTGCCCGGTTCAGCCTTGGGGCCAAACTCAGGAAATGCTCCCTGAAGTTCCACCGGCTGTCGAGGACGAGTCACAGGTACTTCATCGTCCTCCCGACGCCGATGCGAACCCCCTCCACCGTTATGTGGGACTCGGACCGTGGCGCGTTCAGACGACCATGAAAAGACATGGCCTCTGTTTTGTGCAGCGCCACGAGTCCCAGCTGCCGGATCCTTTCAACGACTGTCGCAACCGCTTGCGTCGCCTTGTCGGCCGCCGCCTGAAAGTATATTGCGTACTTACGTGTGTTATGAGATCCCTTGTGTTTTATTAACTTTGGTATCATAATTGGTAAATTTTCTAAATACACACAATGGCATATTGGATGGTAATTAAGTAGCAGCGCGCAACGTGTCATTCGTATAGTCGTGCGAGAAACAGACTAAAAGCAATACGTCCCAATTAGGACGTTTTCTAGTCTTCACGTTTTGCGCGCTCATAACATATCTGTTTACTAAAATATCATTGTTTTGAAATAAAACATGGCCTCCAAGTGATTTTGCACTGGATGTTGGTCTAACGTAAGCGTTGACCCCGCGTAGGCGTTGACGCCGCCAAATTCGAACGGGTTTTCGTACAATCATTGACAAAATTATTTCCGACGGGAAAAAAGTAAGCGCGAACAAAAGAAGTGTATGCAAAGCTAACCTAACAAAAAATTTGTATTTCTTTAAATCTTGTTAATAAGGTTCCTTTCTCTGAAGCCCTAACCACCGGCAGCTTGGACCCTGTTTCCGATACACACCGTGGTAGTTTTTTGTTATTAATAAAATGCATAAGCAACAATAATGTGAAGGACCACTTGTCTATTTTGACAAGATTTATATTTAAAAAGGTTAAAGTCCCTACGTGTACAGTAAGTGTCGTCAACATGATCCCTACGCTGGGACACCACCTCATACGAAAGTATCCTAAAAAGTCTATTTTTAACAGCCAATGATTTAGACATGATGGTAAAAAAATAGATTTTAGTATCACGAGTTGTGTTTCAAGTCCTGATTTAAATTCTACGCCAATATCCGGCCACTGTGTTTTGGTTGGTTTGTACTTGGCCACAGAATACTTAATAGTACAACAGAAGGACTACTCCAAAAAAAAATCAAACAAATGTAAAATCTATGTCCGAGAGAATAAAGTACATTTTAACTGGCAGCCGTACCGCCCACCTACTTTTATAATAGCCTAAACTTCCCGTGCGCAAGCAAAAATGTACTGAATGGTTACGCCCGAGAGTTTATTTTGGTTTATCTGACGCCAACGACATTAAAAGGTTACTATGGGTCAAGCTCAATAGGGTTGCGACTTGCGAGTTTAGGCACAAATAGGTAGGTACCTATGCGTATTTTATGCATTTGTTAAATTACATTATTACCATAAATACCTATGTTCCTCAAGGAATTTTGTTTTTATCATCAGCCTATATCTTTTTGGTTTCGTCATCGATTACTACATACATTATTGATTGTTAGCACAGAATGTTAACAGTAGGTAGTCTAGGTACCTACGGAACCTTACGTGAGGAATAATATTTATAATAATATTATCTTTTCTACCTATTATTGTTATATTTTTGAACATTTATCTTACAAAAAAAAAATATATTTAAAAGATTTTTATCGTCTATGGCAAAATAGCCAGTCCTTATTATTTTGCACTCAACCTAGTAACCGACCAATTATTATCGCATACTGTCACAGGCCCCGCGTTGCGTGTCTTTGTAGGTAGGTAAAAAAGTGGCGCGCGAATTACGACCGCTGACCTTGAATGCGTAGTGTGGCCATTTTCTGAGTTAGAACTTTTAAACAGCAACGCAAACATTTTTCTACTTTCTACCGATCCTAATTCTTAGTACTCAGCTTAAGGTGAGTGAGAGTGTCGTCTTTTTATCTTGGCTGTCCAGTAGGCTCACCCCCCCCCCCCACTTACCCCCGTGTCTATAAACAAGTCAAAGGTTTTACTTGAGTAAATGTCATTATTTAAGAGACGATATTTATTATGTAGATTAATAATTGCTTGAAGTTTGAACTGTAAAAATATAGAATTCTTACCTTTGCTTTGTTTGACGGTTCCCACTTCGTTTAAATTTATGTCTATTGCATAAAAAAAATTGCATAAGTAATTGCTTAAGCTAAAGTAATTACTTTCACTTGACTATAGATACGGCTGTGTATCTCGCCTCATTTCCAAACTTGTAACCTACCTAATCATGATCAGTTAAGCCCATACTTCACAAGCAGGGAGATAATTTTGTTGATCATTACTAAATATGTACTATATATTTTTTTTCTTCATAATAATATTGTGTTATTAATTTACCAAAAGCACCTAAAGCAAGAAACTTGTGCGTAACTACACGTAACGTAACAAAAATATTAAGGAGACGGAGCGCGTGCGGAACGGGTGGCGCGTGGCAGCCGTAGTGAATGGGCCACGACATAATGGCCCCGCAACTACTTGCAGTTTTATGCCTACACCGCGGAGTGAGACAGGCCTGTCTATGGCAAAATAGCCAGTCCTTATTATTTTGCACTCAACCTAGTAACCGACCAATTACTATCGCATACTGTCACAGGCCCCGCGTTGCGTGTCTTTGTAGGTAGGTAAAAAAGTGGCGCAGCGAATTACGACCGCTGACCTTGAATGCGTAGTGTGGCCATTTTCTGAGTTAGAACTTTTAAACAACAACGCAAACATCTTTCTACTTTCTACCGATCTTAATTCTTAGTACTCAGCTTAAGGTGAGTGAGAGTGTCGTCTTTTTATCTTGGTCGTCCAGTAGGCTTACCCCCCCCCAATTAGTATCTCGCCTCATTTCCAAACTTGTAACCTCATGATTAGGTATCATGATCAGTTAAGCCCATACTTCACAAGCAGGGAGATAATTTTGTTGATCATTACTAAATATGTACTATATATTTTTTTTCTTCATAATAATATTGTGTTATTAATTTAACAAAAGCACCTAAAGCAAGAAACTTGTGCGTAACTACACGTAACGTAACAAAAATATTAAGGAGACGGAGCGCGTGCGTAACGGGTGGCGCGTGGCAGCCGTAGTGAATGGGCCACGACATAATGGCCCCGCAACTACTTGCAGTTTTATGCCTACACCGCGGAGTGAGACAGGCCTGACTTGGCACACAAACTGATTGGAAATGAATAATTTACGGAAATTAGTCCAATTGTAATATTGAAACTTAGTTTGGCGTTCCAGAGGGTTATGTGGCAGAGTGTGATGACGTCACCTACACACTGCATATTTGTAGAATGCTGAGATATTTTATAACAACTATGAAATAACTAATTATAAGCGTATTCAAAGTATTTTTTAATAGGGAGTGAAAGTTATTTTTTAAAGTAAACGCATATCCATCCATCTGTCCACTTTCGTTGGTAATTATAAGGGTTTTGTTTATGAAAAATGTTGATATATAGCAACATTTTTCATGAATGCCGTCACGTGGCTTTCAATACTGTAAAAACGTTTTTGTTCCTTTGTAAAGCTCGTTTGTTTGATGGGAAGACCCCCGTGAAATAAAGAAGTGTGACTTTGCATAGGTAGGTACAGGGTCTTCAGTTTCGTACTTTGTAGGGTTTCATACATCAAACGAAATAAACGGAACCCTAAGCGCATCAGTTTACCCCTTTTGCCGAAAATTTAATTAATTTAAGTCAACACAATAGATTCGATCATTTAGGCTACGAATTTATGTCAAATATTTATTTGTTTTCGTCGTAAAATACATAAGTATAAGTTCTTTCTTTTAATTAAAAAGTCTCAGAAATAAAGAAAAAGTCTGAAAAAAAAAATTTTGTAGTATTATAAAAAAACTATGTTAATGGTACACAATCAAACTACAAAATGTACTAGCAAATTTATTCCATCGCTCTTTGTATGAAAGGCAACTGTGCGAGTCGGGCTCGCTCCTGGCCGGTGTTTTTGTAAACAATGTTACTGTAAAAGTTTAATATTTTCCCTAACTAGCGACCCGCCCGGCTTCACTCGGGATCAATATAGAATAAAAAAAAAACCTGCCAAGTGTGAGTCGCACTCGCCCATAAAGGGTTCCGTAGCAGCAAGTAACATAATATAACAGCTGTCGTACATATATTAGATGGTTGTAGGTTACTTTGAAAGGTAAATTGCGGTTTACTATTTATGACATATTAATAAAAATAATTACTTGATCTCGTTCCAACCAATTTTCGCTGGAAGTTTGCATGGTAATGTACATCATATAGTTGTTTAGTTTTATCATTCTCTTGTTTTAGAAGTTAAAGGGGGGGGGGGGGGGGCACACACACATTTTACCACTTTGGAAGTGTCTCTCGCGCAAACTGTTCGGTTTAGAAAAAAATGATGTTAGTAACCTCAATATCATTTTTAAAGACCTATCCATAGATACTCCACACGTATGGGTTTGGAGAAAAAAAAAATTTGAGTTTCAATTCTAAGTATGAGGAACCCCCAAAATTTGTTATTTTTTATTTTTGTGTGAAAATCCTAATGCGATTCACATAATACCTACATCTATTTACCAAGTTTCAACAGGATAGATCTTATACTTTTGAAGAAAAGTGGCTATGACGTACGGACGGATAGACAGAACATGATGAATCTAAAAGGGTTCCGTTTTTTGCCATTTGGGTACGGAACCCTAAAAACGTGCACTAACTACTGCCATAGAATATTTATTCACGCGAAGCGTTGCAGAAAGTTACCAAAAACGTTTCAAAAAAAGGGAAGTAAAGATTCGGCTACGACTTGCGACACGAGAGACGAGGAGTTCGATAGCCTAATTTGGAAGGGGTCTGGAGAACTTATCCAGAAGACGCGGGTTCGAGTCCTACTCGTAACTGAATTATTCTTTTTTCAAAAATGCTTTTTTCGACTAGCTGCGCAGGAGTCAATCGCTCAGCCTCTGTGCCAACCGTGCCGTCATACTACTTTACTATATTATAATACCTAATAGGGTAAGACGTTAGGGTGGGTTCATATCTGACGGAACATCCGTCAGATACGAACCAAAACCGTTAGAAAAACACTTGGCCGTTCACACTTGACGCACAAACGGATCGTCCGTTGAGTCTGAACGGTGAACTGTTTTTTTGACAACTCGCGACGGATGTTCCGTCAGAAATGAACCCACCCTAAATCCATGTAACCGAATATTTGTTTTTACAGGTGACCAACTGTTAAGGTGCCGGTTGGCGCGCGAGACCGCGACTGGAGACCGCGACACTTGTCATTACCTAATGTTAAGTAGTGTCACGGTCTCACTGAAAAAAATAAAACGAGACTTTCTAACTGTTCTTGAACAGTAGAAAAAAACGGTTCCGGAACTTATTTATACGTTAAAATAATTGATTACGGATAGTGCACTGAAATGGGCAAAAACAGTAAAGAGCTAAACAGTTATTTCAACTGTATGAACAGTAAAGTCTACTGAAACAAACAGTTCCTTGTAAGTAACCGACAGTAAAATCTACTGTTATAACCTTTGATTAAAATAAAATAGCGGTAGATATGTCACTACACGATAGCGCATGGACCGCATAAATTAGGTTAAATTGGCCTAACAGTCCTCAGTCGCAATACGAGTAGATTTCGGTTGAGACGTGTGTACGTGTATATTTCAATTTTGAAGAGCGGGATAGAAACATACAATGCGATAATGTGCGACAAGTTTGGCTAATACAAGGCCGTGCAGCCGCCCGCCGCCGCTCGGCGCGGCGTGGCGACTACTAACGAACTAATACGAAAAGCGGTGATGCTCCGTCTTGGTCGTACGCTACCTTTGTGCATTATTCTGTCTCTTTCTTTGTTGGCGTGTAATAACAATGTTTGTTTGTGCGAGTAAATGTGTCTGTGTACGTACAAGAGTCACTGTTTGAATACTTAACGTAAGAACGTAACATATCTACCGCTATTTTATTTTAATCAAAGGTTATAACTCAACTGTTTTTTTTCAGTTAGTTTTACTGCTTTGGACAATAGGCTCTATTTTTACTGTCCAAAACGGTGAATATATTACCGAAAAATCGGTTGGGATTACTGATTTTTTTTCAGTGCTCCTGTCGCGGTCTCGCGCGCGAACCGTTACCTATACATTGCCTAATGTTTAGTGTCGCGGTCTTCTGTCGCTGTCTCGTGTCGCGGTCTCGCGCGCGAACGCCACCTTTAGATCGTGGCGACGCGCGACGCCGTCTGCTGCACTGACAACTGTATGAAAGTCAGTTTAGTATTTAGTTAATTGCAAACAGACAGACAAGGCGGGGATTTTTTTAATATAATATGTAGTGGTTTCGCTGTAAAACTTATTGTTGCTATGAATTCTCAGTATGTACTAGTAGAAGCTGGCAGATTTTTTTTTTGTATCCTCGTGTATATAACAATGTTTTTTACTGTTTTTCTGTTGCAATCACATCTATTGTTTGTACTTAATAAACTAAGTAGTTACTAAATAAGCTCAGATACGAACAAAATTTAGAGAGGCTTGAAAGTAGCCGGTGATGGAAGGTACGAAGTGAAAACTGTACTTACATTTATTTAATTTAATACTTCGATCAATAATCGAAGATTTAATAGCATTAGACATTAGCCGCGATTAACGCTCTCCTGAACTCGGACACAGATGTGTTAAATAAATTACAGGTATAGTAATACATATAGTGTAATTATCTATGTATGATTAAATAGTGTAATTGGCTTCGGCCTTTCTATTAACATAAATAAATGTATGTATAATATATACCTACCACTTCAAATCTTGCTCACTAGCATTGTTAACGTAGCATAAGCTTTCTTGATATTTCTCGTGCCTGCTCCAGGGAAGACGACCACCGCTACCATCTAATAAGTTACGATTACTATTACAGCACACACGTAAAGCATATAGATAGATTTACACAATCTAAGTATGTTTGCATTATCTATTTATACATATAATAAATCTGTAGAAGGGTCAATTCTGTACATTGAAAATATTGAAAAAATAAATAGCGGGGGGTGTTACTGGATCGATACCAAACCCAAATATGTGATTAAAAAAATTTTTGTCTGTCTGTCTGTCTGTCTGTATATGCAGGCATCACGTGAAAACCAACGGTTCGATTTCGATGAAACTTGGTATAATTATACCTTATTATCCTGGGCATAAAATAGGATACTTTTTATCCTAGAAAAATACGTAGAAAAAAAAAACTGTAACAAACCCTATTATGGAACCACTGGCGACACCTATTATCAAGTAGAACATTACGCCACGCCTGCCTCCATTGATTTCTAAAAAGGTTCCACCACTCACCACTAGATGGCGTTGTGCCTATGACGCGCATTTCTGAATCGCGGTGTTAAGATTCTCCGAGAGTTAATGACTACCGCGACTTTATTATTTTTCCGTGTGACTCAACTAACAGTGCACTTGCGGGCTACGTCCTAATTGGAATAGCTACACAAGACTCGGCTATTAAGTTTTATCATAAAGTTAAACAGTAATTCAATTCTGTTATTTTTGGTTTAGAGGACCAAAAACCCGTGCTTTTCAGCGCGACCTTTTTGATTACTGTTCCGATCAGTTATTTGTAAATACAAGGTCGGAATTACTATGAAAAAAATACTTACTACAGAACGCGAGCTCAACAGCAGTAGCTCAATAGATCTCCTTAATTATTATAGGCTTAGCCGTATTTGGGTCCAATAGATATTTATAAGATGTCATTGTCAGAGTTACTCAAAATGGAGAAATAAACCATCCACGCGAAGACCGACATCCGCGCGGACGGAGTCGCGGGCGGAAGCTAGTCTGTAATATACCTAAACTAAGTAGAAGCTTAATGTTGCATTATTAGCACAACTTAGGTAAATGGTATTCTTGATTCTTAGGAGTGCTCTTAGCGTTCATTAGGGAGAGGATATTACTAGTGGAATAGTCCATACTAGATCTGCCTTGTGTATAACTTTGATAGCACTAATGTATACGAGGCTTTACTACAACCACGTAAAAATAACTCTCACGGTAAAACCTTACAAAATTTTCGGGAGCATTTTCCCTTTCATTGTGCAACGTTTCAGATGTAAAATTAAAGGAGCCAGATGGAAGCCGTAAAATAATTCATTAGGTGCGTCTCCACAGAGAGCGCGAGGCATTTTCCGCGCGAAGCGGCTCGGTTGGTGTGGACGTGTCTCGGGCGAGGCCAGTGACAGCGCTGCCGCCTTCGAGCGACCGAGCGCCCGAGCCATCCAGTGTCGGCTTTTGTTTTACTCGCATAATTGTTTCGTGACTCGGTCGAAAAACAATAGACGCGTCCACACAGAGTGAGCAGCCTCGCTTGTCAGTTTTCTCGCGCAGCAAACGCTTCGCGAGGCTGCGCGCTCTGTGTGGACGCACCTATTTAGAATCACTAACACAATGGTTTAACGATATTTATACTGATAGTTTGTATACTGTTGCACTGTGCAACTTTGGTGTAATAGAATTAACCGCAACTACATGTACGTTTGTAACAATATGTTGCAGTTCCAACTACAATCTGTTTACAGTTTGAACATTAACATACAATTGGGAAGCAAATTTACTCGTATTATTTAACTAAACACAAGTGAAATATAATAGTTTCGCTACAGCTCACGGCCAAACTGCCAAAGCAATTAGTTGGGAGTGCCCCCTTTACGGACAATATTTGTAAATGTATAGACCCTAAAGTTAATATTTAATTATTAGTGGAAGACTTGTGCCACCATTTTGCTCAATTAGTTCACTTGGTCCGGAACAGTAGTAATACTTGTCTTTGATATTCTTGCCAATTTGTTATGTGAAGGGATCTTACTTCACGCATTTCAAACTTCTATAGGTATAAATAGGTTTTCTTGTTGCTATGTTTATGTATTTTACATTATAAATAAACGCAGCCATTAAAATTACGTGTTTCCGAGCGGTGTGATTGTGTTAAAACGTGAAATTCATAAAGAAATATTCGCTTTTCATCAGTGATACATTGCGTATCTGCAGTGGAACCAATTTATTTGTTTTTATTACTTATTATCCACAATTGCAGTCGCCACCGCCTATTTTTTCAGACGTTTGATGAAATTATTAGCAACAATTACTAGACTACTTAATTGCAGATTAAAATGGGTGTTAAAATTAACTATTGTGAAAAATGATAGAAACTACATAATTGAAGGCCAAAGATTTAATAGACAAGTAATTTAAGTTAGGCTATTCAGGCCATTTAATAATATTTTTACACAATCAATAACGCCAGATTTTCTATCTACAGAATAATCACTCATACATCAATAAGTACATACTATGTTTACGTAGGTATCATATACCTATGTCGCCCACAATACAGGATATATGTATGAGAGCAGCGCGCTTATTTAAAAAACAGGCCAAGTGCGTGTCGGGTCACGCACAGTGTAGGGTTCCGTAGTTGCCCATCAAAATACTTATGCGAACTAACTAAACTGATTCGCTGAATTTAATTTTAATTTAATTTACGTACAACTACGTTAACATTTATTAGGTACAATAATATCCAGCACCAAAGTCTATGTAAAGACGAATCAAATGACCCTAAGCTCAGTAGGATTGAGTTGTTGTATAAGAAAGAACTCGTGGTTACCTTCCAGCTCTATCATCAGACCATGGACATCATCCAACATCAATGTCTATGTAATAAAGACGACTCTAACGAGCCGAAACTCGACGGGATTGAGTTGTTATCAAATCGCTTCAAGAATGATTTAAAATTTAAAGAGTTCCCACGATTTCTCCAGGATTCCATCATCAGATCCTGACTTGATGATCATGGGACCAATTGGAAGGTGTACTCTTTCAATCAAAAGAAGAATTTTAAAAATCGGTCCAGGCTCCAGGTTGAGAAATCGGGGAAAATACATAAAAAAAACCGGCCAAGTGCGAGTTGGACTCGCCCATGAAGGGTTCCGTAGTAGCAAGCATAGATTATAATATAATTATATTGAGATTAGTAAGTAATATACACAAACAATAAAAATAACTTTGTTTTTCATAGTTTTTGTATGAATAGCAAAGTTATATTTGCGGTTTTTGAAAATGTACTATATCTCAAAAACTGCTTACTGTATCTCTTCCAAACCAATTTTCGTTGGAAGTTTTTGTTGAGGTCTACATTATACCTATATATTTTTTTAGTTTTGTCATTCTCTTATTTTAGAAGTTACAGGGGGGGGGGACACATTTTACCAATTTGGTAAAATGTTTTGTTTTGTTCAGTTTAGAAAAAAATGGTCTTAGTAACCTCAATATCATTTTTAAAGACCTATCCATAGATACCCCACACGTATGGGTTTGGGTATATTTTTTTTGAGTTTCGATTCTAAGTATGGAGGGCACCGCGACACACGGACGGACAGACAGACAGACAGACAGACAGACATGACGAATCTATAAGGGTTCCGTTTTTGCCATTTGGCTACGGAACCCTAAAAAGATTATGACGAATTGAGAACCTCCTCCTTTTTTTGAAGTTAGTTAAAAATAGTTGACAATAAAAACCTACCAATCCCCAAAACATACCCACCTATTATAGCTGTAAAAATAAAGTTGACAAACTTACATTTGCAGTTGAAGAACATGTTCTCCGATACATTTTGTTTAGGAAAATATGTTATCCAAGTACGTTTTATAAGTTGGTCGACTATTACTCGTAAACTTGTAAAGCCTACTTAGTCATGATAATTTTCTTTCAAACTTCGTTATACAGGGTGTTAGGGACATCGACGCACAAACGGATACCATGGGTCCAGGACATGATTCTGGACCCCCCCGTGTTGGAATTTTTCGGGGGTTTGTTCCTATTTTTTTATTTTTATAAGTTTGTTTTTTTTTTTAATAGTGAGCCGCGCTTAACGTGCTACAGGTACTGTGGTACTGGGCACAGTATTTAGGTATACGATGACCTTTCATTATAAACATCTAAGAAGACACACACACACATTTCTAGTTTTATTTACATTGCTACTTTTAGTGAAAGTTGTGAATTAATTACTTTTTTATTAAAAATCTCATTGGGTTAGGTAAGAATAACGATTATGAACAGGCTAAAGTAAAAAAACTCCATATTTTTTTTTTTAATTTTTGAAAATTAGGAAAAATCCGACGAAAAATTCCAACAGGGGGGGGGGGTCCAGAATCATGTCCTGGACCCATGGTATCCGTTTGTGCGTCGACGTCCCTAACACCCTGTATATACTACTATCGTGAATTTTTTCACACCCCCAAAGATAATTAACTTTGCATGAGCAATTTAACTTCGTTTTAATCATTAAAAACGAAGTTAACGTCCATCTGTTAAGTTTTCTTTACATATTTAGGTACAGATTTTTAGTTATTTTTGTTGCTTGCTCGAAAGTAATTTCTTTTTACATCTATTTCCTAAGCAGGTTACGTTAGATATAAGGCGTTCGTCGTACTAGTAATGTTTGTCTTTCTAGTTTCTTCTTAAGCCTTTGTCGGAGCTGAGTAGGATAGAAGGTAGGGTAAGAAAATAGTGTTTGTGTAGTCTACGGATGTTTCGCATATATCCTTGTAAGATTTGTAAACACACGCCACAAATTACTAGGTAGGTATATGTGCGATTGCAATCATGCCGTGGGATATATTTTTAAAATAAACAAAGAGTAAATTCTTATATTACAATAGTTGTTACTTTATTTTTCCATTGTAATAAAGCCTTCACTAATACCCAATTAGGCGAGTACAAACAATAAGCCTTGAACACTGAACAACTATTAAAGTTGTTTAAACTGTAGGTAAAGGTATATGACTAGAAATTTCATTTTTTTAATTAATTAGTTATTGTACTTTTTAACTGACTTCAAAAAGGAGGAGGTTATCAATTCGACTGTATTTTTTTTTTTTATGTTTGTTACCTCATAACTTGCGTCTGGGTGAACCGATTTTCATGATTCTTTTTTTATTTGAAAGCTGATGCTTCCCGTGTGGTCCCATTGTCACCATTTCAATATCTGATGATTGGATCCTGGAGAAATCGAGGGCAACCCTCAAATTTTATAGGCCCACACATCGTTTTTCGCAAATATTATGAAGTAATTTAAGTACTTGCGTATAGTAATCATCATCTCATGTAGCTGAGCTGATGATAGAAGGTTCAACAACTCCTTAACAATAAGGAGTAGGCGTCGACTGATTTAGTAAATTATTTTTTTTCATTAAGTATTTCAAAGCACTACAATTTAATAAAGGTCTGGAGTATATCTGATGATGGAGCCGAGAGACAGTCGAGGGAACTCCTCAACGATTCACAGCAGCTACCTTGTGTTTGAGCTTAATTAATTTGTAATGATAAGAACTTTACACCTAGATGAGTTGTAACTGTTATTAGGGGTCTGATGACGAAGACGAAGGACAGTTCAGGGAATTCCTCAACGGTTTATAGTAGCTACCTTGTGCTTGGACTTAATTCATTTATATTGATGAGAACTTTACACCTAGATGGGTTGTAACTGTAGGGTTCTGATGATGAAGACGAAGAACAGTTCAGGGAACTCCTCAACGGTTTACAGCAGCTATCTTGTATTTGGACTTAATTCATTTATAGTAATGACCCATATGGGTTACTGTTCGATGCAGTATACCTGCCATTTGGTCCCATAAAAAAATCATTTATTTTGGTGTTCTTGCTTATTGTGTATATGGGCGATGTTATAACCGGTGCTAAGGATTTTGACAAGAAAAATTATGTTTTTGACAAGAATTTTGGTTGAATATTTAAACTAAAAAGGGTAAAATAAAAAAGTTTTTTTAAAAAAATGTAACCGACTTCTAAAAAAAACAACCACTAAAAAGGGTGAAATAACCCACCAAAAACTTTTTTTTCGGAAGTCGGTGGCAAAAAAATCAATGAAATAAAAAAGCAAAGCCACCGACTCCCGAAAAAAAAGTTTTTGGTGGGTTATTTCACCCTTTTTAGTGGTTGTTTTTTTTAGAAGTCGGTTACATTTTTTTAAAAAAAACTTTTTTTTTATAGAATTACTGGTTGGTAACTTAGTTGCAAAATAAGAATTAAAAAAAACATTTGTTATAAATTATTGCGATCGGTTTGTAAGATATATAATAGCAAAACTCGTACTTGTTATTAGTGTTATAACGGAGGGCCTCCGTTATAACACTGCCTTCTTGGCGAAGGCGGAGACGGATACGGAGGCGTAATAAGGCCAGCTCCACACGTTGGTCCCAACGCTCGCACCAACGTTGGACTGCAAATTCGGTGAGGCGTACACACGTTGGCTAATAAACTAGTTCTGTCCTGTCAGGGCCAATGTGAAGATGTCCGATACAGAAATCGAAACTGCTCTGAGTGCTTTTATAGCACTGAGTGCACACATTTATATTTGTTACTGAGAAAAAATAAAAAGTCACGTCAAAGTAGATGTTATGCACTCCATTTTAAATATTCTATTACCATCAACAACAAACTACAATTACATCAGCAGTTGTTTACAGGTGCTGCTGTAAAGGACTGTATCCTATATTTAAATTTTCTTTCTTTTGATAAAGTTCAATAACTTCTATGACTTTTTCATTTGTCCATGTCGGTGGCGATTTTGTGGATGAGGAAGCCATTCGCGCTCGACGTACGCACTCGCTGCGTGTTGCAACTGAACTGAGCAAAGCACCAACGTGTGGACAGATCGCGAGCGTTGGCGCAGATTCCTTTGTTGAAACCGACACGAGCCGGCCAACTACCAACGCTCGCCCCAACGTTGGGACCAATGCCATTTTCTAGATCCACACGTTGGACGAGTAGCATTGGGGCCAACGTGTGGAGCCGGCGTTACCGTATGAGGAGGAGGGGTAATTGGAAAATTCGAATGAAGTAATTTGAAATGCCTATTGAGATGTCGAAAAAGGACCTTTAATTGAATATTCCTATAAGTACCTTTGAAAAAAAAAAACAAGTAATAATAATCCAATTTAAATTAATGTACTATACATTTTAAAACGGTATAGTTTAAATAAATGTACAGCATTTCAACTAATACTGTACTACCACTGACCAAATACATTAATTTTTTGTTTTTTTGCGTGGTAAAATCATCAAATGAGTCCTCCCACCCCGGGCAGGGCGGGAGGGACTGTCAGACTTGTACTGACTAAAATCCACGGTGTTCTTCAATAGCCCTTTATGTTCCGGGGTCACAGTAATGAGATAAGTCCCGCGACCTCGGCAGGCTTTGGCCCTCTAGAGGGGAGCCCCGTCATTATGCTGACGCTCTTTGAGGCGCGCGTGGAACACAACGCGCCGTCGACCCGGACATGGTCCATGGTCGGACAGCGAGTTGCCCTTTACTCGCCGCCCGCATGCCCGCGCCTACGGTAGCCGGAGATCGTCTTGCGACGTCCGTCGCCGTGGGCGTCCACTACCGCGGACTGACCAAATACTTGGCCATAAATTCTTAAAAACAATCACGGTTCAATTACAACTACGAGAACACAACCAAGCAATTCCACAAAATTGATTCCTGTCTTTTGACGTACCTACATCCCGCTTCTCTCTACCCGCTGCCGGTATACTCCGTGTCTCCATATACCACTTTTACATCTCCGTAAAAACTTTACGGAGGCGGATGCAGAGGCGAAAGATTTTTTGCGGAATTTCCGAAAAAAAAAGAATCGTGTCAGCTCAGTTCTACCAAAAATAATGCAACAAAACATTTTTTATAACCTAAGGTACATACTACCAACATAAAATATATCCCATTTCCAATCAGTGAATGCGAAATAATTTAAAACCTGTTCTAAGAATACAGTTTAATTATATGTATATGAGACAAATCTTACTGAATATTTATTGCTCTCTTCTTATATTTTTACATAAAATTTACACTTCTAATTATTTAATGAATATTCATTTATCAATGTATAAATTTCATGTCCTACCTACTTAATAAATGATTTATAAATGAATTTACATTAGATAATTATAAGTAAATTGAATTAATCAGAGATTTTGATTTTTTGGTTTTTATTTAAGATATCTAACCCAAACAATCCATGTAGTGGAGTGCCGTAAGGCGTAAAATTAGTAAAACCTCGGAATCCAAGGCCAGTCAATGAATCTTCATAATTATAATTGATTGAAACTAGAAAAATGTTAAAAAAAAACAATTTTTGCCCGATCTTAATTTTATTATTATTAAAATAAATAATTATTATTATACAGAGACTCTCTTTTAAATTGGCCAAAAGGGAGAAATCAAGATCCGTAAGAGATACGAGAAAACTTTCTTGGAAACCTTTAACTATTTTTTGATGATGACAATTTTGGCGTTTATATTTTTTTGGTCAAGTGTGAGTTGTCCACAAAAATTAGTGAAGCTGGCCAAATTTTTTTTAATGCCATTCGACTCTGTTTCATGTATGGATCATTTCATTGTATCGGAAGAAAAAAATCGGGATGGCGGAAGTTAGTCATATTTACCAGAATATTTTACAGCATAAAGTGTATTAGTTAGTAGTGGTCAGTGTTTCATTAGATTTGACCCACTTCTGTTGCACAGACATTTTCCTTCCCATACAATGAAATGATCCTTACATGAAACTAAATCAAATATCATCTTAAAAAAAAACTTGAGAGGTGTCAAGGGACACCCGGTGGAACGAAGTTACTGTATGACACTCAACAAAAATAATCGTCGCGACACCACACTATTCAATGCGACCGAATTAAAATGGTTGTCTTGTTTTTTTACCGATTTATCCTACTGGTGGGAATCAGTTGGTCAAATCGGTAAAACAAGTGTAGGCGTGAAAACATTTGCTTAACGATAGCAAGTAAAAAAAAGGTTCAAGCGATTTTCGACCCTCCCCGCTCCACCTCACTCCATCCCACTCCACTCCACTCCACTCCGATACGCTCCGATCCGCTCCAATCCGCTCCGAACCGCTCCGATCCGCTCCGATCCGCTCCGATCCGCTCCGATCCACTCTGATCCGCTCCGATCCGCTCCGCCCCATTTTCTATATGTGGTTAAAAACACATTTCAAGAATTTATATGAAGATTCATTGACTGGTCTTCATTCTCTGGATTCCGAGGTATAAACCTTACGGCACTCCACTAATGTTAATATGTTAACACCTTTCTCAAACAGTTTTCATGCGTGACAGAACCAACGACAATATAAATAGGCTATTAAGATAACGTTTTATTTAAATGTGGGGAAAAAACAAAAATAACATTGAGAAAACGTTTTATTATAATTGTGCCGCGAGCATACCTAACTTATATACTTGTCTACTTACATATACAACAAACGAGAGATAATTGCTTCAGAGACGCTCAAGTACCTTCGCTTAGTCCCATCGAGATGAAGTATTCCTCGGGACCTACTTAACATTAATGTAAAGTATGAAGACAATCGAAAAGGGCAATGACTATAGAGTCTGTGTTAGAGTCTAATCACCAATATTGACTTATCTCTCTGTCTCCCCTTAATTAGTCAGTTCTGGTTCCTGAAGATGCCATGAAAATATCAATTAGTATTCTACAAGGGGCAAGTGTCAGGCATTGGGAATCCAATTTAGATTGAATAAGCATTTGTCACAGCGATAAGTTAGTCAGATCTTTAGACTCCTGGCTTTCTGTAACGCCTGACTGGGTTTGTGTCTACCTAAGATTTAGAAAAGCAAATGAATCGTGTCAACCTTAGCTCTTAGTGTATTGAGTACATTTAAGAAGCCTTTATACAACAGCACTGTATACTAACTTAACTAGTCTTTGGTTTAAGGAAGGTAGTACGTGTTTTGTTTACGGAAACTTGATTATGTAACAGTTAAGGAATAGTTACTTAAAATACGTTACATAATGTATTATTAAACAGTTTGTTGTCAAGGTAAGAGCGATATTTTTTGGGATCTACCTACTCAAACGGAACGGTTATTACTGTCTTTCGTTTTTGTATCTCCTGCTACATTTAGAAAGGCAATTAAAAATATAATAACAGCCTATCCAAATAAAGGTTTGTGTAACTCAAGCAAGCTTAGTAAAGAAATAATAAAAAAATTTGTTACTTTATCTTTTATTTTTCATGTAATCTTCGTGTATTTTACATTATAATTCGAGCACTTATAGAGCATATTTTATACATAATTTACTTTTACCTACTACTTACGTACTGATATAAAATAAACAATAACAATAATTATATTTTAAGTAGTTTTTAGTTAAATGATCTACAAATAACATCCTGTATTGCCATTGCAAATACGACAAAATTTCACTAAAGAGAATCGTACTTACTAACATTCATTCAGTTGAGTTTCCGTATAAATCTTTTAATCCAAAAGATTCTCTCCATTAATAATAATAAGTAATGTCTACAAAAAGAAAACAATTTACATCCTACAGACATGTATGTACAATTTATTTTGTTTAAAAATCTTATATCTATTTGTCAAACTAAGATTTCGTAGCCAAAATATATTGAAATAAATTGAATTGCTTAAACAATAAATGCAAAACAAAATGTTTCGAGAGCGATTACGAGTGAAAAAAGTAGATGCTAACTTTAATGAATGTATTGTGTATTGCTGGCTGTTCAGTTTCAGTTTCAAGCGTTGGCAAACTTCTGTGTTTAATTGTACAGTGTTTTAAGAGGTATCGCGAAGATAATTATAAAAAAAAATTCACGGAATTGTAGACCGCTGCATAATTAGCGTACTTAACGTGAAACTTCTTAAATCTTTAATTAGATTAATTTCATGCTTCTAAAGGTAATTCTCTTTACTAAGCAACATGATCACTCGAGCTAGACAATAGACATCACTAAAGTCTATTGAAATCTGTTCTAGATTAATCTCAACGAAGATTTATTGTATCGTGAACGAGGCGACGCGCGACGATGTAACCCGATTGAGACAACATAAAATACAGACGACTACAGTTGGTAATACTGAAGATGCTGTGTCTTAGCAAAATAGTTGTTGAACTTGACCCTCAAAGTGTGGATCGATAAGAAAAAAAAAGCGTGTAATTAAGCCGTTTCTTTTGGACAACCAGTTAATAAAAGATCTAGTAAATAATGGATCTGAATGATGAGTTTCTGAGAAAAGTATCAGAATCTGTATTTATAAAAGTAGAATTTGACCGGCTGACGATTGACCGATGAAGAAGTTTTGTATGAAATTGATTTTTTTATCCGATGTACTTCAAACTTCGAATGTAAAAATTTATCAACCAAATTTATAAGACTTGGTTTCAAGATCTTTGGAAATTCCAAAACCAAAGGGATAACTGAAAATCTAAGGGGAAAATACGAAATCCTCCTCGTGGACGAAGTCGTGGGCGGCTTGCTAGTAATATAAATGGTCCGAATCCTAGGAAAATATAAAGTTTCGAAGCAGCAACCCAAGGACGATCGTGATTCAAATTTACATTTCCAAGTAGTTTTTATTCTACTACAACGAGGCTTATGTATATGGCAGCAGAAGATTAAATTTTAAAACTTGGTGTGTTTGTACTGCTTCGAAGCACAGCGTTTCTGAGCGCAGTACACGCGTAGTATTTGCGTAGTCGACTATATATTCTGTTACACTTCTTTGTTTACAAAATATAGTTGACTACCAAATACTACTTGTTCGTCATACAAAGGCAAACTCTATTTGTGTGAGATTTTGATAGTTTCAACCAAAATTAAGTTCAATATGCTAGGTGATGTTTTAGCAGTTACAAGGTCGCCTGCACCTGTGTCTGCACTTAGTTTCGAGATGCAAGATCCAGGGATTCATCTAAAAAAAGTGAACATTAAAAACAGGTCAATGCCTGAAGACCTATGAAAAACCTTCCTTTCAAGTATTAAATATTAATAACCCTTTTTCCTAGAAAATTCCAAGAGAAGACCTAACCTGTAAAATGCAAAAGCAATAGGTACATAAACCTACAGGACACCGATGGCAGGTATTTGGTCCCATATGCTGTGGAGCGTCCCTGTCGTCATATCCGTTTTGATGCCATTTTAACAAGGGACTTTACCTGCCTAAGTAATCCTCACAACAAAATCCTGTCTCACGTAACTACGTATGTAAATGTTGTTGAACCAGCGAATCGAACGTTAATTCAAGGCCTCAGAGGCTTTACTTGCATGCACTGGGTCAATGAGACAGGTTTATGATTCATTTAGCAATATTCAAGATCGAAAACTGTTTTGCACTACTTTTAAATAAGTATGGCGTAAACACTGCGGTGCAGTCTGGCAATATCAGCAGAGTTAATAATAACAAATAAAATTCCTTTATTTCAGATGATTCAACTTTAAGTTTTGAAATGACTGCTGCAAGTCAATGGTTTCAAATAAACGCCAAATTCATAAAAGTTCATTCAAATGGCATTTGCACATACTGTAACATGGTTGTGTATTTTTGATGTAAGACTTTCTAAAACTATATTTTTTTAATGAGGCCTTAACCGAGTAGTCGAAACGCAAGGGCTAGATAAAAAAGGTGTCAAGTTAGTTGATTAATGAACAGAGTATCGGACTTGGACAACAATCGTGTTAAGTGAGCCGTGTATGGCCGCCGCGCAGGCAGCCAACGGCCGTCGCCGGTAACTAGTAGTTTCCGTTTCTACACCTCCCAGATGAACGACAACAGCTCGAACTTGAAACGATTGCTACACTTTTATTCACGTAACTCGTCACGTTTGATGAATAGTGGCAACAGATAACAGTCTCGATTACTATGTAACGCATAGTTGTAATGATGATGACAGTGTAAATTATGTCCTATCTTAATAGCTTTTTTTTAGTTCCGGTCTTAAAGTATAAAATCTAGGTTGAATATTAGCAAATGAACTTGTACTTTTTGTATTAAATCGTGCTCGTATTTTTTTAATTATACAAAACGTATCCTTTCGACTTATTCCAACATTCTGCATGAAATTCACAGATTCGTCTGCATTTTAAGTTTTAATGTGTTTATTTTTCACAAACGAATCCAATCCGCACTAACTATGAAAGAGTGAGTTCCAACACGCACTTGGCTAGTTTTATTTGGGTCATAAAAATGGTTACACTTCTTGATACGCGTGCTTTGCAATAAGGCATCTGCAAGTTTTAATATTTAATATCAACGGACTTCTCTTGAATGCCAGTAAGAAACTTAAAAATTTGCGAAGTTAATTACAATAATAAGAAGTAAAAAATGCTAATTATATCATTCTGATTTTTTATTTTTATAAATATGTTAAGTGGCTAAATTGGTTCAAACTTTTACATCTAAAAACAAGTTTTACAAAAAAAATGTTTGTCATCTAAATGTTTGTCATAAAAAAAATGTTTTGCTCCATACCATTGTTCACAACATAAAGAGAAACCTGTACACACAACTAGAAAGCGCAAATTACAATAAAATGCTGTACCCAAATTATATAAGTAACGTAGTCGGGAAGCGGATTGCACTACGTATTGTTTGGTAATGAAGTGACGAATAAATTAGCTACAGTCCATTCTAAACATTATTGATCCGCATAAAGTCGATCTTGCATTTATAATGAGTTACAAAAGGGCTTGTGAAACTGTTGTTGTTGTAAGTAAGCCACTTTTGTTTCAGAGGACACATCCCGTCTCGCGTAATCCAATCAACAAAGTCCACTAGTTGAGACACTCACAGAAACCATTATTGCCTTCTTTAAAAAGTTCGTTTTAACATAATTATGCAACACCCAAAGAACAAAGTCAAAATATGTTAAAGAGTATGGCAACAATTTATTACACACAACGAAATTGAACTATCACTTAAAATCACAGACTTAATTCACCTAGACTTAAACTTTTTAGCCAGCTTTCGGTAACTGGTTCTTTATTTTTTACTCCTTCCATTCCTAGTCCGAAAGGAGACTTTGGTGCGGTACGTAAATAATAAAGTCCGCGAGTCGTTGTTGACGAACCATAGCCGAGAACTGCGTACTCCTCCTTCTCGCAAGCATTTTCCTCGAAATGCTTCCAACTTTTACATCGAACTCCAACGAAAGACTTTGGCATTTTTATGCTTTCCGTGTAAACTTGTGCCGCTCGAAGATGACTACAGGAGGGCATGAAACATCCTGGTTGGTTCGGTCCTCCGCCATTGATATAGAAATCTGCATGACCTAAAGGTTCGATAATTCCTTGTACTAATCTGTTTGAGTGCAACACGTCCACGTAAGCAGCATCTGTTTTATCTAATCTCTGTGCACTGTAGGTATATGAGAAGCACGGACCCGCAGGATCCAATCCAGTGATGCGCCCTAAACTATGCGTTTTGTATTTTTGGAAGTATTTCCCGGCCCAACCTGCGACGTGTGCACCAAGGCTGATCCCCAACAGATGAAAATCTTCCGCATTCGCTCCAAACTGTTCCAGATTCGCCAAAAGGTTTGCAAGTCTTTTACCTATTAGACGAGAGTTATGGGCCGATAAAATGTATCCGTCTTTGTTCATTTCTTCCGCGTCCACCAGAAATACGTTGAACATTTTCTTATCATTATAAGCATTAGCTAAATCCAACGGCACTGCAGATTGCGAACTGTCTTTGTACCCGTGGATAACGATTTTTGTCTGTTTCGTTATGTCAAATATCCCAGGTTTTGTAAGGTTGACAAATGCTTCACTAATTGGATATGTTCGGACCGTATTCCCGTCCAAATGTATGATTTTCATGGTTTTTATTTTGTCATTTTGGTCCGTAACCGTATTATAGCGTAAGTCCATGATCGCCCTACCTGTGAAAGCAAAAAATAACAGTGAATACATGTAGGTACAGTTGTACACAAGTCAAAACACGAAGTATTAAAATGTAGGAGCCAGGAGGCCGTTTGTCTGATTAGCCTGCATAAATTATAGAGGTCAAGGACATAAACTTACATGCACCGGACATTTTGACGTAGACGGACTCGGCGAAGCTGAGGTCCGGCTCGGAGCGCATGCCAGCCGTGGCGCTCGGCAGCGTGGTGGCCACGAGGAACACGGCGACCACCAGCGACACTACGACGCTGTAGTGGTGCATGGCATGAGCCCTCCGCGCTAACACGGTCACTATGTCACTGTCCGCAAACAGAGAAAGGTCCGTATCGCGCAAGTTACCTCCAAGGGGCGATTGCTTTGGAGGGGGTTATCTGGTGCGAATTACGCGCGCTGCACTCACTGTCAGAAGGCCACTGACCGCTTTACGCCATTTTTTTTATCATTAAAATTCGATCATTCATCAAGGTATTGCATTAGCTACTATATATCTACTTATGATTTTTTTTTCAAACAACATTCAACATTTTTTCTTATTTTATAAGTAATTTGTTCACTTACTACGCATTTTTTACCCGTGTTTTACAAATTAACACTCAGAATAATGCCGCTATTTTTCCGACTTGCTTTGATTTTATCAGGTATGTAATATGTAAACTTCGCCACTTCGACTGAAGAGTAGCTTATTTTTTTACTATTTTGATCACGCAAGTTTCTGTTTTTATATGATTGGTGCGGTCAAGAGTAATTTAACTTAACATTTTGTTTTAGTATTTACTCAATAATATTTTTGTTTGTAAATAAACTGCCACATTGCTAGATGCCTTGAAGTGTTACGTCAAACAATATAATAAAGCAATTGTGAATAGTAAATGATGTCTCACTAAGTGTAGAAACTTTTTGTAGCTCATTGCCATTGTAAAAATAAACCTGAATCAAAATTACTTCAAAATCTGGAAGATAACACGACCTTTTGTTTCATCACAATAACAATAAAACCGAGTAGTCTACATATATTTGTCCGAGGCTTTGTTTCAATGGAATCAGGGCTGTGAACACACACCTAGGGACGTAATCAAAACAAATATCACTCCAACTCTGCCGCATAAACTGTGTATGCTTTCGGATAAGCAAAAAACGAAAATGTTATTGCGTTTATTTTATATTTTGAATGTGCAAGGATTTGTCTTGAATTTTAGCCATAGGTACTGGTAGAAGGTTCTATATGTCATCATCTATGGAACACGTCGCAAATAAAGGCATATTAAGTCGTTGTTTAGTGCGCTACATGAAAACTTAACCCAGATACGTTTTCCAGTCTAGTAGGTATCCAACTTCTACAATATTAAACATCTCCATAAAGTTCGTTGAACATATAAACTTTAATATAATATTCGTAGTTAATACTACGGATGAATTTCCTCGGGCTATTTTCATGCACCGCCCACTGAAAGGAGTATCAGATGTGCGGTGGAAACAGGATAAGGTTATTGTAAAGGCCACCCCCACTCATTCCAATAAAGTAGAGGACACTTTCCAGGTAAATAAATTAGAATTAAATGTGACCACCACTCATTTATGCTACTTGCATTTTTTAATGCTAGATCATACTTTAAAAAGGGATAATAAGAAGGTAATCATCGTGTGAGCCGTTGACTGGCTTATTATTATTATCATTAGAAGCAAACGTAAAATAAATATTTTATCTCAAAAACAATGCAGGAAAGATCTCTCCGCCTTGTCTGTTGGTATATATTAACGTAGCACAAAATAACACCCTTTGGTAACAGAAATAATGCAAAAAAGATAAGTTGTTTTGTAATTATGCACACAATTCCACGAGAGAAAAACAAGCTTGAAGGAAAATAATAGCTTAGGACGTCCGAAATACTTTGGACAGTAAGCCCCAGTATTAAGTCTTGACTGGCTTACTCTCACGAAGGCATAATCCTTGTAGGACAAGTGCATTCCAAAATAAATTATTGTGATCGATATTCTCTAATATGTTTATAATTTTTGAAAAAAAAATGGTTGACATTATAATTTTGTATGATATTCTGTATAAGTAATTACATTTATTTTAGTTAAATGTTATTAAAATAATTTATATTTTTGTTATTTTGTTATATCGGGCGTCATTATCCTCAACATTGAAGATTGACCCATGTATGACACGCAACTTATCAATAGCATTTCAAACTATTCCAATCGATAACCGTCTATTAGCGGAAAGCAACGTTCGCGTACGTATCAGGTAACCGTAGTCCCGGAAACTAAAGGGCTATTGAAGGACACCGTGGATTTTAGTCAGTACGTCCTGGAGGACTCATTTGATGATTTTAACACGTAAAAAAAACCTGTAACCTATGTTCACGTCAGTTCTGCACAGGAATCACGGTATTATCTGCTATCATAATATTCTTAACGATAGGGAACAAAGTGTATGTATATTATGATAGTAAACACGGCTACACAGCAAGCTATGAAAACCAGTATTAGCTGACATTACACTGTGTGGAAAGATCATACGAAGCAAGTTTATGAAAAACTGGTTTTAGCCGTGTGTAGAAGCGGAAAACCGATGCGGTGTTCAGTGACGGTTTTTATTGGCTGATGAGCTACAGGCTTATTTTCGGTATGTTCGTTCCAACGAACAAGTTTGCGGTTATGAGGAAAAACTGGAACCAGTCTGGGTCGAACTGTTCTAGTCGAACATTATTAGTTAATTAATTTTGTATGTCTGATCAGTTTGTGTTAACATGTCCGGCTTTATCAAGTTTCTTACGAGAAACCTCTATGTCATGTCGGCGATAACACTGATTGATAGAAATAATTCTATTTTCTATTAAAACGTGGCGTGTGTATTGTGTGTAACTCGAAAATTATCCGATATATCTGCTGGGATAAACAGTATCCTGAGTGTTATTCTAAACAATAATTTGTCTTTTTTTATTTTATTAACCGACTTCAAAAGAAAAATAGGTTCTCAGTTCGACCTGTATGTATGTATGTTTGTCCGCGATTATCTCGCGTTTGGCTGAACGGATTTTGATGCGGTTTTCAGGAAAGTGTTCATTACATTCTGGAGAAGGTTTCAGCATATAACACTAATAGATATCCCGTGACGTTGCCCGCGTAGATCCGTTATTGCTTACTTGGATTGTAGATTTTCAGAGACGATTGCATGTTTGTCCGTGATTATCTCGCGTTTGGCTGAACCGATTTTGATGCGGTTTTCAGAAAAGTGTTCGTTATATTCTGGGGAAGGTTTTCGGATATATCAATAATGGATATCTCGTGAAGTTGCCTGCATAGATCCGTTTTTGTTGCTTACTAGGATTGTAGATTTTCAAAGACGCCGATTATATGAAGATTTTTGTTGAATGACTAAACTAAAAAGGGAAAATAAAAACTTTTTGAAAAAAGGGGAACCGACTTCATAACCAAACACAAAAAAACTGTAAAATAACTTTTCTTTCGGAAGTCGGTGGCCATAGTCAATGAAATAAAAACAAAGCCACCGACTTCCGAAACAAAAGTTATTTTACAGTTTTTTTGTGTTTGGTTCTGAAGTCGGTTCCCTTTTTTTCAAAAAGTTTTTAAAAATATTATACGCATCAGCGCATGCGTCGCGAATTTCAAAGATTTTCTAATGAAGTAATAATTCAAACCACGAGTAGGATTTGAACGCCTCCATAAGACGATAGAAATGGGTTTGAAGAATTTGACGCTTGTAGGTAGGAACCTTGATGGCTCTACCTACTACTACCATTGAATCCGGAGGTGGCAGGTTCAAATACTGCTCGCGGTTCACAACTTTTCTCCCCAAACAAAATAATTTATCTCAAATAAAACTTTTATGAACATTCTTTCCGCTGTTCTGAAGTAAGTAATTGAGTAACTCACGAACGTTCATCCATCCAAACATCCAAACTTACACATTTATAATATTAATTAGATTTAATGGGCACGTAGGATATGAATAGGTAGTCTTTACGGGTGTGAAATTGGAGATTAATAACAATGTTGATTATAACTGTGTGTGTAATTAAAGGCTTATGGGCGTATTGTGGAGGATGTTATATCAGTCACTAATGACTGACCACAAAGCTCATGTAGGCTGTAACAACGTCGTATCTACGTCGTATTAGATTCGTGTAGAGATCACTTTATTGAATTGGGAATATTAACTGTACCAAGTTTATATAATTTAGTCATTTTAAGACATTTTCCTTAGTATATACACCGTGACTTTTTAGTCGTCTTACAACGGCAGCCCAGTTCATGTATCCAATGACTAGTAAACGATCATAATAAAAAAATAAGTATAATATATATGAGATTTTAATAATTTAAAATTAAAAACTTACTTCAATTTAACACCTCTATTCCAGGTTTTTTTTTTAACGCCATCTACCGTGTTATCGTTGAAATATGTTTAGATGAATTATTTGAATATGTAGTTTTTCTATTCGAAGCTAGATCGCGCTACTGAACTGCGCGTCTCGGTGTGAACTGACCGTAATTTTACTTCTGGATCACTTTAAATTTAAATATCTTTTGATAGACTGCACTGATTGCAATGAAACAAAAACTAAATGTTACCTCAAGGTACGCTAAATCGTTGTGTATAAAAGTTATCTACATTGATTTCGTACATTTTACGTGATGCTCGGATAACTAAACATACAAACAGACAAAAATTCTAAAAATGCTGGAAATGGGTTCTATTGGTTATCCTTTAACACCCTGGCTATATTTTTTTTAGTGTACAAAAACTTCTTTTCTACAGTTTTATTATATGTAAGTATAGAAGTTTTATTATATGTGATTAAAAAGCTTTCTTATTGGAAAAATGTTTCTACTCAGTATCAGAATATATGTCAATTGATACGAAATGGACAAAATAAACTAAATACTTACCACTTGGACATTGATTATATTATATTTTTGGATCTATAAAATTGATTGACATTGTTATTATACACCAATTTGATGCTTTTCACATATTATTAAATATTGACATAAAAGTTGTTGATTTTTTGATACCCAACAAAATAATAACAACTTTGTATTAAAATGTTTCTGCATGCAGAAATTTTAATATTATGTTATGTTCAACACAGTGTAAATTGTTATGAATAAATAAATGAAAAATGTCTACCGTCGTCATATATACGAGTTTAATTGACGAGCATGCTATTACCTAGCTCCAGTAATAAGGTGTCGTAATTGTTATAATCCAACACCGGCGGTAATGTCCATTGAACGGGAGCCGCCGCCCGTGTTAAATCCCCTAACCTCGGTTTAGGCAGATTATCTGATAACCACGACCACAACTTGTACGTGCCCGGCTATACTGAGCTGTTGATAATTCATTAGGGAATTCATCTGGGAAAATACTTAAATAATTAGTTTTCTTAAGTCATCTTTTAAGAAGGTTAAGAAAATTTAATTAGTAAGAGAAGAGTTTTTTATCGTTTATTAAAATCTATATGTTAAATTTTAGTCGTTTTAATCCTCTTCAGGGGTCATTGTACTCATCATAATAAACAACTTTTAGTATGGGATGAAACCTGAAATTGCGAAAAAAAATGCTGCTCAGTACATTTATTTTCGCCGAACTTGTTAAAACGTACTGAGCAGCTGATTTTTTTTTCGCGATTTCACGTTTCATCCCATACTAAAAGTTGTTCGTTATGATTGGTACAATGACCCCTGAAGAGGATTAAAACGACTAAAATTTAGCCATGTATAATAAAACATGTAAAAAAATGGTGTCTGTACATTGAATATATTAAAAAAAAAATATTGAGGGGGGTTTAGAAACAGTAATAGAGCACGAATCCAAAAAAAAAACTCTGTTTGTCTGTGTGTCTGTTTGTTTGTACACGCTAATCTTCGGAACTACTGGACGGATTTGAATGGTTTCTTTTTTGTCGTATAGATATTAAGTCGGAACAACACATATACTATAATTTATATTGAAAACTTGAACACCTGATGCAGAACCGCAACAGACCAGCTAAACTATAAGGGATACAAAAATGGCACCATAGCAAAAATTGTTCCATGTGATGAGCATTTTCTGCTGCGAAAATAATTTTGAAGATCTGGAACACCTGATGTGGAACTAGCTGGTCTGTTGCGGTTCTGCATCAGGTGTTCAAGTTTTCAATATAAATTATAGTATATGTGTTGCTCCGACTTAATATCTATACGACAAAAAAGAAACCATTCAAATCCGTTCAGTAGTTCCGAAGATTAGCGTGTAGAAACAAACAGACACACAGAGAAACAGAGTTTTTTTTGGATTCGTGCTCTATTACTGTTTCTAAACCTCCCTCAATATTTTTTTTTAATATATTCAAGGTACAGACACCATTTTTTACTGTTTTATTATACATGGCTAAATTTTAGTCGTTTTAATCCTCTTCAGGGGTCATTGTACTCATCATAACGAACAACTTTTAGTATGGGATGAAACCTGAAATTGCGAAAAAAAAATCAGCTGCTCAGTCCCACAGTGCCCATCGGGCACGCCGCAATCGCGGCGGTAAGACCCTCTTTGTGGAGTAGCTGGAAAGGCGTCACGGCGTCCTGACCATGTATTACGCTGTCACTAAAATATTGTACCAATTCAATTCAATATAATATCATAATTTACGGAATATGTAAAAGCTTTATTTATTAACTAGCTTCTGCCCGCGACTTCGTACGCGGATCCTGTTGCTTATGCCAGCGACAACGGGGTCGTCAAAATCGAAGATCTGAAACGTCTGATGTCGAATTCTAAGAGCCTGGGGACAGGAAATCAACGGGATGCGCGAGACAGCAACAGAGAGTAGTCATCAGGCTGAACAACTCTTGCTAAGACGTCATTCCTATACATGTTATGGTGTAGCTGGGCTCTTGAAGTTCCACATCAGGGGTTCCAGATCTTTCATTTTTGTACGTCAACAGAGAGTGTTCATCAAACTGAACAACTGTTGCTAAGACGTCATTCCTATACATGTTAGAGTGTGGCTAGGCTCTTAGAGTTCCACATCAGGTGTTCCAGATCTTTCATTTTTGTAAGTCAAAACTATAAGAGATACAAAAATGGCACCATAGCAAAAATTGTCCCACGTGATGAGCATTTTCTGCTGCGAAAATAATTTTGAAGATCTGGAACACCTCATGTGCAACTCCAAGAGCCTAGCTACACTATAACATGTATAGGAATGACATCTTAGCAAGAGTTGTTCAGCTTGATAAGCACTCTCCGTTGACGTATAAAAATTGAAGATATGGAACACCTGATGTGGAACTCCAAGAGCCCAGCTACACTATAACATATATGGGAATGGCGTCTTAGCAAGACTTGTTCAGCCTGATGAGCACTCTCTGTTGACGTATAAAAATTGAAGATCTGGATCACCTTATGTGGAATTCCAAGAGCCCCGCTACAGTATAACATATATAGGAATTGCGTCTTAGCAAAAGTTGTTAAGTCGGATGGGCATTTCCTGTTGACTTACAAAAATGAAAGATCTGGAATACCCGATGTGGAACTCCAAGAGCCCGGCTACACTATAACATATATAGGAATCACGTCTTAGCAAGAGTTGTTCAGCCTGATAGGCATTTCCTGTTGACTTACAAAAATGAAAGATCTGGAACACTTGATGTGGAACTCCAAGAGCCTAGCAACAATATAACATATTTAGGAATGACGTCTTAGCAAAAGTTGTTCACCCTGATGGGCATTTCCTGTTGACTTACAAAAATGAAAGATTTGGAATACTTGATGTGGAACTCCAAGAGCCTAGCTACACTATAACATATATAGGAATTGCGTCTTAGCAAAAGTTGTTTAGTCGGATTGGCATTTCCTGTTGACTTACAAAAATTAAAGATCTGGAACACCTGATGTGGGACTCCAAGAGCCCAGCTACACTACAACATATAAAGGAATGACGTCTTAGCAAAAGCTGTTTAGTCTGAGGGACATTTCCTGTTGACTTACAAAAATGAAAGATCTGGAACACCTGATGTGGAACTCTAAGAGCCTAGTCACTCTCTAACATGTATAGGAATGACGTCTTAGCAACAGTTGTTCAGTTTGTTGAACACTCTCTGTTGACGTACAGAAATGGAAGATCTGGAACACCTGATGTGGACACCAGGTGTTCAAGTTTTCAAGATAAATCATAGCCTATGTGTTGCCCCGACTTAATATCTATACGACAAAAAAGAAATCATTCAAATCCGACCAGTAGTTCCGAAGATTAGCGTGTACAAACAAACAGACACACAGACAGAGTTTTTTTTGGATTCGTGCTCTATTACTGTTTCTAAACCCCCCTCAATTATTATTTTTTTATATATTCAATGTACAGACACAGTTTTTTTACTGTTTTACGTATGTACGAGTATCATCATCATTATCAGCCGGAAGACGCCCACTGCTGAACATAGGCCTCCCCCTTAGACCGCCACGCCGAACGACAATTCGCCACTTGCATCCATCGGTTGCGGCTCCTTCCGGTCCGTGGGTGGTCGCCACTCGAGAACTTTTCTTCCCCATCGGTTGTCAGTTCTACGAGCGATGTGGCCTGCCCATTGCCACTTCAACTTGCAAATTTTACGAGCTATGTCGGTGACTCTGGTTCTTCGCCGAATATCCATGTTCCGGATTTTATCCCGCAAAGAAACTCCGAGCGTAGCTCTTTCCATCGCTCGTTGAGTGACTCTTAGTCTCTCTAAAAGGCCAGCAGTCAGAGACCACGTTTCAGAGTCATATGTCATCACTGGCAACACACACTGGTTAAACACCCTTGTCTTGAGACACTGTGGGATTCTCGATGAGAAGATATCACGTAGCTTCCCAAACGCTGCCCATTCGAGTTGGATTCTTCTGGCGACCTCTTTCTCGAAGTTGGACCCACCTAACTGAACAATCTGTCGAAGGTAAGTATAATGGTCTACAGCTTCGAAAGTATTATTCCCAACAACAACCGGTACGGGTGCCACATGGACATTCGACATGACTTTCGTCTTGTCCATGTTCATTTTAAGGCCGACCCGTTGGGAAATGATACTGAGGTCGCTGAGCATAGCATTGAGGTGCTCCAACGATTCTGCCATGATGACTATATCATCGGCAAAACGAAGGTGAGTGATTTATTCGCCATTGATGTATGTATAGATGTTCTTAAATTCAGTTTTGAATTATTTATTTTGCTTTTTTTGGTCGTATTCCCCGCACCATTCTTGGCGACCCCCAGCATTAGACCACAAATTCTGAATTGAAGATCTTATTCAATACCTATAACCTAGTAGTAAATATAAGAAACTCAAGCTGATAACAATGTCTCGTTTTACAGTTTGATAATTACTATATAGTACTATTAATTATTCTGTGATAATTATAACAATTTCGTGATGTTTTTTTTTCCTCATGAAAGAAATCAGCACCGTGTTGTTGTAGAATCTGAGCTAGTCTTAATGTATGTGTAAACCTATCTATACCTTCGAAACGTTGTCCTGTCTATATATGTAAAATGATATAGAGTACTTCATAAACTGTCCACCATTATGTTTTTTATTACGGCTGCCCTGACCTAGTTCTGGCACATTCTGTAATATTTCAGAATGGCGAGGACGTACTATAATATGTCCGTGGTCCCGGCCTATACCTTACTTTTACTCATCTTAAAATCACAATAAAATCTCTGAAAGTAAGGCTTTGAAATTAAGATTGAAGTTTTTCTTAATATTATATACAAAAAGTTATTCAAATGAGTTCTATATTTGAGTGTTCACTTTATATTTTGAAATCCTCCATAGGTAATTTAGAACTATTAATTATATTTCTAATTATTTGTAACACCAAATCCATAACAAAGACTTGCCATTTAAAAATCTAGAAATTATTATAATTAAAACTGAAATTGGGAAGCAAAGATAGACTACAGAGAAATAAATAGGACGAAATTACAGAATCCGAAATACAAAACCTACCTATTCAATAATGTAGGTAGCTACCTAATTATGATAAGAATCATGTTTTCTTGGAGATTGTCATGTTTCTTCATAAAGCCATAACTTTAACAGAATATATAAGATATTGTATATTTTAATAAGGTAGTTTGTAATATATATCTCGTTTAATGATGTAAGTGTGGATGTAAGTAACTTAATACCATATCTCACACTATTTATTACTAGCTTCTGCCCGCGACTTCGTACGCGGATCCTGTTGCTTATGCCAGCGACAACGGGGTCGTCAAAATCGAAGATCTGAAACTGGTCTGATGTCCACTACCAAGAGCCCGGGTAAAAATATAAATGGGAGTTTCGGCCAGTAGAGTCAGATTTTTAATGATATACCATCGCGTCGTGATCGAAAATCAGTCCTAAAGTCTATACCACCTTCACCGCGCGAAGGTACTCTCAGCTTATGTTATTTTATAATTATACAGTGAAATTAGCGGTAGCTTTGATTTCCACATCAGACGTTTCTGATCTTCGATTTTTATAAGTCAACAGGAAATGCCCATCAGACCGAGCAACTTTTGCTAAGACGTTATTCCTATGTGTGTGGGTGTACCGGGGCTCTTGGAGTTCCACAACAGGTGTTCCAGATCTTCGATTTTTATAAGTTAACAGAGAGTGCACATCAGATTGAACAACTTTTGCTGAAACGTCATTCCTACATATGTTATAGTGTAGCTGGGCGCTTGGAATTCCACAACAGGTGTTCCAGATCTTCAATTTTTATACGTCAACAGGGAGTGCTCATCAGGCTGAACAACTCTTGCTAAGACGGCATTCCTTTATATGTTATAGTTAAGCTGGGCTCTTGTAGTTCCACATCAGGTGTTCCAGATCTTTAATTTTTATACGTTAACAGAGAGTGCTCATCAGGCTGAATAACTCTTGCTACGACGTCATTCCTATAAATGTTTTAGTTTAGCTGGGCTCGGAGTTCCACATCAGGTGTTCCAGATCTTCAATTTTTATACGTCAACAGAGAGTGCTCATGAGGCTGAACAACTCTTGCTAAGACGTCATTCCTTTAAATGTTATAGTATAGCTGGGCTCTTGGAGTTCCACATCAGGTGTTCCAGATGTTCAAATTTATTCTCGCAGCAGAAAATTCTCATCACGCGGAACAATTTTTGCTACGGTGCCATTTTTGTATCTCTTATAGTTTAGCTGGTCTGTTGCGGTTCTGCCTCAGGTGTTCAAGTTTCCAAGAAAAATTATAGCCTATGTGTTGCTCCGACTTAATATCTATACAACAAAAAAATAATAATTCAAATCCGTCCAGTAGTTCCGAAGATTAGCGTGTACAAACAAACAGACACACAGACAAACAGACAGAATTTTTTTTTGGATTCGTGCTCTATTACTGTTTCTAAAGCCCCCTCAATTTTTTTAAAATAAATTCAATGTACAGACACAGTTTTTTTTACTGTTCGATTATATGTATATAGATAGATTATTCAGCGGTGTACCTGGGTTCTGCTAGTTTGGTTACGTACGATTAGGTCAGATGGCCGTCGCTTTATCTAACTATAACAGTTATATACACCCACGTCTGATTACTCTGGATGGCCTTTCGGGGATAGGTTATTGTGGTACCTAACTATAAGTAATTAATACCGATTAAATTGATGCCTGGCTGTGGCTAAGGACTGCAAGAAAAGATTACTTACTTATAGCCAATATAACTAAGTTAAACAACAGTTAAAAGAAAAAGCTAATTATTACCTAACCATGTTAGCTTCTGTTAGCACGATTTTTTGGCTAATTCCATAGTATTCTGTCCTCAATCGTCTTTAACTCTGCTCTTGTAAAGATCTCCTCTTAACGTGTAATTTCGTAGCAGAAAGTCGGAATATAATAAACCTGCAGTAGCATTGTTTCTGCAAGCTGGATCACGTTCCTTTGTTATTGCTTCACAGGCTACAGTTTCAAATGTAACAATAGCCATCGGCTGAATCTAGGAACACAATCGTCCGATTAAATTCCCTGTGTCTTGCACTATTGGTTTCATTATTACAATGTCAGTCGTCAATCAAAAGTTAAGAGTGTAACAATAATCTATTCTTTTGTCAAAATGTTCAGTAGCGTCCACTTGTCTGTTAATTACAATGAACTCTTCGATCATTAAAAACAACTAGATACACAATCAGCGACAAAAAACGTCCTCACCAAAAGAATGACCAAATCAGAGATCGGTCATCCTTTTGGTTTAGTATTGTTCTAACGCTCGGAACGTAAACATGCCTCCGTGCATGTTTAAAAAGTGCAAAAATCACTCTTCCAGGACCGGAAAAAGGATAGAATTTCATTTTTTCAGTAAGAACTAATATTAACAATATATAATAACTATCACTGTACTATAAATACTGATATTTCGTCAAGAAATCGCCGTAAAACATTTATTTTAAAATTGACGAAATTATCAGCAGGGTTTATAAAGCACCTAAATTTAAAAGTCTTTTACTAAACGTACAGTTCATATTGTCGCATGGCTATTTGATTTAGTCGGGTAACATGAGTTGATTCGAGTCGCGGTCGTAAAATTTAATGTGTTTTTATGTCCGTTCTAAATCCCACTTTAACTCATTCGAATAAGGTTTAATTTCTATTGGCATATGTTGGCCAGTTATGTTTCTTTCTGTTGTCTTTCTCTTTCTATTTTACGAACCTACTTGAGGACAGTTTTAAGTTCGTTTTTGTACGGGATTGTGTATCTAGTTATTTTTAATGATCGAAGAATGAACTGCGACAACCTATGTGCCAATTACCAATTTATCCTTCAAGAGTTGAGGTCGCGAGACTGTCTCATCAGGTAACCGTGACCCTGAAACACAAAGGGCTATTTAATGATCACCACAGATTTTGGTCAGTACAAGTTTGACAGTCCCTCCCGTCCCGCCCTGGGTGGGATGACTCATTTGAAGATTTTACAAAAAAAAAAAAGTGTGGCATTCGGTGATTGCCGCGGTAAAGCTATTGCATAGCATTTTTTATCAACTTATGCAATTATAATTATTTATTTATTATACCTATTTATTACTGTACTAATTAGGCTATGGTCAGCCAGGTCAATCAAGTGAAACGTCAAGAAACGTACTCCTCCTCCTCCTCCCTCTCCCTCTCCCTCAATAAAATTGCCCCTTGCTGAATAAAAGCATGCTTTCGTGCTAGTAATGAGCACGTCTGTCCGTACCTTTATGAGCACGTCTGTCCGTACCTTTATGAGCACGTCTGTCCGTACCTTTATGATTGCCGAAGTCTCCCGAACTGAAACGACGTTAGACGATGCGTGCTGTCAGATGTGGTCAGGTTTTTTCGTTACGTTTTTCGCGCGCGCCGAGCTCAGAGCCTGCGATAAAAGCTATGCAATAGCTTAAAAAACCTTCTATGGCAAACAAACTCTCCGAGTATTAAAAATATTTCAGTACATATCTAATGTATTTAAAAAGGTGCAATTGCTAAATAAGACTTTTTATTATTATTCCACTTCTGTAATTTAATGAATTGCTATCGGAAAATATTGTTATTGACATTGTTACTTGGTTCGTTGAATCGAATTCCCGATTGAAGGGTATTCTCATGAGCAATAGGAATATGCTCATGAGAATACACACAATTTTCAATGTGTATTTCTGAGGTAGGAGCTGTAAAATATGTGGGGTTTTCTTCATTACATTTCTCTCTATAGTGTATGCAGTTACTCGTTTATTTATTTTCTATCCATTGTAAAGTGTGATTTGTTGTTTTAAATTCAATTCAATTCACTTTCATATGTGTGTGTTTATAATTGAGGTTCTATCATGAATTCTTTCTATTTGACCGTACTACCGAGGTACTTGAAGTATGTACGACATAAATTGGAAAATCGTCTTCAGAGCGAGAAACAATTTTAATCATCAAATTAATGTAAATTGCGTTTAACTTACGTCACAAACTCGTACTTAAGGCCTTCGATTACGGATTACCTTGTGGAAACTATTAAACGAATTTTATCCATCAATACTAACAATGTATTAATTCTTTATTACATTGATGAATGTCTAAGAAACAACGGAAAATAGTAGCGGATTCCCAGTATTTTCTGGTAATTGATCATTGCCTAATTTACTATGTTGACAGAGATTCTTAGAAGCCGAGTCGAATATTTATCTTCGAAGTTCAAGTTGAGATAATTCAAAGTATAAATAGATCCTTGGTGGTCTTATTCATCTTTTCATTTTGATTTGTAGTAAAAATCTGTTACAATCTCTACTTATAGATTCTATCTGACATCTGTTCGCTGCCGTGTAACAAATAACGATAACTGTCAGAGGGATAAACGAAGCGAAATTTTATGTAACTTATCGAGACTTTTTCAATAGGCTATTTGACAGTATCAATAAATTATAAATCTAATAAGTCCGTTATTTAGAGTTTTGAAAAATAACGGACACATAATTTTTTTCTTATGTAAAATCAATGAATATTTACCAAGATATAACACATCAAGACTCGAGAGTGGGGGCTCGTGACGTCAGAATTCAGTAAAAATGTACTAGATTGTGACGTATTGGCAATTTTGAAAGCATCATATCTCCGTCAATTTTGGTTTGCGTAAAAAAAGAAAAAATACGGGTCAAATATTATTTGATAATCTAACTGACGGATTAATTAGAATTTTTTAGTCAAATAGCCTATTGAAACGTAACCGCACTGTTTCTTTGAAACATGAAACGAAACGGTAGTAAAGTGTCGTCTTTCAATATGAGAGATTTACGTGATTTTGTTTTTTTTTGTCGTGGTGAAATCATCAAATATATCAGTCCCCACCCAGGGCAGAGCGGGAGGGACTGTCAGACTCGTACTGACTAAAATCCACGGTGTCCTTTAATAGCCCTTTACGTTCCAGGGTCACGGTAATTTGGTGAGTTCCGCGACCCCGGCAGGCTTTGGCCCTCTAAAGGTAGGCCCAGTCATACCAGAGATTTACGTGATAAATTACATTTTATAGCACCTTTGCATCTATTGTGC